>JASAUF010000283.1:1252500-2705000 GCA_030180095.1 Magnolia changhungtana
TATTGGTTCGGCTCGACCGAATGTGCATAAAACAGTCCAACAATAAATTGTGATTTTTAGATGTAATTCTACTTGATATTTAGGTCTGACCAAAGACATGTTTGGTGCCACTGAAATGAGAGTTCAGTGCAACCTAAGGGAAATAGAGACTTCATAATTATTTTGATGAAATTCAAATGCAGCCAAAGGAATCTTCGCCTAGACTCAACGGGACTTTGGTACGACCGAAGGTGACTGTCGATGTAATCGAAGCATAACATAAGTGCATAAATTTGAAGTCGGTTCCAAGTTGGTGTAGGTTTTTCCTATTTAAAGGTGTATTCTGAGCATTCCAAAGCACGAATTAGTTCTTGGGAGGAAGACTTGTGGGTGGAGAAGCTTCCACGAGGCTGTCCTTTTTTTATCTCTCAAATCTAGTTTGTCGTTTTGGTTTTTCTTTTATTTTTTTCTAAAATGTTGTCCATGTTAGGCTAATCTATAAGTTAAGGATCAGGGATGAAGTTGTAGTTCAATTACATTATTTAGTTTATTTAATTTAATGACATTAGTTTGAGTAATGATGGTAGATTAAAATAGATTTGGATTTACTTTAATTAAAGTCTTTAAGTTGTTTATTTCTGAATTTATTATGCATTATAGGTACAATGAATGCTTTGATTTAATAATTGTTTAGCCTGAATTACAGAATAATTCAATCTATATAATTGATTGATCTATTGTCGTCTAAGGGTGCTTTAGACACTTTTGATTTCCTGTGATTAAGATCTGAGTGGTTCATGAGAGAATTGTTTAATCAAATTCATATTTTTATTGGTGTTAATGAATGGCTTAACAGAATTATCTTCCGATTGAATATGACAAGACTTCGATTCTAATTGAGTTATAAATTAAATCAAGAATGATGTATTATGATTGCTATAAGTGGATTCCTGGATACTTAGTCTTTTATTTATTTATTTTAAAATCCTTTCATTACACTGGATTTAAAAATCGGGCTAACCCATTAAATTTAGATTAGTTTTGAACTAGGTTCCCCATTACCTGAGAATTCGACCTCGATCTCACCAAGTTATTACTACATCGCAGCCCTACACTTGAGGTTGTCAACTCTTGGGTTCGATCATTTAAACACTGATAATTGATTGATGAAGGGTGAAAAGAGTATTAATACCTTAGGTAGTTGTTTATCAATCAGATCTTTTTTTAAGAAGTTAAGTGGTTAAGTCGAAGCAGAGATGGAGATTAAGTCATCGATCATGCCGAAGCGCCCTCACTCACCGGGTGGCTATGTTCTCAATCAGCGAAGCCTCACGTCCAAACACCAACTCTAAGATTGCCAGAATCGCTACTCTTCACTTCCCTTTCCTCATGTACGTGCACATATAATTATCTTGGAGGTGCATCCGAGCAAGCGGTAGCCCTTGCCTTGATCCTTGAACATGGTATTAGGTGGTATGGAATTGTATTTGATCATAAAAATTCCATCCAACATTTGGAAAAATGACCAAAAGGAGCGGATTAATCCACATATCATATCATCTAGTACCAACAGTAGGTACTACATGATTTCTTGTCGATTTCAAAATCCACCACATTCATGGGCCCCACATTGATGAATGTGTTTTATCTACTCTATCCATCCACATGTGGCCATTACATGTGATATTCGAGTCACATATGTGTACAAGTGACCGACATTAGTTGTGAATCTGGTCCATTGATTATAATTCCTTGGTCTACCAAACGTAGGCTTTGCTAAATATAATATTTTTCTTAAAGGAAGAATTTGATCCCAAATGTAAGATTGGTCATATTCCATAGCATTTTCAAACACGCAATCATTATGCAATAATGTTGATAATTCCATCTAATGGAATTCCATACCATTTAATCCCACCCACCAAATAGGCCCCAAGTATCTAGCTATTAGTATAAGCGGCTGCATGATGTATATGAAATAGACAAACTCTGTTTCAACATTGAGAGCAGGGATTGAGTGCCCATATGGTGTGCTTGGATGCGCGAGTGTGTGAAAATATGATGTATAACAAATAGATAGGCAGGTTTTGAAAATAGTTTAAAAGCATAGGCTTTTGGGCCATAGTTAAAAAGGCAGGCAGCCATATAGAAAAATCCCTTAAAAAGTTAAGCATCCACAAATCAGAGGTTGGGATTCTTGGACTACCATAATTCTCAGACAGTAACTTGAACATTAAATTGTTCCACAATTTAGTTGGTTGAATTTAAGTTCATCATATATGCCATAGGTACCATTTCTACATGCCTATGTATCAACTGTCACGCGCAGCTAGAGTATCAAATAACTCTCCGTAACCAGAAGAAACCTTCCCAAGTATGCAAAAACAATAAATAAAATAAAATAAAGGCCTTCCCACGAATTCTAAGCCCTGGCTCGTGTAGAAACCATAAGCCTTTGATGCATGCATATACCCCAACATTCATGCCTATAAATAGGCAAGCATGTTAGCCTTCAAACCCACTGCTTGCATTTAACCTGCCATGGCCACCTTCCCCATCTCATTCATGGATAGTCCCACTACTCAAAGGCCAAACAAGGAGATTGGTCGTGCTTTTGTAAATTATCACCCTAGTATCTGGGGTGAACACTTCATTGCAGCCTCTCCAGATGTCATGGTATATCGATATTCGTGTGCTAGTTCTTTAGCTTGTACTAAATGTACAGTACACACTTTCTGAAAAAAAAAAAAAAATGTGTAGAATTCTTGGTGGAATTCCATGCACACAAAGAAAGAGATCTTCCATGAATTCTTTAGCCTGTTTTGTGAGTCAGGATAGCCAGCATATGCCACCCCTTAGGATCCGCATCCATGTCAATGATCTGAACTTTCCTTCTTCTCAATGAAAGTTCTCCTAACCTTTTTTCTCAGAATCATCTGTTTACTGTAATTTTCTTATCAGACCATCTCAGCTTATGCTAATCCTGAGATGCCGAAATGGGAAAACCAGTTCTCCTCTGAAACATCATTACACATGTTTTCAAACAAGATGTATCCTAATTGACTTTTGGATTAATTAAGCTTTCTTTTGTTTACACATGCACTTGGGGTTTAAATCTGAAGTAATATCAAAATGTGTTCTATGAATATTCTTTGAAGAATTATTTTAGAACTTTTTAACAATCTTTGTTGTTATTCATTTAAATATTGTCTATTTTCTAGGTATTCTGAAAATCATGTGCTTTATAGTTTTTCCATAAGCTATGAAAAGATGCCAAATTTCTGTTCTTTTTCAAAATGATGTAATATTTGCCTTGACTTTTTTTCTTTTTTTTTTTCTAAACTTGGCGTTAAAGCAGAGGCTCGACACACATAAAGGACGGGGTGAAGAATTGAAGGAAGTAGTAAGGAATATGTTTAGCACGGTAAATGATCCATTGCTCAAAATGAATTTGATTGATGAGATTCAACGCCTCGGTGTAGCCTACCACTTTGAAATGGAGATAGATAAGGCATTGGGCCAGATGTATGATGACCACATCAATGGGAAGGACGATGGTTTTGACCTCCAAACCCTTGCTCTCCAATTTCGACTACTTAGGCAACATGGTTATAATGTCTCATCCGGTGAGTCTGGTGCCAATGCTATAGTCGTTCTTAAGAAATGCGTATGTGTTTCTGTTTAATAAATGTAAATAGAGTTCATTTTATTTGTGTCAGCCACAGGATTCAGCAATTTTTTCCCATGGGGCCCACCTTCTCAGAACCATCCATACTTTTACCATTGAAGGAGCACAAGAAAGTAGCTTTGGGCATTTTTAGATACATGGAATCTACTATGCAAAAATAGAAATTGTTTTCCACCGACAAGACTGTTGGTCTGTTTGAATATGTAGATTATTATTATTATTATGCACACAGTAATTATTACTCTTATCTATAATCAAAATTCTCTAGTATAATAAATCAGGTAAGTTTTCTCTAATGAATTTGAGGAAATTCAGGAAATTGTTTGTTTAAAAAAAAAAAAAAAAAAAAAAAAAAAAAAGAAAGAAAAAAAAAAGGTAAGTTTTCTCTAATGAATTTGAGGATTCCTTTTGCTATCCAAACATGCACCCCAACTTTGAAACAGAATCCTATTTTAGATAATGACCATGGAAATCATCATTATCAAGTCATATTATGTTATCCCACATAATCCAAATAGGATCCACGTATCCCAACATACCCCTGTGTGAATGCTGATCATTGAAAATAAATTTTCATGGGTTCTCTTCCACAAATAAATGTTAAGATTCATCCTCTTAAGCAACATTATTTAAATTTTCCAAATGACAAACGGTTCCAGTTCTATGGTAAAATCTGCTTGTGGGCCCCATAGGATACCCATGGTGATGATCATGAGTCGTGACAAGGACAAAAAAATTATATGTTAGAAAACACATGTATATAATTGCGTAAATAAACATTCCCATAGCATTTGCATCTATCTACTATCATTGCCCTAACACAAGTCTATCAATGGGTAATCACTACAATCAAATGTTTCGATTGGGAAACAGGTGTGTTTACAAAGTTTAAGGATGATGAGGACAATTTCAGTGCAATATTAATCAGCGACACACGCGGTTTATTGAGTTTATATGAAGCCGCATTCCTTGGTATACATGGGGACGATATACTGGATGAAGCCATTTCTTTCACCACAGTGCACCTCAAATCTGCATTGCCGCATCTGAGTGCTCCCCTCAGAAAGCTAGTTGAACTTGCCTTAGAAATACCACTTCACAGGCGCTTAGAGAGGCTACAGACAAGGAGTTATATCTCGATCTATGAGGAAGACGAGGAACGAAATGATGTGCTACTGGAGTTTGCAAAGTTAGAGTTTCATAGGTTGCAGTCATTGCACCGGAGGGACCTCAGAGACATATCATTGTCAGTTCTCTCAGATGCACATTACTTTTCTCTAAAAACATCTCTCTCTCTCTCTCTCTCTCTCTCTCTCTCTCTCTCTCTCTCTCTCTCTCTCTCTCTCTCTCTCTCTCTCTCTCTCTCTCTCTCTCTCTCTCTCTCTGCGCGCGCGCGCGCCCGCGCGCATGAGCATGGATTTGAGGTCTCAAGTCCAACTGATTGTACCACAATTTACAGTCCACTCAAGGGATAACATGTAACCTTTTTTTTTTTTTTCACACGCACACACACCCCCAAACACTCACGACACACGCACACACACCCCACACACGCACACCGTGGGATTTCACCACCGTGGGTACTCGAACCTTGACCCGGTGTTGAAACTCCAGGGAGTCTAACCTATTAAACACTTGTGGCATCCAATCCTACTAATAGGTGGCATCACTGTGAGAATCACCTGGTGCAAAAATCAGCCCTATCCACTAATCAAGTGAGCCACACATACAAAACAGTGTATAGCCGTTGATAAATACCAGTATACAAGTATGGTCTACTTGATGAGTGGGCAGCGATGATGTTTGCATAAAGTACTACATAGGGTGGGTGGGTTCAGTCCACTCAGCGCTTGCACTTAATAAGTTAGAATTTATCCAACGAGTGGACCAGAACCTGGTCCAACTGATTGGAATTAAGACCTTTCAAATCTCTCTAACTGTATGTTCGGAATATCTATTCCATTAATCACGGTGGAGTTAGATGAGCCACACAACATACAACAATTAAGAGTAGATGTCAACCCATTGAAACCTTCCTGATTGTTTATGGGGCCTACTTAAAAAGGGTTCAAACATCTTGCCCATCCATAATATGTGTCCCACTTGGATGAGGAGTCCAACAAATTTTAGGCCATTCCAAGACTAAGGTGAGCGCCCACCGAGTGCTTTTAGTTATTTTAGGCGTGGTTTCAAATGGTGTGGCCCACCTAAATTTTAGATACAGCTATTTTTTTTTATTTTTTTTTTCCTATAACCTACAGGGGATCCACCAAATGCACGATGTGGATTTCTAACACACATCACTGGGGCCTACATTTGTATTGCACCAACCCGTCATGACATCTGCTTGCTACACAAACATGTGCAGGATCACTTTCTTTTAAGCATCCATTTTATAGCCATCAAATGCATGGTTAGGATTTCTTGGTCAGTGTGATTTTGGAGATTTTCTCCATCCACAATGTGCCCCATAATTTGGATGGTCTTGATAGATATACAAGAGTGCCACATGTGAGGATAAGAAGTGGATTCCTATTGCTATCTTTGAATCTTGCTTTCTCTTTATCAGGTGGTGGAAAGAAATGGACCTTATAGCAAAGCTTCCATTCACCAGAGACAGAGTGTTGGAAGGCTACTTTTGGACAGTAGGAGTGTACTTTGAACCACATTATTCCCGAGCTAGAATGATAATGACAAAAATGATAGCATTTGCAACAGTTATGGATGACACCTACGACTTATATGGTACATTGGAGGAGCTTGAACTACTTACCGCTACGATCGAAAGGTTTGATACATGCAATTATATATCCTTGTCCCAATCCAGAACATCCAAATTTGTGAAAATTGTGGCCCCAAAATGGATGCCTAACTCAAAATTGGTCATCCATATATGGTTCTAAATTGGATGAGGAGATCATATGATCAATGTAATTTGTTGCATGAAATATCTACAATGATGCCTATGTTTTGTAAGTGGATTAATGGTACATGTGTATAATGGCAGATGGTTTGTAATTAGTTGAAAAAATTGCAATTGGTTACTTAAATTTTCAGGTGGAATCGTGGAGATATGGATCAACTGCCAGACTACATGAAAGTGATTTTTATTGCACTCTTAGATGGGGTCGATGCAATTGAGGATGAACTAACTGGGGAGGGAAAATCATACCGGATATACTACTTAAAGGAAGCGGTATGTTGCCGTTCCATTAAAATTAGAACCACGCAAACTTAGGTAGGAAGCTACCACTAAGCTCCACGTGAATAGAACTTCCATGAGATCCACCCCGTCCATCAGGTCTCCTGCCTCATTTTTACCCTTGTGGTGTTTTTATGCCATCCCATCCACCTCATCAGAGGATGAAAAGCGTATTCCGAAACTCATGTGAGCCATATAATGAGAATTTTTTAAAATTCTAAACTGGGTGGCCGAGCTGAGTCTCAAATATACCCGTTGTTTGGGATGAAAGCCAAACAAAGGGTGGTGTGCTTGATGGTGGGGCTGGATTTCATGAAGCAATAAATCATTTCTCCACGTTAAAGAAAGTTACCATAATTCTTTTGATTAAACCGTCCAAAGGTTGGGTTTTGATCTGATGGTTATGACCCATCAGCTGTATGGCATGGATTAATGGACATTTTGCACTGGTCAAACAGTAAAGATAGCCCACTAATACCAATGTCTTTGTTTTTTTAATGGTGGAAGGATGTACACTTCTGTTTTGAATTAGCCCTGTCAATAGGCCGGGCAAGGTTAGATTACAGTGTGGGGCTGAAAATTACACTAAAGTGTAGCCTGTAGTGCATATAAATGGACCTAGAGCCGGCTACTTGTGGGCTTCAATTTGTAGATGTTGTAGAACTTAGTCCATGAGCCAACCCTCTTCTTTGGGCAAAATAATCAAGCCCGAGCCACCCTGGCCCATTGGCAGCCCTATTTGCACGATCTACCGTAAACTTTCTTATTGTCTTTTTTTTTTTTTTCTCTAGATTAAGGATCTGGCCAAAGCCTACTTAGCTGAAGCAAGATGGGCCAGCTCGGGGTATGTTCCAACCTCAGAGGAGTACATGAAGGTTGCCTTAATGAGCGCTGTTTATCCTATGCTTTTTGTTGCATTTCTCATTGGCATGGATGAAGTCGTGACAAAGGAGGTCCTTGAGTGGGCCATACACATGCCAACGATGCTGAGGACTTGTTCTATTATCGCCCGATTGATGGATGACATCCCATCAAACAAGGTATGATGCATTCGATATATATATTTGGAAAAACAAAAAAAAAAAAAAAACACCTTTACCCTTGTCCAACCATAAAAATTATGCATTTTGCTTGGATGAAAAAAACCTATGTTGAAACTCTTGTGGCACATGCGTAACTCAAGTTAAACTATATATCCAACTCTTGGGTCTAACTTTGAATGGGTCATTATCCATAAATTATAATCAGCTGTTTTTCTTAAGTAGCTGATTTTATTTTATTTTTTTGAATGGCCATGTTTTTTTTTTTTTTTGTTAAATAAAAAAAATAAGAACAGGCTATGATTGATGGACATCTAATTCACATTAATTAAGATGAAAATAGTAAACAGAACCGCAGCCAATAAAAAGTTCACTAACCATAGGTTAGGATCATCTAATTAATCAAAACTGTTTTTGTAACCTATACAAAGCGGGCCCAGAGTTTAGATGATTCATTTTGAGTTACAAGTATATATGCCTAAACCTTGTTGGACCATCATTTCTAACCAGTCTTTTCATCTCACTAGGCTTTTTGCTATTCTAACAAGCAACGCAATGCCAAAAGGTGAACACATTATGTAGCTTATGGGTTTTATTTTTATTTTTATTTTATTTTATTTTATTTATAATAAATTTATTTAAAAAAAAAAAAGCACCCCACATCCAAAACACCCAAACCAAACACCCACTTAGCATAAGACCTCGAGCAAAATCACACGAGGCTTGACCCTGCAGTAGAAATAGAAGGAGACAAAAACCTTTCCTCGGAAAGAGGAGGTAGAAAGCTAGCTATCTTGGCCCTCCCCTAGAGGATTGTCTGGCGGCGTCCAAGCCTACTTTGTCGAGGAAAAGAAGCCCCCTAATATTGGGGGGGGGGGGGGGGGGGGGGGGGGAGGCCATCCCATCAGCTGGAGCATTTCCTTCCCTCAGGACATGACCAAATTTGAACAGGCTCCTCCCCTTCAAGATATCAATTCTAGACAACCAAAACTTCCAAATCCAGGCTAGATTAGAAACTCCATTAAGCAAATCAACTACCAGCTTAGAGTCCGATTCAATTTCCACCGCTGAGATAGTGATGCAGACCGTCATAGACCGCACGGAGCTTGGCTTTGGTATTTGAACCCACCCCGTATCCTACTGAGAAACCAAAAATAAAATTGCCATCTTCTCCTCTACAGATACCACCTCCACCTAACCAACCTGGGTTGCCCTTAGCAGACCCGTCAACGTTCAATTTGGCCCAACCTCTCTCCAGCTTCAACCATTTGACCAGCACCGCAGACTGAAAAGGCCAGGGAGAAACTGCGATTCCCAACTCCTTGAGCGTCGATTGAGAGGATAAGGATAGAAACGTAGGATGATTAAGGCCTTTAGACAGCGTGGAGAGCCTCCACTTCACCCTAGCAATCGTGTTGGAGGCAGAGATTGGCTTCCAGTCAAACTTAGCGGCATTTCTAGAAATCCAAATCTCCCAAAAAAATGAGACTGGTTGGGCAGCAGGCCCCAAAAAACTACCAAGTTACTTCTAGGGTCAGTGGTGGACCATCATTGGCTCATTCTTCCATCCACTGAAGGAACCCCCGAGAGATTTAATCCGAAGACAACCCCGAAATAGTTCCAGACCAAGGCCACAAGCTTGCCAGATAGGAATAGGTGTGAGATGGATTCTTCTGACGAACGTTGGTCATGGCCCTCACCGCAACAGATGCATTTGGATGCAAGATGAATGCCACGGGATTGGATCGAGTTCTCGACCGGGAGAGCATTCTTTTTCAGTCTCCACACAAAAATAGAGAGTTTTTAGAGGCAGTTTTAAGTGCACACCCACTTCACCCAACCCCTGCGAAACCTACAAACTATGAGAAAATCTCAAATTGATCTAACTGAGAATATGCATGCCTGAAGGTTCCAATGGCTAGATCCAAGAGTCCTGTTCATCCGATAAGCAAAAACCCATTTGAAAAATGATGTTGAGAACATCCTAGGCGGGATAGTTGAAAACTAAGGATGGAGGAAGAGGACCATTATGGCCTAGGAAATTTCGAACCTGTAGCTTGCATAACTACTCTGGGATTGACCTAACTACTTATTCACCAAAGGGCCTAGCCCCGACCAATTGTCCAGCCAAAGGCTGCAAGAACTATGGCCCCGTAAACACTGAGATCTTTCCTCTAACGTAGGAAAAAGAGCACGGATGTTTTTCCAGAGCAGGAATGCAAAAGTAGAGGAGCGAGTTGACCCTACCGAGGAAAGGTCTTCTCTGTATTTAGCTCTAGCAAAAGAGGCCCACAGACTAACTTCATTACCATATTTTGCTGCCCAAGCCATTTTTGAACAAAATGCTTTCATAACCTCTCTTAGATTGCGAATCCCTAGACCACCTTCTGACTTAGGCCCTGCAATCTCTTTCCAGCTGGTCCAATGAAGCTTTTTCTTACCATCAGCCCAACCCCACAGGAAATATGCTAACCGCGCTTCTCTAGATTTGCTAGGACAAGGATTGGAATCTGGCAGGCAGCCATGGAATGGACTGGGATACTCCCTAAAACATCTTGGACTAGGAAAGATCTACTGGCTTGAGATAAACACCTAGCCTTCCGGCCGCTTATACGCGCATCCACTTTATTCACCAATGACTGAAAATGGGCTCTTCTAACTTTATCATGAATCAGTGGGACTCCTAGGTAGATGGGTCCATAGCTGCCCTTAGATATCCCCAGAGTCCTCTTTATGGCCCTGACCGTGTAGGGGATAGCTTATAGGAGCACAGGAAGGAGGTTTTGTGGAGGTTAACCATCTGCCCTGATACTTCTTAGTGGGCTAAGAGGAAGGGACTCACCACTTGAAGAGAGGCGCAGCCCCCAGTGAGGAACAGAAGCGTGTCGTCTGCATATAGAAGGTGAGAGATTAGCGGGCATCCCTAGATCAGTTTGTAGGGGTTGCAGAAACCAGCCCCCTACCGAGCACTTCCACCGCCAGGAGAAATACGCTAGGGGAGAGGGGGGTCTCCCTAACATAGCCCTCTGAAGGATTTGAAAAACCCTGCTAGCTCACCATTAATTAGAACTGAAAACCAACAGTTCTTTCAACATTTCTCAACCAAAGAAATCCAAGACTCATTGAAACCAAACTGCCTCAAAGCTTGCTTAAGGAAGCTCTAGTCGACCCTTTCTATATCTAGCTTTAGGACCATATTTCCACCTCTAGTCTTTCTGTTAATTTTCTTGAGCATTTCCTCGGCTATGGCGATATATTCTGCAATCGAACAGGCCTTCACAAAAGCCCCTTGATCAGGAGAAATAATTTTGGGCAACACCTCTTTAAATCTAGACACCTTTAACTTTAAAAAATTTTTTGTAAATGCAATTGCATAGACTAATAGGGCAATAGTTGGAAAAATTTTTAGAGCAAGGGACTTAGCATAAGATAAATTAGGGAAGTAGTGAAGGCCCTAGGGAAATTTCCTCCCTAAAACAGCTATACCACTACTTTATGAATATCTAGGCCCATTATGTGCCAACACACAACGAAGAAAGCTCCATCTTTCAGGAGGGATTTAATCGCTTGGAGAACCTCTTGAATGGAAGGAGTGGCCAATAGTTGCTCATTGTCCTCCATAAATATGAGCGAAGGGATGGACAAGAGAAGGTCTGGGGCTTGAGACAAATTCTCTGCCTTGAGTAGAGATTCATAGAAAGTGATATCTGCATCTTTGATAGCTGATTGGTCATCAACCCTTTGGCCCGAGTCCAGCTTGATCAATTTAATAACCGTCTTTATTTCCTTTTCGATGCTAAGGAGTGGAAGAACTTGGTGTTTCTGTCTCCCTCATCTAGCTAGTTATTCCTAGACTTCTAATTCCAGAATATCTTTTCTCTAAGCTCCATATGGGCAAGGAGGCTTTTGGCCTCCACGAATTCTTGATGGGTCCCTACATCGATGGATAAAGCTGAATTTTGTAATATGAGCTCTATCTCCTCTAAGGACCTTGTTGCCTGTTCAATCTGAACAAACATAGTACCAAACTCGTCCTTGTTCTAGATCTTGAGAGTTGTCTTGACATTTCGAAGCTTCAACTACAAATTGAACATAGCGTGAGGAGCTAAATCTTTCTCCCAGGCCAATTTTACTACCTGATGGAAGGAATCATGAAGTTCCTACATCCTTTGATATTTGAATGGTTTCGTAGAGGAAGAGGGCTGACCGGGGAAACTCATCAAAATTGGCGCATGGTCTGAGCTGGCACGAAGAAGATGTTCCACATGGAATTGAGGAAACGTATTCACAAATCTTATGTTGAGGACTCTATACATCCTGGCCCACACCCGTGCGCTACCCTCCTAGTTGTTACTCCACATAAATCTGTTGCTCGAGAAACCCGCATTAATCAGCCTGGAATTGTTTATAGTGTTTGCGAACTCCATGGAGCTAGCTATGTCAGGAGACCTGTTACTTCTTCTTTCAGCAATAGCAACTACCGCATTGAAGTCCTCGCACACTGACCAAAGGTCTTGAGAACTTCCGAATAGGACAACCAAATCTTCCCACAATTCCCTTCTCTTGCTTCTAGCGCAGCTAGCATAGACGAAGGTGAAACACAAAGGAACCTGAGAATTCGACATACATACTTTGATAGATAACATTTGGTTAGACATTGCTGCAATAGAAGTATTTAACATATTATTGAAAAAGACCCAAATCTTTCCTCCCTCCTCTCCGTTGGAGTAGGAGGAGTGAAATCCGAGCTTAAGACCATTACCAACTCTCTTCTCATCCCTCAACATAGCTTCAAGGATCACCACAATCGATGGGTTCTAACTTCTAATAATTCTCTTGGCTGTCCTGATGGTTGGTGAGTTGTCGACGTCGCGGGCGTTCCACACAAGGGTGTTATCCATCAGTAACACATCCTCAGTTCATAGCCCTTCTTCTTAGTCTTCTCAGCCTTGACTCCCATTTGTCCACTATTGAGATTCCATTTGATTTCCTAAGGAACATATTAGGCCCTTTCCTACGCTGGTTCCCATTTTGAGAAAAGGCCATGGGGTTCCCAAACTGAACCAGATGAAGGTTGGGGTGGGCTTCTTTCTTTAGAACCTTAGGGGGCTCCTCCTAAAAATTCTGCCTGGGCTTTTGAGGCATATCCTCCTACCTCTGCACCTGTCTCTACAGCTGCTTCAAGCTATGTCTAAAGACTGCTCCCTTATGTCAAGATTGTTGTTGAAATAGGGGGAGAGGTCCACTTCAGTCCACCTCCCTGCCCGCCATGTCACGTAGGGGTCCACCTATCTTTTGAGTCTTAGACAAGAGAAGAGGGAGAGTTCCACTGGGAGATGTTCTCCCTACTTCCGCTATTGCTAAAGAGATGCTTGGGGGAGCCATCAGCCGTTCTAGAGCGCCCATGTTGGCCTCCTCGTCTACCGAGCAAGTAAGGTCTCTACACCTCCACAACAGTCACTAACCTAGATGGGGATGCCTTTTCATTGATGTCTCCTGGCTAAACAGCTATGGTAGCCGCTGGGTAGATATGTGGGAGAAAGGAAACGACATTATACTTGCGGTAATCGCGGGTTTCTATCTCTATCAGGAACATTTGATCCGGTAGCTGGAGATTCACCGAGGGCCCTTTCTGGACTGGTTCCACCACCATTATAGACTTCAGTCTATTTCCTAAGAAGGGGTGCTCTTGTCTCAGTTTTGTAAGGGAGAAAGAGGGTATAATTTGGAAGGATTGAAGATCATCTGCATAGGCATTTTGGTGAGCAGTTGGCGGGCATTCTTCAATCTCGTCAGCGGCATTTTATTGAACATTACCAGGACTCTCTGTGTTATCCTCTGTGGTCAATTGAGAAACACTGTGTTGACAGTTCATGTTGTCTCCGTTTTCTCTTTCGAAACTTCTCTCTACCTGAGCTCTGGTGCTGAATGGAGCTTCCATGGTACCGTTAAGGTGTTTGGGGTCGGAGGACAGTGGCTATGCTTGCTTGGACGATTCTATCTCAATAATGACTAGGTACACCTTTTCTGCCATAATCAGATTGAGCACCCTCTTCAAATCCACCCCTGGACGGAGGTGGACTTTAACCCTTGTGAACACTTGGAAAATCCCAAACCTGCTATTTGTGTCGATCTGGACCACTTTTCCAAAGAAATTTCCTAAATTAATGATCACCGCCTCCATCCACGCATGTGGCAGGATGCCATAGAGGCGAATTCAGGACCCTTCCCCACCTAGAAGTGAATCCGAGGACCATGGGGATACCTTGACCTGACTCATTCGCTAATGTAATTAAAGATCCCCCAAGAAATTGGAGAAATTCACCTTATACTTAAGAACTATAAGGAAGGAATGGGATAGTCTTGCCACATCCATCGTAGAGGCTGCAAACTTTGATTCTCTTATGACTTACATTAATTTTATTATGGAGGTTTTGGGGTCTGCAACTTCTCCCACTAGCCCTAATTTCAGCTCCCGGAGTCTAATCACGACCACCGCTGGATCCACTACCGTTATTCCCTCGTCTACTACTTCCTAAGGGCTCAAGCCAAGAGGACTGTGCTTGACCATTTCTGCATACGTTATGCCCTTAGGGATAGCTTTTTTTTTTTAAGAGGAGAGTTTATTCAATTGGGAAGCCGAGGGGCTACGGCTTTGTCACGCCCCAAACTCGGAAACCGGGCTCACAAAATTCCCGATCGGCCGACCAAGGCCGACAGCGACCTCCAGTAGAACCCCATTCTCGGCTCCCGCCGCTCATACGCTGTTCCAGATCTGGGATGCTACAAGGAGGATTTTCAGCATCCGTTTAATTTGTAATAAGCATAACCAAAGGCATAACCCACAAACAACAACCAAAAACTTCATCACATTTCCACTATGATCAAAAACTTTACGAGTACAATGAGCATAAAGGGAAATACAATGAGAATGGACAAAAAGCTCCAAAAAGATCTCTGCTTGCCCACGCCTCGGTCTGCCAGCATCCTCGCACACCGCACGTTATGAATCGTGCATAAACAGAAAGCTTAGAGGGTGGTGAAAGTGTGTGCGAAAGTAGTAATGCGCATTATGAAGTACCAGAGTAATGCGGAACATGCTGACGAGCCCATGAATACCACTAGCCGTACCAACGCTATGCAATGTATGAATGATGTCGGTCATACCAAGGCCATTCGATGTGAGAGGCAACTCAAGCATACAAATCCTCATCTAAGTCCACATATCGGACTCAAAATCGGGATATCACCGGGGTCTAATACACTCTAAACCGGATTGCCGCCCATCGCGCGCAATAAGGTAAGTGGAAGAGACCTCACTACCCGCCCTGCCAATATCGGCCTCGGCCGTCGGCAGCGGACCCATTCCTCGAGCCGGTCGACTCGGCCCAAGCATTGCCCCTCCTCTCGGGCGGGTAAGCCGCACACCCTTCCAACCGACCACGACACGGTGGAAAGCGCAATGGCCGTGCACTCCGGCACTTCTAGACTCATGCACCCACTCTCGGTCTAGACGTTGGAGCAACCTCTGGTACCATAAGGGTTTAGGGACTTTCACCCGAGGATATCTATAAGCACCCCATGTAGAACAAGATTTCCCAGATCCAATCCCGCCAACCACGATACGCCGTGGAGGCTATGGCCCGATGTCGCTGAAGACCACATCACACAATGCGAATGCATGAAACACACTATCCAATCATGCGAAATCTCACAGACGGGCGCTCATGTAGGGCAACACCGCCTAACCGGGAGCCCCTAAACAACCCTGCCCGAAGGCATTATGATCACTCCTCATGTCAAGCATACATATGATGCGTATGATCATGAATCATGGAACTATACTACACATGTTATAAAGTAATGAACTATTCGCAACATAGATGAGCCTAGACATGGACGGCCTACACATACCCCAAGTATGGGCCTATCGATGGCCCTAGGGAGAGTCATAATGCGGACATTTAACCAACACTATACCCACAATGTGGACGTCAAACCAACATCGCTCCCAAGGCATTATCTGTTGTAAACATCATTACATAAACCATGTAGGGATCACACATTGCAATGGACCAGGTACATCCCATTGGGCCTTAAATACATCGAATGGGCCGTGTCACATGGGCCTTATATTCATCAAGTGGGCCACATCCACGGGCCGCACCAATGGGCCTTAAGTGCATTGCAATGGGCCGTAACCGTGGCCTCTATAGTGCATCAAATGGGCCTAACCTCATGGGTCATATGTGTATCAGATGGGCCACACCAATTGGGCCCCATACGTACATCGGATGGGCCTTAACCCATAGGCCCTAATACATCTCAATGGGCCTTAACCCATGGGCCTTAAGTATATCAGGTGGGTCTCAATGGTTGGGCCTTAACTATATCAAGGTGCCCTAATCATATGGGCCTCTTGCATATCAAGGTGGGCCTCAATCAGACATCAAAGTGGGCCCACATGAGGTTTAGATCTGCCTCATTCTTTAACTCATGCTCTAAAATGATATTTCACAATGGATAGGCGGATTGGATATCATATGTGCATCATGGTGGGGTCCACATGCGTCCCACCATAATGTATACATAAATATCCTAAACTAATATAGATATAATATATATATATATATACACACACACAGCACACGCACCACACACACACATGCACACACGCACGCACACACACGCATGCACACACGCACGCCCTCACACACGCACGCCCTCACACCCACCGTCCCTGAGGCGGTGGGATTTAATAAATACATGGCTGTGGGCTCCACCGTCCAGGCGGACGGTGGACAAAACACATAAATCACTGTGGGTCCCACGTGGGGCCCACTGTAATGTATATACACCATCCAATCCGTCCATAAGGTCACGTGGGCCCAGTTGGACGGTGAAAACAATTTTCACCCTGATCCAGAACTCCCTTGGCCCACAAAGGGTTTCAATGGCAGATGTTCAATCC
The DNA here is from genome assembly GCA_030180095.1 of Magnolia changhungtana. NCBI lineage: Eukaryota > Viridiplantae > Streptophyta > Magnoliopsida > Magnoliales > Magnoliaceae > Magnolia > Magnolia changhungtana. The sequence goes on from JASAUF010000283.1 coordinate 1,269,381, forward strand.
TACTGTTTCCTGCAGTGTGGGCGACCTGAGCTTTTGATGGAGTTGAAACTTGGAGGGGGCCCACTTCTGAGAGTGGCCTACCAAATGAGTGGATTGGATGGAAAATACACATCATGGTGGGGCCCACGGCAGGGGCCGTGGGTGGCCCTGTCCGTCCGCCAAACCGGCGCAGGCGCTGCCTGCGCCCTCCTGACACGGCAGAGGCAGAAGCCTCTGCTTCTTCCTTTTTCCTTTTTCTTTTTTTTTTTTTGTTTTCTTGCAGGAACAGCGTGTGGGGCCCACTTCCTGGAGATCCAGCCCGTCCATTACATTCTTGGGCCCGGAATACACCAAAGGAGTCCAAAGTTTGAATTTTTTTGATGTATAGGTGAGGTATGGTGGGCCTTAGAAGTTTTAAACGGTAGAGGATACTGTTTTCTATGGTGTGGCCCGCCTGAGTATTAGATTCATGTCATTTTTCGGCTCAACGCTTAAATTGAGCCAAGGAATGAGATGGACAGCGCGGATTGAATATACAAGTCAAGGTGGGGTCCATGCATGGGACCCACCCAAAAGCTTTGAAAAGTAAGCTTATATTTGCGTTTTGTTTTTTTTTTTTTTTCAAACCACGTCCAGCGTCTCTGGACGCTGGACGGTTTCTGTTGCACATGCGTTGAGGTGTGCCCCACTTAAGGTGGGCCACCAAATAAATAGATGGTGTGGGTACAACACATTTAAAGTGGCCCCACCGGTAAGGCTTGGATAAAGTACATATTTCAGGGTGGGGTCCGTCCAAGTGGGCCACACAGTCAAATCATCACACAAAACATAAAAGAAAGGGGAGAGAGAGAGGTAGAGGTAGATCGGTGAGGATGGAGGGGCCCCGCCACTATGGGCCCCTCTTGCATTCAACATACATCAAGGTGGGTCCCACTACACATGGGCCCACACAAAAAAATTCCAATCCAACGGTGGGGATCCCTTCCCCACCAAAGTAGATGGTCTAGATGACCCTAGGTATATAAGAAATAAACATCATGATGGGGTCCATGGAGAATGGCCCCATCATGGAATGATCATAATGATCAAAGTGGGCCATCGGCCACACCTTAGGGTCCCAAGTGAGATCCAAACCATTGATCGGTTGGCCTCACTTGGCCCATCTTAAAAACATGAAAAACTATTCTTATCAAGCACCCACCACTTGATCTTCTTGCTCCTATGGGTTCCTTAGCTCCTTGGCTTCGATTTCAATGGAGGAGATGATGAATGGATGGCTAGGATGAGGGATCTTGGGAGGGAAAGGTGGGTCACACTTGTTGCTTGGGAGAGTTGGAGAGGCTTGGACGTGTGAAGCTCTCTTGCTTGGGAAAGTGTCTTGAAAATGAAGGAGAGAGAGAGGGTTGTAAAGAGAGAGGAGTGATGGATGTGGTGTGATGGATGTGGTGTGATGGGGTGTAAGAGCCCTTTTCTTGACTTTTTGGCAAATGGTGTAAGAAAGCAGCGTGCAGTGTAAGAACTTTTGACTTTTGGGGCTTGCTTGGGGAAGAGTGTGAAGTGATGTGTACTTGACACGATGGGATTGATTGAGTGATTGATGGGACATCTCGTAGAGATTTTTTCGCAACGCGCGGCGCTTTCCTCGCACCGAACGCCGGCCCACTGCAGTATCGCCTCGGCGCGCGAGTTGCGGCATCGGAACCGCTCGCAAGGGTACTAGTCTCGGGCCGAGTTTTTTTAAGAATCGGTAGCGCGTTAACGGTTAAGATCGAAGGTTTATGACCTGAAAGACCGCGGAACCTGGGACGGCCGAGGATACGGGTCTTACAGGCTTCGAATCTAGCTCCAGAGTTGAAATCAGGGCCATTGTTGATGGTCTGACGTTGTGTAACTGCCACGGTTATAGCAGAGTCAAGGTGGCTAGCGACTCCTCTTCAGTGGTGAAGGTCCTCTCCAACGTCAACACCCCTTCTTGGTCCATGTGGTACTGGAAGGTGAGAATCGAGGCTTTGAAGAGTATCGTGGAGGTCCAAATTTCACACACTCCTAGAGAGGCCAATTCCATAGCTGATAGCCTACCCGTAGTGGTAGTGAATGTCAAACGAACCAATTTTTTAACTCCTTGGAGGATCTCCCAGCAGTTGAGTGGGGCCTTCTCTTTTTAGATAAAGTTGTTGTGGGCAACCTTCGGGAAGTCTAATTTTTATTTTTGTTGTTTTGCTTCTCATATGATAGATGGGCCCTAGATATTTTTGTCTTAGGGGCCCGCCTGAAATTGTTGTTCTTGTTGCCCTTAGGGATAACTGATATCTGCTCAACCACTGCACATTGCGTGATTTAGTAGAAGGGATGGACCTAGGCCTCGCCTCCTTAATAGATACAACTTTGTCATCTATTCTATAAGGGATCTTTCCAACTAATGATTCTACTAGACTAGGCATTTGTTACTTGTGTGATGCATGCCTCAATCAGGCTATTTAGTAGTCACTACTATTTCCTTTCTTCTTCTTCTTCTTCTTCTTCTTCTTCTCTTTTTTTTTTTTTTTTTTTTCTTTTTATTTATTTACTTTATTCCCCACGAGGCCTGCATAAACATGTTATGAAGGTAGCCCACGCCTTTATCTGGATTTTTCTATGGGAGGTTCAAATAAGTCTCTTCTTCAAAAGATTTTTTGAAAATTTTAATTTGCTAAAATGATAATTTCCCGTGAGGCCTGCCAATGCATGTGTGTGTGTATATAAATTTATTCAAATTAACTACAGCATAAAAAGCTAATCTTCAGTCGATGACCACTCATCTCATTGGCTCTTCTTGGAGATTTTTTGTCTTTTTAACAATAATTTTTATCGGCCAATACCAACATCTAGCCATTAGCAAAGAATATAGATGGCCCAATTTGATTATAAAAACAATAAGCTCTAGCTGTGAAACCTTTTGTCCATTTTTGTAAAAAAAAATAAAATAAAATAATAATCTATTTTGATGGGATCGATGTTTACAATTTCACAAACTTGTTTAATAGAGATGAATGATTTTTTTCCTTCTTCTAATATGTGAAGCTTGAGCAAGAAAGGAAGCATGTTTCATCCTCAGTAGAGTGCTACATGAAAGAGCATGGAACCTCCTACCAAGAAAGTATTCAAAAGCTCCGAGAAATGATTGCGAGTGGATGGAAAGACATCAACAAGGAATGTCTTAAACCAACTCCAGTACCTACGGTTGTGATCAATGTTATCCTGAATTTTACGCGTGTGCTCGAAATCATATACCAGCATCGAGATGGATACACCGATGCAAGCGTTGAGACCAAAGAACATATCGCATCACTGTTTGTGGACCCTATTCCACTTTAGAAGATAGGGCTTCTTGTATCTTGTTATGCATCAACAACCAGGTTTCTTGTGGATGCCTCAACGACAAGAACACATCTATGTTTGGCTTTATTGAATAATGAAACCGATATATATCTTAGCTATTAAGCATTTTATCATGTGGAGGAGCGGGATACTGGGCATAAGCCAATTTTGCACATATACTAACTTATAGATAGCGAGAGCTACACATGCAGTTACCAGCCTACATGTGAACGCTACAAGAAAATGGAGCTTTACCAGCAGCCAAAAACGCCCCTAAAAGTCAAAAAAAACCGCCAGTAATGCTTTTATCAGCGGTCGTACACATGCCGTTAAAGGGGGCGTCGATGTACCTTTTACCGGCGGTCGTGTTTTTTTACCGGCATTTTTATAGCCGCCGCTATAATGGAGACTTTTACCTGCAGTTATTGTCATTTACCGGCGCTTATGCTGACCACCGGTAAAGTCTGAAGAATCACCGATAAAAATAGTAAAAGCACCGCTAAAAGCTGTAAAAATTGCCGGTAAAACCTGTAAAAAAGCACTAGTAAAAACTATAAAAACGGTGGTAAAAGCTGTAAAAAGTGTTGCTAAAAATATATTTAAGCGTCACAAAAGGTTGCCACAATGCCGGTAAAGATCTACAGAAATGCCAGTAAAGGCCTGCATAAGCGTCGTTTAAACATATCAAAGCGGCCGTAAAAGTATATTGAAGTGTTGTTTAGACATATTTAAGTGCCGGTATACGTCGATACGGATCTATCAAAGCATCAGTAAAAGGCTCCCGACGGATCTATCAAATGTCATGAAACACTGATATATGCCATAGAAAATGCCTGGAAAACCTTTAAATATGCACCGGTAAAAACTGGTGACCGCCTGTACAGGTGCTGACCGTGAGTTAATTTTTTTCTTAATCCATTTGATTGTTTATATTTAATTGAAACATGTATTGTTTTTTAATATTTAGAACCTAAAAAATGTTGCACAACACAATTAAAAATGAATACTAAATAAATTGTATTACTTTACAATGAAAATTGTATATTTACAATAATATGTTGAAAATGTTCTAAATACATATAAAAGAAATCCCTCCATCTAGCCATCATCTGTCTCTGCTTGCAACCTGTAAGACAAAATAATAAAAATAAATTAATTACATTTCAACAATTTTCTATGATTTGGATAGCATATCCTATGACTTTCAATGGCTCAGTAAGAATGCATTCCTTCTCATACAAGTCAATGAAAGGAGGGGCCCACTCAATGATGTGATTTACTTCCAAAAAGAAATATAAAAAAGGGGCATGAGATCTTACAGTTGACGAATTTCTACCTGGTTTCACCGTTAGCAGCAATACTCTGCCACGTATAAACTACTAAATCATCGAAGACCAAACCACCCTTGATTTTACGGTATATACATTCTACTTTGAAAGGGATGTTTCTAGGGACAATGTGCAACTTGGTTGCTGCTCCAAGGTAGCTACATCCTGGTGTATCAACGTAAAAAATAATAAATACTCCTTAATAAATAGCTTAGCAAATAATTCACCACTAAGAATCCATACCAAAACTATCTGTGAGGGTGCATCCGTATCTGGACAAGAGTAAGGGAATTGGATACAGAGAGGTTCAGAATTAGAATCAAAATGGCTTTGGATACAGAGAGGTTCAGAATTAGAATCCCTCACTTGAAGATTGCCTTTATATGATTTAAATGATAAATATAATCAAATAAAGGAAAAGACTACAAATTCATATATCTTATCTCGGCATGATTTATTGTCAATTCAGGTTTCATGGGCTTGAATCCAACCCCAATTAGTAAATTCGATTAAATTGGGTCTGTTAGTTTGGGTGCACACGCTCCCACATATTCATATAGAAGGACAACGCAACTCTGGACCCAAGTATGGAAAATCACCTTCCTAATTGCAACCAACTCATAAAGCAAAATTTGACTGAACTAGCCTTCACTCACACCATCCCTGCAAAAATCCAAATCATGAGCCAAAATACCAAACTGTTTCTCATCCAAGAAATTAAATAATAATAATAATAATAATAATAATAATAATAATAATAATTTCATCTAAGAAAAATCATGAGCTAAAATACCAAACAGAAGTAGAACTTATTGATAGTGTTTTTTTTTTTTTTTAGAAAGGTAGGGCGAAGCCACCAGAATTTTATTAATAGCAAAAAATGTACAATCGTTCGGGCAGGTCCCAACAAAAACATTTCAGACCACGCCTATCATATACCAAAGCTCACACACAGCTATGGACAAAAAAGGCTAGTAGGCTAGCCATAGACTGCAGGGCCAAGGCCAGACTAAGCGGGAGTAAGCTTCCTGACTATGCCTAGAAAGGGAAGCATTAGACTCTAATGCTACCAAGCCCGACATTGTCTAGAACCAAAGACCCCCTGATGCTCCTCGGAAGATCAACACGGGATCCGTAGAGGTTGTTAGCACACCGATCGCTGGCCAACCTAGCCAATGCATCCGCCATGGAATTGCCCTCACGGAAGATGTGCTTGAAATTGAGGTTGAGTGGGCGACTCATATGATGGATGGCACCCATCCTATACCATATGTTCCACGGGTAGTGGGCCGAGGGGTCGCTAGCTACTTCCACTACAATCTTGGAATCAGATTCAATGGAAATGTTCGAAAGGCCCAACTTGTAACAGATGACGATGCCATCAAGCATAGCCTGGGCTTCCGTGATCGTGTTCGTAGTGGGACCGTAGTTCCTGTGAAAAGCAAAGATAAGTTGCCCTGGGAGTCCCTGCAAACACCTCCTCCTCCGCTCTCCCCTGGGTTCCCATGCGAAGAGCCATCAACATTCAACTTGAGCCATCCACATCTCGGCTTTGTCCATTTGACAACAAGGGGTTTTTCGACTGGAATAAAACTGATATTTTCCAAACAAAGGGCTTGAAGAGTGGCGGTTTCCTTTAAAGAGTTGGACTCTTTCTCAGGCATCGGGTTTCCAACTTCCTGTAGCCATCTGGAAACTCTAGAGATGACCTGATAACTGACATCTTGACACCTTCAAATTTGGAAGCGTTGCGGCTCGGCCATAACTCATAGGAAATGAAACAAGGAGTCAGCCCCAACAACTGCTTGAGGCGGGAGGAGCGGGACGCCTTGGAGGACCAATACTTAATTCTAAGATGGATGGTCTGATTGGGAATAAAGGGAATATCAAAGATTCGGGAGAAATGAGCCCATACCTCTCTAGCAATGATCCCTTGACAGAATAGGTGATTGAGATCTTCCTCATGAGGAGAAGAGGTGGTAGAAGGATGAGGCTGCCTGGGAGAGGTGATCTGCGTCTAGGGAGGGTCAATCGTTCTATGCAATGCTAGAGAGTCTGCTGGTTGGGAGCGTGCCACGCTGATGGAGCTACCCTGAAATGAGGAGTGGCTGCCAAGATGGATGTCGCAGTCCCCCGGGACTGAGAATGCAGAGGGCTCTGGATCCCCTGGTGTGATAATAGCAATTGGCCCTGCACTACTCCAGGATCGATGGCCTGATTGGCTGGAGAACGCCCATATTCTACCCTGCAATATTCACACCTAGAGGCCAAGTGCACACCAGAATTTTGAGCAGCAATGTCCATGGGAACAACGTTCTGCATAATCTTCCAAAGGAACGAACTAATCCTCGACGGAAGAGTGTTGTTCCAAGCCCACGTGGCCCATTGGAGCTTCGGCTACTTTTGATGGGAGCCATTCCAAGAAAACTTCAAAATAAATCTGCTTGAGGCTGCCAAGTCCCACACCATGATATCTTCCCTGTCTGACAAAGCTACAGAGCTATCTTTAATTGACCGAAGGGTAGCTGTTGGAAAAATCTCCTGAAGATCTGACAAATTCCACCTACCGGACAGAGGATTAAAGTCCCTCACCATTGCGTCCCGAAGGTGATGCGGGATAGGGCCTAAGGTTGCTCCAGCTAAGAAACCTCTTCCTGACCAGTTGTGATTCCAGAAATTGACTCTTCCCTCACCAATGAGCTATTTGGAATAGAGAATCGCAAAAGGTAACGTTTTGATCATGTCCTTCCATACGGTTGAAGCTGCTGCAATATTCCTGCCTCTGGAGCTAATAAATTTGCTGATATAATTTGCCGACATGAATCTCGCCCATAGAGACTTCCCTTCCAAGAGATTCCTGCCCATTTTTATTCTAAAGGTTCGTATTACACCCTCCATGCTTTTGATTCCTAGGCCTCCCTCAGCGAGGGGAAAGCATATCCTAAACCACCTCACCCAGTGTTTCTTTTTATTTCCTTCCGCACTGCCCCAAAAGAAATTGGCGAAGCCCGCCTCCAGCATTTTGTAAATAGCTTTGGGGTTGTTCACTGCAAACATCACGTGAATTGGGATACTCATCAATACATGTTTAATCAAGACTACCTTTGCTGCGGGGTTGAGGATTTTGGCTTTCCAACCCTCGATTCTGTTTAAGATTTTTTGGATGAGCGGCATCATGAGAGGGGATCAGGTTTTGCCTTTGATGAGAGGAACACTAAGGTATGTGCATGGGAGAAAAGCCTGATTGAATCTTGTCATTTGCCTGATTTTGCGAGCTTTGGCTGATGATGCTTTCTTCAGGATGATGTAGGAGGATTTATTTGCATTCACCTTTTGGCCTGAAGCACTTTCATATTCTCCAATGAACTTGAGGAAAGCGCGCACTATAGCTAGCCTTCCATTCAGGAACCAAATTGCATCATCAGCGAAAAATAAGGTACCATGGGACAGTTTTGGGGAAGCTTGAATGCTTGGCAAGACCCTTTAGCGAATAAGTTTTGGATGCCTCGATTATGAACTTCAGCTGCAAGAATGAATAGGGATGGAAGGAGAGGGTGCCCCTGTGTTAATCCTCTGGAATATTGGAAGAAACCGAAAGCTCTACCATTGATAAGAATAGAAAACCAGCTCCCTATCTAGCAGCGTTCCCTATCTAGCAGCGTTGCACTTGAAGGATCCATCTCTGGTCGAATCCAAACTTCTTAAGCACTTAAGCAAGAAAACTCCATTCAACTCGGTCATATACTTTTTCCATATCAAGGTTAAGAATCATAATGCCTCCAAATACTTTACGGTCCAACTCATGAATCATCTCTCTAGCGATGGAGATGTTTTTCGCTATAGATCTACCTTTCAAAAACAGCCCTTGTTCTTCCAAGATAATGGAGGGGAGAAAATAGGCCAACCTAGATGCTATAATCTTAGAGAAGATCTTCATAATACCGTTGCAAAGGCTAATAGGTCTGTAGTCTGTAGTGGTTTCAAGATTACTCTTCTTTGGGATGAGACAGATTTGGGTGCATTGGAATGATCCGAGCAGAGGCCCTCCTACAAAGAAATCTTTTCCTGCTTCAAAGATGTCGTTGCCAATCACTTCCTAGCAAGAAGAGTAAAAGGCTCCTCCAAAACTATCCGGCCCAGGAGCGCTATCGATCGGGATTGAGGCAGCTGCGACCTTAACTTCTTCTATTGAAAGAGGCTTCAGAAGGTCTTCATTCATCCGCTCGGTCACTATCGTCAGAATGCTAGAAATGATGTCTTCATTGACATCTCTACCTTCTGAGGAGAAAAGGACTTTATAGTATCCTTCGGCCTCCCGACAGATATCTTCAATTTTTTCAAGAATTTCCCCTGAAGAAGTCTTGATTTTCCCTATAACCATTCTTCTTTGTTTGTCCAAAACTGAATCGTGAAAGAATTTCCTATTTCTGTGCCCTACTTTAAGCCATCTGTTCCTTGATTTTTGTTTCCAAAATAATTCTTCTTGGAGTTGGGCCTTTTTCAGATTAGCTTGCGCGATGTTCAACAAGTCAACATCTGAATGAGAGTTGAGGAGATTAACTTCTGCTTTATTAATTTCGTCCTCAGCCTTCTGCACAATGTTGTTCACATCACCGAAAGTATTTTTGTTCCTTTCTTTCAGAACCATCTTGAGGTTCTTCATTTTAAGGACAACCTTGTACATAGGGGCTGCCGCAATATCAATCTCCCAGGTTTCCTTGATCACCCTCTTAAAGTCTTCATGGGCTGTCCACATTCTCCGGAATCAAAAAGGGCGAGGGAAATTAGCCATTTCGTCTTTGAAACTCATGAGGATAGGGGAATGATCTGAATGAGACCTCGTTAAGTGGTTGACTTTAAACATAGGAAGAGTTCTCATCCAGCTTGGATTGATAAGCATCCTATCAAGTCTTGCCCATCTGCGCTCCCTGCCAGATCTATTGTTACACCAAGTAAAAGCTGAACCTGAGAAACCTGCATCTAAAAGGCCTGTGTCATTGAGAACAGAGTTTTGGAAGGACTGACTTCCTGTGGTAAGCCTATTAACACTGTCTGATGCCGCATTTGAATCTGTTCCTCTGCCATCCAAACTGTTGTTGACTTCCATTACCATCGCCTCTGCTCTACCTGAACTGAGCTCTATTCGGTTGTCACGAGTGTGGAGAATCTGAATTTCTTCATTGTTAGTTGCAGCTGTTCCTGCCAATCTTGGAGGGAGAATGTTGACTTTCCGGATCGAGGAACTCTCTCTGAACAGTTGTTGGACCCCAGATAGCCATCCTTCCCATTCCTCCATCACGTTTCTCTCCAGAGTAATTCTTGGTGTGTTATCTATACTTAGAAGTGGAATGACACACCATTCCAGGTGATTTGACCTTCGGTGTTGCAGAACTTCTTGTGGAAAGTGGATGTTGTGCTGCAAAGGGAAGCCAAATGAGCCACAGGAATAGTTTGCATGAGAAAAGTAAAACAGCCTGAACCAGACTTGGAACCATGCCTACTTACAAAAAGAAAGTAATTGACAAGAAATTTGTTCATATATTTTCTTTTCTTTCTTTCGTTTTACTTTTTGAAGTTAACAGGTTGCACTCTAAGAGTAAATAAGTGAACGTGAACACAAACCCTGAAGAAATTCATTCATTCACAAAGAAAGATCACCAGATTCACCACGCAGCAAAAACACAATGGATTGGAAACAAAACCAAACATACTCCATATGTAAGGCCTTGGGCATCCCACACCATACATAAGAAACCTGTAGTTGGAATTTGTATCAGCAACCCAACCTCAAATCAGAAAATAACCCCAACTGATTTTGCCATATTGCCTGGCGGGCTGCACAGGTAGAGTAATAATCAAGGATAGTCATCCCTTCTTTTTTTATTTTTGCCTGCGGTTTGGCCCTCCTGAGTCTTGGATTGGCCTGATGGTCATACCTAAACATGATGGCATGCACAATGGTTGGTGAGGATGTCCTCAGCATATCGCAAATGGGCCCACGGAGGTTTTTACCTTTGTGGTGATAACATTACCACTATATTTCTCACATATATCCGAAACGATGTGAAATATTGGATTAGTCCAGTATTATATCATCCATGCTCAATAGTTAACACAGGATTTTTGGTGGATTTCGAAATCCACTACATAAGTGGGCTCCAGATTGATACATATGTTATTATTATTTTTTAATATATAAATTTTATTAACATGGGATCAACACTGTACATGAGATTTTTTGGGCAGGGAAAGAAAAACAACCGTCACCTATATGCCCCTGCTACACTAAAAGCACCCTGGGAAACGAAGACAGAAAAGACAAATGAAGATTGATACATATGTTTTATCCATACCATTCATCCATATGTGGACATTCGAGTTGCATGTGTAAAGATGACTGGCATGATCAGTTGTGAAATCAGATGAACTGATCAAACTTTCATGGCCCACCAAATGTAGGTCTTCCTTAATATTGTGTTATTTTTATTTTTACTTTTTTTCCTAAAGGAAGAATATGATCCCAAGCATGAGATTAGATTGTCAAAATACTGTGATATTTCTAGACATGCAATCATTGTACAATAACAATGTTAATTCCATCTATTGCAATTCCATACCATTTAATCCAACGTTCCAAATATGCTCCCAAGGAATTCTAATTCCAAATGCCTCATGTATAAGAAAATGATTAGGGTCATGTTTGGAAACCATGGATGTCATGACATACTGCAGAAAAGAAAAAGGGTTTTCCTTTGATGTGACAATTGTTGTTTGGATAGCACAAAACAGGATGGATTGGAGGGTTTTCCTTTGATGTGATGATTTTTGTTGTTTGGATGGCACAAAACAGGATGTATTGGACTCCACCAAAAACTTAGAATGCTTTTCCATAACCTAGATTCTTGACACTAGAAACAAGGTGAGTATTGTAAGAAGAAAATGAGATTTCCAATGAGCAGATGGTATGATTTTTGTCTTATGACATCCAAGAATAAAAAGTCTTGAGGAACTTACTGGTTTATCCTCTATGTTATCACCATTGGGTTCAACCACCTTTTTAGCAAGCACCTGACCTCTTGGAAGTGGAGCACCTGTTAAAACATTCTTGTCAGCAAGAGCTGGCAGAACAGTATCATTAAAGAGTTAATAACCAAAACACTGGCAGAACCATGAATCACGAACAGCTCCATGGTTTATAAGATCAGCAAAAAACAGGCAATTACTACAATTTTAATCTTTTTGTTGCATAAGTGGACCAGCAGAAGTGGATGGAAGCTGCACAAAAATCTGTGGGCCAGCAGAAGTGGATGGACAACAAGTGAACTTGCTTCGAGCAGTACTGAGGACTGCCTCTGCCCACTAAATAACTAAAATCAGCATCACTAATCATGAAAATTCAAACAGTCAAACTTATATCTCCTAGATTTTTGTGTGCACAAAACAGATAGACATGAATAAAGAACGAACAATTAATATTAAAATTGAGGGTTGTTTTTTCAATCCTTAAAATGCCAAATCAATGTGTTCCTTGGAAGTTAAAAGACTTCAACATGGCTGTGTTGGGTGTCAATAGAATCAATATCAAAGCAGAAATTATATTTCCATGACATGATTGGGGTTTTCATCACACCAGAGGTTGGGCCAAAAGAAAAAAGAACAAAATTGAAGCACAAAAAATGTTTTAATGGTGCACAGTTTAGGACTGGAATCATTTAAGTAGCCTCACCAATCCGCTGAAGATAAGCTATTTCTGATTCAGGGAAATCGTAATTTATTACGCAGTTGATGCCCTTAAAGTCCATACCCCGAGCAATGACATATGTGGCAATTAAAACCCACGTCTTTCCGGCCCTGAAACTTTCAACTGCATTTTCTCGCTGTGGAAACAATTTAAAAAATAATAATAATAATAATAGTGAACATATTTCACTTTAAACTATTGAAAATATACAATAGAAGAAGAAACAAACTATTCAAGCTACTATGATATACAACAATGCAGATGGTAGTCCTAGAGCTATCATTTATTCATAATCCACTAGCGTTGGTTGACCTTAGCCATTTGATAATGCAAGGCACAAAGTTACCTGTGGCTGAGTCAAATCTGCATGGATAACGTCTGCTTTTATGTTGTCAAATGCTAATTCCTTGTATAGATCCTTTGCTCTTTCCTTGCTTTGGACAAACACTAGTATAGGCAGGTTCAGACTCTGGCCACCAAAAGGATCATAGTCACAACAAGAGAACTACAGAACCAGCAAGGATAATGATAATTTTGACTCAAACAAAGATCACAATGCAAATGGCATGATTCTGTTTTCAGAGAAACATCATGATGGGATACATATGCAACCAGAATAGCTATTTCTTTAGTGAACACTATAACTGCATGCAATGGCTAAACGATGATTTAATAGTAGTACCAGGAAAGTAACAAAGTTGAATATACCTTTTCGTTTTCGTCATGCTCAAGTATTGTATTTCTAACAATAACCATTGAAACCAGACGATATCATGGCCAGTTGCAGTCTCACGCAGACCCTTCCATTTACCAAATAACTCACCAGCCGGAATTACTGAAGTTCCCCTCCTATATGCAGTTCCTCATCCAAGAGTTCAGCAAGATCCCGATGTAGCTTCACCCTTTAGGCACCTTTTGTCTTTGCATGAGTCATAAGAGGCTGTAGACCTCGGTACCAGTCAATAGCACCTGGGCCATCATGGCATGCCGGGCAGTACCACTGCCTTGATGGCTCATTTATCTGCTCAACAGTCAAACTGTCCAATGCTTTAAAGAATGCCATGAACCACTTGTTCTTCTTCCGTGTCTCATGGCTCTTTTGACTCACATCAGAATCATAGTCATCACTTTCCAGATCCTCATCACTGTCCACCACATGTTCATCATCATCAGAAGCATCATCAGGATGCTGGCCGCCTTTGTCAGACTCAAAGTCTTATCCTGCAGGAGATCCCTAAGAATGAAGCTTTGAACTAGCATCATTCTTGATTCGGACATCTTTTGAAGTCTTAGACTCAGAAACATTTGAGGAACCAGACCTAGTAGATTACATTGGCTTTGCATTTACTCCTCTCTTAGAATCAACTGTCTGTGTCTGCCAATTAATTCCAGAAGCCCATCCTGTTTGACCATTATCAGACATGGACAACTTTTGAGACATTTCTGGATGCCCCCAGGCTTTTGGGGCAGCAGTTGAGGCTCCCCTCTGTATCTCAGCACCATTCCCAGTTCAGTTCTTAGATTTCTTACCACAGACCTCCCATGCACCATCTTCTGCAGCATCTATGCTATGATGTGCCACTTCTTGAATCAGCTGATCAAGCTTGGGGCTGTTGTTGCCAAAGTCAGAGCCTCCAGAGTAATGTCCATACAGGGGAACCATGCCTTTTCCCTTAGTTGATGAATTAGAAGCAGCAGCTGAGGAGGCCATGCTACCAATCTTTTTCAAATTCGTTTCAGTATTGTGTTAATTACCTGACTGTTTTGGATAGGGTTCTCCAGTCAAAAGCTAATAAAATAAGTCCAAAACCATTCAGAGTATGGAAGAAATATGATAATAAACACATTGAAGAAACTGTGACATTAGTAAGATTCAACTAGATCCAAAGCTCCCAAGTAAACATACCATATACCACTATACACAGTTCTGAACAAACAAAATCACACTGTCAAATAACTTACCATTCCAACCAATTTCATATGCTATAAGCATAATTGATTTCAATGATAATCCATTAGACTTGGATTAGAATTGTAAAATTTTACTAGATACATGCAATTAGCAATTACTCAAATGTCATCATGCCACCAGTTACACAAAGTAATCATTACGAAATTTATAATTACACATAGAAAATGTGGAATAATCATATAGTGCACCTGGAAGCCCCATGCCAGTACAACCTATAAAACCATTGATAATGTGCTGGATTTGGGTGCCTGACTTGCACTCTCAAAGTTGGTAAACATTAGCTTAGATCGCTGATACTTTTTTGTTTTCAAATAAGATTCTAGAGAGAATCAAGACATGATAGTGTTTGAACGATGGGCTTCAACAACCTGCGATACAATCACCACACCTTTTAGGGCCTGTTTGGTTTTCCCAGATACAAGTAATCGGCCTGCAAAGGGTAATAATGACTTTTCGCCCCTGTTTGTTTTTAATGGTATTTAAACGAATTTAACAAGGGCGCTGCAGTTGGATTGAAAAGGCGGTAGAAGCAGATGGCATGTCCTGACCGAGTGTAGGTAATTGAGGGTAAACTCTGACGCCCTATGTCAGTTTGAAAATGCTATTGTGGTCCGCGGGACACCTTCCACCGTATCTGCTCATACTATACCTCTCCCTATTGTATATATTTCATCGTACAGAAACGCTCGTCCCTCTCCATACCCAGCAAGACCCCACCGAGTGACAAACCCACCTGAAGAAGGTAAGATCCACACCTATCCGACGGACCGGCGTCCCTCTCCCTACCAGAAACGCTCGTCCCTCTCGCTATCAACTACCATCTTCACGGCTAACCATCGTTCCCTCTCTGGTTTTCATGCTGTGAAGAAAATATCTTGTTGAAAGGCTATCAAATACCGTCTTCACGGCTGCATATTCGAAAGGGACGAGCGTATAGAGGTAACGCCATATCCTGTTGTTGATCAGCCATAGATTTCCAGTGGGTTATTTATTTTTGTTTTTTCAGAGAAAGCCAATGAAATCCGGCATCTGTGTTGTCACTGTGTAGCTTTGTACCTTGAGTACATGGGAAGACAAGAGCCTGGAGCCGCATTTGAGGGTTCAGATTCATTTTTTGGTCCGATAGTGATTGCAGTGTCGGTCCATGTAAAGAATTTCTAAAAAAGGAAAATACCATATTAGGACCGTTTGGATATCCCTATTTTGGTGGATGTGGCAGAATGGGGTTGGTTCGTTCTGCTATCTTTATCCCGTCTGATTTCGCAGTGCATTGTTTGTTTTTTTGGATTTGAAAAATGAACGGGTCCCCACTACAATGTCCTTACAGTCTGCTCCACCATCTCTGCGGCCAGATGATTTGATCATCTCACCCGCCCGCATATTCCAAGTATGCATATTCATTGCTGATACAACCAAATCATCTAGTCGATCAGATTTTTATGGCCAGGTCATAGATACAGTGGGGCTCACCAAATGATATGTCGTTTCATTATCGTCTCAGACCGACCAGATGATTCGGTTTCACATTTCACATGTTGGTGTTAATGAAAGTAATGGCTGCATGTAGATGTCCACGTACAGCAGCTCGGCTAGTTGTGATAATTTTTCTCATATAAACTCCTCTCTACTAACCTTCCACTGAAAACCCACAGAGCCGATTAATCTGTCTTATTTCACGTGATCTCTTTCCCCCTTCTTTTCAGATCTCTTCCCCCCTGAATACCTGTAACACCTTCTCATTTTCACCACTGACTTATGGTCCCAAACTAGCTTGGATTCAACCAAGTCCGAGTCGACCCGGTCGAGTGCAAATCAGTTCGATGTAAGATGAATTGTCGATCCGAAGTGACTTTGGGCTGAACCTAGACATAAGTTAAGACTTGAGCTTACATCTACCTAGAGGCCTGTATAGTTATCTAGACTTACCATTGGTGGAGTGTTTGGATC
Source organism: Magnolia changhungtana (assembly GCA_030180095.1). Taxonomy (NCBI): domain Eukaryota; kingdom Viridiplantae; phylum Streptophyta; class Magnoliopsida; order Magnoliales; family Magnoliaceae; genus Magnolia; species Magnolia changhungtana. Next base: position 1,285,705 of record JASAUF010000283.1, read on the forward strand.
ATAGGCCAGCCCAGCTTGGTCTGAGTTTGATTCCTCATCACTTGGCCTGAACCTGGACCAAAGAGTTACTCTGGCCCATTTGCCAGCCAGCAATGGTCTTCAGTTAATACATACTAGTTTGTAGCTCACAGGGACTGTTTCGATTCAAGCAAAGCTGTGTTGTATGGAGCAGTCAGGGTTAGTTGTGTCGGCATAGCTATCCATGGACATATTAAAGTGGTTGGTTATTTCATTCCTTATCTGTCACATATTAGAATAATGAATTAATATGGATTGTGGTACATATGGGATATTTAAGTGATGAAATTGGCATAGACGTTTGCCATGTGTAAGGACACTTCACAAATGTGTGTTTTAATAGCAAAGCTATCTTCATGTCATAAAAAAAAAAAAAATTGCTCTGAATCATGCTTCACCACAAGTGCATGTCTTCGACTCTATATATAGCATTCTATCTGTAATATGAAAGCCTGATCTCTTCATGTGTAAACCGATGAACTTTCACTTTTCGTAATAGTTGTGCATATAACAAGACTGAATAATGTTAGATGAGGACTCATCATCTGCAACTGAAATGTTGCTTGCAACCTCATCCAATGCTTATTTAGCAGTGTGTAGGACATTTGATCCGTTACGTATGCTCCAGCTTTGGTATAAGCTTAGATAAGGAAAAATTCCAGCTGAAGTATAAACCTGGATAAGGAAAAATTCCAAGCATGCATATTCATTGCACACCTGTCAAACCAAATCATCTGGTCGATCTGATTTTTTAACCCGGTTATATATACAGTGGGGCCCACCAAATAAAAACATATAATGAGGCTATCATATTTGTTTATTCTATCTTGGTAACCATCTACTATTTATACTGTTCATTCTGGGAGGATCTTTAGCTCTATACAAACATGTTCTATGCACAATTTAGTCTTCTACTCATCTGATTGGTTTGCCTTTCATTGCTATTTGTGAGAAACATATAATGAGGCTTTGGCCATTTTGGAGCTTGGATACAATTTTCTATCTTCGTTCTCTTTTGTAATATATAAAATCTTCGTGGTGCTATCAGACTGTAGCATGATCTGTTATAGAGATTGTCCTGTTCCCAGCTTCCATGTAATATTTCTTTGGTCATTGTATATAAGCAGAGACTCTCTTCCACATATAGAACTAGCAAACTCATCCGTGATTGAGGTAAGTGTGATTGTTTACTATTGACTGTTTACGTTTTCTCTCTCTCAACTTTTATATTATTGTTCATATTTTCTTCCAATAAGTGGAAATCAAAATGTGATCACCACAAGGGCTGAGATGTTTTTATAATCGATTTATTATATACATGCAGTAGGTCTTGTAAATGTTGGTGTTGATTTCCTCTAACAAAGTGTTTTGGAGAATAGCACAATGTTTTAACAGTGAAATCAAATAATAATTTATTGATTTTTTTTAATTTGATTTCTTATTGTTTAACTGTTCTGATTGTATGATCAGTTTTGAGATTTGAATATTTCACCCATTCTAGCGCTCCATTATCCATATGACTGTTTACTGTGTATAAAGAGCTGGATTAAACTTTGGTTGATTAAGATAGTTCACTGTATTAATTGGTTCTACAATACAGTCCATCATTGGCATGCCTCGACTGTCATCCTGTCTGGATTAAACTTTCATTATAGAAATTCTGTATTGAAACTGTGGCCAACCAATGGTCAGTCCCGTTGGATGAGTGATCCAGATGCAGAAACTGCATGCCAAGATGAACAGTATACGTGATTACAAAAGTCATGTGTAATGCTTGTTGGTAAATATCAATTTCTGGTTTGTGTATCCCAATTATGCAGCAGACTGAAAGTTTATAAAAAATGTAAATTTGGGCCCATATAGAATATCAAATGTTTCTATCAAGGATAGAGCCTGAAGTTCGATTGCATTTGGACTTTATATAATATATATATATATATATATATATATATTATATATTATATATATATATATATAAACCGAACTTAAAAGTTTGTAAAACCCTTTAAGCCGAACCTAGCTTTGAGGGTAAAGACAATCCACATACTGGTTTGATGGTTGTAAAACAAAAATAAAAATAAAAAAAACCAAAACTCAAACAAAGTTGAATCCATGTGACCTTATAAACGGACAACTGAAGCTATATGCACTGGTAATGAGCCCTAGTGGGGGTGGCTAACAGTGAATTATTTTTTGAATATCAATTCATTATATACATCTGAACAAACAGAGTTACAAATGGAACTGATGCTTGATTTTGGACTAGTGAATGCTGACTCTATTTCATACGTTTGTTGTACAAGTTCATATCATAACATGGAAGGACATGAATGGACGGAAGAGGAGATGGCTGCCTTTGTAGCTTTAGTTGCAGCAGCAACTATAGTCATTACGATTGGGGAATTTTACAATAGTCTCTTTCTTAGGACACCCTGGAAAATTGGTGACTATGAAAAAAGTAAGATACTTAATGGGATAATTAGAGCCGGAGATAATGAGTGTCTGGCACAACTCCAAATGAATAAGAATATTTTCTTTTACTTATGCTCGTTTCTCAGGGATAGGAATCTGCTACCAGATGGGAAACATGTAAGTATGGAGGAACAACTTATCATGTTCCTTTATACAGTAGGGCATAATGTGCGAAACCGTGTCATTAGACATCACTTTATACAGTCAGGAGAAACCGTAAGCAGATATTTTTCTAAAGCATTAGACGCAATTGTGGGACTATATCCTGAGTTTGTAAAACTCCCCGGTGCAGAAATACCTACGGAGATTTTATCTAATCCCAATTGGAGCACATATTTTCAGGTATGGATCATGCTAATCACTATTATCCATGAACATCATTGTTATAAGATTATGTCTCTTTCTACTGCTTTTCCTGATAAATCGTTTTCAAATTACGATTGTATTGGTGAAATTGATGGAACCCATATACCCGCTTATGTTCCTACGATGGACAGTGTCACCTATCGTAACCGAAAAGGGGTTCTATCTCAAAACGTAATGGCCGCTTGTACATTTGATATGAAGTTCGTATACGTGCTGGCCGAATGAAAAGGTTCGGCCTCCGACATACGCGTCTTACAAAGTGCGTTGACACATTCACACAATCGTTTTACAATCCCAGAGGGTATTATAATGTTCACCTATGTAATAGTCGTTATTTGTTAACTTAATTAATGTTATAAACTGTATATTGATAATTACGCGTAATTAATTGTAGGTAAGTACTACGTAGTTGATGCTGGTTATTCGCATTCACCAAGATTCATGGCTTCGTACCGAGGCGTACGGTACCATCTCAATGAGTACCGAGCAGGTCGCAAGCCTTGCAACAAGAGAGAATTATTCAACTACAGACATGCTCAACTACGAAATGTTGTAGAGCGGATTTTTGGAGTACCGAAAGCTCGGTTTCCAATCCTCAAATCAACTCCACCATATTCATTTTTAACACAACTCAAGATAATTATCGCATGTTATGTCTTACACAACTTTATTCGAGGATTTAGGGGAGATGATATTGTTGCGAATGAGGACCCATCAACAGATGTAGCGGATGGCATAGATCCATCTCCAGTTGAGTTAAGTTCTCAAGAAGATGGACCGATGGTTACGAATGCCACACAACGTGAGAGAGACAAATGGAACAAGTTTCGAGACAATATTGCTACCAGGATGTGGAATGATTACCATCCTATGCGTCGTAGTTTATGAAAATGTCTCGATTTTTTGTTTGTTTGTACAAGGAAGAAAGGGATATTTGTACTTGTTTTCCATCACTCACTTGTCTATAGTATACATCTCCCAGCTGGTCAAACAATTATATTTTTTTGTACTACATGTCTACTAATATTTAGAAATATGAATGTGTGGGCATGTATGTTGCAAAATATCAATCATTTTAAGTTGACAACCTAGGATTTTACTGATTATTTTAAACTGTTCATTTAAATCTATGTAGATATCTGAAGATTCCGACGAAGATATGTCACCTAACAAGAGTAACACTCAATCGACGCCCACGAAAGCATCCTGTCCATCGCCAAGTGTTACACCACGGACCCCGAGGAAAATTAAACAGAAATCGACCGATGAAAATGGGTCATCTGGTGGTGTAATGCGATGGACCAATGAGATGGACGACTGTCTTATTGACACTCTTATGGAAGTTGTTGCAAATGGCCATAAAAGTGCCAACGGATTTAAGGAGACGTAAGACGGTAGTCGATACTGTGAAGGGTGTCATAGGGATAGTGCTACAGGAGAAACATGTAGGGAATGGCCTTCGTACACTTAAGAGGCTGTATTTTGAAGTGCATAAGACTTTGAGTGAGGTTTTGGATGGGATGACGACAAGAAGGTAGTTACTGCTCCAGATGACGTATGGGAAGATTACATACGGGTGAGAACGAGATCGATCCAAGTTTTTAATACGTTCATTAGAGCTGTTTTTTTTCTTTATAATTAGTAAATGTGATATACGCAAAAGTAACCTTATATTGATACATTCAATCTTCTTATCAATAGTCACATCCTTATGCCCAACATGTAGGGGGCAAAGCGGCGCGGAGGTATGATGACTTGACCTTCCTGTTCGGTAATGACCATGCTAGTGGACATCGTTCAAGTACAGGCAACATTCCAGATTCTATGGCTTCTAGACGGTCTAGGGATACAGATATTTCGCCAAGAACGTCCACTGATCAGAACGATGATACGCTCGTGCTATCAGGCCATGACGTAGGAGACAGTGCGGAAGGGATACAATGGTCGTACCATAGTTGTGATGGCACCCACAGGGCCCACCGAAGTCCAAATGGAAACAGAAACAATTCCATCAACACAGGCAGCACTTCCACATCAAGGAAGAGAGCACGGATGAGTCGCCCCTGTGACGTAATTGGGCAAGGAATGAGCGAGGTTGCCGATGCAATGAAGTCACTAGCGATAACAATTCACCAAGGAAAGGACATGGTCCAGATGTCACAGATTGTTCCCGCCTTGGAATAGATTGAAGGGCTGACAGGACATGAGATCCTTCGCGTTAGAAAGATTTTATCGAAAGATGAATAGTTGTCTGCCTCCTTCCTTGCACTCCCCGAGCACAGGAGGTTGGACTTCGTGTTGATGCTGCTTGCACCGGACCACTCCAACTAAGCTCAGTTGAACATACATGGACTTTGTTTGTTTCTTTAGATGTTTTTTGGACATCTTTTTGGACAATTACTTTTGGTTGTTTTGGATAACTGTAGGTGACATTATGTGGATGGATGTGCCTGTATAGAACGGGCTTTGGAAGGACCTTGCCACTAGGATGGCAGTGTTGGACAAACTATCATCCTGTTGATATTTTGACGACTATTTGCATTTTTTTAGACTTAGTGGCTATGGTTTGTTGATACGTAACTGTCTGTTACACTGCATAACCTGCTTTTATTTTTAGTTTACTCTATCAATGATCTTTATAAAATTGTCAGTTTTTTGTGTAAACCATTCCATCAGATTTTGCAGGTGTTCGTAAGGCCGGTTCAGGTATGTGAGAATAAGTACTTCAATACCTTGTCATATATTCTACTCAGGTGATATTTGAATTTGATCATCTCATTTTTGGTATATTCCACTCAGATATTTTTACTTTATTTGATAACGCGTAGATGGCGAAAAAGGTATATGTTGTGTTCAACGGTCTCCACCCTGAATTATATTATGACTGGGAGGAGTGTCGGGTGCAAGTGGAGGGATTTTCGCAGGCACATTTCCGTGGATACAAGTTGGCAGTCGATGCATATCTTGAATGGTCTAAATGGTCCGAGAAAATGGGTCTTCTAGCTGTCCCACAGGACGAGATCGTAGATGACCAGGAGAGTGTTAGGTCGCAGCATGGAGAGCGCTATAGTGCCATCTGTATGAGTCATCCTATTGGACGGACCTCGGCAACGACCTCTTGTGCCCCATATGACTTGGGCACAAAGAGACAGGGAGGTGTTGCAGATGAGGGAGACAGTGGGGCATTGGTCAGATTCATCTTTGGAATCTTGGTATTAGTTCTTCTCATTCAGCTTATATCAAAGCTGAAGTAGTGAGCACAGGTTGTGTTTGTATGGACTTTAATTAGGGTTGTTTTGGACAACTTCGTGTTTACCTTTCTTGATGGACAGTGGTTACTATTTTGATTTTCTTGGTTGACAGTGAATTTTTTGGTTTCTAGACTACGATTGTAGTGTATCTTTTTCGACCCCTATAACTGTTTTGTTGAAATAGGTAATGTTCGACTAATCAGGTACCTATATGCTATGTTAAATTCAATGGTGATATTTTTTGCATCCACATAAAGTGGTTGCACGGCATGAAACCTAACACGTTTGGGAAGTGGGGCCCATAGTTGAACGCCGTGGATAAAATCAACGGAGATGGATTCGCTACTCCACTTGACACTGGGCCCGTGGCTGGTGATCGATGCTCTGTGGGCTCCAGAATGATGTATTTCTTTCATCTATTCTGTTCATCCATTTAAACCTGGATCATTTTGGATGGTCCTAACATGGCGGAGGTCATTTGGGACTTCCGCTCATGTCCGGTATGACAGTGTTCCTCGAACATTCCACATGGATGATACATGCACAGAAGGCGGGGCACCAAACACAAGGCTGTGTGAACCGGGCTGAGGTGGTGGACACCATAACAACCCAGCCGGTGTGATGCTTCTAATACACCTTCACACCAAACACAAGGCTAGTGATTTGGTCAACAGTACACTCAAAAGATTGTAGAAAACAAACGACCGACTGTAGTCAACCGAAATATCACCAATCATTACAAATACATGTAAAACAGCAATCATTACTTCAATGCAAGCCGATTACTTGTATCTGGGAAAACCAAACCGGCCCTTAAATGGAACACAAGGTAACCTATTGTCGATCTGAACCATGCATTCATTCATTCAACTAGAAGCAAGCCATGTTGCAAAGAATCATGCCAATTTGATGAACCTAACCCTCTGAATGGGGTCAATTTGTTACATATGTCTATGGCTTATGAGACATAAATCACATGGTTAGGATCATCAAATCAAAGTGTTACTTTAGAATCATAAGAAATACAAAGCGATCTATTACTAGATGCTTCAAAATGATGGATCTATTTTGTTTCTCCAGTCGACCTTGACTATCCATTTTTGGGCTATTGATCGGAAGCTTAGGATCACCTGATTGGCATGTTTTTTTGCACCATAGCTTGCTCATTGTTGGGTGAGGAGCAGTCTAATTTCTATAGATTAACCTCCTAGAACTTGAAATTACAAACTTAACACCAAAATATTGCAAGATTATCCCCATTTCATATATAGATGTGAGACAATTCAGTCAAATTGAACTTACATAATGATCAAGAATGGGAATGAAGGGTAAGGAGAAACAAAGCAAGTAGTGACTGTATTCTTGCGCTCTACATTCACTAGTCCTTCGACCTTCTTTCTCCCGTTCTTCAATAAAACTTTGCTAATGATTAAAAAAACGGAACAAGAACAAGAACACGGATTCGTAGGAACACAAAAGGGCAAGACATTCCATGCCAATTAAATGGGTCAGCACAACTTAATATAGCCCAGATTTATCCAACCCATTGCCTAGACACAAAACTTCACTCCCAATAGAATGCAATTCTAAATAAAACAATTCTATGAGAACTGATGACAGGGATTTTACAGGGCTTGACTACAAAATGAACTTCAAGCATGCATCCTCGTGTTGGAAGTTAAGATGTTGGAGTATAAGTAATTCAATGCTTTGTAATGTGCGAGTGATTGTTGTAAGTCAGTTTGTGTAATCTCGAAGTGTTCGAGCTCAGCCCCAAGAAGTTTTTTTCTTTGATCTTGGACTTCTGAGGCAGCAGTTTAGTTGAGAAGCTTCTTTTCAGGTCTGTTCTATTTTGATATGTCCTGATTTTGGTCAGAAGAATGCCATGTATCATGTTGGAGACAGCTAAACTCGCTCTGGTTGATGTATGTAGTATGTAATTCTGTCAAGACTTTCAAGTATTTCCTTTGTCAGAGCGTGGGAGCTATGCTTCTTTGAGATGGTACATCACTGATTGGTGATCTTTTTGTTCTGTATTAACGGAGGTGACCGCGAGCTATAGTATATGTAATTATTTGAAAACATATCCATGATGGTAATACATGCATCTTTAGCTAGCATCCAAGAGATGGCTTCTTTCTTTTGCATGCTTCAGAAAAAAAAAAAAAAAAAGAACTTCAAGCATGCATGCATACCATATCATTTCTACTAAAACCTAGAGACATGGAAGAAAACAAACGAAGGGGATATAATAATTTGATTTTTCTAGAGCTCGAATGCTCATTACCATAACGACAACTTCACATAGAGTGGAGGTCCTTTTTCCTGAAGCTATGTTTTGCAAAAAAAAAAAAAAAAAAAATTAATCAAAAAAAGAGTCAGGTAATACTCCTAGTTTGTGATTTCCACACAAGATGCAGAGGTACATAGAAATACTAATGCTCAGATTGAAACAACAAAAGGTTAAACTGAAAATTACTCAAAATTTGCCTGATACCAAACATCTAACAAGGGACCTTATGTTTTGCATAAAAAAAAAAATTTGCCCGATACCAAACATCTAACAAGGGACCTTAACAATTGCACCTCTAACAGTATGAAATGTTATATCAAAATGAGGAAAAACTGAGAAACACCAAAAAATCAAGCAGAAGTGAATGACTGGATGGAATTTGAACTAGATTTGAAGCCTTCAAAACATTTCAAATGACTGGATGAATTTTATGTTCGCCAAAAAAGACAACAACAATAGCTATGGCATTTGTGCTAGATTTGAAGCCTCCAAAACATTTCAAGTCCTAAGTAATGTGATACTACATCAGTGCTGACATTACTGGGTGAAAAGTAGCTACAGAAAACCCATTCCCACAAAAACCCATTTTTCAAAAAATCAATTAAGAAGACAGGGAGCCTCTATTTTACAAAAAAACACCCTTTTCCTCATAAAACCAGTACATAAATGTACTAATCTATTTTCAAAAACCAGAAAGAAAAAGGATGAAAAAGCAATGTGGTGGATTTGTGAGGTGGACCTTGTCCTTCTCGAGCTGTTCTTTGAGAGAGAACTGAGGACCGAGGTCGATATTCTTGTCATCTTCGTCGACTTCAAAATCAGCCTCTGTAGAACAGACGGAGGTGTAGCTGAGTTTCCTGGCGAGCTTCTCGAAATCTTCGTCATTGTTGTGTTCTGCATCAGAGTCATCATGGGGAGCTCACTCGGCTTGTTGTTCTCGCATCCGCCCTTCTCTTTTTCTTTCTCCATATCATCACTAACATTTACCATTGCCACTCACATGCATCATCAATATCGTGCAATGGAATGACAGAAATAGATTGCTACAGTAATCAGCAACGATTGACAGTTTTGCAGAAGATTCTTGGTTGAAGCATTTCTTCAAACATGTAGGTGGCCATTGACAGCGGCGGATATGGCTGTTGGTGCCATGGTTGCTGCCCAATTTTCTGGCCATCAAAAGAGGAAATTTTACCTGTAAATACGAGGAGAAAATCGCAAACATATTTTTTTTTTTTAAAAAAAAAAGAAAAAGAAAAAGAAAAGAAGAAGAGTCATATCAGACTTGTCTGAGTCATAAAACCATGATAGTTACCCAATTCACTAGGAATATGATGGAACCATGAATCAACTAAGCGAACTAAGTTGCAGTTTGGTGCGATGTAACTGACCCAACCCACATTCCAACCCAATCCTCTATATTAAACCCAAAACTAACCCGACCCAACCCAAAAACATGTGATTATTCCCGACCTGACTTAATCCGACTTGAATTTGGTCAGCCCAAGCGCAACTTGATTTCAATCGGGTTGCAGTTTTCCAACCCTAACCTGACCCAAGGACTGAAGCAACCCAAACTCAGGTTGGATCGGTCAAATTCCATTTGTTCCGAACCCAAGTTGCAGCCCTAATCGTGAATCAGTTGATTAATTCTGCAGAACATGACATATTAAAACATTGCACTGCTCAATCAAACTTGCTGAGTATGGTCCATGAATTAGACAAATTGCAAAAACAAACTAAATGAGCCTACACAACAAACCAATGAGTGGATCATACGTCATGAGACATGCACAATCTGCACGTGTGGATTATTTGTGAGTAACGCTATGCATACATGTATGTGTACACAAACATGTAAATACACCTTTAGGAGCAGGAACTTGAACTTGTAGTATCTTCTCGAACTGAAATAAATGTAGGCAATAAACAATCTTTTTTTTATGGGTAACTTGAGCTTGAACCTGAGAGCTCAATGTTGAAATGGAGGCCGCCAACCATTGAGGAATAGGCTCAGACCCTACCACTGAGGTAAGCAATAAACAATCTCAATCTTCTAGAAGAAATATTGTATAAAAAAAAATAAAAAAATAAAAAAACTGAAACTTATTATGGACAGGCTTGGTCTATCATCACGAGTACGGAACTCAAACTTGTAGTTGCACAGCGAAAAACAAGTAAAGGTCATTAGCCATCATGAAGCTGAAATAAAGACCAAATGAAGAGAGACGTTTTGAAAATTCCCAACGATGTGTGCTAGACATGACTTTCTTTTTCTTTTTCTTTTTTCTTTTTTTTTTTAACATTGTGATAAACATGTTTTGATTAGTCATGAAAACAAAAGCAACGTGGATATCATAGTCACAAAGATGGCAACATACTCTGGATCATTGACAACTTCATCCACAAGACCCATCCGCTCCAATGCCTGAAGAATTCCAAAGAGAGAAATGACAAGTGTAAATACATGTGTTTGAGGAATTATCTGTTAGTTGGTTCAGAATATGTATTATCCTCAAATCCTGATTTCCTAGAAGTGGTGTGCAGGATCTGGCTATCCAGATCATTGATGGAAGGGCCCCATCGTACATGGACCCCCTTGTATCCGTCCAATCTTTGGCCTTGTTCAGTTGAATCTGGATCATTATAACAGTTTCCCTATTTGCTGACAACAGAGCAAAGGGTTAGGACTGTCCAGTCGAGATATTTCTGAGGCATGGTCTATACGACTATACCTAGGAGGCTCCATCAAATCAAAGGTCTAGATCATCAGACTACAAGACCCACAGTTAGGAACTCAGGACCTGAGGATCATATAATTCTGCAATATATAGACACATAATTATAATGATAATAATATCAAATTGTATTAACAGCCATATGAACCAAAGGTGGCAAAATCTCATAGTTGCCAGGCTCAGTCAGAAAGTAAACATGCATTAACCAGCAGTCAAGACCTCAGACAACTTTATTAGAGGTCTGAGTTTAGGGCTGCAACTTGGGTTTGGTTGACCCAAACCCGACTTAAACAACCCGAGTTCAGGTCAGGTTGGGACAGATAGGATTAGAAAACTCCAGTTTGGTCCAAGTAAATTGGAAAACCCAATATTTCAAACTACCATATAAAACCTAAAATATAATAAAAATCTAAAACCAAAGCTTCTAAAAATGCTTTATAAAGGCCACTTTAAATAGCATTTGAACAATCTAATACTAACCTTCTTCTGATAAGTAGTCATCATCAAGAAGTTTCTTGAGCAATGCATCCTAAAACACAAAAAGTAATGAATGAGTTGCAAGGATGCCAAACATATAACTGGCAATTATTGTATTCTTAGAATAAGGCTATATACTTATCCAAACTACTAAAACTGAAATGCAAATAAATAAATAAATTTTTAAAAAATCACAGTTGCTCTATCAAAACAATAGTACACGAAAATTCTATTGTTGAAAACAAAGGAAAATAGAAATCAAAAGAGCTAGAAAGAAAGAAAGATAAATAAATTTTTTTTTTTAAAAAAAAAAAAGCAAAAAATAAACAAAAAATAAAAAAGGATTTTATCATTCTAAAACCACATTATCTTCGTTGGAAAAAAAAAAGGATTTACACATGCCTGTGCTTCACAGCATACTATTGCCATCACACGTTCATTGTATTCATCAATACTCAAAGAGGAAACAAAAAGTGCCTACGAGCATATAGCTGGTTGTTTTGACAAAACAAGGCATGTACGTTAATATCAAATTCATCAAAACAAGTTTTTCATCTGAACATCATCAAAAGAGTAATCAAATGCAACTACATTAACTATGACACAGATCTTCACTGTAAGAAGAAAGAGATGGTTGTTCTTCCAAAAAAAAAAAAAAAAAGTTGTTGTGTATGGTAGACCATAAATAACACTGAAAAAAAAAATTTGTGTATGGTAGACCATAAATAACACCGACTATATAAGGTAGTTACCACCTATTCTTGCACTGAGTTCTAATGCAACAATGTTGTTGAAATCAGATGAATAAGAGAGAAACCATCGTTAAGTTACCTGTAATCCAACATTAGGAATGAATGATGTGATCTTATGTTGCATTCTCACTCCATAATTGATGAATGTTTCTGCAACACAGAAAATAAAAAAAAAAAAAAAATTCCCAAATGAAGACTCCTCAGTTATGTTCATCAAGTCAGCAAAACAAAGAAAAACCTGCATTCTGACTTGTCACAATGTATGATTTACTCAAAATTGTTAAGATGGACAGATTCATGAAAATTAAAATCATCTAGTATAATGGACCCTACTCCAACTGATGTGATATCCAACCTGTCTATCAAGTGAAAAAAAGAACAATAATTGAAACCCAAAAATGTACCTAAGCCAAATTGCTGAGCAATGCCATCATCTAAGCCTTATCCATGATCTCAATGAGCAATTATACTTGGGAGATCATGGACATTGAGAATAGCCACAAGACAAGCACAAGAGTGACAAACCAAGAGAATAACTTGCATTCAGTCAACGAGCCCAATGACCAAAGACCATGAAGTTGACATGGGTTTCAATGCAGGACATTTGTTATAATGGAATAAGAATACCAAACAGTGAGTATACATCCTAACAACAGTAAGAAAGCAAACAATAAACTACAAAATGCAGTAAGAAAGCAAACAATAAACTACAAAATGCAGTAAGAAGAACCAACATAAAGATATAATAGTGAAGTCAAGACCTTTATTAATAACAAAACAACAAGAAGTTGTGTTATGATACCACAACTTCTAAAGCCATGCACAGATAGCAGATAACCAGAATTTTCATCACAAGAAAACCAAATGTGCTTACTGAAGATCAGCTAAACAAACTCTGAATATGATACCACATGGTGGGACTAGACTCCGAATGTGTGTTAGCCTAATTTCATAAACTAAGAATACAGTGAGAATGAAACTTCACAAATGATTGCACTAAGAAGATTTGCCTAATTTCTTCAACCCAATTCTCTAAACTCCAAGGGAATCCTGTTTAAGGAAAGTCAAGCCTACCCTAGGCAGATTATGCCAAAAAATTTGAGTATTGAAAATTTGACATTTCATGTTTCTGGAGCTATAAATCAACTAGTGTACGATCAAAATATAAGGCCATGTTTCTATTCTCCTTCAAATCATACTACTTACAATAGATGGATAGGAAATCTGGTGCTTCAGTTTGAAAGTCAATAAAAGCATTTGAAAACAACAAGAGCAAAAAATCTCCAGAGGGTAATTCAAAGTCAGATTCTGCAGCTATGAAGGGTACAAAACAGAAGTATTGCAACAAATCAATACAGAAAGAACTACTCCCTAGATCTTGAATTCTCTTCTTCGAAGTATCTCATGCATCAAATTCCCAGATATCCTTGAAAATCCTAGAAGCTTGGAAGTTGTGGTCCTTTCCAGATAAACATTGTTATGAATGATCAAGATCCCTCCAGTATCAAAAGAAATGCCAAGCACTGATCTATGGAGACTACAGTTATATCCTGCTTGGATTTTCCAGTTTCTTGGTAAACTGAAGCAATAGAATCATGCATATGTATGATGACCCATGCATGCGCAAAATCCCACAAGTTGACATTATTCCGCCCCTTTAAAAATATTCAGATTTGTCCACTCAACAACTTCACCTGAGAAGTCGTTGCTGAAGATATAAAGGCCTTCTACCCAAGAGGAAGAAGCTGACATTACCCAAAGAAAGAAACTAATGGAGCAAGCAACCAAAAAAAAAAAAACAAAGATCTGAAATCAACGTATAAATATCAGTTTTTGCAATTGAATCCACCATAATAGAGCCCAAAAAAAAAAAAAAGCAAATAATGCTTGAATACAACACCAGCCTGTGAAACCCATCTTCGCCTCCATTGCCAATCCTGTGAGCTCATCCTCTTCTCTGGCAGTCGATTTCCACCACCCATCCAGCCTCCCTCAATTAAAATCGGCCCTCCGATTGAGTGGAGCACCACCAGTCCTCCACCCGAAACCCACTGCTCCACTCACATAAGCGACCCACGTACAACCACTTGTACCCCATCTCTAGCCATCGGCAAAGCATAAAAAATCATAGCAGAGCCCTACTCCAAGCGTCTTCAAAGAGGCCCTTTCTTGCCGATCGGAAGACGAACGACCAAGATATCAGAGCAGAGCGGACCTTCGGCCGCACCTACAACAAAAAAGAGCAGAGCTCTGCACCAATCGTCAGTCCACCAACATCGCAGATCGCGAAATCACAGAGAGAGAGAGAGAGTGAGAGAGAGAGAGAGAGAGAGAGAGAGAGAGGAATCGTGGGTGGCGACTCTCAGGAGTTTCAACACCCGGTTGAGGGTTCGGGTACCCATTGGTGGTAAAATCCCACTACGGCTGGAGTGTTTGGGTGTGTGTGCCATGTGCGTGTGTTAAAAAAATAATAATAATAATAAAATAAATAAATAATAAAATAGGGAGGGAAGCAGAGATAGGATGGAGAGGACTTGGGCGCGCGCGTGAGAGAGAGAGCGCTAACGCTCCTCGAGCTCGAGTTGTACGAACAGTTCAAGGGAGATCAAAGTTAAATGGGGGTTACAATGATGTATTTATCATATCTACACCGTTCATCAATTTGGATAAATCATTTTAGATCCGGATCCCAAAAATGATTAATTTACAATACTTAAGTGGACCACACCACAAATAGCAGTGGAACAATGATTCTCACCGTTGAACTGGTAAACCGGCTCTCATGTGGCCCACCGCAACATTTACTTCCCCTCCAATCTGTTCATAAGGTCAAAAAGACCTGGATGAAGAGAACAAAACAAATATCATATTGATCCAAATTTTCTCCATCCGTTGAAAGGGTTTCGATGGCAGGCCTTCAATCCTCCACTGCCTTTTACAATGTGGTCCACTAGATTTTTGGATCTATCTTATTTTTCTTCTCAAGACTTACAACCATATCACCAAGTGGAAGGACGGCTTGAATATAACTCATACATCATGATAAGACCACATAAGTTGGTGACGTCAACATAAATAAAATAGTGAATTTATTAAAATATTCTATCTATTTTTAATAATGAGACCCATTTTTATCACACTTCTCTCCCAAAAAGATTAATCAACACAAAAACTTCACTTAGAACACAGCCGACGTGGATTGCGTCTTACCCCCGCCCGGACGGATAACCGTTCGGGAGGGGCTCTGTGGGGCCTACCGTGATGTAAGTGTTTCATCCACGCCATTAATCGTTTTTCTCAGATTATTTTAATGTACGAGACAAAAAATAAGGCATGTAAAAGGCTTAAATGTACTACAAAGTTGGGGATTTAACTTTCACCATTAAAAACTTCTTGGAAGCTGGAGAAGTTTCGGATTAAGCTAATATTTGTGTTTTCACTTTATCCACGGCTACATAACCTTATTAATAGGTGAATGGTAAAAATAACATCACGATGTGTAACGCCCTGAAAATCGGGGGTCGAGCATAAACTCAACTCCCGAGTTCCAGAACATCACTTATGCAACAAAATGAATGATGATTGAATGTTGACTGTATTTGTGCATTGAACATGAGTGAGATTAAGCCAAAACAGAATATCATACTCCAGAGACAGTAAATTAGCAAGCGGAAGACTGTGATAGATATATAAAATATAGAAAATCTGTGGTGAGTCTCCAGAGCGTGATAACATTACCAGGTTAATAAATTACAAGTACAGTTCAAATTTTACCAATGTGTAAGTGTAATGTCTTCTATCCCATGTACCATAGCCCCGTCAATACAGTACCAGGTCTTCAGAGACCCGTCAGAGAGTTACATGTAGGAGAACTCCTCCTCGACATCATAGTAGTAGTCCGGCTCTGCTTCAGGAGTAGCGTAGCCATCTGCAATCAGACAATGTCTGGTGGGTGTTCGAAACACCGTCCCGTAACGTGGGAGTGAGTGATCAACTCAGTGGAACAATAAAGCATAGGTTAACATGTTATCAATTCAATCAAGCAGTAATGATAAAGCAGTACAAATCAAACATTTCTAACTACTCTTGTTAAGTGCGAAAATGAAATGACATGATGCTGTATGCCCTTGCCAAACCACCCTCAAGCGACATCATCTTACGTTCGCGAATGCTTACTCCCTCAGTGCGCCACATCTACAAAGCACATGCGGTGCGATGATGCTCATGATTACCAAGTTATTATTAGTCCATTTCAAACAAAGCCAGATTGGGAAACTTAGGTACCTCCCTTGTATCATTCCCAAACATGATCCATTCTAGGTCGTCACAACGAACCTAGATAATCTCATACGATATTATGGTTTGAGAGGCGTAGCGAAGGCATCACAAAGGGCTCGTCACCCGTCAAGACGGATCTGATCTCACCGTATGCGGCTCAATTGTTGGCCGTCGGCTCGAATACGAGGTCTCACCATACTCGGCTCAATCACTGGCCGTCGGCCGAATACGGATCTCACCGTACTCGGCTCAACTCATGCTCGAGGTTCTTTGTGAAGGGCTCGTCGTCAATCACAGACCTTAGAGCATACTCGAAGACACTACGGAGGACTCGTCGCCTGTCAGCACGAGTACAGATCTTACCGTACTCGGCTCTCGCCGTAGGTGTCGACAGCTCGAATATAGTATCCCATACCACCATAATCGGCTCACGAGTCTAGTTGCTCACTGGTCACTACGGGGAGGCACGTGGCCCCGGCGTAGGTCGACAGCTCGACCACGGTGTCCCATACCGCCATGCCCGGCTCATGAGTCTTAGCGGATCGAGGTACCATGGTTAAAAGGGATTTCACTGGTAAGTTTGGTACCCTAGGTTCAAGCAGAGGTGACCAAACATGGTGAACATACATTAGACAAGTCGAGTTACTTGACGAGCTCGGCAAGTGCATAAGCACTTCGCGTGGCCAACCACTGTCGCCAACCGAAGTACGACTCGGGTTCGTCGAACACATCTCACGTGGCAAATGAATCGCAACCACGAATTCAATTCTGGTACCGATTGTCTGGACTATAATCATAGCTCCAAACACAATCAAGTGCAGATAGATAAAGTAGTAGTGAATTAAGATTCCACTCATACAATCAAGGTATGGTATTTTCCGTTTAGGGCTGCCAGGGCTGTTGCACGCACTCGTTGCTCCACTCCCCCATCACCCATGACGGATCATACAACGTAAATATAAATTTAAACATATGCATTACATAGTTATAATATAAAGCAGTTGAGCATGTTATGAATCACAACACAAGCATGAGTTTATACATGTTCAATTCCTAATTACACAATAATCCAAGGAGATCATACACATAATTAAAAGAGATTGAGACTCACATCTCAACACCCTTATACATCACAATTTGCTAACTACTACTCATTCAGACATTTCAAGAAACACTAAAACAAACATGCATTAACATACATGACATATGTCGATCACATAGGCATTAGGCCAAATCCTTTCACTAGGGAGTTGCCCCAATCATAACACGCGTACACCCACGACGGATAGTCATGGCAAGCAGGAATCCAAGTTCCATATTCATTCAGTCATTTCCACAAGCACTCGGGCCACACATTTTAGCATATATGGTGTCTATTCACCGTGGCGTGATTTAGGGCAAATCCTTTCGTCAAAAGGGGTATCGCCAATACAACAATCATGAATCCATGACAATTAGTCATGGCGAAGTATGAATGAGAATTCGGTACTCATTCAATCATTTTCACAAACACTTAAAATACACTTGCTGTTACAACATACATAGTGTATATTAGCAAAACATGTATTAGGGCTATCCTTTAGCCAAGTGAGTATTTTATTCATGTATAATATATTACTACTGACAAATAATCATGATAAATACATCTCCCAATATTTATACGTATACGTATTTTCTAGAATACGTATTTTCAACATACATAGTGTATACAAACAAACATGTATTACAAATGATTCCTTTCGCCAAGAAATTAATTTATACGCACATAATATATTTATACAACAATTAATCATGACAAACACACATTCTTTAAAATATACACGTATACGGACTTCTTACAATACCGTATTTCTACATACATGGTGTATATTAGTAAACATGTATTTAAGCGAATCCTTTCACCAAATAAGTATTTTATCCATACGTCATATATCCATACGACAAATAAACATGTCAAACACATTTCCATAAAAAATACGTATACGGTATTTTATACGAATACCTAGAGTATGTGAAATTCCAAATTCTACAATTCTAATCGAAACAGAAAACGGAAAGCACTTTGTACATGTGCAATTGCATGCAGATCATGAATCTACCATTATCTAACATTGAAAGCGTTGAAAACCATAACCTATACACCTAAAGTCCGCACCTTGTGTCGTAGAATCGTAACGGAGTCGATAGGTTCGCTAAGCTTCCGTATACGGGAGTTTGGCAACCTAGAAAAAGAAATAGGTTAGCTATTTTCTAACCTACAACTGTCTAATCCCCCAAACAGGTTAGGGTTAGGGTTTATTACCTAGAAATGACGCCGAAATCGGAAAGAAAGCAAGAAAGAAGCGGTGCGGCCGTGGAGGACAGGAAGTACTACAGGAGTAGCTCCCACTTCTCCTTCACTTTCTCTCTCTTTTCTCTCTCTCAAATCCAAATTCGTATGGCTAGAATGGGAGAGGGTTTAAGGTCCTTTTATAGCCTAAAACCTTCCCAAAATAGACTCAGGTTCAAGGGTTACTGCTAATATAGGTATTTCGTCACTTTTCCGGCTCAAAAGAGAGATTCTGGTGGCCCTCCTTGAGCCAAATGTCAGACTTAAGCTCACCACCTATGGATCTATGTAGGATTACGTTTTCGACTCGATCGGATTCCCAGATCGCACGTGGCGGACCACTTTCAGTTCGACGGTCACTGGGCCACGATCAGAAATTCCAAGTACATGTAAATGTTCCTGAAATTTTTCTTAATCCGAAGGTGTAATTTGGTCTGATTTTGATGGTCAGGTTGCTTAATACTTGTGGCGTCAACGAATGGTGCCAGATCACTATTCCTGATATTTATTTTGAAATGGGAATAGTGTTTTTCACACACCCTCGCTCCGAATCGAAACGAATGGCCGCGGGACATCGGATGGACCTGATTTTTGAGATGATTGTCAAGTCCAGTGAGGCGGTCCTAGTTCCTTAACTTCGTGTTAATCGAATTTCTGATGTGCGGTCTATACCTAATACGAAGTTTCGAGATGCTCCCGTGAGCAGTCGGGTAATGAGATTGATCCTAAGTTTTAGGGTAACCTAGCGCCAATGATTATACAAGTTCTGGGTCTTACAGATCGTATTTAAAGCGATTTAAACGAATTTCGTAGCTAACCTGGTTTCGCACTTAGTTACTTTGTCTCATTTCTAAAGGATTTAGTCCTACGTGATTTCTGTCTGAGGTGGTACTTAGTCCTTTGTAATTTGTATTTAAAGTGATCCAAGTTATACTACTTCGCTAGTTTAAGATAGTGTCTAGGGTTAAAGTGCTTTAAAAAATTGAAAGCACAAGGTAGTGAAGGGTTGGATTTGTGAAGGAAATGAGTTCAGAAGTGATTTTAGACTATGGGATTCAGTTCTGACAAGTTAATGAGGTATTAGGATTGACCCATTGCCTAAGGACGTCTAATCCCAGGTTGGCAAAAATCCGGGGCGTTACAATCTACCCCCCTTAAAACAAAATTTCGTCCAGAAATTGGCTAAGGGTAATAAGGAAGATTTCTATTATTTCATTTGCCTAAGACTTATTGGTTCCAAGTTTCTACGCGTGGTAGGGTATGTACTAGTTGGTTCATTTTAGTCTACCCCCTTAAAACTTATTTCTTTATCCATTTCTCATACCAGGAAGGTTTCTACAATTAATTTATTTCTTTACCTATCCTGAGTCTCGACGACAATCCCAAATTATTTAGAGTAAGATCATTTGTTTTCATTGTTTGACCAAAGACGGAGAGACAGGTTATACATCGATCATCATCTACGACTAGGGTAGAAGGCTCGTCGTATCCCCCTCATCCACTGGTGAATCCTGGTCTTGCTCGATCAAAACAAGTGAGTCCATTGTCGCCCGGGATTAAGAATTGGGTCAAGCGCGAATATTTCGCGAGTTGTATATTTCAAGTAACTCGTAGTCCGATCACTCTAAAAACGTAGGGAATGTCCATCATTGAAAGGTTCAAATTGTTTATTCTAAGGTTGCCCTTTAGGTCTTAGTCTAAGAGAGTCCTCATTATTATCATGTCCGAGGAAATGGTGAATCAAATCTTACTAGGGTAGACTAGGGCTTACATATAATGTTCGTATTCAACGAGCATAGTTTCGATCCGGGCCGGTGGGGTAGGGTCCACCGCGTTTCCATTTGCGCCACTACGATCAAAGAGGCGTAATGGGTGACCTAACTAGATTGGGCTCATAATGTTCTACCCCCTTAAAATTTTAGTTTCACCCTCGAGGCTCAAGAGCTATACCACGATCGTATGTCGGAACAAGGTGTAAATCCTTGACATGAAATGGTAAATACATTGATGCGCCTTTCATCGACGATGTGTACGATGACATTGATACCTATGGGGATCGAGAGGAGCTAAAAATGATGGGTAATGTGGTTGATGTCGAGGCGGGTGTGAGTTTGAGGCAAGATGCCTAATTCTACCAAGGGGTTTTGTCGCGGTCCCGGACTTATCCTATTTAATGATGTCGGCTTATGAGTGCTATCTTTCTACGTTCATAAGCACAATATGTATATGCCGACGTGGCATGCGATTTGAGACCTAATTCTAAGCGTCTGTTGCCCATTTGGGCAATTCCTTGGGCCTAAAAGACAGTCTCATCGACTATATACTCCTAACACTTGTCAAGGGTAAAATTATAAACTCTTAGTTGTAAATGGTTGGGCCAACCCGGAAAGAAAATTGTGTAGTGGGTCTGAGTCGGTTAAGCCGAACAACTAAGTCTATTATTCAATTGGCTTAACATAATTAATTAGTCTTTTACTTTCCTTAGCTTTAACCGATGAGTCTAGTCTTAATTTAGAGTAACAGAATCCATAGGTGAGTCCAAAGTCTATGCTTATACGCTAGATGATTTCACTTCATTTTTAATACAAGGAATGGTTTTATTACTTAAGGTCAAAGTTGTCTAATTGGAATTGAGTTGCCAAAGTTGAATTTAACTACGCCGAGCATGTCACACATGCTCAAACCAACCATAAAGGGGTTTAGAGTTCACGTTCTTAATTGGTTGGATTTCCTATATTGTCAGTCTATCGAAATCTAGAGCACCGCTCTAGGTTCAAAACTCCAAGGGCCTATTTGGCTTAAATGGGGCTGCATTGCTAATCTCTCCTCGAGATTGGGAATGACTTGTTTGGTAGGAGGGTGGGTGGGATAAAAATTAATTTTATAGGCTTTAGAAAATGAGTCTTGTGTGGAAAAGTGTGAGATGGGAGTTCCAAATCCCAGGATAATGAATTTCTAAGTGTTATTTAAAAGGAAATCTCGGAATTTACTTTTAATTGCGTACATTCTAAACATGGTGTTGGAAAACATGGGATACACCCAATCTAGGGACCATACCTACACATAGATTTATTATGACATATACAATTCTATCCACCCAACTCACCTAATGCAGTTGGCCAAACGGGCCCCTAAACGTCCTCAAACATCTAGAACATCCTACCAACTACTACACCCATCAATCATGAAAGCATAAACATCCAAAGACGGTAACCCATGCAAACTTCAAACAATAGTGTGGATAGCTAGACATCTACGAAAGTGGCCGAACTAAGCTCGTATAGAGCCGTGGAAAAGTGAATGTAAAGTAATGGAGAGAGAGAAATTTTGGAGGTTTGGTTCTCCACGGATGTGAGCCTCAACAGATGTTGTAGAGGCTCAATAGATGAGGTTTAAAGAAAGGAAACGAAGAGATGGATCTGGGTTGAGTGCTTACACAAGTTTAAGCTTCAAATGAGGGGGTGTAGGAGCTCAAACGAGAGAAAACGGAAATGGTAGAGGGTGGTTGTTCTTTGCAAACGATGGAGGGGTGCGGGTTTTAATAGAAAACAATGGAATGTGCAATTGGAAGGGAGGTTAGAGAGAGAAAATCGATTTTAGAAGGAAAGGGAGAGCTTGGAGGGTCGTTTTGTGAAGGAAGTACTAGTTTGGGAGGGTTTTAGTCGACGGTCCATATACTGAGGGGTTCCCCCTAGCCCCCAAACACGATCGGCCGGACGGTGGTCATTCGACCATCAAAAAAAAGTGGCGAGGCCTCGCCGACTTGGCGAGGGCCTCGCCGAAAATTTTTGGATTTTTCAAAGGGGGCACCGGGACGTGTTCCTCCAGTCCCTAGGCTCCAAAAAGTATGGGGCCCACCCTGTTCCCTCCGGAAGTGCTCCGTTTGGCCCTCGACTTCATTTTGAGCTGTATCGGGGCCAAAATGCAAACCGGAAAGATTTTATGTGATGTGTAGCATATGATTTTGGGGTAGGAGGAGCTCATCCATCCAACCAACCCATTTATTTGGTCAGATTTAACAATTTGAATGGTCAAAAGTCCAATTTCTACATATATTTACTATTTATAGTAAATTTTTGTTTAAATATTATTCTTCATCATTTATACATTAGGATTTATGTCTAGTATGAAAGGATTTAAAAAAAATTAAAGAATGAAGTGATGCAAGGAGAGATTTTAAAGAAATTGGGTAAAAAGGGGTTTTAAGCTTTGGTGTTGTGGTTGACCCACAACCTAAAAACATTCATTTTTAGGGAACGACTCAAACCTATCGACTGACGGCCTAGAAGTTATTCGGGATCATTTTGCGTGATCATGGGTGTGTACGGGCCCAATCTCAGCGGTCGGTTTTGCTGTTCGGCGAAATTGGAAAATCCTAAGTCAGTTTCTACGTTTCGTTGCTCCCTCCTAAGTCAGAGTGCATCAGTGTGCGTCGTGTGACCATAACCCAGGTCCGGTTTAATCCAAATCATGCTCTGATACAATCTTGTAACGCCCTAAAAATCGGGGGTTGAGCATAAACTCAACTCCCGAGTTCCAGAACATCACTTATGCAACAAAATGAATGATGATTGAATGTTGACTGTATTTGTGCATTGAACATGAGTGAGATTAAGCCAAAACAGAATATCATACTCCAGAGACAATAAATTAGCAAGCGGAAGGCTGTGATAGATATATAAAATATAGAAAATCTGTGGTGAGTCTCCAGAGCGTGATAACATTACCAGTTAATAAATTACAAAGTACGAGTTCAAATTTTACCAATGTGTAAGTGTAATGTCTTCTATCCCATGTACCATAGCCCCGTCAATACAAGTACCAGGTCTTCGTGAGACCCGTCGAGAGAGTTACATGTAGGAGAACTCCTCCTCGACATCATAGTAGTAGTCGGCTACTCGCTTCAGGAGTAGCGTAGCCACCTGCAATCAGACAATGTCTGGTGGGTGTTCGAAACACCATCCCGTAACGTGGGAGTGAGTGATCAACTCAGTGGAACAATAAAGCATAGGTTAATATGTTATCAATTCAATCAAGCAGTAATGATAAAGCAGTACAAATCAAACATTTCTAACTACTCTTGTTAAGTGCGAAAATGAAATGACATGATGCTGTATGCCCTTACCAAACCACCCTCAAGCGACATCATCTTACGTTCGCGAATGCTTACTCCCTCAGTGCGCCACATCTACAAAGCACATGCGGTGCGATGATGCTCATGATTACCAAGTTATTATTAGTCCATTTCAAATAGTAGTATTGGGAAACTTAGGTACCTCCCTTGTATCATTCCCAAACATGATCCATTCTAGGGTCGTCAAACCTAGATAATCTCATACGATATTATGGTTTGAGAGGCGTAGCGAAGGCATCACAAAGGGCTCGTCACCGTCAGGACGGATCAGATCTCACCGTATGCGGCTCAATTGTTGGCCGTCAGCTCGAATACAGGTCTCACCATACTCGGCTCAATCACTAGCCGTCAGCTCGAATACAGATCTCACCGTACTCGGCTTAACTCATGCTCAAGTTGCTGTGAAGGGCTCGTCGCCAATCACAGACCTTAGAGCATACTCGAAGACACTACGGAGGACTCGTCGCCCGTCAGCACGAGTACAGATCTCACCGTACTCGGCTCTCGCCGTAGGTGTCGACAGCTCGAATATAGTGTCACTACAACAAATTAGACTTTTTGCAACAATTTTTTTTAGCGACGAGTCGAATTTCATTGGGAAATGCAAATTTTTACAACGACATTTCAAGTCGTTGCAAAATATAGATTATTTACGATGACATTTTAAATCGTCGCTAATAATTAACTTTTTTTGCGACGAGCTTTAATTATCGTCGCAAAACTTGTCGCAAAAAGTTTTCGTATGAATTTTTTACAACGATCTTAACCAGTCGTCGCTAATAGTCACTTTTTGTGACAAATTAGGTGTCGTAAAAAAAAATATTTTTTATGACGACGTAAAAGTTGTCATAAATAGTAGCTTTTGCAACGACTAATTCAACTCATTGTAAAAAATACTGAATTTTACTTGTGGCGACGAATGTAGTTTCATTGCGAAATGTTAGAGTATTTGCAACAACATTTTAAATCATCGCAAATAGTCAACGTTTTTATTCGACGAGCTATAATTATCGTTGCTAAAACGTTTTCCACCAATTTCTTATAGAAAAATTACATGGCGGGAAAGACGTTTCGCCACGCGTTTCTATGGTCATTGCTAATGTCCACTTTATGCGACGAATTGAGTGTTGTAGCAAAATATTATATTTTGCAACGACACGAAAGTCGCTACAAATAGTCTGTTTTAGCGATGACTAGGTTAACTCGTTGCGACAAATACTAACTAAAATGTTTTGCGACAAATATAGTTTCATTGCGAAATGTTAGATTATTTGCAACAACATTTTAAATCATCGTAAATAATCACCGTTTTTGCGACGAGCTATAATTAACGTCGCTAAAACGTTTCCCACCAATTTCATATGAGAAAATTATATGGCTGGAAAGACGTTTCGTCACGCGTTTCTATGGTCATCGCTAATATCCACTTTATGCGATGAATTGAGTGTTGTGGCAAAATATTATTTTTTGCAACGACACAAAAGTCGCTACAAATAGTCTGTTTTAGCGACGACTAGGTTAACTCGTTGCGATAAATACCAATGAAAAGTTTTGCGACAAATGTAGTTTCATGGTGAAATGTTAGAGTATTTGCAACAACATTGTAAATCATTGCAAATACTCAACGTTGTTGCGACGACATATAATTATCGTCGCTAAAACGTTTCCCACCAATTTTTTATGGAAAAATTACATAGCGGGAAAGACGTTTTGCCACGTATTTCTATGGTCATCGCTAATGTCCACTTTATGCGACGAATTGAGTGTCATGGCAAAATATTTTTTTTACAACGACATGAACGTTACTACAAATAGTCTTTTTAGCGACGACTAGGTAAACTCGTTGCGACAAATGCCAACTGAAATGTTTTACAACGAATGTAGTTTCATGGCGAAATGTTAGCATATTTGCGACAACATTTTAAATCATCGCAAATAGTCAACGTTTTTGCGATGAGCTATAATTATTGTCGCTAAAACGTTTCCCACCAATTTCTCCGGTAAAAATTACATGGCGGGAAAGATGTTTCGCTACGCGTTTTTATGGTCATCGCTAATGTCCACTTTATGCGACAAATTAAATGTCGTGGCAAAATATTATTTTTGCAATGACACGAAAGTTGCTATAAATAGTCTGTTTTAGCGACGACTAGGTTAACTTGTTGGGACAAATACCAACTGAAATATTTTTGCGATGAATGTAGTTTCGTGGCGAAATGTTAAAGTATTTGCAACAACATTGTAACTTATCGCAAATAGGCACCGTTTTTTCGACGAGCTATAATTATCGTCGCTAAAACGTTTCCCACCAATTTCTCCGATAAAAATTACATGGTGGGAAAGACGTTCGCACGCGTTTCTATGGTCATCGCTAATGTCCACTTTATGCGACGAATTGAGTGTCGTGGCAAAACATTATTTGTTGCTACGACACAAAAGTCGCTGCAAATAGTGTATTTTAGCGACGACCGGGTTAGCTCGTTGCGACAAATACAAATTGAAACTTTTTACAATGAACGTAGTTTCATTGCCAAATGTTATAGTATTTGCAACAGCATTGTAAATCATTGCAAATAGTCGACATTTTTGCGATGAGTTGTAATTATCGTCGCTAAAAACGTTTCCCACCAATTTCTCCTGAGAAAATGACATGGCAGGAAAGACCTGCTGCCACGCATTTCCATGGTCATCGTTAATGTCCACTTTATGCGACGAATTGAGTATCGTAGCAAAACATTATTTGTTGCCACAACACGAAAGTCGCTGCAACTAGGTTGTTTTAACGACGACTAGGTTAACTCGTTGCGACAAATACAAACTAAAACTTTATGCGACGAACGTAGTTTCATTGCAAAATGTAAGATTATTTGTAACAACATTGTAAATCATCGCAAATAGTCGACATTTTTGCAACGCACTATAATTATCGTCGCTAAAACGTTTCCCACCAATTCAAAATTTTAATTTTGACATGAATTGTGTTGTTGAACATGCGATGAACCTCCAATTAATGATTGAATGGTACAAACTAACATAAATCTTGTTATCAATTTCCTTATTAACGATACAAATGGTACACATCGACAATCGCTTGATCGACCTCCAATCAACAATCGAATGATATATAGAAAGTGTTGTTGACCATCCGATCAACCTTCAATCTTTTATCGGATGTTGGAAATCATCGTGCATCACTTCATTAAGTCTCCAATCAACAATCGAATATTGCACATCACCGAAAATCACAAGGTCAACCATGTTTAATGGATAGATGGAATGGATGGATGGATGTTTTGATGATTGATGGGATGATCAACCATGTTTGATGAACGAGATGGTCGGATGTTGGATGGATGGATAGTATGGTTGGATGGATGGATGTATAGATGGATGTTTGGATGACTGGATATATATATGGATGGAATGGTTGGATAGATGGATGTTTGGATGATTGTATGAGATGAATGGATGGTTTGATGGGGGATGCAATGGTTAGATGGGGGATGAGATGATTAATGAGGCTCCGATGGGCCACTAAGTGGCCAACAAGATGTATGAATTCTATCCACACCGCCCGTCTTTGCACGACATGTATCTATACACCAGCTGCATGCTACAACTTACTGACTCATAAAGCGTTGTAAATCGAATGCGTGATCGAGTTACTCAAGAGTCGATGACGCTCTCATCGCATATTGAGTAAACTCAGTTGGGCCCACCTTGAATGTATGTAGTCTATCCAAGGCGTCTATCCGTTTTTCCATCTAATTTAAGGGGTTGATCCCAAAATTGAAGCAAATCCAATGATCAAGTGGATCATACCACTTGAAACAGTGGAGATAATGATTTCCACCGTTGAAACCTTTTTAGGCCCACAGTGATGTTTATTTGTCATCCAACCTGTTCATAACATCATAAATACATGGATGAAGAGAAAACACAAATATAAGCTTGATCCAAAACTTCTGTGGCCCTCAAGAATTTTTCAACGGTAGATGTTCAATTCAACTGTTTAATATGGTGTGGTCCATTTGAATATTGGATATCTCTAATTATTGCGCTCAAGCCCTGAAATTATTTTGTAAAATGAATGAATGGAGCCGATAAAATACATAAATCATGGTGGACCCCACAAACTTCACTCCGTACGCTAAGTGTAGTGAGTTGCTCGCTATGCAATCTGCTTCGAAGCTGCTAAGCTGTGTTGACGACTTGACGTGCACATCACAAAATTTCTCAGTGGGCTCTTATCATACTGAGTAAAATCTATTGGGGCCCACCGTGATTAATGCATGTGGTTTATCCACGTTGTCCATCCGTTTTTCTAGATCATTTTAGTGGTTGAACCCAAAATTGATGCATATCCAAAGCTCAAGTGGACTATACCACAGGAAAAAGTAGCAGTATTGTTTTTCACCGCTGATAAATTTATAAGGCCCCAGTGATGTTTATTTTTCATCCAACATGTTCATATGATAAATATATGTGATAAATATTTATACGAATAACTCCGGATCGGATCGGTCCGAATCCATTCATTTCAGATCGGTCCGGATTAACCACGATTCAAACTTGATTCGATGAACGGTCGGATCTGACTAATCCAACTTGAACAACATCAATCTAGGCCTTTGGATCGGTTCAGATCGGGTCGGATCCGATGGATCGGGTCGGTTTGTGTCCAGCTCTAATTAACATGTCAAATGTGCCAATGCATGTCCTACACTACATGACACTTCTTGTTCCAAAATGTCACATGTGTCATCATCCATCTTTATTAGTTCCGAATATGCTACATGTATCTTTAAAAATGGTTAGACGGTATGGATACAATTAGAGGTGGGCATCGAGTCGAGTCGGACAAGATTGACCCCAACTCATTTCGGTCCGAAGTTTTTAGTACCGGACCCGAACCCGATCAAATCCGGCACTGAGTCCGGGTCCTTTAACTCAATTTGATCTGTTGTATTGTTGGCCTGACTCGAACCGAGTCCGACTCAATCTGGAAAATCGAGTCGGATCGGGTTATATACGGTTCGGATCGAATATTCTTGACACTAAAAGAGTTTCAATAGTAGAGGAAGGTGGTCATTAAATCTATATTGTGTCCTCTCGTAAGGGCCACTTGAGTCTTGGATTTAATTCAATTTTGGCAGCATGTACTAAAATGAGCTCCTAAAACGGATGGATGGTGTGGATTTATCACAAACATCATGGTGGGACCCACCTAACATTCCAAGCAAGAAAGGTGAAAGACTTGTTTTTCGTCAGGAGCTCTGATCGAGGAACCTCGAGCCGTGTGAGAAGAAAGATTGGGTACTCCCATCCCACTAGTCAAAGGATGGTAAGTCAGTGCTCTATGGGCCCCACCATGATGTATTTACTTCATCCATGCCGTCCATCTATTTTTCTAGATCATTTTATGGTATGTATATAAAAAAAGGAGATATATCCCAGTCTCAAGTGGACAACATTACAGGAAACAACGGTGAATAAATATTGTGTGGATCGAATCAAATCGAATCGGATCCATTTGGATCGGGTTGGTGCGAGTTGGCCATTGATCTGAAATCGATCCGATTAACAGTCGGATCTTGGTGGTCCGACTCAATCCTACCCTATCGTGGCCTTCGGTTCGAAATGCTCGAGTCGGATCGGGGTGGATCGGTCGGATCTGCCGGATCGGTCTCTTTCTGCCCGACTCTAGATACAACACATGCATCATGGTGGGGTCCACAGAGATTGGTGACGTCACTTCAGTAGCAATTTGGCTACTAACATCCAATCCGCGCCCATATATATGATATAGAGGGGAAACAGATTGGCTACTCCCCCTGCCATCGGCCAATGGCTGGTGGTCGGTGCTATGTGGGCCCCATTATGATGTACTTGTTTCATCCATGCCGTCCATCTATTTTTTCAGATAATTATACTATCAGACCAAAAATGAGGTATATCCTAATCTCAACTAGACCACATTACAGGAAAGTTAAATGAGCATGGACCGTTAAAAATCTTTTCGGGGCCATAAAAGTTTTGGATCAAGCCTATCTTTGGTTTTTCCCCTCATCTGGTCCTCTATGGCCTAATCAACCAATTGGATGTCAAATAAACAGTACAGTGGGCCTTAGGAGGATTTTAATGGTGGATATCCAATCACCATTGTTTTCTTATGGTGTGGTCCACCTAAGATTTATATCCCTATAATTTTTGGTATAAAATTTTAAAATAATCTATAAAGATGGATGAATGGAATGGATGAAACACATACATCATAGTGGGCCCACGAAGCACCCACAACGATTTCCCATATATGGCAGGGAGTAGCCAAACCGTTTCCTGTATATATGGGACGTGATATTTCCTGCAAAAGCCTCTCAAAGGAAGCGGATTGCGTACCGAGTAAACTCTTTGGGCCCACCATAATACATACATTCTATCCACTCCGTCCATCCTTTTTACCAGATCATTTAAGGGATCTGTTCCAAAAATGAAGCATATCCAAAACGCAAGTGGAACACACCAGCAGAAACAGTGTGAATAAAAATTCTACCGTTGAAAAGTTCTCAGGGGCCACAAAAGTTTTAGAGCAAGCTGATATTTGGGATTTCCCTTCATCCATGTTTGTCTGATCTTAGGAATATCTTGGATGACAAATAAACATCACCAGGGGCCTTAGAAAAGTATCAACCGTTAATACATGTGGTTTATCCACGCCTAAGCAATCCAATTTCCTTTCAAAGTCCTATTAAACTATGTTGGGCCCACCGTTAATACATGTGGTTTATCCACGCCGTCCATTCATTTTTCCAGATAATTTGAGGGGTTCAACCCAAAATTGATGCATGTACAATGATCAAGTGGACCATACCACAGGAAATAGTGGAATTATTGATTTCCACCGTTGAAAACTTTCTAAGCCCCAATGATGTTTATTTGTCATCAAACCTGTTCATAAGATCATAAACACATGGATTAAAGGAAAACAAAAATATCAGCTTGATCTAAAACTTCGGTTGGCCCCAAGAATTTTTCAACAGTAAATGTTTAATTCATTTTGTTTCTGACGGTGTGGTCCACTTAAGGTTTGGTTATACTCCATTTTTGGGATATAACCCTAAAATCATGTGGTAAAACAGATGAACGGGATGGATTTCTCATAAACATCGCAGTGGGCCCCACCTCAGTTTCCAGCGCCGGAACTTCATGCCAAAGTTTTTTTCAAGGAAATCCGCGTCCCCTGATATTCTGGACGCGGATTGCGTCCTACCACCGCCTGGACGGGGCAGGGCTCTCTAGGGCCCACATTGATGTAAGTGTTTAATCCATGCCGTTAATCGCATTTTTCAGATCATTTTAAGGTATTAGCCCAAAAATAAGACAGCTTTATATCTTAAGTGGACCACAACGTGAAGATTAAACGTATACCATTAAAACCTTCTTGGGAGCTGGAGAAGTTTTGGATCAAGCTGATATTTGTGTTTTCACCTCATCCACATCTACGTAGCCTTATGAATAGGTTGAATGGTAAAAAACATCACGGTTGCCCTTAGAAAGGCTTCAACGGTGGTTGTCATTAACATATTAGCTTAATCTGGTGCGGTCCATTGGTGTTGTGTCCCTGCCTCATTTTTTGGTTTTTATCTTAAAATGATTTGATAAAATCATTTAACGGCGTGGATAAAACACTTAGATCACGGTGGGCCCCACAGATCCCTGACACAATCAGTGTTTGTGCACTGCCAAAGAGAGAAGCTCTAACGGAAAGAGCATCTATGGTAAGACAAGATACTCTTCCGCTTCCCGAGTTTGAGTATACGTTATTCTTTATACTCCCTAAAATTAAAAATATTCATCAACTCTCCATCCTCCCTAAAATGAAAAATATCCATCCAACTCTCCATATCCTCCTGTAAAGAAGATAAGAAGCTTTACAGAAGATAAGAAGCTTTAAACGGTAGAGTGCAAAGAGAAGGCAACATCAAAGCGGTGGTTAGGTTCAACTGGTGATCTCTGTACGTGTTTCTTCTCTGAATTATATTTATATTTTGAGGCAGGTATGTTCACAAGACCCCACTATATAAATGAGTGTTTGGAATTCAACTCACTTGTGCTCCAAACACAATGTTAGGATGGATTGGTATCAAGTTCCGGTTCTAGGAAATGGGTTGAAAGCTGAGATATTGATGGGAGGGACTTCTATGCCAGTAGATGTCAAAAGAGGATGATAACCAATGAGTATTTGGATGAGTCCTTGAAGAGTTTGAATATCCATGGGTTATGTTGCACGAACATCAGGTTACACATGTGAGCTCGGGGAAAATTATTGGTTCTTTATCATTGATTTTTTTTCCTTGGTTGTTGCTGTTGTTTCCCTATTTTTTGTTTGCTTAAAAATTCATGTTTACTTTTCTTTGAGATAATTTACATTTAATAGGGATCCATGATTTCTTACTTTGTTTATCGTTTCCTATGGTAATTTTTTCTTCAAGGTGTATGTAAACTATATACTTCCACGTTGGGCCCTTTTCTTGGTTGTCCATGGAAAGTAATGTCCTTAGCCTTGGTAATCTTTTGAAGTGTCACCAACTTTTAAAAGCATGTTCTTTTCGTGTTGGGAAGTAGAAGGATTTGTTGATCACCTTTTGATCATTTCGGATAATTTTGAAATTTGGTTGCTATTTTCCAACTTTTTATAATTCCATGGGTGCAATTCAGTTCCATTGACAAGTTGGTTGGTGGGAGGGGAGCAACTATTTTAATGCTTATGGTAACAAGATTTGGAGAATGGCATCATTACAAGAAATCATTTGGAGTGATATGCTTAGCATTAATCTGTTGAATTTGGAAGGAGATGAATAGAACAATATTTGATGATTCAACATGGCTGGTTTTTTTTTTTTTTTTTTTTTTTTTTTTTCGAAAAGAAGGGCCATGCCCCTATAACTTTGTTAAGATGATCAGTCGATGTACAAACGAGATTTCGGGTGAGCACCGAACAAAATATTGGGCCCCACCTATCATATACGCAAAACAAAACAAAAACCAGCGGCATGTAACAACAGACAATTCTCCAAAACCAAAACCCCCAAATCTGCAAGGCAGGACTTCCAAAAAATTTGCAAGGCAGGACTTCCCCATTTCCACCGAGATTCCACCATCCTGGAGAATTTCTTTGGAAGACCCAAAGACAGAAAGCAGAACCATTTTCCCAGTGATGATACTAGCGAGCTGCAACCATTGCACCTGAGGCTAGAAGGCTAGCCCATGCGTTTGGTGGATCTAACATGGCTGGTTGGAAGGTGCAGGAGTCTATGATAAACTTCATTATTCAATGAGCTCTAATACAAAAAATGAATTTCACAACACCTGTGCCAGTGACTTTGAATTGGAAGGAGGTTCTTGATTGTTCTTCGACTATGGCAGCCTCAATGGTAAGTGGGAAGGCCCCTCCCATGGGTTTTAACTGTTAAGCAGCTCAACTTGGATGGTAGCTCCTTGGGTAATTTGGGCTTGATAGAAATACAATGGTAATATTGATGTGATCTCCTTTGGTCCATTTGGGTATCAAAGACTCTAATTAAGTGGAGGCAAGAACTCTCCAGCAAAGTCGAAAAGGAAACCATTTTCGAGTGCAATTTGGATTCTTCCTCCTTTAGAGCTATAAGATCATTCTCAATCACTGCTTTCTTTGCCTCCAATTCCTTCTCAAGTTGACTCAAATCTTGAGATCTTCCTAGGAAGTACTCCTCCCGTTGACTTAGTAGAGTCTGTCCTTCAAGTAATCTTTCTTGGCCTTGCTGCAAAGTTTGTTGGCGTTCAGACAGAGACATTGCCTCTCTAGACTGATTTCCTTTTCTTTAGCGTCACATCTATAACATCACCATAACATAGAGATCAACGAATATTATTAGTACATACATCCACAAACTCAACTTCTGACTACAAAATTCGGAAAACCATCCTGAAGGAAGTTCTCAAATGATTGTTGGAAAACCCAACTATGCAATCAACAATCTAGTCGAAGGTGGCCAGTGTTTACTGCTTTCTTTCTCACCCTGTTGTAATGTTTCTTTGTTTTCTTCACTAAATTACTATCTATCATCATCTAAGCCTTATCCATGAAAACTGGAGCTAGACAATCATGTTGTAATAGGTGAATAAAAAACTGAATCTCTAGCAAAAACATAAGAAAATCAACTCCAAAAGTGGAGTATCAGAATTTTCCTAGTGCCTTATTTTCTTTTACACCCCCTCTTTTTTTGAAAGGTGACAACTACACTTCACAATCATGTTGTGAAGTGGGCCACTTTGGTGGCCAAGGAGTGGTTGAGATTTGCTTTGGTCTTTGATGAAATCTGGGAATTATTGCAGCTTCAACTGTATTCATTGTGCATGTCTCTTGGGAGGCAAACAAGGTTGCAGACTTTGTTGCTTGAGGATTTATGAGAAGGTCGCTTTTTGTTGGCAACTGATTGCTTCTATAGTGATTTGTGTCATCTTTTTTGTTTCTCTTCTTCTAATAAATTTCTGTTTAATCGGAAAAAGTTACTTCCATAGGATGCACAAGAAGTTTTGTTTCCTTTTGATTGATCATTGACATATTTCTGCACCAATAAAAATCTAGAATGGGTTCCAAGTTCATAAGTGAACATTGCATGGATATATTTTTTTATGCTTTACAGTGGACTACAACTATGATTTTTACAATCATAAACAATCAAAACAAATAAGAGATAAGCATGGGTTCCTCCCATAATTTCATGGGCATGTCAAGTTTACACCTGACCAACTGATGAAAATGGAAGCAAAGTAAATGAAACTAATGCAAAAAAGCCGTGTCTCTGTACTTTTTCTTTTCTTTTCTTTTCTTAAAGAGATACCAGTTTCATATATATATAGGTCAACTTGAACACTCGACAAATCGTTTTTACAAATCAAAGACACCCAAAAAAGCTCATTCTTTTTTTCTTTTCTTTTCTTTTTTTATCAAGGCTATCATTGCAACTGTGGCTGGACCCCAACATGTAAATGGTAGCGATTCTTCAACCTACAACTGGCATAGCAATACGGCAACCCAGACCACCCAATTCGTTGACCCAACTGTGGATGGAGCATAACCTAAAAATCACACTTAGATGATATCATTAGCCATCTGATTTCTCCCTTTGAATTTGGACCACTCAACATTTTACTTTTTAACCATTAATCGGATGAACAAGTGATTTTAGAGAGATGATCCATCCACAATGGGACCCACAATTTGGATGGTCTGGATAGCTGTACACTAGTGCCACATGTGAGGAGGATGAGTCGCTGTCATTTTCTCAATGGTGCAGAACTAACATGGGTCTAGCCCTTGCAACAGTGATCTTGAATTCATGCTTTTTTCATACCTACCAAACACAAGTCCTGAATCTTTTTTCAGCAAGAATATTGCACGCTGCTTGGGCCCTGCCAAGTTGTGATCTAGACCTTTCATGTAGAGGCCCCACCATGGATGGACCCATGTGAAAATAAAAATTAAAAAAAATCCAATTGATCATCTTCACCAGCCTTGTAGAGGATGGTTAGAAACAATGGTCCCACATTTTCAAAGTCTTCATGTGGATGACGAGGATCTACCTTAAGGACTTTTTGGACGCCAATACATTTGTGGGCCCTACTAGGTGAACGTTCTGGATCACCACACCAGGAAAGTAACAAATGATGAGCAGTGCTAACAAAATTCAACAACGAATGTCCATAGACTTTGAGGACTGGTGTATCTATCTCAAGTGCAATTTCTAGTTCAATTATTAATGTTTAATATTTGGAATTGTTGTTGGAATAATTAATATGATGGGCAATGTATATTCGTACTTGTTGTTCATATGAATGAAATCTCTCTTTAAAAAAAAATGTATATTCGTACTTTGACATAGATGGGCAATGTATATTCGTACAAATAATTACTTCTGATGCATCTGTGTATTCTACCTGTATTCTATACGTACCACATGCACAAATAAAAAGTAGAGTATTCTTCGTGCTCCACCGGCTATGCTACATATGGACCATTAATCTCACATGATGCCATTTATATGTACAAATGGTGGCCCACCTCTCCACAACTGATTACAATATTATTAAATCTTATGTGCCTCATTTAATTTCTCACCGTTTGTAGTAATAAATGGCCAATAAAAATAAGATACTTAAATTTCTTGAGAGACTGCATGAAGGGCGATACCCTTCAACAAAGGGTCTAGGGTGTGTGGTGGGAGAGAATCATACCCACCTTGATATACATATGCCTTATATCCACACCATCAATCCGTTCAAAACTCATTTTAGGGCATGATTCCAAAAATTTTAAGTAGATCCAAATCTCGGGTGAACCATAAGTGATAATTTATCATTAGAAACTTTTTTGTGGGCCACAAAAGTTTGGGATCGAGCAGATATTTGTGTGGTCTCTTTGTCTAGGTCTTTGTGACCTTATCAACAAGTTGGTGGGAAAATAAACATTTTAGTGGTCCACATGAAGTTTTAATGGTGGGGATTCAATCACAAGTATTTCTATGGTGTGGTTCACTTGTGGCTTTGGAATTATATCCTAAAATGTAAAAGCGGATGGACAGAGCAGATATAAGGAACATACATCACAATGGGCCCCACAGTTAGGAATCTACCGACATAGGTGGATTTGGCGATCAATCCACCAAAGGTGCAACTGGGTTTCAGCATATATAACTTCTATCACAGCCTAGATCATGGGATCAAATGCCTATATACCTCCTGTGTCGGTATAAAAAAAGAATAAGAGAATGGAATAATTGGATTGGGAAGACTTTGTTCTCATTCACATTTGGTTAAACATGTGTAGAATTTCACATATGTAGGGACTAATGTATTTATTCAACTTGTGATAGGAATACAAACATGGATAAGAGTTGGATACAAATTAGAAATAGGGCTTCAAAAGAGTATATAGAAGGAATCGAGGAGTTCATGAAGGTGGCAAGACGTCATATAGGCGGACTTAATAGCACCCGATGTCCGTGTCGCAAGTGCAGCAATTTGTACTACAAAGCTATAAACGAAGTGCATGCGCATTTATATGATAATGGGATGGATAGGACGTATACCCGGTGGTATCATCATGGTGAAACTGATGAAGCTCTAATGATTGAGGATGATAATGATGGTTTGGCGGGAGATGAAAATACGTGTTCTAGTGCTATGCAGGACATCATAGAAGACTTGCACACAGGAACATTTATGGATACTGTAGATGCGACAATAGGGGAAGGGGAAACAAATAAATTTACATACTTATTGAGAGATGCTGAGTGTGAACTGTATCCAGGTTGCCACAAGTATACAAAGTTGTCATGCTTGATAAAGTTGCTACATATGAAGATAATAAATGGTTGGAGCAACAAATCATTCAACATGATGCTTGAGTTCATCAAGGATATACTTCCTGAAGGGGAAACATTACCAAAGTCCCATTATGAAGCTAAGAAGGTTTTGCGGGACTTGGGACTCGGATATGAGTCCATACATGCCTGTAAGAATGATTGTATACTTTTCTGGAAGGAGCACGAGAAGGATGATACGTGTCCAAAATGCAAAGAGTCCAGATACAAACGAGTAAATGTTAGGGGTAAGAAAATCCCGCACAAGGTCCTGCGTTACTTCCCATTAAAACCAAGGCTGCAGAGATTGTTTATAAACAGGAAGACAGCTTCTGAGATGAGGTGGCATAAAGAGAAGCGCACCATGGACCCAGAGGAGAAGGTATTAAGGCATCCAGCAGATTCTGAAGCCTGGCAAGATTTTGACAAGAAGCACGGTTGGTTTGCCGACGAACCTCGAAATGTACGGCTTGGTGCCAGCGATGGTTTCAACCCATTTCGAAACACGAGTACCACTTATAGCATGTGGCCGATTATATTTATTCTGTACAATCTACCGCCTTGGAAGTGTATGAAAGAGCCATTCTTTATGATGTTCTTACTTATTCCTGGCCCAAAGTCTCCTAGAAATGACATTGACGTGTATTTGCGCCCGTTGATAGATGAGTTAAAAGATTTGTGGGAAGATGGTGTAGAGACATATGATGCGTCGAAGAAAGAAAATTTTCAATTGCATGCAACATTGTTATGGACCATTAATGATTTTCCTGCCTATGGGAACTTGTCCGGGTGGAGTACAAAAGGCAAGATGGCATGTCCGACATGTAACAAGGAAACGACTTCTTATTCATTAAAGAATGGGAGAAAGATATGTTATATGGGTCATCGTCGCTTCCTCCCTCCACAGCATAGTTGGCGGAAAAGAAGTAAAGATTTTGATGGTAAGCGGGAAATGCGGTTGGAACCTAAGCATCTATCCGGGGACGATATATTAAATCAAATGGAGGCAATTAAAGATGTAGAATTTGGAAAGAGACCGAATACTAAGAAAAGAAAGGTTACTGTAAATGAGTTGAATTGGAGGAAGAAAAGCATTTTCTTTGAGTTGCTATATTGGCGAACATTGAAACTAAGGCACAATCTAGATGTGATGCACATCGAGAAGAATATTTGTGAAAACGTCCTAGGAACAATAATGAATATTGAAGGAAAAACAAAGGACACCCCAAAGGCTCGTATGGACTTGCAGAATATGGGGATCAGAAATGAATTGTGGCTAGTTCTGAATGGTGATAAATATTTGGTACCACCAGCTTGCTACACATTGTCTATGGATGAGAAAAAGAGTTTATGTCAATGGTTGAATGATGTAAAGTTTCCAGATGGGTTCGCATCAAACATCGCGCGGTGTGTAAACGTCAATGATTGTAAGGTATCGGGCATGAAAAGCCATGATTGTCATATTCTTCTTCAACAACTACTACCAGTGGCAATTCGTGGGTTTAAGCATAAGGATGTCTCCAATGCATTAATTGAGCTAGGATTTTTTTTCAAGGAGTTGTGTTCCAAGACGATGAATTTGAGAAGATTAGAGCAATTGGAGCAGGATATCCCAATAATTCTATGCAAGCTCGAAAAGATATTTCCGCCTGCATTCTTCGATGTCATGGTACATTTAGCTGTGCACCTTCCTCGTGAGGCGATCATTGCCGGACCTGTGTCATTTCGATGGATGTATCCCATCGAAAGGTAATATATAAATTTAAATTTAATCGTTAATCAATTGTTATATTAATAATGCTTGTATATTAATTATGTTTATGGATCTGATGATGCATGTCAACAGATTCTTATACACTTTGAAGAAGTATGTGAGAAATAGAGCAAGGCCAGAAGGTTCCATAGCAGAAACCTATATAGATAACGAGTGTATGAATTTTTGCTCGATGTATTTTGAAGATGTTGAGACAAGATTCAACCGACAAGAACGGAATTATGATATTGTTCAAGGAAAACAACATGGGGGATTGTACGTCTTTACACAAAATGTACGCCCTTTAGGAGCTGCAACACATGATGAGATGGATGTAACTGAGCTTGCAAAAGCACGGATGTACGTGCTAAATAATTGCCCCGATATCAATAACTATCTAATGTAAGTGAGCTATTTTGAATTTTACTCATAATTCATATGTTTTGCATTTAATTTATAGCATTTATTCACTTTATATGTAGGGAACACAAGCAATATATTGAGAGACAATGCACTACCAATGTGCAACAGAGGCACGAACAACAATTTTCAAATTGGTTTGAGGAACGTGTAAGTGATCAATATAGTGTTTACTTGAATATTCTTATAAATATTTATAATTTTTTATTATAATTTATTAATCTCTTTTACACTTGTTTTCAATAGATGAAACGACGATTACGAAGATAAATCGCTTAAGCGACGGATGAACTGTATTCATTAGCATGCGGTCCTGATTCACGAGTTATTCGGTATAATGGTTGCATTGTCAAGGGCATTAGGTTTCATACCAACGAGCGCGATGAAAATCGTAAAACTCAAAATAGTGGCGTGGTTGTGAATGGAGATCATGAAGAAAACTTACATTTTGACTTCTTTGGTATATTAACGGACATTATTGTTTTTCACTGTGGAGGAAATCGGGTCTTCCTTTTCAAATGCGACTGGTGGGATGTTAGTAATAACAAAACGGAATACAAAGAGACAATCATTTTACAAGTGTAAATTTCTCTCAGTAAATGGTATAAGGATGACCCGTTTACCGGCTATTCAAAGTGAGCAAGTTTTTACCTCAAGGACACTAAATTGAAAGGCAATTGGCATGTCGTTTTGACGGCACCTCCTAGAAACTGGTATGATATTCCAAATTTGGAGGAAGATGTACAAGTTGAGGAGGAAGATGAAGATCCACTAACGTCATATAGGGTTGATGGTATTATCCAAGATGACCATCATAATGTCAACATGTTGCTTAGGGATGACATGGGCCCAGAGTATGTTGATGTCAATTTAATAAATGTTGAAGTAGATAAAAATTTCATCAATGATAATGAAAATAATAGTGGAGATGACTGGGATGACGATGTATAACTACTATGTAGTGATCATGATACATGAAATGGTCATGTAAGTTTTAGCTTATATAATATTTTAAAATTAAAAATAAAAGTTATTTTTTTCATGTTCAATATTTTCTTCGTATGGTATCATTTTTTTATTTACGTACTTTGAATTGTATTATTTGTAATTTGAACCTCCAACTCTAGCAGCCATGGCACCCGGCGATGGAATTAAGAGACGAACCTGTTTCTCCTCCCAGTCTTTCCCTAGTGAGCCTTCCATTGCAGGACATTCCTTACCCCAGTTACGCTTGAATGAGACTCCCACCGCCCAAACTCTCTCCTCCCGCAAAGGCTTCGTCCAGTTTTCCTCTACCCAATGATCACCATCAATCTGTTGTAGGTAAGATTTACATATATTTTATTCCTATGTTTATATTTAAAGACAATGTTGTATGATGCTTAAGTTTTCGTTGATTTTTTTTAAAAAATGCACTTTTAAAAGTAGGATTTTTCTATAGTTTAGCGAAAACTTAGGCGTATATAAGGCATTGTCTCTTACATTTAATTAATGTTCGATTCGTATATATTAAATTGTATTATTTCCATTTTGCAGATGAAACTTCCACCACATCTAGAAAGGACGTTGGCTCTGGTCAAGGGACTTGCTCTCGCTAAACATTTGTCGATTACAAAGTAGCGACCCTCTATCACTTTTCCACCAGGGAAGTATAAACCGATGGGGCCATGGGCAGCCATTTTCACAACCGAGGTGGGGTGATATGTCGACAGTGGGCGCCCCTTACTTGTGAGTCTTGGCAGTCCGTGCCTGATAATGACAAGGCAGTCATACGCAGTCGAATATTGGTAAATGAATACTAAGTTCTATTTTAATTTATTTTTTCTTTTAAATAATTATGTCATTAAATTTATTCACAATTTATTGATTCGTGTAATATATTATTTATCAGGATAAATTTGACATTGACATGGAACTTAGTAATGTTAAAAAGGGGGTCGACATGTATTTGGGCAACCGATTCAGGCAATATAAGAGTCGGTGTCATTCCTACTATAAAAAAAAATGGAGGTCGTGAGGGGACACGACAACACCCTTACGATGGCATCTCCCTCGAAGATTGGGATAAAATTTGCAGTATTTTTGAGTCTGATGCATTCTTGGTGAGATCTAAATTTCATTCATGTTTTGTTTTCAATAACTTTATTATAAGTATTGCAATAACTTGTTTGTACTTGTTAATGTAAAAGGAGTAAAACAAATACAGAGAATCGCTCCAAGCTTATGGTGAATCACATTTGGTTCAAAGTCGTTTTGTCGACTTTCAGTAATGAGATGGTATAATTTACTCTTTTTTTTATCTTACACGTATTAATTTAATTTATTTATCACATTACTTATTAACATTGGAAATATGATATTTCTTATTTAAATGGAATAGTGTGACCAGGAGACCCAAAGAAGAGCCCGATCTCATTACTTTTTATAAGAACACACACATTAGGAAGATGACAGAACTTGGGTAACTCCGCGTTGTGGGGAGTTATATGTAAGAATCATTTAAACTTATTTTAAAATTGTTTTGTTACTTATTCATTTCATACTAATAATCTTTTATTAAAACTACAGAATGAAATGCTACAAATCCATACTAAATCTCAGTCGGAGGACACTACACCATTGACAGCAGACAGAAGCATGTTTTAAGGCCCTTGGTTCTAGATCTGGCTACGTCCGTGGTCTTGGGCATGGGGAGGTGCCTGCATCGACCCATCGTATCCATGTTGATTTGGATAAGGCTACGAGGAGGGCCGAGCAGGCAGAGGCAACGTCTGCTGAGCTGCGAGAAAT
The DNA here is from genome assembly GCA_030180095.1 of Magnolia changhungtana. Lineage (NCBI taxonomy): Eukaryota > Viridiplantae > Streptophyta > Magnoliopsida > Magnoliales > Magnoliaceae > Magnolia > Magnolia changhungtana. The sequence continues at coordinate 1,328,179 of JASAUF010000283.1, forward strand.
GATAAATGATATGAAAACACGACAGACTCAATTGGAGGAAATGTTGCATACCCTCATGTCACAGCAACCCCAATCACATCCTCAGTGGTAAGTTAAATGTCATATTTAAATTATGCAAGTAGTATATATAAAATAGTCACTAATAATATTTTATTTTAATAATTTTACAGATTTTTCTGCAGATTGGTGTTATCTTCCCAGGCCGCACCACATTATCGATAACGCACATTTCTTTTTTTATTATTCATTTTTATTGGACAATTTGGACATGTGTACTTTTTTTATGTTCTGGATATTTATAAATTTAATTATTTTGTTTGATCTCATTACTTTTTATATTTCAATGGATGATGATGAATATTAATTAATACAGGTTATTTTGTTTGATTAAGTTAGTTCAAACAAAAAAAATTGATGCCATTTTGTGATATTTAATGGTAACGTGTTAGCTTATCGCTAATATTTTGTGACAAGTTGTTAGTTCGTGGCAAATAATTAAATCATTAGCAATGACTTGTTGTTTTTGTCACTAAATAAAATTAATGATATCGTATTTGTGATATAATTGATGACGATCAACAATTGTCGCCACAAAGGCTTTTGCGATGACTTTATGATTTCTTTAGTAATAAGTGGACTCGTCGAAATACGTCTTTATTCGCGACGAGTTTTATGTTTAGCGACGTTTTACGATATGCAATGGCAACGTGTAAACTCATCGCAAATAAGCTTTATTTAGTGACAATGTATTTAGTCGCAAATAATTATTATTTGCAACAACATTGGCGACAAGCAACACTCGCTGCAAAAAAAGTTGTGACAAATTTTGGGTTGTTAGCGACGGCGAGGACTCGTCGCAATGCGTCTTTATTCGTGACGAGTCTCATATTTAGCGACGTTTTATGATATGCAATGGCGACGTGTCAACTCGTCGCTAATTAACTATATTTTGCGACAATTTATTAGGTTGTCGCAAATATTTGAGTTATTGGCGATGAGTGTTGTTTCCCTCGCTAAATAGAATTAGTGACGCCGTATCTGCATCAAACGTGGCGATGAGCAACACTCGCCGTAAAAAACTTTTTGTGACAAATTTGAGTTTATTAGCGACGACGAGGACTCGTCGCAACATGTCTTTATTCGCGACGAGCCTCATATTTAGCGACGTTTTATGATATGCAATGGCGACGTGTCAACTCATCGCTAATTAACTATATTTTGCGACAAATTATTAGGTCGTTGCAAATAGTTGAGTTATTGGCGACGAGTGATGTTTCCTCGCTAAATAGAATTAGTGACGCCGTATCTGCATCAAACGTGGCGACGAGCAACACTCGTCGCAAAAAACTTTTTGTGACAAATTTGAGTTTATTAGCGACGATGAGGACTCGTCGCAACATGTCTTTATTTGCGACGAGTCTCATATTTAGCAACGTTTTACGATATGCAATGGCGGCGTGTCAACTCGTCGCTACTTAACTATATTTTGCGACAAGTTATTATGTCGTCGCAAATAGTTGAGTTATTGGCGACGAGTTGCCGTTTCCGTCGCGAAATAGAATTAGTGACGCCGTATCTGCATCAAACGTGGCGACGAGCACACTCGTCGCTAAAAGTTTTTAGCGACGAGTTTGGAGGTTTTAGCGACGAGTTGACTTGTTGCAAAAAGACTGAATTGTTGTAGTGTGTCCCATACCACCATAATCGACTCACGAGTCTAGTTGCTCACTGGTCACTACGGGGAGGCACGTGGCCCCGGCGTAGGTCGACAGCTCGACCACGGTGTCCCATACCACCATGCTCGGCTCATGAGTCTTAGCGGATCGAGGTAGCATGGTTAAAAGGGATTTTACTGGTAAGTTTGGTACCCTAGGTTCAAGCAGAGGTGACCAAACATGGTGAACATACATTAGACAAGTCGAGTTACTTGACGAGCTCGGCTAGCTCGAGCGCACAACAAGTTGAACGACATGAAGTGCATAAGCACTTCGCGTGGCCAACCGCTGTCGCCAACCGAAGTACGACTCGGGTTCGTCGAACACATCTCACGTGGCAAATGAATCGCAACCACGAATTCATTGCAGTACCGATTGTCTGGACTATAATCATAGCCCCAAACACAATCAAGTGCAGATAGATAAAGTAGTAGTGAATCAAGATTCCACTCATACAATCAAGGTATGGTATTTTCCGTTTAGGTTGTCGGTGGCATTGTTGCACTCGTTGCTCGCTCCCCCATCACCCATGACGGATCATACAACGTAAATATAAATTTAAACATATGCATTACATAGTTATAATATAAAGCAATTGAGCATGTTATGAATCACAACACAAGCATGAGTTTATACATGTTCAATTCCTAATTACACAACAATCCAAGGAGATCATACACATAATTAAAAGAGATTGAGACTCACATCTCAACACCCTTATACATCACAATTTGCCAACTACTACTCATTCAGACATTTCAAGAAACACTAAAACAAACATGCATTAACATACATGACATATGTCGATCACATAGGCATTAGGCCAAATCCTTTCACTAGGGAGTTGCCCCAATCATAACACGCGTACACCCACGACGGATAGTCATGGCAAGCAGGAATCCAAGTTCCATATTCATTCAGTCATTTCCACAAACACTCGGGCCACACATTTTAGCATATATGGTGTTTATTCACCGTGGCGTGATTTAGGGCAAATCCTTTCGTCAAAAGGGGTATCGCCAATACAACAATCATGAATCCATGACAATTAGTCATGACGAGTACGAATGAGAATTCGGTACTCATTCAATCATTTTCACAAACACTTAAAATACACTGTTACAACATACATAGTGTATATTAGCAAAACATATATTAGGGCTATCCTTTAGCCAAGTGAGTATTTTATTCATGTATAATATATTACTACAGCAAATAATCATGATAAATACATCTCCCAATATTTATACGTATACAGTATTTTCTAGAATACGTATTTTCAACATACATAGTGTATACAAGCAAACATGTATTACGGCGATTCCTTTCGCCAAGAAATTAATTTATACGCACATAATATATTTATACAACAATTAATCATGACAAACACATTGCTAAAATATACACGTATACGGTACTTCTTACAATACCGTATTTCTACATACATGGTGTATATTAGTAAACATGTATTTAGGCGAATCCTTTCACCAAATAAGTATTTTATCCATACGTCATATATCCATACGACAAATAAACATGTCAAACACATTTCCATAAAAATACGTATACGGTATTTTATACGAATACCTAGAGTATGTGAAATTCCAAATTCTATAATTTAATCGAAACAAAACGGAAAGCACTTTGTACATGTGCAATTGCATGCAGATCATGAATCTACCATTATCCGACATTGAAAGCGTTGAAAACCATAACCTATACACCTAAAGTCCGCACCTTGTGTCGTAGAATCGAATGTGAGTCGATAGGTTCGCTAAGCTTCCAGTATACGGGAGTTTGGCAACCTAGAAAAAGAAATAGGTTAGCTATTTCCTAACCTACAACTGTCTAATCCCCCAAACAGGTTAGGGTTAGGGTTTATTACCTAGAAATGACGCCAAAATCGCCTAAAAGCGAGCGAAGAAAAGCGGTGCGGCCGTGGAGCAGCAGGGAAATACAGGAGTAGCTCCCACTTCTCCCTCACTTTCTCTCTCTTTCTCTCTCTCAAATCCAAATTGTATGGCTGGAATGGGAGAGGGTTTAAGGTCCTTTATAGCCTAAAACCTTCCCAAAATAGACTCAGTTCAAGGGTTACCGCTAATATAGGTATTTCGTCACTTTTCCTACTCAAAAGAGAGATTCTGGTGGCCCTCCTTGAGCTAAATGTCAGACTTAAGCTCACCACCTATGGATCTATGTAGGATTACGTTTTCGACTCGATCGGATTCCCGGATCGCACGTGGCGGACCACTTTGGGATTCGACGGTCGGTGATGGCCACGATCGAAATTCCAAGTACATGTAAATGTTCTGAAATTTTTCTTAATCCGAAGGTGTAATTTGGTCTCGATCTCGATGGTCGGGTTGCTTAATCTTGACGCGTCAACGAATGGTGCAGATCACTATTCGATATTTATTTTGAAATGGGAATAGTGTTTTTCACACACCCTCGCTCCGAATCGAAACGAATGGCGCGGGACATCGGATGGACCTGATTTTGAGATGATTGTCAAGTCCAAGTGAGGCGATCCTAGTTCCTTAACTTCGTGTTAATCGGATTTCCGATGTGCGGTCTAGACCTAATACGAAGTTTCGAGATGCTCCCGTGAGCAGTCGGGTAATGAGATTGATCCTAAGTTTTAGGGTAACCTAGCGCCAATGATTCTACAAGTTCCGGGTCTTACAGATCGTATTTAAAGCGATTCAAACGGATTTCGTAGCTAACCTGGTTTCGCACTTAGTTACTTTGTCTCATTTCTAAAGGATTTAGTCCTACGTGATTTCTGTCTGAGGTGGTACTTAGTCCTTTGTAGTTTATATTTAAAGTGATCCAAGTTATACTACTTCGCTAGTTTAAGATAGTGTCTTGGGCTAAAGTGCTTTGAAAAATTGAAAGCACAAGGTAGTGAAGGGTTGGATTTGTGAAGGAAATGAGTTCAGAAGTGATTTTAGACTATAGGATTCAGTTCTGACAAGTTAATGAGGTATTAGGATTGACCCATTGCCTAAGGACGTCTAATCCCAGGTTGGCAAAAATCCGGGGCGTTACACGATGGCCCTTAGAAAGGTTTTAACGGTGAGTGTCATCATCACTACAGCTTCTTTTTATGTGGTCAGGTGGAGCTGTGGATGTACTTCAATTTTTGTCTCATACATTAAAATGATATGAGAAAAACGATTAATGGCGTGGATGAAACACTTACATCATGGTAGGCCCCACAGAGTCCTGCCCGGACGGATAACCGTCCGGGCGGGGGTAGGACGCAATCCGCGTCCAAAACACAGCTAGGTTGCCGGTGTAATGGGCTTCTTGCGGCAGTCTCTACGAGCAAGAGACTGGAGGTCCAATTAGGGGCTCACGAGGCCCACCGTGATGTATGTTGATCATCCACTCCGTCCATCCATTTTGATGGTTCATTTTAGGGCATGATACCAAAAAGGAGGTAGATCAAAGCTCTGAGTGGAACACACCATGTATCAATGGTAGACTATTAATCTCTATTGTTTCCTACAGTGTGGTCCACGTGGACCTTCGATCTGCCTCCTTTTTTGGCCAATGCCTTAAATTGAACTTTCATAATGGATGGACAGCTTAAATACAACACACATAATGTGGTGGACCTCATAAACTACTTTTTTTTATAGTGCACTTATACTAAGGTTTAGTAACCTACTATTTTTGCCGACAGCTTATTATGATTAGGCGTCCGCAATGCCTATGGCTAACAGCCATTAGGGTAAGCACTACACGACCTACAATGTGGTCAATTTTTTGGTAGTGATGTATGTATTATAATGATGTGACTTCTCACCGAAGGTCACTTAAAATCTATATAAACCCAACCTTAGCCCATATGGAAGACACAAATATTCTCTTGTCATTCTTCCTTCATTAAGTTCTTTTTGTCTAGAGTAAGGTTAAAAATACGATAGTCTATCTTATTGGTATTAATGCAAACTAATGATAGACAATATTCTGGTACTGATACCATATACAATTTTTGTGAGTCTGGGCATGGTTGAATCCTGGTAACAGTACGCAAGAGCTCATTCGCACCATTTAGGAGGCATAAATTGTCTTAAAGAAGTGATATTCAACGCGCCTTTGAGCTAAAATTCTTCAACTAGGCCATCAAACAACAAAATATAATAAGTAGTTTAGTATGCATATAGTCACTTTAGTGACAGACCTCTCTAATCGGAATGTCTTCCATCAGAAAACTTCTACCAAAGATGATCCAGATAACACCATCCAGCTTTCAATAGACCTCTCCCCGTTCTTCCATAATGTCCCAATTCACCTCTCACAGCTGACAGAATTGCAGAAAAAGGACTTTCAAGCTGAAGATTTAGATCCATCCCCTGTCCGCTGCAACAAACCTCTGCCATTCACCCTGCCAGAACCCATCTCCATAGTGACAAAGCCTCTCAATTCTCAGGGTCACACTGAGATAAGAGATCAGGAGCATGTTCAGATGGAGCCAGTCTCTGACGTTCAGCAGGCAGACTCCATAGCAGCTAGAAAAGGGAGTGGTAACAGGAAAGCGGGAAAGAATATCTGCTACTACCGTAAAGGGAGGCTAGCCATTCCTACCTTCAGAGGAGTTGAAGTGAGCTGGAACGGAAGGCTTAGAGAACTCAAGCGCAGAGTGATGTTAGCCAAGCAAGAGAGTAATGGATAATCTCCTTTTCTGGAATGCTCATGGAGTAAGCAACTCGCCTACCATCAGCACTCTTAAATGCCTAATTAAACAATTCAAACCGGTAGTGGCAGCTGTTTTGGAGTCGATGCTCGGGACGAGAAACAGGTCAAGATCGACCTCAAGTTAGGATTCCACAACTCCATATCCAATGCATCCCAAGGAGGTAAAGTGTGGGCTTTTTATGCTCATTTCCTAACCATTAATCTTATTGCTGCTACTAGCCAAATGCTATCTATTGTTGTTGGTTTCTTGGGCCATCCTACTGTAGTGATGGCGTCTTTTGTTTACGTTAAATGCTCCTGTATTCTGCGGAGACCCCTGTGAGACCAGCTTAATGCTCTATCTTCAGGCTCTTTTGTTTCATGATTTGTTGTGGGCGACTTCAACTCAGTCCTCGCTCAAGAAGAAAGAAGAGGAACTGCCACCTTCGACAGGCGTAGTGTTGTAGAATTTGCGGATGGGCTGATCAAGGCAGGTCTCGTAGACGCAGGTTACTGCAATAACAAATTTACCTGGTGCAACAACCAGAGAGGGCAGGCCAGAGTGTGGGCTAGGTTAGACAAGATTTGCTGCAACAACTCATGGCTAACTGTATTCCCAAACTTCCAGGTCCGGCACTTAGCCAAACTCAACTCTGACCATGTGTCTCTCCTCCTAACTTTCCCACGGCAGTTGTGCTCCTTCCCAAAACCATTCAGGTTTCAGTGCATGTGGATGTCCCATGAGTCCTTTCTTGATCAAGTCAAGATGGCGTGGAATACAGACTTGGTAGGCACCCTGTTGCAGACCCTTCAAAGCAAGATGAAGAATGTGAAGATGGCCTTGGTCAGATGGAACAGAGACACTTTCGAGAATGTGTTCCATAACATCAGGAAAGCCGAGGAGGACCTCATCTAAGCAGAGCGAGCCGCTCAGTGCGTGGACAGCCTGGATTCCCAACAAGCTGTTAACAGGGCCAAAGTTAAGCTGGCTAACCTAGAAGCACGTGAGGAAATTTTTTGGAAACAAAAGTTCAGAAATCATTGGCTCCAAGAGGGAGACAGGAACACAAATTTTTTCCGCAATTCTGCTACCGATCACGCTCGGAGATCATGCATTACCGAGATCAAACTGGCTGATGGTTTTGTAGCAACGGATCAAGAATCAATCAAGAGAGGTGCAATTGAATTCTTTTCATCTCTCATGGAAGCACAACCACCTCTCTTGACGACCTCCTGGATGTCGTCTAGCCCTCCATATCTGAGGAAGACAACGCCATGCTCATGGGGGAGTCATCCTCTGAAGAGACCCTAGCAGCTGTGATGAGCCTCCCCAAGGATGGGGTCCCCAAGCCTGACGGTTTCATAGGGGCCTTTTTCCAGGGCTACTGGACCGTTGTGGGGCCTAATATACTGCTAGTGGTGCACTCTTTTTTCACCGGTGATTCGCTCCCTCGGGCATTCACAGCTACATTGATCTGTTTGATTCTTAAGTCCATAATGCCAGAATCTTTTGCAAACTTTCGCCCAATCAACTTGTACAACTACATCTACAAGATTTACTCAAGGATTATAGCTGATAGGCTTAGTAAAATATTGCCCAAGATTATCTCAGTAGAGCAGGGTGCATTTGTACAAGGGAGAAGCATAGCGGAGAGCTACGTGCTAGCCCAAGAATTGTTTCAGGACATCGACAGATGGGTCGGAGGTGGAAACATCTTCATTAAACTTGACATTAAGAAAGCTTATAACAAGCTGGATTGGGCTTTTTTTAAAGCGGTCCTTCGTCGATTTGATTTTGGCAAAAACTAGATTTCTATGGTCGAGAACTGTTGGTCGAACTCTTGGTTCTCGATCCTAATCAACGGCAAATCTTGTGGCTTCTTTCGCTCAACAAGGGGCCTCTGTCAAGGCGATCCACTTTCTCCAGCCCTTTTCATTTTGGCAGCAGAAGTCCTAAGAAGAGGTTTCAAAAATCTGCTCTCAAGTGGGAGGTGTCAGCCATTCATTACTCGTAGGAACTACCCATCGTGTCCCACTTACTATTTGCTGACGACACGCTATTGCTTGCCAATGGGGGGCTGCACCACCTTGACTCGGATCAAATCATTTCTGGAGCACTACCACCAAGCCTAGGGCCAAAGTATTAATGCCAAGAAAAGCTTTTTCATCCTGTCTACCCATTAGTCCGAGGCAAGAGTCAGGACAGTTCAGAATATTATGGGTTTCAGAAGGAGTGAATCCCCATTTACCTATCTGGGTGTCCCGATATTCAATGGTAAAAGCAAGAGAGCCTACTTCCAGCCCATCCTGGAAAGGATCCACCAGAGAATTGTTGGCTGGAAATGAAAACTCCTCTCTCCCAAGCTGGTAGAGTTACGCTAATCAACCATGTTCTCAGCAGCATTCTGGTCCACATGTTGGCAACATTGGACATTCCTCGTTCTCTTCCGGGCGAGCTAGAATCTTCTTTTGCAGATTTTTTTTTAGGCTGGGAAAGGGACAGAAAACGGTGTCACTGGATCAATTAAAAATGTATTTTTACCCCAAAAGTGGAAGGGGAGTTAGGTGTTAGAAGTTTAAGGGATGTCATGCATGTCTTTAGGATGAAAATGGCCTTGGTTATTATGAACAGAGGCAAAGATAGTTGCTGGGCTAACTTCATGAAGATTAAATACCTCTTAGCTAGCCCTGTCTAATGTTTCCTTAGGTGGGAACAATGCTACTTCGGCCTCTCCTTTGTGGAGGCATATTCGAAAGCATTTTAAGACGGCTACGTCCAACTCCCGCTGGATTATTGGCAGCAGCGAGTGCGACTTTTGGGGAGACGACTGGACCGAGCTGGGTCCCCTGCGTCAATGGAATCTCACCCTTCTGCACTGCAGTAGCAACATGTTTTCTCCTTCATTGGTCTGAATGGTTGGCGAGACCCAGATGCGGCCAATCTTCTCCTTCCTCGGGTCATCTTGGACCACGTCTTAGATGAGGGTATATGTACGTCAAATTCAGAGGACAAAAAGATTTGGATCAACTCTTCTTTTGGCGAATTCAGTATCGATTTGGCTTAGTAGATCTCCCGCCCTCAAGGGGTGATTAAACCATGAGCCTCATGCGTCTGACACCCAAAAAATCCCTCCCAAGCTTGGCCTTCTTACCTGGAAAATCATTCTAAAGGCTATTCCGGTCGATGATAAGATCCAAGCAAAGGGGATTCATATGGCTTCCAAATGTGAGTGTTGCAGCCCTCCGACTAACACAGAATCCTTGGACCATGTACTCTCCTCGGGCGGCCTCACTTCGGTGGTTTGGAATCATTTCCAGTCCATATTCCACATTAACTCCTTCACTTCTGACTTAGCATTAGGCAGGGCCTCTGAATGGTGGTCTTCGGCTAAGTAAATGGACTGCAATCACATTTTAATCAGTCTGTTGCCCATTTTTATATTCTGGGAGATTTGACTGTCCAGAAATGAAGCCAGATTTGATGGGATCACACCTTCTCATGCTAGAGTTATCTCCCGTGTCCTCCAGTGGATCTGTCATATCAGCCCCATGTTGGGGGCATTGCACAAAACCTTAGGATCTAGCCTCCCAAAACAAACCAGAATTATGGAATAATAATGCAATGAAATAAATCAAAGCATCAACCATACAACACATGAGATTTTTACGTGAAAAATCCTTAAAGAGGTAAAAACCACGGGACCTCATCCTAATCAACAATCCACTATGAAGTAGAACGTTACAACCTTCTTCACTCACGCAAGAGTGGATAAAAAATAAGAGAAACAAAGAAAATGGAGAGATCTCATCGATTACGAGGATGTGGAAGCGCTGAGATATGGTAGATCACCTCTACGATCATAGTGTCCCTTCCACAAGCTTCATCTCTCTCTCTCTCTCTTTCTCTCACCTTTGATAGCCTTAAGCCCTCCTAGAAAACCTTTAGGAAACCTAGGAATACCCTAGAAATAGAATCCCCTAATCCCATTTTGGAACCCCTTAAATAGAGAACCGGAGGAATTAGAGTCATATAAGGAAACTGCACATAAGCGGAGGAATTAAAGTCAAATAAGGAAACTGCGCTACCTCTTCTCTGAACTGAGGAGGAAAACCCTGTCAAATCTCCCCCTTTCCGACTCAGGAGGAATTTACATTCTTCAAGCTAGCCAAGTTTCTACAAACCTCAAACTTGCCCTTGAGAAATGCCTTGGTCATCATGTCTGACTCATTATCGTCCGTATGGACCTTCTCAAGCTGTAACACCTTCTGTTCCAAAGTATCCCTGATCCAATGATACCAAATTTCTATGTGCTTCGACTTGGAGTGCTGACTTGGATTCTTACTCAAGTGTATAACACTTTGACTATCGCAATAGACCACGTGCTGCTCCTGCTTCAGGCTAAGTTTCTGTAGGAACCTCTTCATCCAAAGCATCTCTTTACATGCCTCTGTGACCACAATGTACTTGGCCTCTGTCGTCGACAATGCTATGACCTTCTGTAGCTTGATCTGCCAAGAGACCACTCCCCCCTACAAACGTGATCATGAACCCTGATGTAGACTTCTTGGAGTCTATGTCACCTGTCATATCTGCATCTATGCAGTCCTCTAACATAGATTTTCCATCACCATAGCATAGGCTCAACTTGGATGAGCCTCTTAGATATCGTAGTATCCACTTCACCGCTGCCTAATGCTCTTTGTCAGGATTGACAAGAGACTGGCTGACAACACCAACAGCATATGCTATGTCTGGTCGTGTACACACCATAACATACATCAAACTTTCTACTGCTGACGCGTAGGGTATCTTCCTCATCTCATCCACCTCTACCTTTATCTTGGGACATTGTCTGTCGCTCAATCTGAAGTGACCATCCAGTGGAGTACTGACCGGCTTCACTGCATTCATATTGAACCGCTCTAAGACTTTCTCAATATACCGCTCTTGTGATAGCCAAAGCTTCCTGCTGTTTCTGTCAAGGGTTATCTCCATTCCTAGGATCTGTTTAGTGGGACCCAAGTCTTTCATCGCAAACGACTTACGCAACTCCTGTTTCAGTCTGTCGATCTTCTTAACGTCTTTTCCTATAATGAGCATGTCATCAATGTATAACAGCAGAACTAAGAAATCACCATCTAAGAACTTGCGCGTGAACACACAGTGGTCCGACTCCGTTCTATCATACCCATGCTTCAATATAAATGAGTCAAACTTCTTTTACCATTGTCGTAGAGCTTGTTTCAGTCCATACAAGCTCTTTCTCAGCCTACACACCATATGCTCTTTGCCCTTGACTTCGAACCTCTCTGGTTGGTGCATGTAGATCTCTTCTTCTAGGTCACCATGGAGGAAGGCAATTTTAACATCTAAACTGCTCTATCTCCAGATCCATGCTAGCCGCCAACCCAAGCAACACCCGTATGGATGTCATCTTCACTACTAGTGAGAATATCTCCTCAAAGTTTATACCTTTCCTCTAACCGAACCCTTTCGCTACAAGTCTGGTCTTGAACCTCATCTGTGAATTCTTCTACTCAATCTTCTTTTTGAATACCCACTTGTTGCTCAGAGCTTTCTTATCCTTAGGCAATTTCACCATGTCATAGGTGTGGTTCTTATGCAAGGATTTTTGCATAGCTTTCAACTACTCCCCCTTATGCTCATCGGCTAGGGCCTCAGAATAATCTTCTGGCTCTCCCTCATCAGTCAGCATAATGTACTCATGCGACGAGTACCTCTTGAACGACTGTTTGTCTCTAGATGACCTCCTCACCTGTGGCTCAACCGGTGGATCAAGTGGGGGGTGCTCTCCTGGTCCATCTTCTTAAGGAACTCCCTCGTCCTCTGCACCTTGTTGTACTCTCCCGTCATCAGGCACCACGGGAGGAATAATCAGATCCATATCCTCTATCTCACCTGAACTAAGCTGGTTCTTCTCTAGCTTACCAATATCTTCTATACACTAATTTTTAAAGAAAACCACATCTCTACTCCTGACAAGCTTCCTCTCGGTCAGATCCTACAATCTATAACCGAACTTTTCATCACCGTACCCTAAGAATACACACTGTCTGATCTTCATATCGAGCTTGAACCTTTCGTCTTTTGGTACGTGAACGGATGCCCTACATCCAAACACCCTGAGATGACTGTACGATGGATCCTGTCTAATCCACACCTTCTCAGGTACTTCTCCATTCAATAGGGCTGATAGAGACCTGTTTAGCTGTGTGCATTGCTTTTCCCCAGAATATCTTGGACAACTTTGCATGCGATAACATGTATATGATTCTCTCTACAATGGTGCGATTCATTCACTCAGCCACACCATTATGCTAGGGGGTCTTGAGAACCGTTTGTTCATGCCGTATACCTAGGGACTTACAATACTCATGAAAGTCGCCAATGTATTCACCACCATTGTAGTGCGGATGCACTTCAATGATATACATGTCTCTCTCTCAACCATAGTATGAAACAATTTAAACATACCAAAGACCTCATCATTGGATTTCAAAGTATAAACTCAAACCCTCCTAGATGCATCATCTATAAAAGTGACAAAATACAATGCCCCACCCAAGGTTTTTGTCCTCATAGGACCACAAACATCAGAATAAACCAAATCTAATGCATGCACTTTATTAACATGAGAAACATTTTTAATAAATGAAACTCTATGATGTTTCCCTGATAAACAATCAATACAGGTTTTGAGAGGTGTACCTGTCACGTCTGGAAGGAGTCGCTTCTGTGCTAGTACCTGAAGCCCTTTTTCACTCATGTGGCCTAGACGCCTATGCCACATGTCAATAGCTAAATCTTTTGTTACGTTTAACTCACCCTTGCACACACTAACACTTGCCTTATAAAGGGTGCAACACTTCTTTCCTCTAGCTGCAATCAATGAACCCTTGATGAACTTTTATCTCCCACCAGCAAACTAGCTTTCATAACTATCATCATCCAACCTTTCTGTCGACATCAAGTTGAGGTGAAGGTCTGGGATATGCCTCACATCCCTGAAAACCAATGTGCGGCCCACATCGGTCTTCACACAAATATCACCGACCCCTACGATCTTTGATACGCCAGAATTTTCCATCTTTACGGTCCCAAAGTCACCTGACTTATAGCTTGTGAAGAAGTCCCTATGTGGAGTCGCATGAAAAGAAGCTCCCGAGTCAATCACCCAGTCGGTGTCCTGACTCGTAGTCGTGAGACATATATCATGATCTGTTGAAAGAATAACTACAACATCGCCATCTGAAGCGACCGCAGTGGAATCTGATTCATCTTCCTTCTCCTTTCCTTTTCCTTTCTTGTCGTTCTTCTTAGCACGACATTCATGCCTGTAGTGGCCCTTCTTGTCACAATTCCAGTAATCAACATCCTTTTTGTTACTCAATTTGCATCTTGATTTATCTCGGGCCTTTTCATCCTTAATGTTCTTTTCTCTCTCCCGTTCTTGTGTCACAAGGGCCTCTTGCTGAGTAGACCCCTGAGACTTCCTCCTTGTCTCCTCATTGAAGAGACAACTGGTTACCTGTTCCATGGATACCTTTCATCTGGCGCGGAGTTACTTAGAGACGCCACCAATGTCTCCCAACTGTCAGGCAACGAACTAAGCAATATCAAAGCCTGCAATTCATCATCCAGGACCATCTTCATAGTGGAGAGCTGGTTCACTATATTGCTGACCTCATTCATGTGCTCAGCCACAGAACTACCATCTTTGAACTTGAGATTCACAAGTCGCCTTATTAGAAAAATCTTATTATCGGCTATCTTCCTCTCATACAGCCCTTCTAATTTTAACTATAAGCTAGCGGCTGAGGTCTCTGTCACGCCCCGAACTCGGAGAATGAGCTTACAAAATTCCCGATCACCGAATCTGGTGTCGACAGCCTCCGTAGTACCCAATTCTCGGCTTCCGGCACCTATATACTAGGTTCCGATCCTGTGATGCTACAAGGAGGATTTCTAATAATCAATTTGATTTGTAATGAGCATAACTCACGAACAATAACTATAAGAACACCATCACAAAATTTACTATGATCAAAAACTTTGAGTATAAGGCATATGAAGGAAAATACAAGATAGTGATAATAACAAAAACTCCAGAAGCTCAGCTGCACGCTCCAACTGTGGCGAGACTACAGTTGCGTCGTGGCATCACCTGCACGCATCAATCGTGTATAAGTTTATAGAAAGCTTAGAGGGTGGTGTAAGTGGGTACATAGTATAAGCGTGCTCAGAATGCGAGGTCAAAGTAATGCGGAATCGTACTGATGAGTACATGAATGCAATCAGCCGTACCAAGGCTATGCAGTGGAAGATATGAATGTTATCGGTCATGTTAAGACCATGCGATGCAAGATGCAGCTCAAGCATACCAATCCTCATCATATATCAGTACTATTCTCAGTGTGGATAATCACCGGGGTCTAGTACGCTCTACGCCAGCTTGTCGTCCCTATCCAAACGCACAACTGAGAGAGTGGAAGAGACCTCACTATCTGTCTGCCAATATTAGGCCCGACTCGTCGATAGTAGACCCATTCCTCAAGCTAGTCAAATTCAACCTAGAAATTGCCCCCTCACTTAGGCGGGTAAGGTCACACCCCTTTCCAACTGACCATGATACAGTGGGAGACGCGACCTACTGGTATACAGCCCTCGCGCGCTCATGTATCCACTCGGTCTCGACGTTGGAGTCATCCTCTGGTACCATCGGGTTTACAAATTTTTATCCAGGGACATCTATGGCGCCCGTATGCTAGAACCAAACATTTCCAGTATCTAATCCAGCTACCCACGATGTGTCTGTGGAGGCTATGACCCTAATGTCGCTAGGGCATACAATACTCATAATCACACAAATGTAAGTGCATGAATCACCCTACCAAACATGCAACAATTCTACACGTGCCGTGCGCTCATGTAGGGCAACTCCGCCTATCAGGGAGCCCGTAAACAATCCGTTTGAGGGCATATGCTATGATCAATCACTCGTCATATTAAACATACATATGATGCGTATGATCATGAATCTCGGATCTATACTAAACATGTCATAGGATGATGGGTTTTGTACATAACGGATATGGGCCTAGACGACCTACTCACTATACGTATGGGCCTATCGGTGGGCCTTAAGGAGAGTGACAATGCGGACATTTAACCAACATTATCCCTATAATGTGGGCGTCATACCATCATTGCTCCCAAGGCATAGCCCACTACAATAATCAACACATAAACCATGGTAGAATCATGTTATAATGGGCCTCATGTACATCCCATTGGGCCTCGACCCATGGGCCTTCAATACATTAAATGAGCCTCAAACCATGATCTCATATATATCAAAGTGGGCCTTAGTGGGCGGGCCACAAATACATTAAGATGGGCCTCAACAATGGCCTTAAAATAATCTCAAAATGGTTGGGCAGTTGGGATGAAACTCATGCATCATGGTAGGTCCTATAGTGGTTGAAGGGAGTACCCATTGCGGGGCCCACACTCTGGAAGGTGTGGATACAATACATACATTGGTGGGTCCCATGTGGGGTCTACCATAATATTTATTTTCCATCCAGTCTGTTAACAAGGTCATAGGGGCCCACCATAATATTTAGTTTCCACCCAAGCTGTTCACAGGGTCACATGACCTAGGGCCCACTGTAATGTTTATTTGCCATTTAAACTGTTCATAAGAACACGTGGGCCAGGGCCCACCATAATGTTTATTTTCATCCAATCTGTTCATAAGGTCACGTGGACCTTGGGGGGGGGGGGGGGGGGGGGGTGGAGGAGGAGGGGTGCACTGTAATATTTATTTTCCAACCAACCTGTTGATAGGGTCATGTGGACCAGAGGCCCACTGAAATGTTCATTTACCACCCAACCTATTCATAGGGTCAGACGGTCAGGGAGGGCCCACGGTAATGTTTATTTTCCATACAACCTGTTTATAAGGTCACGTGGACCTGGGGGTGGACCTGGGGCCCACCCCAATGTGGTTCACCAATCCAGCCCCCCCATTATGTGTGTCCCACTTGGCTGAGGGTTTAGACCAAGTTTCAGCCACATCCAAATTTTAGGTAGGCCCCACCAGGTGATTTTATATGTTTTAGGCATGTCCTCACATGATTTTAGATGGTATGGCCCACCTGAGTTCCATATACGGCTGATTTTTGGGTGGCCCGTAGCCAGGGGGAGGCCCACCCAATGCACAGTGCTGATGTTCGAAATGCATCACGGTGGGGGCCCATAGCTAGGGCCATGAGGCCCAGCCGTTCGTCTGCCCATGCAGTGCAGGCGTTGCCTGTGCCTTCTGTCAGCAACAGTAGCAGACGCTGCTATGATTTATTATTTTTTCTTTTTTTTTTGTAATCGTGTTTTTCCATAGTTTTCCCTAAGTGGGGCCCTCATCAGGCAGATCCACTCCAACCATTGCATTTCATGGCTCAAAACAGACTGATCATGCCCAATATTGGGTATGTTTCGGTGGGCAAAATCATCAGGTGGGTTTTTAACGGTAGGAAACACTTTCTTATGCTATGGCCCGTCAGATAGTCGGATTAGGTTCATTTTTCAACTCAACGCCTGAAATGAGCTGGGGAATGGAATGGACGGCTTGGATTAGCCCCATATATCAAGGTGGGGCCTACATGAGTGGCCCACCCTAAAAATAAATTTTTTTTCTTTTTATTACCTTGAAAGTACACACCCATGTCAGTCCATGCACTCCATATTAGCTATACCCGTCCAACATCCAGGGACGCTGGACGGTATGGATACAACACATGCACTATGGTGGGTCCCAAATGGACGTGGCCCACCATTCTTATATATATACGTGTATATATATATGTGTGTGTGTATATGATATTAATATAATATATATATATATAATGTAAATATAATACACTATATATGTTATGTAGACCATGGATCTCTCCTAAAATGCGGTGGGTCACACCATCCAATGGATGGAGTAGTTTTAACACAAATTGATGGGCCCACTACATTCTAAGGAGAGGAAAAAAAAGAGAAGGAGAGAAAGAGAGAGAGAAAGAGGGAGAGAGAGAAACGGTAATGGTGGGGCCCCGCCACTATGAGCCCCACATAATGCAACTCATACATCAAAATGGGTCCCACCAACAAGTGAGCCCTAAAAATAAGATTTCAACGATGGATCACCCACCTCTTGCACTCCTCCTTGCTCCTTAGCCTCCTTAGCTCCTTTACTTGACTTTTAACGGTGGATGATGGACTTTTGATGGTGGAGATGGGGGATCAACGGTTGAGATGGGAGATGAGAAGGTGGGAAGAGTGGGCCACACTTGGCATTTGGGAAGGAGAAGCTTGGACATGGGATGTTGCTTGGGAGATTTGAGAAATGAGAGAGAAAATGAGGTAATGGGATGATGTGTGATGGGAATGGGTGGAGTGATGTGTTGTAAGAAGGGATGGGTGGAGAGAGAGGTGAAGTGATGTGAGGGTTGACTTTGGGCTTGTGTTGAGGGTCAAATATTGCATATCAGACCCCAATTATTACTCAAATTTATGAGTATGATACCGTTTAATGGCTCGTTTAATCGTATTTGTGATGCAGGTTACAATTGTGAGCTTGGACCAAAACAGGATGTTAATTACCTAGATTTAACACTCAGAATTCACCAAAGGCAAGGGACGGACCCCAGGGGACCAAGATCATCGAATTTGTACGCCGAAAATCCATGAAAATCGAGAAACTGAAGTTCAAACGGCCCGAAATTGATCCAGCATGCAAGATCACAGGGTTCTCACCATCGGTTCGGTTCGAAACTTCATACACGGCCTGAGGACCTTAAATTAACTGTACACATAAATTTTCAGCCGTTGGATCCTTAAAGAAATAGCCCAACAGTCAGATCAGCCAACTAATCGTCAATCTGGGGCCTGCCTGATTTTTGGAAACGCTTCAATTTTGGTCTTAACGTGATATATGAGGTGCCAAAGCAGATGGACGGAGTGGATTCCGCGTATACACTGCAGTGGACTCCACGTGCGGTGTGAGTGCACAGTGCGGTGCACTCCCGCACCTCACCAGTGCAGCAGAGGTCGGTCAGCGCCCGCTGACCGACTCCCATTCAAAAAAAAAAATCAGAGAGTCCGTTTCGGACTCTGCTGCGAACCGAACAGAGAAGCATCGGTTGATGCTGTGGACCCCACCCTTCATCAAAAACGTCGATCGACCGTCCATTGGATTCCCGAGGTCCTTTTCACCCCTGCCTAGATGGCAGAATTTCAGACTATAGCAAAGGATGGTTTTCAACCGTTCAAACACCGTTTGACAAGCTGACGAAAAAGATCGGTGGGCCACACCAAAACTGATCCAAAACCGACCGTTTCCGACCGAAATTCGAGGGAATACGGTGGACGGTGTGGATTTCTCAAATCAAGTAATAAAGTGGGCCCATCACACATCAGCGCAGCTCTGCTACGCATGAACAACGAACGGACGCTGATCGTTCGTTTTTCACTAGCAGGGCCCACTCATCATCCAAATGGATGATCCAAACCGTCCATTGCATCCCTGAGGTAGGTGTGACCCTCTCCTAGGTGTCCTTTTTGACCCATGCTCAGGTATGTACGTGGATCGTGATCAAACGTAAGACGGACGGCGACAGAAGAAATCCGTGGGCCCCCACAAACCGGATCCAAAACCAAACACGTCCGATCGGTTTTTCATCCTGCATCTAATGAGCGGATTGGATTTCACGGCAAAACTTGAGTGTGGGCCCCACCGATTCCACGTGAGTGCGATTACGCAAGTGAAGATCAAGCCGTAGGTTCATTCATCGGTCCGACTCCAGCAAGGAGACCCAGCAACTTTCGACAGCAGCCTATAAAATGTGAGAGGATCCACGGCTGAGAGGAGGCACGGCTGGAGAGCAAGGAGGCAGCGGCTGGGTTTTGGTGGAGCACCAGGAGAGTAGTTTTTTTTATGTTTATTTTATTTTATTTTATTGTTGAGATATTTTAGCCTGACCATGTTGCTGGGCTAAACCTCTTGGCTAGGGCCAAGAGGTGAAGCTTGTAGCATGATGGGAGATTCTATGCTTTCACTTTAATTTTTGAACCGAATTTAATTTTGATTTAATCTTATTCTGGGAATGTTTTTAGTCTTTTATGGTCTATTGTGACTGAAATTACAATGGGTCTGCGATGGCTTTGAGCATGTTCTTCTCCCTTTTATGTTTATGACGTCAGGAAGCCCTGTTGTTCACCATCGTCTCCTGGGCATGGTCGGATGACGGTACCCTTCTTAACCTTCATAAACATGTTGACTGGTTGGTAATTAGTTTAATTCTGTTGTTTGCTTTGTCTCCTGGGCATGGTTTGGTGATGGAATCCATTCTAATTCATATACCTCTCATCTCTTGAAAACTATATCAACATCAGTTCATTTGATTTCCATGATTTTTTATACAGGCATAAGATCTCCCTGATCTCTACAAGTGGATCCTCTGAATCCCTAGTCTCCCTTCCTCTGAATTTCTTAAAGTTTTACATTACTATTTTACCATTATTCTCCAAATCATACTTGGTTTAAAATTTATCTTATTCTAGTTCTAGTCCTAGTTAGTTTCAGATCACGTACAGGTTTCAGTCCCTGTGGATTCGACCTCGGTCTCACCGAGATTATTACTACATCACAACCCTATACTTGGGGAGTGAACAGCTTGCTTGTGTAAGAGAAAGGTATGGGTTGTTGTACTTGGGTATGGAGTGACTTGACTTGTACTTGACATGAGTGATTGATTAATTGATGAGACATTTCGTAGAGATTCCCTTGAAATTCGCAACGCACGGCGTTTCACTTGAAATGAACATGGGCCTACATCTTCTACCCTGGGTATCGGATCGGTGCGCGAGTCACGGCATTAGAACCACGGCGACGGCGCGGTCGCCAAGGTACTGGTTTCGAGTCGAGTTGACTTTGGTATGCAGGACTCGGCTTAGGATCGCGCGTAAACGTTGAAAATGGGTCAAGGGTTGCTGGAATTTGACCAGTAGGATCGTGGAAGCCTACGGAACGGTATGGACTAGGGCATGGGTCTTACAGTCTCTGTAGATATATGGTAGAATATGGAATCGTCCAACCATTATCTAACAAACCCCAATGCCTTTCGGTCCATCTTCTTGCAATCATCATCAGACATCCTTAGATTTTGCTGATATGCCTAAAATTAGAGAATATAAGTCCTTACAATAAAGCAAGCCCTCCATCTTAGCCTTCCATATGGTCCAGTTAGAACCATTGAGGCTGATCATCCTTGATGAGCCACCTTCTATAATTCAAAACTGATCCTACCCGTTCAATGAGCTTGGCTCTAATACCACTTTGTTGGGGGCCTTGCACAAAACCTTAGGATCTAGCCCCCCAAAACAAACCAGAATTATGAAATAATAATGCAATAAAATAAATCAAAGCATCAACCACACAACACAAGAGATTTTTACGTGAAAAAGCCTTAAAGAGGTAAAAACCACGGAACCTCCTCCATATCAACAATCCACTATGAAGTAGAACATTACAACCTTCTTCACTCATGCAAGAGTGGATAAACAATAAGAGAAATAAAGAAAATGGAGAGATCTCACCGATTACGAGGATGTAGAAGTGCTGAGATATGGTAGATCACCTCTACGAGCATAACCTCCCTTCCACAAGCTTACTCTCTCTCTCTCTCTCTCTCACACCTTTGATAGCCCTAAGCCCTCCTAGAAAACCTTTAGGAAACCTTAGAATACCCTAGAAATAGAATCCCCTAATCACGTTTTGGAACTCTTTAAATAGAGAACCGGAGGAATTAGAGTCACATAAGGAAACTGCGCTACCTCTCCTCTGAACTGAGGAGGAAAACCCCATCACCGCACTCTCCCCCCTCCAAATACGCTAATAGATCCTTAGTGGCAGCTCTTGCAGGGCTTCAAATTTTCTCCAGCAATCATAAAAAAAGAATAGTTCAGGTTGTCAAATGGGCAAAGCCAAAGTTGGACTGGATTAAGCTGAATGTTGATGGCTCGGTCTAGGGAAACCCGGGTCCGTCAGGAGGAGGTGGCGTCGCTAAGGATTGCTCTGGCTCGCTTCTGTTTGCTTTTGCCTCAGGGTACAATTTGGCACAAACTCCAGGGCGAAGATTAGGGTGATTTGGGAGGGCATGTCTCTTTGTGAGGATATGCACTTCTCCAACGTGGAAGTGGAGAGTGATTCCAAGGTTGGATATGCTCAATGGCTCATTCTCCCCATCATGGAATATGTTCTATTGGTGGGCTAATATTAAGAGCCTCATGGCTCGGTTTGAGATATCCATCACTCACTGCCCAAGAGAAGCGAATGTGGTTGCCAACGACTTGGCGGGTATAGGTAGTGATGGCTAAGCCCATTCCATTTTTCTTTCCGCTTCGAACCTCCCTCATGTTACAAAAGGTCTGTTATTTCTTGACCGGGTGGGCCTGGGTAATCTGCGGGAAGAGACTTAAAAGTGTTTGGGTGTGGAGCGGGGCTGCTCTATTTTGTTTTTTCTTCTCTCACGATAGGCGGGCCTTTCCCCCTTTTGTTGTGGGGCCTGCCCGAAGTACCTTTGTATAGCCCTCTTATGATGTGAAAAGGTAGCAGCCTACTTTATTGAAAAAAAATGGACACTTTAGCGACAATCAGTCATGTCAATCATTACCTTGTAAAACTTGATACTTTAATGAAAATAATTATCGATGATGGTACAGAAAATTAAGTTTCTATTGAAGCTGCTCAAGATCACTTATATACTAAGTGAAATGTCTCTTGTTCAACCTAATCCAACTGAATGATTGACTAAGGGTGAAATTGAAGAGAAATGCATCCTTATTCAAAAGTGGATGGATGATGATTATATGTGTTATCATCATATTCTTAATACAATCACAAACCCACTATATTACTTATATGTTGGAGCATAGACTACTAAGGATGCCTTGGATGCCTTGAAAACTAAGTATCTAAATGAGTGGGCAAGTAATAAGAAATTCATAGTAGAAAATTACTTATGAGTTTAAATTGGTTGACAATAAACCGACTTGCACAAGTGCATGAATTTCAACTTATTTTAATGAAATTGTCTCCTCTAACATGAAAATTGATGAGAATTTTCTTGTCGATGAAATTATATCAAAATTGTCATTATCTTGGAAAGATTATTGAAATAAGTTCAACCATGAAAGAGAAGATATGTTACTTGAGTAACAGATGTAACATCTTCGAATTAAAGAAGAAGATAGATTCCTCAACAAAAAGACTGAACAATTACAAATACAATCAAGAGATCATATGATTGAAACTAATTCCAATACTAATAATAAGAAGAGGAAGTTTGATTGTGTGAACAAGACACAAAAATTGATAAAGAACAAGCTTAAGAAGGGTGAATGTTATATCTTCGAAAAAAAATAAATATTATGCAAAATGAGAAATATCTCAATTATACTATGCCTATTGTGAGTTCATACGCCTGACTTAGGCATCAAAGGGTCTCCGGCCTTAACCGGCGTCCCTAATGTCTTCTCCTTTTCCCATTAAATTGCAAGTACTCAGCGGCTCGCAGGAGGTGACACAAGATCGACCAAATTTGATCATCAACATATGTGTTCTATGATCGTATCACCATTGGCTATAAGGTCCATCCTGGAGGTAAATATGAAGAGCTAAAATGCTAAAGATGTATATCTTGAAGAAAATGAGAAGCAAATTGCATATCCCGAAATTATGAAGGTAAGTTGCCTAATGTTGTTAAGTGATTGGATGCATACTTCTATCTAATTATTGGGTATGATTAATAAAGGAAAAGTATGCCTACTATTTCCTCATAGCTTCTACACAATGCGGAAGCAATATTAATTTGAAATGGAAGTCACACTAATATCAGATGGAGAATAGAGAACAAATTCATATACTAAACTAAAACCATTGAAGGCAAGACTCTATTTAGCTATTATACCAAGAAGCTGATTTTTACTCCACTTTTTGGTTTACTAATTGAATTAATATCAGGGAAGAAGCACTGATACATCAACAGTTGAATCAAGATATGAGGTTGATATTCTTAGTTCTCCTGCTATTTGAATGGGTGTTGGGTTTACATGATTGGCCCTTGTTCATGAGGAAGTGAGTTCTTCATTAACGCAAGTATCTGAATGATGCTCTAATGAAATTTCAAGTATTTGCTATATTTCCACATTTCTGATTGTTTGTGTTAGAAGTGCTAGTTGGAATACTGGTAAAGTTCTAGTCTTCATATTACCCCTGAAATGCCCATTCTAACTTGACATAGTTAACATCTCATGAATGAAAGTTTACTTTGTTGCAATAAAGATTAACAAGCTAACCATGCCTTGTTTCTTCTTCCTTTTTTTATTTTTCTTTTTATTTAGGGCTTTACAGAGGCTAATAAGTTGTTGAAAATTCAAAGGGATTTGGTAGAGACTAAAATTATCCTTGTAAGGGTTGAATCATGGACTGTATATTCTTTACTTTTAATCTCTTGTGTAAATTGTTCTTGTTATTTATTCTATACTTTAATTTGGCACATTTATCCTTGATCCATAGTGGTATGCCTTACAATGCCTTGATCTACTAGAATGAAGATTGCATTGGATGCAGCAAAAGGGCTTGCCTTTCTTCATAGAGTAGAAAGGCCAATAATCTATTGTGACTTCAATACATCAAACATCTTGTTGGATTCAATAATATCACAACCGTCGTGCATTTCGTTTATGACATTTTAAAAATTCTTGACCTTTTCTATTTGAGGAATAATTTGATAGTTTGGCAGTCTGATGAGTGATATACAGTTACTTATAAATTATTGAGAAATTGCACTCAAGGTGTATTAGTAATTTGAACCAAACTGTCCAAATTATAGTACCTTTTTTAGATGGATCATGAACTAAAAGTTAGTTCTATCAGGTTGTTTGAATATTTGATTGGTAGGCATTTATTAGAGTAGTCATGGAGATAAAAGTAAGTTTGTGCTCTACTAATCGAAATGATAAAAGTAATGGGAATCCAGAGATCCTAGGCTATATGAAGAAGCCATTTTAATCATTTCTGATTTTTTAAAAAAGGATATGGCTACAGATCTAGTTTGTAGCTGATCCTTTCGTTATTTTTGTTTTTCAAAAATATATAGCTAAGTAGTAAATTCGTAGCCATTGACTAGATCCGTATTAGTTGTGGCTGTATAGCTAAGGAGTAAACCGTAGTTATATCTAAGGGTTAAAATCAGTGGCGAAGATCTTCCAATATGTGAGAGCATTAGGGGACAGTTCATCCATGGTGTAACTCGATGACACATAGGACACGGCTTCCCTAGATACCCCAATGGATCCCTGACTGTGGGGCCCACCGTGATATGTGTCTTCCATACATGTTGTTTATCTTTTTATCTAGGTCTTTTTAGGGCATGGTACCAAAAATGCAGCAGATCTAAATCTTAAGTGGACCACACCATAAGAAATTCACTACAAGAAGAAGTACCATTAGCGGCGCTTTTAAGAGCCGCAAATCCCCTAAAAGCGCCGGCATTTATTTTAGCAGCGCTACGCAAGCGCCGAAATGGGGGTGTCGCTAAAAGATTTTGCAGCGGCAGCGCTTGCCTGAGCGCCGCGTCATATGTAGGATAGCGGCGCTCATTACGAGTTCAGCGACGCTTTTATGGGTGCTGCTAGTTTTTGGAAAAGCGCCGCTAAAGTGCCGCAATTTCTCTCCAAGCGCCGCCAAATTCAGTGTTTTTGAACCATTTCTTTACGGAAAAGCACTTATTATATATAATTCAATTGAAAAACCTGCATTTTTTTAAATATTTGAAACAAAAAAAGATGCAATACAATTATAACTAAATATTAAACAAAATTTATATTAATTCACAATTAAAAAAATATAATATTTATTACAAAAAATTAAAAATGGTCTCGAATAAATAAATAAATAAAAATGATCCTCTATATGGTCCACTCGTATCATCAAAAGGCTGAAGTGCTTGTAGGACTAAATTTAGGCACAATTGATTAAAATCCTGCACACAAGAAAAAAAAAAGAAAAAAAAGTAGCATTCAACAAATTGATGCATGGAAAATAATCAATCCTTTGATCCTATCCTTAAAAAGTCAAAAACTAACAAGGCAACAAATGTTGTAACTTGAATTCCAATACATCTATTAAAATCTTGAACACAAGAAAAAAAGAAAAAAGAAAAAAAGTAAAGGGATGGTCAAGCGACATGCTTTCAATGACCTCTCTGTAGGATTCCTCCGTAAGTAGAACTACATGAGATTCTTACCCTCAGGGCCAATGTATCTGGTATAGGAGGAGATTCATTCTTCATAACCTTGAACATGGCAGCAGCCTGCACTAACATAGCAAAGAATTCTAACCATTTTAATTCATAGGAACAAAAAATATAAGATGTGCATAAAAGAAAAACACAAAACATGAACAAAATAGCAAAGGAACTTAATGCAACATGACAGAATCGATCATTAAATACATGGTAGGAAGGCTGATTATGAAATAAATGCAATCATTTGAACTTGGAAACATGTTAGAATTGCGATACTAGAAATAACAATTGTAATTTATCTCCTATGTAGAAATTCACCGAATTATTGCAATGGTTGCGACACAAAGTCAAGATCTTGCTTACAAGCCTCATGAAACATTAGCAAGTATTCCTGCCCAACACAGAGGAAAACAGAATCAGTGTCCATAACCAACTATTTATGGGTTCCTGAACATCATCCATTGCTTTTTTCGCATTTCAAGAAGTTGGAGAGAGAGAGTAGAACCAAACTAAAAGCATACCATTCTCCACAAAATCACATTTCTTTGAGGTTTTAACAAACAACTCCTATGCATTTTTTTTCCAATACTAAGACTATTGAATTGAATTGCAAAATAAGAAAAATGCACTAAAACTACTTTTTTGGTCATTTTCCTTTTAATTAAACTATATTCGTCACTAGTGCATCCAAAAATGACCAACACTACTTAAAAAACATCATAACTATACACTCCAATTGAATTGAATTGCCATTATCATTCTAAATAATGTGGATATGATGAATTTGTTGTTTTTGTTAGCACTACATTGAGGTTCTGTTTTAGGAGAATTCCTTGTGAGTATTTAAATACCAATCCGTCCAGCCAGATCACTCAGCGAGTGAGAATGGGAAAACTCAAAATCAGGTGATCCAATCATCAGGTGAGTCACCTTTTGAATTTGATGTTTTTGGAGGTTATTCATTGTTTTCTATGGTGTGGCCCATATGATGCTTGGATTGGCTTGATGTTTGTGTTGCCCCATGTTCATGGTAGGTGAACCTGCTGGATGATTGGATTCCATACAAACAGTATGGTGGGCCCCATATGTAGCTAGTTGTGAGAAATTGTTTATGATTGTTGTAGAGGAACCTGCCTCCAGACTTTGATGGAACATAATAGGCTACTTCCTCACTTGAATGCTAGTAAACATCACTAATCTTCATTCTTACTCCTGATTAGATGGGACACATTGAGTTTGCAATTCAGTTAATTTGTGCATTTAGATACATCATTTGGATCGTAAATGATCTCTATTCTAATCCATTTGAGAGACAAACACAACCAGACATCATTTAAGGCCCATTTGGGAGACCCAAAATTTAATTCTAGTTCTTTTTTGTTTTTTCCAGCACAACCAATCCACCTTGTAAGTAGAATCTAAATCACAACAAAGGAAAGAAAGGAAAGGAGCCCTTGTTGTCTTGCCAAGGATTTGAGTGTACTGAGTTTACTTGAAATTTTCACTAGAATAGGATTTCAAATCTCTACAGATGCCCCACCCAAGTCTCAATGAGTTGAAAGCTGAAATTTCAAATAGTAGAAATCGTCAAGAGCTTAAAACCATTACTAAAAAGTAAAAAACAAACAATGCCCAACATTTTATATATATATATATATATATATATATAGAAATCGTTCTTTTTTCATACTGTCGAGTTCTGATTTAAATAGTGAATTCCCCAACACTAATTAAGAAAATCCAACATCTTCACCCACTTACCTTTGATAGCCTTGGGAAGAATTGGGTTACTCAGATTCTGCAAAAAACACACAAATCCAAGCTTATTTTATAAACTATTAGACAAATGTCATGGATGCAACTAGTTTAAGATGAGAATTTCATGCGGTCACCTATTTGTGGTCCCTTTATGGCTGTCTACCAGGGTCATCCAATCATCAAAATGGGACAACCCAAAAAAAGGCAATGCCCTATAAAAAAACAAAACAAAAGACCAATAAAAATAAAGCAAAGTCTCCTTGTCTGATGGCTTTTTGATGAATAATTTTCATTGGGATGTAGGAGTTCCTTGTCCGATTGGAAATAAAGAAATCAGATTTTCAGATGGTCGTCCATCGATGTTTCTTATTTAGAGATGCAGATGGTTTTATCTTTTACATGGGTTGCATGCAAATACAAATATGCAATGCTACTCATGTTTTTCTTTTGTTGTTTCATTGTGAATTATGGCAAATCGAAATAAGTGTATGTGCAAGTGAATGGCTTGACTAACCCATACAACTATCTTTTCTGTGCTATCATGCGCCATAAGGAAATAGGGATTGTGAAATAGAAGGGTAAAAAGGCTACAAAAATGAAGAAACCCGAGATATTGAGCTTCTATTTTAAGCATTCAGTGTTTAGCAATAAGAAATTCCAAGCAATCAATGAACTGTCAACATGACAGACTTACATGCATATATACTAAAAAGAAGAGAAGCCTTCAACTTGTATAAAAAAAAAGGGTGTGAAATACCTAAAGAGACTGTCCACACATCACACGAACATACCTAAAGCGCACACCTTCTGGTCACCAAAGCCATTGATTTGGTGGGCTTGGAATGAGCCATGAGATAGTTACAACCAATGGTTCATATTTAATGGAGACCTTGAACAGCTGTCATTATCAATGGTTCATAATGCTCATTGCAAAAGATAAGTTATTACTTGCATAACTTTCAGTCATGGATCAACCAAAAAGTTCATCAATGGAACAACATAAAATACATCAAAAGAAAAGAAATCGGCAACTGCCCACATTTACAATAAAAGGATAGCTTAGTTAATTTTTTTTATTTAAAAAAGGCATTTTTATGAAGTCACATCATGTCGACACTTAAATGTGTAGCATATTAGACAGTCCTAAACATGGCTCATATATAGAAACAATTTTATGTTTGCATTTACCTATTGTTACCTTTTATTTTGTGAAACTTCTTCAACATATAAAAAGTTATTTCAGGTAAATATTCATTATTTATTTTGAGAATTCTTTCACAATTCACATGTTATTATATAAATAAACTAAAGCATAGCATTTTATTGTTTCACGTAGGAGTGACAAGGGAAAAAAGATGGGGTTTCGACAAATAGAGCAACATGGGAAATCCCAATACTAGCATGCAACATTAGACGGCACAGGGCCAATTGGAACTCTTCCTGCAATGACAGAGTAAGCAGTGCGCTTATTTTTTGAAGAACATACAATATTGTTGATCTTCTTAAAAAGCTCATACAATGCTTCAATTTCACTTACGCTGACTGCAAAGAAAATAAAGCACAAATTATCATCAATGTTATATTAGAAATTGCTTTAGCAAGGTATCGAAAAAGCATAAAATATTAATGAGTTACAATAAGAATCAGCTATAGCCAAAGTGATCACACTTGAAGCAGTTTCCCCTCGAAAACAAAAACAAAAATGATGGAGCATGTGGTTTAATTCTGAATGAATTATCTGCCTATGGAGTACATTCGCAGGAATGGAACTCAAAGAAAGTGATGGGGGCCTGCACGAATGATGGAGCATGTGGTTTAATTCGATGCAAAGTCGAGAACAAGATTATTAACCAAAAACGACCTAGAAAACTAATTTTCAAGCAAGTAGGAATATATAATCCAACCTGAACACATCTTTCAAAAACAGTTATTAAAAAACCTAACTATCGATTTGGGTGAAGGCAGAGCTCACTCTATCTTTGGCCCTATATTAAAAAAAGTTCCACAATTTGCCCACTAAATCTGACTATCCCGTTCACCCATGCTCTTGAACAAGGATAGTGATGTCAACAAGAGATAAGTACTATCTACAGAGAAGTGATAGATGCACTTCTAGATAGAGCCCATTTCATGCCTTTAAAAAATCATAGTAATCCCAATAATAAGCTCTGTTTACAAGTATCCACAAATTGACATTTGGTTGAGAGCTTTGCTACAGCCATGCATGTGCAATGAAGCTCATGAACATGCCACATATGTGGCAGCATTGCACTATAGGTCTGAGATCCAATCCATCCATCAGAATGGCACCACTAAATTGATGCCCTAGCATAAGAATCAGGTTGATCCAATGTTTGTTTTTTGGCTAACGAAATGTTATTGTATTGTCTAGTATGGTACTTTCTGATTTTATAGTTGGTTTGTACTAGCATGGCTAAATGTTTTGTGGAATTGGTATTCAAGAGCTAGAAAATTGGGGATGTGAATTTCCTACTACCCTGTTACAAGAAGCCTATATAACTGAATGGAATGTGGCTATCCATGTTGATGTTCAGGTGGTGCTTTTACAATGACTTTTACTCGCGGTCGTAAAACCGCATATCTTTAATTTCAGGTTTCATTTTTTAATATGTGCCAGTTCCATAAAATAGTGTTTCATCATTGCATGCAATTTCAGATTTCTCAGTCATTTGTTCTTTCACTGCTATTAGATTTCCGAGGACATCAATCCTTTTGTCGTTCTGTTTATTTATGTATTCTCAAGTTTATTTTGTTTGATTCATGCTTTGTTGTGAATTATGGTATTTTTTTTTCTGATATACTTGATAGATGCATCTTGTGGTTACTCTGTTTTCTTCTCATGGAAAACTAAGCTAATTTTTTCAGCATCATATCTGTGCATTCATCCTTTAAATGGCTAATCTGCATCAGATTTCTAACATCAATGCCCGTGTCTTTCTGTTAAATGGCTAATCTGCAATCGATTTGTGCATTCATCCTAATTAGTGGCATTTTGTTCAGAACAATTTCGATCCACCGGATCTCGCTAAAATCCCCTAATCAGAGAGAAAAAAAAAACACCAAAATTCACCTCTCCAATGCAGTATCAGAGAATCATGGAAGAGAGAGAGAGTGATGAACGCCGTAATCAAACCATAAACACTAGAAAGAAAGCCAGCGAACAAAACTGAAAACCCTGCCACGATCTTCTGAAAATAAGAGAGAGAGAGAGAGAGAGAGAGAGAGAGAGAGAGAGAGATCCTCGGAGATTTGAAGCTTACCACAGGAATGTAGCTCTTCGAAACCCTAATTCGACCATTCCTCGACTCCAAAAACCAGAAAAATCCCTAATTAGGGTTTCAACATTGTAAATCCCTAATTAGGAAATCACTAAGGTTGAAATTGATGAAATCTAGACTCTTACCTGTTTCAAATCTTCATCTAAGCCCTGAAATTAATGGCTGACTCGCGAGAGAGAGAGAGTCGGGGGGGGGGGGGGGGAGAGGGGGAGGGAGTCGTCGGGAGAGAGAGAGAGAGAGAGAGAGAGGCGAAATGAAAATCGCATCCTGTTTTTATTTTTATCTAAAAACATCCGTGGCCCGCTTTTAAATAGTGCCGCTGCATGATGCACCAAAGTGCCGGTTTTACATATTTTTTTTGTAGTGAAATAGTGGTGATTGAATGCCCACCATTAAAAACTTTTTAAGGTCCACCAGAATGTTTATTTGCCATCTAACCTGTTAATAATGTCATAAAGACCTGAATGGAAGGACACACAAATATAGCTTAATCCAAAACTTTTTGTGCCACCTAACAATTTTTTAATGGTCGATCACCCCTTTTTACTGTGGTGTGGTCCACCTGAGATTTGGATATGATGTATCTTTTGGCTGATACCCTAAAAATAATCTGACAAAATGGATAGACGGTGTGAATATAAGACACATACATCACGGTGGGCCCCATAGTCATGGATCCACGGAAGCTGACACAGCTAGCCTGAATTACTAAAGCATGGACCCACTTTCTACTGAACTCATGGGGAGAATATTGTACGGTCAAAGATATATACTCATTATATTCTACCCTCTATCACACGTTTGAAACACGTGTGGGTAGTTTGGGTATATTTCGTAGTCTTGATCCTGAATTAAAAGCACACTGATAGAGCAATCCTGACCATCTAATTTATGACCATCAACTGGACTTTTTTTTTTCAAAAGGAAAAAAAATCAGTTAAATTCAAGAGGCCCATGCTCCGGCAATACAAGCCATGAAAAAAAAATATATATCATCAATATTTGGATAGGAATGTCCTAGTCAGTTTGATTTGTGATCTATGCTCCATCCGTACACATGGCATATTTGTACGAAAATCAATCAGACCATCCAAACCGAATAATGGATGGAGTGGGACCATCTGATTTTTTTTTTTTCGTGAGCTTGTTAGTACACCACTATCAATTCCCACTTCACTGTTAGCCACCCCCACTAGGGAATTAATACCAAGACCTCAGTGTTGAAACGAGGTATCTTTCACTCAGTCTACCACTTGAGCTATGGATCTGGGTGTGGACCATCTGATTTTTCACTTGGGATTTGGAACACCAGCTATTCTACTTTCAACCATTCATTCATTATCTATTAATAGGATGGCTGGGATAGCTTGGTCTGTTTGATTTTAGAGATAAACTCCACTCTATAATGAATTTAGTTGTACTTAAAAATGGTGGTGAACTAAAATGTATATAAGCCTCATGGTGCTTTACTTAATGGCCCACTAATCAAATGGGCCAACTGAAACTGGGCCCATCACCATTGATGGGAGTATTGAAGAGGAACTATAGTATACAAGACATACTTTCCTGTGTCGTGGCCCACCTGCTCTCCCATCTGGCCTGATTTTTGGGCTGAAGGCCATACATGGTGGGCCACACCTGATGGACAGGATGGATTTCAGATATACATTCTGGATCACGAGCGAAAAGGGCACAAACATGATGAGGGGCAGGCTCCATTTCTTCATGCTCATTTTTTCTATACTTAACAAGTTGTCAGATTTATTTATTAGGATGGAACCATATATCAAAAATTCTCCAACATATGACCATCTTAAACTTTTGATTATGGCCCACTGAATATATATATATATATATATATATATATATATATATATATATATATATTAAGAAATACAATAACTATCCACATTCAATCACAAAATCCCAAGATCAGTGACCATGATCTTCTAATCTGTGTGATCTTTATGGGTCATTAAGTTGTCCATCCAAGAGGGAAAGTAAAAGACCAATGGTCTAGATGAATGATAAATGGTGCCCAACTTCTTAAAATGCAGACCCCAGGGCGTTTTTGTTAGCAGAGCATTCACATGATCGTGTAATGATTATTTCAGCTAAGACTGCCTCGTAAAAGGTGTCATAATCCTCGTCTAGTCGCGTGGGCACCATGGCTGCCATGACATTTCATAAATTGGGTTACGACTAAATGTGCATTTGAATGTATTCTTCTACTTTTGCTCCTCCCGGAGATCCGTTCGTACCTAGGGGTCTTGGTTAATAAGTCAAATGAGTCATTAAGTATGAGCCTTCAAAGTTCTTACGAAGCTCAAAACCCATACCTTCTAGGGTAAACCGAGCGAACCCTGGCTAAGGTAGGATGACTAGGCAACAATTTTCTAACAACCTTAAATTGGGTTATAAATTGTTCGACCATTTTCTATGACAATTTACTTAGCTTGGAAAGGTCAGTCATGGAAGCTTCCGGCTTAATACAATGAAACTACGTATGAAACTGCTTTTCCATTTCAACCTAGTTCTGCACCGAATTACTGGTAGGTTTATGTATCATGTGAAGGCAAGGCAACTCCTGTTAAAGAGTTTCCAAATAACTAGAGCTTTAGGAAATCATTGTAAGATGCTTCACCGCATTGCATGGTAAAGCGTCCGGTGTGTTTAATTGTAAAAGTTTCGTTATCTCCTGAGAATAAGGTGAACTTAGAGAATCTAAAGCTTTTAAGGAACTCATAATTTCAGTCGACCCACTCCAGATATGAATTTCATTAGGTTGGCTGAGGCAGTCGTCGGTCGTTCAGTTGGGCACTGTACTCTTGGATGAGTTATATGATATCATTTTGGCCGAGCAGCCGTTGTTGGCTTAACAGATTCACATGGCCAAGATGTCTTGGTGGTTGTTTATGAATTGGTTATGCCACACATAGTGTACGACCATTGGGAGAGGCGTGACCATCATTGCCCCCTATGTGCCTATACCCTTTGGTGGTCATCAGGGATCAAAGATGCAGCCAATGGTTGCCCCCAGGTGCCTATGTCATGTACTATCCTTGGTAAAACGCGGGTGCGACCGGAGGTTACCTCTTAAGCACTTCGGTCCTATGATTGTTGTTATGGTACTGGGACGTGGCCGTGGGTTGGCCTTGGGCACCTGTGTCCTCTAATACCCTTGATAAGGGACCGAGAAGACCTGAGGTTGCCCTCCATGGTGCTCAACCCTTAGGACTTCACTATGGTCGATAGATCCGTTAAGGGATTACATCTTTAGTGGCTTGGCCACATGGTTATATATTAACGGATGGGCAGCCCTAAGGGCTTGGTCTAACTGAATATTGATTCCCAAGCATTTAATAACTCTATTGGTCGAGGTGTTCCAGCTGGATATATGCTCGCCCATCTCAGTTATTCCTTGTCACCGATGGAGGCAGTGAAGGCTAACCTCACGCCTTAACTTCGCTGGCTCTAGTTACAAGCTTAGCGAGTCATTCTTCCCCACCAGGGCGAAGTATGGGAAAACACTAATCAATCTCCTCGAGTCTCATAAGAATTTGAATTGTTTTCTCGTTTACTTCAAATTGTGACTTAAAGACTCTAGTGACCTACCACATACACTCTACAAATTATTCGAAGAATGTAACAAAATAGCTAGAGAAATGCTGGGATGAGATCCTACTTCAACATCGACTACCCGCTCCATTAGGCGTTCCAAAAGAGTGTTGCTACTAATTCAATCAAACTAGGCAACACGTGTAAGCAATGGCCTATATTGGTTGTTCATGTGAGGGTAAGATGCTGATGTAGAGCAGGTCACGGACAGTTTCATGGTCAAGATGGATCAGAAAAGGCCTGTCGATGACAAAAGTAATCCGGACCGTCGGACCTTAGATCGGGCGTATCTCACAATGCGGAATGAGTTATCAGGCATAAACTATATGATTTTGGGGTAGAACGAGCTACTTTAGCCACCCAACCTCGCTACGTTGGGTTACACAAGCCGGATTTACAAAATACTCCTAGATCGATGGTCATTTCCCTATTTTAATTCCGTTTTTACTATAAATAGTAAGTTTTACTTTGATTATAACTCTTCATTCGTTGGGCTTTAAGAGTTGCGCCCAACGTGAAAAGATCTTATAATAATTAGGAGAATAGCTTGGTGAAGCCAAATAGGACACTTACTATTTTTGGCCGAAAACCTTGCGCACTAGTAGACATCACTACCATTTATAAATAGTAAGTTTACTATTTATAGTAAGTTGCAAATTCTAGGAGTTTTAGTTGTAATTTGCTTCTGATTTCTCTCCCATTGCTTGGTATCCCTATTTAAAGGGTTGTGAACTCGTTTATTTCATTAATTAATTAATTTTGAATTTTATAGAATTTATTTTCTATTTTGCTTGCTTTCTTTCTCGTGGATTCGAAAAGTCTTTGTGAGGAGTCCAGAGAAGTTCCATGGATTCAGAACAGTTATCCTCTTGAGGAAGACAGTGCTCAACCTCATCACGTTCATCTCTGCATCAATTGGTATCAGAATGAGGATTCCCCTTGGGCCGATGGCAAACAACGAAAGTATGAGCCAAAATCCTGTGGACGGTGATCCGGGGATTTGTGATCTTGTGGAAAGAATGAAAGCTTTCCACCGAGAGAGTCAGTTGACCATGCAAGGGCTGCAGGTAACCCTCGACCGTCTTGCGGATGTGCTACTACCCCCCCCCCCCCAAGCCCTAAGCGGCACTCCGCCACCTATGGTTGCTCTACCTCCTGTTGTTGCTATACGGTACAACCACAATTTCTGTAGAGCACTACTAGTGGCAAACTGTCAGGCTACACTAAATAATTCAAGTTCTAGCGATGAGGACCTTAATGAAGGTTTTGCCTGACGGCCAATCCATGAAGGCGATCATCTAGATTGTGCTAAAAAGACTATCAAAGTAAGGCTAAACTTCTTAGTTTTAATGGTTTATTACACAGAAGATTTCCTCGATTGGTTAACCAAAGTAGAGAGATATTTTGATTATATGGACGTGTCAAATAATAAAAAGGTAAAATTGTTAGTGTTTAAATTAAAATCTGGTGCTTCTAAATGGTGGGAGTAATTATAACTCTCACGAACTCGCTAGAACAAGGCACTCATCTCATCATGGCCACGGATGAGACGTCTTCTTCGATCACGATTTCTCCCAAGTGATTATGAGTAGATATTATTCCAACAATATCAGAATTTTCGACAAGAAAATCGAACCGTCACTGATTACATTGAAGAATTCCAGCGGTTGAAAATACGAAACAATCTTTCAGAATCTGAGTCACAGAAGATAGCATGATTTGTAAGAGGGTTACGATCGACAATTCAGGATCGAGTTCAGATGCACTCAGTCAGGACCGTGGATGAAGCGGTTCAATTGGCAGGTGTGGCAGAAACGCAGCTTGTAAGAGTTTCGAATCGGCCTTATCCTTCAACTCGACCCCCCATAACGGGTCCCGCATAGGATCCAGTGCTGGCACAAGAAAAAGAACCAGTAGGAGAACGTCATTGACCTCCTACAATCGTAAACCATGATACGGGGAGTGGCTTATCTAGGCCTCAACGTGTAGCACCCACAACAGTGAGCCCGAGTAGAATTCCAAATCATTACGTTCGACCAAGGTCAAACAATTGTTACTGTTGTGGCCAACTAGGCCACTTATCAAACACCCGTCATTAACGTCCCGCAGCACACTTGACCATAAACAAAGGGGACACTGAATGTGAGGCCGAGAAAGAAGACCCTGGCTTTAATGAACATGAATAAGCCACTAAGTAAATAACAGATGACGATGAATTGACGGGCAAGAATCGTGGCGAATCTCTAGTTGTAAGGCAATTACTGTATACCCCACGGAAGGAATTACATTCATAACAACACAATATATTCTGTACGCAGTGCATTGTCAATGGAAAGGTTTGTGATGTGATCATAGAAAACGGTAGTAGCGATAACATCGCCTCAAGAGTTATGGTGGACAAGTTGCAGCTACCACGACAAAACATCCTTCCTCTTACTTAATTGGCTGGATTAAAAAGGTGAACGAGACCAAAGTAAGCGAACAATGCATTATCTCATTTTCAATTGACAAAAATTATAAGGATCAAATAGTTTGTTACATAGTCGACATGGAAGCATGCCATATGTTACTCGGTCAACCCTGACAGTCGGATCGTGAAGCAACCCGTCGAGGATGAGACAATGTTAACATATTCGTCAAGGATAGTCGAAAAATAATCCTTACTCCTATGGCACCAGAGAACTACCCTGAAGCCTCTAAAGTGGAGGGAAGTTTCCTCTTGACCATTTAGGATCTCATGGAGGAATTTATAGAAACTGGCGAGGTATACGCCATAGTGGTGAAGGGTGAGAAATCGGAACCTTCGAACATTCCTCAAAGTTTAAGACTATTGCCAAACGAATTTAAATAAGTCTGGCCTGAAGATTTACCTAATGGATTACCCCCCACTAGAGACATCAAACATCACATAGACCTCATCCATGAGGCTAGCTTGCCCAACCACCCTCATTATCGGATGAGTCCGAAGGAGTGTAAGATACTTTAGTGACAAGTGGAGGAATTGATCCGTAAAGATCTCTTGAGAGAGAGCATAAGCCCATGTGTCGTACCAGCATTATTAAAGCCAAAAAAAAAGATGGAAGCTGGTGTATGTGTGTCGACGACCGGCCAATCAACAAAATTACCATCAAATATTAATTCCCAATACCACGGTTGGAAGACATGGTCGATATGTTAGAAGAGGGCTAAGGTGTTCTCTAAACTAGACCTAAGGAGCGGGTACCATTAGATTCGTATCCGACTCGATGATGAGTGGAAAATGACATTCAAGACCAAGGAAGGGTTGTATAAGTGGGCTGCTCATGTCATTCGGCCTATTGAACACACCAAGTACTTTTATGCGTTTAATGAATCAAGTTCTAAAACTGTTCACTGGACGATTTGTGGTAGTATATTTTGATGACATACTGATATATAGTCAGGATGAGACGGAGCATAGGAAGCATCTCAGGCAAGTGCTGCAAGTTCTACAAATTAGCAAGTTGTACCTCAACTTAAAGAAGTATAGTTTTTTAATGGAAAACCTATTATTCCTTGGATTTGTTATAACGTCCACGGGCATCCTTGTGGATGATGAAATGGTGCGAGTCATTAGGGAATGGTCGATTCCGACAAATATTCATGAGGTGAGGAGTTTTTACGGGCTGGTGACCTTCTATCATCGATTTGTGCAAAATTTTAGCACAATAATCACGCCTATTACAGATTGCATGACAAATGGACCGTTTCAGTGGACCGATGAAGCTGATAAGAGCTTTCATGAGATCAAGTATCGTTTATCCACAACACCGGTCTTGGTGCTTCCTAATTTCGACAAGTTGTTTGAGTTTGAGTCTGACACTACATATGTCGGAATTGGAAGAGTATTATTAAAGGAAGGCAGGCTGGTAGCCTTCTAAAGAGAGAAGCTCGGCAAATCTCGAAAGAAGTGGTCAACGTATGAGCTTGAGTTATATGAAGTTGTTCAGGCGCTACGACATTAGCAGCATTATCTGATTCAAAAAGTGTGTGTTCTGTACAATGACCATCAAGCATTAAAGTTTATTAATAATCAGACTAACATGAATCGTGTGCATGTTAGATGGGTTATGTTTTTACAAGAATTCATGTTCGTTCTAAAGCATAAGTCAAGACAGCAGAACAAGGTGGTTGATACACTTAGCCGTCGTACATCACTACTTGTTACGATGAACAATGAGGTAGTTAGCTTCGACTGTCTCAAGGAGCTGTATGCCGAGGATGAGGACTTCAAAGATTCTTGGGTGAAATGCCAAGAAGGTCACCCAAGTGACCTTCATATACAAGACAGTTTCCTCTTCAAAGAGAATCGATTGTGCATCCCCTAAAATTCTCTGAGAGCAGATTATTCAGGAGCTGCATGGAGGTGGCCTTGATGGACACCTTGGGCGAGACAAGACGCGAGCTCTTGTAGAAGAGCAGTATTACTAGCCGTAATTGGTACGTAATACGTGATGCGATAATGGGCATTTATGCGGAAGTGCAGACCAAGCTACATGCATCGAACGAGAAATATAAGGAACAAGCGGACAAGCATCGACGAAAAAAGTGTTCGAGGTGTGCGACCGCGTTATGGTCTATCTGGGCAAAGAGAGATTTTCGACCGGGACGTACAACAAGTTGAAGAATAAGAAGATTAGACCCGTTCCAATCATCCAAAAGATTAATGGCAATGCTTATGTTGTTGATCTTTCAGATAACATGGCGATATCATGGACTTTCAATGTCGCAGACCTAACCGAGTATCATGAACCAGATTAAGACGAGAACTTAATGACAAGTTCTTTTGAAGTGGAGGAGACTGATGTATAGCGGGTTATGGCCAAAATGGATCAAAAAAGGCCCGGTTGATGATAGAAGTGATCCAGACCATCGGACCTTAGAACGAGTGTCTCACAATCCGAAACAAGTTATCGAGAATAAAATATATGATTTTAGGATAGAACAAGCCACTTTAGCCACCCAACCCTGCTCTGCCAGGTTGTGCAAGTCGAATTTACAAAATACCCCTAGATCGACAATCGTTTCTCTATTTTAATTCCATTTTTATTATAAATAGTAAGTTTTAGTTTGATTATAATTCTTCATCTGTTGGGCTTTAGGAGTTGCGCCCAACATGAAAAGGAGTTGCGCCCAACATGAAAAGAGCTTAGAATAATTAGGACAACAACATGGTGAAGCCAAATAGGACACTTACTATTTTTTGCCGAAAACCTTGCGCACTAGTTGACATCACGACTGTCTGTAAATAGTAAGTTTACTATTTATAATAAGTTGCGAATTTTAGGAGTTTTAGTTGTAGTATGCTTCTGATTTCTCTCACATTGCTTGGTATCCCTATTTAAAGGGTTGTGAACTCCTTTATTTCATTTATTAATCAATTTCAAATTTTATAGAATTTTTTATTATTATTTTGCTTTCTTTCTTTCTCGTGAATTCGAGAAGCCTCTGTGAGGAGTCTAGAGAAGTTCCGTGGATTTGGAACAGTTATCCTCTTGAGGAAGACGGTGCTCGACCTCATCACGTTCATCCCTACGTAAAATGCTTGGGCATGCCAGAGTTTGCTTGACTTAGAGATTTTAATTGAATCGTTGGTGTCACCCCACATCGATATGGATATATTGGAGACTGGACTGGGATGTAGTAATCCTCTCAACCACCGATTTGCGCTCTGTTTAGGCAATTTGTGAAAGGTAGGGGTTAGCCTTTCTTAATGAGTTCTTTTTGCCTTATGACAATAGACGTGAGCCTATAACTTTAGAGATTTTTTCTTTCACCAGTATTTAGGTTTGTATGCCTCTCAAATGAATAAGAATGTAGAAATAAACAAAATAAGGTTAAACAATGTAGACTTTATTGATATTTAAAATGTGTGGTACATTACGATTGACAAAGTAATAATCAACGGAGAAAATAAATGAAAGCAAAATAAATGATAAATACCCAATTCGTCTATCGGAACAGATGATCGAGGTGAGTGGTTAGTAGGACATAATCGGGTTGGTGTGATCAATTGAATTGGAACTCAATTAAACATTATCTTAAAACCTAAGGTTGATGATATTTACTACCACTCCTAAGGTACTATAGGAGGAGCCGCTATGTAATAGCTATCTATGCTAAAACTAGGCTAAATTAAGGAAAGATAAATATAAAGTATATAAATGTACTTGGGCGTGGGGCTTCAAGGTTTTCTTCATATGCTCTTTTCATAGCTTGTTATGGCAGTGAAACCTTTCATTGGGCTTTCTTGTTGCTTATGGATGCTTGTCAAGTCCGGTGACTCTAAGGTCAATCTTAATGTATGTGCATTATATCCATGTCATCCATCCAGTTTTCCGTCTTAGCTAGTGGGTTAAAAAATGAAGCAGATCAGTTTAGCTAGTGGGTTAAAAAATGAAGCAGATCTAAATTTCAGGGGGCCACACCACAGGTAAAAAAATGTATGTGCATTATATCTCTTCATCCAGGTTTGTTTGACGTCATCAACAGGTTGGATGGAAAATAAACATAATGGTGGACCCTAGGAGGTTTTTAATGGTAGGCGTTCCATCACCACTGTTTTCTATGTTGTGGTTCATCTGAAATTTGGATCTGCTTCATATGTTGGCAAGTGTGATAGGAGTGGACACCATTCCACACGAGGGTTCATGATCGTTTCTAACAATCTGATTGAATGTACTATTTTACTATCGCCGGGTTTAAAAGGCTTTAACCCTGAGCTTGACCCTCCATCCATCCACGGCCAGGGCTACCTATAAATGGTTTTGAACATTGAAACATGGTACATGCTATTAAACCACACATGTACAGTCTCACAAGTGTCCTTCAGTTGCCCATGCCTTCTTCTTCTTCTTCTTCTTCTTCTTTTTTATTATTTATTATTATTTATTATTTTTTTATTTTTTATTTAAATCATGGTCTTCTATCAGTAGGCCATTCATCCCTAGCCCTGGCCTGGCCCAGGCTCGACACCCAAGACCTGGCTCAGGTCTGGTTCTTGCTGGGCTGCAACTAGCCTGGTCCAGCCCAAACTGGGTCCATTGCCACACACTACAAATGGACCTGGCTTGCGCCAATAAAGAATAGTTTATTGAGTAAACCCTACTAAATTCCCACTTCAAAATTAGGCGGGACCCACCATTTGTATGGACCGCATCTTTAAATGAATTGGACCGTTGGTTCAATATGAATGAATAAAAACAAGCCATTTCATAAAACTATGATGTTGTGGTCTGATGTGGTCGTTGAACCGTCCGCTTCATGGGTTGATGATAACCATGGATGTCAATGGGCCAGATCTAACGATATACTGACCATTCAAGCCCAGTAAGCCCATTTTGGTGGGCCCGTCCAACCTGCAGTGGGTCTGAGCCCGGCCCGTTTATATATCCGGTTTTCGAGAAATGATCGTATACAACGATTGTGCCTTAACTTAAGATACAAAATTTTTTATTTTCTGCAGACATGTCAATCCGATCCGTCCAAAAAGGTGGGCCGCATCGTAAGGATCACTAGGGGAGAAAATCAGTTTTTTTTTTTAATCACGTAGCTACAATGTTGAAATTAATGGAAAGCCAACGGTCTGATTGGATGAGTTGATTATTCCAATTATCTCTCCACGTGATCTACATGGTATGGCCCACCTTTTCCACGGCTTGGATGTTCCACTGTAGAGAGAAATAGTAGAAAATAGAAACGTCGTATGTGAACATTTCTCCAGTTGACACGACCTAATCCAACGGACCAATTTCATGGTCGGCAAATGGATTGCTCAAGGTACAGATGTGGCCCACCTGATGAGTGGATTGGCCTGATTTTGCGACTATGACCCACTTATTCTAGGGATGGGATTTTGTATCCGTTGACAAATGTTAATGCTATCCAGACCAGTCGTTTCCTAGGGAGCCCATGCAACCAAGAGTTCTGTGGGGTCCACCTTGATGCGTGTGAGACATTCACTCCGTTGATTTGTGCAGGCTCATGTTACAACATCAGCCCAAAAATAGAGCTGGTCCAAAACTCAAGTGGGACACACGGAAAAATGGGGATGGGGACGCCTACGGCCTACCATTGAAATCTTATTGGGGCCCACAAAAAGCTTTGGATCAGGCTGATATTTGGTTTTTCCATCCTCCTCGGTGGGACTCACCTTATGAACGGTTTAGATGGTATTAAACAACACCGTAGCCCAGGAAGGTTTCAATGGTGGCCATCCCCATCCGCTCTTTTCCCTATGGAACGGCCCACTTGGTTTTCGGATCAGTCTGAATTTTAGGATAGTGTCCTAAAATGAGCCGGATTAAATGATGGACGGAGTGGATTTCACAAAAACTTAACAGTAGGGCCCACATAATGAATGTGAGACATTCCCTTAGTTTTTGGAGGGTAGAATCGTCATTCGAAACATTCCACTTCCAAGTTCCGATGATCTATTTTTAATTCTTCTTGGTTAGGAGTGTACACGGTCGGGCTGAGTCGAATTGGCCTCAGCCC
Source organism: Magnolia changhungtana (assembly GCA_030180095.1). Lineage (NCBI taxonomy): Eukaryota > Viridiplantae > Streptophyta > Magnoliopsida > Magnoliales > Magnoliaceae > Magnolia > Magnolia changhungtana. The sequence continues at coordinate 1,371,143 of JASAUF010000283.1, forward strand.
GTCCAGGCCCATTCAATAGCCACACAAGACTCGAACCCGGCTGGGCCAACATCTCCAGCCCGAACCGGGCCCAGCGCGAGTTCGGGCCAGTTTCGAACCTGAGTTCGAGCCAGTTTCGAACCTTACAGCAAGTTCATGGGAAGGGCTTTGGCAGGTAATCTGCGTCCCATTACAAGGCCCTCGATCAACAATTTAGATAGTTGAACTATGAACTCCACAAAAAATCTAACTAGTGAGGACATTTACATACATTTACATACATTTAACAAAGCATAAAATAAAATATTTTATACAAATTAAAGTCATACACGGGTCGAGTCGAGGCGAGTCGGATTTCGAACCGAGTTGGGCCGAACTGGGAAGTATCCGAACTCGGCCTGAACTCACTTTCGGGCCTAGAAATTTGGTCCGTCCTAACCTGAACTCAGTTCCGGGTCAGGCCGAGTCGGACTTTTTCGGGCCGAGTCGAGCGAGCTAACCGGGCTAGCCCGACTTGTGTACACCCCTATTCATGGTGAAGATTCCTATGTTAGTTTTGCATAGTTTAAAAAATGGTAGTGACTCATCCTCCTCTCATTTGGTACTAATTTACAGCTATCCAGACCATCCAAATTGTGGGTCCCATTGTGTATTAAATACACCTCTAAAATATCACTGATCAATTAATCACAACCATCCAAATAATGTCTACGAAATGAACGGTTAAGAGTAGCACAGTGAAGATGCAAAGTCGCAGCAAAAAAAATAATCAGAAAGCTAATAAATATTGTCCATCCAATTTTTATTATATAGTAATCCGCAGTAGGGTCAGCGGTGGAGAGGAGTCCCTTACAACTATTCCAAGAGCATAATGAAGGGGTCCCACCATTTTTTTAACTTGTTCAAAACTAACATTCGGGTCTATACATTTTTCACACAGTCCTCTGTTTGGGAAAGGATAAGATATGAACCTCTCTCACAGCAACACGACATAGATAACTTCCAATCATGACCGTCCAATTACTTTGATCCATTTTAGATGTTTCGTATTTTAAAAATCAAACTAAATGATTATCAAAACCATCAGTTTCTCTAAATTGCCTTATTCCAACCGTAAAATCTGAGGCCACCAACAATAACAACTATAAAACCGTATTTTTTGGCCGAATTTTGAATTAATGACCATAGATTTCGTGGAAAATCACATCGAGTGTGTAGATTTACTATCTACGTTGCCACTTGGACAGTGCAAGGGGGTTTGTATTACCTTGGAAAGAGGGACCTTTGCTTGGAGCGGAAATGTCGAGGAGAGGTTTCGAACCTTCGTCCACACGACAGAACAAATGCGCTTCTTCTGTCTGCCTTTCCTTACACAGAGGAAGCGGTTAGAAACCCAAAATAACCAAACTCGAGGCCCTGTCTGGTAGTCCGCGGATTACTGAAGTCATAGTCATCCATGTATTTTGATGATAAGAACCGTTGGATGAGTATAAGAGATAGTATAATTTTTATCTATAAAGAGACGATATTTTAGATTACTCAATGGCTTCTATTGAAAGAATATGTTTTTTTCAATTAGAATCACACACAAAAGCTCCGTACATGGAAAATCCATGGTGGGTCCCACCATTTGAAGTGCTTTCTTAGGCTGATCAGCATGGCCCAGCTTGTCAGCTATGATTTCACTTCTGTAGTCCGAGGACTACTCGAATTTCAGCTCCCAATGCATTGCAGTTGCGTCATCTTACAATTTACGAGCGTCGAGGTCGCTCATCCCCTTCCGAAACCCTAGTTCGTGTCATGCACGTGCCTTTTTTTCCCCCAGATTTTCCTAACTTTTAGTAGAAGTCCGGTAGTTTGATAGAGTATAACATTCCATACACATGCACACGAGCACTGCACACGAGCGCTGCACGTAGCTAAGAACTGTAAACATGGATCATAATCCATATGTCCCGTTGACAGTACGGGTAGGAGACATCTGATGAACGGTTTATAAGATGTTCAACGGTCCAAATTCAACCAACAGATTTTCATTGATCAATGTCCAGGATCTCCCACATGTTGATAGTCTAAATCCACCGAACATTGCACGTGACCCAAAATCGCCATCAGTGGATAGATGGCATGATGAAATGATCTCTACGGTCCACCCTATAATTTCTAATTAACAAGCCTAACATTAGGTATTGCCCGAAGATGTGCATACTGTAGGAGGTGGGCCACACAAAACATATTTGAGTTGAGTAAGGTAATCAACTTGGACGCCCATGGAAGCCTTTTACGTGGTGCTTGTGAGAAATCCACCCCACCCATCCATTTTGTGAGCTCATTTTAAGACTTTGAATAAAAATGATCTGAAGTATTTTGTGAGCTCGTTTCAGGACTTCAACCAAAAGTGACAATGATCCAGTATTAAAGTAGACGAAAATGTGAGTAAGGAAATTTCTGCATATATATGAGAGTTTTCTGGGTAGGTATTGATGTTTACATGCCATCATTTCCGTCTATAACGTCACTCCTGATTCAAAACTTTTATGGCCCCACAAATATTTCAACTATGGATGTTACAAAAAAAAAAAAAAAAAAAAAAAAAAAAAAAACTATGGATGTTCAACCTCACATTTTTAGCTCACTTGAGTATTGGATTGGGCCCATTTTTTGCCCTATATCCTAAAATGAGCTTACAAAATGGATGGACAAAGTGAATTTCTCACAAACATCATGGTGGGCCCCACCTAAGTTCACAATGCAAGAACTTGGTGCGAAAGGCTAGCTTACGCAGGAAATTCGTGTCCAATTAACTTGGCCCCATCTCTCACATTAATCCACTGTTCAATTAAATCACATTCTATTGGTAAAAGCATAGCAGTGCCTAATTTGATTAAACTTTTTTACCATAATATGAAATGAAACTTTTGTAAATTTGTGTATGGATTTTTTTAATTACCACAAATAGGAAATTTATGTTTATTGCAATGTAATTGGGTACTGCATTAACGACGTAGTGCTAACAATGTCAATGATGATGTGAATGATAACGATGTAGGAAAATAAAAAATTTCCGTTTGTCAATTTTAAATTTATGTTTAAAAGTTATTTAAATAGGTCACATATATGATATTGAAAACATACAATCTAACCGTCCAACTAAATTTAACTCATGCAGGTATGATAGACAATATCATATCTTGAAATCCAAACTATTTATATGATAAGCCTAATCATGAATGAAGTTATCCAAAGAAGGGCTCTAATTAAAATAGTTCAACCCTTTGAATATAGACCCTTGCTATTGTTTTGTAGGCCATTGATTGAAAGCCTAGGCTGTTTTAATCCAGAAAATTCTCAACACAACCATTATCTACTGAGTATCTCATCAGATCAACGGTTTGGATTATCGAAAGATGCACCAATCTAACGGTTTGGATTGGGATGATTTCTTGCTTATCAATTTTCATCATGGGGCAACTATGTTAGAACTGTGGGATGTCATACATAGACCTTAGTGGGCCCCACACCCCAACTACTCGTAGGTTAGACCTTCACCTTCTATAAATGTTAAAAGAATCTATTGGAAACCTAAACCAATGCATTGGATGCGTTGGTTTTGATTCGCTTTGACATAACAACCCTCATTTAAAAAAATAAATAAATTTGATGTGGTCCAATGAATCAACACACGAGAATAAACAAAACAAAGTAAACTCTACTGATTCTAACTTAAGACCAACTCCATGACGGATTAGAACTTTGATTTTGTTTTACTTAAGTCTTCAAAGCTTTGATACTCTGGCTGAGTGTGATGGTTGATACTCCCATACTAAACAGTTACGGAGGTTGTGTAAAGAAAAATTAAACTTGGCCGTCCAGATTGTGGGTCCCAACTTAGATGGCTGATGAACTGAAATTTAAACTGATTTGATATCTAATGAGGCTGATTAGTGGGCATATAATGGCCAGTCAACAAACAGATGCTGACAATAAGTGGTTAGGATCGTTCAGTCAATCATACATTTGGATAATGGCCCATCCATGGTGGAAACCACCATTTTAACGGTTTAGTTTGAATTAATACATAAAAATTGTATAAATTCTGGGTGCATGTGTATCAACCATCACACTCTGCCGGAGTATAAAAAACTACTCTTTCCAAGTATGTTTTCTTAATTGTTGCATGCCATGAACGATACCTTTGGAGTAGGATAGTCTTAAAACTGTCTGCATCAGCCGTACCGTAAGATGAAATCAACTTGTATAACACTTGATTTAGACAATATTATTTATTTATTTTGCAACGTTGGTATTGGTGGGGCCCACATTTCCAATATAACCCATCACCAAATTCCGTCCTGTCAGATGATCGTAGCCATTGGGCAAAAAATGGACAAATTATAACCAATGGTCCACAATTAACGAGGGGCCGAGGACGTTGCGAGGATCACCCAGTGGAGGAGATGAATACCATATCTGTCATCCACGACCTGGCCATCATATGAACGGTTTGGATCTCAAAGGATGGGCCCCACATGTACATATAGCTGGGTTGACCAATTACAGTCCTGCTCGTAATCTCATCCGGATATTTAGTCTAATTGATTGATCCAGATCCTTTACTACGTCCAAAATGCAATTCAGGGGAGAAGAAGCAAAACGCACACCGATTGGATCATCCGATCCGTCTGCAAGTGGGCCTTATCTTTTATAGCCATTCATTTTTCAAGCATGGAATGGATGTCTAGGATGGTCTGATGGAAGCGATTATTTGGAACCACTAGTCACCCATAATAAGCCCCACAAGTTCACATTATTGATTTTACCCATACTTCTGTAAATTATCTTGACCGTCCATTTTTTAGGCCACTGATTGGATAGTTAGAATAGTTTGGTAGGCGTGATTTTTACATTATAGCACATTAACTGCCTGGATGGTTAGGATTCATAGTTAGACCTGTGATTGAATGATTTGGATTTAGACACTTATATGCCGCGTGCATAGAATCTGTCCGCATGTGCATGGGTCTTTGTACTCTGCCAGACTAGCAAATAAGTCCCATGCATGGCGTTATGGAAGTATATAGAATCTCACTTTAGACGAACTATGGTGAGTTATTTGTAGAGCTGTACGCGAACCCAGTTAGCTCGCTCCACTCAACTCGAAAAAGCTCGATTTGGCTCGTTTGAAACTGAGTTCAAGTGGACTCGAGTTGATTTTTTTACCTCGAAAAAATTTCGAGTCGAGTTTGATCTTGCCCGAGCTCAGCTCAACTCGGATCGAACCTCAACTCCAATCGAACTCGGATTGAACCAGTTTGATGACTCTTTATATTGATATTGCTCAGCAAGTGTTTGATGTAATGACTCAACGGAAGTGTTGGTTGGTGGTGAGGAAGGTATGGATATGAAACAAATACCTTGCATCTTGATTTTTATATTGCCAGCTGAGTTTTTAATGAAATATATGTAAATCAATGTTGTTGTTTTACATTCCGTGAGAAATTAAAGGTGCAGTACCCTATGTGTTTGAGAAAATGCTGCAAAGGCTCAAACTACCCTAAGTTGCTAACCAAACCGAGCCGAGGTGGCCAATCAAGCTCAAAGACTAAGCCAAGCTGAGTTCGAGCTGGGGTCAACTAGTAGCAAGCTGAGTGGAGCGGTGCCAAGCTTGACTTGGTTCGACTTAGTACACCTCTAGTTATTTGATACGCTTGCAGAGTACAAAATCCATGCACATGCACTTAGAAAATATACACGTGCCATACATCTAAAACGACTCAGGCCATTCAAATTGTGGGACCCATGTAGGTAGGTATACACTAAATTAAAGAACAATTATTTGGATGATCCTAGCCTCTCTGATAAAGAGACATTGGTGTATTGTAATTGGATCATTTATAAGATGTCCTTCACGCGCCAATTAGGACTTCCGACCCATCTAAGTGGGGCCCATGATTTTGACGGTTTAATTTGAGCACAGGCGTGACAGGTGTATTGGATGAACTATCATACGCTGCATAAGATCATACTTTCAGGCTGACAACAGGATGTACTCATATTATAGTAGTTCATCCTATTTAAAATGGTGGTGGCTCTTTAATTGTGCGTATGACATAGTTGTACAGGTGTGCGCAGACTCTGTAAGTTATTGAAACCATTTTGGTTGGATTTACTGTCCCAAAATTACACTTAGAGGATGATAGCAACAGTCTGATCTTGGAATTTGGACCACTGACTATTTCATTTTGGTTAGATTTAGGGGGCGTTTGGATCATAAATTACTTAATATGAGCAACTTATGCTTCAAGTAAATTATCTTGGTTTTCTACTAATTAAGTTGAAGTGATTAGAGGTTTGAGTCCTTAATTACCTCGGTGGTAGACTCCGAGGAGTTTCAACATGAGGTCTTGGGTTCGATACCCATAGTTGGTGAAATCCTGCTACGTACGGTGTGTGGGCCGAGTGTGTGTAAAAAAAATAATAAAAAAATAAATAAGTTGAAGTGATTAGGTATAAGTTACTTATAATTGATAATAAACCAAACTTTTTTTCAATCTCAAATAAGTTATCTACTGAGGCAAGTAGAAAAAATAATTTATTTGGTGGTATCCAAATGGGCCCTTGCTGCTAGAAAATACACTTAAGTGATTTTGGAATTTGGATCACTCGTTGTTGCAGAAAAAACACTGGCATGCAGGCGAAGCAAAGCTATGGAAAAAAAATAAAAAATACAGCAAAATACAAGAGCCAAATATAAAAACAAAAAATACAGCAAAACACAAGAGCCAAATATAAAAACAAAAGATGTGAGACATAAATATATTTGGAGGTAAATGAATGGGAAGTAAATGGCTTACATAGTTGTGTAGGAATTAAAATGCATCTGAATTTTTTAATATACTCATAGGATTATATGTGATATCCCAAATCAACTTTAATATCCTAACATATTTTACATACACAATATTTAATAGAATGATTGTAACAAGCCCATTGAAATATATTCTTTAGCTAAAATGAGGAAATTTCAAGGCTTGGGTAGACCAAAAATATGAGGATCACAAGCAAGCAACTTGCAAATTTTTTAACCATCCATTTAGATTGTCATCCTTTAGAAGGTTTGGATCATTCTTTTGGTGTAATTTTAGTAATGTAACCGATATTTGGATTATTTTGGAGGATCATTAGTGTGACACGTGTATGGCGGGCATGTGCATGGAGGCACATTTGTTTGCACCTGCGACTCTCCAAGGGAGCTCCAAAAGGCATTTCACCCCTATTTAGTTCCAATTTCATTTATATTCATATTTACTCCCATTTCTTTGCAAATCCTTGTCTATTAACCTCTAGAAGGGCCATCGAGGTGAATTAGAATCATTGGTTGTAGGAGATTAAACAAAGTCCCTCCCATTAGCTTAGCATTTCATAGGAAGATCATTGCCAACAATCGATTCAATGAAGCAAAAGAAGATCGACTTCAAATATTGGGAGAGCACAAGAGAAACCGATTCAAGCATTGAAGAAGTATCTTAAAGAAAACGCATCAACGAGACTCATCCAATTGTGTAAGGTTTAATTTGAGTACAAAGAGTTTGTAACCTAAATTCAAATATGTTCTTGTGTAGGACCGTCTCCAATGAGAGTGTACGTAAGTTCTTGTGTAGGACCACATAGGTTCTTGGTTAGCCTATAAAAAATTAAGTCTCCAAGAAAGTCACCAACATGGGTGCATTCATGTAAGTTATTAGTTAGCCTATAAAAAATCTTTATAGTCTTTGAGGGAGCCACCAACACAGGTAAAAATATGTTCCACTAATACGGTATGTGTAGGTTCTTGTGTAGGATTGTCACCGACACAAGTGTGTACATGGTCCGTCGACACGGATGTGTAAGTTTACGTTTTTGTGTAGGGCTGTAAAGGTTTGTAATAAACCTATTGAAAACTATTGTGATAATGGTATCCAGTACACTCGAGTTTGAGTGTGTCTGCGAGGAGTAGAGTAGGTACTTAACCAAACCACTATAAACCTTATATTTGTGATTGCTTATGTGAATGAATTTCCATTCTTACTTATGATTGGATGTTTTTAATTCATATGATGCATGATTAGAGTGCATGCTAGACACTTAATTTATAGCACACATAATTGGTATTTTTATATCTCACTTGATAAACTAGTCGCACATATAGTTGAATTTATTATAGTCTATGCTCCTGAGCCCACATAACTTAATTGTTTTAAATTGACAAATATTTTAAGTAGTCATATTCACTCCCCCCTCCCCCAAGAACTTAGCAAGTGTCCTTGTGGTCAATGAACAACTAGTCAAATGTTAGTATTCAGGCAAACACAGGTAGTGGATAGCTAAAATTCATTGGCTCTTAGATACCAATTATCTCTGCAATCAATAACTAATTACTTGGACATTAAGATTTGGCCAAAGATCATTAGAGGAAAGTAGATTTTCACTTTTGCATATTTCAATCACTAAAGGAAAGCCATTTTCGTCCATTTACTAGAAATCTACAAAAAGAAAATTATTTTATCATTTTACCGATAGTTTTCATCAAAATTATCAAGCCAACCACCCTAACCAAGTAACGAAAGATGTCATATGTCCCAAGAGCTTTTAAGAGCCGATCATAATAAGCCATGTTGTCGTATTTTGTCCCTTACCCACTAATTGCCAAAATATCATCACCTTTAGATATAAGTACCCCTCGCCCTTCCTCATCTACAGCGCATTGTTCCCACATCGAACCTTAAAAACTAAGTGAGGATGTTTAACAATAAAGTTTTCTCATCTCTTTAAGACTACCCTCTCATAAGTATTAGATGCAAAACTTTAAACACTACATGAGGACATCTTAGAGATTAACGTTAAACTACGTATCTCTTTCTTAGACTACTTTTTCAAGCTCCATAGAAAAGGTTCAAGAATGTCTTAGATCGAAAAACTCCAGTTATCTTTTTTAACTGAGCGTTAGTGTTCTTCCTTCCTGCTCATATCTCTAAATTAAGGTCCACTGTCTTATAACAAAAAATCTCACAACATCAAAGATCTAAAAGCTTCAATTATTTCATCCATTAGGCATGTCAAGGTTCTTTCGTCTCCACTTATGCCTATAAGCCATCGTTTAATTTGAGCGGTTCATTTACCATTTTTTGTTACATTATTTTTTGTTTATTGTATTCTTACATTTTGTTCATTCTAAAATACAAAGATATATAGTAGAAAATTTAAAATAATAAACCAGAAATAACAAGAGAAGAATTTGAAGAACTGATACACGTTACTTTTGTTGACTTGAATACATGTTTTTCCCAATAGGAAGACGATCCCTTATGTACTGGGTCTCAGCAAGTCTGCTATCGAGATACAACTCTCCTTCAAGATGAACATCTTAGATTTGATACACTCTCGATCACAGGCACACGAACTCAAGAATACTTGATCTGATTTGCCTAGAGAGAACTTAGAAAAAATCCAGTGAGAAGATAAATTTTCCAAATGAATTTTTGCAAAGGAGAGTATATGTCTTTATAAAGGAAAATAAAGGAAAAGTAAGTGCTCATTGGGGCTCGAAGTATAATAAGTGTATGTTGGCGCATGCTTGCTCATGAATTATTAGGTAAGTGTGCAACAACTCTGTCTTCTTATGTATGAGTAAGCTAAAACATATATATATAGAAAGTCAAAAGTGTCCGATCAAAGACACTCCACATCACACCACACTATGTCTACGGGCACAATGTGTGCGCGCGTGCGAGGTTGCTCACATGGCATACCCTTATTTTTCAATACAAAAGATAAGTGAAGGGTTTTATTATAAATACTCAGTTTTTTTTAACAACTTTCCATTGTGAAGTGAAACTAAACACAAATAAGGCAAGTTGGTTAACAAAGATAAAAATTAGTTTTTTATATATATATATAAATTTTTAAAATCTAATTAAAAAAATCTTTTTAATCCAACACATTTTCCTTCAAATATACTCTAAGTATAGATTTTCTTTATTTCTTAATTTAATTCATTTAATTATTTTTAAGTAATAATTTAAAAATAAAATTCAAATAATTTTAAATTTTGGTTAAGAAGAAATAATATATTTGTATGGTAAGGAATGGTGTCCCACACTTTCCTTCCTTGTAATCTCGTAAGCAAGTCCTTATTTAGAATCTATTGAAGTAAACCGTGTCTCACCTTTCTTATATGGTGTCCAGCCTACCATAGATTTCATTTCATGAGTTTGATGAAACGTTTTTCATTTCCTCGTTGTGCATCTCTAATTTCGTTGCACTCGGCTGGTCTATTCCAAAGGGGCTAAGTTGAATTTATTTCGTTTCAAAGGCCACCATTTGAAGGGTTAGGATTGCTGCATTGAATTGATTTTTGGACCTGGTCTATGTTGGAATATTAGGTTAAATTAAATAGACTATTAAAATCAAGAACCAAAAAAGAAAATAAGATTTCAGAAAGAGGACTTATTGAATTGAGTCAAGGTGTGACTGAGTCACTCAGCTTGAAATCAAATTTGCTCCCCTTGGACAGCGTCCCAAGTGCAACAGGTTTCCAAAGCAATTGACCTCCAGGATACAACGACTATGACCTGGTCCTAGTGGTGCACTCACTGTACACGGGCTCGAACCACTTGCAGTTTAACTCGAAAGTACTGAGTTGACTCAGCAACGAACTCAGTAATCAAAATGCTTAAAACGGAATATCAGAGAGTATTTTATAAGAGAGAAGGATTTTCATATTTACGTACATAAATCGGAAGCTTTATATAGACTCTGAAGTGGTGCATAAGCACCCTTTACAAAGGGTTAGATCCGTTGGGTTTAAACCCAATAGGTGCAAACAACCGGAACAGATACATCTCTCTGGTTTAAAACGAAAAGGTGCAAGTGCGAGTACACTCTCGCAAATAAAGTCCCACGAGTACCCATACACACACACACACCCATGCAAGTACACTCACATGGCACCCGCACCCGCACCCACGCCCACGCCCAGCCTAGCCCATCTCATCCCGTCGCGTCGCATCGCATATACGCACACGAACGCGGACACAGACATGGACTCAGACTCGGCTCGGCTTAGCGCGCGCGCACGTGTATGGTCAATAACATAGATTAGAGCTATTGGCATAACCCCCAACAAAAATAAATTCACGTGCCCCTTGAATGGGTCTCGAGCCCAAGGCAAAAAGCCTATCTTATATACAAGAGGATTTGCTTTGTCAAATTCGATGTGGGACAAAACCCACAATCCAAAAACACCAAAAAATTTCAAATGTGGAGGGAAACCGAAAATTTAAAAAATTAAATTTTTAATAGTTATTTTGAAACAAAATACAACAATCCCCACATGTTTCAAAATAAAAACTCTTTTAAGTTAAAGCGTAATAGTTGTGCAATAGTGTCGGTGTCACTATAGACTTGAATCGATATTAGAGTAAGTAAGATTGGTCTACAGGAATCAGGTGACACCATAGTCTTGAACCTGAATCATTTTAATGTAAATTACAAGTATATGTCACTCACACAACCCTTTCTCTGTAAGTGATTTTGCAGTTTGGTGTGTTTCTGTCATACACCATTACCTGGATTTCATGAGTACTCGAGAGAATTCGCCTAAATTCTCATAGGAAACGGTCTCTACCTCCATTCCCATATACGTGAATTCTATCAAGTATATGCAGCAACTGTATACACCACCAAATATATGGCTATGGATCCATTAATAGTTCTAAAAACTCATCCTTCTGCATTGTTGCTCGCACTATACATCATAAAAGGGGTTTATATAACTCAGTGCAATCGTCTACCTCGTGTACCTATCTTATGGGATCTCCACTTGTATAGGTTGGGTTGCTGGCACTGATAACTCATATATTAGGCGCAACCCCATTCCCTCCGATGTATCATTGACTAACCTTTTAGATAGTCCTTTGGTCAGAGGATCTGTCAGATTCTTCTCAGACCTTACAAAGTCAATAGATATGACTCCATCACGTAACATGTGTTTCACTATGTCGTGTTTGAGTCTAATATGCCTACTCTTTCTATTATATATTTTACTATTTATTTTCGCTATACCTGCTTGACAGTCACAATGTATAGACATGGCCAATACAGGCTTTGGCCACAATGGTATATCAGCTAAGAGATTTCTAAACCAGATGGCTTCTGATCCACCCTTTTTTAAGGCAATAAACTCGGATTCCATAGTCGACCGAGCGATACATGTCTGCTTGATAGACTTCCAAGAGACTGCTCCTCCACCCAAAGTGAAGACATATCCACCAGTGGATTTTGTCTCATCTGAATCACTAATCCAATTAGCATCACTGTATCCTTCTAATACAATAGGAAAACCATTATAATGTAAACCATAGGCCATACTGCTTTGTAGGTATCTCAAAATCCTAGATAAGGTATTCAAATGCTCTTTTCCAGGGTTATGTGTATATCTATTTAGCCTTTCTATTGTAAAAGCTATATCTGGTCTAATGCAATTTGTTAGATACATGAGGCTACTAATTATTCTGGAATACTCCATTTAAACAAACTATTTTCTGTATTCTTTATGAGAGTCACACTATAATTATAAGGAGTACTGACAGGTAAACAGTCAAAATGGTTAAACTTTCTCAATATCTTTTCAACGTAATGAGATTGTAATAAATAATAACACCATTTTTCCTGGTTACTTCAATACCCAAGATTACACTAGCCTCTCCTAAGTCTTTCATGTCAAACTTAAATGACAAGAATTTCTTAGTTGCATTAACTAATTTAATATTAGTTCAAAAAATAAGCATGTCATCAACATAAAGGTATATAATTACATAATCATTTTAAAAAATTTTACTATATACACATCTATCTACATAATTTATATAATAACCATCTGATTTTAAAACACCATCAAATTTTTCATGTCATTATTTAAGAGTCTATTTTAAACCATATAGTGATTTAATTAGTCTACATACTTTATTTTGTTTACCTGATATCTTATAACCCTCAGGTTGCTCCATATATATTTCTTCTTCTAAGTATCCATTTAGGAAAGCCGTCTTAACGTCCATTCGATGTACCACTAGTTTATATATGGAGGTTATCGCTATTAAGACCCTAATAGTTGTAATTCTAATTACAGGGGAATATGTATCAAAGTAATATATTCCTTCTGTAAGACCCGTATCATAGACCGTACTGTTCCGTCGGTTTTCGCCATCCTTCCGGTTGAATTCCGGCAATTCTCGACTCATATCCGACGTTGCGCGTGATCTTAAGCCGAGTCCTGCCTATCAAAGGCGGCTCGATCCGAAACTCGTACCTTGGCGACCGCGCCATCGCCGCGGTTCCAACGCCGCGACTTGCGGACCGAACCGATACCTAGGTGGGAAGATGCCAGTCTGCGTTCGGTTCGAAGAAACGCCGCATGTTGCGAATCTCGAGGGAATCTCTACGAGATGTCCCATCAATCAAGTCAAGCACACTACCTTACCTCCATGCCACCTCACCCAACAACAAGTACAAGTGGCCTCTCTCCCCTTTCCCACAAGTCAAACCTCTCCCTTCCCTCACCATTCCTCCTTTTTCATATTTTCAAACCTAACCGTACATCATTAATTACAACACCACTCCACCCATCCCTTCCATCCATATCTCCCATTACTTCTCTCTCTCTCTCTCCCTCATTTTTTCTCAAATCCCTCCAAGCAACAAAGCTCCATACGTTCCAAACTCTCTCCCTCTCCAAGTGTGGCCCACTTTCCCCTACTCTCACATCTCCCATCTCAACCGTTGGATCATCATCAACCACCATTGAAAGAGGAGGCTAGGAGCTAAGAAGTCTAAGGGAGCAAGGAGGAGGCCAACAAGGTGGGTGATCCACCGTTGATTTCCATTTAAGAGCCCACTTGTTGGTGGGACCCATTTTGATCTATGTATTGTATCAATGGAGGACCCATATTGGTAGGGTCCCTCCTCTCTATCACCGTTTCTCTCTCTCTCTCTTTTTCTCTCCCTAGAATGAAGTGGGTCCCACCAAATCATGTTAAGTCCACTCCATTCGTCATTGGTGTGGCCCACTACATTTTTAGGAGACATCCATCATCCATTTTTGAGATGGTGGGAAGCCCCACATGTTATATAATTTATTATATGTATTTTGTATTAATATTATATTAATATATATGTATATTACATGATGGTGGGCCGCGTACATGTGGGACCCACCATGATGCATAAGTGTTTAGTAGTCGGCGTCAAATATTGCAGACGCTACGTGACGTAGGTGGTTATTACGGAGTGCGTGTACTGCATGGGTGTGTACTCGCAAGCTAACCAAACAAAAAATTTTTTTACTTTTGAGGTGAGCTGCTAATGCAGGCCCCACCTTGATGTATGAAGCTGATCCACGCCGTCCATTTCGTTCTTCAGCTCATTTTAGGCGTTGAGCCGAAAAATGAAGCCGATCCCATTTTCTAGCTGGCCATGGAGTTGAGAATGCTAGTATTTCCATTAAAACTTTTTTAAAAAATGATTGTTGGGGTCCACAAGAAGCTTGGACCCACCTGAAACTTACTGTGGACCCCTAATTTTGTGGGACTCAGACAATAGACGGAGCGGATCTAGCTAATGTGGGTCCCATCTTCGTCAAAGACGCTACATTCACATGCAACGCTATGTCGCACTAGGCGGGCGGACGATCTGGGCTGACCCACGGGCCCTAGTTGTGGGCCTCACCATGATGCGTTTCGGACATCAAGACCGTCCATTGTGGGTCCCCCTTCTAAAAAGGGTCCTGCCCCAAAAATCGGCCGTATACGGAACTCAGGTGGGCCATACCATCTAAAATCATGTGAAGACATGTTTGAAACATATAAAATCACTTGGTGGGGCCTACCTGGAATTTGGATGCCGCTGAAACTTGGTCTGAACGGTCAGACAGGTGGGACACACATAATGGGTGGACTGGATTTGTGAACCACATTTCGGTAGGCCCCACCCACCCAGGTCCAAGTGACCTTATAAATGGTGGACGGTATATAAACATTACAGTGGGCCCTGCCCAAGGTCCACGTGACCTCATGAGTGGGTCGGTTGGCAAATAAACATTATGGTGGGCTCACTGGCCGTGGGCCCAGGTCACGTGTGACCTTATAAACAGGTTTGATGGCAAATGAATATCACGGTGGGCCCTAGTCCAGTGACCTTATGAATGGGTTGGATTTCAAATAAACATTTTGGTGGGCCCCTTGCCACATGGCCTTGTCAACAGGTGGATGGAAAATAAATATTATGGTGGGCCCCCTATTCATGTGGCCTTATCAGCAGATTGGATAGTAAAATAAACATTTTGGTGGGCTTCACATGTGGCCCACTTGGATGCATATGGGCCCATGTACTTAGGCCCATCTTAATGTATTTTTTTGGGCCCATTATTAAAGCCCTCTTGGATATTTATGGGCTCATGTATTTAGGCCCATCTTGGCATGTATATAGGTCCACGTTATGAGGCCCATTTGAGGTATTTATGGTCCATTGTTGAGGCCCACTTGGAATATATAAGGCCTATGTGATTAGGCCCATTTGATACACGTAAAGTTTATGTGATTGAGCTCATTTTTAATGCACTCTAAGGCCCATGGGTAATGACCCATTGCAATGAACCTAAGGCCCATTGGTGAGGCTCATTAAGGTGGCCCACTTGATGAATATAAGGCCTATGAGATACGGCCCATTTGATGCATTTGAAAGGTGGGATGTACACAAGGCACATTGCAATGTGTGATTCCACCAGATTTATTTAATGGTATTTGAGGTGAGCCGAGGCCTTGGGGACAATGTTGGTTTGACGTCCATATTGTACGAGTAATGTTGGTTTGATGTCCACATTATAACTCTCCCTAAGGCCACCGATAGGAAATATCTGTTTCATGTAGGCCATCAGGCCCATCTTTATTGAGAGGATAGTTTATTGTTTTATAACATGTTTAGCACAACCCCATGATTCATGATCATACGCATCATATGTATGCTTGAGATGAGGAGTGTCGATCATAGCATATGCCTTAGGCGGTGATGTTTACGGGCTCCCTGATAGGCGGAGTTGCCCTACATGAGCGCGTGCTTCACGCAGGATGGTTGCATGATTGGTAGTGTGGTTCATGCATTTGTATCTGTGTGATTGTGATTGCCCTAGCGACATCAGGGTCATAGCCTCCACAGATATATCGTGGGTGGCTGGTTAGATACTGAAAAAATCTTGTTCTAAGCAATTGGGGCGCCATAGATGTCCCTGGGTGAGAGTCCCTGAACCCGATGGTACCAGAGGATGACTCCAACGTCGAGACCGAGTGGATATATGAGCGCACGAGGGCCGAATACCATGAGTCCGCATCTCCCACTGTGTCGTGGTTGGTTAGAAAGGAGTGGTGGCCTTACTCGCCCGAGAGCAGGGGGCATTACTGGGTTGAGTTTGACCAGCTCGGAAATGGGTTCGCTATCGACGTGCCGGATAGGTATTGGCTGACTATTGGCCAGGCGGATAGTGAGGTTTCTTATGCTCACTTGGACTGTGCTGCTTGGAGAGAGACAGTGTCATTTGGAGTGTACTGAACCCCGGTGATTATCCATACTGAGAACCGTACTATTTGATGCTCTAGTGAGGAGTTGCATTGGTATAAGGATTGACATGCTTGACTTCACATATTGCATCGCATGGCCTTGGTATGGCCGATAAACATTCACATCTTGTCTTGCATAGCCTTGGTACGGCTAGTTGCATTTCGTACTCATCACATGATTCGCATTACTCAGGCCCCATTGCATTCTAAGCACGTTCGCACACACTTACACCGCCCTCTAAGCTTTCTATAAGCTTATGCACGATTGATGCGTGCAAGTGACGCCATGATGCAGCTGTAGTCTCGCCATTGTTGGAGCGTGCCGCCGAGCTTTTGGAGTTTTGATATTACCACTATCTTGTATTTCCCTTTATATGCACTGTACTCAAAGTTTTTGTTCATAGTGAATTTTGTGATGGTGTTCTTGTGGTTATTATTCGTGGGTTATGCTTGGTTATGCTCATTACAAATCAAATTGATATTAGAAATCCTCCTTATAGCATAGTGGGATCGTAAGAGGTATATGGGTGCTTGGGATAGAGAATGGGGTACTACTGGTGTGTCGGCCGGATTCGGCGATCGAAAATTTTGTGAGCCCGGTTCCCGAGTTCGGGGTGTGACACCTTCCTTTTGTTTAAAACCTTTCGCTACCAACCTACCCTTAAACTTATCAATAGTCTCATCTGGTTTTAGTTTCTTTCTAAACACTCATTTACAGTCTATTGGTTTGTTTCCAGATGGTAGGTCTACAAGTTCCCAAGTGTTATTATATATTATAGATTCCAATTCATCATTTATTGCTTCCTTCCGAAAGGTTGCGTCTGGAGAGTTAATTGCTTCTGTATAAGTTGTAGGATTATCTTCTACTAAAAAGGTGAAAAAACCATCTCCTGGGTTAGTTTCTCTTCTAATCCTAGTACTTTTTCTTTATTGCATCTCTTCTACTACTTGCTCGCAAGAACTTTTACTAGTAAACGCGATATCTGATTCATTAACTTCTTTTATTCCTATATATTTAGATTTTATAGGAAATACATTCTCAAAGAATTCTGCTCCCTAGCTTCTATAATTGTATTAGGATATAAAATATTATCCTTAGTTTTTAAAACTAGAAACCTGTAGGCTGTACTGTTTTGTGTGTAATCTATAAATACACAGTCGGTTGTTTTAGGACCTAACTTTCTTTTCTTAGTTTCAGATAATCGTACTTTAGTAAGACACCCCCAAACTTTAATATATTTATAACTAGGAACATGATTCTTCCAAAGTTCATAAAGTGTTTGTTCAGAAGATTTAGAAGGAATCCTATTTAGGATATAACAAGTAGATAGAATTGTTTCTCCCCACATATTTGAGGGTAAGCCTGAACTATTTAACATAGCATTCATTATCTCTTTTAGAATTCTATTCTTACGTTTTGCTATTCCATTATGTTCTAGTGTATAAGGAGCTGCAGTTTTGTGAACTATTCCACTCTTTTCACATAATTCTCTAAATTGAGAAGATTCATATTCACCACCTGTATCTGTTCTAAGTCTTTTAATTGTTATATTTAACTGATTTTCAACTTCAATTTTGTATTTAAAAAAAGCATCTAAAACTTCATATTTGATCCTTAATAGATAGTTTCTAGTGAATCTAAAGTAATCATCTACAATAATTATGTAATATCTTTTTTTACCTCTAGACATGTGATTTCTAAAATCACATAAGTCACTGTGTATCAATTCTAATAGATCAGATGATTTTCTATTTGTTTAAAGGGTTTTCTAATAAATTTTGATTCTACACATCTTTCACATTTATCGAATTCTTCATTATATATATATTAGGTAACAAACCTAATCTTTTCATTTTCTTAAAAGATACTACATTCACATGACCTAATCTACTATGCCATCGATAAAAGGGTTCAATGATATAAATAGAACTGGATGTTTTCTTATTATTATCATTGGATGCATTTACAATAAATAAATCATCGCTTCAATATTCCTTACCAATAAAAGTTTCATTTTTAATCATTACAAACTTATCTGAATCAAATACTAACTTAACACCAGCCTTATTGAGGAGCGAACTAGAGACCAAGTTTCTTCTAATGTCAGGCACATATAGGACATCATTCAACATCAGAGTCTTTCCAGAAGTGAGTTTCAGAAGTACTTTCCCTTTCCTTATAACTGGAGACGTTCTAACATTACCCATGAACACTTGTTCATCATCTCCTGATACTTGGTAGGAGGTAAACATGTTACAATCATTGCACACGTGTCTAGTTGCACCAGCCTGAAAATCATGAATCTGATTTGTGACAGGTTTATCGTTTGTCATTTCATAATGAAGGAAATTAGCAATTGCATGTTTCTTAGCACATGCATCTTCCATTATATACTTTTTTTCTAAAGCAGTCCATATGTCTTTAACAAATTCATAAGAAGCATACACGTCATTTAGTTCGTTGGATAAAGAGTTTAGAATATAGTTTTTATAATTATTTTCATCTGCTACTTCGGTTTGATTTGCTGGATCTATAATAAATGATTCAGATAGTATGTATGAAACTTTAAGGGTGGTCAGTGCGAACATTAGTTTCTGTTTCAACCGTTTAAAACATTGTCCAGCGAACGGTTCGATTTTGGTTAACTCAGCAGAAGCATTTACTGTTATTGTAGCCATAGTCTATGTAATTCAACAAATTCGATTTTAAGATTGTTGGAATATTTGGTTGAATTAAATAGACTATTAAAATTGAGAACCAAAAAAGAAAATAAGATTTAAGAAAGAGAACTTATTAAATTAAGTCGAGGCATAACTGAGTCACTCGGCTTGAAATCGAATTTGCTCCCCTAAGACAGCGTCCCAAGTGCAACAGATTTCCAGAGCAATCGACCTCCAGGATACAACAACTATGACTCAGTCCTAGTGGTGCACTCACTGTACACGGGCTTAAACCACTTGCAGTTTAACATAAAAGTGCTGAGTTGACTCAGTGACGAACTTAGCAATCAAAATGCTTAAAACAGAATATCAGAAGTCTTTTCATATAAGAGAGAAAGATTTTCGTATTTGCAAACATAAATAAGAAGTCTTTATATAGACTCTGAAGTGGTGCATAAGCACCCTTTACAAGGGGTTAGGTCTGTTGGGTTTAAACCCAACAAGTGCGACCAACCGGAACGGATACATCTCTCTGGTTTAAAACGAAAAGGCGTAAGTACGAGTATAGTCTTACAAATAAAGTCCCGCAAGTACCCATACACACACACCCACGCGAGTACACTCACACCGCACTGGCACCCGCGCCCAGCCCGTCGCCACGGCTCAACGCGCGTGTGTGTGGTCAATGACATATATTAAAGCTATTGGCATAGCCCCCACAGGACCAAATTTACATGCCCCCTGAATGGGGCTCAAGCCTAAGGCAAAAAGCCTATCTTATATACAAGAGGATTTATTTTGTCAAATCCGATGTGGGACAAAACCCACAATCCAAAAACACCAAAAATTTTCAAATGTGGAGGGAAACCGAAAATTTGAAAAATCAAATTTTTAATAGTTATTTTGAAACAAAATACAACAGTCTACCCACGCAAGGGCCCACTAGATCAACCATACGGATCACTTAACCATTCACACACTTGTACATACAGCCAATGTGCGATGATCAAAAACATCCATCCTGGAAACGGATTGGCTACTCTCCCTGTCACTATCCATGCTCTGTGGGCCCCACCATGATGTATGTGTTTCATCCACGTCGTCCATCTATTTTTCTAGATCATTTTATAGAATGAGACCAAAACTGAGGTATATACCAATCTCAATTGGACCACATTAAAGGAAACAGTACGTGTTGAATGAACATCGACCATTGAAAACTTTTTGGGCGCCATAAAAGTTTTAGATCAAGCTGATATTTGTTTTATCCCTTCATCTGGGTCTGTATGACCTAATCAACATATTGGATATCAAATAAATAGTATAGTGGGCCTTAGGAGGATTTTAATGGTGGATATCCAATCAGTATTAGTCCACCAGAGATTTATATCCCTCTCATTTTTGAGATAATCCCTAAGGGCCTGTTTGATTTTTGAGTGCAAGTGCGAATACCTGGTAAATGACTAATTATCATAGTTTCACCCGGTTGAAAAATTCCGGGAATTCTTGCCTTGGAAACCGGTTCAAAAGTGATGGTTAAATTTTTTAAACCTTATGGTGATGTATATGACATATCTGTTCCGTCCATCCGTTTTCCCACAACCTTTGGAGATACGAGTCAAAAAATCAGGTAAATCCAATACTCAAGTGGTCCACACTAAAAGAAACAGTAGCCCTTGGAAGTTTTTAACAGTAAGTGTATGATTTACTTTTTTCTGTGGCGTGGTCCACTAGA
The DNA here is from genome assembly GCA_030180095.1 of Magnolia changhungtana. Lineage (NCBI taxonomy): Eukaryota > Viridiplantae > Streptophyta > Magnoliopsida > Magnoliales > Magnoliaceae > Magnolia > Magnolia changhungtana. The sequence goes on from JASAUF010000283.1 coordinate 1,392,164, forward strand.
GCTTTGGATATGCCTCATATTTTGGCTCATGCCATAAATGCATCTGGCATAATGGACTAATAGTGTGGATAAGCGAAATATATTATAGTGGGACCTACAAATATTTTGCAATATTTTCGATTTCCATGTTCAAAAAGTAGGTAGTCAAATCAAGTATAGGTGAAATGGGTACATGCGCTGGGAAATAATTATTACACCCTTTTGCTTGCTAGGTATTTCTCAATTCCCTCCAAATCAAATAGGCCCTAAAATGATCCGTAAAATTGGATGAACATAATGGATGTAACACATACATCATGGTGGGGCCACTGAGCAACGACCACCAGCCACTGGGCTGGTTGCAAGGGGAGTAGCCGATCCGATTCCGTCCTATGGTACCTGACGCAAACATTTAAGAGCCATACCGGACTAATCGTCTGGTCAATAGCCAGTACCAAAAAAAATAAAATAAAATTGCAATGGCCAAATAATGCTCGTGCTCACCATCCGACCGTTGGATTTTCCCGTTCAAATGTCCAAATCTTTTAATTGTTAATTTGCATTATCTAGGCAACCAATTAGTGGACCATCCACAAAGGGGCCCACCAGTTGAATAGTTTTGATGACCGTGCACAGGCCACGTGTAAGGCGTAGTTTAGATAAACAAGGAACATGCACAGTTCCACAACGGGCAATACTTTTATGTTAGTTCCACATCATTTAAAAAGTGGTGGTGGCTCTTCAAACATAGACATGGGATAGTTGTGTGACAATCTAGACCGTCCAAGTATCAGACCCAACAAAGGGATGGAGCCTACCAGAAAAGTTGAACTTAAAATACTATAAATCATCTGGATCTTTCCTTCGAATTTCAACCATTCAATATTTTAAACTAACCGTCCATTTGATAGCCATTAAATTAATGGTTAGAACGGCTTCACCAGTGTGATTTTAGGGAACTGATCCATCCATAATGGGACCCACAATTTGAATGGTCTGGATAGGCGTACATCAATCCCACATGTGAGGGGTTAAGTCACCACCATTTTTGAAGTTGTTCAACCCGAGAAATGATAAGAAATAAATACTCTGTCATGCGGCTGAGATGATCGTCCTGAAGTGTGACTGGACCCAAGATATCCATATCATTATTTACAGAAATTACTACAAAGAGCCAGATGACTGACAGCTGAGAATTCCAGTGTGGGGCCACCAAATTCAAGATAAACGGTTGGCATCTGCCGTCGACTGGACATGACACGAAAAGAACCAAGACAGGGTAATCGCATCCGTACACTATAAGTGTATTCAAAATGGATGGGGATTGGGTGGTGACCCTTATACCACCATCGGGCCCACAGTGATGTATGTGTTTAATCCACACCGTCCATCCATTTTGCCACCTCATTTTAAGGCATGAACCCAAAATTGAAGCAGATCAAAAGCTCATGTGGATCACACTACAGGAAACAGTAGGGATAATGATATCCACAATTGAAACCTTCTTATGGCCCATAGTAATGATTTTTTGTCATCCAACCTGTTCATAAGGTCACACAGACCTGAAAGAAGGGAAAACACAAATATCAGCTTGATTTAAAGCTTCTGTTGCCTGCGAGAAGTTTTCAACGGTAGCCGTTCAATCCTCACTATTTCGTGTTGGTGGTCCATTTGAGCTTTAGATATGCTTTGATTTGAGGCTCATGACCTTGATAAGATGAAAAAAGCGGATGAATGGCGTGGATAAAACACATACATCACGGTGGGCCCGACAGAGTCCTGCCAGGGTCACCACACAATCGGCATCCGTTAATCAGAATCTTATTGAACGGCTATCATCATCCAATCGTGATGATAATTTGGAACACGAATAACCCATGGTGGGCCCCGCATATCCAATGGCTCACAATAGTCATTACTGGGCCCACTTAGGTCATTCTTCTAAATTCGAACCATGTGCTCATCTCCTCGCCTCACACGTGGAAATAAGTCGTACCTATGTGAGATCAGGGCCGCTCATCAGGCGATCTACACTCACAGGTTCCATTTCTGATCGCCTTGTAGGCCACACGTGCGTAGAAATAGGACCATGGGTCAATTTCTTCTAACTGTTCATTTTTTGGTACGGACGCAATTAGTTTGATTTCACTGATTTCACTCCACGCATCCATTTTATAAGTGCCTGTGTATCATCCATCACACGCCGCAAGAGTATCAAATATATAGAGTTATATGATACTCAGGCAGCATAGACACTCGGAAATTGTACGGATGACCAACATCAGCTCAAATTAAACCAGCTAAATTGTTGATCCCACTATCTGTATGTCAAATTCCAAAAACCAGATTGGTTGAACAATCCTAGCCTTGATTAGTGGACACTTGTCCGTTGAATCACAGCCATTGGATATTTTTCATTTTGAACCGTCCAACAAATGTCCGCCAATCTAATGGTCAGATAATCAAATAATGGAAATTTTGGTTCATGATGCATCTGAGCTAGGACTCATAAATTAGACAGTTTAATTCGACTTACTTGTATGCAAAGTAAGCAATTTCTAAGTGCCTGTGTATAATCCACACACTTTCCCAGAGTATCAAAGTTTTTCTCTTGTCTCAACGCATGATCGAGATCGCTTCCGTTCGTTGGTCGTTTCTACCTTTATTACGGTTTCCCGATTCACATTAAATGCATGCATGGAATGCTGCGGAGCGTGGGCCCCACACGCCCTGCGGTCTGTGGGTCCCACTATGTCATGCCGCGACGCGGATCATATACTCGACACCAGCCCCGGAGCTTCGGTGTTGGGCCCACCATTGGTCATTCCATTATCCATTTTTAAAGATCATTTTAGGGCTTGATACCAAAAATGAGATATGTCCCAGTCTTGGACCACATTACAGGAAACGAATTCGACCATTAAAAACTTTTGGGGCCATAAAAGTATTGGATCAAGTTGATATTTGTTTTATCCCTTCATCTGGGTTTTTATAACCTAATCAACGGATTGGATGTCAAATAAACAGTACATCGGGCCTTAGGAGGATTTAAAACATGGATATCCACTCACTATTTTTTTCCTGTGGTGTGATCCACTTGAGATTTATATCCCTCCCATTTTTTGGATAAAGCCCTAAAATGATCGTTTCGGGGCTGGTGTAGGATGCCAATCCGCGTCCCTTTGCCGCGTTCCTCGCCGAGGCGACCTGTAATATTCGTTTGATGCATTAATGGCCTTCCTAGAAAAGGAATATAATTAGGTAGATACGGTAGTATTGGAGTATTGTAGAGCCTAATCTCTATACTGCAATTTGATGGACGATTTATCAATCGGGACCGTTCATTTAGTTTTTCATAATCTGTGTTTGAATGCATTTTAATCAGATGATTCTAGACGGGTTATGGGTGGACTCCAAAAGGACCGTTTAAATGAAAACAGCTAACGGTTAAACATTCATCTTGGGAAGTTAGACGGAAGTGATGGATAAGATCACACAAGGTGGATGAACGGTTCGGTTGATAAATATCCTGCCACGTGTTGTGTGGATCCATGGATCTTTGGTCCCACCGGCCCTATGGTGTCATCCCTGATGGTGGGTACTGACCTGACATTAGTGCATACGGTGGGATTTGATTCCACGGCAGGCATGGTTGTGAACAGCCTCCACTTTAAAGCATGTTTAAAAAGGAAACGGATTGGCTACCCCACATGCCACCAGCCCGGTGGCTGATGGTCGGTGCTCTGTGGGCCCACTATGGTTTCTATATTTCATCCATTCCGTTCATCCATTTTTACAGATCATTTTACGGCTGTCTCCCAAAAATGAGAGGGATATAAACCTCAGGTGGACCACACCACAGGAAAATAATAGTGAACGGTTGTCCACCATTAAAAGATTCCTAAGGTTCACTGCACTGTTTATTTGACATCCAATCTGTTGATTAGGTCATACATACCCAGATGAAGGGAAAAAACAAAGATCATATTGATCCAAAACTTTCATGGACCCCAAAAAGTTTTTAATGGTCCACGTTCATTCAACAATCTTTCATGTAATGTGGACCACTTGAGATTGAGATATACCACATTTTTTTGTCTCATATCATAAAATGATCTAGAAAAATAGATGGATGGCATGGATGAAACACATACATCATGGTGGGGCCCACAGGGCACTGACCACCTGCCATTGGCGGGTGGCAGGGGGAGCAGTCAATCCGTGTCCATTTAAAATGATACAAACACAAGTGGACCAGCCCATAGGAAGCAATGGTAATTCAAAGCCTACAATTAAAAACTTTTTCGGACTGCAAAAGTTTGGGAACAGGGTGTCTTTTCTTCGTGTGAGTCTAAGTGACATTATCAATTATTTATCTTATTTTTTACTATCCTTGAAAAATCAATGACAAAAGGACACATGTCATTACACTTGAAATATATAGCAAGCATAAAGCCTGCAAAGATAATTTGAGCATGTATTGCAGAGATAATAATTGACACGGGTTGATTAATATATGTCATCTAGTGACGAAGTAGGTCGAATGTTTAAAAAAAAATAAAGAATGAAAGACTCATCTTATCTTAAACGTGTTCAAGAGAAAAACAATGATGAGGCGAGTAAGTTCTAATCGTTTGATCTTTTTATTTTTACTATGTTATGAATTTCTTCCCGATTATCAAGACATGTATTTAATAAGAGTTTGGAATACATAACCGATCAAAGATCAAACGTGAGAAAAAGTATTTAAATGGCTATCTCGAGAAGATCTATAAATAACACGGGAGTTCAATGAAGCAAGGTGTCTTCAATCAACCCAATCAAACAAATCAATTTATCAATTATTCACTATGTTTTTTTTAGCATAATCTATTTTTACGTTCCTTGGTGCAACCAGTAGCCTAATCCTGCCTTTGGAGTAACCAAAACAAATAATTGTTTTGTTGTATAGCCGGTGCATAATGGATATTTATGGCAACAAAATAGTTCATAGTCCCACCGGGCATGCTAGACATTGTTAACTCTCGGTTTGTTTTTGGTCACGTGTGGTGCACGCGGTGTGCCAGAATCGATTGCATGGCTCAATTCAAACCAAATAACTTGACCCCAAGCATTAAGATTGGCAAATATGTCAAATGTGATCGTATATGACCAAGATCTGAAAAGATCGGTCGCCTATTCAATCATTCACAAAATAGTTATTGGATAATTATGCGATTGTCGAAAGGTGGGGTTCTTCCTCCAAAGATAAATTGCACAATGCCTTTTGTACGAAAAGACTTTTATAAGCGACAACAGTCAAACAAAAAGAAAATATTTACGATCGATCACATGGAGCAACTGCAAGATGCTTTTTTGAAGATGAAGCGATTGTATTAATACCGGGAATAGTCCAGCGTAAAAGCATAGACTTCAATTACAGCTAAAGATTATCGCTACTCTTAGAGTAGAGTTTAGATATGATAAGAAAAAAAAAATTTGATTGATTTGTTGGATTGGTGTGAGACGACTTGCTTTGTTGAATTCTTTCATTATTTATAGATTTTTTTGACGGCTTCTTTTCAGTAATTTCTTCCTTTACTTGACGGTTATGGCAGCTAAATTCCACGTTCCAGATTCTTCATTCTCTTCTTGACACGTGTCCCTTTATCCACTTTTTTATGCTCGATCGCTTTCCACCTCTTAAACTTCTCGGTTGTGCCTCGTCACCACATAACATGTATCATCGAGCTTCGTGCCAATTATACTTCATAAAAAGCGCTTTGAATATCTCTAAAGATATTTTGAACGCTATATATTTCCTGTGCAACGACATGTGCCATTTTCTAAGTGGCTATTTCAGGAACGGTTAAAAATATGGTACAATAGCATGTATTTTTGTCACGCCCCAAAATTTGGTGCCTGAGTTGGCTAGACCCAATTCCGAATTCTAGGTTGTGATTATTATTATTATTATTATTTTTTAAAATTTCCAATCACAAATTTAATAAAAACTATATCACAATAAATTGAACATTCATCCAATACAATGTTTACACTCACTTTTGGGTTTTTTTTTTTTTTACTATACATTTTTTTCTAACACAAATAGAAAAGATCACTACAACTAGACGAATGGTTAGATCGCTATTCTTCTTCGCTCCTGATTAATTTCTAAACCCTGAAATACTGTTAATGTGAGTGTGAGCATAACAACTCGTGGGATCGTATCCAACCCAAATCTGAATTTTGTATAATTATACAAAATATATAAATAATGAAATAATTTGTTTAAAGTTTAAAACATGAATTAAAATACCGAATCTTAAAAGATGAGATGAATGCAATACTAGAATTGTAATTATGCTCCGAATGCCAAACTTTTCATGAATTTCATAAATAACAAAATTAAATAACCATCATCTCTTACAACACCATACTCAAGTGGATGATCACATTGCATTAGCACCCATGCACCGGTACCTTAAGGTGAGAGACTCATTTATACATTAGATGGTCAGACTACTACTCTAGTTGTACATCTAGCATATGTCCGTGCACACAATTCTACCTATATGTTATACAAAAAGGAGACTCCAAAGGATCCAGTGGGTTTTAGGATCTTTCACCCAAGAGACACGATTGTCCTACTTATTGGCTTTAGGGTTTTCCGCCAATGGGATACAATCGCCCTACTTGCTGGCTTTAAGGACTTTCACCTAAAGGACATAATCACCGTATCTTCTTATGCCTTTTAGGGACATTCACAGGGTAGCACACCCACATTCAAACTTCATCCTAATTGCAAATAAATATGTACATGATATGAATAACTACCATTCATTCAAATCAAAATTATTAAATATGCAACTTACTACATGTTAGTTACAAACTACATAGTTACATCACATATTCTTCGTTATTCTCAAATTATGCATAAGTCGTTGTAAGGTCCAATGACTATTAACTCAGTAATTATTTTAATTAGATAATTAAAATTCTTGATTATAAATTTAGAATTATTTTTTGATATATAATTTAATAATTAATTTATCAAAATTAAATTTTATTTAAATTCGAATTAAAATTTTCTTTATGAAATTATAAATAAGCAAAGCATAAGAACTCCTAAAAGTAACCCTTGTTAAATTTTGAATTCAAATAAATTAATGTATGATTTAGATTTTAACAATTCCAATTTAATTAATTTAGAAATATATAAAATTTGACTATTTTATAATATTTTTTTTATTTCCTTCTAATAAATTGAAGAAAAATATCTACTATATATATTAATCAAATTCTCTCTCTCTCTCTCTCTCTCTCTCTCCCTCTCTCTCTCTTCTATTTATCTCAAATTCAAATAATTGAATTAAAAGATATATTAATAGATCTTAATTGAATATCTTATATTAGTACATTTCAAACTATTAGGGTTATGTAACTACATATATTGAAAATTTATATAAATCACTAATTTTCAAGATTCAAAATCTGATTGGTTAAATATCAATTTATTAAAATTAGAATTATTTATTATCTATTTAGAAATAAATTTATCTGATCGAAATTAATTCTATAATCCTTAAAATTTATAATCTAACCATAAAATTTGTAATTAAATTACTATTAAACAAATTAAGTTAAACAATGTTAAATTAAATCAAAATTTAAATTAGTTAATTATATATCAATATTCTTAAAATGAAATTTTACATGACTTACGTTTTAGATCAATAAGATATTTAAAATTATTAAGCTTGGACTTTAATTATTATTAAATTTTACTTAATATTATAAATATCATTATTTTTTTTATTAGTATGAATCATTTTAATATATTAATTTTAACTCGTATTGAGAAAAAAAAATCTAGAATTAATAACTTGAGTTACTTTACAAATTTGCATTGGTAAAATTAATTTAAAATATAACTTAAGTAGGATTTAGAATAATTTTTAATTTAATTCTTACATATTAATTTTTTTTATTAAATTTAGAAATTCAATTTAGATCTTTCTTTAATTTTATTTTGCAAATTCTTTATTTTTCTACATATGTCAACAATAAAAAAATATCAATGATAAATAATTATGTACTACAAATTTTAAATCAAGGATGGATCACCCACTTTGAAAAAATCTTCACAACGCTTCATTTTTTTTCTCTCATTTTTATTTATTTATTTATTTTAAATCTCTATTTTTTTTTTTTACACTTTCTTTGCTCGTGCTTATACGGGTACACCCATGACCGTATTTATATTATAGGGTCCCACCATACGTAATACAGGTGTGGAAAAAGAATAAACCATTCTTTTTAAGTGGCCCCTCATGTAAGTGAAACACCCATCATATTTAATTCTCTTTATTACAAATATGCCTCACCTGTGTATATGAAGTGATGCATGTGGTGCATGGTTGTGCATATATAAACAGTGTACATATGGGCATACATGTAAAATGATTAATGTACAATGAATGATTGATTAAGTGAGAGGGCTGATGGGTCAAATTAATGGATGAATTTGGGTGGTGGATGACTAATTGAGAAGTTCTTTGAATGGTGTTGATTTGTGTATGAATTTAATAATTTCATTTGGTTGGTTTAAGTTAATAAACAGATAATTGACTGATCTTGTAATATAAAACTTGGACAATTTAAAATTGTTGGGTTGGTCATTGTGATGGGTGGTCTAAATTAGTGACTCCTGATGATAGTCACATGCATTTTTTTGTATTTTTTTTTTAATTTCTGAATCCAATATTCAAATGACAATAACGTTAATACTAATTAATATATATATTTATATTTTATTAAAAATTAATAATATTTAATAGATGCTATTAACTCTTTAAAATGTTAAAATTTAAATGGGCATACTACACATGTTTATGGCATACTACATTACAGAGTTATACCGTACATGTATGAATGGTTGAGATGTAATGAAAATAAGATTTAAATGGACCATATAATACCTCAATGAGTAGAGATAGATGTACGGTTGATTTTATGAATGGGTTACCCGGTTGTGAGATATGGGGCGTCAGATTTACGGTTGTATATATGAATACATAGATGGTTTTCTCATCTTTTAAAATTATGACTTTACCACAAAAAATTATAGCTTGTGGACCTCTAAAACTTGTTAAACCATATTTCAATGTAAGAGTACTCATGTAAATTTGTCAAGAGAAATGTGAGAATCTTCACAGTGATTTTTGGGTAGCCTAATTGGCAGATCCATATATGATGTACAGTTAGATGATAAAATATAGGTAAAACGATTAAATGATTAAGAGTCTAATCCAATATACATGTTAATGTATGGTTACTTTCATACTTAGATAGGTGTAAGATGGGTTTTTAGTTGGTCAGATAAGTTGATCGTCGAATAAACGGCTTAGATAATTAAACTACAATCTTGAAAATGAATGGATAAATGGGTGATCGCATACCCTATACAACATATGAATGATTGGTTTAGTGTATGTTTCACGGTTAGATTTGAGCTACTTAATGAATGAACGGTTGATCTTAAGTGTATGAGTAAATAGAATATATGTGTGTGTGTATACATACACACACACACATTAAAATCGTATAATTATCAATCACATTAAATTAATAAATTCACGCATATCACAACTTGCACACTTTATGGACGCATGTATGCATGAATGCATCAATAAATGGAAAGATTATGCATGAATGCTTAGATGAATGCAAGTGTGCATGTATGCAGATGCATGCATGTGCACCAAAATCTTGTGTCATTATAATTTTATCCACACCATTCATCAATTTTTCCATATCATTTTAAGATACAAGCCCAAAAATGAGACAGATCCAATGATCACTTGGACCACACAATGAGGATTAAATGCTTACTTTTTATGGATCAAGCTGATATTTGTGTTTTTACCAAATCCACGCATATGTTAGCTAATTATGAACAGGTTGGATAGAAAATAGATATCACGATGGGCCCTAGTTAGGTTTCAGCGGGTGTCATTAATTATCACCATTATTTCCTATGATGTGATCTACTTAAGCCTTAGAACTGCCTCATTTTTATTCATCAACCCAAAATGATATGCCAAAATGGATGTATAGTGTGAATAAAATCCATACATCACCGTGGGCCCCTCATAGCCCCAGCCTGTGTCCAGCTTTAGACAAGTGGAGGTAATACGTACATAATCCGCATCGAGAGGGGAACGGAAAAGGTGTTACCCGGGTAAGACAATAATGGGTGTTTCCTGACTATGAGGTCTACCTTAATATATGTGTTATACATCCACACCGTCCATCAATTTTTCTAGCTCATTTTAGGACATGATCCTAACAAAAAAAATCCATCCAAATCTCAAGTGAACCACACCACATGGGGAAATCTAAGCCCACTGGTGAGATAAGGTGGACTAGACTAGGCCCAGTTTTTCATCATTTAACCTAGCCCATTGCTACATGTACAATTTCCAAGTGCCTGCATATCGAACGTCTTACTCTACTAGAGTATCGAATAATTCCCTTCCTCATTTTCACCGTATCCATCTAACAACCAGAGATTGGGCCAATTAGAATAATCTGTTATTGTAGTTCTTGCACGTATGTCCATCATGGGGCCAAAGGTAGCTTAGACGGTTTAGATTGACATTTAGTCATAGCATGTTCAAATAGCCGTGTTCATGAGTATGGATCAAAATACTCCTCTATCGTATTGAATAACTCCCCAATTCAAATTTCAAAAACAATTAATAAATTAATGCATTTTTTTTTACAAGTCAATGGTTACATTGACCATTTTCCTATTTAAAAAAAATACGTTTAGACACAGGTCACGGGTTTGGGATCGTGGGACCCACTTAAATAAAATAATTTTAATAATTTATTTATGCAATTATTCATTAATTAAATAAATTTAAGATTTTATAAGCGTAGTACCACACTTCCACTTACACCCAGGAGCTATTTTATCACAGTTGCATTCATGAGTTCTATCGATTTCTTTAGCTTGCCAGATGAGTGGAGGAGGCTGATTTTCGCGCTAAGTAATCTTCATGGTGTGGCCTACTTTTTAGACGATTTGGATGTCAAACAGAAATGACAAGTCGGCGATAACGCTTTGGTTGAATGGTGACTTTGAAAATAACAAATTACCTTTACAAGAAATAACATTTATTTATTTTATTTTCATGTTTTTGTATTGAAAGTGAGAGAGATAAGGGCGTGTTTAGATGTCAAGTGTTTCATGATAGTAAATCCAAATACAATAGGAATTTCTTCGTGCGTGGAGATAAATTTTCTAGCTTGAGAAATGAGATGCGTTTGGATGTTAGGTGTTTCATGATAGTAAATCCAAATACAAAAGGAATTTCTTCGTGCGTGGAGATGAATTTTCTAGCTTAAGAAATGAGATGATTGTTTTGTAATAGATTTGAGAATTTCACTTGCTATTCAAATATCATTCTAAAATTAAATCCAAGTTAAGAAGGCTACCTCATAGGAGATAATGATCCGATGATGATTATCGGTGGGAGCATTCACAAGGCTAGAAATGAGAGTACTAAGGAGCCCGGCTTGGGAGCATAGGACCAAGCTAGGAAGGGCCTATAAGATCACCGATATAGTTTGACTAGGAACATATCGATCGGAAGACATGTAAGGGCGAACCTTACCTCATCCATGGAATGCCGAGCACTTAAAGATCTACTACCAGTAAGAATGAAACTAAAGAATTCTACAAAGACATCTTAGCATATTGAGTCGACCCTTCACCTCAGATACCAACTACTTGTTGAAAATTGATTTCTACTTGTAAAATATCCCTTTATGAAAAAAAGGAAAAAAAATTTCGCGCTCGACCATTATTCTACTAAGCATACGTGTTCGATCATTAATCTATTAAGTTTATGTGATCACAATTGATGAAAATATGTAGGCTACACTACATATCGAAATAGGAGACAAGAAGCTGAGTAAAAATTCTTTTCTCATTAATAAACGAAACTATTATAAATATATTAAATAAAATACATGAATACAAAGATAAATGAAGCCTAAGCCTATGGGAGTTCTTTGGCCTCAGGAACAATGACTTTAGGGACCTCGACGACATCCTCATCCAGATACCCCAAGTCGAGCTTGGGATATCAAGGTTGAATGTCTTCTCTGCAGTTCTGAAAGCCAACGCTAAATGTTTCCTCCAGTTCAGTCAAATGCCTCTCATATGCCTTGAAACCTTCCACCGCCTCTCTTGCAGGAATAACAACCCCAACTCCCGGTAGCCTAGCCTCAACTTCCGCCTCAATTGCCCAAACTTCCGCCTTGGCTAGGATTGTCTTTACTTTAAAGGTCCTTGCCTCTAGCTTAGTGACCCTAGTTACCAAGTTGACCTTCTCACATTACTTAAAAACTAGAAGAGAAACACTTACTTTGCGGTCTTCTAGGGAGATCTTTAAGGTCTCCCAAAGAACTTCGACTTTAGCGCGAGCTGCCGCCTGAGCCTCCACAGTCGCTTCCAGCTCTGAAGTTTTTGCTTGCAGCTCAACTCCGACGAACCCGAGCTTCTGATTTGCATAATCCAAATGGGCCTTCAGATCGAGAGAAAAGTGGTGGATGACAAGAGCCCCAATTATGCATTGTAAAAAAGTAAAGGGGAGAGGGTCATGACATATATAAAAAAGAAGACAAAATAAGTAAAATGAAAAGAAAAAGAATGCAAGACGCCCACTACCACAAACAATACTCACCGTGATGTGTATGACTGCCATTGTTTAGAGGTGAGGTCGGGATGCAAGGAGAGAAATGCATTCACCTCCTCCTAGGGAACATGTCCTCGCCCCCAGTTGGCCAATATGGCCATATGCCTTGAAAGAGAGGAAGATGACATCCATGCCATGGCAGCCCCCTTAGGAGTCGAACTCTGGTGCTTAAACGCACCCTCAGGAACCCTAGCAGCCTCAACCCAGGCAAGAGACAAGTCCAAGTTAACTACCTCCCTCAAGGGCATGCTCGAAGAGGGAGAATCCAATGCATCTAGAATTGGAGCTGCCCCCTGGCACTCTATAGGGATTATTGTAGCATTGCCTCAGCCCCCTCTTGGACAAACGGGGGAGGAACCTCGGGGGCAACCTCTGTTGCCACCCTTTCTGCCACACCCTAAGCAGACCTGCCCGCAAAAGGACCCACTGCATAATACCGAGCAGGGGCTGGTGGGGCTATCCTCCTGGCGATAGCCTTCAACTACTCCATCTCAGTAGCTGATGGAAGTTTCTCCTCTTCGGCTGTGGATGATTTGACATCTCTATAAAAAAACAAAAATCAAAGTCAATCAGTGATGCAATTTTAGGAAAAAAAAAAAGAGAGAGAGAGAGAGAAATAGTACATGCCCAGCTGGCCACAGAGAGGCCAACCTGATACAGGATCTGAGGAATAATCAACCTTTTACAGTCTCGTTGGGTGGCAGGTCGCTTTTTGGTGATCCTGATCTGGTGGAGAAGAAAAGAAGAGAGGCTAGGTCGAGACTTAGGAAAGGCTGTAAAGAGAAGAAATAAAGAAACATGCCAGACATTTACAAAATATGATCAAACAAAAACTGAGTATAACAACACGACTCAGATTCCAACCTAGGAGGGCGAAGGAGGTAGGAACTCGAGCTCGCAATCCACCCAGCTTTGATGCAGGGGCCTCCCATTCTCCTGTATTGAAGAACATCCTATCCTTCCGGACCTTATTGGAGGATGGGTTGTTTGTAATGATGGCCTGACCCTTGCCCGACTAGGAAGAAAAATAGTACCAGTCTCGAGAGCCTGGGCTTCTCTTGGCCTAGTATAAATAAAGGAGCTTATCTATGGAGAGCTCAGAGTTGCCGACCTGCTAGCACAAAATGTAACAACCAAAGACAACCCTCCATATGTTAGAGTAGAGTTGTCTTAAGGCGACCTTAAGACGGTAGAGTGTCTCTCTCACTACTAGATGAAAGGGCAGCCGCAAGCCACATGAAAAGAAAATAGGGTTTAAGGCCACCTCCCCCACAAGAGGGTGACCTGGGAGCTCTATTGCTCGAGGAAACTGAAGCCCCAACGAGCTCAGGATCGCAAATTCCAACCGGAGGGATTGTAAGTCCCTCGTCCTCAACCTAAAGACGAAGATGTTGGCTGAAAGGGCTACATCTCTAGAAGAAGAGGAAGCTGGCTCCGTCTGAGGCGAAGGGGCCTCTCCTGTTTGAGGTTCCATTGTTGGTGATGGTTCCTTCGAAGATGGGCAGATCGAGAGTCTGTACTATCATTCATAGACTCCTCATGGAAGGCCCTGGAGACAAAAGGCACTAGAATTCTCCCTGGAAGACAAAAAAAGAGAAGAGAGGGAGGAGAAGGAATATTAGGAGAAATTGGGCAAGGCGTATCGGAAGAAAAGCCTTGGCACAAAAGATCTTTGGCTGAGGAACACCATAAAAAGGAAAACTCGGAAGCTTAAAGAAGGAGCAAGTTAGCAAAAGCTTGGGCTTCACAAATCAAGTAGATGAATAACAAGGGGGAAAGCTTCTACTCATACTATTTGTATGACAATGCATTTAATGCTTACTAAAGCCATATAAGCTTGAAGAGGCGCGTTGATTAATGTGCCTCTCCATGTGGAGACACGTGGTTAGTCTGGGCAAGGACATGAATACTTGGGTGACAGGTGTCCATTGGTGAATCACATAGAGGCCGAATGATGCTCGCCAATTAATGGGCATCCCCTCATGCGATGCAATCGCCATCATATCTTTTTCAAAGTCTGTGATAGGCGTCGCCTTTTTTATTCCCACCCTCATCATTAGACAACAAATTTGAGGCAAAAGACCGGCTACTCACAATTTGAAATTCAGTCTTGTGTTTCTAGAATAGGTCAGGCTCTGCGACGTGTGCAAGCTTGGGGGGGGGGGGGGGTCAACTATTATGGGAAAAACTAAACTAGTACACATGAGAGATCCAACCAGTTATAGAAGGGGTACCTTAAAGCTGGGCTGACTAAGAATACCTACACAAACTCCCTAAGCTACCGAAGCACTAACAGTGAGATGAGCCCTAGGTTAACACCAAGGGCTGACGAACTGCTTAAGGTTAGAGTTTCGTAACGAAACTCACCTCCCAAGCTCAGAGAGAATTCCCCGACCCTGACTTGAGAGAGGCGGAATATCCGGAGAAAATTCTACCTCAAACCAAGAAAAGAAAGATTTGATGTGATTCTAACAGAAGATCATACTGACCGAGGCGGGCTCGGCGAGACTTTCAGAAGTAGATCCACATCGAAATAAAGATCCTTTAGAGAATCTAGCATATGCCACCAAGACATGTAAGCTCAGAAGATCGCCTAGGCATCCTATAAATATATCTACTACCATTGGAGGAAGGTAAGCACCAAAAACCCAAATCAATTCTCATTTTTACTTTAAGTCGAGCTCCCCTAACTTAAGCATCAGAGGGTCCCTGGCTATAATTGGCACTCCCACTGTCCTTTACATACTATTATTGCAGGTGTCCCGGCTAATTCTAGCAATAATAGTTTATATCTTATCTCCTATCTGTATATCAATCACAGCCTACAAAATCTTACTATTGTATCTTTGATTCCTATTTTGTAACTAATTCAATTATAAATAATAAGAAGAATCTCAATAATAATGTGGGTGATTTTTAATTATCTTGTTGCGTTTTAAGGCTCCCTTGTATTCTTTGTGCAGTGTGCCATTTTAAAAGAAACAAAAGTTTTTTAACCTCAAAATTTTTTTGAAAATTCAAGTTTTACTTATTTTCCATGTCAACGTGCAATTCTAGCAAGAGTTAAACGTCAGTAAGCAAGGAATTATAGCTTGCCCTATGGTACCGTACTGTACCCTAAAAATGGTACCACGCCTTCTTTTCCACTGACATGCCACTTGTGTAAGACATCGGTACTAAAAAAAAACCAGTAGGCCCCACCTCACCTGCATAGAGATTAGACCATTCCACTCACAGTATAAAAAGGCCCCACTGCTTCCTTCGGTGTGGTCCATTAGAGCCTTTGATCTGCCTCTTTTGGATACATGTCCGAAGATGATATATTAAAATAGATGGATGGCATGGATAAATTATATACATCACGATGGGCCCACAGAGTAGGGATACCTCATAAGCCAAATTGGCTATGTTAAATGAAGATAGCTTTGCAAATACATATCTTATTTATTTATTTTTTAATGCCTAGTGGGGTTCCAACTATCAATTTTGAGGGTGTGAAAAATATCATTTCCCAAACTAAAATGCAGAAATTTAACTTTTAAGACATCCTCAGCCTTTTTTCTTCCCACTCCAAATGCATTCTTTTTTGTGAAAACTACATGTCAACATGCAATGTTGGGAAACTGACAGAGAAAAGGACTAAACATAAGACCCCTTTTGCTAACTCCTCATCTGTAAACTTTAAATTATCAGAATTCTATGAGGAATCACATGGGATACAGTTGGTGGGCCCCTGTTTTAGTGATCAAAACCATTGATCTGTCATGTTCAATTGGCAAGATCATAACCCTTCAATCTTTCGCTTTTTTTTTTTTTTTTTTTTTTTTTTTTTTTTTTTTTTTTTCCATTGGAATGAGGATCTTTGGCGTACCTTTTTTAATCACACAAACCTTGTATTTTATAGGTCTCAATCGGAATTTTTGGGGCTTTAATACTGCATCAAGAGCATGGCCCATCGGATCAACGGTCTGGATTATCCAAATATGAGCTCTACATTATTCTCATCTAAGCCTTATTCCAATTAAATGGGTCGGCTAACATAATTCCTTTTGTATCCAAGAAAGAAATCCACCTTCTCCCCATTGCTGTGATGAAATCAAGAGACCCTTCATTCCATACATTTGGTGGGGCCATGTTTTACTGATCCAAACCATTGATCTGTCATGCTCACCTGACAAGATTATAACCCTTCAATCTTTGGCCTTTTTCCCATTCGAAAGAAGACCTTACACGTGCTGTTTTCCCTTAAATCATCGATTTTTTAGGGGCCTGATCGAAATGTTAGGGACTTCAATACCCCATCTGAAGTACAGCCCATCAGATCGACGGTCTGGATCATCAAACTATAGATGCTCTTACTTCCAATTGATGTGTTGAAGGCAATGCTTTCAATTATGTTTTGATTTTCTAACAGAAAGCCTGTGAAAGATATCACACAACAGTAACAACAATTTCTCATTACTATACACGGAAAAGATAATGGAATCAGTACACATGAAAATGAAAGAACTCTTCTTCTTCTTCTTCTTCTTCTTCTTTTTTTTTTTTTTTGAATCAAGAACATAGCTTTGGCAATGATCTTGCGTTGCTAGAACTAGCTAATTTTGCTTTCATGATCTTTGTCATTTGGGTTTGCATTTTCCTGCAAACCTTCTCCAATTCCATCACCCTCCATTGCATTCCTTGCAAATGCGCTTTGAGCTTCTCGTTCTCAGCTGATATATCCAGCTTTCTGGCATACAGAACAATCTGCTCGCCATCCATCTCTTTCTTCCCTTTGCCAGACTTGTCGTCGCAAGAACATGGAGTATCACTGAATGGTTTGAGACCGTCAGTTTCTTGGAGTAGGCTTTTGAGCTTGGATTGCTGAGAGATGAGCGCTTGGATCGCTGTCCTTGATGGGAATTTCAGGTTATGGGCTAGGTGGTTGCAGGCTTCTGATGAGAGCTTTTCGTAGTTCAACCCACAACAGATTTTCATCTTTTCTTCTTCTGATAATCCGGCGTGGACCTTCAAATAAAGAAAAGAAAAACACAGTCAGATAAAAAAAATCACATTCATCCGACACCCATTTGAATAAAGCAAAGTTTCACAACAGAATGCAATTCTTTCAGGGTGCGTTTGGATGCACAAATGAATTGATGGCGAACATCAGTTTAATCAAGTGGAAATATCTCTCAAATTGGATTACATTTCTTTCATGTCCTACTTAGGGTGCTTTTGGTTGCACCAGATATCATGAAATTCCATGATTGATCAGCCTTCATGATATTTGGTGCAACCAAACGCACACGGAATTTAAGTTAATTGCAATCTAGAGTCCAGAACCTCAACCAAATGCTACAGAAGGAGACTGCAATTTCATTAATTCTACTTTATGGGACTAACAATATAAATTCAATTCCATAGTGCATCCAAATGCGACCTCTAATTCTCAGGTAAAACATTCATTTGTGTTTCCATGGGCATCAGCGGATGCAATGTCTGGAAAGAGAAATTTTTTTAATGGAGCTTTCCTGATCCCAAATGAACGTCTCCGAACAGACACATGAGCTAACTTGGTACACATGTGCGACGTCCGATCTGTGCGTCAGGCGGGCCTTTGTTTGAGGATGCCCTCATCCAAAGATCAAGCTGATCAATTCATTTGGTGGGGAACACATGTATGAGAATAACAGAGTTTACAAAAGAAATTGCTAATTGCCGACATCGACCACACACATCCGACCCATCTGATAACTGTTTTTTTTTCTTTTGATGAGGCCATCTACAAGGTGGGGCCCAAAGATGTATGGAGGGATTAGTAACAGATTAGTTTAGCTCAGTTGAACAAAACCAACATGCCAAAATCTCATCTACTGTAAGTCCCCAGCTCAAGATCTAAACTAATTGTAGCATCCAATATGGATTTCGATAATGGAAAGGTTAAAAAAAAAAAGAAATCATACCTCAAGATACATGTCTACTGCCTGGTAGATTCCATCATATGAATCCCTTGCCGAGTCTGGCAGTGCTGTGACCAGGGCGATGAACTTCAACGGTTTTAAACATGGGTCTGGAGCCACCTCTGAAATATACATGTCCATCAAGCTCCCCACCCTCTTCAATCTACTCGAAGAGGCCCTACCACTGCTTCCGAGAAAAGACTTCAAGAATCTCAAAACCAAATTCACATCATATAGGAAATTTGCCCCGGCCGGAGCGGGAATGAGCAGATTATCTAATGTGGCCTGATTGAGCTGGGACCCAATCATACTCTCCAATCTGCATCTACTACTTTTGCTTATATCTACACTGGATGTCACCCGAAGAATCCCAAACAAGCCCTTCGAAGAAACTGAACTTCTATCAAGCAAAAATAACAGTTCGACGACGGTCCCTATGATTTTCTTCTTCTCGTCGGATCCTGCATTGGGGGTTCTTGATTTGAGATAATATATAAGGAATCTACTGATGATTGCATGATCCAATTTCTGAGCTACCATGGTTTTGACAGTCTTCTCGATCATGTCGGAATTCAAAGTCGCAAGATCCTCAAACCACCAAGCTCTAGAGTAGCTGTTTTTCATGCTCTCAGTGCTTCTCGTATCACATGAGAAGCGGAAGCCGGAGCTGTCCGGCGAAGATGTAGAAGGGCTGGCATCGTTGGCGGAAATGATCCTTGATACAAGAGAATCCAAGAACTTCTGAAGGGTTCCTGATAAATCCACTGCAGGAAAGACATCTTGGGTCTGTTTCAACGCGGCCAAAATATCCATCCATGTCCATAATGCAGCTGTGTCAAGGAATTTTTTGGTCTGTTCGATCAAATTGTGGGGGTGAGATTTGCATTCATCCATTTCCATGAAATGGGCCACACAGTGGAGGAGGCCGACATTGGAGGGCGTTATCGGGATTCGGCCATTGTTGTAACAGAACCTTGCCATGAGCTCAAACGCCCCTGCTCCTCCTGGCAAGTCCTGGAATATTACTTTCAGGTTCGTCGTTGCCACCACCGTCGATTTGTTGAATAATTTCCTAAACCTACCCGAGTAAGTGGACAGGATTTTCTGAGGAAAGGTACATGAAAGAAACAAAATTCAGATACATTCAATGAAAATCCAAGTGCGAAAATGACTGCACGAGAAAGATGGACTAGAGAAGATCAGGAACTAAGATTAGAATACTGCATTTGGATGTCCCAAATATAAGCCCAGAACATGTCGAATTATGATTTGGAATTGGAAAAGTTGAAAAATTGGGATCCAGCATAATGCAAATAGTAAATCTGTGGCACCCCAGATAAAACAACAGGGCTGCTAACCAGCTGTTCTGCTGAAATATCAGTGCAGAGGGAAATTTGGGGTACATCCAAACGCGCCATTAATCTCATCCAGAACAACGACAGAGCAACAATTTATAAGAGAAATTGAAAACCCAACACCAAATCTTTCAAATGGAAAAGGTATGATCAATCCAAATAACCAGTTACAAGAAAATTTCAGTATATCAGTTCTACTGTTCGATTCCAAAAGAATTACTATAAAACTAAATCCCATTCTCTTTCAAATTTGAAAAATTTTCATTTGTAACCAACCACACCATCAAGTAGAAAAATAGCAAGAACCCATATAAAGAAAAGCAAAAAAGAGAGAGAGAGAATAATCATCCAACCAATACTGCAAAAAAGCGGTGATGGGATGTTGTAGGCAATAAATTCAAACAATGAAAATAAGAAATACAAGACCTTTAAATCATCCCATCAAAAAATGGTAAGATAACAATAACAACAACGGTACAATTCAGGCCACCACTATTGCATGACCAAAAAAGAAAAAGAAAAACTATTAAAGTTATGATCATTAAATCCCCATAAAAATAGCAATAAATAAAAGAAAGGAGAAACCAAAAAAGAGCCAACCCATCACTCTCTATTGAAAATTGTAGGTCAGAGAACAGCTGGCCTTAATCTCCAACAGAAACAATGAAAAAAGCTAAAGCCCCACGACATTGAATAAATGGGTGAAAACGAAATTAGATGCTATAACAGCTAGCAAAGCTCAATCTCTAACAAAAACAGCTGAAAGGAAAATAGAAAAGTAAGAAAACTTTCTTATTACTCAAAATTGAACGTGAGTACAAGAGCCATAAGCTGTACTTCTTTATAGAGGTCAGTACAAGTATTTTTAGTACAAGATATTCTGTGCAGAATCTTTCATTAACTAGTGAGTTGTGCAGAATCCTTGTTTAGCTCCTTGCAGATTTTGTAGGGCTGTGCAGAATCCTTGTTTAATTCTTTGCAGATTTTGCTGGTCATTTTGAAATTCAAATTCTTTTGAATTTCAAATTCTTTTGATGAGGTGGAACCACGTTGGTTATTACCCTCCCGCAAACTTGGCCGGGGAAAGAGGCGAAGTTTGTTTCTGAAATGTTGCAAGAGTGCCTTTGACAGAGGCTTGGTGAATATGTCTGCAACTTGATTGTAAGCGGAGATATGATGAGTAACAAGAAGACCAAGCGCAACCCGCTCTCGCACAAAATGATAATCTAGTTCGATGTGTTTGCTACGAGCATGAAAGACGGGATTGACAGTCATATGTAAAGAACTCATATTATCACAGAATAGAACCGGTGGACGTGGCATTGGAATCTTTAAGTCACGAAGTAGAAAAGTGAGCCAGATGAGCTCAGCAGTGGCATGGGCCATGGCTCGGTATTCAGCCTCCGTACTAGAGCGAGAGACAGTGTTTTGTTTTTTTGCACACCAAGAAATGATATTGCTTCCGAGAAAGGTGCAGTAACCAGAAGTGGACCGTCTCGTGGAAGGACATCCTGCCCAATCTGCATCAGAGAAAGCACATAGATCAAGTGTAGAGTGTGAAGAAAAATGAAGACCAAGGTGGATAGTACCCTTGATGTAACGAAGTATCCGTCATACCATCTTCATATGTGCAAGTGTAGGTGCAGACATAAATTGGGAAGCATAATTAACACAAAATGAAATGTCAGGTCGAGTGAGTGTAAGATACTGAAGTGCTCCGATAATACTTCTGAAGTGCCGAGGATCCTCGATTGGTGTGGTGTCATCAAGACCTTTGGTTTTGGACTCCATGGGAGTGCTTATAGGTTTACAGTCTACTAATTGTGTTTTTTCAAGGATAGTGAGAGCATAGTGAGACTGTGACAAGTGAAGTCCATCTTGAGTTGGTGTAATCTGAACACCCAGGAAGTGGTGAAGAGGGCCAAGATCCTTCATAGCAAATTCGGAACTCAAAATTTTGATGAAGCTGTCCAATAACGTTTGACTAGATCCTGTTATAAGCATATCATCCACATATAGAAGTAGAATTAAGGTGCCATGTGGAGAGTGTAAAATAAATAATGAAGGATCAGCTAAACTGCAAAAAAAAAATTTGAATTAACTAGCTATTGTGCAAAAAAAAAATTTGAATTAACTAGTGAGTTGTGCAGAATCTTTCATTAACTAGTGAGTTGTGCAGAATCCTTGTTTAGCTCCTTGCAGATTTTGTAGGGCTGTGCAGAATCCTTGTTTAATTCTTTGCAGATTTTGCTGGTCATTTTGAAATTCAAATTCTTTTGAATTTCAAATTCTTTTGATGAGGTGGAACCACGTTGGTTATTAAGGAAACACCAAAGAACATTCAATGACTCCAAAAAATAAAAAATAAAATAAATAAAACAAAAATTCAAGGAGAGAGAACAGAAAAACAGGACAAACTAAAGGCCAAAATCAATTATCAGTTCCTGTAGACTAAACAAAAGTTCAAACTAGAGATACCAGGCCATGAAAACAATCACCAACTGGAAATATGAAACAGTCCCAAAAATACTAACCAAAAGAGAAATTGAAGAACAATTCAGATTAAGTATCAGAACCTACTTCAACTAGTATCATTTAAGAGATCCTTTCCTAAACACCCAACATGAAAAGAAAAAACAGAAAAAAGAAGAAGAAGAAGAAGAAGAAGAAGAAGAAGAAGAAGAAGAAGAAGGATTACCTCATTAAAAAAAAAAACTCTCCATCTATTGCGAAAACCCAATAGAAAAAAACCAAATCAAAATTTTAAAAAATAAAAATCAACCCGCCCACCAAAACTAACTACCCAATAAAAAATAAAAAATAAAAATAAATAAAAAAACACCAACTGACACAAAAATCCAAATCTTAAAAAAAAATATATATAAATAAATAAATAAAATTAAAATTAAAAAATTCCTATATATATATATATATATATATATATATATATATATAGATATATATGAACACCCAACAAGAAAAATAGAAGAATTATTCATCCCATAACTAGAAACACTCACTACCCAATACAAAATCAACGAACCCAAACTAACCCAAATTCCCAATAAGAAAAATAGAAGAACTATCCAGCCCATAACCACAAAACAGTCACTACCTAATCCAAAACCAAACCGACCCAAATTCAACTAACCCTCCAAAAAAAAAAAAAAAAAAAAACAACAATAACAATAAAATACAATACAATACCTTGTCCACTAGGAAGATCTCTTCTCCATTTACATCCACTTCCAAATTCCCACCCAAATCCATTCTCCCAAACCAAGAACCAGAAACAAATAAAGAAATTACAAACAGAGAAAGAAATCAACTTGTAACCAACCCAATGAGGATGAAAAGATTGAAATTTATGTAGGAAATATAGCCCAAAAAGCCATAGACGAGAGAGAGAGAGAGGGAGAGAGAGAGAGAGAGAGAGTAGTCAAAATGAAAGAAGGGAAGAGAGTTGTACGGGAGCAAAAAGAGATTAGAAAAAGAAAGTAACATAAAAGGAGAGCAAAAACAGTTGGTGTGGGGACTGACATTCTGCCATCTTTTTCTCTTTTTTTAATACAATGCTCTTCAGTAACATGCTACTACTCTTTTCTTTATTGTTATTTCCCTAACCCAACCTAATGCTTTGGATTCAAGCCTTTTTGCTGCCTTATCTAATGCCCTTTTCTTTCGATATTCTCATTTCCATCAATGGAGGACAGTCAGTCGCTCGGGTAGCAATGTCTCAGGTCTTTTATTAAGTGGGCCTGAGCCAGACCCAAGACCCATAATCCATTTGGTGGGCCCAACCAACCCACTAAAGATTTTCATAATGGGTGCACCACCCAAACCAACCTCCTGTTGACTAGACCTAGAAATCGCAACACTTACTATTGTAGAAGATAGATAAAAGAATCTACAACTTGTGACTAGGACCGACTGGTTCGGTCCCGAGTCAAGTCAGGACTTGCCCGAGTTAGGTGTGACTCGGGGTGTCAAACTGGGTTGGCTGCAACTTGATTAGGCCGAGTCGTATCAGAGTATCAGACTCAGATGGGTCCTTACTCTTGCTCCGGTGGTAGACTCTCAGGAGTTTCAACACCGTGTCAAGGGTTCGAGTACCCATAGGTGGTGAAATTCCACTACGGTGTGTGTGTGTGTGTGTGTATATATATATATATATATATATATATATATATATATATATATATATATATATATATATATATGTATATATAAGAGTATCAGACTCAGTCTCAAAACTCCAGTGAGAAAGTGTTACAATGTGTAAGGGAACGGTGGTCAAAGTCCACAGTAGAGCTGGGCACGGGACGACTCGACTTGTCCGACTCATTTAGACTTGACTCGACCCGAACCGAATGGGTGGGTCAGTCTGAACCGAGAAAGCTTCGCTCAATCCGAACTCAAACTGAGTTGAGTTTGAGTTACCCAATAACTTGATTTGACTCGACCCGAAACTCAATCTGCTCAGACTCGTCCTACTCGTTCTGACCCAACTCGACTCGAACCAAATGGGTGAGTCGGTTCGAACTGAGTAGGCTTTGACCAATCCGAACTCAAACCGAGTCAAGTTCGAGTTACCCAGTAACTCGACCTGACTCGATTCGCTCAAACTCGACTCGACTCGGATTCGGGTATATATACAATTAAAAAAAAACCCTAAATTTTTAGTATCTTTAACCATATACGCTGTAACCAATCCCGATTCAATCCTAACCTTTCTCTCTCCCTTCGTCATCCTCCTCCTCTTCCAAGCCAAAGCAGAACCACCCACCACCATCACCACCTCTCTCTCTCTCTCTCTCTCTCTCTCTCTCTCTCTCTCTCTCTCTCTCTCTCTCTCTCTCTCTCTCTCTCTCTCTCTCTCTCTCTCTCCTCTCCTCCATCCCTCTCGATCCGATCCGAGTCGATGTCAACTCTAACCAACTTGGTACTTTTGACTGGGTTAGATTTGGTCCGGATTAGTCCAGGCCAGACCCGGACTCAGATCAGTTCAGGCATGTTGGACCTGGTATCGAGTCAAGTTTAGGTCAGGCCTATTTTAAAACCGGGTCGAGTCGGGTTAGCCCTAACTTGGTCCGACCTGACTCCATGCCTAGCTCTAGTCCGCGGTGGATCGAGGTTAGGTTAGAAAATGTGGCCCACTTAAGTAAATGGGTCAGGCTCAGGTTGAATTAAACCCGACTCAATCGGGGCCAGGTAATGGGTCATGGGTCAAGTTCAAGCAGGAGTTATTAGCCCATTCAGTCGGAGCCAGGTAATGGGTCATGGGTCAAGTTCAGGCAAGAGTTCTTAGCCCATTTAGTGAATGGGTCGGGTTCGGACTTACCCTGTTAGAATCCCAAATGAACCGATTGCACGGCTAATGCTACCGTCGAGGTGGGCCCAAGATCAGCCCAACCCATGAGCTATTGAGTCTACCCTAGCGCCGTGGGGCCCACCATTTGGAGATTCCACCAACAAATGTGTAATAAGTTGGGTTGGACCAGTCCCACATGAAGGGTCTTTAGGCAGATGGTCCATGTTAAGCCCATTTGGTTGGTGGCCCACTTTACATTCTAAGTCAAAGCCGCGGGTCCATGTTCCTCGTCGGGTCCAATGCCAACGGGCCCAGATGGCCCAGCCCACTTGCCATCTGGTCGGCACTGCTCCCTGGATAACTTTGTTATGACCACATTGCCCTTATATGGTCAAACAGTATGCATTCACCACAATTTAATAGATCATGATAACTCATTTACTGTACAGCTTGCAAGCAAATACGACTCTAAAACCCTCCATAATAGTGGGCCACACGTTTCCAATATCTCCTGATGAGACAATCTTAAGTTTACTAGTAGGTCTCCATCGAATCTGGACCATTGGACCAATTTCCTATATATCCGGTTATCTTGTACCAATTGGACGGCATCTGATGCTGTATATGATCCATCTACAATGAGGCCTCTGTTTGAACGATCTAGACTGGCTTACATGCATTGCCACGTGTACGGTTGGTGGCTTGCCCCCATTTTACTAAATTGTGGTGAACGCACATTGAAGCCTCTGGCAAAAGGATGAGGCACGAAACTCTCGCCCTTGCATTTCTATGTGAATATTAAAATGACCAAACTACCCCTATCCGTTTATCTGATGCACTTTTTCACACTGCTCATACCTAACACATGAATAACAAAGAGAGAAAACATGAATACTGAAAGAGAAATGATTCAGTGGGCCCAGTGTACGGATACCTCTGCGTGCATCTAGTTGAAGTTGGACACGTGGACAATCGATATGATCAATCTGGACAGTCATCTGGTCCGACCCACTCTTCATACACTGGCCTTCAAAAATCATACTGATTGGATGATCGAAATTGTCCAGTCAGCGGCATGACAAAGGGATGGAGAAGATCGTTTGTAGAAGATAGGTCCAGTCATGAATGTTTGATACCACCCAATTGTTGAGGTTTTTGCATAGAAACGAAAGAAGAGTGGACTGTACTTGATGGACGGTCCAGATGGGAGATTCAAGTGCCAACGAGTCCTGATGAAAGTAGGTGCATGGTAATGTTTCCATACACTCAATCCCACTGGAATGTTTTCTCAGTAATAATATTGAGTCAAAGGTGTAAAGTAGCCTCACTAGAAGACTGTGATCTGGGCTCGATCAGACGGCTGGCACATCACATGCTTAAAGTACTGACCCTTTGGTGGGCCCCACATCTTATCATAATGAGACCGTACAAGTGGGGACCACTGCACGGTCAATTCAAGCCATCGATATCGTGGGGCCCGTTGTCTAGTTGCAAGACAGCAAATGAACGGTCATGATTACCGGATCAGGGAGACTCTGGGTAATGGTCCATCTTGGTGAATGACTCCGGTGGGCCACGCTGTTTAAATATTTCTAACATAAAATCAGGTTATTTTACATTCACGTGGACCACAAGGTCCAGGTAAAAAAAAAAAAATGGACGGCTAGAAATTGTTTAAATGGTCAATTAAATTATAAATCGCGGCCCACCTGAGGGCTGAAACTAGCACACGTGCTCCCATTAGCACGTGCTGCATACTAAATGCAGGAGGGGTATTTTAGTCATTCAAACATGCGGATTAAGTCCTACTCCCTCTGTGGGGCCACCGTGATGAAAGTGTTTGATCCGTTCATCATTTTTCTCATATTATTTTAAGGTAGAGCTAAAAATAAGTCAGAGGGACAGGGATTAAGGGAACCACAAGGTGGGCATTGAACTATTAATAGTTTGGACCTTATTAAAAACTTAATTGGAAGATGGAGAAGTTTCGGAGCAAGTTGATATTTGTGTTTTCACTTCATCCACATCTACGTGACCTTATTAATAGTTTGGACCGTAAAAAGAAAAATATCATGGTGGCCCTTTGAAAGGTTTCAACGGTGGGTGTCATTATCACTGCAACTTGACTTCATTTTTAAGATCATACCCTAAAATGATATGAGAAAAGCGATGAGCAGCGTGGATAAAACACTTACATCACGGTGGCCCCATAGAGCTGTGGCGTACCGTGTTGCCTCACCCAACACAGTGCGCCCTTGACCGTAGGGCCTACCTTGATGTATGTACCGTATATCCATTCCGTTCATCTGTTTTTCCAGCTCCATTTAAGGGTACGAGAAAAAAAGCGCAGACAGGATCTTAGGTGGACCATACCATAAGAAACAGTGTTGATTAAATAACTATCATTAAAAACTTCCCAGGGCACACTTGTAATGTTTATTTGCCATCCAACCTTTTTTTTTTTTTAATTTTAATTTTTATTATTATTTTTTTTACACACACCCCACACACTCACACCACACGCACACACACCCCACACACACACACCGTGGGATTTCACACCATGGGTACTCGAACCCTTGACCTGGTGTTGAGACTCCAAGGAGTCTACCACCCGGGTAAGAGTCAGGACCCCATCCAACCTCTTGACAAGGTCACACCGACATGGATGAAGGGAACACCAAATATCAGCTGGTTCCAAAACCTATACGGGCCTTAACAAGTTTTTAGTGGTTAGTCATCACTTCTTCCTGTGGTGTGGTCCACCAGAGATTTGGATTACTTCAATTTTTTTGTCTCATTTCCTAAAATGAGCTGTAAAAGCGGATGAACGGCATGGATATACAATAATTATATCAAGGTGGGCCCCACGGTCATGGCCGCACCTAATCCACTCCCATCATTAATCCTTTCACAAAATTGAGTAAGGGCATTTTGGTAATTTAAAATATATCAAGATGAAAATACGAACCACCTCTTCTGAAAAATACACCTATTATTTTCTATTTATAGAAATAGAACAGCATAAATGTGTACCGTTGTATTTTACCAAAAGTAGAAAAAGGAGTATGAGTTTATCAATTCAGGTGGGTGCATACAGTGGCAGCCGTTGATATTCTGGTGAAAAGGATGGGCATTTAACTTGGATGGAGAATGCATGAACTGGATTTCCGACCGCACGATGCACGAAAGACGTGACATCTGATAATCATTATTCAATCATCTCACTCGTTCTTCACTTTTCAGACATGATCAGGGCCCTAGAATGTGACCGAATTATCAAAAGCACCTCAACTTTCTATTGTAATTACTCATATGCCACTGGCTTGTCTGTGGTCCTTAATAAAAGTGAGTCTTCACTTTTCAGACATGGTTGGATGCGATTTGGACCCGGTCAAGTTCGATCCGTACATTAAAAATGTATCGGACCTGACCCGACTCGGATGAGTCACAACCCGTCTCAACCCAATCGATGGTGAAAAGGGGTTGGATCGACCCATCGGGTCCACTAGATGGACCCACTTATGATCCGACCCACGTTTGTGAAGAGTTTGGCTCAAGCTTAGGTGCCATTTGTATTTGGGTGTATTCCGAGCTAATTGGGTCTAAATGCATGTTTTCGTGCAATAAAAAGGAGTCGCTGGTGAATAAAAAGTTAATTTTGTGTGTTTTGAAAGGACATGTACTACTTCGGCGAAGACACTGAGAGATGGATATGATGGGGGAAGGTTGGTTGACTCACGAGACAATTAGAGATAAATCCCAGGCAAAGTATGTTGGAAAGTTATTCAACTGAGTTTTAGATAGCCCATTTTGATAGAGGATTGTAGGCCAACCAAATCTTGCAATCCTTTTTGAAAATTCTTTGTTTTGTTGCAAATTTAATGTAATTGGTGTGAAATGAGTTTTTGTTCCATTTTGAACGCACATGAGTAATAAAAGTGTCACTGGGCTACTAGTCTTGGGATACATGTGGCATGTTGATGATATTTGTAACAATCTAATTATAGCCTATATTACTAAAATCGCACCAAGAATGAATTAAATTGTCCAAATGTTGGACATTGAAATGGATAGTTAAAAAAGTCAGCAAGTTGTCCATTTGTGATCCTTACATTTGTGACCAAAATAAGGTTTGGAATTTTCTAATTTTTAGCTAAAGTATATATTTCAATGAACTTATTACAATTATTCTTTTATATATTATGTATTTACATGTAGGCACCCCACCTAAGATGGGGCTAAGTTATGCATTATGCCTCGATTAGGTCTCTGAGGTGGTTCACGGCCAGTTACAGAGAGTGCACTGGTGGACATATGTTTATGAGCAATGATAATGCATGTAACGCTGTGGCTATTGATATGGTGTGCATCAAGATATTTGATATGATAGAGCGTACCTTGACTGAGGTCAGGCACGTTCCTGACATGAAGAAGAATTTGGTTTCTCTCGGTGCACTTGAGGCTATAGGGTCCAAGTTCACCGGCGTCAATGGTGTCCTTAAAGTATCAAAGGGGGCACTTGTGGTTATGAGAACGCAGAGGTACAGAAACCTTTATAGGTTGATTAGAAACACTTCAGTAGGTGGAGCGATAATGAATGTTGTAGATTCTACGTCTGCACGTATGTATCATGCTCATCTGAACTACATGAGCAAGCAAGACGTGAAGGTACTTTCTGATCGTTATTTGATTCCAGCTTTTAAGAATTATGATTTAAATATATGCAAGCATTGTATATATGGTAAACAATCTAGAGTATCTTTTAAATCTGGAAAACATGTATGTAAGGTATAGGGGTCATCGTCAGAAGTTTCCGTTAGAGGATCGTCATGGTTTATCTCATTCATTGACGACTACTCTTGGAAAGTTTGTGTTTACTTCATGAAATGTAAATCCGAAGTTTTCACCACATTTAGACAACGGAAGGCAATGATGGAAAAAAGGCAGGGCGAAAAATAAATGTTTTAAGGACTGTCAATGGTGGAGAATTTACTTCCACTGAGTTTAATGAATATTACAAAGAGGAAGGGATCATTAGGCATAACAGAATGCGCCACATGCCCAAACAAAACGATGTAGCTGAACGAATGAATCAAACTCTCTCTTATAGAGGGCCCAATACATGTTAAGTAATGTTGGGTTGGGAAAGGACCTATGGACCGAGGTTGTTAACATGGCTTACTATTTGGTGAACCGATCCTCTTCTATGACAATTAATTGCAAGATCCCAAAGGAGTATGAAGTGGTCATAAGATGGACTACTCAGATTTGCGCATATTTGGTTGTGATGCTTACTCTCACATACCATCAGTTAAGATTGATAAGCTATACCATATAGCCAAAAAGTACATCTTTATTGACCATGGTATTGGTGTGAAGGGCTATAGGTTGTATGACAAAGTCACACGCAAGGTCACCACTAGCTGTGACGTCAGATCGATGAAGGCTCCCTATTCTGTAAGAATAATCAGGATGAGCAAAAGGAACCCGAAAGGTTGGTCGTAGACGTTTAAGATGATACGGATGATAGGGTGAGATATATGCACAAACAGAGGTACAAAAGTAGGTGGAGTAGGCACCTGTGAGAAGAAACCCATGACGTGATCGTAGGTTACTGACAAGATATATGGACGACTCTAATATCGCATATGCCCTCATTATAGATGAGGGAGACCTGTCTACTATGAGGCTCTTGATGAGCCTGATGTAGAAAAGTGGAAAGCAACAGTGGACAGTAAGATGGACTCTTTGTACAAGAACAACATATGAGAGCTAGTAGAGCTTCCAGTGGGTTAAAAATTGATAAGATGCAAATGGTTATTTGAAAAGAAATAGGATAGATACAAAGCGGGACTGGTAGTGAAGGGTTATGCTCAGAGAGAAGGAATTGACTTCATAAAGATATTCGCACCGGTGGTTAAACATGTGTCTATTAGATTCGTATTGGCATTGGTTGCCCAATACAATTTTGAACTGGAACAGATGAATGTTAAGACTGCATTCCTGCATGGGGAGTTGAAAGAACAGATCTACATGAGGCAATCAGAAGGTTACGAAGTTAAAGAAGTAAAGAATAAAGTTTGCAGGTTAATGAGGTCGTTGTACAACTTAAAACAGTCGCCTAGGCAGTGGTATAAAAATTTAATTTTTTCATGTTGGGTCAGAAATTTACAATGAGTGAATACGATCACTGTATCTATTATAAGATACTAAGTGCTAGCAAGTTCATAATTCTAGTATTGTATGTTAATGATATGTTAATCGCCAGTCATGATATATCAGAAATCGATGTATTGAAATCTCGGTTATCAGGGACATTCGGGATGAAAGATCTAAGGGTTGCAAAGAGGGTTATCAGCATAGATATTCATAAAGACAAGAAGAAGAGTAAACTTTGATTATCTCATGCAGAATACATCTCGAAGGTGTTGATCAAGTATAAGATGGACAAGGTGAAGCTGGTGGGCGTTCCCCACGCGGCTCACTTCAAGCTTTTCTTATAAGAATGTCTTAAATCAAATGAGGAAAAGTAAGTTATGTCTCATGTGCCTCATTCGAATACCATTGTCAGTTTAATGTATTTTATGGTCTGTACAAGACCAGATATTTCATAAGCAGTCGGTGTTGTGAGCAGATACATGTAAAACCCCGGCAAGCAACATTGAGAAGCGGTGAAATGACTACTTCGATACATTCGAGGTACAGAAGACTACCTCTTAACTCTTGAGAAAACGGGGGCAAAGTTGGTAGGGTATGTAGATTCATACTACGTAGGCAGTGTAGATTCCAAAAAGTTAACTTTAAATTACTTGTTTATACTAACGGGTGGAGCAATCAGTTGGATGTTGAAGCTTTAGTCTGTGGTGGCTCTTTTCATAATAAAAGCTGAGTATATTTCAGTGACGGAAGCTTTTAAAGAAGGTGTTTCGTTAAGAGGCATGATAAATCCGTTAAGACTTCAGCAGGATGTCATACTAGTTAACTGTGATAACGATAACACTATCAATTTGGCTAAAAATTTTGTTTATCACTAACATACTAAACACATTAATATTTGTCACCAGGCTTATGCTCAAAGGTGCTTGAGGAAAGAGGTGTACTCTAGAGAAGATTCACAGCAGCGTGAATTCGGCAGACATGTTCACCAAGGTCGTTCTTACGGAGAAGTTCAAGTTCTTTGCAACTTCTTTAGGCTTGACGATGGTGTAAAAGGAGGATGGAGTGTGCACGAGAAGCGATAATGGAGTTATGATGCAAGGTAGAGATAAGTGGAGAAGACAAGAAGCTACACATTTGATGATTGAAGATATGGTCGAAATTGTTGTAATATATGTCTTAAATCAAGTCTGTTACATTCGATGCAATCGACAGTCTGTTCGATATCACCTTTGATGGCATCGAACATTGTTCGATCCCATCAAGATTTTTAAAATTTTCTTCAGTTGGTTATTGGACTAATTGGGTGTTTTTTCGATAACATCGAAGGTTTGTTCGATGTCATCAAACAAGGCTCGATGCAATTAAGATTTCCTGGATAATCATGTTTTGTTTCTGGACAGTTGAGGAATTTTTTCAATGTCATCGATGTGGCTTTGATGCCATTAAAAGATTAGTTTTGATGACATCGAAGACTGTTTGATGCCATTGACAATTTCCGCGCAATTTTACACAGAGTTGCGATTTTGTGGGATTTGTTTTCGATTTTGCTTGGGATCCTTCTATAGGCTATATATATGGGTGTAAGCGGGATTAAGAGGTACTTCTTGTTGAGGGTCAAATATTGCATATTAGACCCCAGTTATTACCGGATTTATG
Source organism: Magnolia changhungtana (assembly GCA_030180095.1). Classification (NCBI taxonomy): domain Eukaryota; kingdom Viridiplantae; phylum Streptophyta; class Magnoliopsida; order Magnoliales; family Magnoliaceae; genus Magnolia; species Magnolia changhungtana. The sequence continues at coordinate 1,425,321 of JASAUF010000283.1, forward strand.
AACATGCCACCGTTTAAAAGCCTAATTTAATCGTGTTTGTGATGCAAGGTACATTTGCAAGTGTGGACTACAAAAAGGTGCTAAAAGTGTGTATTTGATGCTTTGAACTCACCACAATAAGGGACAGACTCCAGAGGACCGATATTGAAGAATTTACACGCCAATGATCCAAGAAAATCAAGCCGTTCACGTTAAAGAGGCCTGAAATTGGTACAAAATGCAAGATCACAGGGTTTCCACCAACTGATCGGCTCGAAATTTCATACATGGCCTGAGGAACATAATTTAACCGTACAAATAAAAAAATCAGCCATTGAAGATCTCGTGAAGGGGGCCAACGGATAGATCGCCCATGACTTTCTGATTTGGGGCCCACCTGATCCCTGGATTTTCCTCTATTTTGGACTCAACGTATAAAATGATATGTTGGAATGAATGGATGGATTGGATTGATAAACTATGCAAGTGGACCCCACATATATGGTGGGTGTACACCACGCGGTGCATCTCAAAGAATGCACATATAGGACCAAAGACTTCGGTCAAAGTCGGTTTGACCGACCGATTTCAACACGTAAACGGAAATTTCCGTTTTTCCTTACAGCGTTAACGCTGTCCGATCGATGGCTCGTGTTGTTGCCCCACCTATTGTCCATATCGACAATCCAACCCGTCCACCAGATTTCAAGGCCCATGTTATCAAGACCTAGGTTCCCTTTATCCCTCATGCAAGCCATCGGACGATCCAAGCCGTTGAATGCAATTCGGACGGTGAAGCAAGATATTCTGCGGGCCATGCCAAACCTAATATAAAACTATCCATTTCTTATCGTTTTTCGCCACTAGTTGAATGAACGGGCGTGGATTTCGCAACAAATACACAATGGGTCCCACTAAAGATCACAAGCCGGAAGAGATCCGCACCCCGTTTTGCGTGTCCGATCTCTACCGATCTTTTTGCAGATGTTGCGTGTGATCTTGGCGATGATCGGATGGCCGATCTCGACCGCTCATCATGTAGGCCACATCGAAACGTCCCAGGGGACGTTATTTCTTTGGAAGGAAAGGAAGGAAAGTGGGGAAGTTTTGTCATTTTCGTCGCAGAAACAGGGACCTACGCTCACGTTGTTGGTAATTCTCCATCGCCGTTGGCCGCGTAAAAGCTTTGCGTTAGCTTTTAAACCCGACGCTAAGCACTTGACTCTTCAAGAATGACCTCCAACAACTTATAAAGACAAGACGAGAGAGAGGGGTTTTGGGGGGGGGGTGATGGAGCTCGGCTTGGTGGAACGTGAGAGATAGAGAGAGAGATAACAGTTTCTTTTTCCTTTTTCTTTTTCTTTTTCTTCTGTTTGAGGGATTTAGCCCATTCATGACGGGCTGAACCTCTTAGCTAGGGCTAAGAGGTGAAGCTTGTAGTAATGTAATGGGGATTTCTACGGCCTGGATTCATGACTGAGTTGATGTTGATCTTGGTTTGATTTTAAGGAATACGGTTAGTTTTTAATGATTTGTTGTGACTGACATTACAATAGATCTGCAATGGCTTGAGTATTTCCTTTCTCCTTCTTGTGATTATGAATCCAGGACGCCCTGTTGTTCACCATCGCCCCTTGGACATGGTAGAATGACAGAACTCTTCCTAACATTCATACATCACACTGATTGGTTTGTGGATTGGTTGAACTCTGTTGTTTGCTTTGTCTCACGGACATGGTTTTGTGATGGAATCCATTCTAATTTACACCCATCTCATCTTTTGAAACTTGATCAAAGAAAGTTCAGATTGTTCTTTAAGCGATATATTTTCCAATTGGATGAAGACGGGACTCGAAGTCCAGTTGAGTTCGTGAATCAGCGTAGATCTCTCTGATCTCTACAAGTGGATCCTCTGAATCCCTAGTTTCCTACTTTTAAATTTCACTAGTTTAGATTAATACTTCATCATTATTCTTCAAAATTACACTCAATTTAGATTTCATCTCATTCTAGTTCTAATCCTAGTTAGTTTCAGATAACGTACAGGTTTCAGTCCCTGTAGATTCGACCTCGGTCTTACCGAGTTTATTACTACATCACAACCCTATACTTGGGGAGTGAACAAGTTTTTGGCGCCGTTGCCGGGGATTGACGGCTACGTTTTTCTGAAATTAACTGGTTTTAGGATTAGTTTAAGATTAGGAGCCTTTAATTTTAGGTTAGATATTTTTTGTTTGATTTCTAGAAACTAACTTGTTTTCATGTTTTGTAGGATCATGACATAAGCTGCTAATTTGGTAATTCGTTCCCAATTTCTCTACTTTTAGGTTTAGGTTTTCTAATTTAGAAATTTTCTATTTTTAGGCTTAGAACTTTCCTAATTATTTTTTTTGAATTTATTTTATTTTATTTTTAGGAACTAATTTATTTCTAGAACTTTCCTCTTTTGTTTTTAGAAACTAGGTTAGTTATTTCCCTTTTTAGAGACTCTTTCTAATTTTAGAAACTAACTCATCCTTCCTCTATTTTATTTTTAGAAATTTTTTTTTTAGGAATTAGTTTTTAGAAATTTTTTTTAATTTTTAGGTTTAAATTTTCTATTTTAGAAACTTTAAAATTTTAGGGAACTTTACTTTTTAGAAACTAACTTATCTTATAGGTTTAGAGAACTTTCCTTTTTAGAAACTAACTTTCTATTTTAATTGTAGGAACTTTCTAACTTTAGACTTTTTATTTTAAAAGTTGATCTCTTTTGTTTTCTTTTGCAGGATCTTAAAATAGGAACTTCTTAATTGGTACCTTCCTTATAACTTCTCCTCCTCTTACTTTCCATACCATTGTAGGATCTTTTCTTATATTTTTCGTAGGATTAAATTCAGAGTGAGGATTCCACCATGTATATGCACGAGTGGGAACGTCAATATGCTGAGATAGCTTTTGAGCATGCGAAACAGTGCGAAGGGATGTATGATAATGTGATAGACATCCACCTATGTCTCAAAATTTTTCTGAAACAATCATCGAGAACCGACCTGAGCATAACACTCCATTGGTTAAGAAGTCCTTACGCGATCATATACGGGAGAACAATTCCACCCCATGGACAGTACGTGAATGTTGGGGTTATCATAACTATGGGAGTGAGAATTATTATCACCCATCAGAGAAAAAGAAAACAATGCGTGATTATATTATGAGTGATAATAAGTATTACCAACCATCAGATTCTCCTACCTTGATCCGTATGACTATAATCAATGGAAACATCAATGTCAGGAAGCTGAACCAGCTATATATCATAGTGATAATTCTCCTGGGTCATCTACCTTTGAAACCCAATCAGAAACAATCCAAGAGGATTCACTTCAGAAGCTCATGAAAGCACAAGAGCAGTTCAATCAACTTGTCATACAATCATGCGAATTGCTCAAATCCTCAATTCCAATAATTCAGTCACACCTTATGGAGAAGGAAGAGGCTAGGTTACCCCAGCCTCATCCCAATCTAGAAGCACAATGTGAAGAAAGTGATCATAACTCGCTTATGGCAGAAACTGAATTTACGAATGAGGAATTGGATTCCATTAATGAGCAGATGGTTCAATTTCCCGATGAGTCGATCTCAATGACTGTCCAAAGGAATGATCAAGAGACGTGGGTGTCTTTCAAATATAATGATAGTGACACACTTCACTCACATGACACACATGATTTCAATGATGAGGAAGAGGTTAGTTTATTCGAACCTCAACTCAATCTAGGAATAGAATGTGAGGAATGTGATCCCGTCCCAAGTGCACACTGCACGGAACTGGACGATGATGAGTACTGGGAGTCAATCTCAAGTGTGGCTCCTACCAATGATCAAGAGGTTCAGGAAGTTGACAACCATAAGGATCAACTCCACCTGTCTGACATGACTGATTTGAATGTGGAGAATGAACTATTTTCAACTAACCCTTCCAACCCTTGTGATACATGTTTGGACTACTGCCCTGAATTGAATGATGATATGATTTGGGCGATGGACGATTTGCTTGGTATATCTCTGGAATTTGAAACTACCCAGTTAAGGCTACAATTTGAACTACACACTTTAGACGATTCAATGCCTCCACTGAGAAGCTTCAATGACCAGAGTCTTCACATCAATTCTTCACCTATTGATTGTCCATCTGTCTGTGAAGAGCAAGCGAGCATGCATCCATCTACTTCAAAAGATTATGGAATCCTTGGGCTCATCATCACAGATTTCGATATAGGAGACGAGTCATTCCCAGCTGATTTTTCCACATCTTTCAACTCATGCTTGGCACACCTTGTGGATTCCAACGACCTCATGATACAAGAAAAGGTGGATTCCTTCCATGACACCACCTCGGTGGTTGTCACGGACCAAGCGCACCCTTACTCTGAAGCCCCTCACTCCCCAAATCCTCACTATTTACCATTAAGGGAGGGGGAGCTAAAAATTGAACCGAAGTCTGATACTTCAGAATGTGTTGAGACTACACCACTTCCTAAAAATTTTTCTCAATTTAATCTACTTATAGTCTCTGATTCACCATGGGATACTAACTTCGAAACTTTTTCTGACACAGGTGAATCATATATACTTTGGATACCTCAGGCGGACCAACGACAAATTTTTACTAAGGTACATAAGTCTCTCTGGCCATTCATGCTCCAGGGCATCAAAGCCTATTGCAAAAAGGGCTTTTGGATGATCCTGTTGAGGAACTTACTGAAAAACTTATTAAGATATTGGCCGGAAGAGGAACCTTGTGGCATGATCGAGTGGTTTTTCCTTGCTTTCATAGGACTAGGGTAGTTTGTTTTATGTTGTTTTAGGATAGATGGTAAACTTAGCGCTCCTGGGAGGCAACCTAGCTTTTGATTCCATGATTAGTCAATTCAATGTTTGTGGGTAACATTGCTGCAAACCCTCACGAGACTACAACTCGTCCACTAGGGGCAACCTAGGGGTTTAAAGGCTTGTTGCATATGCTAAATGCAATCGAGAGCACCTGCGAAAGTAGTATAGGTAGGATTTTATTTTGTTATTTTTGTTGGTTTTACTCTTGTACTGACCTGCTCTCTCCCAGCAATCTCTTGAAAAATCTCTCTCGATTCGTTATTCAGGTACTATCTTCCCATCACTTTTTCTTTATTGTCGTTGTCCCACGTGCATTGCATGTTTATATCTTTTACATTGAGGACAATGTAGATTTTAGGTTGGGGGTGGGAGATTAGGTAACCTAATCAGTGTTTTCTTGGTCTTGAGCAAAAATTGTGAAAATTTTTGAAGTGATTTGACGGCCATATTTGATTTAGAATTACAGGATATGGAATGTTGGTGATTTACTACTCTTGGATTCAGTTACTCGTTAAAATTCACAGTTAAGTTTGAATTATTAATCCAAGATTAGAAGTTGTAAACATTGATTGAGTCATGATTTCACATGTCACATCTCGCTTACACATCAAGATTTCAGTTTAAAACTGAAGGGTTAATTTGGTAATCACTGAGCATGAAGGAACCAGCCTGAAAAATTGCCTGTCATGATCAATTGAAGAAAAAGAAAATACAAATGCTTTTGAGAAGGGGTGGGCGAATAATCTTCACCATAGGTTTGCTCCCTATAGGTGTGGATTTAATTCCCCATGGGTGATATATGAAAAAGGTTTAGGTGTACGGTCTTCACCATAGGTTTGCTCCCTATAAGTGAGGATTTGATTTCCCTTCTTGGCGTTACTTTTAATGAAAAAAAAAAAAAAAAAATCAAAAACTAAAAGAATGAAAAAAGATGATCTGTGAGGAAAGTTTTAAGTTAGGTTTTGGTTGTCATGATTTCTCATGTTGGTTATCAATGATATCAAGAAATTACGGATTGAATCTTAATGATTGATAAGCCGAGATTACACTATACACCCATGGAACTCAATGTTTGAAATTTTTCTAATTGATGGATGAATATTTTGAACTTGATTATGAAGTCTACCATGCGCTTACCTCTAGGAGAAATTTATGCCCAACATTCATGAATCTTAGATTTCTCATATCTGAATCGTTCTTCAAAAATATCACTCAGTTTCATGGAAATTGCCTTAATTCTCAACTTATTCTTCGCATATTTTGCTCGGGACTAGCAAAATGCTGGTTGGGGGTTGTGTTGAGGGTCAAATATTGCATATTAGACCCCAGTTATTACCGGATTTATGAACATGCCACCGTTTAAAAGCCTAATTTAATCGTGTTTGTGATGCAAGGTACATTTGCAAGTGTGGACTACAAAAAGGTGCTAAAAGTGTGTATTTGATGCTTTGAACTCACTACAATAAGGGACAGACTCCAGAGGACCGATATTGAAGAATTTACACGCCAATGATCCGAGAAAATCAAGCCGTTCACGTTAAAGAGGCCTGAAATTGGTACAAAATGCAAGATCTCGTGAAGGGGGCCATGCCAAACCTAATATAAAACTATCCATTTCTTACTGTTTTTTCGCCACTAGTTGAATGAACGGCGTGGATTTCGCAACAAATACAGACAATGGGTCCCACCAGCATCACAGCGGAAGAGATCCACACCCCCTGTTTTCGCGTCCGATCTCTACCGATCTTTTGCAGATGTTGCGTGATCTTGGCGATGATCGGATGGCCGATCTCGACCGTCTATCATGTAGGCCACATCGAAACGTCCTAGGGGACGTTATTTCTTTGGAAGGAAAGGAAGGAAAGTGGGGAAGTTTTTGTCATTTTCTTGGCTGCAGTAAACAGAGAGACCATTTACGCTCACGTTGTTGGTAATTCTCCACCGCTTCTTGGGTTGCGTAAAAGCTTTGCAAGTTGAGTTTTAAACCCGACGCTTGACTCTTCGGCTTCAAAGAATGACCTCCAACAACTTATAAAGACAAGACGAGAGAGAGAGGGTTTTGGGGGGGGGGGGGGGGTGATGGAGCTTCGGCGGTGGAACGTGAGAGATAGAGAGAGAGATATGATTTCTTTTTCCTTTTTCTTTTTCTTTTTCTTCTGTTTGAGGGATTTAGCCCATTCATGACGGGCTGAACCTCTTAGCTAGGGCTAAGAGGTGAAGCTTGTAGCGTAATGGGGGATTTCTACGGCCTGGATTCATGACTGAGTTGATGTTGATCTTGGTTTGATTTTAAGGAATACGGTTAGTTTTTAATGATTTGTTGTGACTGACATTACAATAGATCTGCAATGGCTTGAGTATTTCCTTTCTCCTTCTTGTGATTATGAATCCAGGACGCCCTGTTGTTCACCATCGCCCCTTGGACATGGTAGAATGACAGAACTCTTCCTAACATTCATACATCACACTGATTGGTTGTGGATTGGTTGAACTCTGTTGTTTGCTTTGTCTCACGGACATGGTTTTGTGATGGAATCCATTCTAATTTACACCCATCTCATCTTTTGAAACTTGATCAAAGAAAGTTCAGATTGTTCTTTAAGCGATATATTTTCCAATTGGATGAAGACGGGACTCGAAGTCCAGTTGAGTTCGTGAATCAGCGTAGATCTCTCTGATCTCTACAAGTGGATCCTCTGAATCCCTAGTTTCCTACTTTTAAATTTCACTAGTTTAGATTAATACTTCATCATTATTCTTCAAAATTACACTCAATTTAGATTTCATCTCATTCTAGTTCTAATCCTAGTTAGTTTCAGATAACGTACAGGTTTCAGTCCCTGTGGATTCGACCTCGGTCTTACCGAGTTTATTACTACATCACAACCCTATACTTGGGGAGTGAACACTTCTAGGGTTTCTAAATCATCCAAGGGTTTCAAAGGGTTTAACAAGGGTGAGATTCGAGGTTGTTCGAATCGGGTAAGCTCTTTACTTTGTAATTTATGCTTTCATAGTGATAATCTGTTGCTTTGTGCTGTGGTTTTTTTTTTTCAAAATTATTTTTCCACGTTAAATCACTGTGTTCTCTTTGCGTTTTCTTGGTGCTATTGAATTGCTATCTTAGATTCATTTTGTGTGCTTTCGTAGTCTGCTAACACATGTTAATTATTATTTGGATTCCAATTCATTCCAAATGCAAGCTCTTAAATGAATCCTAATTATTTGTTAGTGAGATGGCTACAGTACCGTTAAGTAAATGGGTTGGGTTGGTGTTAAACCCTACCCAAATCTACTCACCCATGTAGGTTATCAATGGGACGGATCTAATATAACTTGATAGGAATCTTAAAGAAAAATCGAGGTGTGTTCAACGGGTACAGCCACAGCTAGGCTGTCGTGGGGCTCACGTAAACTGTGCATCAGATGCACACATCAATGTTAGGTCATTGAAAATTGGGTGGGCCACACCACCATGTTGTATACGTGCCACCCAATCCATTCATTAAACGTGCCCCGCTCGGATGAAGGGGCACATGAAAAATCAGGAATCCGGGTGGGCCACACAACATCGTGAATTTAGAGGTGTTAGGCATGATTTTACATTTTTCCTTCGTTGTGGCCCACCTAAGTTTCATATCCGTCTGATTTTTGGTTTCTAAGGTGATCAAGAGGGGGAAAATACAATGGAAGAGGTGGATTGGATGGACAGATGATGTAGCCCCCACAGCAGTCCAGTACAACCATATGAGTGCACCCCAATAAAATAATAGAAGGTAAGTACAGACGACGGTACTATTTGGCGGAATCGGGTCTCATACCCGACAAAAGTTAAACGGGTCTTGCTTGTTGGACTTGGGCTTCATGATTTTTAAGTGGGTAATGAGTCATTGGCTACGCTTGGCCAGTAGGCCCATTAGTAAACGGGTTGGCATCTAGCGGACCCAGGCCGGACACAAACCTGACCGGTCGCTACCCAGCGTGAGGGAGAGAAGTAACCGCTGACCATGCTGCAATTTGTGGTTCCATACCATATTTAGTGCTAACGTGCCACGTTTGTAGGAAATCCATACCGTTAAAATGATAGGCCATGTGGTCCACCTGGAGACTACCTGAATTTCGGGTGGGGTCATATGCATGGTCAGTCGCACTTGATCAATGGCTGAATTTCATGAACTCACGTGCCACTACCAGATGAACGGCCAGTTCATCTAAAACCGGGCCCACAAATTGGATCTGAAATTCAAGCTCATGGTCACCACATCGCAACCGTAAAACGAGCTTCAGCCACCATAAATCGTGAACCAGAGGATATTTATTTTGTGGGCCCGAATATCAGGCCCAGTCCATTGGTAGCTGGATGCAGGTTCGATGGGCCTAGTCATGTGTTCAAGGTCCACTTCCATTATATATATATATATATATATATATATATATATATATATATATATATATATATATATATATATAGAGAGAGAGAGAGAGAGAGAGAGAGAGAGAGAGAGAGAGGAACGGTCAGCTACGCACCGGTTTACACGTCATTACGTGCGAACCTTGCTATCAACTGTCGGATAAGGCCGATAGTCTAGATGAAAATGCTTTTAGCGCAAGTTTGAAAGAATGAGTTTCCTTCTCTCGCACGCCTCTTCACCATATTCTCTACCTCTCTGAAAAATGCGGTGTAAGCCTTTTCATGTGAAATTCTTCTGCTGGGATGCCAGTTGGGTCCCACCAAGATGTTAATGATAAATCCATGCCGTCCATACATTTTTAAAAATAATTTTATGGTATGAACCGAAAAATGAGGTAGATCAAAATCTCAAGTGGGCCATACAGTGTTGATTGAACTCTCACCATTAAAAACTTCCTGGGGTTATCAAAATTTGGTTCAAGCTAATATTTGTTTTTTTTCCATCATCAGGTTTGTATGACCTAATCTACAGGTTGGATGTCAAATAAATATCACGGTGGGCTTTAAAAAATATTTAACGATGAGAATCATTAATAACGCTGCTTCATGTTGTGTGGTCCACTTGAGATTTGGATCTGCCTCAATTTTGGGATAATGCCTTGGAATGATAAGAAAAAACGGATGGACGGGGTAGATTTCTCAAAAAATATCATGGTGGGCCTCACCTTGGTTTTAAGCATGCAAAAGGCTTTCAAAGGAAATCCGCTTTTGAAAAAACGGCACTGATGATAGTTCTCACTGTTGAAAATTTTCTAGGGCCCACCGTGATTTATATTTGCCATCCAACCTATTCATAAAGTTACATAGATCTGGATGAAGAGAAAACACAAATATCAGCTCCATCCAAAACTTCTTTGGCCTCATGAATTTTCCAACAGTAAGGGTTTAATCCCCGCTGTGTAGCCCACATCTGTCTTGGATCTTCCATATTTTTGGGCTAATAGCTTAAAATGACGAAAAAAAGGATGGACGGTGTGGATAAGACCCCTATATCATGGTGGCCACTCAAAGCTCCGCCTGTTCCCAGAGACGGGCAGAGGTTGGACGCAATCTGTGTCCCTCACCTCCCCGACATGGTTTAGCTACCGATAGGTTGAGTAGCCAGAGGCTCCCTAATGAAGTGACGTTACCAAGTTCTGTGGGCCACACCCATTATGTATGTTTTGTATCTACACTGCCCATCCATTTGGAGAGATCATATTAAGGCATGATCCAAAGAATGAGTCAGATCCAAAGATCTAGAGGACCCTACCACAAAAAATAGTGGGGAGAGTGACGCCCACCATTAAAAAGTTCTAAGGGCCACAAAAGTTTTCGATCAAGCTAATATTTGTGTTTTCACTTCTTTCATGTCTGCGTTAACACATGAACAGATTGGATCTCAAATAAAAATCATGGTGGACCTTTGGAAGGTTTTAACGGTGGGCGTCACTTTCACCACTGTTTTCTGTGGTGGGGTCCACCCCAGCCTTAGATCTACCTCATTCTTTGGGCCATATCCTTAAATGATCTCTCCAAATGTATGGACAGTGGGGATACAACATATACACCATGGTCGGGCCACAGAACCTGGTGACGGCACTTCGGTAGCGAGTCTCGCCACTCAACCTGTCAGTATCCAATTTACGTCCCCTCCCCTGATGACGCACGCGATTGCCTTCGAGATGGAAACGGACTGGCTACTCCCCTACCACCAGCCAATGGCTAGTGGTCGGTGCTCTGTGGGCCCATCATGATGTATATGTTTCATCCATTCCGTCTATCTATTTTTATATATCATTTTATGGTATGAGACCAAAACTTGGGTATATCCCAATTTCAAGTGGGCCACATTACAGGAAATAATGTTGAATGAACATTGACCATTTAAAATTTTTTGGCAGCCATAAAAGTTTGGATCAAGCTGATCATTATTTTTTTCCTTCATCTAGGTATTTATGACCTATTCAACAGATTGAATGTCAAATAAACAGTACAGTGGGCCTTAGGAGGTTTTTAATGGTGGATATCCAATTACTATTATTTTCCGGTGGTGTGTTCCACCTACAATTTATATTCAAGCCTTAAAATGATTGCTAAAAATGGATGAACGGAATGGATGAAGCACATACATCATGGTGGGGCCCACAAAGCACCGACCACTAGCCACGTGATGTGTTGAGGGTCAAATATTGCATATCAGACCTTAGTTACTGCTTAGATTTACGAACATAATACCGTTTAAAATTCTAATTTAATCGTGTTTGTGATGCAAGGTACATTTGTAGTGGGGACTACAAAAAAGGTGCTAAAAGTGTGTATTTGATGTTCTGAAATCACCACAGCAAGGGAAGGACTCCAGAGGACCAAAATTGACGGAATTACTCGCCAGAGATCCGCGGAAATCGAGAAACTGAAGCTCAAGTGGCCTGAAAGTCAGACAAAATGTAAGATCACAGGGTTCCCACCATCCGTTCTGCTCGAAACTTTATACATGAGCTGAGGAGAATAAATGAACTGTACACGTCGAATTTCAGCTCCTGGATCTCTGTGGAAGTGGCCTAATGGCTAGATCAGCCCATAAATTATCAAATCTGGGGCCCACCTGCTACTTGGATATGCTTCACAATTGGTCTTAACGCGTAAAATGAGGTGGAAAAACGGATAGACGGTACGGATTTTACTCGAACATCACAGTGGACCTCGCATGTACATCGCGTGTACATGGGTCATTCGATGCCGAGCCGCACCGAACGGTCAGCCCGGTCAAAGACGGGCGGCCGTCTTCCTTTGAGCGCACAAGCGGCGGACGCACCGGCGTCCGCGATTTTGAACAAGATGGGCCCCATTCGTTGCACTGTGTTGCTGATCTGAACCGTCTATTGAGTCCAAAAAGAGGGAAAACCCACACCTATGTGTCTGTTCGACCTCATGCACGTTCACCCACGTGAACTGTTGTACAACAAAGGTCGGACGGTGGAGTAGATGATCTCATGGGCCATCGAGAATCTAACCCAAATAAAGTCACTTCCAAGTGGTTTTTCATTGTAAATTCATTGGACGGGTTGGATTTTCCCTGAGTATATTGATTATGGCCCACCGACCTCAACAGCGGAAAGACGCGCGAGCTCTGTTTGCGACAGAGCTGCGGTCGATCCGAGCGGGCCACCATCATCATCATACATTTTGATGATCCACACCGTTCAGTGAGTTCGTGAGAGCAAACCGACCACACTCTGATCTGTGGCCAGATTTTCGTGAACACTGCATGTACAGGAAGTCTGAAGTGGAGGATGGACGGTTGAATAAAATTCTCAGTGGGCCACACCAAAATCAATTAAATCTCGCCATTTCTTAACGGTTTTTTACGAGGAGTCCAATGGACGGAATGGATTTATCTGTCTATGACCTCAACAATCACGACAGAAAGTGTGTACGGAGTCTCTGTTTCGTTTTCGGGACTTGCCGTTCATCGCTGTGGGCCCCATCCATTGTCCAAACGGACAATCCAAACTGTTCATCCGTTTCCTGAGGTAGCCACAACCAACGCCTAGCTGATGTAATTTGAATACATCAAGGAATCGATTTTTCAACCGTTCAATAGAAAGACGAACGGTGTGATTACAGATTCCGTGGGCCACACTAAACTCAAGAAAAAAACACCCATTCTTTACTAAAATTTCAAGGGCATTTCAATGACCGGATTGGATTTCATAGCGACACTCGATAATGGGCCCCACTTTCAATTCAAAGATTGTGTTTGCACGCAAACAGTGTCATAACAGGATTATAGTTTTCGGGTTCGTCCAGGTGCGTAAGGAAAACTTCTGGATGAAGTCTTTCCACCCTGCTACATATAAAAGAGAGAGAGAATCAGACGAGAGATATATCTGGAGGCTTGGGGCAGACGTGAGGGGAGAGAGAGATAGAGAAAAAGAGTTTATTTTTTTTCTTTTGCTGTTTTATTTAATTATTTTATTTTTTTAAGAGATCTAGTCTACCATGTCTATGTGTGGCTAAACCTCTTAGCTAGGGCTAAGAGGTGAAGCTTGTAGCGTGATGGGAGGCCTCTTTGCTTGTGCCTTTTGTATAGACTGATCTGATATTGATTTGGGTTTAATTAAGGGAATGTTTTCAGTCTTTAATGGTCTGTTGTGACTGAAATTACAATGGGTCTGCAATGGCTTTGAGCATGTTCTTTTCCTCTTTATGTTTATGACGTCAGGAAGCCCTGTTGTTCACCATCGTCTCCTGGGCATGGTGGGATGTCGGTACCCTTCCTAACCTTCATGGCATGTTGATTGGTTGGTAATTAGATTAATTCTGTTGTTTGCTTTGTCTCCTGGGCATAGTTTGGTGATGGAATCCATTCTAATTCATACACTTTTCATCTCTTGAAATCTATATCAATGGCAGTTCAGTTAATTTTCCTGATTTGTAATACAGGCATAAGATCTCCCTGATCTCTACAAGTGGATCCTCTGAATCCCTAGTTTCCCTTCTCTGATTTTTCCTAAGTTTTAAGATTAATATTTCATCATTATTCTTCAAATTACAATCGATTTAGACTTCATCTTAGCCTAGTTCTAAATCTGGTTATTTTCAGATAACGTACAGGTTTCAGTCCCTGTGGATTCGACCTCGGTCTTACCGAGTTTATTACTACATCACAACCCTATACTTGGGGAGTGAACATGATGGTGGCGGGAAGTAGCCATTCTTGCTAAGTTCACTGGAAATCAAGATGGGGCCCACCATGATGTTTGTGAGAAATCTATTCTGTCCATTCGTTATTTGAGCTCATTTTAGTATGGTAGACCAAAAGTGAGTAGGATACAGTACTCAATCGAGCCGTACGTAACGAAAAGGGGGTAGGGAAATTCCTACTGTTGAAACCTCTTTGGGGTCGACATGGAGGTTTACATGCCATCTATACCATTCATAACATCATTCCTACTAGAATTAGCTGAGAACACAAATATTATCCTGATTCAAAACTTTTGTGACATACGAATATTTCAACCGTGTAAGTTTAATCTTCACGTTTTCAGCCCACTTGAGTATTAGATTCGGCTCATTTTTGTATAGATGTCCTAAAATGATCTCATAGAACGAATGGACGAATTGAATTTCTCAAAAACATCACGGTGAGTCCCACTTAGGTTTCCAGCACGAAAGGCTTTCATAGGAAATCCATAGGGCGAAAAAACGCAGATTTCCTTTGAAAGCCTTTCGCGTGCTTGAAACCTAGGTGGGGCCCACCATGATATTTTTTGAGAAATCTACCCCGTCCATCCGTTTTTTCTTATCATTCCAGGGCATTATCCCAAAACTGAGGCAGATCCAAATCTCAAGTGGACCACACCACATGAAGCAGCAGTGTTAATGATTCTCATCGTTAAATATTTTTTAGAGCCCACCGTGATATTTATTTGACATTCAACCTATAGATTAGGTCATACAGACCTGAATGATGGAAAAAAAAAATATTAGCTTGACCCAAAAATTTGGTAGCCCCAAGAAGTTTTTAATGGTGAGAGTTCAATCAACACTGTGTGGCCCACTTGAGATTTTGATCTACCTCAGTTTTGGATTCATACCATAAAATTATTTTTAAAAATGTATGGACGACGTGGATTTATCATTAACATCTTGATGGGACCTAACCGGCATCCCAGTGGCAGAATTTCATCTGAAAAGGCTTTCGCCACATTCTTCGGAGAGGTAGAGAATACAGTGAAGAGGCGTGCGAGAGAAGAAAACTCGCTCTTTCAAACTTGTGCTAAGAACGCTTTCATCCACACCATCAGCCTTATCCGACGGTTGATAGCAAGGTTCGCACGTAATGACGTACGAACTGGTGTGTAGCTGAGCGTTCCTCTTTTTGGTACTTGGTCCAAAACTTTTATACCCCTCAAAAGTTTTTAATGGTCGACGTTCATTCAACACTGTTTCCTGTAATGTGGCCCACTTGAGATTGGGATATACCTCATTTTTGGTCTCATGCCATAAAATGACCTAGAAAAATAGATGGACGGCATGGATGAAGAACATACATCATGGTAGGGCCCACAGAGCACCTACTCCCAGCCATTGGCTGGTGGAAGGGGAAGCGGATTGCATGGTGTGCCACACACAACACTGACCTCAATGGTGTGTTGATGTCATCAAGTTCTGTAGAGCCTACCATGATGTATGTATTATATCCATATTGTAGCACCATTTTTCAAGATCATTTTAAGGCATAGGATAAAATATGAGGCAGATCCAAAACTCAAGTGGACCACGCTGCATAAAACAGTGGGGATTGAGTACCTACTATTAAAAAGCTTCTTCAAGGCCACAGAAGTTTTGGATAAATATGATATTTGTGTTTTCCTTCATCCAGCTCTTTGTGACATCAGAACAGGTTGGATGGTAAATAAACATAATTTTCCCTATTGCTTTTGTAGTTTGATCCACGGATCTGCCTTATTTTTTAGCCCATGACCTAAGATAGTGTGGATATAGTACATACATCATGGTGGTGCAAAGAAGACTCGACCCAACTCAACTTGGTATTTAATAATTTATAAATTAAAAAGTTAGGAATAGAAATATGTATTTATTGTGGTAAGAACAATTAATATAAAATATATAGACTGTTAACAACACATTGGTTTGTTTGCTGGTTAAGTTCGGATAGACTGAGTGACTTGATTCGAGTCACCATGAGTCATGTCGAGTTACCCTGAATCATACCAGGATTAAGTTTCCTATTTACTGACCTAATTGAGTTTTTAGTCGACTTGAAACTTGGACTTGTCTCGAAGGTTTGTTAAGCTGACTCCACTCGAAAAATATCTATGTCAATATAATTATAAAAGAAAATCAATAGAAAAAATGATAACAACGTAGAAGAAGTTAATAAAAAATGTCTATGATGGAAAATAGCTAAATTTAAATTAAAGAAGAAGAAGAAGAAAAAGCAAAAGCAGATTAAGTAATAGACATTAATCAATGAGGAGATGTCACTATGATGCCATTGAAAAAGCTCCATGGGAACTATTTATGTGTTTTATCTACATCGTCCATTTATTTTTTGAGCTCATTTTTAAGTTAAAAGAGAAAAAATAAAGCAAATCCAAATCTCAAGTGGACCCCCACAGCAAGTAGTGGGGATAGTGACATTCACTGATAAAACCTGCCTAAGGACCACAACCATGTTTATTTTTCATCCAATCTGTTCATAAAGTCACATAAACTTGAATGAAGGGAAAAAACAAAAAATTTCTTGATCCAAAACTTCTATAGCCCACAATAAGTTTTCAATGGTAGGCATTCACTCCCCACTATTTTCTATTGTGTGGTCCATTTGAGCTTTGAATCTACCTCATTTTTTAGGGTGATGACCTAACATGAGCGGGCAAAATGGATGGAGGGCGTGGATAAAACACACATATAATGGTGGGGCTCCATAGAGCTTCAACTAATACCAACCAGTACCAAGCTCGGCACTAGAGGGGTCAATACCAAATTGGAGTCCAGTTAGTTTCCATCCATTATAGGACCCATACGATTAACGGCCACATGCAGTGAGATAACCTTTGTTAATAAATATTTTTTGTTACCTTTAAACATAGTTGATTACATAGGAAAAAGTTATGATCTTAGAAATATGGGAAAGTTTGTCCAAGAAAACTTGGACCAAGGGCACTTTTGTAGTGTAAGGAAAAACCCACGGCTATTTTGATTGCACCTTTTTAAACTTTTCATATGCTAGCAGAGTTTGGAGTATGATAAGAAGGTACTAAAAATTACCAAGAAATTATAGAAAAACCATAACATACATTGGAAGGAATGTGGAAATTTGAGATGAAAAATATCAAATTTTAGGGTTCAAGTCTCGACTTAAATAGCTAATATTTCAAGATAAATTTGCTATCATTTTTTAGATATTCTAGTAAGTATCAAAGAAGGGAAATGATCAATTGTCTTCATGATATAATGAAAGCATATATTCAAAATTCAACAAGAAGATTTATACAGTCAAGTGTTAAACAGATCTGGGTTCGAATCCTTACCTCAGTGGTAGACTCTGAGGAAAAAAATGGCTTGATTAAAAAATGTTCTTGTATATCTGGGCAATAATGCTTAGGTTATAAAACTTATAGGGTTATAATGTTGTTTATGTAGAGACACTTTTATACCTCTTCAGAACATCCACACACCCGTTTACATAAAATAGTAACACCCATTTACATAAAATAGTCATGTTGCTCGGATGGATAAGACCTTTTTCTTGTGGCAATTATTTCTATCTCTTTTTATATAGAAATAGCTACACGGCATTAAAAAAATTATTGCCACATTACAACATAAGTAACTTCCATTTAAATCCCAATTAGCCCTAATTATTGCCACATGCATGACATATGTGGCATTGGTGTCATGTGTACAACCATATTTTAAGCATACTCAACTAACACTATAGATAGAATCCTAAACACTATGGGTCAAATTTTTGGTTATATCCTAGTTCACTCTCTAATTGCAGCATGGATAATTAAATGTCCAAACCAAGTACCAAAAAGATTAAACTCTTTAGGCTTTTGGCAGTAATGTGTATGTGTGAAATGCAAAGTGTGCCTAATAAAGCACTAAAAGGATTTATAGCCATATCACGCTTTTGGACGATGGAGATTTAAATTCAGGAATCTCGTGGTGAAAACCTCTCCTCCTACCACCAATATAATTATTTATTTACATTTAATTTACTTTAAACTATCTAATTTATGGGTATAAATGCATCATTTGGGAAAAAAAATTACACTTATTTGATTGTCTAACTAACCGATGGGTGGACATTTGTTAGAAGGTTAAAAAGGAAAAATATACAATGGTCATATTTCAATAGAAGGTGCCCATGAATCAAGATTAATGTAATTAATCTGTTTTTGTGACTGTCTTATGAACAATGAGATCCATAATTTATCACATTTATAATTTCTGAGCATCTAAGTATCAAGAAACACACTCAGCTAGAGTATCATATAACACTCATTTTAGATATTGTTCTTCACCTTTAATTTGTTGTCTACTTCCCTTGTCCAAATTGGCTACAACCAGAGAAACTAAATTTGTCTCTGTCTTTAAAAAAAAAAAAAATCTCAAAATGAAAGAAAAAAGAGAAATAAGAAAGAAATTATGAAAAACAAAGATGGGAGCATTTTTATTCTAAGAAGAGATTTGAGCTGTCTACAAAAGAGGAAGAGCTTGAATGATGCTTTGGTAGATCTGAGTTATTTGTGTTGTGTTGTTGTGTATACAATGTACAAATGATGCATATTTTTTTAATATACATAAATTTTTATTTTTAGAACTTTTGAATTTCCTTTGAATTTAGTTTGACAAGACTCGGACAAGTTCTCTATCTCATTTAGTTGATTGAGTCAAGGGTGGGTCAGGAAACTCTTGGTCCGAGTCTTGTACAAACTAAGTTCATTGGGCAACTCAGCCCAAAACCTATCGAGTCACAGAGTTTTCGAACTATATTTAGAACTATAGTCTACACATCTGACGCAAGGGAGGACGTGAGGTCGAGCACCGTCTTCCTCAAGAGGATAACTACTCCGAATCCACGGAACTTTTTTGAACTCCTCACAGAGACTTCTTGAATTTACGAGGAAAGAAAGAAAATAGAAATAAATTCTGATAAATTCGAAATTGATTAATGAATTATTAAAAAAGAGTTCACAACCCTTTAAATAGGGGTACCAAGCAATGAGAAAGAAATCAGAATCAAAATACAACTAAAACTCCTAGAAATTGCGACTTACTATAATAGTAAACTTACTATTTATAGATAGTCTTGATGTCTACTATAGCGCAAGGTTTTCGGCCAAAAATAGTAAGTGTCCTATTTGGCTTCACCAAACCGTTCTCCTAATTATTCTAAGCTCTTTTAACGTTGGGTGCAACTCCTATAGCCCACTGGATGAAGAGTTATAATCAAACTAAAACTTACTATTTATAGTAAAAACGAAATTAAAACAAGGAAACGACCATCAATCCAGGGGTTTTTTCCAATTCTGGGCTGCACAACCTGGCATAGCGGGGTTGGTTGGCTAAAGTAGCTCGTTCTACCCCAAAATCATATAATTTACGTTAGGTAACTCATTCCGGATTGCGAGATACGCCCGATCTAAGGTCTGACAGTCCGGATCACTTCTGTCGTCGACCGGGCCTTTTCTGATCCATCTTGGCCATGAAACTGTCCATAACCCGCTCTACATCAACATCTGCCTCTATATACCCCATTGCACATGCATATATTCCTGTCAAGCTGGACGATTAAACAAATTTCCAAGATCAAAACTAACCCAATTGTGAAATTTATTAATTTTTGTATGGACTGTTAATTGCAAGGAAAATTAGTCAATAGTTTGGGTGGTTAGGATTATGCGTTCGTTAAGATTTTTCATCCAGGGATAATCCAAGAGGTGTTCCATCTATTGAATGGTCTCGATTAGCTTTAACATATCCCACACCATGTTCCATTAAAACTAATTAACCCAGTTCTATGAATGTGTCCGCGTGGTTAGCTCCTGGGGACCACTTCTTTCTTCTTCTTCTTTTTTCTTTCATTTGTTCGGTTCAACGGTGATGGTGCATATTGATTTCGGATTTGGGTAATCACGAGATTCTTCAACTTGAGTGATTCTATCCATTTGGTAGACGATTATAGATTCTGAGTGAAGGCCTCAATAACGGAAAATGAAGGTACTATTATAATGTCTTTAATTAGGTGAACGAAAGGCTTCTCAATTGAAGACACGTTTTCAATTAAAGTAGATGTCGCACTATTATAATGTCTTTGATTATAGAATCATGTTTTCTTTTCCAGTGAAGCAAACATCAAGTGCTTTTGGCACTTTGATTATGTTGACGAAAGGCTTCTCAGTTGATGACATGGTTAATTCTAATTACCCTGAACCTATTTACACTCTTTAATATTGATTACTCTCTTGTGTAGGTGAGAAGATAGCAATGGGATTTATAAATATCTTGCATATATATTATTTCATAAAGCTTTTTTTTTTTTTTTTTTCATACTACATGTATTCTATTGTCACTCATACCATCATCATAATCATCAATCGGAATTATAGGGCCATTCTCATTATCCAACACATGCAGTTGTTGATGCTTATGATTTCATACATGTGGGAACCAATTATATGGCCATGCTCATTATCCAACATACAACTGATGGTGCTTTCAAACATATGGACTATAGTTTGTTGATCCTAACCATCCATGATAAGGCCCATACTATAGACAGTACTTTGGATCATTGAAACAGGTCCCACACATGCAAAATCCTGCATGTCAGCAAACAGTACATTTGCTTACAAGCAGAATTTCCTATAAAATTCTTCATTCATTAGAGCATTGTCTGATCTATTTGGGGCTAGGTTTACAAATCATGTTTGCCAATCAAGATTCAAAAACTGAATTTTCTGCAAAAGTTTTATGACTGGATGCCCACCTAACATCGAGCTCATGCTTTGTCTGCCAGACTTGGGATTTGCTGATTATTTTCTCTCTATGGCTCATTGTCTTATATTTTGGCAGGTAAGCTTCAATAAAGGCCACCATGACTTTTCCTCCAATTTCGCCACTACACGATCTTCCAATAGTTTTCTATGATTATATTTACTTCAGGAATCACATGAATTAAAAGCACATGGAATAAAAGGTAAGTCACTTACCAAGAAACAACTAAGAAAAATAGGATTAATGATAGAAAAAACCGTCATATAACCAAGGTAATTTGAATTATGATAGCAAGGAGAACAAGGATTTGAAGGATTCAATGACTTGTAAGGTTTGCAGAGTTAATGAAGTTTGCATGCTTTTGTTACCTTGCAGGCATCTTTGCTTGTGCAAGGACTGTGAGAATAAACTCAGTTACTGTCCTCTGTGTCAGACCTCGAAGTTTATCGGCATGGAGGTTTACATTTAATGTGACAGCTTGGTTATGATATCATTATTAATACAAACGTATTGTCAATCTGGATGATCAAAAAAAAAAAAAAATTTGAATTATGATAAATGGAAAGAATTTGCTAAAAAAATTATTTGGCCGAAGTTGTGTATTCCAGTGTACTTAATCAATCATATACGGTTATGACTGGGTATGATGATTCTACGTCAAATTCACTAAAAGAAAAAGCTAGATTTAATGCATGTATAGGTGTTCAGATGTGTAAGAAATAAACTAATACAACAAAGAAAACCAACACGCACAAACACAACAGGTATGTGTTAGGCATTATGCCAATTCCATTGATGAATTCACATCGAAATCACTATCTTATAAAAGAAAAAGTATTACAACCCTAAAACTTTTTATTACAAGCAAAAAAAAAAAAAAAATCTAGGAAAAGCTTCTCTTGCATAACCCTAATTAGACTCTCACTGAGAATATTTATACCCCATACATAAAAATACTGAAATACCCTATTTGGTTAGCTTAGGTTGGTTCTTCAGATCGGGTCTCATATAATTTGAGTTAGAGTTATAAATTCTCCAACATTCTTTTATAGAATACGAGACATCTATTACAATAGGATGCATAGCTTATGTAAACAAAATTGATGAATATTATGGAAACCGTACTGAGAATGTCATAAACTTTTTTATTCATCTGAGAGAAGCATACATTCTGTAAATTGTCATATCCATAAGAGTTGCAATGTAAATTTTTAAGAGAATTCACAATGGAATCATGCCTTGATGTGGACTCTTCGGAGCGTCTATTAGATGTAGAACAAGATACATGATTGTTCACTCCACAGTCATCAAAGTAAGCTAAAAGATTTCATTTGATAGAATCAAAATAAAGAAGAGCTTAGACCATCATCGAGTAGTGATGCAAAATGAATATATCCTATTCATTGAAGGTTTTATGTAAAAAAGACCCGTAGATTATTATATCACAATAATGTACTATGATTACATGATGTAAGTTATGAATTCATATGAGCTTAATACTTTTGAAGTAGTTGACGATCCTCGATAACAATAGGTCATGGAGGAAAATTTGGATGCACTAAAACAGAATGGCACATGGACCTAGTTGAGCTGTTGGGAAATGCGAAAGATGAGCCCTCAAGATCTGACGGTCTACACGATAATTGGGACCCTCACAAAGCTGAAGATTGATGCTCCAATGGCCCGTCTATCTACTACTGGAGTAGATTGAACTATTCACACTTCTGATCCTACGGTATATAGTGGTCCCGGAAAGCGATCTATGGATCAGATCGTCCCAAGGACAAGCTTAACATGGACAGACTATGCTGCACACTATCTCTCTCTGTATACCCTCGATGTTTCTTATATCATTATGAGAGAGGGCGTATTCCTTTTTATAGGAAAAGAAGGAGATAGGATGAGACCAGATTATCCGGTCTTTTCCCAACCTCCTATCCAAAATCAAATTCAAATATGAATTTGAAATTTCAATAGAAAGGAAAGAACGCAGCGGAAAGAGTCAAACCAAATGGGACCCACCTACAAGTGATTGATCACGAGTGGGCCCCACTGGCCTTCGACCAACATCTCCCACTCAATCACATTGTGGGATAGGCACATAAATCTGTCCAACTAACTTGTCTTATAACAATCAAATACCAAACATCACGATCAAAAGAATTAGAGGCGTAGGACCAGCTGGATCACCATAATCTTCTCACAGGTGCTTAAGTACTAAGTGACCACCTAACTAGTACTCAATAACCCAAACTTTGTAATGCCTGTCCTAGTCCGCATGACCACACCGGATGGAGTTAACTCCCGATCTGGAGTACTCGGCCAACATACGCACTTATCCAACTTATTGAGTTATTCTGAAAACTTGATTTTTCACAAATTTCGACTAAAACCAATTCAAAGCAATACTTATATATATATATATATATATATATGCTTTTTAAGAAAAATATTGTTTGCAAAAAGTCTAATAAAAAATAACTCGATGCTGCCGGCGGATAAGTCTTCAAGTGCGTATTAATAGTTCTAGAAACTTAGTGTAGCTGTCACGGGATCTTCCCCACGCAGATGTGTAATTTAGAATTAATCAAGCCGCTTTCCTAGCGTAACCGAGTCTGGTCAATCAAGGACCTTTCGTCATTGTACACTAAAGTAGCGACACTCAATCTCATCCTCATATACACAAGAGGAGGGTAGCTAAGGACACAAAGAGTCACCTACGGGACTGGCTACTCGCACGTTGCAATGATTAGATCGAATCAAAGCAATCTGTAGGTAATAGGTCCCAGCACGTGGCTACAACCCACGTCGTAAAGTAGACAATACTAGGTGTAAGTCGGGTCTACAGTATGCAAGTTATTCTATAAAAGGTACGACTCATCTCATAACCTCATAACTTGGCTTTAATTTCAGGCCATAACATTGATCACATGTAAAGGAATGGTGCGATTATGTTATTCGACTTTATCAGTCTCATCTACAATCTTTATAAGATTGTAGGCAGATACGACTCACTCATATCCTCATCCTTTATTATTCACAATAAAGGGAAGTTCATACCTCAATGTATAAACATAGCCCCAAATGTACCTCTCTTGTACATTTAAGGTTGGTCAATCCGTGCGAGTGGGTGACCGACTTGCCGACAAAAATAGAAATCCTACATGATCTCAAGGTAAATGCTGATGATCTTCTTACCTAGTTTATATTAGTGTTCAATACTGAATAAATGGAATGTATTATTCATTAATGAAAGATCAAAGGTACTACAAAACAAGTACATCAATCAAGTTTTCCTCAATCCCATCTGCCTGACGTGAACCTGAAATAGATCTCTAGCTATAGGTTTTGTCATGGGATCAGCCATCATCCCCTTGGTAGGAATGTAGCCGAGGGCGTCCTTTTTATCTCTCACTTGATCACGAACATAATGATACTTGATCTCAATGTGCTTAGATTTCTGGTGGTGTTTAGGGTCCTTTGCCAAGTCAATAGCAGAAGTATTGTCTATCTTCAGCGATATAGGCTGACGAACACTCGGTACAATACTCAGACTCAATAGAAATCTGCGAACCTATACACACTCCTGAACTGCACCACAACATGCAATGTACTCGGCCTCCATAGATGAAAGAGCTGTGGATGTCTGTTTCTTACTCAACCATGAGATAGCTCCTCCTCCGAGTAATAATACATCCCTGAAGTAGACTTTCCCTCGTCAGCGTCATTACCCCAAGCGGCATCAGAATATCCTTTGAGCTCGAGGCTTGCACCTTCATAACATAACATTAGGTCTTTTGTTCCTCTGAGATAGTGGAATATACGTTTGACGGCTTGCCAATGAGACTGTCCCGGGTTACTCTGATAACGGCTGACTATGCCAACTGTATAGCTAATATCCGGTCTAGTGCAAAGTATAGCATATATTAAGCTCCCTACTGCGCTTGCATAAGGTACTGAGGACATAGCCAATTTCTCGGCTTCAGTCTGGGGACACGATTTCCTGTCTAACTTGGTAGCTTTATCCATAGGGGTTTCAACAGCTTTTGAATTTTCCATCCTGAACCGTTCTAAGATCTTTTGTATATAGGTTGCTTGAGACAAGCCTAAAAATTTCTTAGGGCGATCCCTGATGATTTGTACCCCAAGGATAAAGTTAGCTTCACCGAGGTCTTTCATCTCAAAGTTCGAGAATAGCCAATCTTTAGTCAATGTCAACAATTGAATGTCATTACCAGCTAACAGAATATCGTCTACATATAGAGATAGTATTAGAAAAGATCTTCCAGGCCGTTTCATGTATACACAATGATCTTCTTCACTCATTGTGAATCCAAAAATGGTGATGGCCAAATGGAACCTCATATACCACTGTCTTGAAGATTGCTTCAGCCTATAGATAGATTTCAACAATTTACAGACTTTCTTTGGATATTTTTTGTCCACATAACTCATGGGTTGTTGCATGTATATTTCTTCATCCAAGTCACCATTTAAGAATACGGTCTTTACATCCATCTGATATAACTCTAAGTCTAAACTTGCGACAATGGACAAGATCATGCGGATTGAGGAGAACTTTGCAACAGGTGAAAAGGTCTCCTCGTAGTCAATGCCTTCTTGTTATGTAAAACCTTTAGCAACTAATTGTGGTTTATACTTGTCCACTGTACCATCTGCCTTTCTTTTGATCTTTAGTACCTATTTGTTACCTATCGCTTTGCGATTGGAAGGCAGATCAACAAGTTCCCAGACTTTATTCTTTTCCATGGAAGCGATCTCTTCGTCCATAGCTTTCACCCAATCGGCCGAGTTAGAAGATAATAATGCATCCTGATATGAATCAGGTTCATCATCATCAACTGCAACGCAAGAGAATGTTTGCCCCTCAATATTGAAGTATCTTCGGGGAATCAATCCTCTTTTGCTTCGATGTAACTCAAGAGCCTGCTGAGATGTCCTCCCACTGTCCTGACGAACTACAGGAGTATCATCGTCTTGTGAAGCAGAATTCTCACTCTCCTGAGATACATCGGGTATTTCAAAAAGTTGTATTGGAACCTTTTGCTTCATTCGGCTTGGGTATCTATCTTCGACGAATGTCACGTCCAGGGATTCTATCTCAATCCATCGTCTATGGTCCTCATAAACTAGAACGTATTCCTTTGAATGCATGGGGTATCTTATGAACACGCATTCAATGGTCTCACTATCAAGTTTACCTCTATGCGGAGTAGGCAGCAAAACATATCCCAAAGATCCCCAAGGGCGTAGGTTGGCTAGAGAAGGAATTCTCCCAGACCACATCTCATATGGAGTCTTAGGAATTGATTTGGATGAGACTCTATTTAGGACATATATGGCTATTAACAGTGCGTCTCCCCAGAATGTGGTAGAGAGATTGGCTTGAGCCATCATCGATCTAACCATGTCCAATAATGTCCTATTCCTTCTCTCTGCAACACCATTTTACTGTGGTATGTAAGCCATTGTGTACTACCGAACAATGCCAACATTTTCGCAATATGATTTAAACGTTTCAGACGTATACTCGCCACCTCTATCAGATCGAAGGATTTTAATCTTTTTCTCAAGCTGATTTTTCACCTCAGCTTTGTATTTAAGAAAACAATCAAAAGCCTCAAATTTGTGTGAGATGAGATACACATATCCATAGTGCGAGTAATCGTCAATGAAAGTGACAAAGTATTGACATCCGTTTCTGGCATGTACATTAAAGGGTCCACAGATATCTGAATGGATTATCTCTAGTGTGCCCTTTGACCTAGCCGCTTTGGGAAATGGTTTCTTCGAAGTCTTCCCGGACACACAATGTTCACAAAACGGCAAATCAACTTTAGATAAGGAGTCTAACAGACCAGAACGTACTAGTCTTGTCATATGATCATTTCCAATGTGACCTAACCTCACGTGCCATTTTTGAGATTCAGATACTACAGTTTCATTCAACATAGCAGACAAAGCGATAGATGCATTATTACATTCTACGTCTAGAATAAATAAATCTGAAATTAAATTACCCCATGCAAAAATGAGGTTATTCTTTCTCAAAGAAATTCTTGTCCCAGAAAATCGAATATCAAAACCATCAGCTAATAACCTAGAAACAGAAATTAAATTCCGACGCATCCCCGGTGCATATAAAATATCATGGAGTATTATTGTTCGCCCTATGCGCGTACGTAGATGGAAAACGTCAATCCCTTGTACGTCTTCAACAGCGTTATTGCCCATGTACAACTTGTAACTCCCCTTGGCTACAGGCTGGAATTCCTCGAGTCCTCGACGACTGCTTGTCACGTGCTTTGTTGCGCTTGATCTAAAATCCACTTGTTAGATATGATATCAACGGAAAGGATTTCAGAACAAACGCCTACATATAAAGTATCTAGTGACTGAGAAATTACCGTCTTTTTATGGGCGCACTGTCGAGCATAATGGCTGGAATTTCCACAGACAAAGCAGACTACATTTGTCTTTTTCTGCTTCTTATTTTCGTTTCCCTTCTTGAGATTTGGAGCAGGTGTTGTGGTCTTCTGTTCTTGGTTATTCTTCTTCACCTTCTCACGAGCTTTGGACCGTTTATTGTTAGCTTTTCGCTTATGGGTCTCTTCTACAAAGGCTCTAGCCGAACTTGGCTGAATTGCATTCATTTCAACCTCACGTACCAAGTGGCCACAAAAGTCTCTGAATATAGTGATAGAATCAGTATGGTTCAGAATTCTTTTGATTTGTGCCCAAGATTCAGGCAAGGAACGGTGCATGGCTATAATCTTTTGATTTTCAGTCAATTTACACCCAACATTCCTAAGGGCACCTATCATTTGCTCCATCTTACGGATATGATCTTTGATGGGGCAGCCGACGGGCATCCTATACTCCTGGAATTCCAATTCCATTGCCCTAACTCTTGCATCTGACTTCTGCGCATAGGCATCTGTCAGTGCTTCCCAGATTCCCTTAGCGGTTTCATGCACTTCATACGTAGGTATGAGTTCTTTGTGCATGGTGCTAAGAAGGACATTACGGGCTGAACGATTTTGTTTTCGCCACTTATTGTAGCGAGTCATCGCAACCCTATGTTCTTGTAAATTTTCATTTTCATCTAAGATGGGTTCCTCTTGAACTACATCGAGTGTGTGAGATATATCATCCTCGTCCAGAAGGCATCGTACCGTGCGGGACCAGTCTTCGTAGTTGTTGCCGTCGAAATGTTGTCCTTTTAGCCGTTCAGCGATTAACGCTTTGGTGGCCATCTCTACATTGCATGAGTATCACTACTTAGCTAAGATCTATGATATTGACACTAATCATCAGTATTTCTACGTGTTATACAAAATTTTATAATATAAAAGTAGTCAACACATCTTAACGAGATCTGAAAGTCCACATACCCGAATGGGCAGTGTAGAACAATCAAGTTCTCAAATTAAGATGAAATTGGTACTTTTATAAAATTATAATTGTATAACATGCGACCTTCCATTATTTGGTTGCATGCATCATTTGGTGGAGGAGATTAAACTCCCACTCAGGTTATGTACAACCTTTAATTTTAGGGAGGATTCTAGCACTAAGTTTTTCTATATGTTCAAATGAAAAATAAGGAGGGCTTAGATCTAAACATATCAAGCCTAATTATTTCACTCATATAAACATCATCATTAGAAAGAAAATAAAGTGCTAAGATATCAGGAGAGTTCTATCTTCATCTGTGATCATGACCATTAGTGATAAATCCGATCATTACCGTTAATGATCATTGTTGATGATTGATCCTTTCATCAACATTGATCATCATGGTTGATGATCAAGAACTTCACTAATGATCTCTAGATCAACGGTGAAGATAATATCATGAAGGAAACAATATATATATGCATATATATATATATATATATATATGTAGCAATGCCAATCCTAGGGCCCATCATTATGTCACAAGCATAGATGCATTCATTACACACAGTACTTCACTTGTGCATCATTATGTATATATTATATGTGCATCATCATTACCAGATGAGCGGCCCATTTCCCATGTTCATGTGCCACATTGCTACATGGAAATCAGATTGCGTACTTAGTAAACTCCTTTGAGCCAATCTCAAAAATATGTGGTTTATCCATGTCGTGTATCCATATGGCCCACTTGATATTCAAGCTCACCAGATGGATGGACGGTTTCGATACAACACATACCTCGTGATAAGATCCATATGTGTTGCTGACTGCCTAGTTCTCCATGTGGATAGACGGTTTAGATACAACACACCATCTGAATAATACATGAACATTTTATAGCACATGGATACAATACATAATTTGCATATGGATACAACACATGAATACAACACATGATTTGCATATGAATACAACAC
The DNA here is from genome assembly GCA_030180095.1 of Magnolia changhungtana. Classification (NCBI taxonomy): domain Eukaryota; kingdom Viridiplantae; phylum Streptophyta; class Magnoliopsida; order Magnoliales; family Magnoliaceae; genus Magnolia; species Magnolia changhungtana. The sequence continues at coordinate 1,454,565 of JASAUF010000283.1, forward strand.
ATGAATATAGCACATGAATATTCAATGTGGGAAATATTCAATGCTAACGTACAAGAATACAACGATGGAAATTCATGGGTTGTTGACGTACATGAATACAGCTATGGCAAACACTAGCCAATTCGTGTACAGATGCTATGTATCTAGTTGAAGTTGTCTATCAGAACAACATGTGTACAAATGTGTACACATGCACATCTGCCAACATATGTACACAGGTGTACATGTGCACATTAGGCAAGTATTCGTGCACACGTGTACATCATTCAACATATGGAGAAATTTTTCTAAACTTGTGTACACGTGTACATCATTCAACATACATGCATGTACATTTGTGTGCATGTACATGAGCCATCACGTGTACAACAGTCATCACATGTACAATAGCCAACAATTCAAGTATGGTGGGATACTTCACCAGTAGCTATGTTTTAGTGGTTGACTTCAATTCAACAACTATTTAGTTGGTATGATGCACACGTATTGGGTATATGCTACATACTTTCATGGTTTGGTAATCCACATTTGGTAGATTGAGTTGCACCATGGATGGATTATACCCTACAAACTTTCCTTCATGGACAATCTTAACCTTTCCATCGTGGTCTACCATTGGACGGTCGATTATAGAAAACACAACAACAACAGTCCACATTCAACATTAAAGTGGGAGTATATATCTGCTGTAATGTATATTCATGGGGTACATTACGTGGATTTTTTTGTTGTACAAGTAATCATATATGGACCCACTTATCGAATAAGAATGCATGTACTTAGCCATTCCGCTTTTTCTAATACATCGTCGCCAGTGGTGTATTTCAATACAACAACACTAGTCACTAATAGCTATGTTGTATTTCAATACAACAACATCAGTCAAACCGATCTCTACGTTTGCTTGAGATATGGCATAACGTAGACTAGCCATTATGACCCCCCACGTGTACAAAAGTTATAGTATGACATATATTTGTGATGTACACGCGTGTGGTACATTACTTGGATCATTCCGTGAATCAACAAAATGGTATACATGAACTAATACCATTTGAAAGCCTTGGAATCCAATCTAAAAAGAAAGGATGGGCCACTTACCTTTTTAGATGATAAGAATCGGAGATCCGCCGTTGAAATGCTTTGATACCACTGTTGGGAAATGCGGAAGATGATCCCTTAAGATCTGATGGTCTACACGATAATTGGGACCCTCACAAAGCTGAAGATTGATGCTCCAATGGCCCGTCTATCTACTACTGGAGTAGATTGAACTATTCACACCTCTGATCCTACGGTATATAGTGGTCCCGGATAGCGATATATGGATCAGATCGTCCCAAGGACAAGCTTAACATGGACAGACTATGCTGCACACTATCTCTCTCTGTATACCCTCGATGTTTCTTATATCATTACGAGAGAGGGCGTATTCCTTTTTATAGGAAAAGAAGGAGATAGGATGAGACCAGATTATCCGGTCTTTTCCCAACCTCCTATCCAAAATCAAATTCAAATATGAATTTGAAATTTCAACAGAAAGGAAAGAACGCAGCGGAAAGAGTCAAACCAAATGGGACCCACCCACAAGTGATTGCTCACGAGTGGGCCCCACTGGCCTTCGACCAACATGAGCTTCTAGAGGAAAATGAAGGTATTGGTTGTAAACAGATACACAAAATAAAGAGAAAATCCATAAGTGAAATGGAGTGTTATAAGGCGATTTGGTGGTTAAAGGTTTTCTGAGAACCATAGGAAAGACTGTTATGAAACATATAGTTTCGTGACTAAAATCTCAAGTGTGCATATTATTGTAGCTTGACAACTGGATCAAACGCTTTAGTAAATGGATATGAAGAATGTATTCTTAAATAAAAATATTGATAAAGAAGTGTATATGGTGCAACCCAATAAATTTAAAGATTAAAAAAATGAGATATACATACAACCTAAAGAAGGCGTTGTACGCTTTAAAATAAGCACCTAGAGATTCATTTGCAGAAGCTATAGAATTATTTTCTTCGAGTGATTTTATTTCATCTTCCACCTATACATGCACTTTTGTAAAACATTTTATAAAGATAACAATTATAATTGTTATATAAGTAGATACTTTTGATTATCCCAAGCAGTGATCAAGAAGATATATGTGGACTTGGTAGACATTTAGTAATTTTTTAGTATTAAAGTGATAAGAGATAAAGAAAAATTTTAATTTTTTAAAAGAAATTTAATTTCGACTTGCTTGTAAAATTTAGCTTGCTATGGGCAAAATCAATTGTGATACTACTTGAAGTGAATCACAAGTTGTAGAAAGACAAAGGAAAGCTACTCACAGGTATATATATGTTTCTTAGATATATATGTTTCTTGGAAAATGGTTAACAACCTAAATACATAACCATTACTTATCTAGATTTGAGATATTTAGTTAGAATCTTTATTCAGCTTATGCTAGAGCCAATAAAGTGTACATGTGGATGCAGTGTAGTTGCATTTTGAAATATATGAAAACAACTATTAATAAAGGTGTTCTATATAGGCATAGTGTATTAATAAAGCTTGCAAACTATCATAATTCAACGTCAAATTTCTATTTCAACCTTGGTTGGGGAAGAATGTCATGGGAAAGCGAGAAGTAACCCACTATTGATCTCCTCTAAAAGCGAAATATCAAACGGTGATGCTAGCTACATGTGAAATTGTAGTTGACACAATTACTTTGAGACATTGGGAAAAATGGCTCATTATCCTAGTTTGATCAATAGTGATAGTGTTAGTTTGATCATCCTTGCATTAAGTGCGATATCGCGTACCCATATGAAGCACAAGAATGTCCATTAATATCAATTTATTTGAGAGAAGGTCACGAGTAAAGAGATACAGTTAATGTACATTTTAGCGGTGACCAAGCAACTCAATACTGATAAGTTCAATCTCTTCAAAAGAAGTTCAGAAAAAAAAAGAAGATGTAAGTGAGACGACAATGAGGGATAATGTTAAAAATTATTGCCAAATTCTTATTCAATTATGTTACTTAGTTGTTAAGTAAGAATTACTCTAGTTAAATTAAGAAAATGGTTAGGTAGAAAAATTCCTTGGGGTTTTGGTATTTGTAGGATTAGAAAATAAGACATGCCCTTTTAGAAATGCTACCTACTAAGTGATGTGGATTTTCTCCTCATCACTCGACTGGTCGAAGGTGGCACTCGACTAGTCGAGGGGGCTCGACTCAAAGTCCAGCGACCTATTGAATTAATTCTTCTGTGCTGCTTGACCAGTCGAGGAGTCTGCTTGACCAGTCGAGGCTCCGCTCGATCAGTCGAGGACTCTGCTCGACCAGTCGAGCTTATGCAGATTCATGTCTGAATTTTATGCAGACTGCGTAAATTTGAGGCGGTTTTCACCATAGTGCGGAAGGGACTTGCTTAAACTATAAATAGGGGTTCATAGAGCTTTTCTAAGAAATGCAAGAGGATTTCCTAAAGCTTTACAAGGGTTTCTTAAAGGGTTTAGGGCTATCAAAGGTGAGAGAGAGAGAGAGAGAGAGAGAGAGAGAGAGAGAGAGAGAGAGAGAGAGGAAGCTTGTGAAAGAGAGGTTATACTCATAGAGGTGATCTATTGTGCACTTGATATTTCAGCGCTTCTACGTCCTCGTAATCAGTGAGATCTCTTCGTTTTTCTTTTATTCTCTTATTATTTATCCACTCCTGCATGAGTGAAGAAGGTTTGATCCAAGCGGTGTATGCTTGTGATCGGTTGTAACGTTCTATTTCATGGGGAATTATTGATCTGGATGAGGTCCCGTGGTTTTTTACCTCTTTGAGGGTTTTCCACGTAAAATATCTTGTGTTTTGTGGTTTGTGCTTTAATTTATTTCATTGCTTTATTATCCCATAATTCTGGTGTTTTTGGGAGGCTAGATCCTAAGGTTTTGTGTAAAGGCCTCTAACAAAGTGGTATCAGAGCTAAGTTCATTGAATGGAGTGGGATCAGTTCTGAATTATGGAAGGTGGCTCATCAAGGATGATCAGCCTCAATGGTTCTAACTGGACCATATTGAAGGCTAAGATGGATGACTTGTTTTATTGCAAGGACTTGTATTCTCCAATTCAAGGCATATTAGCAAAGTCAAAGGATATGATAGATGATGATTGAAAGAAATTGGTCCGGAAGGCAGTTAAGTTTATTAGACAATGGTTGGACAATTTCGTATTCCACCATGTGTCTACGGAGACCTCAGCTGCTAGCCTATGACTGAAATTACAAGGGCTATATGAGAGGAAGACAGCTGGTAATAAGATTTTTCTTATAAGACGACTTGTGAATCTCAAGTTCAAAGATGGTGGTTCTATAAATGAGCATATGAATGAAGTCAGCAATATATTGAACTAGCTCTCCGCTATGAATAGGGTCCTAGACGATGAATTACAGGCTTTACTATTGCTTAGCTCATTGCCTGATAGTTGGGAGACATTGGTGGTGTCTCTGAGTAACTCCGTGCCAGAGGGAAAGGTGTCCATGGAACAGGTAACTAGCTGTCTCTTCAATGAGGAGACAAGGAGAAAGTCTCAGGGGTCTACATGGCAAGAGGCCCATGTGACACAAGAACGAGGGAGAGAAAAGAATAGAAAGGGCGGGAAGACCCGAGATAAATAAAGAGGCAAGTCAAGTACTAGAAAATGCTGGAATTGTGGCAATAAGGATCACTATAAGCATGAATGTCGTAAGAATAAGAACGATAAGAAAAGAAAAGGAAAGGAGAAGGAAGATGAATCAGACTCCACCGCGATCACTTCAGATGGTGACGTTGTAGTTATTCTTTCTACAGATCATGATGTTTATCTTACGGCTACGAGTTAAGACACCGACTGGGTGATAGACTCAAGAGCCTCATTTTATGCGACTCCACGCAAGGACTTCTTCACAAGCTACAAGTCAGGTGACTTTGGGACTATGAAGATGAGAAATTCTGGTATATTGAAGATTGTAGGGGTCGGTGATATTTGTGTGAAGATCGATGTAGGCTGCACAATGGTTCTCAGGGATGTGAGGCATATCTCAGACCTTCGCCTCAACTTAATGTCGACGGAAAGGTTGGATGATGATGGTTATGAAAGTTGTTTTGCTGGTGGGCGCTGGAAGTTCATTAAGGGTTCATTGATCGCAGCTAGAGGAAAGAAGTGTTGTACCCTATACAAGGCAAGTGTCGGTGTGTGCAAGGGCAGGTTGAACGCAGCGGAAGATTCAGCTATTGACATGTGGCACAGGCGTCTAGGCTACATGAGTGAAAAATAACTTCAAGTACTAGCAAAGAAGCAACTCCTTCCAAACGTGACAGGTATACCTCTCAAAACATGTATTGATTGTTTATCAGGGAAACAACATAGAGTTTCATTTGTTAAAACTTCTTCTCATGTTAATAAAGTGCATGCATTATATTTGGTTTATTCTGATGTTTATGGTCCTATGAGGACAAAACCTTGGGTGGGGCATTTTATTTTGTCACTTTTATAGATGATGCATCTAGGAGGGTTTGAGTTTATGCTTTAAAATCCAAGGATGCGGTCTTTGGTGTATTTAAATTGTTTTATGCTATGGTCTAAAGAGAGACAAGTAGATCATTAAAGTGCATCCGCACTAATAACGGTCGTGAATACATTGGTGACTTCCATGAGTATTATAAGTCCCTGGGTATACAGCATGAACAGACGGTTCCCAAAATTCCCCAGCATAATAGTGTGGCTGAGTGAATGAATCGCACAATTGTAGAGAGAATCAGATGCATGTTATTCCATGCGAAGTTGCCCAAGACGTTTTAGGGAGAAGCAATGCACACGGTAGCGTATCTGATAAACAGGTCTCCATTAGTCCCTTTGAATGGAGAAGTACCTGAGAAGGTGTGGATTGGACATGATCCATCGTACAAAGGACGAGAGGTCCAAGCTCGATATGAAGATTAGGAAGTGTATGTTCTTGGGGTACGATGATGAAAAGTTCGGTTACAGATTGTGAGATCCAACTGAGAAGAAGCTCGTCAGGAGCAGAGATGTGGTTTTCTTTGAAGATCAGTGTATAGAAGTCATTTGTAAGCCAGAGAAGAACCAACCTAGTTCAGCTGAACTAAAGGATATGGATCCGGTTATTCCTCCTATGGTGCCTGATGACGGGGGAATACAACAAGGTGCAGAGGACGAGGAAGTTCCTACAGAAGATGAACCAGGGGAGTAATCCCCACTTGATCCACCTGTTGAGCCACAGGTGAGGAGGTCATCTAGGGACGGATAGTCGTCCAAGAGGTACTCGCCGCATGAGTACATTATACTCACTGATGGGGGAGAGCCAAAAGAATATTCTGAGAGCCTAGCCGATGAGCATAAGGGAGAATGGTTGAAAGTTATACAAGAGGAAATGAAATCCTTGCATAAGAACCATACCTATGATATGGTGAAATTGCCTAAGGGAAAGAAAGCTTTAAGCAACAAGTGGATATTCAAAAAGAAGGTTGAGCAGAAGAATTCACAGACGAGGTTCAAGACCAGACTTGTGGTGAAAGGGTTTGGTCAGAGGAAATGTATAGACTTTAAGGAGATATTCTCACCAGTGGTGAAGTGACATCTATACGGGTTTTGCTTGGGTTAACGGCTAGCATGGATCTGGAGATAGAGCAGTTAGATGTTAAAACTGTCTTTCTCCATGGTGATATAGAAGAAGAGATCTACATGCACCAACTAAAGGGGTTCGAAGTCAAGGGCAAAGAGCATATGGTGTGTAGGTTGAGGAAGAGTTTGTATAGGCTGAAATAAGCTCCAAAGCAATGGTACAAGAAGTTCGACTCATTTATGTTAAAGCATGGGTATAACAGAACGGAGTCAGACCACTGTGTGTTCATGTGTAAGTTCTCGGATGGTGACTTCTTAGTTATGCTGTTATACGTTGATGACATGCTCATCATATGAAAAGATATCAAGAAGATTGACAGGCTGCAACAAGAGTTGGGCAAGTCATTCGCGATGAAAGACTTGGGCCCAGCTAAGCAGATCGTGGGAATGGAGATAACCCATGATAGAAGCAGCAGGAAGCTTTAGCTGTAACAAGAGCGGTATATTGAAAAAGTCCTAGAGCAGTTTAATATGAATACAGCGAATCCGGTCAGTACTCCACTGGATGGTCACTTCAAATTGAGCAACAGGCAGTGTTCCAAGACGAAGACAGATATGGATGAGGTGCAGAAGATAATGTATGTTATGGTATATACGCGCTCAGACATAACATATGCGGTTAGTGTTGTCAGCCGGTATCTTGCCAATCCTGGAAAAGAGCATTAGGCAGTGGTGAAATGGATACCGCGGTATCTAAGAGGCTCATCCAGGTTGAGCCTATGCTATATAGTGGCAGAAAACTTGTGTTAAAGGGTTACACAGATGTAGGTATGGCAAGTGACATAGACTCTAGGAAGTCTACATCGGGGTTCATGCTCACGTTTGCAGGGGGAGCGGTCTCTTAGCAGAGCAAGCTATAGAAGGTCGTAGCATTGTCGACGATAGATAACGAGTACATTGTGGTCATAGAGGCATGTAAAGAGATGCTTTGGATGAAGAGGTTCCTACAAGAACTTAGCCTGAAGCAGGAGCAACACGGGGTCTATTCCCATAGTCAAAGTGCTATACACTTGAGCAAGAATCCAAGTCAACACTCCAAGTCGAAGCACATAGAGATTCGATATCACTGGATTATAGATACTTTAGAACAGAAGGTGTTACAATTTGAGAAGGTCCACACGAACGATAATGGGTTAGACATGATGACTAAGGCTTTGCAAAAGGGCAAGTTTGAGGTTTGTAGAAATCGGGTTGGCTTGAAGAAGGTGGATTCCTCCTGAGTCGAAAAGGGGGAGACTTGATGAGGATTTTCTCCTCATCGCTCGACGGGTCGAGTGCCCTGCTCGACCGGTTGAGGGTGGCACTCGACCAGTCAAGTGGGGCTCGACTCAAAGTCCAGTGACCTATTGAATTTATTCTTCTATGTTGTTCGACCATTGAGGAGTCTACTTGACCGATCGAGGCTCTGCTTAACCTGTCGAGGAGTCTGCTTGAGGTTACGCAGATTCATGTTCAGATTTTGTGCAGATTGCGTAAATTTAAGGTGATTTTCGCCATGGTGCGGAAGGGAGTTGCCTAAACTATAAATAGGGGTTCCTAGGGCTTTTCTAGGAAATGCAAGAGGGTTTCTTAAAGTTTTACAAGGGTTTGTTAAAGGGTTTAGGGCTATCAAAGGTGTGTGAGAGAGAGAGAGAGAGAAAGAGAGAAGAAGCTTGTGGAAGGGAGGTTATGCTCATAGAGGTGATTTATTGTGCACTTGATATCTCAGCGCTTCTACGTCCTCGTAATCGGTGAGATCTCTCCATTTTTATTTTATTCTCTTATTATTTATCCACTCCTGCGTGAGTGAAGAAGGTTTGATCCAAGCAGTGTGTGCTTGTGATCAGTTGTAACGTTCTACTTTATAGTGGATTGTTGATGTGGACGAGGTCCCGTGGTTTTTTACCTCTTTAAGGGTTTTCCACGTAAAATCTCTTGTATTGTGTGGTTTGTGCTTTGATTTATTTCATTACTTTATTTTTCTATAATTCTGGTATTTTTGTGAGGCTAGATCCTAAGGTTTTGTGCAAAGGCCCCCAACAATAAGTACAAAATATAAGTAAAAACACTCTCATCTTTGTTACTTTTTAACAAAGTAGTTTTCTCTTTTAATCATTTTCTTTCTCCTCTCCATACTCTCTTTATTTTATTTTATTTTTTCCCTCAGCTGGGGTGCCAAGACCTCACTTTGTACCCTTGCTTACATGATTTTCTAAATTCAATGCCCATACTAGGTGAGGTAGAAACAATGGTCAAGAAATTTGAAGTTTATAACTCCCTTTGGCGCGGAGTATCATGGGTGTGTGATTTTTGATGATTGAGATTTTCTCAATATGGCTTATCTATGGTGCAACCTCATAGATGAATGGCCTAGATCATCTGTCTTGTGAGGCATAAGGGGCGGAGGCCTTTCTTACCATTTCTTGTCGGGAAATTGACCGTACTCGCCTCGAAGTTTGGGCAAATTACCTAGAAAGCTACGTCATTTCATATATCCTTAGAAGGGCCTTCTGACATCTTTTGGAGATTATTTTGGATGAAAATGCCATTGTCCTTGTTTCAGTAGTTGTACGGTTTTCCAGGGAAGAAGAAGTTACGTCGTATTTAATGCCAAGAAAGTGATGTGCATGTACGGAACCCTTTTTGCCGTGCGGGCAAGGACCAAGCTCGTGGGCCCACATTGATGTATGTGTATAATCCATGTCACCCATCCTTTTTGTCGTGTCATTTTAACGGCTAGAGCCCAAATATCAGCCTGATCCGAAGCTCATGTGGGCTACATAATAGAAAACAATGGGGATAATGGAACTAACTGTTGAAACTTTCTAGGCCCACTCATTGTGATGTTTGTTAGAAGAGGACACCGCCCAAGTCAGGACTTATTTGGGCCCACGCCGAGCAGGCCGACAAGGTGGAAGGAATGGATCACCCCATTGTGGGCTTTAGGCTATTGTATCAATGGCTATCCTTTCATTTGGTAGTAAAGGACGTGAACATGTAACTACTGCGACCCATATAACATGCGAACCACGACCCATGTAACATGATAACTATGACCCATGACAACTACGACCCATGAGAACCACAACCCATATAACATGAGAACCACGACCCATGACAACTACGACCCTTACCACATTACAACCATGACCCTTACCGCATTACAACCACGACCCGGGTATCGGTCGTGGTTGCCATGAGGTAAGGGTCATGGTTGTCATGAGGTAAGGTTCGTGATTGTCATGCTATACAGGTCGAAGTCTTCATTTTATAGGCCTTGGTAAGGACCATCTAGTGGGGCCTAATTGATGTGTATGTGAATAATCTATGCCACCCATCCTTTTTGTTGTATCATTTTAGGGCTAGGTGGATGGATCGGATCACCCCATGTCAGGATTCTTTAGGCCCACGATGAGTTGACTGACAAGGTGGATGGATCGGATCACCCCATTGTGGGCCTTAAGCTATAGTACCAATGGTTTGGTAGAAGAGGAAGTGAACACGTGGATACCACGATCCATGCAACATGACAACCACGACCCATATAACATGACAACTACGACCCATGCAAACAATGACCCATATGGGCCTACATTTATGTATGTGTATAATCTATGCTGCCCATCCTTTTTTGTTGGGTCATTTTAGGGGTATGGTTAAATATCAACCATGACCCTTTGTGGATGAAAACCACGATCCATTGTGTATGTAAACCATGACCCTTTGTATGGATCATGGTTGTCATGTAGCAAAGGTCGAGGTTGTCGTATTATATGGGCTGTGGTTGTGAAGTTATATGGGTCATTGTTGTCATGTTATATGGGTCGTGGTTGTCAAGGGTCATAGTTGCCAAGTTATATGAGTTGTGGTTGTCATGTTCTATGGGTCGTAATTGTCATGGGTCGTAGTTGTCATGTTAAATGGGTCATTGCTGTTAGGATTTTTTGGACCCACGGCGAGCTAGCCAACAAGGAGGATGGATTGGATCACCCCATTGTGGGCCTTAAACTATAGTACCAATGGTTTGGTAGTAAAGGAAGTGAACACGTTGAAAATCACGATCCATTTAACATGACAACCACGACCCATATAACATGGCAACTATGACCCATGCAAACCACGACCCAAATGGGCCCATATTGATGTGTGTGTATAATCTATATTGCCCATCCTTTTTATCGTGTCATTTTAGGGGTAGGGCCCAAATATAAGTCTAATCTGGTGCTCGTGTGGGCCACAAAATAGAAAATAATGGTGGGCCTTAAGCTATTGTACCAATGGTTTGGTAGAAAAGGAAGGATTTTTTGGGCCCACAGCGAGCTAGCCAATCAAGTGAATAGATCGGATCACCTTATTGTGGGCCTTAAACTATGGTACCAATGGTTTGGTAGAAAAGGAAGTGAACACATTGAAAACCACAATCCATTCAACATGACAACCACAACCCATATAACATGGCAACTACAACGCATGCAAACCATGACCCAAATGGGCGCACATTGATGTATATATGTGAATAATCCATGCCGCCTATCCTTTTTGTTGTGTCATTTTAAGGGTAGGGTCAAATATCAACCACGACCCTTTATAGATGAAAACCACGATCCATTTTGCATATGAACCACAATCCTTTATATGGATCGTGGTTGTCATATAGCAAGGGTCGAGGTTGTCATATTATATGGGTCGTGGTTGTGAAGTTATATGGGTCGTGGCTGTATGTGAATAATCCATGTCTCCCATCCTTTTTGTGGTGTCATTTTAGGGGTAGGGCACAAATATCAGCCTGATCCAGCACTCGTGTGGGCCACAAAATAGAAAATATTGGTGATTGTTTAAACTTTTCAAGCTCACTGTGATGTTTGTTAGAAGTGGACATTGCCCAAGTCAGGACTTTTTGGGCCCAGACAAGCTAGCCAACAAGGTGGATGGCTTAGATTACTCCATTGTGGGCCATAAGCCATGGTACAAAAGGTTTAATAGAAGAGGAAGTGAACACGTTGCAAACCACGATCCATGCAACATGACAACCACGATCCATGCACATGACAACTATGACCCTTGCAAACCACTACCCAAATGGGCCCACATTGATGTATGTGTATAATCCATGCTGCCCATCCTTTTCGCAGTGTCATTTTCGAGGTAGAGCACAAATATCAACTTGATCCAGCGCTCGTATGGGCCACAAAATGGAAAACCATGGTGACTGTCTAAACTTTTCAGGCTCACTGTGATGCTTGTTAGAAGTGGACACTATCCATTTTAGGACTTTTTGGGTCCATGACGAGTTGGCCGACAAGGTGTATGGATCGGATCACCCCATTTTGGGACCATTCACGTGGTGGTTTGCATGGGTCGTAGTTGTCATGTTGCATGGGTCGTGGTTTTCATGTTGCATGGATCATGGTTTGCAACATGTTCACTTCCTCTTCTACCAAACCATTGGTACCATAGCTTATGGCCCACAATGGGGTGATCTGATCCATCCACCTTGTCGGCCAACTTGTCGTGGGCCCAAAAAGTCCTGTCTTGGGCAATGTCCAATTCTAAAAAACATCACATGAGTGTGGAAAGTATCAACAGTCACCAATATGTTCTATTTTATAGCCCACACGAGCGCTGGATCAGGTTGATATTTGTGCCTTGCCCATAAAATGACACGGCAAAAAGGATTGGTGGCATAGATTATGCACATACATCAATGTGGGCCCATTTGGGTCGTGGTTTGCATGGGCCGTAGTTGTCAAGTGCATGGATCATGGTTGTCATGTTACATGGATCATGGTTTGAAATGTGTTCACTTCTTCTCTACTAAACCATTGGTACTATAGCTTATGGCCCATAATAGGGTGATTTGATCCATCCACCTTGTCGGCCAACTTGCCGCGGGCCCGAAAAGTCTTGACTTGGGTAATGACCACTTCTAACAAACATCGCAGTGAGCGTGGAAAGTTTCAACAGTCACCAATATTTTCTATTTTGTGGCCCACACGAGCGATGGATCAGGTCGTTATTTGTTCCCTGCCCATAAAATGACACGGGAAAAAAGGAAGGGTGACATGGATTATACACATACATCAATGTGGGCCCATTTGGGTTGTGATTTGCATGGGTTGTAGTTGTCATGTGCATGGATCGTGGTTGTCAAGTTGCATGGATAGTGGTTTACAACGTGTTCACTTCCTCTTATACTAAACCTTTGGTACCATGACTTATGACTCACAATGGAGTAATCTAAGCCATCCACTTTGTCGGCCAGCTTGTCGTGGGCCGAAAAAGTCCTGACTTGGGCAGTGTCCACTTTTAACAAACATCACAGTGAGCTTGAAAAGTTTCAAAAATCACTAATATTTTCTATTTTGTGGCCCACACGAGCGCTAGATCAGGTTGATATTTGTGCCCTGCCCATAAAATGACATGGCAAAAAGGATGGGTGGCATAGATTATACATATACATCAATATGGGCCCATTTGGGTCGTGGTTTGCATGGGTTGTAGTTGTCATTTGCATGGATCGTGGTTTTCATGTTGCATGGATCGTGGTTTGCAACGTGTTTACTTCCTCTTCTACCAAACCATTGGTACCATAACTGATGGCCAAATATGGGGTAATCTGATCCATCCACGTTGTCAGCCAACTTGCCGTGGGCCCAAAAAGTCCTGACTTAAGCAGTGTCAACTTCTAACAAATATCATAGTGAGCATGGAAAGTTTCAATAGTCACCAATATTTTTTATTTTGTGGCCCACACGAGCGCTGGATCAGGTTGATATTTGTGTCTTGTCCATAAAATGACACGGCAAAAAGGATGGGTGGCATAGATTATACACATACATTAATGTGAGACCATTTGGGCCGTGGTTTGCATGGGTCGTAGTTATCAAGTGCATGGATCATGGTTGTCATGTTGCATGGATCGTAGTTTAAAATGTGTTCACTACCTCTTCTACTACACATTTGGTACCATGGCTTATGGCCCACAATGGAGTAATCTGAGCCATCCACCTTGTTGGCCAGCTTATCGTGGGCCCAAAAAGTCTTGACTTGGGCAATGTCCAATTCTAACAAACATCACAGTGAGCTTGGAAAGTTTCAACAATCACCAATATTTTCTATTTTACGGCCTACGCGAGTGCTCGATCAGGTTGATATTTGTGTCCTGCCCATAAAATGACGTGGCAAAAAGGATGGGCGGCATAGATTATACATATACATCAATGTGGGCCCATTTGGGTCGTGGTTTACATGGGTCGTAGTTGTCATGTGCATGGATCGTGGTTTTCATGTTGCATGGATCGTGATTTGCAACGTGTTTACTTCCTCTTCTACCAAACCATTGGTACCATAGCTTATGGCCAAATATGGGGTGATCTGATCCATCCACCTTGTCAGCCAACTTGCCGTGGGCCCAAAAAGTCCTGACTTGGGCAGTATCAACTTCTAACAAACAACATAGTGAGCGTGGAAAGTTCCAACAGTCACCAATATTTTTTATTTTGTGGCCCACACGAGCGCTCGATCAGGCTGATATTTGTGCCTTGCCCATAAAATGACACGGCAAAAAGGATGGGTGGCATAGATTATGCACATACATCAATGTGGGCCCATTTGGGTCATGGTTTACATGGGTCGTAGTTGTCAAGTGAATGGATCGTGGTTGTCATGTTGCATAGATCGTGGTTTGAAACGTGTTCACTTCCTCTTCTACCAAATCATCGGTACCATAGTTTATGGCCCACAATGGGGTGATCTAATCCATCCACCTTGTTAGCCAACTTGCCGTGGGCCCAAAAAGTCCCGACTTGGGCAATGTCTGCTTCTAACAAACATCACAGTGAGTGTGAAAGGTTTCAACAGTCACCAATATTTTATATTTTGTGGCCCACACGAGCGCTGGATCAAGATGATATTTGTGCCTTTCTCATAAAATGATACGGCAAAAAGGATTAGTGGCATGGATTATACACATACATCAATATGGGCCCATTTGGGTCGTGATTTGCATGGGTTGTAGTTGTCATGTGCATGGATCGTGGTTGTCATGTTGCATGGATAGTGGTTTGCAACGTGTTCACTTCCTCTTCTACTAAACCTTTAGTATCATGGCATATGGCCCACAATGGAGTAATCTGAGCCATCCACCTTGTCGGCCAACTTGTCGTGGGCTCAAAAAGTCTTGACTTGGGTAGTGTTCACTTCTAACAAACATCATAGTGAGCCTGGAAAGTTTTAACTATCACCAATATTTTCTATTTTATGGCCCACATGAGCGCTGGATCAGGTTGATATTTGTGCCCTGCCCATAAAATGACATGGCAAAAAGGATGGGTGGCATAGATGTTCACTCCCTAAGTATAGGGTTGTGATGTAGTAATAATCTCGGTAAGACCGAGGTCGAATCTACAGGGACTGAAACCTGTACGTAATCTGAAACTAACTAGGGCTAGAACTAGAATAAGATGAATTCTAAACCAAGTATGATTTGAGGAATAATGGTGAAATAGTAATGTAAAACTTAAGAAATTCAGAGAAGGGACACTAGGGATTCAGAGGATCCACTTGTAGAGATCAGGGAGATCTTATGCCAGTATCACAAATTATGAAAATTTACTGAACTGCCATTGATATAGTTTTCAAGAGATGAAAGGTGTATGAATTAGAATGGATTCCATCACCAAACCATGCCCAAGAGACAAAGCTAACAACAGAATTAAACTAATTACCAACCACATCAACATGCCATGAAAGTCAAGAAGGGTACCAACATCCAACCATGCCCAGGAGACGATGGTGAACAACAGGGCTTCCTGACGTCATAAACATGAAAAAGAAAGGAAATACTCAAAGCCATTGCAGACCGATTGTAATTTCAGTCACAACAGACCATTTAAGACAAAAAAAATATTCCCATAATAAAACGAATATCAAATTTAATTCATAAATTAAAATCAAATTAAAAGCATAAAATTGAATCTCCCATCCCACTACAAGCTTCACCTCTTAGCCCTAGGTAAGAGGTTTAGCCTAGCATGGATAAGCTATACATCTTTTAGGAAAATAAAGCAGAAACAAAAAAAAAAAAAATACAAACTCTTTCTCCCTCCTGCTTAGTCTCCACGTCACTGCCCTTGGAGTTCTAGCCGTAGATGAATCCCTGTTCTTCCGTCCCTTCTTCCCTTTTATAGAGCAAGGAGAATGGCTAGGTGGTGAGAAGCTGCAAGAGTCTGAGATGGAGTCGGCTGCGGAACAGAATGTGAACAGCTGTTTACGAAGCTGTAGCCTGCGTAAAGGAAACGGCCAGCGCCAATGACCGGATCTTACGTCTCTTCCTGGTGTGCGAAGCATCCACAAACGACATGGAGAAGAACGTCCCTACGGACGGTTTTCCGTTCTGATCAAGATGGACGGAGTGGATCATCTTCAACGATCTTGAGAGTGGCCCATCCGGATTGTCCGTAGCTTGGATTGCGAAATAGGGCACGCGCTGCCGTCGGTATGAAGATCGGTGGGCCCCACCTTGACAACTACGAAGAAATCCATACCATTTACGAAGTTTAACACGAAAAATCGTCTGAGAAGGTGTATTTTTGAAGCGAAATCGGTGCGGCCTACTTGATCTTTTATTTCGCCGTCCATCCTACTTTCAACAACCATGATATTCAAATAGCTTGCATGAGACCAGAAGATCACCTAGGTGAGAGTATTAGACACCTCCTGGGCCAAATGTACGATCCTGATCATCAAACCAGACAAAGAATGGGGCCCACTACACGAAACCAGCGGACGCTGGTGCGTCCGCTGCTCCTGCAAAAAACAGAGAGACGGGTCAGCCCGTCTTTGATCGGGCTGACCGTCCGGTGCGGCTCGGGCGTCGTGTACCCCATGTACACGCGATGTATACACGAGGTCCACTGTGATGTTTGAGAGAAATCCATTCCGTCCATTCATTTCCCAGCTCATTTAATGAGTTGAGACCGAAATTGAAGCAGATCTAGATTTCAGGTGGGCCCCAAATTTAAGATTAATAGGATGATCTGTCCGTTGGCCCACTTCCTGAGGTATCCAATGGATGAAAATTGACGTGTACGGTTAATTTATGGTCCTCAGGTCATGCATGAAATTTCAAGTTGAACGGATAGTGGGAACCCTGTGATCTTGCATTCTGGACGTCTTTCGGGCCACATGAGCTTTAGTTTCTCGATTTTCTTGGATCTCTGGTATGCAAATCTGTTGATCTTGGTCTCCTGGGGTCCGTCCCTTGCCTTGGTGTCTTCAGATCATTAAATCCATGCTTTTAACAACTTTTTGCCGTCCATGCTCTCAAATACACCCCACATCACAAACATGATTAAAATCAGGCGTTAAACAGTATCATGCTCGTAAATCCAGGCAATAAATGGGGTCTAATATGCAATATTTGACCCTCAACACAACCCCCAACCAGCATTTTGCTTATCCCGAGCAAAGTATGCGAAAAATAAATTGAGAATTACAGGACAATCTCTATGAACTCGAGTGAATTTTGAAAAGCAATCCAGATACTAAAATTCTAATATTCATGAATGTTGGGTATTACTTTCTCCTGTACTCCAGCACACCGTAAACTTCATAGTTAAGTTCAACGTATTAATCCATCAATTAGAAAAAAAAAATTCTAAACGTTGAGATCCACGAGTGTATAGTGTAGTCCCGGCTCATTAACATTAAGGTCCAATTCGTTATTTCATGACATCCTTAGTAACCAACAAGAGTACCAGGACAATCAACTTAAACCAAAACTTGTCTCGTAGATCAACCTTTTCATTCCTTCAGCTTTCCATTAATAGTAACATCAAGAAAGGGAATTAAATCCTCACCTATAGGGAGCAAACCTATGTGAAGATTCTTCGCCTAACCTTTTTCAATTATATCTTTTCCTTTCAATTGATCATGACGAGCAATTGTTCAAGCTGGTTCCTTCTATGCTTACTGATCACCAAATTAACCTTTCAGTTTCGAACTGAAATCTTAATGTGTAAGCGAGATGCGACATGTGAAATCATGACTCAATCAATGTTTAAAACCTCTAATCATAGATTAACAATTCAAACTTAATTGTGAAATCTAACAGACACTGAATCCAAGAGTCATAAATCGCCAACATAACTTATCTTGTAATTCTAAATCCAAGATGGCCATCAAAATCACTTCGAATTCACAAGAATGTTTAGAAAAAATTTAAAAAATTTTCACAATTTTTGCTCAAGACCAAGAAAACACTGATTAGGTTACCTAATCCCCACCCCCAACCAAAAATTTACATTGTCCTCAATGTAAAAGATATGAGCATGGGATGCACATGGGATAACAAAAGTAAATGTGAAGTGATGGGAAGCTAGTACCTGGATGATGAATCGTGAGACTTTTCCAAAAATATCAGCGAGAGAGTAAGTCAGCGCAAGGAGAAACCAACATAAGTAAAACACAAATAACAAAAATAAACTCCTACCTATACCACTTTCGCAGGTGTTCTCGATTGCATTTAGTATATGCAACAAGCCTTTAAACCCCTAGGTTGCCCCTAGTGGACGAGTTGTAGTCTTGTGAGGGTTTGCAGTAATGTTACCCACAAACATTGAACTATTTATGAACATGAAATAAATTGAAAAGCTGGGTTGCCTCCCAGGAGCGCTAAGTTTAACGTCTTCAGCTAGACCAAAGCAACTACCCTAGTCCTATGCAACCAGGAAATCTACCTATACCTCCATCAGACTGGGAGATCATTCCTGGTAAACAGGATCAGTCAGAGGCATGGACATGTCCTCTGGATCAAATTTCTCAACAAATGGTTTTAATCGATGTCCATTTACTTTAAACTCCTTGCCATTGTCGGGATCTCTTATCTCGACGGCCCCATGAGGATATGTAGTGACAACAATGTAAGGACCGGTCCAACGAGATCGAAGCTTACCCGGAAAGATATGTAATCGAGAATTATACAAAAGGACTTTCTGACCTGGCGTGAATGATTTTCGTAGAATATGTTGGTCATGAAACGCCTTCATCCAGTCCTTGTAAATTCTCGAGTTCTCGTACGCGTCGTTCCGGATTTCTTCAAGTTCATTTAATTGAAGTTTGCGTAGCGAACCGGCGTTGTTCGATTGAAATTGATTTTTGATCGCCCAGTAGGTTCTATGTTCTAACTCCACAGGCAAGTGGCAAGCCTTCCCATAGACGAGTCTAAAGGGAGACATTCCAATAGGGGTTTTAAAAGCAGTACGGTATGCCCATAAGGCATCGGTCAATCGAATTGACCAGTCCTTACGATCAGGGTTAACCGTTTTCTCCAAAATGTGTTTGATCTCCCTATTAGAAATCTCAGCTTGCCCACTTGTCTGTGGGTGGTATGGGGTGGTCACCTTATGAGAGATACCGTATTTCTTCATTAAACTCTCTAATGGCCTATTACAAAAGTGTGAACCCCCATCACTAATAATGGCTTGAGGCGTTCCGAATCGGGAAATGATGTTTTCTTTTAAGAATTTAATGACCGTGCGATGGTCGTTAGTTCGACATGGAATCGCTTCGACCCATTTAGTGACATAGTCTACGACAAGCAAAATATATAAATTCCCAAAAGATTGAGGGAATGGCCCCATGAAATCGATGCCCCAGCAATCAAATGCCTCTATGATAAGAATGAGATTCAAGGGCATCATATTTCGACGGGACAATGCTTCCAATTTGTGACAACGCTCACAAGCATTGCAAAACTCATGAGTGTCCCTGAACATAGTGGGCCAATAGAAGCCACACTGCAGAATCTTGGCCATAGTCTTTTTTGCAGAAAAGTGACCACCACAGGCCTGTGAGTGACAGAAGGAGATGACACTTTGATGCTTATCATCTGGAACACATCTCCTCAACATTTGGTCTGGGCAATATTTAAACAAGTATGGATCATCTCAGAAGAAGTTGCGCACCTCGGTGAAAAATTTCTTCTTATCTTCTGTGATCCAATGTGTTGGTATGGAACCTGTAGTAAGATAATTAGCAATATCAACGAACCAAGGTGAATGAGAGACTCTGAACAGTTATTCATCAGGGAACATGTCATTGATATGGGTCGCCTCAAGGGAATCAGAGGTATTAAGGCGAGAAAGGTGATCAGCCACTACGTTCTCTACTCCCTTTTTATCTTTAATTTTCAAATCAAATTCTTGGAGTAGAAGGATCCATCGTATCAAGCGGGGCTTATAATCATTCTTAGAAAGAAGATACTTCAGTGCCGCATGATCTGTATAGATAATGATCATGGATCCGATCAAGTAGGACCTAAATTTATCCAAGGCGAACACTACGGCTAAGAATTCCTTTTCCATAATCGAGTAGTTCACTTGGGCAGGATTTAAAGTCCTACTCGCGTAATGGATGACGTAGGGCCTCTTATCTTTTCTCTGGCCTAGAACTGCTCTAAGAGCATAATCAGAAGCGTCGCACATAAGCTCAAAAGAAAGGCTCCAGTCGGGTGGCTGCATGATGGGTGCAGTAGTTAACGTGCCTTTAAGCTTGGTGAAAGCTTCCTGACATTGCTCAGTCCACTCGTATGGAGCATCCTTTTGAAGAAGATTACATAAAGGACGAGAGAGGAGACTAAAGTCCTTTATGAATCGCCTGTAAAATCCTGTGTGTCTTAAGAAGGATCGCACGTCTCTGATGTTCTTGGGTGAAGGCAGGTTAGAGATAAGATCGATTTTTACCTTATCTACCTCAATTCCCTTGGACGAGATGATATGTCCCAGGACAATCCTCTTATGAACCATGAAATGACACTTCTCCCAATTAAGTACCAAGTTCTTTTCTTCACATCTTTTCAGCACACATTTAAGACTTTCCAAGCACTTGCTGAAAGATGAACCATAGATAGAGAAATCGTCCATGAAGACCTCTAGATATTGCCCTACCATATCAGAAAAGATACTCAGCATACATCGTTGAAAGGTGGCAGGGGCATTACATAGTCCAAATGGCATCCTTCGGTAAGCAAAGGTGCCGTAGGGACATGTAAATGTGGTCTTTTCCTGGTCCTCAGGGGCGATTTCAATCTGATTGTAGCCCGAATACCCGTCAAGAAAACAGTAATAGGAATGACCAGCTAGCCTTTCCAAGATTTGATCGATGAAGGGTAAAGGAAAGTGATCCTTCCTTATGACGGTATTTAACTTTTTGTAGTCAATGCACATTCTCCAACCAGTAGTGACTCTAGTTGGCACGAGTTCATTATTAGCATTGGCTACGATGGTGATTCCGGACTTCTTAGGAACCACCTGAGTTAGACTCACCCATTGACTATCAGATATAGGGTATATGATACCCACATCCAATAGTTTGAGAACCTCGGCCTTAACCACTTCCTTCGTGTTTGGATTTAGTCTACATTATGGTTGCCGAGCGGTCTTCGCATTATCCTCAAGATATATGTGGTGAGTACAAATCGAGGGGTCGATTCCCTTGAGGTCTGCGATCGTCCATCCTAGAGCTCCTTTATGCTCAATGAGAGTAGATATGAGCATACTCTCCTGTTCTTAGTAGATATGAGCATACTCTCCTGTTCTTTCTCCAGGTGGGCAGAGATCACTACCGGGTATGTCTCATCTTGACCTAAATAGGCATATTTCAAATCAGAGGGCAAAGGTTTTAGGTCAAGCTTCGGTGCCTTGA
The DNA here is from genome assembly GCA_030180095.1 of Magnolia changhungtana. NCBI lineage: Eukaryota > Viridiplantae > Streptophyta > Magnoliopsida > Magnoliales > Magnoliaceae > Magnolia > Magnolia changhungtana. Next base: position 1,475,909 of record JASAUF010000283.1, read on the forward strand.
GGTTAGACGGAAGAGGCACTACATCAGTTTGTGGCAATTCTTCAAATTGTGGCCTCCACCGGTTAACTTCAAGTACCGGTGCAGTATCAAGCAAGGCACACGTCTCCCTAATCATGTCATCATCAAACTCATGGGAGTGGGCCAAGCACGTCTTTAGAGGATCAGAGGATAAGGTAAGGGGTGTCCTATTTTCCACGAAAGTATCGATCATGTTAATGTCGTGGACATCGTTATCATCCTCTGAGTTGCTGCCGTTATTAAAAAAAAATGTTTGACTCCAATGTCAAATTTTCAAACGACATAGCCATGACACCATTCCTGCAATTGATGATTGCATTTGACGTGACAAGGAATGAGCGACCAAGAATGACGGGAATCTGAGTGCTCATGTTATTGATGGGTTTGGTGTCCAGGATGATAAAATCTACAGGGCAGTAAAATCTATCGACTTGGACTAACACATCCTCAATAATCCCTCTTGGTACACGAACAGTTCGATCGGTAAGTTGTAGTGCGGTTAGGGTGGGTTTTAACTCACTCAACCCTAACTGTTTGTATACCGAGTAGGGAATCAGATTGACGCTTGCTCCTAAGTCAAGAAGTGCGTGATCAATTCGATGGTTCCCGATTACACATGATATGGTTGGGCTACCGGGATCCTTAAATTTCTGTCGCATGTCTTGCTTCAGGATGGCACTCACTTTCTCAGTTAAGAAAATCTTCTTTTGAATACTCTGCCGTCTTTTGGTCGTGCATAGGTCTTTCAGAAATTTTGCATAGGAAGGAACCTGTTTTACGACATCAAGTAGAGGAATGTTGACTTTCACTTATTTCAACACCTCCAGAATATCCTGAGAGTTAGAAAGACGTTTTGGTGCAACCAACCGTTGGGGGAACGGAGCAACTGGCTTCTTTAGGAGTTCCGATTTTAATTTTTGTGGAACATCATTAGATCCATCATTATTATCCTCTTCTAGTTCTTGAGGCTTTTCGGGCCTAACCGGAAGGGTTTTATCAATGATCTTTCCAATCCTAAGAGTGGTGATGGATTTAGCGTGCCCCATTTGATTTGAAGAGCTGGGATCATTTATCTCATATTGCGGTTTAGGATTGGGGAGTGGTTGTGCAGGAAGCATCTCCTTTTCTATAACCATCATCCGTGAATCTATTTTTTGCATAAAATCTGTAAGTCCACGCATTGCCTGAGCCAGCTCTTGTATGGAATTTTGAACCGGTTCTTCTTGAGGTTTCCCCTGATTTGGATTTTGATTGAAGAAACTTTGAGGGGTAGCAGTTTGTCCATTCCTCCAACTAAAATTTGGATGATTTCTCCAACCAGGATTGTATGTATTAGAGGTAGATCCATTGAAAGGTCTTTGATAGTTATTTACGGCATTAGCTTGCTCATTCAACACTCCTCGAAAAGCAGATATGGTAGGACAATTTTCAGTTGTGTGAATGTTGCAATCACAGATGCCGCAAACAATTTCATTAACCTTATCCTTCTTTCCTTCCATAGCCTCGACTCTTCGCATGAGATTAGTCACTTTAAAATTTACATCATCCTCTTCTTTCAGGAGATACACTCCACCTTTCTCCTTGGATTGAGTTGGCCTAGACGTGGTGTTTGATTTTGGGTAATGGTCCCAAGATTGTGCATTTTCGGCAAGTCTATCGAGATAATCCCATACCTCATCGACCTCTTTATTCATGAATTCTCCATTACACATTGTCTCGACCAGTTGGCGCATGGAAGATGTCAGTCCATCATAGAAAAAAATTGTAATGCGCCACATTTCAAAACCGTGTTGTGGGCATGAACTGACAAGATCCTTGAACCTTTCCCAATATTGGTAGAATGTTTCATCTTCCTTTTGAGCGAAGTTCATGATTGCTTTTCTGAGGGTAATCGTTTTATGGTGTGGGAAAAATTTCTTTATGAATTCCCTCTGCATATCATTCCATGTGCTAATGGATCTAGGATGCAGTGAATGTAGCCACGTCTTAGCCTTCTCTTTCAAGGAAAAAGGAAAGAGTTTCAGCCTGATTGTATCCTCGGATACATTGGGAAAGTATAAGGTGGCTATAATCTCATCGAACTCTTTCAAATGTAAGTATGGACTTTCCGATTCAAGCCCATGGAATTTAGGAAGGAGTTGGATAACTCCTGGCTTGATGTCCATCTGTCCTGTGTTTTCAGGAAAAATCATACATGAGGGCTTACTCACCCCCGCTGGTTGTAAATAATCTCGTAAAGTACGAGGTGGGGGTGCTTGATGCACCTCATTCTCATCGTGTACTTCCTCATCCATATGTTGAGGTAGTGCTTGAGGTTGATTTGCAGCCATAACCTCAATTAACTCAGGGAAATTTGAGCAGTGTCTAGTCCTGCGATGGACAGTCAACCCCTTAACTAATCCTCCTTCAGTCAAGAGACGTCGAGTGTCGTCACGGGCCCACTTGGGCATAAAACACTAGCAGCCCTCAATCAAATTCTAAACCTAATCCTAAGAAAGAAAATAAGAATCTAGAAAGAAAGAGAGGTTTGGAAAGAAATTACCAACTTGGAGTCTCTAAGCTAAAGACCTGCAAAACAAAATAAAATAAGTTAGTTTCTAAATAGAAGAAGTTTCTAAAACAAACCAAATCTAAAGAGTTAGAAAATCTAGAAAATCAGAAAGAGTTTACCAAATTAGAAGTTCTATCTTAACAACCTACAAAATAGGAAATAGGTTACTTCTATGAATCTAATAGAAACAAAATTAAAATTAGTAAAATCCTAATCTTAAACTAACTCTAAATCCAATTAATTTCAAAAAATCGTAGCCATTAGTCCCCGGCAACGGCGCCAAAAACTTGTTCACTCCCCAAGTATAGGGTTGTGATGTAGTAATAATCACAGTAAGACCGAGGTCAAATCCACAGGGACTGAAACCTGTACGTAATCTGAAACTAACTAGGGCTAGAGCTAGAATAAGATGAATTCTAAACCAAGTATGATTTGAGGAATAATGGTGAAATAGCAATGTAAAACTTAAGAAATTCAGAGAAGGGACACTAGGGATTCAGAGGATCCACTTGTAGAGATCAGGGAGATCTTATGCCAGTATCACGAATTATGAAAATTTACTGAATTGCCATTGATATAGTTTTCAAGAGATAAAAGGTGTATGAATTAGAATGGATTCCATCACCAAACCATGCCCAGGAGACAAAGCTAACAACAGAATTAAACTACTTACCAACCACATCAACATGCCATGAAAGTCAAGAAGGGTACCGACATCCAACCATGCCCAGGAGACGATGGTGAACAACAGGGCTTCCTGACGTCATAAACATGAAAAAGAAAGGAAATACTCAAAGCCATTATAGACCCATTGTAATTTCAGTCACAACAGACCATTTAAGACTAAAAAAATATTCTCATAATAAAACGAATATCAAATTTAATTCATAAATTAAAATCAAATTAAAAGCATAAAATTGAATCTCCCATCCCACTACAAGCTTCACCTCTTAGCCTTAGTTAAGAGGTTTAGCCTAGCATGGATAAGCTATACATCTTTTAGGAAAATAAAGCAGAAACAAAAAAAAATAAAAATACAAACTCTTACTCCCTCCTGCCTAATCTCCACGTCACTACCTTTGGAGTTCTAGCCGTAGATGAATCCCTGTTCTTCCGTCCCTTCTTCCCTTTTATAGAGCAAGGAGAATGGCTAGGTGGTGAGAAGTCTGAAAGTCGAGATGGAGTCGGAATGCGAACGAGAATGTGAAAGCCTATTTACAAAGTCAGTAGCCTGCGTAAAGGAAACGCCCTTGATAATGAGGATCTTACGTCTCTTCCTGGTGTGCAAAGCATCCACAAACGGCATGGAGAAGAACGTCCCTACGGATGGTTTTCCGTTCTGATCAAGATGGGCGAAGTGGATCATCTTGAATGATCTTGAGAGTGGCCTATCCGGATCGTCCGTAGCTTGGATTGTGAAACAGGCACGCGCTGCCGTCGCTGTGAAGATCGGTGGGCCCCACCTTGACAGCTACGAAGAAATCCATACCATCTACGAAGTTTGACACGAAAAATCGTCTGAGAAGGTGTATTTTTGAAGCGAAATCGGTGCGGCCTACTTGATCTTTTGTTTCGCCGTCCATCCTGCTTTCAATGACCATGATATTCAAATAGCTTGCATGAGACCAGAAGATCACCTAGGTGAGAGTATTAGACACCTCCTGGACTGAATGTACGGTCCTGATCATCAAACCAGACAAAGAATGGGTCCCACTACACGAAACCAGCGGACGCTGGTGCATCCGCTGCTCCTGCGAAAAACAGAGAGATGGGTCAGCCCGTCTTTGACCGGGCTGACCGTCCGGTGCGGCTCGGGCATCGTGTACCCCATGTACACACGATGTATACATGAGGTCCACTGTGATGTTTGAGAGAAATCCATTCCGTCCATTCATTTCCCAGCTCATTTAATGAGTTGAGACCGAAATTGAAGCAGATCTAGATATCAGGTGGGCCCCAAATTGAAGATTAATGGGATGATCTATCCGTTGGCCCACTTCCCGAGGTATCCAATAGATGAAAATTGACTTGTACAGTTAATTTATGGTCCTTAGGTCATGTATGAAATTTCAAGCTGAGCGGATAGTGGGAACCCTGTGATCTTGCATTCTGGACGTCTTTCGGGCCACATGAGCTTCAGTTTCTCGATTTTCTTAGATCTCTGGTGTGCAAATCTGTTGATCTTGGTCTCCTGAGGTCCGTCCCTTGCCTTGGTGTCTTCAGATCATTAAATCTATGCTTTTAACAACTTTTTTCCGTCCATGCTCTCAAATACACCCTGCATCACAAACATGATTAAAATCAGGCATTAAACAATATCATGCTCGTAAATCCAGGCAATAAATGGGGTCTAATATGCAATATTTGACCCTCAACAATAGATTATACACATGCATCAATGTGGGCCCATTTAGGTCGTGGTTTGCAGGGGTCGTAGTTGTCATGTGCATGGATCGTGGTTTTCATGTTGCATGGATCGTGATTTGTAATGTGTTCACATCCTTTTTTACCAAACCATTGGTACCATAGCTTATGGCCAAATATGGGGTGATCTGATACATCCACCTTGTCAGCCAACTTGCCGTGGGCCCAAAAAGTCCTGACTTGGGCAGTGTCAACTTCTAACAAACATCATAGTGAGCGTGTCAAGTTCCAACAGTCACCAATATTTTTTATTTTGTGGCCTACACAGGCGTTGGATCAGGCTAATATTTGTGTCTTGTCCATAAAATGACACGGTAAAAAGGATGGGTAGTATAAATTATACACATACATCAATGTGGGCCCATTTGGGTCGTGGTTTGCATGGGTCGTAGTTGTCATGTGCATGGATCGTAGTTGTCATGTTGCATAGATCGTGGTTTGTAACGTATTCGCTTCCGCTTCTACTAAACCTTTAATACCATGGCTTATGGCCCACAACGGAGTAATCTGAGCCATCCACCTTGTCGTGGGCCCAAAAAGTCCTAACTTGGGCAGTGTCCACTTCTAACAAACATCATAGTAAACCTGGAAAGTTTAAACAATCAACAATATTTTCTATTTTGTGGCCCACACGAGCAATGGATCAGGCTGATATTTGTGCCCTACCCCTAAATTGATACTGCGAAAAGGATGGGTGACATGGATTATTCACATACAACCATGACTCATATGATATGACAACCACGACCCATATAACTTCACAACCATGACCTATATAATATGACAACCTTGACCCTTGCTACATGACAACCACAATCCATATAAAGGGTCATGGGTCACATGCATCATGGATCGTGGTTTTCATCCACAAAGGGTCATGGATGATATTTGACCCTACCCCTAAAATGACACAACAAAAAGGATGGGCGGCAAGGATTATTCACATACATTAATGTACGTCCATTTGGGTCGTGGTTTGCATAGGTCGTAGTTGCTATGTTATATGGGTCATGGTTGTCAACCACGACCTATATCAACTACGACCCACATAACATGACAACTACGACTCATGTAACATGATAACTATGATCCGTGACAACTACGGCCCAAATGACAACCACGACTCATATAAGATGACAACCACGACCGATATAACATGATAGCTACAACCCATGACAATCACGACCTATATAACATGACAACCACGACCCATATAACTTGACAACTATGACCCATGACAACCATGACTCATATAACATGACAACCACAACCCATATAACTTCATAACCATGACCCATATAATATGACAACCTTGACTCTTGCTACATGACAACCACGATTCATTCGAAGGGTCGTGGTTCACATCCACAATGGATCGTGGTTTTCACCCACAAAGGCTCGTGGTTGATATTTGATCCTATCTCTAAAATGACACAACAAAAAGGATGGGCGGGATGGATTATTCACATATATCAATGTATGCCCATTTCGGTCGTGGTTTGCATGGGTCGTAGTTGCCATGTTATATGGGTCGTATTTGTCATGTTAAATGGATCGTGGTTTTCAACGCGTTCACTTCCTTTTCTATCAAACCATTGGTACCATAGCTTAAGGCCCACAATGGGGTGATCCGATCCATCCACCTTATTGGCCAGATCGCCGTGGGCCAAAAAAAATCCTTCCTTTTCTACCAAACCATTGGTACCATAGCTTAAGGCTCACCATTATTTTCTATTTTGTGGCCTACACGATCACCGGGTCAGACTTAAATTTGGGTCCTACCCCTAAAATGACACGATAAAAAGGATGGGCGGCATAGATTATACACACACACACACACATCAATGTGGGCCCATTTGGGTCGTGGTTTGCATGGGTCGTAGTTGCCATGTTATATGGGTCTTAGTTGTCATGTTGAATGGATTGTGGTTTTCAACGTGTTCACTTCCTTTTCTACCAAACCGTTGGTACCATAGTTTAAGGCCCACAATGGGGTGCTCCGATCCATCCACCTTGTTGGCCAGCTCGTCGTGGGCCAAAAAAATTCTGACAGCCACGACCAATGTAACATGACAACTACGACCCATGACAATCACGACCTATATAACATGACAACCACGACCCATATAACTTGGTAACTACGACCCATGACAACCACGACCCATATAACTTCACAACCACGACCAATATAATATGACAACCTCGACCCTTACTACATGACAACCATGATCCATATAAAGGATCGTGGTTCACATGCACAATGGATCGTGGTTTTCACCCATAAAGGGTCGTGGTTGATATTTGACTCTACCCCTAAAATGACCCAACAAAAAAGGATGGGCATCATAGATTATACACATACATCAATGTGGGCCCATATGGGTAGTTGTTTGCATGCGTCATAGTTGTCATGTTATATGGGTCGTGATTATCATGTTGCATGGATCGTGGTATCAACGTGTTCACTTCCTCTTCTACCAAACCATTGGTACCATAGCTTAAGGCCCACGATGGGGTGATCCGATCCATCCACCTTGTTAGGCAGCTCATCGTGGGCCCAAAAAATCTCGACATGGGGTGATCCGATCCATCTACCTAGCCCTAAAATGACACAACAAAATGGATGGGCTGCATGGATTATTCACATACATCAATGTAGGCCCCACTAGATGGTCCTTGCCAAGGCCTATAAAACGAAGACTTTGACCCATATAGCATGACAATCACGAACCTTACCTCATGATAACCACAACTCTTACCTCGTGGCAACCACGACCCACACCTAGGTCATGGTTGTAATGCGGTAAGGGTCGTGGTTGTAATGTGGTAAGGGTCATAGTTGTTATGGGTCGTGGTTCTCATGGGTCGTAGTTGTCATGGGTCGTAGTTATCATGTTATATGGGTCATGGTTTGCATGTTATATGGGTTGCGGTTGTTACATGTTCATTTCCTTTACTACCAAATGAAATGATAGCCATTGGTACAATAGCCTAAGGCCAACAATGGGGTGATCCGTTTCGTCCACCTTGTTGGCCTGCTCGTCATGAGTCCAAAAGGTCCTGACTTGGGCAATGTGCACTTTTAACAAGCATTATAGTGAGCCTGGAAAGTTTCAATGGTGGGTTTCATTGTCACCATTATTTTCTATTATGTGGCTCACACGAGCTCCGGATCAGGCTGATATTTGGGCCCTAGCCGTTAAAATGACAGCAAAAAGGATAGGCGGCATGGATTATACACATACATCAATGTGAGCCCTACGAGCTTGGTCCTTGCCCGCACACAAAAAAGGGTTCATCACTTTTTTGGCATTACTTTCTTGGCATTAAATACGACGTAACTTCTTCTTCCCTATAAAACCGTACAACTACTGAAACAAGAATAAGGGCATTTTCGTCCAAAGCAATCTCCAAAAGATGTCAAAAGGGTACAAGGTACCCCTTCTATGTTGCAATCTCGTAGATGAACGGCCACGATCTCTTTTTGCCGACACGAGAAGCGCTTACCGTACAATGTACGTAACAAAAGGGAACCGTCAGGAACCCAAGAAAGATTCTCGGCAGCTTTTATGGGTGCTGGGGCCTTTGGTCAATGCATTCGAGCAAGCACATGTTTCTTGTACACGTCCCTCGCACGTGCCAATTTTGCAAACTTGCATGAGATCCAACTTTCTTGACAGGTATGCCCTAACGTGCAGATGCTATGGCCCAAAAACAGACCGATCTACTCATCCTCTATGCCACAAACGAGTATAAAACAATGGTCGGTCTGCATTCGACGTGAATGTATGGCCCATTAAATGAGGAATGTCACCTAATATTCTGTCGAGGGTATCTACACGGTGGGATTCGTCTAATGAACGGTTTAGATCTTTCACACGTTTACTGGGTTCTATGTTTGGAATGGAGATTACTAGAAGTGTACATCACCTTCTTTTTGTATGATGGTCAAAGGAGGACAGAGAATGAATGGTCATGATGGTACGATCTGGGAAAGTTGGAAAGAGAATAATGGGTTCGTAAGAGTAAGCCTGCCCTGCCTTTACAAGGAAATGGTCAACAATAACTCAGAAAAAGAAGCTTTTCTCTTGGCCGTCTATAACTATGTCCATGTCTTTATAACTCAACGGCCTTACTATCTTGAGATTGATAGGACCACAAAAATTGCAGAATCCAACTATCCATGGGCTGGGCAATGGGTTAATTGGCCCGGTTCGCTTCTGATGCAGCCATGGGCAAAGCTATGTTGGTAGTAGATATGGTCAAGTCGAAGCCCACCAAACCCTAGACCCTGAAACCTAAACCCTAAACCTGCCAGTATGGCTTGCTTATCAATGGGCTGGGCTAGATGACTTAAACCGACCCGGCTCAAAAACTCAAAGCAATTTAGTAGACGAGCATGGTTTGACAACATGGACCAACTGGTCTGGTGTTGACTCGATTCCTTCCTCAGCTCACCTGAGCCACGGGTGCGTCAGTGTATCAAACTGGATTGAGTCGGACCGATAGTTCTAGACGTCAGTGGGTCAACTCAAAACTCGGCCAAGTCAACTGGATTAGGTGAGAATTTGGGCTTAAGCTTGTAGAAAACACAGCTGCCGGCCTGACTCAGGCAAACTTGGTCTAGACTCATCAAGTGATCTTAGGGCCCGTTTGGCCGGTCAGATTGGAAGGGATTGGATGGTATTGGAAGGGATTGGAAGTTAAATCCCCGGATTGGCGTGCCAAACAGAGTCGGTGATCTGAGCCCAATCCCATGGGTCTTAAGACAATCCACTGACAACACCATCATTACCTTTAACACTAAAAGAAATGCGGGAATTATCGGCGCTTTTTTACAAGTGGCTGACACCCGTAAATGACCTGGTCACAAATATGTTTTAAAGTTCCGGAACCCTAAATCATCTCACACCTCTCTCTCTCTCTCTCTCTCTCTCTCTCTCTCTCTCTCTCTAAAACACCCACGGACTAACCCTTTCTCCCAAAAAAAAAAAAAACCCCAAATCTCTCATCTTCTCCACAAAATACCCTACCCTTATCTCTCCATCGTCTTCTCCTCAATCGTTGTCCATCTCTTGCTCTCGGTCTCAATTTTCCTCTCTCTCTCTCTCTCTCTCTCTCTCTCTCTCTCTCTCTCTCTCTCTCTCTCTCTCTCTCTCTCTCTCTCTCTCGTTGAAGATGGTTGGTTTGCCGTCCACGCCGACATCGACGCTGATAGAGGTGAGTTTGGGGATGATCAGATCTCTGAGTTCAAGGAGGCATTTGGCATGTTTGAAAAGGACGGAGACAGTCAGATCCCTTCGATCTTCACTTTTCCCCCCTTTTCTGTTGGAAATCTGTTGATTTTATGATTTTTTATAGCATTTTTATGGTTGAGGAATTTTATTTTATTTTTTTAATTTGATTTGATGTTGATTTCATCAGATTTGATGGTTTACTTCCGAAATTCTCTGTTGCCCAGTTCTATTCAAAATGACAGATGTGCAGGACATCCGATCCATTGATCCAAAGGTGGGGACCATCACGAAAGATCAACTGAGGTAAAACTCAGGCTGATTGATTCATTAGGTGGTCCAACCTAGTACAATGATACAGATCATAGGTCTTCCATTGATTTCAAACACAGGGCCTACCTGAAGAATGAATGACCTGGATTTTTCTCCTGGTGATCTCCACCGTAGGTCCACATTTTGCATTGCTCAGATGTATACGCTAGGGGCATAAAAGGCATACCATGCTAAAGTAAGTATGAACGGTTGTATGGGAGCATTCCTGATTAAAACAATTAAATATCGAATTTCTCTCCCTTCCTCCCTCTCTCTCTCTCTCGTATATATGAAGCAGTCGTTCATTCATATTAATCTCTCCAAGAAGCAATCTCTTCAGTCCAGCCAAAGGCTGATTGATAAAACAATGAAGAATGGCTATTGAGGACAGTCCCAACCATCAAGTAGATTATTGAGATAAGTTAGTTGCTTGTGTTTCCTAATTTAGCAATGAAACCCAAGTCACAGTTTAGATGACATCATATCCTATATTGTTAGAAAATTAGCCTATTAAGTAAGAAGCTTGATTTTACATGCCTAATTGAAAAGGGAAGCAAGGTTGGTTTTAGATTTCTTACAAAATAACCAGTGCCAAGAATCCATTTTGTGTATACAAGGTTGGTTTTAGATTTCTTACATGCCTAATGGATTTTACATTTCTTTTTATAGTTGTGTTTGGCAGCCTAGATGTGGAATTGGGAACTTAATTATGGCCCCTTGCTTGCAGTGATAGCCCCTTGCTTGCAGCCAAGATATTATTCGATCTCTTCCTCTCCAAAGTGAGCAATATTTCAAATTTGACCAATTAAATTTCCAGTTATTATTCATTATTGTTATCATTGTCATTTTTCTAGTGAATGGTTGTTGTTAGATTTTGTTTTATTAATCATGGAAACCATTGTAATTTTTCTAGTGAATGGTTGTTGTTAGATTTTGTTTTATTAATCATGGAAACCATTGTAAATCAGAGTAATACCGAGCTCTTTGATTTCATAAAGTGTTGATTTCATTTTTGCTTTTCATGATTTACAAGATAAGCCTATATTTTCCTCATAAAATGAGCTTATGGTCCAATTTGACAAATTGTCTTTTACTATTTTCTCTGTGTAATTTTGTGCTCATGCTACTTCTATCATGGGTTGAATATATTCTTAATCTAGGTGTTTCGTAAGTTGGATTTGTCAACAATTTCATGGTGTCACATTTCCATATTTAGCTAGAAGTAGAACTGCTTCAGATTGAATCTTGCTTATGAAATGCATGTTAGCTAAATTGGACTATTTTCTCAATGCATATTAGCAGCTTTTGCAGTGGAATGGCTTATGGTTCCTTTTGAAATAAAAAAATACTCCTAGTGCTCATTACAAATGATAAATTTGAGTTAGTGAGAGTGATGGAAAAAGCTAAATTGTATTCATGTATTTTCTTTTAACAAAGTGTTTGGAACAAATGTCACACAACGTATGTTCTCTTTCTCAGAGAAGGTTTCTTTTATGAAATAAGGGGATATATATGATTTCTCCATGATATAATGGGAATTTTTTGAACTGACTTTCCTTCAATATACCAATGAAAATACCCCTGCATTTTAGAAATGGTGAAAATAATTTTCATCGAATAGACTCAATAACTGTCGTGACGGCATTTTGGTTTTTGCCTAAATACTAATGTTGATATGTGAGACTCAGAATTTTGTGAGGTTACACCCTTCATAATATTCTTGTAAGAAACAAGAATCAAGCAGTTATTCCAGAAGTAGATATTCTTGTCATTATGTACATAAATATCCACTACTCTTCAATCTCCATCAAACATACACTTATAAACATTTGGGAACATGGGTTGAAAGATCTTTTTAAGCAAAATTTATTGTAATACATGAATACAATCATTTCAATAGTGATTTGGTTTTGTTGTTGATAAGTAGGACATATTGTTTTGAAAATATCACTAAATGGTACCTAAAATTGGTGTTGTTGGGTTAATTTCTTTAAAAACATCGGGATGCATGGTAGGCTTTGGGTAGACATTTTCTTCAGTCACTCATACTTATTGTTTCACGTAATGCAGAGCAAGTGTTTTGACACACAACCATTGATCGATCTGTTCTTGATGGTTACAATGTCTGCATCTTTGCATATGGGCAAACTGTTAATGGGAAGACATGCACAATAGTAATATCAACAGTGCACTCACTAAGATAATGTACCTTTGATTTTCTTTAGATGAAGATGTCCAGGTTAGATAGAAAAACAATATGATCATTGGTATTTCTGCAAGTGAATATTATGATCACACTGTTGGTTCTATGCCATCGAGCACTGACAAAACCACCATTTTCTATTGCTTGAAATGAATTGGAATTCATTGATATTATTAGAACTCAGATCCTTTTTGTCCTTGCTCTCCATATCTATTGCTTTATTCAGTCTACCCTACAAATAATTAGGATAATGTCAAGAAGTAGATCAAATGAGGAATAATTTCTTCCTTTTCTATATATAACTGGACAACCAATAGGGTTGTGCAAATTTGTGCAAACAAGTAGGGTTGTCAATGGGTAGGGTCCTATTAGGCCTATTTGAATGCTACTTTTTGACTCTTTTTTTTTTTTTTTTTTTCCTTGTGTGCAGGATTTTAATCAATTGTGCCTAAATTTAGGCCTACAAGCACTTCAAGGGTTGTAAATATTCATGATGTAGAAACTCATTAATTTGAAGATTCTTTGGTTTTTAGATCTTGATTCTTGATGAACCTCTTTCAGGGATATAAGCCACAATAACTACTCTGGTTGGCTCCCATCTCAGTTGGGGAATTTGTCAAGTCTGCAGCAATTGTAAGTTCGATATATATATATTTTTAATTTAGTTATCCTTCTTTAGAAATGCCATTTAATGTCTTGGAATGTCGAATGCCCCACTAGATTTAATTGGTAGTGAATTAATAGGTAATAATTTATTTTATTATTTTATTTATTTTTACTTTTGAAAAGGTTTCAATTCCAACCAGTTGGACCACAAGTTACTATCCACTCACTGACTTACTTCCAACCTATCATGTTCATGGACATCCAACCTATCCAATAGCTTCGCTTCATGATGAGGATGGCCTTTGTAAAAAAGTCAATCCCATCCTCTCATTAGGTGGGCTAGACCATAACATTAATGCTTTTCCATTGGTAAATAACACAATATAATTAATTAATTATTTTCAGGGTTATAAGCTACAATTACTTCGCTAATTGGCTCCCACCTGAGCTAGGGAAATTGGCAAGGCTGCAACAATTGTAAGTTTTTTTTTCCTTCTTCATCTTTTTCAATTCTATATAAGTATTTTTCTTTAGAAGTGCCATATGATGTATTTGGAATTTCGAATTTGCCACCATATTTGGCAGTGATTAATATGTGGTAATTATTATTATTGACAAGGTTTCTAGTCCAACCAGTTGAACTATTAGTCATTATACACATAGTGAATTAAAAAGCCAACTCGGCAATTCTTCTTGCATTAGTCAGATCTCCATCACAGAGTTATCTCTACTACATTTGGAATAATTTTCTTCTCTGAGAAGTCTTTGACTGATTTTACATTTGGAATAATTTTATTTTCTGAGAAGTCTGACTAATTTTAGTCTCTCATTGTCAAGGTTATCAAGAATCTGTTAGGGTGATGTGATGATCGCCCACTGCTCATCATCGAGTTCAACCTCCACCTTAATGGACCTTCCAATATTGTTAAACTGTCAGAGCACGATGGTTGTGAGAGCATTTGCAAGTACCTCCCTTTGTGGTGAGTCTCTTCCTTATTCTGTTAAACATGTAATAAAGTGTACCCAATTAGTTGTTTTTAGATGATTATTAGAACTGGTCCTAAATTGTGATCATGCTTGCCTTTGTTTAGCTCATTGCTTGCAGGTTTCATGAATATAGGTATGTATTGGTTGGGTTGAATCAAGTTGCAGGGAGTCCACAACTAACCCATTTTATAACCAGTCTTGAGTTGACCTCAAACTCAATCCAATAATATATGCGTCGGTCAACTTGGATTGTGGTTGGGTCTTGGTTGGCTCTAGGGTAACAGTATCAGAAACAACTCATTTACATAAACCCCACAACATGCCACAAGGTACCATTCCCAAAAAAATACATATTTGATAAAAAGAACCCCAGCAACTGATTAGTGTGAGGAAAGAGCAACTGAGGACCCAAGCAACACCAAATTGTAGGAAGACAAATCCCCCAGCCATATCACAGAGCGAGTAAACAAGTGATCCACACTTTCTTCATTTTTTCCAACACATGGCTCACATGTTAGGCAAAGGGTATCTTATGTTTTTCATCTTTGTGCTCTCTGATCATTTAATGTATCCTCTGCAGGGAATGGTGCAATGTTTTGTGGGCTCCATGTTGATAATGGCTGCATTGGAGGTCCAACTTTTCTTAGAACTGCATATAGAAATTTGATGCAATGTCGTGGTTGAGTGTAGTCTTCTGTCGAATGGTGTTTTCTTCTTTTGCATCGGTTGGTAATCCTCTGTTTTTGGATTAGCAGTTTATTTCTCTTTAGTAAAATCTTCTATACCATTCATTGTGTGTATGGGAGAGAGACAATTGTCTTTCTTTTCTTTTTCTTTTTTTTTTTTTTTTTGCAATTGCTCTCTCTTGCCCACGATATCGAGACGCCCTCCTTACCTTGGCATCATGGTTTACACCCTCCTTAGCATACATTCGATGCCTGGAGATTCTTTCTTTTTTCTTTATCTTTTTTATTTTTAATTTGAAAGGTTACCAAAAGCTTGGAGGTTGAATCAGAAGTCTGTCAAAATGGGATTTGTTTCTTTCCTTCTCAACAAAATTGAAGCTTTTTTCATTGCCCAAGTCCAATGTGGAATTTGGAAGAACGATTCAATGTTCAACTTTGAGTCTTTGAATCATTCTTATTCTTTTAGGTGTCACCAATTTGTTTTCTTCAGCTATCAGCTACACAAGTGGAAATGCTATCGCATGGATAGGTTACTGAAGAAATGAATTATATGAAGATAAGGGATGACAAGGTAGGTTTTAATATAATCTTATCTCTGCTTGCTTGATAGCATATTAGCCTTTTCTATGAAATGTGAATTTTTCTTCTAGGAAATGGAAACTGCTGTGGTCAATGGAAATGACACAGAGATGGGTCATATAATCGTGACAACTATTGGGGGTAGAAATGGCCAACCAAAGCAGGTAATCACTACATGAATTCTAAAATAATCAGTGCTTGTTGTTCACTAAACTTGTTGCTCACCTCACCTTGTCCATTGCTTTCATGATTATTTGGTATTAGTTATCAATTAACATTAATATTTTTTAGCCAACTCATCAAAATTTAAGATGCGTATTTCAGAAACGGCAAATGATGAGAGTATTAGCATGTTGGAAGTACCTAGCTGCTGCATGAAGGCAATATGACGTTAGAAGATTTCCTCACCCCAACTGAGATAAAAGATGGACTCACAAACCTTGCTAGAGTCGATGGACTCACAAACCTTGCTAGAGTAAAAGAGCTGGTTGCTGTTATGCAGAGGCAGAGAGAAAATATTATGAAGAATGTAGGTAATGCATCCTAACAATGGTCAATTGTAGCAAGTACCTTATCAGCAACAGAGAAGAATGGTTGCCTTAATCATTTTCTTCAGTTAGACGGGCATAGGTTTCTCAACCAATGGCTCCAAGTGAAGTGGTGGCACAAGTGACAGTTCTGTGGAAGAATCAATCAGGCAAATGTTAGGGAGCACTTGAGAAGTCGCCTCTTGATGAGAGCTTCAGGAATTGTGGAAACTGTCAAACATCTCCTTGGCAGGCAATAGGAGCTTGAAAGTCCAGGAGAGGGCAAGAACTTTGTTTGATAGATGAATTTGTTTTTATTTATTGTATTAAATATATATATTTTTAATTGTTTAGTAATATAAATTTTGTTTCATATTCAGTTGTATTTGTATTGCATCATTTTATGTTTCAAATATTTAAAAAATACAGGTTTTGATTGAATTATAATAATAAAAAAAATTACTGGCATGCTAGGGCCTCTCAAATCCATAGAAAGGCTACTCTTGGCGCTTGTGCATAAATCTTTCAGCGCTTTTTCATGAAAAAAAGGTGTTCCGAGACCAGTTTAGCGGCGCTCGAATTAGCGGTGCTAATTAGCGTCATAAAATTCTGTAATTATGGGCGCTCATACAAGCGCCAATAAAAGCATATTAGCTCCGATAATTCTTTTAGCGACATACCCATTAATCGGCGCTTGAGTGGCGCCGATAATATATTCCGCGGCGCTCTTTGGGTATTTCGGCGGCGCTTTAAAGCACCGTTAAAAACCCAAGTTGTTGTAGTGTAAATCCCATCCAATCCACCTTAATCTATTTAAATTTGTCTGAAACATGTTTGGTTCGGGAGATTGGAAGGGATGGGAAGGTTTAATCTCGGGAATCCAGGTATACAACAATCCCATAGATGTCAAGACAATCCACTGACAACACCATCATCACCTAGAAATCCATGCCATCCACCCTAATACCATTCAATCCCTGTCAATCTACCCGGCCAAAAGGGCACGTATAAACTTGGCGGACCTGGTAAAGAGAGCATGAGTGAGTTAATCACTTATTAGGCAGAAAAAAAAAACGGCTATAAGATTCAAACTCAGAACCTCATCTGCAAATGTCACACATGCACCTGTGCACGCACACACGTGTTTGGTGAAACGCTTACATGAGAATTGTGAGCACTTTTTGATACATGATGTAAAAATAAAATTGAAGAGTCCATTAAATAAATCACTTTGTGAAACTGCCAAAGCCCAAAAGTTAGCCTAATCCAGAGATCTAGTTGGCCATAGCAAAGTCAGAGACAATTGTCTCTCATTTTGCTATGGCCCAATTGATTTTTAGATTGGGCTAAGTTTTGGGTGTAGGAGTTTTATGAGGACTAATTTGGTGGACCGTTTAGATTGCACATACATATTATGTGAGATGAGTTTTTTAAAAGTGCTTAGGAGTTCTCGTGAAAACTGGTTTTTATATATATATATATATATATCCAAATAATTTGAAGTATTTATTGCAATCCAATAAATCAAATGTATGCTAGGGATGTGGCACATGCAACACATGTTGAAGGAGAGCAAGGAGAGCAAGGGCTTGATGTAGAGCGCGGGTCGCGGCCAGTTTCATGGCCAAGATGGATCAGAAAAGGCCTGGTCGGCGACATAAGTGATCCAGACCATCGGATTTTAAATCGGGTGTATCTCACAATCTGGAATGAGTTACCTGACGTAAAATATATGATTTTGGGGTAGAACGAGCTACTTTAGCTAACCAACCCTACTATGCCGGGTTGCGACACCCAGAATTACGAAAAACCACTGGATCGACAGTCGTTTCCCTGTTTTAATTTCATTTTTACTATAAATAGTAAGTTTTAGTTTGATTATAACTCTTCATCTGCCGGGCTTTAGGAGTTGTGCCCAATGTGAAAAGAGCTTAGAATAATTAGGAGAACGGTTTGGTGAAGCCAAGAGCTTAGAATAATTAGGAGAGCGGTTTGGTGAAGCCAAATAACACACTTACTATTTTTGGCCAAAAACCTTGTGCACTAGTAGACATCACAACCGTCTATAAATAGTATAAATAGTAAGTTTACTATTTATAGTAAGTCGCGATTTCTAAGAGTTTTAGTTTTAGTTTGATTATGATTTCTTTCTCATTGCTTGGTACCCTTATTTAAAGGGTTGTGAACTCGTTTTTATGGATTGATTAATCAATTTCGAATTTATTAGAATTTATTTCTATTTTATGCTTTCTTTCCTCGTGGATTCGAGAAGTCTCTGTGAGGAGTCCAGAGAAGTTCCGTGGATTCAGAATACTTATCCTCTTGAGGAAGACGGTGCTCGACCTCACGTCCTCCCCTGCGTCAGGGCATGTTTGTTAATGCTAAATTTTTTGTACTTATCGTATAATTTGGAAAATGTTCTATATTTAGTGGTGTATGTTAACACATAAGAAGGAAAGGCTCCACGATTTTTTGTTGAAAATTTTCCATAACGGACATCTTTTAAGCTGAAATTTTTCCGTGTTGGGAGTCTAGCTTGATTGGGAATGAAGCGCTACGTGATTATTATTTTTTTAATCTAAAATTGTTCCAGAGAGATTTTCTCCCCGGCCTTATATACATCCCAGCTTTTAACATGGGGCAAATCTCGAAGCCCACCATGATGTATGTGTTTCATCCATTCCATTCATCCATTTTGAAAGGTCATTTTAAGCCTTTATACAAAAAATGAGAGGGATATAAATCTTAGGTTGACCACACCACAGGAAAATAATAGTGATTGGATATCCACCATTAAAATTTTCCTAAGGTCCAATGTACTGTTTATTTGACATCTAATCTGTTGATTAGGTCATATAGACCTAGATGAATGGGAGGAAAAAAAAAAAAAAAAAAAAAAACAAAGATCAGCTTGATCCAAAACTTTTATGGCCTCAAAAAGCTTTTAATGGTCAACGTTCATTTAACACTGTTTTCTTGAAATGTGGTCCACTTGAAATTGGGATATACCTCATTTTTGGTCTCATACTATAAAATGATCTAGAAACATAGATGGACGGCATGGATGGAACACAGACATGATGGTGGGGCCCACGTAGCCACCTACCATCAGCCATTGGCTGGTGGCAGGGGCGTAGCCAACCCATTTCCGCGGACGCGGATGGGATACTGACAAGATGCTTATTTCATGCGAAAGCCTTTCGTAGGATGTGCAAGGATTCTGTGTGGGGCTAACTTAGATGTTTCTAAGAAATCCAATCACTCTATCCATTTTTTAAGCTCATTTTATAATGTGAGACCAAAAATGAGGTGGATCCAAAACTCAAGTAGGCTACATGAGAGGAAATAGTAGAGATTTAGTGACCACCGTTGAAACATTTATATGGCTGTAAAAGTTTTGTAACAGTCTAATTTTTTCGGTGTCTTCACTTTATAAGGGTGAAAATGACCTTAGAAACGGTTTAGGTGGCATATAAACAGCAAGGTGGAGCTTAAGAAGGTTTCAACGATAGGCATTCCTTTCCCCACAGTTTCATCTCCTATGGCCCACTTGAGTTTTGGATCCTACTCATTTTTGGTAGCATGTCTTAAAATAATGTCGAAAAACAGATGGTTGGGTTTGATTTCTCACAAACATCACAGTAGGCCCCACCCAGAATCCTTTGCGCAGGAACTTCTTGCGAAAGGCCTCGCAGGCAATCCATGTCCCACCTGGACTCACTACTGATGTGACGTCACCTAGTTTCGTGTGCCCACAATGACATATGTTTTGTATCTACGCCGTTCATCCATTTGGAAAGATAAAGATTCAAAGAATGAGTCAAATCCAAAGCTCCAGCGGACCTCACTAGAAAAAACAGTGGGGAGAGTGACGCCACCATTAAAAACTTAAATAGGCCACAAAAGTTTTTGATAAAGCTGATATTTGTTTTTCCCTTCTTCCATGTCTCTGTTAACTTGTGAACATGTTGGATTTCAAATAAAAATCATGGTGAGCCGTATGAAGGTTTCAACGTTAGGCATCAATCTCCCTACTGTTTTTGTGGTGGGGTCAACTACATATTTAGATTTGTCTCATTCTTTAACTCATGTCCTAAAATTATATCTCCAAATAGATGAACGGTGTAGATAAAACACATACATCATAGTGGGCCCTACAGAACTTAGTGATGTCACTTCAGTAGCGAATCTGGCCATTGTCTCACCAATTCTGGCCGCTAAAAGGAATTAAGGGCCTTATGAATAATGATGTTTTAGTTTTCTATTAAGTATTTTAGTTTATTTAAATTAAATATAATGATTTTATTTTCATTTAATAAAAAATAATTTATTTTCAAACAGGAGATAGGGAAAATGTGTCAAATTAACATGTTTCAGACATTTCATATGCTTGTTAACAAACATGTTGCTTCAATATCAGTACTTAATTTTCAGACTTTCAGCCATAATTATCAAACAAGTTTCTTTTACTTCATATTTTAGATTGAGGCTTCAAATTTCAGATTCAATCTTTAGGCTTCATATTTAACAAAATGAAAGGAAAAAGTGGAGAGAAAGGGTGTAGTCATACACTATACACAAAGAAAGATGAATGTTTTCAACATTGGGTAATCTATCTCTACCTTTTTGGTGCTATAGCCCACTTGAGTTTTGGATAAATCTCATTTTTAAATTGATGTCCTAAAATATGGCATTGATATATCTATACATTTATAGAGTCAATTTTTATAATCAATATTATAATTAGCCCCACAATTATTGTTGTAAGGCTCTACACTATAGAGCTACTTATAAAATGGCTGCAAGTAAAACCTAAGCTGTTTAAAAGTTTATTATGGGTGAAATCTATCTTAAAACCATGAAGATAATAGGCATAGATTCAGACACATGATGTATGAGTGTTTGTATCCATCCACTAATTAAGCAGGTAGGGTGTACCTTTAGGCCCACATTCCATTCTTAAACTTGGGTTGGGTTAGTCAAGCTCGACCTAGAACAATTAAATGGATTGGATTGGGTTGGGCTTGCTCTTGACTAGTTTTAAGTACTGGTCCGGTTGGGCTATGGGGCAATGGGTGAAAGGTCATCAGGTTAGAATTCTCAGCCCGTTTAGTAAATGTGTTGGGTGGAGCTGATCCCGACCTGCTCCAAGACCGACCCATTTCCACTACAATGAATGCGGGTCAGTTTTTAGTATTGAGCTTTGACGGTTAGATCCGTGTAAGTTTTTGGGCCATGATCCATGAATGATGGGGTCGGCAAACGAATGGATCCTATCTGCATACATGTGTAGCATGTACGGCGAAGATTGTGAAGAATCAAAATAATCCTCAGGAACTGGTGCAAATGAAACCATGGCATTTGTTAGTTTTCCTAGAGCTATGCTAAGCCCACGTGCATGCACCCCGGCTCATAGCAGTCCGTCTGTAGATGAACAAAACATGGATGGCTCATTCAGGTGCCCCACGTAATGAGTTCATGAGATAGATTTTCAGTCGGCCCATGAATTACGGCTTGGATTTGGGCCAGAACTGCCAACATCTAGGAGTGGGTGAGGACTTCGCAAAACTCAAGTAGGACGGGCCTGTTATGTACAATGGATTAAATGACCCATCATCAAGAAACCCATGACAGGCATTATTTCTATACTATGAAATTAACAATCATCTATACATCAATAATGGAGACTTAATGTCATAACCTTAAAGTGTATTTGATTGGGAAGACATTCCTGATGCCTTGATATCGATGACCGAAATCTTAATCTTCCACACCTCACAATAGGACTAGAGTTTTTTCTCATATGGAGGTGAGGGGACCAATACATCTATTTATAAAAAAGAGGGCTAGAGAAGCTTATCCATCACACTTCTCTCCTCTATAGTTTCCACAACGTAGGGTTTTTATATCTGGCTTAATAACAATATATATAGACCGTTCAAACATCCTATCCCAAACCTATTTACAATGATCACAACTATAGTTGGGCCCACTGAATAGCTCGATCTAAATAATTCAACGATCAAATCTAAACTAATGATCATGTGTGACCCACCTGATAAGAGTCTTAGTACAACTGGGGGTGACTAAATTGTGTGACCAGCATGCATTGGACCTCGGTCCAGCCCATGCTAAGGAACGGTTGATGTGATGGGCTCCATGGTAGATGATACAATGGGCAAAAATATCCTAAGTAGGGGAGCCTATCCTATCAAGTTGTGGCCTGCAAGAAGACCTTCATGAAGAGAAATGCAGCTGCTTTCCTCAATTAACTGAAAAAGGTCCATCATGGGTGGCTTGGATCTTCCATGCTGGACAATTTTGGGGAAGACCCATCATCAAGGTGCAGCTCAACAGACAATTCTGTAAGAACTCTATGTGGTGGGCCTTTACTGATCAACGATCTGGATTGTATTCTAGTTGGACTATTTGATTGAATTAATCAATGGACCCCACTTAAGGTGATACGCTGCGCAATCTAATGTGTGCAGCACTACGTATTTGGGTTGAATGCTATAGCCTTACGCAAGGCAATTTGAGTCGAACTAGGACTCAGTGATATGGAGCGTGGGAGAGAGAGAGTTTTGATGGGTTTCAAACTCTCTCTCTAGAGTCTTTATAAAAGGGAGCTGGGTCCCCGATCCTACACCACGGCAGAAATTCGAGTCCCATCTAGTGTTTTGCAGAAAGGGTGTGAAGGAAAGGAAGATCCTAGCTTTATCGGTTTTCTGGCATTGGTATTATTATCCGGTTCCTATGGCGTCACAGCTAGGTAAGCTATCCGCCCCCTTGATCACCATATCCTGTGCACAGCCGACCTCTGGAACTTCCGCATCCAGATAAAATAACAGATGGTATCAGAGCCACTGTGCAAAGGCATGGATGATCAGATTCATCTAATTTTCATATTCAGGTTCGTATTAGGGATTTCAGATTCAAAACCCATATAGATAATCAGGGTTTATTTCTTCCCAAATTCAGAGCTGTAATGTTTAGGGATTTTAATCCCAAATCCAACATTGGGGAATTCAGTCTCATAAACCCCAAAAATCCAGCTAAGATTAGGGATTTTGAATCCCTATATTCAGTTGAGAAATTAGGAATTTTTAGATTTGAACCCCAAATACAAAAATCCAGGATTAGGGATTTGGATTCGAAAATCTAGATTTAGGATTTAGAAAATCCCAAATCCAGTTATTCAATTGGGGATTTCTATTACTAAATTCCCGATTATCCCAAAAGCTCTCACCGTGATCTGTTGGACCGATGGCCATTGTCGAATCTCGTTCGTTTGGACGATGGTGATGCGTCTCCACCTCCCTTTTTTCTTCCTCTATCCGGAGAACTCGCCAGCGCCTCGAGCTTTTGCGTTCGTCTATGGCAGTCGATGCACCTGCCGCAGCCGCTGCTTTCGTTGATCTCTTCTCATTGCATGAGGCGGACAGGGAGACCAACTGAGATTCATCTCTCTTTCTTCCCTTTTCCGAGGCTGCATGCAGTGGGTCGAGATCTACCAGCTCCTTCCTCGTCGCAGACATTAGGTCGAAAACGACCTGTGTTTTTTCGTTGCGACTGGAATTAGGTCGAAAACTGACCTTATTTGAAGTCGGGTCTACAGACTCGATTTGATTCATTCGGACATATGGACCCGATGTGCAATTGGACAGACATTTAGACCGTATTGGGTCCAACTATGTATTCGGATCCACTTACATTGGGACCTAGTGATGAGATCCAGATGAACATTGTGCAAACCTTGGCCCATTCGACCGTGTACTCGATAACACAATTTGAAGACCATGCTTGTGCATCTTGGTTGCATAACCTTTAGTATGTCTCCATGATCTGGACCGTACATTTAAGTCACAATGAGCAATCTGTTTCATTAGTTGGATAGACAATATTATTATGGGCCATTAGACATGTGGATCTTTGATATTTGGCATGGATTGTCCATATGGACACCAATTTGATGATCTATCAATCCATCTGAATTATTTAGTGATAATCGTCTATTGTGAGAATGTTGAAAACCAGACACAATGCTTATTGATGATGTACAGATCCATTTAGAGTATTGATTCGGCCCTATTATAGGCCCATCACCCATCCTTAAGAGTTGATATGGACCATTGGAATATATGGTATGAAACCTGTCTGCATGTCTCACTTTAAGGTTCATATATTTTCCAATGATCAATACCGACCATCTTATGGGCCGCATCGGACTAATTAAGATATAATCCAAAGAGAGACAGGATTATAATAGCAATCTTAAAGTCTATATTTGTAGTTTTGAATTCGGCTGTGTTAGCTACCATAGTGACCTCAATCGATGAAAATTTTACAAATACAAACTTGTAACATTGGGATAAGTAGGATTGTATACAGTTGCGTTTATTCTTCATGCATACGGTAACGAAAACAAAGACGATTACCGTTTGGCAGAGACGTAAACGGGTGAAGTAAATGGTGTTGGTAATGTAAAGCTGAAAGACTCATCTCACCCACAGGTGTTGAGTATCTCAGATTTACATGACTTACATCACTTAGCTCCATGTTCAGGAGGATCACTAACATGTTGTCATTACCACCCACAGGAGGAATGATAATGATGTAATAGATTCTCACCAAGATGAGATGGTTGGGCCCATAGTCATCTTGGATGATTCAGTTGATGCCTCCCTTAGCAACTGAATTGATTCAGTTAGCCTGATAATTTTTTGTTTACATTCATGAAATTAATTTGTGAAATCATCTACTAATGTGAGTATATATGTATCTCTTCTATTTCAGTCTCAATTCCAACTAATACGCATCAAGTTCCTGCCCTTAATGGATCTAACTACGCTCAATGGAAGAACGCCATTGAAGTTATACTGGGCTGTCTTCAATTAGATCTTGCCCTGATAACACCAGAACCGCCAGAACCATCTGATGATGCCACTGAAGCTGAATATAATCGATGGGTTGCATGGTTTAGATCAAATGATACATGCCTGAAAGTAATTAAGTATTCGATTTCTGAATCTATGAAGGGCGCCATGCTTGATACAGACAATGCCAAAACTTTCCTAACTGAAATGGGAAAACGGTTCAAGAAATCTGATAAATCTGAAGTAGGCATCCTTCTAAATAAATTGACTCGTTCGTCCTACGACGGAAAAGGCAACATCCGTGAATACATTGTAGAGCAGATCGAGGTTGTTTCTAAGATCCGTGCTCTAGGACTTGTACTCACTGATGATCAACTAGTTCATTTGATCATGAATAACCTACCTCCCCAATTCGGCACGTTCCTGGTGAACTATAACACTCTGAAGGACATGTGGACATTGGATGAACTTATCACTCAGTGTGTCCAAGAAGAAGACAGGATCAGGCAGGTGGTTAAAGTTTAAAATGTTAATATGGTGACCTCAGGTCATGGGCATGGGCAAGGGAATAAAGGTAAGAAGAAGAGGAAACAAGGTTCTAATAATGGATTCTCTGGTCCTCCATCTGGAAACCATGAGAATCAATCTGGAAATGGATCTAAACACAAACGGGTTAAAGGCAAACCGTGCTTCTTTTGCAAAAAGGCGGGTCATTTTAAGAAAGACTGCGAAGGCTTTAAGAATTGGCTCATGAAGAAAGGTAATAATTCTATTCTTGTCCGTTTTAAATCTTATCTAACTGATGTGTCAGCGGATTCCTGGTGGATAGATTCAGTTACTACTATTCACATATGCACTTCTATGCAGGAATTACTACAGGCCAGGCCACCAACTGATGCAGAGAGCTCAGTATACGTAGGCAATGGTGTCAAGGTAGACGTGGAGGCAATAGGAGTCTATAGGCTTAAGTTAAAGTCTGGTCAAGTTTTGGATTTAGTAGATACATTCTGCGTGCCATCTATAAGGCGCAATTTAGTTTCAATTTCCTGTTTGGATAAGTTAGGATATTCATTCCATTTTGAAAATAAAAGTTTTGCTATTTACTTTAATTCAAATAAAGTTGGAACCGGCTCTATAGTAAACAACTTATACTAGTTAGACTTGATTGCCTCTCACGTCTATAATATTAATAGCTTGCATGGAAATAAAGTAGGATCCAAGCGAAGACTAGATTATGAGAATTCCTCTATGTTGTGGCATAGGCGGCTATGTCATATATCTCGTGAGAGATTAGACAGGCTTGTGCGAGAAGGTATTTTACATTCTCTAGACTTCTCTGACTACAAAGTATGCATTGATTGCATAAAAGGGAAACAGACTAGAACGAGAAAGAAATGTGCAACTAGGAGTGTAGATCTATTAGAGGTTATACATACAGATATCTATGGACCATTCCCTACAGCCTCATGAAGTGGCCACAAATATTTTATTACCTTTATAGATGACTATTCTCGCTTCGGGTACCTATACCTTATCAGTGAGAAATCAGATGCTCTGGATGCTTTTAAAATCTATAAGGCCGAGGTTGAAAATCAACTCGATAAAAGAATTAAAGTTGTTAGATCTGACCGTGGTGGTGAATACTATGGTAGATATGACGAATCAGGACGCAATCCAGGGCCATTCGCTAGATACCTGCAGGATTGTGGCATTTCGCTCAATACACTATGCCTGGCACCCCAGAGCAGAACGGAGTGGCTGAGAGACGTAATCGCACCCTTATGGATATGGTGCGAAGCATGGTCTGTAATACGACATTGCCAGAATCTCTGTGGGGTGATGCGATCAAAACCGCAGTTCATATACTAAACCGGGTTCCCAGCAAAGCAATTAACAAAACTCCTTTTGAGTTGTGGAATGGGAGAAAACCAAGTCTCCGATATCTACATATTTGGGGTTGTCCTGCTGAGGCCAAAGTTTATAACCCGCATGAAAAGAAGCTTGATCCTAGAATCGTAAGTTATTTCTTAATTGGATATCCAGAAAGATCAAAAGGCTATCGATTCTACTGTCCTTCCCACTCTATTAGGATTGTTGAGACTGGGAATGCTAGATTCATTGAGGACACTGAAAACAGTGGGAGCACGAACATAAGAAATTTTGTATTTGAGGAACAAAGGACTGTGACTCCTGTCATAGTCAATCCAGATCACGTGAAAATTAATGGTGCAGTCGATTCTGCAGTCACTGCAGAACACCACGTAGAACCTCAAATACAAACCACTGATGAGGAAAATCAATATCAGACCCAGCATGTTGAGCTATTAAGAAGATCTGAAAGACAGAGAAGGCCTGTAAATCGAGACGATTACATCGTATACTTACAGAAGCACGACTTTGACATAGGGGTGGACAAGGATCCTGAATCCTTTACACAAGTCAAACAAAGTGTAGATCCTTCTCGTTGGTTTAATGCCATGAAAGATGAGTTGAAATCCATGCAGGACAATAAAGTATGAGATCTTGTAGAGTTACCTACTGGAATAAGGCCGATTGGTTCTAAATGGATATTTAAAACCAAAAGGGACTCCAAAGGTAATGTCGAAAGATATAAAGCCCGACTTGTTGCCAAAGGTTTTAACCAACGTGAGGGTATTGACTTTAAGGAGACTTTCTCTCCAGTATCTAAGAAAGACTCATTCAGGATCATAATGGCTCTAGTAGCTCATATGGATTTAGAGTTACATCAGATGGATGTAAAGACTGCATTTCTCAATGGGGATCTAAATGAGAATGTTTATATGTTGCAGCCCGAAGGTTTTGTAGCTACTGGCTCAGAACATTTGTTTTGCAAACTTAAGAAGTCCATCTATGGTTTGAAATAGGCATCGCGACAGTGGTACCTTAAGTTTCATGAAGTAATTTCCTCATATGGCTTTGTAGAAAACACTGCAGATGAATGTATCTACATTAAAACCAGTGAGAGTAAGTTCGTTATGATGATTTTGTATGTTGATGACATTCTGTTGGCTAGCAGTGATACCAGGATGTTGAGTGACACCAAAAAATTCTTATCTTAAAAGTTTGAAATGAAAGACCTTGGTAAAGCTTCTTACGTCATCAGCATTGAGATTCGCCGTGACAGAACACTTGGATTGCTCAGCCTGTCACAGAAGGCCTACATTAGTAGGGTACTTAAAAGATATGGCATGCAAAATTGTGCTCCAGGAAAGTCACCCATTGTAAAGGGTGACAAATTTGGTTTATTTCAGTGTCCAAAGAATGATTTGGAAAAGAATCGAATGAAAGATTTTTCGTATGCATCAGTAGTAGGGAGCATCATGTATGCTCAAGTCTGTACGCGACCGGACATTGCCTTTGTCACTGGAATGTTGGGAAGGTATCTATCTAATCCAGGAGTGCAACATTGGATAGCTGCAAAGAAAGTGTTACGGTACCTTCAGAGAACAAAAGACTTCGGACTCACATACAGAAGATCTGATCAGTTGGAGTTGATCGGATATTCAGACGCAGACTTCGCAGGCTGCGTTGACACTAAGAAGTCTACTTCAGGGTACATCTTCATGATGGTGGGAGGAGCTGTGTCGTGGAAAAGCGTGAAACAATCTACCACAGCCTCATCCACTATGGAAGCTGAATTTATTGCCTGCCATGAGGCATCAAATCAGGCACTATGGTTACAGAGTTTCTTCTCGTGTTTGCGAGGTACTGGAGCATATCCCAAAACCATTGAGAATATTTTGTGATAATTCGGATGTTATTTCCTTCTCTAGTAACAATAAGCATTCATCAAGGTCGAGGCATATCGATATCAAGTACCTTGTTGTAAAGGAAAGGGTTCAGAATCATCAAGTGTCCGTGGAATTCATCGGCACTAAGCAGATGATTGCGGATCCGCTCACTAAAGGGCTCCCTATCACACCATTTTAGGAGCATGTTACATCCATGGGAATCATTGATCCTACAGATGTTTTCAGTTAGTGGGAGTTGAGTGTATTTTGATTTTCACAGACACTTAGAGATCTCGTTTTATGCAGTTTATTTAGATGATTTTGATATAAAGATTTATTTCTGCTTCTCTATATATATGCGCAAAATTTTGAGTAAGTAGAACTATAGACGTGTCTCGTTGGAGACATGTAAAAGCTTCAGGACCTCTTAAGGATAGACACATATCATCACACTAAAGTGTGTAATCCTTATACCACATTTCCTAGTTCGTGATCTATGTCGTTAAGATTGAAAGTACTTGTGATTGCGCTTAGTCTCACTTCGCCTAAATTAAATGTTGTGACGACTACCGTTTTTCGATACTGACAGTCTTGATGGACCAGATTGAATAGCATTACTCATAATGTCCAACTATTTCATTGGTTAACCATTCAGATGTTTTCTTAATATCAAAACTTGATTTCAAAATTTTATGACAATCAGTGACGTTGCTCAATGAGGCCCAAGTGGGAGAATGTAAGAACTCTATGTGGTGGGCCTTTACTGATCAACGATCTGGATTGTATTCTAGTTGGACTATTTGATTGAGTTAATCAGTGGACCCCACTTAAGGTGATACGCTGCGCAATCTAATGTGCGCAGCACTGCGTATTTGGGTTGAATGCTATAGCCTTACGCAAGGCAATTTGAGTCGAACTAGGACTCAGTGATGTGGAGCGTGGGAGAGAGAGTTTTGATGGGTTTCAAACTCTCTCTCTAGAGTCTTTATAAAAGGGAGCTGGGTCCCCGATCCTACACCACTGCAGTAAATTGAGTCCCATCTAGTGTTTTGCAGAAAGGGTGTGAAGGAAAGGAAGATCCTAGCTTTATCGGTTTTCTGGCATTGGTATTATTATCCGGTTCCTATAGCGTCACAGCTAGGTAAGCTATCCGCCCCCTTGATCACCATATCCTGTGCACAGCCGACCTCTGGAACTTCCGCATCCAGATAAAATAACAAATTCAACTAAATTATAGACCCAGGGGCCCCACTTGCAGGCATCAAAATTAAAATGGTTAACAGTCCGTTCATGGAACCATGGTTTCTTGGAAAAACTCTTGATTTTATGTGATTTTGTATGAGTTTGTTGTTGTTATTGGTATTGGAGGATAATCATAGATCAGTTAGATTGCTGTAAATGCTCTTAGATTTGAATTTTGTATTTTGAATGCCATGTGATATGTATCTACATGGTGTGTACCATTTCTATTTAATTCTCTTCTCACTCTCATACACAAGAACTTCGTATTCAACTTCAGATCTTAAAGAAGGATGCTCTATCCATGACCGACTATCTCTAGAAAGTCTAGCTCATTGCAGATAGTCTTGGTGGACTTGGACTAGAGTACGATGCCTTCGTCAATTCGATTAAGAATCGATCGGATCGAGTTGGAGTTAATGCTCTCCATGTGCTATTCCTTACTCAAGAAATTCGCTTGGAACAATCTCATAATGTTCCACTTCTTGATACTCCTCTCCCATCAGTGAATCAATCCACACAATATATATACAGGGAAAAGGTTCTATGCGCTCGAGTTGACGATAAGCTTATCCTGAGGTCGAGCTGTGTGGGCTCCACTGTGATGCGTATCGACCAACAACACCGTGCATTTGATGGGTACCCTTTAAATTATGGGATATCTCAAAAATCAGCCATATACGGAACTCAGGTGGGCCATACCATCTAAAATTATATGAAGACACCATTAAAACATATAAAAGCACTTGGTGAGGCCCACCTGAGTTTTCCATGCGCCTGAAACTTGGTCTAAACCCTCATTCAACTGGGATACACATAATGGATGGGTTGGATTTGCAAACCACATCTTAGTGGGCCCTCAAAAATGGTTATGAATGTTTTAATGGTGTACGGCCCCCTCTCCACTTCTGTGTGTGTGTGTGTGTGTGTGTGTGTGTGTGTATATATATATATATATATATATATATATATATATATATATATATATATATATATATATATATATATCACATACACTCACACCCCACATACACCCGCACACTCACACCACCATGGTTTTTCACCACAATGGGTACTCAGAATCCATGACCTCGTGTAAACTCTTATAAGTCTACCTCTGAGGCATGAGGCATGAGCAAGGGCCCCTGCTTACACGTATCTACTCCTTCCTTTTAATTACAAAATGTTCTTTAAGTAAATTTACCAAGGATAATAACATCTTTGAATTTTATCGTCATTGTTTTTTTCTTTTATTATTATCAAGGATCAACACACGGGAACCATTCTTCTATAAGTGAGAATCATACTGGCCGTTTTCGTGTTGCCACTGGTCCACCCAATCACAAAGCTCTAGCTTCTGTGTTTGCCGCTGAGCGTGCATCATTTGATCCTTAGCATCCCCATTTGGGACATCGAGCAGATCGCATCCTTCGTCATCTAAAAAAAATAAAAAAAAATTTCATGTGTAGGGCTTTTAATAATGTCATTAGTTTGCTCGGCTTGTCAAAAGGGCAAGAGTCATTGCCTTCCATTTTAGACCTCTGACTCTATTTCACCTTTTCCTTTTGAATTGATTCACTCAGGCATTTGGAGCCAGCTCCTGTCATATTTACTAAGTCATTAGTCTCATGTGTAGGGTTTTTACTCATGTCATTAGTCTGATGCATTCGATTTGTTCAACGTTTAAAATACATTTTGAAAATTTATTCAACCATAAGATTAAGGTCTTACAAACTAATGGTGACAGTTAAGTTACTAAGCGGGTTCATGAATTTTTTACATGGCAATCTTATCTTGCATAGATGCTCATTCCGATACATGCCAAAACAGATTTGTGCATTTGAGCACAAGCATCAACATGTTGTCGAGACCGCTCTCTCTCTTATTGCTCACTCCATCTCAGCACACTATTGTGGTGATGATTTCAAACTGCTACATTTTTAGTATATCTGTTAACATGTAAATTGCATAAGTACAATGCTCCATGGAAAAAGCTATTTGGTACTAAACCAATTTTTCATACATTTGGTTATGCATGTTACCCATATCTTACTACATATCCAAGAAACTTGCCTAATGATCTACACAATGTGTTTTCATGGGCTGTAGTGAAAACATGGAGGCTACAAATGTTGGGGGCCTTGCACAAAACCTTAGGATCTAGCCCTCCAGAACAAACCAGGATTTTGGATAATAAAGCAATGAAATAAATCAAAGCATCAATCATACACCACACAAGAGAATTTTACGTGGAAAACCCTCAAAGAGGTAAAAACCATGGGACCTCGTCCAGATCAACAATCCACTATGAAGTAGAACGTTTACAACCTTCTTCACTCATGCAGGAGTGAATGAACAATGAAAGAATAAAGAAAACCAGAGAGATCTCACCGATTACGAGGACGTAGGAGCGCAGAGATATAGACTGCACCGTAGATCACCTCCACGAGCATAACCTCCCTTCTACAAGCTTCCTCTCTCTCTTTCACCTTTGATAACCCTCTTGTGTTTTTCTCATCAACACAACATACCCTAGAAAAACTCTAGGGACCCTTTTTTATAGTTTTAGGAAACTCCTTTGCGCATCCTACTTGCAAAAGGACTTTGCGCATCCCAGTTGCGAAAGGACTTATGCATCCCAGTTGCGAAAGGACTTGCGCACGACGGGTCAAAAAAAAACCCATCAACAAATGCTTAAACTTTTCTACTCTGCGTCTGTTTGTATTTGGATATGTTGTCTCTGATGATGCAGATTTTCAATTTGCTACTTACCTAACTCGAAAAAAAAAATCTCTGTCCACCAATTGTGGTTTCATCATCATCGATTATTTCACCACAAGATGCTCCAAATGCCACCCATTCTCTAGATGCTACTCTTGGTTTTGTCATCCATGTCAACCTGTATCTCCACATCTATATGGATCTTACTCCCATATATCATCCTATCCCTACCTCAACTGCTACTCACGCTTCACAATCGATGATTACTCGTTCAAAAGATGGCAATGGCTGAAAAGTATAATGCTCTTATTCAAAATGGCACATCGTCTTTGGTTCCACCGATGCGTCACATGAATGTGGTTGGATATAAATGGGTTTTCAAATTGAAATAGTGTCAATGTTTTCATTGAGCGCTGACTCGCTGGAAAGGTCTCAATCAGCAGCAGCACTAGACTCTGATGAAACCTTTAGTCGCCTTGCACTGCTTCACAATGACTAATGGTTGGGTCCTTTGCCAACTTCATGTTAAAATGGACTTTTTACATGGCCTGCTTAATGAACATGTGAATATGCAACAATCTCTGGGTTTCAATAATCCCTATTTCCCCTCTCATGTGTGTAAACTTCATGAAGTCATCTATGGGCTAAAAAAGGCACCCTAGCAGCTTAGCTCTTACCTTCTTGAATTAGGATTTGTGGGGTCTAAATCTTACACATCCTTATTTGTTGGAAACATGTCTAGTAATATGATTAATATCATTGTCTACGTTGATGATATCATACTTAAAGGGTACAGCGAATTGGAGATGAATACTCTTCTTTCATCTTTGCGGTTGAAATTTGCATCAAGGATCTTGGTCTGCTACATTATTTCCTTAGGATTGAGGCCACTCTTGCTACTGGTATCCTTCTCCTATAGTTATACCAATGTAAATGTATCTTTTCTCTTCTCAAGCAGACCAACGTGGATTCAGCCAAGCCATATAGTACTCCTGTTGTCACAGGCTGCAAATTATCACATCATTCTGGCTATGTTCTGCCTGATGCTGCTTAGTATAGTAGTGTTGTTAGTGCACCTCAAAATAAAACTATCACTATACTTGACATTATATATTCAGTTAATCAAGCCTGTCAATTTATTCATGGGCTTTTTTTCTTTTCTTTT
The DNA here is from genome assembly GCA_030180095.1 of Magnolia changhungtana. Taxonomy (NCBI): domain Eukaryota; kingdom Viridiplantae; phylum Streptophyta; class Magnoliopsida; order Magnoliales; family Magnoliaceae; genus Magnolia; species Magnolia changhungtana. The sequence continues at coordinate 1,509,789 of JASAUF010000283.1, forward strand.
CATGGGCCTACTTCTGCACTCGACTGCTATTGAAAGAATTTTGCTAATCTCTTCTCTAAAGCTCACTGCCTACTATGATGTTGACTGGGCTAGCAATCTTGATTATCGAATATTTAAAGTGGTTATTATATATTTTTGGGCTCAAATCTCATATCCTGGAGCTTTAAGAGGTAACTCACAGTTGCCCGTTCAAGTGCTAAGTTAAGAATATTGGACTTTGGCTAGCACTATGGCTAAATTTCTTGGGTCCAATATCTTCTACGTAATCTGTGTTTGTTACAAGATCCATCAATTCTCCGGTGTGAGAATCTGAGCATAACCTATATAGCGGTCAATCCTTTGTATCATGCACGAACAGAACATGTCAGCTTGATTTCTATTTTGTATGTTAACGGGTTTAAGCAAAGAACTTGATGTTCTATATGTATCATCTCACGAACATGTGGCTGATATACTCATTCAAGGGATTAACATCACTCATTTTCACCTTACACAAGACAATTCACACTTGTTAATTGAACACGCAGCATGCATGGGAGTATGGGAGGATCATCATCCATTAGTTAGTCTGTTGTAACTATTAGGTTGTTGTAATTTCTCTTAGCTTTGAATTTCATATTTTGTATTTTGATTCCCATGTGATGTGTGTTTATCCCTATTTTTGCCGGTTCCTATGGGAGCCAATCAGGAAAGCTTGCACTACGCCAAAAGGGTCAATTTGCGACGTATTTTTGCGACGGACTTAGTCCGTCGCTAAAACCTCTTGGTTTAACGATGGATTAAATCCGTCGCTAATGGAAAAGGTCCGTCGCTTTGTCGATAAACCGTAGTCTGAACATCGCTGAATTTAGCGACGGATCAAAATCCGTCGCTAAAATCTGATTTACGACGTATTTACGACGGATTTTGGTCCGTCGTTAGTAGGCGACGGACAAAATCCGTCGGAAAACTTGATTTTGTAACCGTCGTAAATTCCCGCCTAAAACACCAAAATGGCGCTTTTTGGTTGCCTTTCATGACGGATCAAGGTCCGTCGTAAAAGGCCTCATGTCCGTCGTAAAAGTACTGTTTCCTCATTTTTAATTTTTTTTCATTTTTATCGAAATATGGTGGAAAAGAAATTATTTTTTTTAGTCGAATAATTGTTTTTTAATAGAATTTCATGGGTTTAATTACACATATTTGTATCTAAGATTATTTTTTAACAATTGATTGAATGCAAAAAGAAAATTTATTTTGTTTTTATATCAAATGAGTGAAATTTTTATTTTTATTTTTTAATTTAAAATTAATATTTAAATGATTTGCAATATCACATGAAAAAGAATATTGAGAAGTTTAAAAAATTTAACAATGTTTGAGAAAACAAATTAGATTTTGAAAAAATAAAAATAGTGATTTAATAAAAATCTATTTTGTGGGAAAAAAGAAATTTGAAAAAAGTTGATAAATTTGAAAAAAAAAAAAGCATTTGATTTTGAGAAAAAAAAATATCTTGAAAAAGAAAATTAAAAAAAATTAAAATGTGAAAATTTTGACAATGTGAATTTACCATAATATTTTATAAAAACAATGATATTTTGAAAAAAAAAATATATCATTTTGAAAAAGAAAATTGAAAAGTTGAAAACCAAATGATGCTTTTAAAGAAAAAAAAATCAGCATTTTGTAATTTTTGGGGAAAAAAAAAAATAAAATTTGGAAAATTTTTTGAGATTTTGAAAATAAAAATTCTGAATTTATATTTTAATTTTTTTGAAATATTTTATAATAAAAATGATATTTTGTTAAAAGTTTTCAAAGAAAATTAAGAGTACAAAAAATATATTTTTAAAAAAAATGTTATTTTTAAATAGAAATTGAAATTTATCTGTGAAATAAAAAATATTTGTTAATAAATTATTAGGTACATCCACTAATTGAACCTTTAAACGTTAAAATCAAATTTCACTGAAATTGTTGATCAATCTTGTATGCCCAATATCTTCTTCATATGTAGCTTGATCGAGGTGAATAACTAGTCAAATTGAGGGTATTGATCAGTAAAGTAGAGTGAATGGACCAGACATGTAAAATGGGCCAAATATTCTAATTAAAATTATGACTCAACTTAGTAACATCATGAGAACCTAAAAATTGATGTTGGTAAGTTTTGTGGGGCCCATCATGATGTGTATCGAACATCAACACCATGCATTTGATGTGTCCCTTTTAGGTTATGAGATATCTCAAAAATCATCCGTATACGAAACTTAGGTGGGCCATACCATCTAAAACCATATGAAGACATCCTAAAAAATATAAAAGCACTTGGTGGGGCCCACATGAGTTTTGGATGCGGTGAAACTTGGTTTGACCCCTCATCTAAGTGGGACACACATAATGAGTGGGTTGGATATGTGAATCACATTTAGGCAGGCCCAATATATGATTATGAATGTTTCAAGGAAACCCCTCTCTACTATATTTACTATATTTAGGTGAGTTACTCATTACCTTTATTACCAGAGTAAACTCTGTGGGGTCCACCGTTATTTATTTATTTTATCAACTCTGTTCATCCATGTTAACAGATAATTTGAGGTCTAAAGAACAAAAAGGAAGCATATCCAAAGCTTAAGTGGACCAAACCACAAGAAATAATGTGATTGAACCTCTACCATTGAAAAATTCTTGGAGGCTATGGAAATTTTGGATCAAGCTGATGTTTGTATTTTATCTTCATTCATATATTTTTTATATTATGAACAGGTTGGATGGGAAATAAACATTATTGTGGGCCCAAGGAAGGTATCAACGTGGAAATCATTATTCCACACCGTTGCATGTGGCATGGTCCACTTAAGTTTTGGATTTACTGAAAATTTGGAATCAATCCACATTATTCATCTATTTTTTGAAATCATTTTAGAGAATTATCCAAAAAATGAATCATATCCAAAGATTAAATAGACCACGCTATAAATAAGGGGAACGGATTGGCTACTCCCCTTGGCACCCGCCAATGGTTGGTGGTCGGTGCTCTATGGGCCCCACCATGATGTATGTGTTTCATCCATGCCTTCCATCTATTTTGAAAGATTATCTTACGGCATGAGACCAAAAATGAGGTATATCCCAATCTGAAATGGACCATATTACAGGATACAAAGTGTTGAATGAGCGTCAACCATTAAAAACATTTGGGGGCCATAAAAGTTTTGAATTCAAATGATTTTTGTTTTTCCCCTTCATCTAGGCCTATATGACCTAATAAACAGATTGGATGTCAAATAAACAGTACAGTGGGCCTTATGAGGATTATAATGATGGATATCCAATCACTATTATTTTCATGTGGTATGGTCCACCCGAGATTTATATACCTCTCATTTTTGGAATAAATTCCTAAAACGATATTTTAAAATGGATGAACGTAATGGATGAAATACATGCATTATGGTGGGGCCCACAGAGCACTGACCACCAGCCAAGGGGTTGGTCTTTGGGGAGACTAGGACGTGAATTTCTTGTGAAAGCATTTGCAGCAAGTTCCTGTGCAAGGATGCTGGGTGGGGCCCACTGCGATGTTTTTGATCAATCCACCCCATCCATACGTTTTTATAGCTCATTGTAGGATGCGATAAAAAATGAGTTGATCCACAACTCAATTGAGTCACACATGCAAGAGGGAAAACTGGGGAAAGAAATTTGTACGGTTGAAACCTTCCTGGGCTCCATTCTGATGTCTTTGGGCCACCCAAACCGTTTATAACGTTACTCTCAATGGGATAAAGTATAAGAACTGAAAAAATATCCTGATACAAAACTTTCATGTCCATAAGAATGTTTCAACGGTGCTCACTGAATCTCCATTGTTTCCTCTCTTGTGGCTCACTTGAGCTTTGGATCCACCTAATTTTTGGTCACTTGTCCTAAAATGATCTTCTAAAATGGATGAACGGAGTGTATTTCTCCAAAATATCTCAGTGGGCCCCACCCAATATTCTTGAGTGGGAAGTTTATGCAAAAGCCAACGTACGTATCTGGAGACCATATCTTTGAAGTGATGTCACCAAACTCCGTAGGCCCCACCATGATGTACGGTTTGTATCCACACCTTCCATCCATTTGGAGAGATCATTTTAAGGCAATATCCAAAGAACGAGTTAAATCCAAAGATTGTGTGGTCCACTCAAGATTTAAATCCAAAGCTCTAGTTGACCCACATACGTCCAACTAATAATATTTTCTAATTGTGTGGTCCACCCAAGATTTATTTCAATATAATTTTGGGGATCTCATGCAAAATGATGACGTGAAATGGATGGACGAGCGTGGATGAAACAAATCTATCATGGTGGGGCCCACTGAGCGATGCAGTCCAAACGTCAACTTACCGTTTTGAATTATAGTTTTGCAATGTAAGTCTTGTATTTTATGTAAAATAGTGGTGACTCGTCCATAACAACAAGTGGCTATGATTGAGTTATCCAAACCATCCAAATAATCGGCCTAGGTGCAAATAGTAAATATTTATAATTTTATTATGTAAAATAATCTTAACCATGCGAGAAAATGGTCCCACGTATGAACGACTCAGTTAATAGAGCTTGTGTTATAAATTATGTTAAACTCACAATACATGGATTTGAAAATTTTATCTTATTTCCAACAGAAACCTTCCCACGCCCGCTCCTCTTCTCCCTCTCTTCCACTTTTCCCTCATCTTCCATCGAGAAATCCTCCCTGGGCAGCTGGAGCGTCATCGTCCGTCGACCATCACCTTAAACGGAAGGCCCTGCGTTCCATTTCACCTCCACTGAGGTACTATCCTTACCAAATCTCTTGCATGCATTTCCATCGGAAGTTCATTCATCTTTTTTTTTTTTCCTTTTCATTCATCTCTCAATCTCTCTCCCAGCGCCATGATTGGAAACCCCTAGATTCGGAACCCCCATGATTGGAAACCCCCCTTTTTTTTAGGTGTTGGGTTTATGTGTAATTGTTATGGGAATTGATATTTTCAGCCCCTTGGTCTTGATAGATACACCCCCTTTTTGAACTCATTGTGATTGTAATGTTTTCACCGTACATCCAAATAATATCCGATCCAAAACTCAGATAGGACATGAACAGGAGCAATGTAAAATCACGCCTAATACCTATATATTCACACGATTTGGCCTACGAGTTCTTGGGTGGCACACCTTTGGTCCGTGCCTTCATCCCTGGTGGGGTTCTCCCGATGAATGGGTTTGATGGCCTATACACCGAAGTTCTTCAAGGGCACACCTTTTCAGTTTTTGAACAATGTCAAGGACAAAACCACCATCAGTGGGCCATGTTGGTTAGATGTCTTTGTCCAAAACAACTAAAAACCGTCGTTTCATTTAATGCACTAAATAAATGGATCACAAAACAAGCTTCCAAAAAGTCAGGCCGGCCTTATTAGGGAGTGGATTAGGTATTTTTGGATAGCACCAAATTCCATAAGACAGAGACATGGCATTATTTTATTGGATTACATATGCTTGTTAGAGAGTGGACCACCAACTTTCAAAAGATTGTCAATGATTCTTTTTGACAAACATCTCGCATGCCTATGAAATAAAGCCAAGTTGTTAGACTATGATAGAATTTTATTATTATTATTATTTAAAAAAAAGAAATATATGCTTGTGAAGGTTCATACAATAGTGTATGGATGTGCGTGCATACCTTAATGAAGCCATTCAATTCATGGGCCTTTGATCAGATTGACGAGAACATTCCCTCGACAAATAGAGCTTTGTTCGCATGTTTGGACTGCTCTACATTTTAAACCGTTGATTTGATGGGCTGCCATTGAAAATTTAAAATCACAGATTCTATGACGATTTTTGTCATATGAACCATCGCATTTGGCCCCACTATTTGAATAGTGTTGATAGAGATACATGTATGCCACGTGTATAGTGGATATGTCTAGGTATTTGGATCATGAAAGGACACGTACCCAAGAGACCGAGATTCTCAATGAAAGTAGAGATTTTGATCGCTTAATTTTTATGAGTGTCTCTTAAAATGAGTTGAAAAAATTGATGGACAACATGGATATATACCAATGGCCCCAAAATGAACGCAGATACAAATCTATAGGTGATTACACCATAGAGGGCCTTAGGAAGTTTTTTATGGTGGTAGTACAATTACCACTATTTCCTATGGTGTAGTCCACTTAAAATTTTGATTTTTATAACACATACATTAAGGTGGGCCCCACAGTCCGGGAAACACCCACTATGGTGTTACGCAGGTAACACCTAATCCATTCTCGCGTTGAATGGGTCGGCACCACATTTATTGTGTAAGTGGTATACATTTACATCAGGCTGCGTTTGTGGATGAACCATTATCACACTGGTAAGATGATAACAACCGTATAATTTCTCCTGTTGATGGCCACCAACTGGACGGCAAGGATCATCGGATCAATGTAATTCTTTTGGTTATGCTCATTCACAATGGGACCTATACCATTTGGTGGCCCTATGTGGGGTGGACCATTTGAATGAACAATGGATGAAATTAAATACAGGTCCGAATAATCTATGCTTAGAAATTGTTGGTAGTAAATTTTATCCTATTTCCTAACCATCCATGGATGAAAACCCAAAATGCAATTTCCTAACTATATAGATTACACCCATCTGTTAGAAAAGAATATCCCCATCACCATGCTCAATAAAAAGAAAGGAGGATAAACTTGTTACACTTGTATTGAGCATTTTTTTTTTGTTACTACTGGTGAAAGGAGGATTCAATGTTATTTGATGTCACGCTCTGAGTTTTGTTTATCTGTTTATGTATGGAGAACAGGTGGTGCTGGCATCTGGTGAGACTGGTTGCAGGAAAACAACTCAGGTTACCAGTTCTTTTGCTTTGATTCTACATTTAGAAATGAGTTGTATTTTGAATCATGTTCATTTAGATTACAAATTAGATAGACATACTCATTCGTAATCTGACTTAAACATATCATGTACACGTTACCAGAGATGGCTTCCATGACACCATGCAAGAACTGGATGAGGGCGGGAAGGTTAACTGTTGAATACATGGAAGGTGTTGCAACGTTTCTAAAGTACGTGAAACAAAATTCAAATGGGGAAGTTGGCACAGCTGTCCTTGTGCCAAGTGTTGTAATATATGTGGGGAAGATGACATTAGAAACCATTTCCGAACACTTGGTTTTTAATGGCATAGATCAACGTATCGACGTGGTTTCTCCATGGGGAACAACGTCTTGAAACAAAGTAGTACATCGCATCGATAATCGTAATGAAGATGTGTTGCCTAGAATGGTCGATTTGGTGAATGATGCTTTCAGTCATTTTCAACCCATTGAGTTAGATGCATGTATGGATGAGGTTAACAATGAAGATGATATTGAACCTCATGATGATTTAAGCGATGAGGCTCGGTATAGGAAGTTAATGGAGGATGCAAAACAACCTCTATATCCATCGTGTGGCGGAGCATACAAAGTTTATGCGTGACGATTGGAGTTCTTGAGTATGAAGGCTAGGTTTCGTTGGTCAGACAATAGCTTTACAAAGTTATTAAACTTGCTCAAGAAAATTTTGCCCAACGAGAACTCTTTGCCAGATAGTACTTATAATGCAAAGAGGCTGATCAGTTCATTGGGTATGAACTATGAGACAATACATGCATGCCCTAACGATTGTATTTTGTACTGGAAGGACCATGTTGATAAGCAGTGTTATCCAAAATGTGGAGCAAGCAGATGAAAATTTAAAAGTGTTGTAAGGTCAACCGCCCCACGTGTACCTTGTAAGGTGCTGAGGTACTTCCCATTAACACCGAGGTTAAAAAGACTCTACACTATACCAGAGATTGCAGAGAATATGATATGGCATTCAAAGTCGGCTCAAGATGATATTTGCATGCGTCATCCAGTGGATTCGTCTATGTGGAAGATTGTAGATGAAAAGTATGCTGATTTTGCTGCGGAGCCACGTAACGTTCGTTTGGGACTTGCAACGGATGGATTCAATCCTTTTGGGAATATGAGCAATTCATATAGTTGTTGGCCTGTTATGATTGTTACGTATAATCTCCCGCCTCATTTATGCATGCGGAAGGAGTTTACCATGTTAACACTTTTGATCCCCGGAAAAAAAGGTCCAGGACATGACATTGACGTTTACTTGCAACCGTTGATTGCAGAGTTGCTTGAATTGTGGGAAGGATCTGTGACATATGACTCGCACAGTAAGAATATGTTCACAATGAGGGCAATTTTACTATGGGCAATACATGATTTTCCAGCATATGGACATCTTTCTGGTTGTAGGACAGGAGGAAAGTACGCATGCCCTATTTGTAGTGAGGAGACAGAATCAGTTTGGCTTGGACATGGAAAGAAGTTTGCATATATGGGACATAGAAGATTCCTGCCATCAGGTCATAACTTTAGGACTGACACAACCAGATTCAATGGGAAAGAGGAAAAAAGGAAGGCTCCGAAGCGTATGAAGGGTTCAAATGTACTACGTAAAATGAATAATATTGAAACCATTTTTGGAAAGCAAGTCGGAAAGACTAAGAAAAAGTCTAACAATGACCCGGACAACATTACTGGTTGGACGAAGAGATCAATCCTTTTTGACTTGCCACACTGGGAGCATTTGCCCATTCGTCACAATCTGGATGTGATGCATGTTGAGAAAAATGTCATCGAGAACCTCATTGCAACAATCATGGATACAAAAGATAAGACTAAGGATGGTTTACAAACGTCAGGATCTTCGGAGCTATGAAGATAAGAAAGTCTATGTGGCCTGAAGAAAGAAACGGCAAGTTATTCTTACCCAAAGCTCCTTTCACATTGTCCACATCTGAAAGAAACATGTTTTGTCTGACACTGAGCAATTTGAAAGTTCCAAGAGGATATTGTGCAAATTGGACACATCGTGTCAATTTAGAGGATTATCAACTAAAGGCCCTCAAGTCGCATGATTATCACATTGTGATGCAGCAATTGCTACCAGTTTTGTTGATGCACTCGTTTTTGGGAAAGAAGAAGACATTGCGCACCGCCATTTGTGAAATGTCAAGATTCTTCAACGTCATATGTTCGAAAGTTATTAATCGTGAAGAGCTTCAAAATATGAAACATAAAATAGTGGAAACATTATGTGTATTCAAAAAATATTTTCCCCCATCTTTTTTGTTCTATGACACACCTAGTGGTGCACTTATGAGGAAGCACAACTTTGTGGACGATCGGATATCGGTGGATGTATCCTTTTGAGAGGTAACATTAATTATCAGAATTTATCAACTTTCTTTTTCCTTATTATTATTATTATTATTATCTATATCTATATTTGATTTTAATGTGTATAGGATGATGAGAACATACAAAAAGTATGTGATGAATCAAACTTATCCGAGAGGGTTGTATTCTTTGACGCATTACATCTTTGGAAGAGTCCATGATGTCTTGCATGGACTACATGCACGATAAGATGTTAGGAAGCCATAAGAGAGTGAAAAAGATATTCTATGATGAGGGTGATGATAATGCCGATAATTTCCAAATCGATAAAAAAGGAAAAGTTATCTTCTTACTAATGTGCAATATCAACAAGCATGCAGATGGGTATTACAACATCATGCTGAAAATGCTCAATGGCTGGGGTATGTTGATAAAAGTCTATGTTTCTATCCTTAATGTTTTTAAATTGTACCATGCAAAGTAAAAATTTAATTCATATATTATATTGTATGTGAATTGTAGGAAGTACAATGAATATATTCATGGCCAAACACGTAAGGGACAAAACAGGAGGGGCAATCCGTCGGTGCAAAAAGAAGTAAACTACAATGCTTGGTTAAGGGAACAATTAGAGAATGAAGAAATGTCACAATTTAAGAGAATCGCTATTGGTCCTAGCTATGATGCCACATCATACAGTACATACTCAGTAAATGGATATGTTTTTTGCACATCAGACTCTGAAAAAAACTTGACAACATAAAATAGCAGGGTCTCTATGAAAGCCTTAACTATGTTCAGGGCGAGTGCCAAGGATAAGAACTTGGTAGAACAGGAAGCCACCTACTATGGTATCATTAGACAAATTCTTGAATTAAACTACTTCAGCTTCAAGATAACATTGTTCTACTGTGATTGGGTGCATATCGAAGATACTTCAAATGGATGTTATGTAGATCCTGAAACAAATCTGATATTTGTAAACCTAGGAAGGTTTAGAAGGAATATCAAGGAAGAGGATGAGCCATTTATCCATGCATCTCAGGCGGCTCAGGTCTTCTATTGCAAGGATCCGACAAGAGATGACTGACATGTTGTCTTAGATGTTCGAAGCGACTGACAAAAGATGCATATGCATTTGAGGATCCGCTAGTGTTTGAGGCTAGGTTATTGCGGGTTCCTCAAGCCCTTCCTTAATAGATGATCCGTATGACCCAACTAGTGAAGATATACAAGAAGGGTCATATGTAGAAATTGTTGAATGTAACCCACGTATTGAGGAAGCGGAAAAGAAACTGATCAAGTTTCATATCGGAGTTGAAGTAAATTTAATTACATTTACTATATTAGATTATTTTCCTTTTCATTTAGCAAAAACATATGCATGTGTATAATGTCATCTCTTTATAATGTATAGCAACATATTCAATGACTAATCATTTTATTTATTTATTTATTTTTTAGAAATTATGTCGTATGTAGGGCCTTCGATTACGCGGCTTCAGCCAAGCACCACAAGGATAAAAGTTTCAATCGGTCCACTTGGAGAGATTGCGGAGTTAATAAAAATCAATTCACCTCATTTCTAGGAAATGTGGTAGGGACTCATTGTTCAATTGCATACAAAAATTGGCGGCTTGTGCCGGATACCATCAAGGATAATGTTTGGTCATCATTGTTTTGGTAAGCATTTAAATACATGAGTTTTACTTTCTAATGTTTATAATATCATTGTTGTTGACTAATTGCCCTGTGTAATGAAATATGTAGGCTAAATATGATGTTGACGATAGTAACATTTGTAAAAGTGCCATAATTAAGCGTGCTAATGATATGTGGAAGGATTTGGAAGAACCGATTACGAGGAAGTGTCACGGATATGTATGATAATGATGGAGACAGAAAGAAAAATTGCCCAAATGGTGTCAAGCTAGAAGATTGGGTCAAATTTGTTGATTACGAATCTACAAAAGAGCGAAGTCTCGTCGTGAAAAGGAAAGGAATCCAGAAGAGAGGTGAAGTTCCCTCACACGATTGGTCGACGAGGGTCTGCTAAGCAGCAGAGTTGATTGTAAGTTTTAACATAACTTTAATTTCTTTTAATCCAATTTAAGAATACTGAGAATAATTAACATGATTTCTCATTGTAAATTACTGACAAAAAAAAAATCCAAAAACTCAAATCACGAGGCGAATTTTTCGGCAACTCATACTAGATCAGATGGGTCTCTCCCTTCACGAGCTGAGCATCACAATGGAAAAAATAAAAGAAATAGTTGCCAATGACAAAGCTTGTATGCATAATGATTTAAATCACGATCCGGTTGCAGAGGTTTTTCATTCATTCTCTTCACTTTGACATACTTAGCTTTTCGAACATTTTTTGTTACTAATATACATGCATTACTAATAATGGCTGATTATCATTTAGGTTTGTGGTCTTGATAAAAGAGGACGTGTAAGAGGGTTGGGTCATATTTCAAAAACTACCATTATTGCTTCAACCCCTTACATTAATGAAATTAGAGAAGGAAAGGGCGAAATTGCTAAGATTAAAGCATCGATGATTGTATTACAAGAGCAAATGGACAACAAGTTGGAAAACAAGTTCAACGAGTGCAAGAACATGATATTGAACATTAGAGAACATTTGCTTGAAGTTCATAATCAAATAAATAATCTAGTTCAACCAATGCAATGCTCTCCTAGCACTGCTGGTTCTCGGGTATTGTAACAATTAATTAAAGAATAATGTATAGTTACTATTTTATCCATGAAAATAATTAAAATTATTTCTTGTAGGGGTTGTATCGATCTGGCGATACCTCAAGTCATCGTGATGAATCAACTCCACCTCTACCTCCACCTCCACTTCCACGGGTGGAACAAATCTGTCATTTGACAGATATTTGTAGTCGAGTTGTTGCACGTTGGGCGTCTGATTAGAGATAATGCGAGGCATCCCTCCAGATTGCATCAAAGTTATATTGGATGTCATTGAAGTTCACAGCACGAATGTGTTTGGTGACATTGAGAAGACGTTAGCCGATTGCGACGTGGGTGATGTTCTCGTTTGGCCTAGAGTCTTGCGAAAACATAGATATTAAAGTAGTTTACTTAAAACTTTTCCTAAGTCAAGAACATATTTTTGTAATTTGGTCAGGACATATGGATTGTGTTTGAGGTTATTTTGGATATTATTTGACTAAATCTTTATCTTAAATTATTTAGTAGTTTTGTTTGACTAATCTAATGATTTGTTTCAGCTTTTCATCTTCTTATGCGTGACGGAAGGTACACATATTTCTATTAGGTTTTGTTTTGATTTTTTCTTTGCTTATGCGTAAAATGTTCTGATTTAAATATTAAGAACTACGTAGTGGCTTGATCCCAATCTTCTAACATTGGGTACGTGGAACCGTTCATACTAGACCGTATCAGTGCGACCACAAATTTTTATTTTTTTCCCTTTCTTGTAGTGTGGATGCATTTTCATCAGGACTACTTGGCCATAAGAGTAAGGTGGATGTAAGTTCTCGAAACCTTTAATTAATCTTGAATGATTTATATCTTTATCGCTTCATTTATATACTGTCGTCAGGGTCAACTTGTAACTCCTCAGAACTCGCTCTGCCATAAGACATTACGGTGCATGACGGTTCCTAAAAGGTTAAGTTGCAAATTATTATTAAGAGTTGGTTGGATATAATTTATTTTTTGTAAATGTTGTTAATAGTATTTGTGAATGTATTTGTGAATGTAAATGAAAATAAAAAACTTATGTATATATATATATATATATATGTTATCAATGGAGGATGCCTTGTTTAGGGGACATGAAATTTTGTAGCTTATGGTATGGTGCCCCAATATTGGTTGTATGCTACTAGTATGTAGTAGATAATACTAGGATCAATAGTAAACATTTTGTTTTGAGTGGAAGGCCGAGGATCTTGCTTTCATTGTGATTTTTCTTAAATCCTAAGAATGAACAAAAGATATCTGTTGGTTTCGATATTTATTAGTTCTCTTGATATTTTGCCCTTCTTAGAAATGAAAACGCATTACTGGCAGACCTCGCCTAGATACCTACTAGGTTAATTTCTCTAATGTGGAAATGACTTGACATGCACGAAATCCACGCCATCCATCAGGCACACCACCCATCGTTTCACCTTAATTCTAAATATCAGGCTCATTCATCCTAATGAGGCATTTTAGGTGGATGGATTGGATGTCATATAAACACCACGGTAGGGCTTACACAAAATTAATGCTGGTGTCCCATCCCAACTGTTTCCTATGGTGTGGCCCACCTGATTGTTGGATTACATGGTGAACATAAGGTAGCTTACCTAATGGGTGGGTGGATCTTAGGGAAGTTTCACCAACATGGCTCTCGGATTGGAGCACCCCTTGTGGTGCAAGTGTGCTAGAGTGTGTGGGGTGTGAGTGTATGTGGGAGGGGTGAAAGAGGTTCTTTCGAATTGGATGGTTTTGGGTTACTGCTAAGGTGGAAGAAGTAGAACTTGTTATGGTCTAAAAGTATTTATGATGTTGCTCTGATTTATATGTACTTTCAGGAGCACAATCAATTGTCTGGAGGTTTTTTTTTTTAATCTCTTATTGTTTCGAATAATTTTTTAAAAAAAATATATATTATGGAATTGAGCTTATGCATGCATTACTTGGAGCATAGTTGGGACAACCATTAATTGAGAAGCTGCTCTATTTGCTTGGAGCTTATGCATGCGAACCCCTATAAAAGCCACTTCGACCGCTCATTTCTCAAAATTTCAAAAACCTTCGAGCCAGAGCTCCAATGGCGGGGCAGAAGAAGCTCGTTCTCTGAATCTCTTCGCCGATTTCAGGTACTTGTTCTCTCTTTTTTTCTACTGATTTCTCAACTAAAATCCTTTCAAAAATCAGAAATCGGGGCAAAAATCTCTCATTTTCGTGCGTTTTCCCCATTTGGCTGTTCAAAATCCAATTTCCGCATTTTTTGGTTCGATCTGAGGAGTTTTTTTTTTTTTTTTGCTGATTTCACTTATTTTAATATGAATCGAGCTTATGTCTCTCGATTCTGAGAGATTTCGTTGGATTTTGATCCGATTCTTGCTGATAGATTTGTTTTCCTTTCGGAGCTCATTGTTTGGAGCTTTGCTTTTTTATTTTTGTTTTGAGCTGATGATGCATATTGCCTTCCTTTCGGATCTCTGTCTATTAATTATTATTGAGCTCTCTTACTTTTTGAAGTTTCTTCTCCAAACTGTTAGAACTTCTACAGTGAAATTTCCAATGAATGTTGATTACAAGTCTAAACTTATTCACTCTGCAAGTAGAATTCAACTCAACTTGGTAAGACTCAACTTTTGAAAAACCTGGTGATATCTGTTGAAAAGTTGCCAAGCACATGAAAAACTCTAGTGATTTCTTCACAAATACTTTTGGACTTTCTGAGGCTTGGATATGGTCACAATCCACCCTCAGTCACACTCATCTATCCCTTTTACACTTTAATCCTTAATTTTTCCCATCGATATGATTTTCTTATCTTTTTTTTTCCTTTTCTAACCTAGGCAAGAAAATCTTCTCTAGAAGTGTTTAACAACCCATTCGTATTCTCATGCCAATGTGGGGCTTTAGGGAGCTTTAGAATTCTATGACGGATTCGGTTTTTTTTCAAGAGGAAATAATGTGGATAATTGCCCACGAACAGGGGCCTGTTTGGGTGACTAATCAACAATAGGAAAAAAGCCGAACAAGAAAAATATTTTCATATGCATAATAATTCTGTATTGCTATAAGCCTATAAGATGTATTTCCTCCTCATGGAAATGGAATTGTACATAATATTGAATTAGTTGAGGTGCTTTGCTTCCATGTTTTGCCTTCTTTGATTGCTTTCTCAGTATGGTTAGTCTATCGGATTTAGATTTGTTTGGACTTTATCTTTCGAAAGAACAGATAGAGTTGCATTGGGATTGGTAAGGCACTTTCTTTGATTTGGGATTTGGCCTCCATACTTTCAGCATTGTAGGGATCTAAGCTTTTTGAAGCCTTGTCTAGCTGTTTGTTTTGATGTTACTTATCATCTACAAAAACAAAGTTGTTTCCTCCACAAAATGTGCAAAACAAAAAAACAATGCCTAAGACAAATCATTAATACATAATGACTGAGCCCATGCAAAAGAAAAACATCAAGATGAACTTACGATCCAATTTTTCACCGACACCAAGAACTTCTTGTATATTGGGAGTCATGATTTGGTGGACCTCATAAAGTTCATCATTTAACTTTGCAAGGTTCTGTGAGTACTGAGTGTCCAAGTATAATTTCTTGGTCTTATGTATGAATGTATCTTTAAAACAAAAAAAAAAAAAGAAAAAAGAAAAAGAAAAAGAAAAATCAGCAATCCACCAAAAGAAACAACAAGGAATTAGAACAAAGATTGATCAATATTAAGTAATGCATGTATGAAATAGGTTCCATCTGGATGGGCCATTTTGTGAGCGTATTGGACGGAATTTATTGCGGGCTAGATTTCGTGTGGTTAGGTGGTACTTTGCCTTTTCGTCTTCAAATGTGTTCTAGCAGTGTTGTAGTAGGCTTGTTAGTTCCAAATTTCCTCTATTTTCAGTTGGGTTTGATTCCTTTTATCTTTTTATTTTTGTGGCCTTTTGGCAAAAGAGTTTTGATTTTGTTTGTGTTTGGTGCTTTCTCTTTCTGTTTTGGCAATTAATCTGTTGACGGGAGGCATTTTCCATTTTTGTTTTTTGGTTATGTAGGTCGCCTTTGGATGCACAAGTGAATTGAATTGAGAATGTTTGAGAAATGACGACTAATCGGTGGTCTTGTAGTATTTGTAAAAGGAATATACATTAGCAAAGTCTGAAAGGGTAGCTTTGGTAAAATCCATCAAATCAATCAGTTATTGACGACAATAAAACCATCCAGCCACGACAGACACAAGCTTCATGCCCGTGGTACCAATATGGCATGCCTTGAAATTTTCTGTAATTTGAGAGTTTTGCTAAGCCCACACTCACCTCTCCATACTGACCATGTATGTGCCTTGGACATCCGAATCATGCATCATGTGGGCCTGCCATGTAGATGACCTGGCCTAAAAGTAGGTGATCCAGTAACCACTTTGACATGAGCATACTTTGATGTCGTTGTTGGCATTTTTCTTGAAATGCTCATTGTATCCTACATGTGGGGCCGACTGATGAGTTGACCGTAGCACGATTTTGGGGCTAGATCACCTCCACGGGGAGCCCATCCAATGATTGGCTTGGATGTCCCACGATGCGGCAAGTCGGCACATGTGGGCACATCCAGGACTAAGCAAAAAGCTCATAATTTTGAAGTTGTCCTCTTGATTTGTTTTCTAATAATCATTTCATTATGCTATTTTCTGTTAATGTTTTGGTGAAACAGGGTAAAGAATCTAAAATATGGAGCATGTTGTCACTAACAGTATGTCCAAGCTATGAGTTGTAAGCGTGAAGCGACAGCTTGTTCTTGTTTAATGACTAATTTGGAATAAATCTTTGTGGTATACCATTCGATTCTTTTGTGTTCATTGTGGCCAAATGGAATTATTCGATGTTGCGTGGTGCTCTTGTTGGTGCATCAAATGTCTTTGGTTAGTATTTTATTAGGTGAAACTGTCCTTTAGAATTTTGCAATCCATGTACACCAATTAGGAACATCGTATCCATAGATGCAAATTATATGCACGATTTTCTTTATTTCTCAGATGCGAGATTATATGCACGACTCTCTCTCTCTCCCTCCCTCCCTCCCTCATTGGGGTTACATTTTCTTTACAGGCACGACCATTGCATCTTCCTTGATGGACATGCAAGGAAGAAAAAGTCTTCTAATCATCACTTCACTGGAATGGTATGACCTTATTCAAATCATTGGCCTATTCATATAAAGCACATGGTTTGAATCTTTGAAAGTGAGATGCATTCTAACATTAAATGATTTTCATCATTTTGGGTTCAAACCCATGTATATGAGAAACATCCTGCGACAGTGGCTCTAGTGGGCTCCACCATGATGCGTATGTGACATCCATGCCAACCATTAGATGTGTCACTCAATGCTAGGCCTGTCCATGATTCAGTGCACCACATGATCGGGACACCGTACTGAGAGGAACGCCCACTCTCCTCTTGTTCCCCTTGGTGCAGCCAACCCGAAGCCCAGATTGGCACGATTTTGGCCACTGGGACTAATGTCGGGTGACACATCTCTAATGGTCGAGTGGATGTGACCTACACAACACTGATGGGGCTGTAAAAGCAAGGGTGGGCATCCCCTCTCCCAAGCTGTTTCCATTGGTGTGGTGACTGAGTCATGGATCAGCTGAATTTTGGGCCCCGGACCTAAAGTTGGGTGATGCATCTAATGGTTGGAGTGGATGTATACAGCATGGTGGGCCATGCCACTTTGCTGCATGGAACAATTGCCCACGCATTCATGCACGCCTATATGTTTATGAATTTCTAACTTGTGCACATCTTGGGTTCTGGTTCTAATCATAAGCATACTATCATTTCTTTTTCCAGATCCCATGATTAATGTTCATGATTCTTGGTTGCTTCATGGAATACCAAGTCTCATATCACACCTGTCTTGAATTTCTCGATTGTTGATTCTATTCTATTTTTTATTTTTTATTTGTATTTTTTAAAGGCTCTTTCAATCTTTGCTCCTTTCCCTGTCCTTCACTTGGAGTGTCACGGCACCATATCTTTGGCACCCTTCTTTGTTCTTGCACGGTCCTGTAAGTTATTATCTTTTCCTACATTTTAGCTTTTGTTGGGTGCCTAGCACATACATTGGAGAAATATGTAGGCACTGTCTGACTTAGGACTTCGATATATCAAGCGAGATTTTGCTTGTTTTGAGATGGCCCCAATTGCATTTCTTCAAAAATAAAAAATAAAAAAAAATAAAAAAATGGATTTGAAGGCCTGGAAGTGTTGTCTAGATGATACTAACTGTTGCTTTGTTTGCATTGTCTACTTTGTGTAGTGTGACTTGCATCCTAATATGGGCCACGTATAATCAGAATCCTTTCTGTCCTCAGTGCAAACGTCCGTTTCAATTTCTCGGTGTTCATTGATCACCAGATGGAAGGTATATGATGGCCCTGTTTGTAAATATCTTTCAATATTTACCAACTCCTAAACTGAATTGAGATATTAGATCTGGTGGGTTCAAGCAGCTCCCATTGAATCAGGATATCATGGGGAAGCGAGGATAGGGTGAGGAGTTGCTACCATAAGGATTTCGTCACTGACGAAGATAGCGATGGATGCTTCGGGGTGGAAGGGCGGATCATTTATGCACTTTCCATGTGGAAACAGACCATGATAGCTTTTGAGAATCAGAAAGCTTGCTTCTAGTTGTGTACTTGAAATGGGAACGCTCTTCCTGCTTCTCTGGTCCTATGGCCGCTCGAAACAAAATCAAAGGTACTTTTGATCGATGTGCAATTTTTTCTTTATTAGAATTTTGTTCTTATATGTATTCTCGGTCCGGTATCTGTTAGTAATCATCATATTAATGCGGTATGGGGCTGATGAGTTCTGAAGCAATTGGTCTTAAGCACAAACACTACCGAATTTCCAACTATCTGAAGTCGAATTCTCATGAGAGTCCCAAAGCGTGAGGTCGGTGTTATGAATGACTATCTTGATGAAAGCATCATTTGTGAATGCTATTGGAAGATTGGAGCACAGTAACATTATGTGTAGCGAGCTTACAAATTTGAATCTCCACAAGGCATCCTTTGTGCTCGACGAACTTTGTTGCTAAATTTTAGGTATAGTTATCAATTTTCTATTGCGTTTATCTCTACTCTCCATCTAGTCTTGCACACAACCTGAATTTTGTTATTTGCCATTCTCACAATTGTTTATTGTATCCTGTCCTCACTGTTGCTTTCTTTTTCTTTGAGACTATATCCTACACAGTCTCTTACTCATTTTCATTATACACCTTCATGTCTTTATGTATTCACATGATAGCAATGCTTTCTACCTTAATACAGGTTGGATATCACCTTTGATTATCTTTTCCATACGCAAACAATTCTGAGATCAGATCCTCAGGTATTCTAATATCATTTGCAAGAAATTTGAGAGATTTACATCTTTTGCATAACCAATTACTGTACTGTAAAAAATAAATGTAAATATGATATGTGGAAGCATGCAGCATTTAGGGTACATTTGTTTGCAAACCATTAACATATGTAAATGCTTTCCATGGTAAAGTATTTTATTAGGAAACTAGTTACATATGTAAATGTTTTCTATTTTCCTTTTTACAGGATTGATGGTAACTCATGGAAATGATGCTCCTTTTTTGTGATGCTCGATCCAAGAGAGAAAATGGTCACGTGGAAGGGGACCATCTTGAAAGCATTCATGTGGAAGGTTATGTGGCAGTTTGTTTGTTTTGAAAACTTTAACATTAATTGTTTTGTTGATTGTTGTTTTGATGGATGTTAAATGGGTGAAACATGCACAGATTCAATCATTGGTTGATTATAATATTGTTAGCTTTTGTTGATAGAACTAGATTTAGCCTTGATTATTGATAAATTATGTTAAAAATTGATTTTAGCCTCAGTTGATGCCAACAAAGGTTAAATCTATCTTTAGTCTCAATTTTGCCTTAGTTAGCTAACTGAGACTACAACTTCGTGGCTAAAGGCTTTAGCCTTGGTTGTTGAGAAGCGAGGTTAAAAATAGATTTAGCTTCGGTTGGAGGCAATTGAGGCTAAAATTTGGATTTAGTCTCGGTTGGAAACAATGGAGGCTAAAATTTTGATTTAGCCTCATTTTGAGAAAAGCTAAAAGGTTCTTTTAGCCTCACTTGAAGAACCGAGGCTATAAAAGTCATTTTAGCCTCGGTTGCTAAACCGAGGCTAAACCCTTTAGCCACGGGTTTCAACCTCGGTTTGGATAATTGAAGGCAAAGCGAGGCTAAAGGCTTTAGCCTCGATTTTAACCTTTAGCCACATTTTTGAACCGAGGCTAAAGCCCCTTTTCTTGTAGTGTGATCCAGGAATGAGAAGAGATGGATTGAGAGTGACATTCGAAGAAATTTGGAATTTTTGCAATGAAGTTGGCAATGAAATTCATGAGATGGGAAGTCCTAGAGCGGTACATTTTGATTTCTTAAGTAAGCTCAAACAAACATTTATGGTTTCAAAAATGTATTTCAAGCTCAAAACCAACAGAGAAAAATCTTCATGGTTTTGTCTATGACTCAATCTTGCATTTCAACATCCCAATAAACATGGACCAAAAAAAGAAAAAGAAAAAGAAAGAACTAGTCTCATTACGTGATGTCAAAAGCGCATTTTAAACTCACAAGCAACATGCATGAAAAAATCACTGTGGGTTCTTTACCAATTTCAAAGCGCATTTTAAGTCCAAAACATATGGATGATGGAACTTTCTTATTTCCTAGGATTTCAAAACTGAAAATGGCATGCAAAGAAAATTCTTTGTTGGTTTCTTTCAATGATTTTATAAGCTGCATTTAAATATACAAAAGAAGCAATCGGCTTCTATGAATATGGTTGGGGGGAGTCCTTTCATTTCTTTGCCAGGTTAGGATTTACGCATTGTATCTTTGGAGACAATCAGTGAAAATGAACTAATCGGGATTGAATTTTGTTATTTTAGATGGAAAGAAGAATCACTTGGAGAAAGCATCAAAGCGGCATGAACACTTTCTTGCTTTACAAGCTGGGTTTGAAACCCGAATGAAGGTTCATTATATTAAAAGTGAAAATCAATGGCATATACATTATCAAGATTCTTTGAGAATTTATGGATTTTGCTTAATTTGAATTGTCGATGCAGGTTTTGGATGTGGGATGTGGAAGTGGAGGACCACGACGGGAAATTGCTAGATTTAAGTAACTCTATTTCTCACAATTTATATTTCTTCTGGCTTTCAACCAAGGAACTTGTAATGTTATGTAGCAGTTGTAATCCGACAATTGCAAAAAAGAAGAAGAAGATGGTTCTCAATCAAATCATAGATTTATTTCTAAAAACAAAATTCAGCTGATTATATAGGTTGGTTGCTTATTGTTATGACATGTTTCTAACATATAAGCAAGCCACATCGTGCATGGAGTGTCCTAGCATAAATCTTTATCTTGAATTATTTAGTAGTTTTGATTGACTAATCTAGTGATTTGTTTCAGCTGTTCATCTTCTTATGCGTGATGAAGGTACACATATTTCTATTATGTTTTGTTTTCATTTTTTCTTTGCTTATGCGTAAAATGTTCGATTTAAATATTAAGAACTACGTAGTGGCTTGATTCAATCTTCCAACATTGGAGTGCACGTGGCGGTAGTACATACTAGACCGTATCGGTGCAAAATGACCACAAATTTTTATTTTTTCCCTTTCTTGTAGTGTGGATGCATTTTCATCGGGACTACTTGGCAATAAGAGTAAGGTGGATGTAAGTTCTCAAAACCTATAATTAATCTTGAATCATTTGTATCTTTATCGCTTCATTTATATCTTTGTCGTCGGGGTCAACTTGTAACTCCTCGAACCAGCTCTCTGTAGTAAGACATTACGGTGCATGACGGTTCCTAGCGAGGTTAAGTTACAAATTATTATTAAGAGTTGGTTGGATATAATTTATTTTTTTGTAAATGTTGTTAATAGTTGGATGGATGATGAATGTATTTGTGAATGTAAATGAAAATAAAAAACTTATGATATATATATATATATATATATATATATATATATATATATATATATGTTATCAATGGAGGATGCCTTGTTTAGGGGGATATGAAATTTTGTAGCTTATGGTATGGTGCCCCAATATTGGTTGTATGTTACTAGTATGTAGTAGATAATACTAGGATCAATAGTAAACATTTTGTTTTGAGTGGAAGACCAGAGTAAAAGAACTTGGAAGAGACACTTTTTATGCCTTCGGCTTCACTTCAAATTGGATACCTTTTGGATAAACCAAACATCCATTCACCACTAGTTCCTCTAATACATGGTACAATGGGGGTGGGATAATGTCGGTTGCTCCAAATTCCAATGCATATACTAAGTATATGTAATATAGTTATATACACATATATATATATTGTAAATTAGTATATTGCAATTTATATATGAAATAATCGTCATCATCGTCATCATGTAAGCCATATCCTAATTAATTAGGGTCGCATACATGAATCCTATTCCACCGTTCCACTCTATCAAGGGCCATACCTCCAGTTAGACCATAGGTCATCGGGTCTTTTCTTACTACCTCCATCCACGTCTTTTTGGGCCTTCCCCTTGCCCAACAATTTGTTCCCTAAAGCGTGGTTGGTCTTACAACTATTCTATAAAACTTCCCTTTTAGTTTGAATGGTACTCGACGATCATTTAAAACTCCCAAGGCACATCCTATAGCAATTTTTACCATCTTCTTTGGCTTGAAACACTCTTGATGGTAGCAATGTGAAATGGCACCATCTTTGTCATGGATTGGCAAAAGGACGACCTCATTCTTTTGGTCGTCTGTATCATTAATTCCCTCAACTGTGGGATATCATTGACATTCTTGTAGGTAATGATATCATTGACATTTTTTTTTCTTTCAAAAATTCACTCATGTCTCATCTTCTTCTTTTCATTTAAACCATGGAAGAATCTTAAAAACTCATTCTAGGCTAGATCTAGACCTATTTTGGGATCAAAATAAATGATTTGAATGGGATTCAACAAATCGAAGCGAAGTGGACCATTATGGGAAAAATCGGAAAAGAAGGGTAAACCTTCACTCTTTTTTTTTGTTATATTTTCATCTTCTTTTTATTGTATTTCCAATGTAATGGGCCATTGTTCACCAAATCATGTTTAATTTGTGTTCAATTAGGGCCTATTTAGTTGATGTTCGACAAGTCAAATCAACAGACAACATTCTCATCAAAGAATGGTCTAATACACCATTGAATACATGGTCAAAACACCAAAAAAGAAAAGAAAGAAGATAGATTCGTGAATATCTCGTTTTTTTCCTATTTTTCGATATTTTTTGCTTAAAAAATCTCACCGATATGTGAGGTGTACATGAGTCGAGAGGAGTCGAAGCAGCATGACTCGACTCGACCTCGACCACTAGTGACCCCGGACTCGAACTTGGCTCGGCTCGGTCCTCGAGCTTGGTAGCTTGACTTGGCTCGATCGGTCGGCGGCTCGGGCCAGTTTGAGCCAAGATTGAGCCGAGTTCGCCTATGCAGCATTTTCACAAACACATGGTGCACCTTCAAATTCTCATTTGTATGTAAAAAAGAAGAAGCAACGGTTTTACGGGTATTTCATCAAACAACTTGTAGGCAACATCAAAATAAAGAAAAAAATGGTATTTGTTTCATATACATACCTTCCTCCCACCCAAAGACACTTCATTGAGTCATTTCATCAAACACTTGGTGAGCATCAATATCAAAGTAATCGAGTCACCGAACTAGTTCGATCCGAGTTCGATTCGAGTTGGGGATCGATCAAGTCGAGTCGAGCTCGGGCAAGCTCGAACTCGGTTGAAATTTTTCAAGCTCGAAAAATCAGCTCAACTCGGCTCGAACTCGGTTTCAAAGTGATTCGAAATGAGCTTTTTTCGAGTCGAGTCGGTGAGATGGTAAGAGCTAACTCGATTCGTGTACTACCATACCGATATGGCCTCGATTTTGATATGTGATGCCGTATCGAATCATTTTTCAGCGGGGCCGATACCGTCGTTGAACCATGGTAAGAGCGATGATCAACCAAAAGAGTTTTTAATTCTTAAATGCTTGTCACCAAATTTAGAGGTTAAAGACATAATTTTTCAGCAAGCTAGGTTGAGAAACAGCATTCTTGCATAAGAATGATCAGATACTTCATTGAATACATTTCAGAAATAATATATTGTTCTCTTCTTCTTCTTCTTCTTCTTCTTTTTTTTCATTTATATTTTTCTTCATTTTCTGTTTAATGGATGTAATTTTCTTTGGTTCTGATAGTC
The DNA here is from genome assembly GCA_030180095.1 of Magnolia changhungtana. Lineage (NCBI taxonomy): Eukaryota > Viridiplantae > Streptophyta > Magnoliopsida > Magnoliales > Magnoliaceae > Magnolia > Magnolia changhungtana. The sequence goes on from JASAUF010000283.1 coordinate 1,534,140, forward strand.
TGATACACCCGATATCAGATCATTTTTGAACCAGCTGATGTGCCCTCTGGTACTGATTTTTTGAACGTTGAACACATTTTAGATTTTCTATGAAAGGATATGGCGCTAACTGTAATCTTTGGCACCATATCTGTAGATGTGGTCTGGTCACATGGCAAACATGTACATAATCCAAAATGTGTATCTGTTAAGGCCTTTCATGGATGGGTCCATATGCCAAAAATCGGATCAGTCATATAATCCTATTTGCCAATTGTAGGACTTTCTCGTTCAATGTGAACCTGTTGGTTGGACTTTGTTTCTATCCAAGTAATAGGCTAGGATTACTATCTTGGTAAATTTTTATGGGTATTAGGGCTGTTTGGCCGAGTGAGATCCACGGTATTAGTAGGGATGGGATCGGCAATATCCTGGGATAGGCATGCGAGCCAAAGCAGATCCGGTGAACTTGTCTTGGTATACGAGCAACCCCATTGATCTTAAGACAATCCACTGACATCACCATCATTACCTTAAAATTGATCCTATCCCTTAGTTGGATGGATGGGAAGGTAAAATCCTGGGACATGCAGGGCGTGCCAAACTGACCTAGTGAACTTGTCCCGGGATATAAGCAATCCCATGGATCTTAAGACAATCCACTGACACTACCATCATTACCTTAAAATTGATCCCATCCCTCCAAATACCATGGGATCTGCCTGGCCAAACAGGCCCTTACTCATCCATCGTAGGGCTAATAAACAGTCTGGATTTTTTAAATGTGTGCCATGTGCATGGAGATTGACTGCTTGATAGCTAACTTCTAAACATTGATGGTACTGGATCATTTCTCTTTCCTTTTGTTCTTATTAAATTTAAAAGAATCAAATGGTTAAACCATATTAAAAACAGATAAAGCTCGCCATATACAATAAGCACTATAAATCACATTTTGGTATCATATTCCTTGAAATATCTGCAAAATTTAGTGTGTCAACATTTAATTTTGAATACTAACATTAAAATAGTGATGCATTTGGATTGCATTAATATTAGCCTAGTAAGTTGCATGTTTGTGCAGAACCTTCTTCTTCTTGTTTTTTTTTTTTTTTTTTTCGGCAAAGGTGGACGGCACACCATTAAAGATAAACAATACACCTAACAAGGGTCAGAAACCTTACCTCCCAAGAAAACTAAATACAAAACCTGCAATAGAACAGAAGATCACAAACCAACCACAGTAACATCTAATGCTAAAATTTCAGCTTTATCATTGAAATATTTTGATTTTTCTTTGGAAAGAATTTTATTCAACCCAATAAAAAAAGTGGAAATACAGCTCAAATCACAACTCCAATCTGCTAATGCATCTGCAACACTATTTGATTTTCTAAGAACATGCCAAAAAGAGCAATGCCAAAAAAAAAAAAAAAAAAAAAAAAAAAAAAAAAAGAAAAAAGAAAAAAAAAAGAAGAAAAACAACAACAACAACAACAAACAACAAACAAAGAACAAGAAGAAATAAAAAACAAAAATGAAAAAGAAAAAGAAAACCTTAAAACTTTTTTAATTTTTGCCACCAACTGTAAGCGTGACACATCTGGAGAGAACCACTTTATCATATCCATGAATCCCTCTTGAGCCACTTTCAACTACCAAAGTAAAACTAAGCAATTCTCTAAAATATCTTAGACGTTAAATAATGCTCTAATTTCAGCAGTCATGTTAGTACAATGACAACAAAAATGAGAATGCCATAATCACCATAGCCTTCCAATCATGGATCACACCACCAACCCCATCTCACCTGTATTGACTTGAGAAGCACCATCAATGTCCAACTTGAAGATACAAACTGGGAGTTTAGTCCGCAGCAGGAATTACACGTTGATCCTTGAACTGCTGAATATTAGTTTTCATCAATGAAAGGGACAGCTTTTCCTCAAAAGAACATTCCTTTACTGAAATGTTGACCCTCAGATGCCCACTTGACCCGAGCGGAGAGACGTATATCTGCCTTCAAATTTGATTTTGTTTTGAGATATCCCTTACCTTGTATGGAATGAAAGAGAGTGGCATGTGTAATAAAGCTGAGGATTGGTTTGAGATGAAGAAGAAAACCAATACAAAACCCGCTGCTGAAGCAAGGATCATATATTGGGAAAATTAAATAGATGCCTAAATGACGCCACAATTACCCAGAAAATTACTATCACAAAAGAGATAGCCCATATCCTTCATGGAGACAATAATTGCAGCAAACACGCATAGAAGCCAGAGAATTTCTTTCTTCTTCGCAGCAAGTTCCATAGCCAATCACCCATTTAGAAGTTATTTGACTGAAAGTTGATACATATTGTTTACTTTAAACAGAATCTAATTCAACTACATATAGTCCCAGACCATGTTTCTGTGAGTAGAATATGGATTATGAAATGTTCAGTGGCTGGGGCTCTTATCTCATGCACTGTTAAAGTTTGATGTAGTTATACTTATGTAAGAAAATTCCAATGCAATTCATGTCATGTCATCTTGTAGAATATTGTGGTGCATATCACAAATGAACCCGAGATAGGTACATCTAAGATTATGGGAAGCGATTCTAGTGATATGCGAGTCAAAACACAAGTTCTCTTTATCAACACTAAACCCTTTTTGTAGACCATGCAAGCTGACATTCTTTCTTATCCAATTTTGTGCTAAATGCGGTTGGGTCTTTGCTTTATCTGTTGGAGTTGATACAGATCCCTAGGCAATAACATCAGCACGTCAGAATGCTGCTTTGAACAACATAGAACCTGAGAAAATGCAATTGTACCTTGCTTCCAGCAACGTCAGCCCTCTTTTACCAAATGGAACAATGACCAGAGATGTAGAAGGGTTGAGCTCTTATAGCTTGGAAATCATGGGTGAAATGGAAAATTTTGATGTCATGATAGCAAATATACTTTTAAATCCCTTGATAGAGTTGGCAGATTATATTGTTGCTTATGCAAAGCCTGGAGCAGTCATTGGTGTCTCTGGTATCATATCTGAGCAGGTATCATTTTTGCAGCCACCTCATTGACATGTTTAAGTGTTGGCTTAATTGATGTAGATTCCACTCTTTGCAGTAAAAAAATGTTTCAACCATAGTTCTAAAAGTCAATGGTGAATAATTTATTTTTTGCAAATTATTATTAAGAGTTGGTTGGATATAATTTATTTTTTTGTAAATGTTGTTAATAGTTGGATGGATGATGAATGTATTTGTGAATGTAAATGAAAATAAAAAACTTATGATATATATATATATGTTATCAATGGAGGATGCCTTGTTTAGGGGGATATGAAATTTTGTAGCTTATGGTATGGTGCCCCAATATTGGTTGTATGTTACTAGTATGTAGTAGATAATACTAGGATCAATAGTAAACATTTTGTTTTGAGTGGAAGACCGAGTAAAAGAACTTGGAAGAGACACTTTTTATGCCTTTCAGCTTCAAACTGGATACCTTTTGGATAAACCAAACATCCATTCACCACTAGTTCCTCTAATACATGGTACAATGGGGGTGGGATAATGTCGGTTGCTCCAAATTCCAATACATATACTAAGTATATGTAATATAGTTATATATACATATATATATTGCAAATTATTATATTGCAATTTATATATGAAATAATCGTCATCATCGTCATCATGTAAGCCATATCCTAATTAATTAGGGTTGCATACATGAATCCTATTCCACCGTTCCACTCTATCAAGGGCCATACCTCCAGTTAGACCATAGGTCATCGGGTCTTTTCTTACTACCTCCATCCACATCTTTTGGGCCTTCCCTTGCCCAACAATTTGTTCCCTAAAGCGTGGTTGGTCTTCTGAGCCTATTCTATAAAACTTCCCTTTTAGTTTGAATGGTACTCGACGATCATTTAAAACTCCCAAGGCACATCCTATAGCAATTTTTACCATCCTGCTGGCTTGAAACACTCTTGATGGTAGCAATGTGAAATGACACCATGCTGCCATGGATTGGCAAAAGGATAGCCTCATTCTTTTGGTCGATCTGTATCATTAATTCCCTCGACTATGGGTATCATTGACATTCTTGTAGGCAATGAGATCGCTTGAAGCTTTTGTAGAATCACGGCCATCTCCAGCTGCAGAACCGCCCATTATCCGACCTTAGAGTCGCTTTCGACAAGAATGTCTCAGCTCCATTGGATTCAACTTTGACCTTTGGACGCTCTTCTTCCTCCTCCCTCCTCTTCCTCATTGAATGAGTATGCAACATCCTTAACTAACTTGGAGCTGATTGAAGTCACAACTTCTGCAGCTTTTTCATTGACAATAATGGTGTCTGCGAGCAACAACGAGAACATCTTAGTCTTTGAGTTATTGGTTTCTGATTACAAGTTCTGAAACCCAAGAGATACATTAAAAACCATTCCGGGCTTCAACACCTGATCGTTCCTGGCATTTAAACTCAATACCGACTCACGGAACTCGAGACCAATTCCGTTCTTGACTTTGTAAGATGAGAGGCAAATTCAGGAGCATCCTCTCTACCACCGAGACTGCTGCTTGGTAAACAACACTGACCTTATTCCCAGCCTTTAATGCACCTATCGTTGCCGCATGGGCCTTGAGGAGAACCTCATAAGCCTTAATCTGCGTTGCATTTGCATCAATGGGAAATGTTCTGGCAATGTCGGATTTAGAACAACTGAAATCCGCCATTGAAGCTATGTCGGATCTAGAACAACTGAAATCCACAACAAACCAAACAAAAAGATGCATAGATAACAACAAATTTCAGAGAAGGTATGTCTCTTCTTTCCTTTCTCTTCTATTTCACGAAACTTGAATGTAGTTTATGCGCAAATTACAGTTTTTTAAGGATTTAGAACTTAAAAAAAAAAATGAAAACTATTGGTTGAAAATAAGAAAAAATAGCATTCCTTTATATAGATATTAAAAGTAGTAGATGTGTGGGAATAAAATGACATAACAAGGGAATGAAGGTGACTGACATGACATATCACAAGTAGTAGTTATGTGCTGAGATTGGCTGGTGTAGCATACAACACCCACGGCTAGTGTGTTGATGTGACCAAGTTATGTGGTCCTACGACCGAGGAAAAAAAAAAAAAAAAAAGGAAGACAATACTCATTGTCATCGGTGATCTAGAATATCTCTGTTGGGCCCAACCATAGATGAACTGACTCTGAAGAATATCCTTGATTGGATATTCTAATATGATCATGTGTCACATTGGGGAAAGCTAAACATCAAACAAAAAAGAAAAAACAAGGGGAAAGCTACCCTGAAGAAAACAGAGCTTTAATAGTTTTATTAGTAATTGTTGTCTTTATTTTTCTTAAGTTTTTTTTAAAATCTTTTGTTGGCATTTATATATTATGAAGTTTGTACATATGTTAGCATATTGTTGCTGAATGTGGCAATCGAGTGCATCATGGAAGATGACAAAATTTGTATCTGAAAATGCTCTCTTTTCCCACTAAGATTTTCTAATCGACGGTTGTAACAGGCCTTACAAAGAAACATACCAATTGAAATACTCTTACCTTAACATCTAATTGGTAGGATGAATTCTAATATTTTATTTTGTTAATTGGTTTGATTGATTAAACTATTCACTTTCCATGGATTTGAGCTGGTTATTTGAAATATATGAAGGGTTGACTAAACTAGTCTTTTCTTGGATTAAATTTGGTTGCTTGTAATATATGTAGGAAGGGCTCAAAAGAAGGTTGAGCGGGAGCAGATACTAAGTAGCCAATACAAAACAATGCATAGCCAACAGTTGGAAGTTCCAGGTGATTTCTTTTGTATGGGTCCTAGCTAGTTTAGTAGGGGGGAGTGTTTAGTTAGGAGGGTTGAAGTGAATTTTTGTTGCATGGGCCACTTGGGTCATTTCCTCTTTTATTGAATTGAGTTGTTACCAATTTTGTGAATAGGATCCTTATCAAACAATAGTGTGAATTATTTCTTGAATGACTATCAGGTGCAAGATTTTAAAAAATTTTAATAATAATTTATTGGTATATATATATTTTTTTGCACATATTTTAGCGACGGACCAAATCCGTCGCTAAGCTCTAAACATTGAAAATAATGACGGATTAAGGTCCGTCGCTTACTAAAATTAGCAACGGATCTTATCCGTCGCTAATGTTTCTACGGACGACCCTTTTTTTGAATTTCACCGACGTTTTTTTTTTTAATTTTTACGACGGATTTGAGGTCCGTCGCTTACTAATATTAGCGACGGATCTTATCCGTCGCTAATGTCTATAGGGACGACCAATTTTGGAATTTCACCGAGCGGTTTTTTAATTTTTACTGACGGATTTTATCCCGTCAACCACTAACTGACGGACCTTATCCGTCGCATATTAAACGACGGATAAAATCCGTCGTAAAACTAAAAACGACCCACTAAACAGCGACGAACCTCACGACGGATGAAGTCCGTCGTTTATTTGGTTTTACGACGGACTTAGTCCGTCACAAATCAGCGATTTTGGCATAGTATTGCATGTAATCAGGAGAGTTATTTAGTGTATTTGAAGATTTTTAGAGATATTCAGAGAGGATTTTGTGGTAAAACAGCTAGTATATGAAACAATGCCACATCATCCACTAAGAGAAAGTGGTCGAGCAAAAAGTAGTCATGCTGAAGAGGTTATCTAAACAGATGGCAAGCTTAGAAGCAACAAAAGTAGTTCTTTGAGGTTAGTGAGGTGTTGGGGCTGGATCTCATGCCCTACATGGAGTTTCGCGACCTCCCCTGGACGCAGGTAACTCGGCGAAAACCCCGTTGTCCCCCCTCCCCCTCTGCTTTCTCCATCTTTGCCGCTAATCTCACCTTCGACACAACTAAAGAGGATCTGCTACGCATATTCGGCCGGTTTGGTCGTCTAGCTGATGTCTTCATTCCCTGGAACAGACTCCTTAATCTACCTAGAGGTTTCGCTTTCATTCGTTTCATCTATGAGCAAGAAGCCTTCAATGCAATGCAATGCTTGAATGGTAGAAGAATCGACGGAAGAGTGGTCTCCATTGCTTGGGCAAAAAGCGAGAGGGGTGCGAGGAGACCGAAGCTTACACCCCCAAAAGATCGGCAGCCTCTGAATTAAAACAAGAATTCTTATCTGGAAATTGCCTCCCGGCCTCACAGGACAGATAAAGGGGAGACTAGTGGTAACACCCATTTCTCTGTAGAAAACCGAACAAGTCCAGATCTGTTCATAATTGAAACGGATAGCAGTGAGGTACAGAGAATGAAGAAGACCTTGTCCACGGCCCTAACTGCTGTGGCCATAGATGTTTCTATCTCCATCCTCCACCTGATAGATAATTTTCGCCAATCGCCCCTCTCCAAAATGCAGTTGGACTTCACCAGATCATCCCCCATCCACTTCCTCCTTAAATTCCAAACTCGAGAGGAAATGGCCACATTCGCAGCTGACGACGCTCTTCACCGTAGAATGGGGTTAAATGAAGTATATACCTGGTCTTCGGGAGTAGCGACCCTACATCAGAGCTTCTAGATTAGATTATTCGGCATCCCCTCACATGCGTGGTTCCCCTCCACGATAGAAAATCTAGCCAAATCCTACGGTGAGGTGGTATAGATTGACAGTGTGGCATATCTGGGAGTGTTCCAAGCCTTTGCTTGGGTGAGGATCATCCTCTCCCTGGAATTTAACATCCACAGAGTCCAAATGCTAATGATCAGCGGAAGAGCTTTCCCCATCATCGGAGTTCTGGAGGATGTAGCCGTCACCCTCCGTTTCCCCGAACCACTCCACCTATGCCTCAGTCGACCAAGGAGTGGTTGATGAAAACATTTAATCATCCAAATGCACCCACTCATCCTACCCTGCCACCTGTTTGTGTAAAATCCCCTTCCATCAACCCTGTCTCAGTTACTCCCCATAGCCCGTCTCCGGGTGACCCGTCACCTGTTTGTGTTATATCCCCATCCACCAACCTGGTCTCAGTTCCACCTAATAGCCCGTCTCCTGGTAACCCGTCACCTGTTTGTGATTTATCCCCATCTATCAACCCGGTCTCAGTTCCACCTGAAAGCCAGTCTCCTGGTAACCCATCATCTGCTTCCACCCTCCCTCATCTGAACAAACCGGACCACCTACCTGACCTGTCTCATCCCATCAGCTCTTCACAACCCATACTTCTTCTGGAATATTTCCCATTGGCCCATGTGCCCCCAACAGATTCTCTTGAGCACATTCCTATTCCCCCCACTCACCCTTTATCCACTACCCCGTCTCAGATCCAGGAGATCTCCCATAGTCAAAGCCACTGGGAGATCCCAGGGGATGGGCCTCATTATCAGGCCTTGCTGATAGAGGAGTGCCACGATTCTCCCGAACTGCTGTCCCAAGATAATCGTGCCTTGCAGATAGGGGCGAGTCGCGATTCTCCCCACATGCTGTCACCTAGCAAAGAAAACCGTTTCTGCTTCTTCCCGCTGCATTATCACAGGAAAATTAGAGCTAAATCAGTTGGATGTTCACCCCTTAAATAGCCACAGGACCCTGAAGATAGACAAATCACTCAAGGGCAGAGAGACAGTGCTTCTTGGAGAAAAAGGAGCAGATGGAAAGCAATAGGCTCTCAAGACGTAACAGTAGGATCTCAGGTGCAGATTGCAATTGACTTATCTAAATATTTTGAGCAGAATACGCAGGCTACCAGACCTCTGAACATCCAACCCAATGTTACAGACATTAACCAATCAGTAAGAGCAGAAGACAGCACAAATTCCCCAGCGCCGGCTCACTCGCCTATTAGTAAGAATACCTCAAAAGCAGTGAACAGGGGTCCTCACTTCTCTATTCCAGATGGAACTTGGTACAACAAGCTTCGTAGACTGAAGAGATGGGCCGTCAACTCTGGATATGTCACAGATGGATAACGCCCTTATCTGGAATGCCCGTGGCGTGGGCAATGCGCCTACGATGTCGACCCTCAAGAAATTGGTCAGAAAATATAATCCATGTTTACTTGCCATTTTGGAACCCATGTTGAGGGATGAGAGAAGGGTGGCCATCGGTATAAAACTTGGCTACCATTCATCTCTATCAAATGGCGACTCCAGGGGTAAAATCTGGGTTTCTTATCATCACCAGCTGCAAGTATCCCTGCTGTCCTCTTCTAATCAAATGTTGTCCCTAAGATTGTCTTTATAGCCCCCGAATGACCCAATCTTCATATCCATAGTGTACGCCCGTTGCTGCAAAATTTAAAGAAAATTGCTGTGGGCAGACATGGCAGCCCTCGGCCGCTCCTTCCTTGGTCCTTGGGCAATTGGAGGCAATTTCAACGCCATTGCAGAGGCAGAGGAAAGGAGGGGTGCATGCGACTCGGACAGACCAAGCATGACTGATTTCGCGGAAGCAATTCAAGATGCTGGCCTTCTTGATGTAGGCTTTGTAGGAAACAGGTACACCTGGTGCAACAATAGATCCGGTATGGCTCAGGTGTGGGCGCGATTGGACAGGATTCTCATTAATGATAGATGGATAGCTTCTTTCCCGCTATTTAAAATTGAGCATTTACCTCGAGTCAGGTCAGACCATGCCCCCCTCAGGCTTTCATTTCTGGTCCCAACAACAGCCTAGAAGTAGACCTTTCAAATTCCTCAGAATGTGGACCTTCCAAGACTCCTTCTATCAGCTTATTAGGAAGACCTGGGAGGGGGAATGTGCCACTCAGCCCTTGCTAAATGTCCAGCTAAAATTGAAGAAAACCAAGCAGTTGCTGAAAGTTTGGAATAAAGAAATTTGTGGTAACATCTTCCATCAGATTAGAAGGGCTAAGGAAGATCTGGAAAGCTTGGATTGTAGAATGCAAAACAACCCGAACGAGGATCTTCTGAATGAAAGTTTGGCAGTTAGACAGAGGTTGGACCAGTTGGAGCGTATGGAAGAAGTTTTTTAGAAACAAAAATCCAGGAATTCCTGGCTAGACGAAGGTGACAGGAATACCAAATATTTCCATACTCTAGCTATAGAAAGAACTAGAAGAGCATCCATCTCAGCTATTAAAACTGATACAGGTACCGTCATTTCTGGTCAAGACAATCTAAAAGTAGCTGCAGTTGAATACTTCAACTCTCTCTACCAGTCTCAGTCAGCCTAACGACAAGCAGAATTTGTCCGGATCATCCCGCAATGCTTGAATCGGCAAGATAACGAAAATCTGCTTCTTCCTCCCTCCCTACCTGAAGTGTACGCAGCAGTCTCCTCTATTCTAAAAGATGGGGCACCAGGCCCTGATGGGTTCTCTACAGCTTTCTTCAGTAACTGTTGGCAGATTGTAGGGGGCGACATTCACAGGGTAGAGGTTGAGTTCTTTGCCGGGGGAACCCTTCCGAGAGCTTATACTACTACGCATATCTGTCTCATTCCAAAATCCTCAGCCCCGAAAAAATTTTCAGACTTTCGCCCTATTAGCCTATACAATGTGATTTACAAAATCCTAGCAAAAATCCTGGCTACAAGACTGGGCTCCATCCTGCCGAAGCTGATCTCTCACGAACAAGGCGTGTTTGTGAAAGGCAGTTCCATCTCGGAAAATATCTCCTTGGCTCAAGAAGCAATGCGAGACATTAACAAGAAAGTTAGAGGAGGCAATATCATGCTTAAACTTGATCTGGTGAAAGCCTATGACAGGGTAAATTGGGACTTCTTAAAACTGGTTCTCAGCAAGCTTGGGTTTAATGACAGGTGGATCTCTCTTATAGAAGAATGTTGGGGAAATAATTGGTTTTCTATCCTTGTCAACGGAGAGCCAGCGGGATTCTTCAAATCGTCGCGCGGCTTAAGACAGGGAGACCTTCTCTCACCTGCCCTGTTCATCATAGCAATGAAAGCTTTCTCTATCTCACTATCGCATCATATGATTTCAGGTGGTGTCCAACCTTTTAAGTTTCAATGAGGGGCCCCTCTCATTTCTCACCTTTTGTACGCAAATGATATTCTAGTCTTTCTCAATGGTAGCCGGTCGTCTCTGGTCGCAGCAAACAATTTCCTCGAATCTTTTCAGCTAGCATTAGGACAGAAGATTAACAAGCATAAAAGTTGCTTCGTTTGCTCCAAAAACATTCAGCTGGGTGCCTCTTGGGCTTTGCCAGAGCTAGACAAAACCTCACTTATCTTGGTGCGCCTCTCAAGAGCAGAAGATTAAAAATCTCAAATTTTCAATTTCTGATGGACAAAGTAAATAAAAAGATTTCCGGATGGCAAAGTAGACAGCTAACGCAGGCAGGTAGAAGAACTTTCATCCAACACGTCTTAAGTAGTCTTCTGATTCACATCATGGCTTCAATGCTCATCCCAAGTCAGATCATCCATTCTCTAGAATGTAGCTTTGCCAAATTCTTTTGGGGTCGGACTGAAGGTAAAAACAAACTCCATTGGATTGACTGGAAGAAGATCGCCAGACCGATTGAAGAAGGAGGCTTGAATATTAGATGATTGAAGGAGGTAATGAATGCTCTCCCCTTGAAGCTTGCCTGGGTAGTCAAATTCTGTAAAAATGTTGGCCCTTGGGCTAATCTTATACAGGCCAAATATTGCAAGGATTTGGAAAGTGACAACTCAATTCCTTCGCAGAACCAGACCTCTCCCCTCTGGAAAAGATCAGAGCTGGCCTCCCCTTCCTGTTAGAGAACGTCCAGTGGCAGGTAGGGAGGGGAGAAATTAACCTCTGGACAGTCAACTGGTCCAGTTTGGGCCCCATTCAACAACTAACCGAGAGACCGATTCGCCCCGATGGACTTGCAGGTGAAAGACTTTCTGGGTTCAGCTGGCCCGCTTCCGCCTTCTACGGTGTTCTCGTTCCTCCCTCAAGAAGCTATCGATGCCATCTTCCAGGGAGGCTTTGCCACGTCAGATGCTGAAGATGCGTGAATTTGGCCCCACGATTCGGCTGGCACCTTCTCCGTCAAGTCCGCATGGAAAGTTAACAGAACGGTCTTCTCGCCTGTGTGGTGGGCTGATTGGACTTAGCATAAGAGCCTTCCCCCAAAAGTCTCAATTTTCTTCTGGCGATTAATCCAAGGGGCAATCCCGGTGGACGATAGGATCCAGTCCAAAGGCATTCCGTTGGTGTCCAAATGTTATTACTATAAGTTTGGATCTCCTTTTAAGCCTGACATAGAATCCATACATCATCTTTTCCTACGGGGTGTCTAGCCACCTCCATCTGGAACTACTTCTGCGTTCGGTTTGGGGTGGCTCAGATCTGCCATAACTCGATTGATGGGAGGTTAATGCAGTGGAGAAGCGCTTCGGCCCTGGGGAGTGCCTCGAAAAACATTCGATCTTTCCTTATTCTCTGGGAGATTTGGCGTGCTAGAAATGATGCAAAATATGAGAACAAGGAGATGAATGTCTGCTTTTCCATTGCTCGTATCATTTGGTGGGGTAAAGTCATCTTCGGTGACCTATTCATGTCTTCCTTACGCAGCAACACACTCCCTAGAAGCAACATTCAACCCACTCAGCTCAAGGGTCAAAGGCTAGCTAGCTCGGTCATCATCAAATGGAGGACCCCTCCTCCGGACTAGGTAAAACTAAATGTCGACGGATCCGCTCGAGGTAATCCTGGCAATTCGGGAGGTGGTGGTATTTGTCGAGATTATAACGGTGATTTTATGTTTCCTTTTACTACCGGATATGGAGTGGGGCCTAAGAACCTGGCTGAGCTTCGTGCAATTCATGATGGAATGGTGATTTGCATGGAAAGAGGGTTACATAAAGTAGTTGTGGAATCGGATTCTAGGATCGTGGTCGACCTTCTTACTAACAAAATTTCAACTCCATGGCGATGGAGCCCCTGGCTGACTAGGATCAACAATATGAAGCAGTGGGGCTCTTTCAATTTCACCCATATCCTAAGAGAGGGCAATGGACTGGCAGATGGTATGGCCCGTGAAGTAAGCATTATTCAGTCTCGCGTCATTCATATCCTCAAAACGTCGCTTCCTATTCATGTTCGGGGACTGATCTTCCTGGACCGCCTTGGACTTGGAACTCTCAGAACCAAAATGGTATAGTCGTTCCTATGTTTTGTTTTGGGTCCCTTTTAGGCCCATTTCCATGGTCCAGTTTCTTTATGATAAGTGAGTCTCTTACTTTTATTGCGGCTAGCCTGAAGCGCTGTAAATTCCTTGTGATTAATGAATTTGTGGTATCAGTCCACTTTCTTTATAAAAAAAAAAAAAAAAACAAAGTAAGTACTGTTAAAGTGGTTATAGCAACCGTCAGAACGTAGGAAGAATATAGATGATCGATCTAATGCTATAAATAATGAATTCAATAGAAAAAAAATTATTTCCTACCAACCAAACCAAATTTATCTTTGAATTACCTTCCAATTATCTATCATTAACATTCCTTAGTATAATCCATAGCAGTAGTCAAGTAGTTGTTAACTTTAACTGTAATTCGAGTCTATACTCACATGTCGGATTCAGTTCGAATATCAATCAAAGTTCTCCATTTAGACAAGTGTTCTATAGTTGTTCTCCACGGCCAAATATAAGAAATTCCCTTTTGTTTTATCTGTATTGAAAAGAAAGTTCTTTCATACTGAAGGCAAAAGTATGTCCCATTTTCAGAGGACAAATCTCACCCTTTGATAAGCACCTGATCATCTTAACCAACATTATGCAAGTGGCTGAATAGGTGGCCGATCTTATTAAATCTCGGTCATATGAGGTCGATCTTTGACGTATCTACCTATCTTGGAACTTGGATCGTAGCCGTTCGGTTTGAATTGAGCCGCACATTTAATTCTGGCATGATACTAATCATGTGACTGAGATTGAAATAACAGTAACAATGTGTATCAATGTGGTGTGTTATGTTTCTATTTAAATGCAAGCCACTTCGAGTGCTAAGGAGAGTTCGCGGTCTATTTTTAGTTTATAATTTAGTTGCCACTTGTTAATGATTCTTTATTTTGAGTTTGAAGTTCTTTTTATTTTCTTATTTAATAGACATATTTTCTTATTTAATAGATATGATTCAATTGCACCTTTTAGTTCATGCGATGTGGTCCGTATGAGTTTTGAATCTAGCTAATTTTTGGTGTTTTCCTTCATCTTTGTGAGGTGCACATGATGAATTGGTTAGATGGAATATACACGCCATGATGGCCCCACATATAGACCTACAATTCGCTTCCCATCCTAGTTATTCCCTATATTGAGTTTCATTGGAGTTGTGGAACAAGCTTACTTTCCCTAGGGTTTTTTTTTTTTTTTTTTTGGCCCCCCAAGTTGGAGGATCTTGAGCCCTTTAAGGGTTTAGGCCATGACATCTCTTGGATCGCTTTCATATTCACCAAGTCGATTTTGATACTAGCTAAAGAAGTTCACTATGCTCTTCATGCCCATTAGAGAGTATCATGCTAATAGATCATGTTAGTATTCTTGAGGTCAAAAGGCATGACCTTGTAGCCAAATCGTTGTCCACGAAGGACATCTTAGGGTAGCGTGTGGTACTACCTATGACAAGCTCAGTGAAGAGTTTGGATCTTCTGCTTGCCACAAATAAGAAATTTCTGTTTCTTGCAATGTGATTAGGTCACATCATCACATACTACATTTAATGCAGTAGTACTAACAATGTCAATGATGCCGTGGACCAATCACAATGCAGGAAAACAAGAAATCTCTATTCGTGGCAAGGAGAGGATCCGAATTCCTCAGTACATTGCAATGGAAAATCATTATTAGGACAAGCCTATTAAGATCACATAAATTTACATACAATTTGCGGCTTTTTCTTTTGGGATTTTGAAACGCACAAAAAATTGGGACCATTAAAAAAATGCCCCAAGTGGCCCCTGATACATTTTTTTTATATATATATAAATTAGGATGAAATTGTCCCTACTTGGAAGCTAGTGCCCATACAGACCTTCTTCTTCCTTTGTTATTTTCCTAGGACTCTTCTTCTTCCTTTTCAAGTGTCTTTCCTCGACCCACCAACACTCCCTCCGACTATATTTTTCGGTATACAATCATTGTCATCAACTTCCTCGATGTATGGGCACCACCAACAATTTCTACAACCTTAAAAACGATAGAGTGTTGTTTTCATTCCGACAACCATATTTCTTAGAAATGGAAGCCGTTGATAGGTGGAAGACATTTTGAATCGATTTATTTATTTATTTTACAGAATAACATTTTCTTAAAGATGAAAATCACTTTTGGTTGTAGATAGAGATGGATGCTCGTGGTTGTTGTTATGGGGAGAAGTGATTGTCAGAAGGGATTTGAGGTGGAGATGGATGGCTGAGGTTGTTATGTGGAAGACAATGAAGGAGATATAATTTGGATTTTATAATATATTACCTTGGAAGACAATGAATATATATCATTTGTTAAGGGTCAATGTTGTCACGTGTTAAGGGTCCAAGTCATGGTTGTCATGTATTAAGGGTCGAGATCGTTAGGGTATGGGTCATGATCGTCACTTGTTAAGAGATGAGGTTTTCATGTGCTTAGGGTCAAGGTTGTAATGTATTAAGGGTCGAGGTTGTCATGTTTTAAGGGTTATGAGGCCCATTATGGGATATGTGTCGAATCTACTCCATCCATTGAATTTGGAATTTAATTTAACGTCATGGGTCAAAGAATGAGTTATATCTGCGCCCCCCCCCCCCAAAAATAAAGATTTTAATGGTAGGTTTTCAATCTCACCGCTTTCTATGGTGTGGTCTACTTAAGCCTTTGATTTGCCCCATTTTTTTGTTCATGTCCTAAAATGATCTTTTAAAATGGATAAATGGCATGGATAAAATACATATATCATATTGGGCCCCATAGGACCATCCACCTCTAGCTAGATCCTACTACCCAATCCATATCACATCCCATCACGTTGATGCATATTTTGAGCAAAAGACTTTTTATAAGAAGTTCTTGCCACCATCAGAAGCTATGTTGGGCCCATTGTGATGTTTGTAGAAAATTCACTCCATCTATCTATTTTAGAAGATCATGTTAAGACATGAGACCAAAAATTAGACCGATCTGAAACTCAAGTGAGCCACATGACTGGAAATAGTAGAAAAGGGGTTTCCTACCGTTCAAACCTTTATAGTCTCCATTGTAATGTTTATATGCAATTCAAACTATTCATAAAGTAGCCCAAATGCTCATAACATCCTTACCATGTGAATGAACTAAAAGAATAAAATTATTAGACTAATCCTTTGCATTCCCATAAATGTTTCAACCGTGATCACATGATCTCCACTGTTTTTTTTTTTTTTTTTTTTGTGGCCCATTTGAGCTTTGAATTAATCTACCTCATTTTTGGGCTCATGACATAAAAGGATTTGGCAAAACATGTGAACGCTATGGATTTCTCATAAACACTATAGTGAGCCCTAGGGTTGGGCTAAATGCAAAAAGGTATTCATGGGCAATTTTGTTCTAAAATTTTTGAGAAAATAAATAAATAAATAAATAAATAAAAACTGTTAGGAGATATCGTCATAAATTTTTATAAGGATTTCTAGGGCATTTGGCATTATCAGGAGGCTACTTTAGTTAAAATCTCTTTTCTTTTTCCTGAGTTAACGTTAGGGATCTATTGAGGGTACTTAATCTTCCGAATAAATCCAATCGAAATACGCTTGTAGATATCTTCTTCAATTTACAAGTCCAGCTTAGGGCGAAAGCACCCTTATGCTTGCTTGACAGACTTCTCTCTTTGGAGATATTTATAAATTAGCCTATGAATGGTGACCAATCTCTGCATATGTCCAAACAAAGATGTAGTCCTTAAAACTCCTTTAAAAAGTCAACATACTTGTTGACCTTGTTCACTGGAATTTTGGGGCCAAGATAAGTTAGGGGGTTCTCTTAAGAGCTGAGGCTGACTTTTCACATGTTGATGATAATGAGTTGTCCACCATCATCAATTTTGGCTAGTGCTAAACTTCGTTTCGCCTCCTTAGCAGTTGTTCCCAGTTAGATGATAGCTTCGGGAACCGCTTGGATGGAGATTTGCTACACAGATGCCTTCTTGGATCTCATTAGGTGGTGAATAACCACAAGCTTTGTCCCTAGATCCACATTTTCTCATTTGTCTTTGTATGTTGGATGTTCCGTGGGCCAGTGGCCCTCAACGAGATCTAGATGTCTGTTCCATGACTTAGGCCAAAGAGCTCCAAAGTCAAATCACATCTTCTCCATCATGCTCCTATTTGCAAAGCTACAGTGCTTGAGTTCAGAGGATTTAAGTTTTCCATGCATGGAGCAGTAACTGATAAGCTACATTTCGAAGTGGTTGCTACAGAAGATGAGGGGCTTAAAAAAAAACAAGTATCATATATATATATATATATATATATATATATCATCTCAAAAGGTTGTACAGCTTGATTCGGGAGAGACCGCCGAAAGGGCCCTCCTATCATAAGAGGAAAACTACAGAATGAATAGGAAGATTGAGTCGAGTTAAGCTGGACGAACGTTATCCAGCTCGGTTTTATCGAAGAAGATAAGACCACGAATTTTTACAGGGAGTGTCATAACCTCATGGAAAACGGGGTTTTTCATGCCCACACTCCCCATGCGAGCCAGCTCATCTGTAGGGGAATTAGCTTCTCTGGGGTAGTGGGAGAAGCGGACAAGGAAGGAATGGGAAATGGCCTCAATCCTATTCCGCCAATACCATATAGACCAGGATAAGGAGGCGTCGGAGCTGAGGGCAGAGACCATGGATAGGGAATCGCTACCAACCTCCACATGTGTGAAACCTCATTCTGTGCAGAGGTTTAGCCCATCTAGAATTGGTTGGATTTCAGTGCGAGTATTGGAACCGAAACTGTATGAATGGGAGAATGCGAAGAGCGCATTGCCGACAACATCTCTAGCTAGGTCTCCCCCCCCCCCCCGAGGAGCTCGGGTTACCCCGCACTGATTCGTCCATGTTTAATTTGATCCAACCCAGTTGCAGCCTAGCCCATTTGACAATGTGAGGACTGTCGGGCTGACAGGGGTGAATGGGCCTACCCAAGACAGGGAGGACTAGAGATGTGCAACGGTTGGTGGCGAGATGGGCAGGGAGCATCGAGTTCAACTAGTCGATCCAACGTTGGATATCAGCAAGCATGATGGAGATAGGAGAGTCGAGACCGTTGAAACGAGCCTCATTCCTGGCCCTCCAAAGCTCCCAGAAGATGATGGCTGGGATAAGGCCCACAATGGGCCTGATTTTTAGGGAAAAGGATGTGCAGTCCACCAAAGAGATGCCATACCAACTGCCGATGTAAGGGAAGGCCTGCCCATGCCCACGGCCCTGATGAAATGCGTCCAAACTGCCTTAGCTTTGGTCCCCAACAGAAATATGTGGTCAATAGTTTCCAGTTTAGGGGTCAACAGCGTGAGGCAGCAGTTACATCTTAACGCGATAGAGATACCCTTTCTCTGGACTCTGTCATCGACTGGGATGGTGTAACATCCCGAAAATCGGGGGTCGAGTAATAACTCAACTCCCAAGTTCCAGAACATCACTTATGCAACAAAATGAATGATGATTGAATGTTAACTGTATTCGTGCATTGAACATGAGTGAGATTAAACTAAAACAGCATATCATACTCCAGAGACAGTTAAATTGCAGCGGAAGACTGTGATAGATATATATAATATAAAAATAGTGGTGAGTCTCCAGAGTGTGATAAAGTTACCAGGTTAATTAATTACAATCACAGTTCTAAAATATACCAAATGTGAGGAAGTGTAATATCTTCTATCCCAAGTACCATAGCCCCGTCAATACAATACCAAGTCTTCATAGACCTGCCAGAGAGTTACAGATAGGAGAACTCCTCCTCAACATCATAGTAGTAGTCCGGCTCTGCTTCATAAGCATCGTCATCACCTGAAACTCAACAAATCTGGTTGGTGTGTACAACACCGTCCCGTAACATGGGAGTGAGTGATCAACTCAGTGGAACAGTAAAGCATAGGTTAACATGTTATCAACTCAGTCAAGCAGTAATGATAAAGCAGTAAAATCAAACACTCCTAACTACTCTTATTAATGCAAGTATGAATGCAATCATGATGTATGCCCTCACCGACATACTCCCTCATGCGACACCATCTTCGTTCGCGGCATGCTTTCTTTCCTCAGTGCTCCACATCTTCCAGGCACATGCAATGCATGATGAGCATGATTACCGAGTTGTTATTAGTTCATTTCAAACAACAGGATTAGAAAACTAAGGTACCTCCCTTATATCATTCCTAAACATGATCCATTCTAGGGTCGTCAGTCTTAAACAATCTCATACGATGGTGTGTTTCTAGGTCGCTGCAAGGGCTGCCAGGGCTGTTACACGGAATCGTTGCACCACTCCCCCATCACCTTATCAATATAGGCCTAGTTTATACTCTGTTACTACGGGAAGGCTCGGCACCTCACCGTAGGTTTAGAGTATGCTCGAGGTCACTACACCGGATACGATCAGGGCTGTCGGGGCTATCACACGGAATCGTTGCACCACTCTCCCATCACCCATCAAGTAGTGTAGGCCGACAACTCGAATATAGTATCCCATACCACCATAATCGGCTCACGAGTCTGGTTGCTCACTGGTCACTACGGGGAGGCATGTGGCCCCAACGTAGGCCGACAGCTTGACCACGGTGTCCCATACCACCATGCCCGGCTCATGAGTCTTAGTGGATCGAGGTACCATGGTTAACGGGATTTCCACTAGTAAGTTTGGTACCCTAGGTTCAAACAGTAACGTCCAAACATGGTGAACATACATAAGACAGATCAGGTTACTTGACAAGCTCAGCTAGCTCAAGCGCACAACAAGTTGAACGACATGAAGTGCATAAGCACTTCGCGTGGCCAACCACTATCGCCAACCGAAGTACGACTCGAGTTCGTCGAACACATCTCACTTGGCAAATGAATCACAGCCACAAATTCAATTTTGGTACCGATTGTCTGGACTATAATCATAGCCCCAAACACAATCAATTGCAGATAGATAAAGTAGTAGTGGATCAAGATTCAACTCATACAATCAAGGTCTGGTATTATCCGTTTAGGGCTGCCAGGGCTGTTGCACGGAATCATTACACCACTCCCCCATCACCCTTCACGGATTTCATGGAATACAACATAAACATGTGAAGTAAACAGAGTAGAATTAAATAAATAAGTAATTCAGGCATGTTAACATGCATGTCATAAAGCATGTTATAAAGCATGTTGTAAAGCACTATGTAAACAAGAAACACAAACACATATATTTCATAAGTAAGCAGTTAAAGTAATTAACCACACGGAGGAAATCATACCGGTCTCTAAGGTAGTTGAGAATCCTATCTCAACACTTACCTAAGGCATCATCATCCAAACACTTACTCTCTCAAGCATTTTCACAAACACTTAGCATACACTATTTCAACATACTTAGTGTATGTTAGCAAACATGTATCAGGGCGAGTCCTTTCGCCAAGCAAGTATTTTACGCATATATAATATATTTATACAACAAATAATCATGGTAAACACATCTGTAAAATATATACGTATGCGGTACTTCCTACAATACAGTATTTCTACATACATAGTGTATATTAGCAAAACATGCATTAGGGCGAATCCTTTCGCTAAATAAGTATTTTATCCATACATCGTACATTCATACAACAAATAATTATGTCAAACACATTTTCAAAAAATATACATATACGATATTTTCTACGAATACCTAGAATCTACAACTTTAATCGAAACAGAAAACAGAAAGCACTTTGTACATGTGCAATTGCATGCAGATCATGAATCTATCATTATCTGACATTGAAAGTGTTGAAAACCATAACCTATACACCTAAAGTCTGCACCTTTTGTCGTAGAATCGTAACGGAGTCGATAGGTTTGCTAAGCTTCCGTATTCGGCAGTTTGGCAACCTATAGAATGAAATAGGTTAGCTATTTCATAACCTACAACTGTCAACACCCCAAATCAGATTAGGGTTAGGGTTTCTTACCTAGAAACGGAGCTGGAATCGCCGGAAAAGCGATTAGAACGGAGTGGTGGAGCTCGTGGAGCGCCAGGGAAACATGGTAGGGAGACTCTCCCACATCTCCCACACTTTCTCTCTCTCTTCCCTCTTCTCAAACTCAAATTCAGATGGCTGAAATGAGAGAGGGTTTAAGGTCCTTATATAGCCTAAAACTTCACCGAAATAGACTTGGGAAGAAGGTATACTTGAGTTTTGTCTAAAGGGCTTCTGTTTCAGCTCAACGGAGGACTTCTGGCGGCCCCCCTTGAGCTAAAGGTCGGACTTAAGCTCACAGACATTGGATCTACGTTTAGTTTAGTTTTCATTTCAGTCGGATTTCCAGATCACGTGTGGCGGATCAGTTTCAGTTCGACGGTCAATGGGTCTCGATCGGAGGTTCTAAGTACATGTAAATGTTTATGAAATTTTTCTTGATCCGAAGGTGCAATTTGGTCAGATTCTGACGGTCTGGTTGCTTAATACTGATCCGCAAGCGACAAGTCTCAGATTACTAATCAAGATATTTATTTTGTAAAGAAACAAGTGTTCTCACACTCTCTCACTCACTACGCCAAAACAGCGAAAAACGGACGGTCCAAAACCGTCTCAAATGACCAAAAAGGACGGTCATGGACCGTCACATAGGCCGTCAAATTTTGACGTGTCTTATTTTTTAAAGGACGGTTGAAAACCGTCATTCTTATTGACGAAAAAAAGACGGTCATAGACCGTCCTAAAAAAGGACGGTCATGGACCGTCCTTAAAATGGACTGTCATGAACCATTTCTTATTATCCTAAAAAGGACGGCCATATACCGTCCTTTAAAAGGACTGTTATGGACCGTCCTTAAAAAGGACTGTCATGGACCGTCTCTTATGAACCTTTAAAGGACGGCCATGGACCGTCCTTTTTTAGGACGGTCATGAACCGTCCTTAAAAAGGACTGTCGTGGACCGTCTCTTATGAGCCTTCAAAGGACGGTTATGGACCGTCCTTTAATAGGACGGTCATGGACCGTCTTTTAAAATGACTGCTATGGGTCATCTCTTATGACCCTTAAACGACATTTTCAAATTTGACCTGTTACAGTATTCTTCCTGATATACACCTGTTATACAAACTACATAAATCCAAACTGTTTCATCATATTCACATTCACCTGTTTCATCCAAACAGGACTGATATACACCTGTTTCATTCACATTCACCTGTTTCATCCAAACAGGACTGATATACACCTGTTTCATCCAAACAGGACTGATATACACATGTTTCATTCACATTCACCTGTTTCATCCAAATAGGACTGATATACACCTATTTTATCCAAACAGGACTGATATACACCTGTTTCATCCAAACAGGACTGTTATACACCTGTTTCATCCAAACAGGACTGACATACACCTGATATACACCTGTTTCATCCAAACAGGACTGATATACACCTATTTCATTCACATTCACCTGTTTCATCCAAACAGGACTGATATATACCTGTTTCATTCACATACGTAAATCCAAACTGTTTCATCACATTCACATTCACCTGTTTCATCCAAACAGGACTGATATATACCTGTTTTACATACACCTGTTTCATCCAAACAGGACTGACATACACCTGTTTCATCCAAACAGGACTGACATACACCTGTTTTAAGGTTATAGGTTTAGGTTAAGGTTAAGGTTTTAAGGTCTTATAAGCTATAGGTTTAGAGAATTGAGAATATGTTAAGGTTTAGGTTTAGGAAATCGGGTTCGGGTTCAGGATCGGGTTTAGGTTTGGGTTTTCAAGTTTAGGTTTAGGTTTAGGTTAGGTTTAGGGATTTGAAAATAGGTTAAGGTTTAGGTTTAGGAATTCGGGTTCGGGTTCAAGATTGGGTTTAGGTTTGGGTTTTCAAGTTTAGGTTTAGGTTTAGGTTAGGGAGTTTAGATTAGGATTAGGTGTAGGTTTAAGTTTAGGGATTTGAGAATAGGTCAAGTTTTAGGTTTAGGAAATCGGGTTCGGGTTCTGGATCGGGTTTTAGGTTTGGGTTTTCAAGTTTAGGTTTAGTTTTAGGTTAGGGAGTTGAGATTAGGATTAGGTGTAGGTTTAGGTTTAGATATTTGAGAATACATTTAGGTTTTAGGTCATAAGTTTTGGTTTAGGTTAAGGTTATAGGTTTAGGTTAAGGTTTAGGTTTAGGTTATAAGCTATAGGTTTAGGGGAATTGAGAATAGGTTAGGGTTTAGGTTTAGGAAATCGGGTTCGTGTTAGGGATCGGGTTTAGGTTTAGGTTGGGGAGTTGAGATTAGGATTAGGTGTAGGTTTAGGTTTAGGGATTTGAGAATACATATAGGTTTTAAGTTTATTTTTAGGTTTTAGGTATTGGTTAAGGTTTAGGTTTTAGGTTTAGGTTAAGGTTAGGTTATAGGTTATAAGTTTAGGTTTTAGGACATAGGTTTTCGTTTTAAGGTTAAGGTTTTAAGGTCTTATAAGCTATAGGTTTGGAGAATTGAGAATATGTTAAGGTTTAGGTTTAGGAAATCGGGTTGTGTTCGGGATCGGGTTTAGGTTTGGGTTTTCAAGTTTAGGTTCGAGTTTAGGTTAGGGAGTTGAGATTAGGATTAGGTGTAGGTTTAAGTTTGGGGATTTGAAAATAGGTTAAGGTTTAGGTTTAAGAATTCGGGTTTGGGTTCGGATTGGGTTTAGGTTTGGGTTTTCAAGTTTAGGTTTAGGTTTAGGTTAGGGAGTTGAGATTAGGATTAGGTGTAGGTTTAGGTTTAGAGATTTGAGAATACATTTAGGTTTTAGGTCATAGGTTTTGGTTTAGGTTAAGGTTATACGTTTAGGTTTAGGTTTAGGTTTAGGTTTTAAGCTATATGTTTAGGGAATTGAGAATAGGTTAAGGTTTAGGTTTAGGGAATCGGGTTCGGGTTCGGGATCGGGTTTAGGTTTAGGTTAGGGAGTTGAGATTAGGATTAGGTGTAGGTTTAGGTTTAGGGATTTGAGAATACATATAGGTTTTAGGTTTATTTTTAGGTTTTAGGTATTGGTTAAGGTTTAGGTTTTAGGTTTAGGTTAAGGTTAGGTTATAGGTTATAAGTTCAAGTTTTAGGATAGGTTTTGGTTTTAAGGTTATAGGTTTAGGTTAAGGTTAAGGTTTTAAGGTCTTATAAGCTATAGGTTTGGGGAATTGAGAATATGTTAAGGTTTAGGTTTAGGAAATCGGGTTCGGGTTGGATCGGGTCTAGGTTTGGGTTTTCAAGTTTAGGTTCGAGTTTAGGTTAGGGAGTTGAGATTAGGATTAGGTGTAGGTTTAGGTTTGGGGATTTG
Organism: Magnolia changhungtana; assembly: GCA_030180095.1. Classification (NCBI taxonomy): domain Eukaryota; kingdom Viridiplantae; phylum Streptophyta; class Magnoliopsida; order Magnoliales; family Magnoliaceae; genus Magnolia; species Magnolia changhungtana. Next base: position 1,558,553 of record JASAUF010000283.1, read on the forward strand.
AAAATAGGTTAAGGTTTAGGTTTAGGAATTCGGGTTCGGGATTGGGTTTAGGTTTGGGTTTTCAAGTTTAGGTTTAGGTTTAGGTTAGGGAGTTTAGATTAGGATTAGGTGTAGGTTTAAGTTTAAGGATTTGAGAATAGGTTAAGGTTTAGGTTTAGGAAATCGGGTTCCGATTCGGGATCGGGTTTAGGTTTGGGTTTTCAAGTTTAGGTTTAGGTTTAGGTTAGGGAGTTTAGAATAGGATTAGTTGTAGGTGTAGGTTTAGGAATTTGAGAATAGGTTAAGGTTTAGGTTTAGGCTTAGGTTAAGGTTTAGGTTATAAGCTATAGGTTTAGGGAATTGAGAATATGTTAAGGTTTTTAGGAAATCGGGTTCGGGTTTAGGTTTGGGTTTTCAAGTTTATGTTTAGGTTTAGGTTAGGGAGTTGAGATTAGGATTAGGTGTAGGTGTGGGTTTAGGATTTAAGAATATATTTAGGTTATAAGTTATAGGTTCGAGTTTAGGTTTAGCTTAAGGTTAAGGTTTAGGTTATAAGCTATAGGTTTAGGGAATTGAGAATAGGTTAAGGTTTAGGTTTAGGAAATCGGTTCGGTGTTCTGGATCGGGTTTAGGTTTGGGTTTTCAAGTTTAGGTTTAAGTTTAGGTTAGGGAGTTGAGATTAGGATTAGGTGTAGGTTTAGGTTTAGGGATTTGAAAATAGGTTAAGGATAAGGTTTAAGAATTCGTGTTCGGGTTCGGGATTGGGTTTAGGTTTGGGTTTTCAAGTTTAGGTTTAGGTTTAGGTTAGGGAGTTTAGATTAGGATTAGGTGTAGGTTAAGGTTTAGGGATTTGAGAATAGGTTAAGGTTTAGGTTTAGAAATCGGGTTCGGGTTCGGGATCGGGTTTAAGTTTAGGTTATGGAGTTGAGATTAGGATTAGGTGTAGGTGTAGGTTTAGGTTTAGGGATTTGAAAATACATTTATGTTTTAGGTTTATTTTTAGGTTTTAGGTATTGGTTAAGGTTTAGGTTTTAGGTTTAGGTTAAGGTTAGGTTATAGGTTATAAGTTTAGGTTTTAGGACAGGTTTTGGTTTTAAGGTTATAGGTTTAGGTTAAGATTAAGGTTTTAAGGTCTTATAAGCTATAGGTTTAGAGAATTGAGAATATGTTAAGGTTTAGGTTTAGGAAATCGGGTTCAGGTTCGGGATCGGGTCTAGGTTTGGGTTTTCAAGTTTAGGTTTAGGTTTAGGTTAGGTTTAGGGATTTGAAAATAGGTTAAGGTTTAGGTTTAGGAATTCGGGTTCGGGTTCGAGATTGGGTTTAGGTTTGGGTTTTCAAGTTTAGGTTTAGGTTTAGGTTAGGGAGTTTAGATTAGGATTAGGTGTAGGTTTAAGTTTAGGGATTTGAGAATAGGTCAAGGTTTAGGTTTAGGAAATCGGGTTCGGGTTCGGGATCGGTTTTAGGTTTGGGTTTTCAAGTTTAGGTTTAGGTTTAGGTTAGGGAGTTGAGATTAGGATTAGGTATAGGTTTTGGTTTAGAGATTTGAGAATACATTTAGGTTTTAGGTCATAAGTTTTGGTTTAGGTTTAGGTTAAGGTTTAGGTTTAGATTTAGGTTTAGGTTATAAGCTATAGGTTTAGGGAATTGAGAATAGGTTAGGGTTTAGGTTTAGGAAATCGGGTTCGGGTTCGGGATCGGGTTTTAGGTTTAGGTTAGGGAGTTGAGATTAGGATTAGGTGTAGGTTTAGGTTTAGGGATTTGAGAATACATATAGGTTTTAAGTTTATTTTTAGGTTTTAGTATTGGTTAAGGTTTAGGTTTTAGGTTTAGGTTAAGGTTAGGTTATAGGTTATAAGTTAGATTTTAGGACATAGGTTTTGGTTTTAAGGTTATAGGTTTAGGTTAAGGTTAAGGTTTTAAGGTCTTATAAGCTATAGGTTTAGGGAATTGAGAATATGTTAAGGTTTAGGTTTAGAAAATCGGGTTCGGGTTCGGGATCGGGTTTAGGTTTGGGTTTTCAAGTTTAGGTTAGGGAGTTGAGATTAGGATTAGGTGTAGGTTTAGGTTTAGGGATTTGAAAATAGTTTAAGGTTTAGGTTTAGGAATTCGGATTTGGGTTCGGGATTGGGTTTAGGTTTGGGTTTTCAAGTTTAGGTTTAGGTTTAGGTTAGGGAGTTGAGATTAGGATTAGGTGTAGGTTTAGGTTTAGAGATTTGAGAATACATTTAGGTTTTAGGTCATAGGTTTTGGTTTAGGTTAAGGTTATAGGTTTAGGTTTAGGTTTAGGTTTAGGTTTAGGTTATAAGTTATAGGTTTAGGGAATTGAGAATAGGTTAAGGTTTAGGTTTAGGAAATGGGTTCGGGTTCGGGATCGGGTTTAGGTTTAGGTTAGGGAGTTGAGATTAGGATTAGGTGTAGGTGTAGGTTTAGGTTTAGGGATTTGAGAATACATATAGGTTTTAGGTTTAGTTTTAGGTTTTAGGTATTGGTTAAGGTTTAGGTTTTAGGTTTAGGTTAAGGTTAGGCTATAGGTTATAAGTTTAGGTTTTAGGACATAGGTTTTGGTTTTAAGGTTATAGGTTTAGGTTAAGGTTAAGGTTTTAAGGTCTTATAAGCTATAGGTTTGGGAATTGAGAATATGTTAAGGTTTAAGTTTAGGAAATCGGGTTCAGGTTCGGGATCGGGTTTAGGTTTGGGTTTTCAAGTTTAGGTTCAGGTTTAGGTTAGGTTTAGGGATTTGAAAATAGGTTAAGGTTTAGGTTTAGGAATTCGGGTTCGGGTTCGAGATTGGGTTTAGGTTTGGGTTTTCAAGTTTAGGTTTAGGTTTAAGTTAGGGAGTTTAGATTAGGATTAGGTGTAGGTTTAAGTTTAGGGATTTGAGAATAGGTCAAGGTTTAGGTTTAGAAATCGGCTCGGGTTGGGATCGGGTTTTAGGTTTGGGTTTTCAAGTTTAGGTTTAGGTTTAGGTTAGGGAGTTGAGATTAGGATTAGGTGTAGGTTTAGGTTTAGAGATTTGAGAATACGTTTAGGTTTTAGGTCATAAGTTTTGGTTTAGGTTAAGGTTATAGGTTTAGGTTAAGGTTTAGGTTTAGGTTTAGGTTTAGGTTATAAGCTATAGGTTTAGGGAATTGAGAATAGGTTAAGGTTTAGGTTTAGGGAATCGGGTTCGGGTTTAGGTATAGGTTTAGTTTAGGGATTTGAAAATAGGTTAAGGTTTAGGTTTAGGAATTGCTCTCGGGTTCGGGTTCGAGATTGGGTTTAGGTTTGGGTTTTCATGTTTAGATTTAGGTTTAGGTTAGGGAGTTTAGATTAGGATTAGGTGTAGGTTTAGGTTTAGGGATATGAGAATAGGTTAAGGTTTAGGTTTAGGAAATCGGGTTCGGGATCGGGTTTTAGGTTTGGGTTTTCAAGTTTAGGTTTAGGTTTAGGTTAGGGAGTTGAGATTAGGATTAGGTGTAGGTTTAGGTTTAGGGATTTGAGAATACATTTAGGTTTTAGGTTTAGGTTTAGGTTTAGGTTTAGGTTTAGGTTTAGGTTATAAGCTATAGGTTTAGGGAATTGAGAATAGGTTAAGGTATAGGTTTAGAAATTGGGTTCGGGTTCGGGATCGCGTTTAGGTTTGGGTTTTCAATTTTAGGTTTAGGTTTAGGATAGGGAGTTGAGATTAGAATTAGGTGTAGGTTTAGGTTTAAGGATTTGAGTTTAGGTTATAGGTTTAGCTTTTGGTTTAAGTTATAGGCTTAGGTTATAGGTTATAGGTTATATGTTTTGGTTAAGGTTTAGGAATTCGGGTTCGGGTTCGGGTTTGGTTTAGGTTATAGGTTTTGGTATTTGAGAATAGTTTTAGGTTATAAGGTTTTAGGTTTAGGTATAGGCTTAAGTTATAAGTTATAGGTTATATGTTTAGGTTAAGGTTTAGGAATTCGGGTTCGGGTTCGGGTTTAGGTTATAGGTTTTGGGATTTGAGAATAGTTTTAGGTTACAAGTATAGGTTTCGGTTAGGTTATATGTTAAGGTTTAAGGATTTGAGAATAGTTTTAGGTTATAAGTAAGGTTTTAGGTTTAGGTATAGGCTTAAGTTATAGGTTATAGGTTATATGTTTAGGTTAAGGTTTAGGAATTCGGGTTCTGTTTTGGGTTTAGGTTTGGGTTCAAGTTTAGGTTATAGGTTTTGGTTTTAGTTTTGGTTTAGGTTAAGGTTTAGGTTTAGGTTATAAGTTATGTGATTTGAGAATGGGTTCGGGTTTAGGTTATAGGTTTTGGTTTTGGTTATAGGTTTTGGTTTAGGTTATAGGTTATAGGTTTAGGTTTAGGTTTGTTACTGTGTTTTGGGATTTGAGAATAGGTTTAGGTTAAGGTCATAAGTTTAGGTTTAGGAAATCGGGATCGGGTTCGGGTTCGGGTTTAGTTTTGGGTTTTCAAGTTTAGGTTTAGGTTTAGCTTAGGAGTTGAGATTAGGATTAGGTGTAGGTTTAGGTTTAGAGAATTGAGAATACGTTAAGGTTTAGGTATAGGAAATTGGGTTCGGGTTCGAGATCGGGTTTACGTTTGGGTTTTAAGTTTAGGCTAAGCGTTTAGGAATTGATTCGGGTTGGATCGGGTTTAGGTTTGGGTTTTCAAGTTTATCTCTAGGTTTAGGTTAGGGAGTTGAGATTAGGTTAAGGTTACATGTTGAGGTTATAGGTTTAGGTTTAGGTTATAAGTATAGGTTATAGGTTACGGTTTAGGGAATTGAGAATAGGTAAAGGTTTAGGTTTAGGAAATCGTGTTCGGGTTTGGGTTTGTGTATGGATTTAGGTTTAAGTTTTCAAGTTTAGGTTTAGGTTAAGGAGTAGATTAGGATTAGGTGTAAGGATTCTCTAGTATTATCTACTATTGAACCTAGTATTATCTACTACATACTAGTAACATACAACCAATATTGGGGCACCATACCATAAGCTACAAGAATTTCATGTCCCCCTGAACAAGGTATCCTCCATTGATAACATATATATATATATATTATAAGTTTTTTATTTTCATTTACATTCCCAAATACATTCATCATCCATCCAAGAAAATTGAAACAAGTACTGTCAATCTATCTTATCTTACTGACCGCCTTATGTTTCTTTTCACCTTTAATGACTCTCATATTTGTTGCAGCTGCTAGTTCACCATCAGTAGTCTCCTTAACCAAATCTTTGTGCAGTCCCTCCATTTGAAGCAGTGGCTGAAATTACAAGAAGTAGGACTGATTAGTCTTTCCATGTTTTGAAAAAAATTAAATTCTTTATTTTTTGCTGCAAGTCTACTTATAATTATCATTGGCTCTTAATCTATTTATAATGAAAATCTTAAATATCACCTGATAGTGCTCCTTTGATAAATGTCCTGTTTTGAACAAATAATTTGTTTTATCATAAATGTCCTGTTTGGAACAAATAATTTGTTTTATACATACATGTGTTTTATCATAAAACCATGCATGATGCATCCATAAAAAAAAAAGTCAAATGGAAATTTTTTTTATATAAACAATTTTTTTGGTGGCACATATTAGAAAACAATGTTACTGCCAGCAATGTAACGAATAACATATGCAAATTATCATGTTGCGTAGGCTACACAACTCAAGCAATTTTCATGTCTAGGTTGACATACTGTTATGCCATATGTATGGTGGATAAATTACCACCATTCAGGAAATGGTGGAAAATGAGGGCCATGTCTATAGTCACAAACCATTGAAAAGCGTACCTTCACAGATCTTTCTACTTCTTCGCATCTGTATTCTTCTTTATCAGCATTGAATTATTAACCCCTTTCTAGAGATTTGGATTAATGTGCTAGAAAATGTTTTTGATAGATTAGCCTGAAGTCTAAACCCCTGACCTCAATGTTATATCCTTGAGGCGTAGCCAATTTGGTGAAGGCACTTCATTGTGCTAAAGAAATGGTTAAGACTTTCCTTTGCATTTCCACAACTGTATTAAGTGGGTGGTGGTGACACATCCAGCATACATGTGGTATACATGCATGTCAATCCAGACTGTCAGAGACTCCAAATTGTTTGTGGATGGAGCATATATCTCAGAAATTGTACTGATTAGACAATCTGAAACATTTCTTTTGCATTTTGAATTTGCACCATTGTCCTTTTTTCTTTCTAACCATTTATTTGTTAGGATTGTTGGATTGATCTACATGCATGCCACATGCACATTAGACAGGTCAGGAAGGATGCAAGATAGATGTCTAAAAGCTGTAAAATGAAGAGTGATTTGTTGGTTGAAGAATTGGGGATGGAAAGAGAAAAGAAGAAAAAAAGGATGGATTTGGAATCTCTCCTCAATCTAGAAGGATCACTTTGAGCAAAGGATTGTTGCGCTCCTAGGAAAATCTCTCACACCTTTTCCAATGAAAAAGAACTAATCCTACTCATTCATTAATTCTAATTATAGCCATCTATTTTAATAAAATAATTGATAGTCAAACATCCCTAACAAGTAACAACCATTTTGTAAATCAATCATAACTCACTCATTTCCATCCATGGCTTGGTTGAGGAATTAGTTACTTGCATATTGCACACGTCCATCCATTTTTCCAGCTAAGTTTATAACATGGGCCAAAAGACCCCAATTCCATCATGATGTATCTAATTTATATTCACAATGTCCATCCAATTTTCCCGCTAAGTCTATAGCATGAGCCAAAAGACCCCAATCCCATCATGATGTATCTAATTTATATCCACAATGTCCATCCATTTTTCCAGCTCAGTTCATAGCATGAGCCAAAAGATGAGTCAAATCCAATTTCTGATCCCCATGTACCCCATACTATGGAATCAGAATCAACAAGAATTATGAATAGGGGAGTGCATGTACAACTCTCAAACCAAACTCAATCTTAGTAACAGCATGCAAGATGAATTTTTAGTAAAAATGAAAACTTTATAAGAGATCAAAGAGTCAGTCAGGCGAGCATGACAAGCAACAAGCTGAAAAACATTTTCATCTCAGTACCTGTCTTTGAAGCATTGCCAAGTTCTGCATGGTAGCATTCCTTCCACCACCAACTTGTGACTCAACGTCCTTTGTGTTGTATGAGGCACCCATATACTTCAAAACCGCACCAACAACTTCCCTGGGAGCATCAACCATCGAAATTTATCTTTTCTAAATACAATAGTGAAGAATGCCAGGAGAATATGGATACAGTGAAAAAATAACCCCAAAAATTCATTGTGCAGCCCAAATCCCTATATAGACTCTACAAATGCCAACCCAAAGTAAATGAAATAGCTGACATTACACAAAGCCATGTGTTTGAAATAACCACATCATCACTGTTGAATCTCAACAATATGATGACCACCGATTAGTGTCGTGGAGGTGAGATGACGAACAATTTAAACGCCTTCTTAGTAGTCAATGTGCTCCTTCGCAAAGTACTTGTCATAAGCATGCATGACAACCTATCTTATTCTTATTAAACAAATTTTTTAGAAAAAAAAATACAAATAATTAAAAAATTTTAAAAACACCTTTTGCCAATGTAAAAGATTGAAGATTAGTATTATAAACCTCAATCAATATTAATATTTGATATCCCTAAATCAACCACAACCTAAAAGAAAATCATGAAATGAAAAGTCATTAACAATCATGAATTATTATATATTGATTAAGGTTGCATTTAGTTGCACCGAGTATCATGAAATTTCATGATTAATCAGTCTATTTTGGTGCAAAACTCATGAAATTTGGTACAACCAACCAAATTGTATGATTCACGTAAACTAAATGGAATCAAGTTGAATTGTGTCAATTCCCATGGGGTGCTAATTAAAATGTAGGAATTTCTTTTATTTTTTATAGGTAACCTCAAAATAAAAGGAGAAATGAGAGTATGTCATGAAATAAAAGGTGTGATTACTTAATCCCTAGAACAAACAAATAATGTGTATCCATGTATTAATCCAATGGTCGATATTCTGATTCTCATTGAAGTCACAAAACCTAGTTATAAGGCATTGAAATTTCATGCAAACTAAGGTTTTTACAAAGGACTGATGTTAAAAGGGCTTGAACAGCAAGTAAACTAACCATAGATAGCTGAAATTAGACATCAAAAACAACAAAATGTATAAATAACACCTGAACTAGAAACAGTTGATTAAATGTATGCATAACCCATTTACAATCATTTTGTATCGCTCTCCTCATCTAGTCTATTAACTACAGGTTGAGTAAACTCAGTAGGGCCCACCTTAAACCCTAAATCCCCAAATCCCTTTTACACACCATCTAATCCATTTAGAAGATGCGTCTGACCAGGATTCATGTACACCAAAAAATGAGGCCATTCCAGTAGTCAGGGAGCCACACAAGAGGGAATAGTTTGGAAATTTTAACCATCGGGTTGGATTTGAAATCCTTGGATTTTGCAAACCATCTTTTTGAAAGGAAAAAAAAAAGGTGGCTTAAAATATGGATTTCCATGCAAAGAAGAGACTGCCAAACATGAGAATTGAGATCTTTTGGATTTGGAATCCAAATTCAACCCCAAATCCAGGTTGCAAAATGACCCCTAAAGAGTTAGTCAACTGGAAAAAAAAATTCCAATAAATCACTACAGGAGAAAAAATAAGAACTCGCAAAAAAGGGTGACACGTTCACTTATCCATATCAATTTCCAGATGAAGCCCATACATGCCTCTCCAGATGCACCTCTACATGCAGCCACATGTGTTTAGGGCTTCAAAAACCATGTTGAGGTGGGCATGACCATCTGAACAACCTGGCCAAATAGTTGGGCTGGTCAACTCATCATGCGGACTAAACATGTCTGAAACAACAAACAATTTAAAGAATTGACTAGCCAAGAGTCCACATTCAGTGTAGACCTATGGCTTGCCTTAAAAAGTGGACCAACCTGATTTTGCCTTAAGCTTATAGGCAGAATAGGGACCACAAAATGCACTCAGCTTATATGTCCCAATACATGCCAGGGTAGCACGTGTAGAGGTGAATGTGTGCTTAGCAAAATATTATGTACTAGCATTTGGTTTTTCTTCTAATGTGTTGGGACCACTGCATCATAAAAAGGAACAACTATTTCCACTTTAATGTTTTAAAATTTTATCAGGAACTCATGCCACTAACATTTTATAGTTGTGCATTGATGCCGTGGAACAAATGGGGACTCATTGTAAAACTAAAAATTCGGCATGCAAAAAATAAAAATGTTACAACTTACTTATCCGATGATAAAACAGAACTTTAAGATCAATCATTAAGCGCGTTAGCTTTCACAAGAACAAGGTGTCTATTGCACAACCGTATAAGAACTTTGTAGTTTCCACGAAGGAATGGATAGCAGAAGATCAGTCAATGACAAGATATCCATGCCATTGATGAAGAACATGGCCTTCTAAGAAACTGAACATGGATTGATGACCATATTTAAGTTAAATGACTAGCCAAGAGTTCAATAAAAGATATTACATAACTATTTTATGGAACAGAAGGGGAACACACACAGTATATCGGTGAATGGATACAGAATATACATGAAAAGAAACCGTAAGATGATTCACACTGAAAAAGGCCAAGCTATATGTCCTAGAGGGGGGGGGGTGAATAGGACTATGCCAAATTTAAAATAAAATCAGCAGAAATAAAGTAAACCAATATTCTTACAATATGAATCAATTCACAATGCTAAATTTTAAATCACCTTGATAAATAAGTATTGAGAGATTGATACAAATTCAGTTCTAAGGACAACCTTACACCATAATAAACAAGGGCTTATGGTAGGACAACCTTATTTCTAGAACATCTTTTGGATCAAGGACTCAATTTTAATATAAGTAAATGAAATAGCTAGGAATTGAAATTAAATGAATATATATCTAAATTATTACAACAATCCCCACACTTGCTTGAAATGTAAATAGTTACAACATTCACATCCACTTGTACATTCCACACAATCGAATGATAAAAGATATGAAAATTAAGCAAGCATTCAATCCACAAGACAAAGAGTTATAGTGGTTCGCTTTGTGTGTACATCAAGCTGCCTTTCATGTGACCACACACGTAAAGTTACTCCATTCTAATATCCTCACACAGGGATATTTAGCGTTCACTATAAAATAGGTTTTCACAGTTCACCAAAACCTTTACAATTGTGTCTTTTTCACTTGGGCTTACACAATTCAAAAACCCTCTTTTTCGAAGTTTTGGTTTTCCTCGACAACCAATACAATGAGATTTTTTGGTTCAACCTCAAACAAAACCAAGACAATGAGAAAAGCTTAACCTCAAACAAAACCAAAAGTAAATAAATTTTACAAAATTGTAAAATACCGGATTTCTCCTTTTCTTAGCGGAAACCAGGTCAGAACCAATCGGAGTAGATGATTGAATGTCAAAGTTCAATTTCTAATACTCACATTCATAAGGTTCTAAATTCTAATAGATTTTATATTTAACTTGTTGGGGTAGCTATATTTGATTTTGATTCCAAGAAGAAGGAATAAGATAATTCCTCTTTTCAAATAAGATTGGAATATAGAAACAAAATCAAATTAAATAAGCTAGCAAAAAGGAATATTAAATAAGCACAATGTAGCTTAAAATAAACAGGACTTATCTCTCGAGTGATCACTTGAAAATTCTTGAATTGAATAGAGTTGAAGTGTGAAAACTCGAATTTCGTGTTCAATTTATAGAAGCAAAAATCGCTCCTACGATTTGGTCTTAGAAACCTTCGATTGGTCGTAGCTCTACTGTGATTTTTGAAAAATTAAGCGCGATCTTTGAAAGTCGTTCCACGATGGGTCGTGAGTAGCCTACGGACGTTGGTCATGGGTCACCTACGACCGGTCGTAGATCTCTTGACCGGTCGTAGGACCATAAATTACGTTCTTGGACTTTGAGTCGTAGCTCTACACGATGGTCGTCGTGGACAGTCGGCCACACCTACGCCGGTCGAAGGACCTCCGGGGACTGGTCGTGGGCGTACCAGAAATTCCGAAAAATCTTCAACTACTTAGGGTGGTCGTGGGCGTACCAAAATTTCGAAAAATCTTCAACTACTTAGATGGTCGTGGAATTTCTTGGACTAGTCGAACCAATGCCAGATGCCAAATTCTTGGTCGAACAAGAGCTAGGGATAATTGGTCGTAGAATAGACCAAACTTATGTAAAATAAATATTTGATTTATGTATCCAAAGTGACCTACTTAAAGGGTCAACCTAAGGTCATTCAAACCTGAATCATGTCGTATGGACATTGAACTTCAACCATTCAACGAATGTAGATTGTTTGAACCATATCAGGCTTGAGATCTTGAACTTGTTGTAGCTTCAAACTTGAGATCTTCATCAGCATAACAACTACTTCATGCATTGCTTATTAGTCTTGAAGTCATGAGTTGTTTCTTAAGACTTGAACATCAACATTGTAGCTTCTTGAGACTTCAACATGTAGCTTCTTGAACTTCAATATGTAGCTTCTTGAAAAGTTCAACTTGTAGCTTCTTGAAGTATTTATGCAGTGTCTTGAATTCATATAAATCATCATACAAGCACAGGACACAGATAGATGTTTTGACACATCAAAATTTGACAACCAAAGAAGCATGAGACCATAACACTTACACACACTCATCAGTTGATGCCCACCATGAACATTCCCTAGCAAAAAAAAAAAAAAAAAAATCCAAACAGCCCACTCATCAGATGGGCCACATGTATGAGAAATGAACGCTTTCAAAAAATGGTTGTCTATATGCAGCATACAAGTGTGGCCTACCTAATGAGCCAAGGCGGCTCGATTCTTGGACCGAGTCATGTTCATGGCCTAAAATACATCAATTTCTTGCACGTGTGGCATATTGGCATGTGTTCTAGGATTCACATCTTCAAATTCATGCGCACATGATCATCCTAGCGTGATACGTGAGACATGATCATCAACAGATTATTAAGCAACTTCTACCAAAAGAACGAATTTATCAACTCCAGTCAGACAAGCCAAGCATTGGTATTACATCCAAAGTGAAAACCATCGGAATTACTTTCTCTTCAGGTGCAATTTTGAGATTGAGAGAGATTGAGAGAGAGAGAGATAGAGAGAGATCATGTGCGGTGGATCCCCAAATTCCCAAATCCCCAAATCCCCAAATCCCCAAATCCCCAAATCCTTAAATCCCTAAATCCCCAAATCGTTTCAATCGATTTTGAGATTGAGAGAGATTGAGAGAGAGAGAGAGAGAGATACCTGTTTGAGTTGGAGAGGGCGCGGTGGAGAGAGGGCAGTGGAGAGAGGGCGGTGGAGAGAGAGCTAAATCCGAGAGAGACAGGGAGACAGAGAGACAGAGAGGGCGCGGTGGAGAGAGCCGAGAGAGAGAGGACAGAGCAAGAGAGAGAGAGAGAGAGGACCGAGAGAGAGAGAGAGAGAGAGAGGACAGCGAGAGAGTGAGAGAGGGCGCGAGAGAGAGAGACTTATAAGTCTCTCTCGCGTGTCACGTGGTCGGTGCTCTGTGGGCCCCACCATAATGTATGTGTTTCATCCCTGCCGTCCATCTATTTTTCTATTTCATTTTATGCTATGAGACAAAAAATGAGGTATATCCCAATCTCAACTGGACCACATTATAAGAAACAGTGTTGGATGAGCGTCGACCATTAAAAACCTTTTGGGGGCCACATAAAGTTTTGGATCAATCGGATAACTTTTTTCCCTTCATCTGGGCCTGTATGATCTAATCAACGGATTGGATGTCAAATAAAAAGTACAGTGGGTCTTAGGAGGGTTTTAATGGTGGATGTCCAATCACTATTGTTTTCATGTGGTGTGGTCCACCTAAGATTTATATCCCTCTCATTTTTGGCGTCAATTTCTAATATGAATTTTTAAAATGGATGGACGGCATGGATAAAACACATACATCATGGTGAGACCCATAGACCACCGACCCACGTCGACCAATTTTGGGCGCGCTCAAACAGAGCCACGCCCAAATTTGGGCGGGACGGTGGCTGGTGGTCGGTGCTCTGTGGGCCCCACCATGATGTACATGTTTCATCCATTCCGTTCATCCATTTTTACAGATAATTTTAGTGCTTGATACAAAAAATGATAGGGATATAAATCCTAGGTGGGCCACACCACAGGACAAAAATAATGAATGGATATTCACAATTAAAATCCTCCTAAGGCCCATCTGCATGTTTATTTGACATCCAATCTGTTGATTTGGTCATAAAGACCCAAATGAAGGGAAAAAATAAATATCAGCGTGATCCAAAACTTTTATGGCCCCCAAAACATTTTTAATGGTCAAAATTCATTCGACACTATTTCCTGTAACATGGTCCACTTGAGATTGAGATATAATTCATTTTATTTATCATCCACTTGAGATAGAGATGTGGTTCACAAATCTAGCCCATCCATTATGTGTGTGCCACTTGGATCAGGGGTCATACCAAGTTTTAGACGCATCCAAATTTCAGGTGGGGCCCCACCAAGTGCTTTTATATGTTTTAGGCATGTCTTCACACGATTTTAGATGGTATGGCCCACCAGAGTTCTGTATACGGCTGATTTTTGGAATATCCCATAATTTAAAGGGGACCCATCAAATGCACGGTGTTGATTTACGACACTAAGTCATGGCGGGGCCCACACAGCTAGACCTCATGGGGAGTTCTCATGAGCTCGACATATAGAACCTTTTCCATATATATATATATATATATATATATATATATATATATATATAATTTTAAAAATATAAAAACTTATGATGTATTCGTTATATCCACACCGTCCATCCATTTTGAGATATCACGAGCCAAAGAATGAGACAGATAAAAATCTGTAGTGGACCCCATCACAGAAAACAACGGGAAGGTGATTCCCACCGTTGAAACTATCCTAAGGCCCATCGTAATGTTTATTTGAAATCCAACTAGTTTAAAAGTTAAAAAAAAAAATAAAAAATGGTCGTGGGGCCATAAATCATGGTGGGGCCCACACAGCACCAACCACCAGCCATTTGATGGTGTAGGGGGAGTAGCCAATCTGTTCCCCTTATTTGTGGTGTGGTCCATTTAATCTTTGAATATGATTCATTTTTTATATATTTCTATAAAATGATCTTGAAAAATGGATGAACGGTGTGTGTTAATCCCAAATTTTCGGTAAAACATTTATAATCATATATTGGGTCTGCTTAAATGTGATTCACATATCCAACTCACTCATTATGTGTGTCCCACTTGGATGAGGGGTCAGACCAATTTTCAACTGCATCCATGTCTGTATTAACTTATAAACAGGTTGGATCTCAAATAAACATCGCGGTGGGCCCTAAGAAGGTTTCAATACTGGGTGTCACTATCCCACTCTTTTCTATGGTGGGTCCACTTGAACTTTGGATCTGCCCCGTCAGTCAGATGCACCATTCCATGGTGGGCCATGAGCTTAAAAATAAAGTCAATCCATGACTTGGGTGGGCCACACCACATACTATAGTTGAGAGGGTTACCCTCCCATTAAAACATTCATAATCATTTATCGGGCCCACCTAGATGTGGTTCATAGTCCAGCCCATTCATTATGTGTGTCCCACTTGGATGAGGAGTCGGACCAAGTTTCATACACATCCAAAACTCATGTGGGCTTATATGTTTTATGGATGTCTTCGCATAGTTTTTTCCCCTTCATCTGGACCTGTATGACCTAATCAACAGATAGGATGTCAAATAAAAAGTATAGTGGGCCTTAGGAGGGTTTTAATGGTGGATATCCAATCACTATTGTTTTCATGTGGTGTGGTCCACCTGAGATTTATATCCCTCTCATTTTTGGTATCAGGGCCTAATATGATTTGTAAAAATGGATGGACGGCATGGATGAAACACATACATCATGGTGGGACCCATAGAGCACCGACCAACATCCAAAAATGGTTACTCGCCCCAATCATGCTACATATGAGAAAGGTATTGGGCAAACAAGATTGATCAACAATTTGAGTGAATTTTGATTTAAACATCTGAAGTTATTACTCTTCAATCTGGACTGATCAGATTGTCCAAAAATGGTTACTCGCCCCAATCATGCTACATATGAGAAAGATATTGGGCAAACAAGATTGATCAACAATTTGAGTGAATTTTGATTTAAACATCTGAAGTTATTACTCTTCAATCTGGACTGATCAGATTGTCCAAAAATGGTTAAAGGTTGTTCATAATATCAAAATATATATGAATGAATAGAAAACACAAACATCAGCTTGATCCAAAACTTCTATGGCCTCCAAGAAATTTTAAATGGTAGAGGTTCAATCACACTATTTCCTGTGGCGTGGTCCACTTGAGCTTTGGATATGCTTCCTTTTTGTTCTTTAGACCTCAAATTATCTGTTAACATGGATGAATATAGTGGATAAAATAAATAAATAACGGTGGACCCCATAGAGTTTACTCTGGTAAGGATAACGAGTAACTCACTTAAATGTAATGGAGAAGGGTTTCCTTAAAACATTCATAATCATATATTGGGCCTACATAAATGTGATTTACATATCCAACCCACTCATTATGTATGTCCCACTTGGATGAGGAATCAGACCAAGTTTCAACCGCATCCATGTCTGTATTAACTTATAAACAGATTGGATCTCAAATAAACATCGCGATGAGCCCTAAGAAGGTTTCAATAGTGGGTGTCACTATCCCACTCTTTTCTATGGTGGGTCCACTTGAACTTTGGATTTGCCCCGTAATCAAATGCACCATTCCATGGTGGGCCATGAGCTTAAAAATAAAGTCAATCCATGATTTGGGTGGGCCACACCACATACTCTATTTGAGAGGGTTAACCTCCCATTAAAACATTCATAATCATTTATTGGGCCCACCAAGAAGTGGTTCATAGATCCAGCCCATTCATTATATGTGTCCCACTTGGATGAGGAGTCAGACCAAGTTTCATACACATCCAAAACTCATGTGGGCCCCACCAAATGCTTTTATATGTTTTATGGATGTCTTCGCATAGTTTTAGATGCTATGGCCCACCTAAGTTTCTTATATTACTGATTTTTGGACTTAAAGGGGACACATCAAATGCATGGTGCTGATGTTTTACACACATCATGGTGGGGCGCACGCAGATTAACCTCATGGGAAGTTCCCATGAGGTGACCTTATAGTACCATTTCACTATTTAGGTAAGTCCTTCATGTGTTACTCTAACCGTGTAGGGTCCACCTTGATATATTTTATGTATATCAACACCATCCATATATTTTTCCATCATATTTTAGGATGTGATTTCAAATCACACGAACTCAATAATCTCAGGTGGGCCATATCGATCAAAACAATGATGAATAACTATTAAAAACCTTTTGAAGGCCACAAAAGTTTTGGATCAATTTGATCTTTACAGTTTACCTTCATCTAGATATTCTTTACATTATCAACAAGTTGGATTGCAAATAAACATTAATAAAACCTTACGATGGGCTCTTTATAATTTTTAATGGCGAGGTACTATATTATCATTCTTTCTAGTGGTGTGGTCCACTTAAGATTTAAATCTACACAATTTTTATACTAGGCCCAAAAATGGGTTGGAAAACAACATAGAATGACAAGGATATACAACACATCATCAAAATCTCACTTTTGTTATCTAACTTTTCAATTTTTCTTGTCAAAATAAAAAATCTAGTTTTCTTTTTTAAAATATTTTTTTTTTTTTTACAATTTGTCAATTTTTTCACAATTTTGTTTAATTTCTTAAATTTTCTTTTTCAAAATATCATTTTTTTTTAATATCACTTTTGTTATATAACTTTTCAATTTTTCTTGTCAAAATGCAAAATCTAGTTTTCTTTTTTAAAAATTATTTTTTTTTCAATTTGTCAAAACTTTCACAATTTTGTTTAATTTTTTAAATTTTCTTTTTCAGAATATTATTTTTTTATCAAAATCTTGTTATATAACTTTTTAATTTTTTTTGTCAAAATACAAAATCTAGTTTTCTTTTTTAAAAAATATATATTTTTTTACAATTTGTCAATTTTTTCACAATTTTGTTTAATTTTTTATATTTTCTTTTTCAAAATATCATTTTTTTTATTGAAATCTTTTTTTTTTTTCGAAGTTATCAACATTATTCAAAGTTCTTAATTTTTTTTTTCAAAATGTAGAATTTTATAAAATCACAGTTTTTTTTAAAAAAAAAAAACGTTGTTAATTATTTTTTCTAAACCAAATAGTTTAATTGGTACCTGAGACGGTCTTCCACGGTCGTAGAAGACGGCTAAGGACCGTCTCTAATAGAGACGGTCAGTAACAGTCTCTAATAGAGCGGTCATTGACAGTCTTTAATAGAGACGGTCTATAACGATCTCTCTAATAGAGACGGTTTTTGACAAGGTAATAAGACGGCTAAGGACCGTCTCTAATAGAGCGGTCTTTGACAGTCTCAGATTACAAGTAAAAGACGGTCAATGACCATCTCTAATACAGACGGCCAGTAGCCATCTCAAATGACCGCATATAAGACGGTCGAAGACCGTCTCTAATATGGACGGTCTTTGACCGTCTCAGATGACCTATATAAGACGGTTAAAGACCGTCTTAAATTATTTGCGAACGCAGAACATTTAAAGACAATATTAGGGACGGTCAGAAGCCGTCCCTAATTTTAGAGACGGTTTACGGCCGTCTCTAAAGCGTCTTTAAACCAAGCAATTTTAGAGACGGTCCAGAACTGTCTCTAAATCCGTCATTTTTTTCCATTTTTCACGTAGTGACTCTGGACTCAAGCGAACAGCCGTAGGACACTGTCTGGATTTGATTTCCGATATGGTTGTCAAGCCTAGCGAGGCGGTCCTAAGTCCTTAACCTCGTATTATTCGGACTCCCGATGTGCGGTATAGAACTGATACAGAGTTTCGAGATGCTCCCGAGAGCAGTCAGGTAATGAGTTTGATCCGAGATTTTAGGGTAACCCAGCGTCAATGATTCTACAAGTTTTGGGTCTTACAGATCGTATTTAAAATGGATCAAACGGATTTCGTAGCTAATCTAGTTTAGCACTTGGTTAACTTTGTCAAATTTCTAAAGGGTTTAATCCTAAGTGATTTCTGGTCGAGGTGGTACTCAGTCCTTTGTAGTAATGTTTAGTTTAAGTATTGTTCTTCATCACCTAAACTTTAAGATAGTGTCTAATGTGAAAGTACTTAGAAGGATTTAAAGAACGAGGTGGTGAAGGGTGGGATTTGTGAAGGAAGTGGGTTCAAAAGCAGTTTTAGACTTTGGGATTGAGTTCTGACTAGTTAATAAGGTGTTAGGAGCAACCCATTACCTAAGAACGTCTAATTCTAGGTTGGCAAAAATCCGGGCTGTTACAATCTACCCCCCTTAAAACAAAATTTCATCCCCGAAATTGCCTAAGGGTAATAAGGAAATATTTCTATTATTTCATTTGCCTAAAACTTATTGATTTCGAGTTCGACTTGAGCAATAACTGCAATTTTAAGTGCTACTTCCTCATTATGAATAATAGGAGACATCATTGATTGTTGTCTATTCCTCTTGATTAAGCAGAATGTTTCCAATTTGATTCACTTGTGCATCCATTTGCAGCCTAAACATCATTTTGAAGATTACTTAGCTAGTGTATTTTAACCACATGAAAGTTGCATTTGTTTGCTATGGATTTCACATTATCTTATTTCTTTTCTAGGTGACAGCAGCTCTTGTCCATACTGGTCTTAAGTCTTCCAATCTCATCGTGGGTATTGATTTCACTAAGAGCAATGAATGGACTAGTAAGATCCTGAATCTTGGCTTTGTGGTTCATTTTTCTGATGTTCTCTCTCAAATCCATTCAACACCTTCCCCTTAACTAGATAGAAATGAACTCGGTAACAAGAGTAGGATATCAAATCTTACTCTTACCACATACTAATGTGCATGTATCTGGAAAATCTGGGCTGTTCATCAGGTTCTGCTCATCATGTGAGTGTCATAGCCCTACAATTCGGCCATTCCTATCAATGGGAAGTGCTGACATGCAAGTTGCATGTGGACTATCAACAAAATTTTCAACTGTCTATTTTGTATATATTTGTGGCCTACCTGATGACTGGGCCGGCCTAATTTTTGCTACACGGCACTTACAAGGTAGGACATGAAAAGCCGTGCTAGATCTCACATTCGGATTGGCATGTAGGATTTAAGGATTAGAACTCCTATTAGGAAAAGTCATTACATTTCTCCGCCAACTACTCATCGAATTACTTCAGGTTCAGTTACTAAATGCTTATTTCCTTAGCATGATCAAATTCCTATTGATATGGCATAAACTATATATTGCTTTGTGTTGTTTGGTCATTTGGACCCTCAAGACGTTTATGGTCGATGTTGTTGCTTTCAGGTCAAAGTTCTTTCAATCGTACGTCAGGGCTTACATCACATCAGCAGTTCACCAAATACATATGAACAAGCAATATCTATCATTGGAAGGACCCTTTCTGCCTTTGATGAGGATGACTTTATCCGCTGTTTTGGATTTGGTGATGGTCAGTCATATATGCTCTGCTTCTCACAATCTGTTTCCTCATAGGTAGTGATAGGGTGTTGGCAACAATATCATAATCTACAACTGTGGTGATGGTGGCTGCGCCCCTACAGTACACATGGCTTGCAGCACAAATTCGAACCATCCAAATAGTAGGCCCTAGTGCGGAGGAGTATAGTCACTACAAGAAAATCGTTTTTTCTTGGCGGTCAAAACCGGCAAGAAGGCTAAGAAAATGCCAAAGAAAGCCTTTGCTTGCGGTTATCTAACGGCCCAGTAAAGCCTCGGTCGGTAAAAGGCTTTACCGGCTGGCTAAGACCTTTATCTTGACATTGTCTTTGACGCCGCTAAATCATCAGTTTTTGTTGCAAAAATGGTAAAAAGCTACGGTTAAAATCCGTAGCTAAATATGACTAGCCCCACAATACAACCGTAGCCATTGGTACCGTAGCCACAATAGATGCATAGCCTGCTGAGTGGGGTTCAGAAAATCAGTTTCACGTGAACTAATATGGCAATGTTGAATCCATATCAGCTGACCCCAAGATATAGGGCTATGCAATAAATAAAATTCATGGAAGCCCTCCTAGGCATATACTGTAAAGAAATTGCTTCCTATTTCAGTTTTTAACTAACATATTACAGGCAGACAATGCCTATAGTGAAATAAATCAAACCTTAATTGAACAGTTTCTATAAATTAAAGTACAGAACACATTAACAAATATTAGCACATGGTTACATATCAAAATATCTGAAACAAATCTTTATACACTCTGAATCACCTACAAATAAGTTTCGTAAATTTTAAAGCTAGCAATTCAACAATGTAATGGAAGTTCCTAACTGAAATATAAATTGATCTATTAAAAAAGAAAAGCGAAAAACCGAATGTAGTTCAAAAGAACCCTTGTACGAAAAGAAAATTGCAATATTACCTTTTATTGACCAATGATACACTGATGTTTGTGTGACTAACCCCAACATCTTTGGCGTAATCCACTTCCAAAACACAACCTGTGAATATAACAATATAGCATGGAAACTAATTGAGAAACGAAACAACCTATGAAACAAACAAAAAAGTGAGCTAATAAAGTTCGAATGACATTATCACCTGCTCAGGCATCTGATGCGATTTCATTTTTGCCTTCGTCTCAATGTTGAATATTTGTAGGTGGTCCTGAATAGTTCCCTAAAGTTGAGCTTCAAACAGAATGCCACAGTTCACTCTTCATATATGAGATGCAACAAAGAAGATGCTCACCACCACAAGCACAAAGAAACAGATGCATTCAATAGCCAATGCCAAATAGCTGGGACAATCCTGAATAATGATATGACACATGCATTCCACGAACAGCCATGACAACCATTTATCGAATGGAGATTGAACAAATTAGCTCCAAAATAAGGAATAGGCATGAATATACAAAATAAATGGCAGCAGGAAAAATAGATGAGGTAAGTCAAACTATTTTTACAAATGTTAGGCTCATCTGGTATTATCTAGTGTGGAAGGGTTATAGTCTATCAAAGAGATGCTGAGAAATATGAAAGTTCTCCACACCATGCAGTAAAGTCATCCTCAATGCATTGATCATCATCTCCAAGACCCAGGGACAAGCCGCTTGCTCTGTACAAAAGAAAAAAAGAGATGAGCTACCATCAATGGATTAGGAGAATTGCAGAAAAGCAATGGGATGTACAATAGCACCTTCTATCAAAACTGAAACAAGCTAACTCAGTAACACTCTTGCCCTGTTGATTACAAACTCCCAAATTAAAAAAGAGAGTGATCCATCAGATACAATGAACACCATTCACATCCAGACTAAGAAATGCTTTTGGTTCCAAACATATTTCACATGCAATTGTTTCTAGATAATGGTCAGGCTTTCTAGAACTCCATAAATACAACACCTCTTTTGTAGTGTAATTTGAATGTACTGTTATGCACATTAATATAGAAACATTTTAAAGACTATCTAACTTAAAATATCAATGAGCAAGCAAAATCATCTACAAACACATCTTTACACAGCACAAGTGCCAACCTGGCAAGTGCGTGGGATATCCAACAATGCATAAGGTGATCCCCACCATGCAAATGAATGCATACAACATAAGGAATGTATGGCTAAAAATACACTTGCCAAAGTGCCCATTCAACGTATAATTGTGGAGCAACATGAATGCACCATATTGAATCCTAATTTTTTGTGTTCATTCATCTTGCTGCTAGGGGCCCCTTGTACACCCGTTCAGAGGATGCATGCCAAACGGACTATCCCGAATCATAATTTTGCATTCATTCTCTTAGTACACGTGCTGCACATAAAGGTGCATCTAGAGAGGGGTGAGCATAGCAGCATCACCAAAACTCAGTAAACATAATATTAAAAGTAAAAAAATACAAAGCTAATGAACAAGACCCCGCCCTATATCGGTTAAAAAGACACATTTTCCTCATGATGTTAACAGGTAACATAATGAGGAGAAATGAATGGCACTTAATACAAATCATATTTATTAATCTGTAACAAATCACTAAATTGATCAAAATCCCAATTGAATCAGTGCTACAATTTTTATTTCAACAGAAAAAGACACAAATAGAACTTCCAACCAATTACAATGGGTCATGAATTCATTAATTGAAGTAAACCATAAAATTAATCCAGCAAATGTAAGGCAGATACCATTAATAGAGGCAAGTTCATTGGTTAAGATGGGATTTTGTAACCAATTCATGGAAATAGTAGGTATTTAATAACGCATACAAAGATGACACATTTAGATATCACTTAATCAAGTTCAATGACCTCAACAAGCCCATATCGTCCAAACGTAGAAAAAAATAACAAAGAAAAAGAAAAGGGAATCAGGCTATCCAAAACAAATACCCTATTCTGCAATCAAGTCATCCACCACCTTAGCTATCTGTTTTTTCAAACATAGCATAAAACAAATGTCAGCAGCAGCCAAATGGTAAAAGAAGTGTTGACTAAAAGCCCGTAATATTCAACATCTTTTTACCCCCGAACCTTATTAAAATGCTCATACTGCCTATTTCCAAGCCCAAAAACACAATATTTGAGGTTCTGAAGCCAGTTTCCCCTCTCATTCCCTTAAAAAAACCAAGTAATAGAAATCACCATGCAAATTCAAAAGAAAAAGAAATAAAGGGAGATCATCTCAGTTGAAATTCTCAAAATTCACCTCTGTAAACCATTTGTAAAACCTTACAGCATTATCTGGGCTCACCATCTCCATATCTGAATTTTAAAAAATAGATACATAAATAAAAAATGAGAGAACAGGAATTTAAACCAATATAAAAAAGACTCTAACTTGCGTTACTAAAAAGAAAAATGATATAGTTTCTTTCTTCATCTTCTCCTCATATTCATCGTCATCGGCCGCAAAATCATCCTGTCACAAAATTCAATCCTTTCATCAACATCTAACCATCTAACAACCGATCCAATAGCTACAAATTCTCAGACGTTACTCAAGATCAGTGAAAAAAAAAATCAAATTACCAGATCAACGACTTTAAAAATTAAATTCTCAGACTAATTTAAGGTTTCGAGAACTTACATCCACCTCTCTTACCGCCAAGTAGTCCTGATGAAAATGCATCTACACTACAAGAAGGGGGAAAAAAATAATTTTGTGACTGCATCGATACGGTCAAGTATGAACGGCTGCCTACGTACCCAATGTTCGGAAGATTGAGATCAAGCCACTACGTAATTCTTAATATTTAAATCAGAACATTTTATGCATAAGCAGAGAAAAAATTAAAACAAATCATAATAGAAATGTGTACCTTCTGTTACGCATAAGAAGATGAAAAGCTGAAACAAATCACAACATAAATCTCTGTAGATTAGTCAAGCAAAACTACTAAATAATTCAAGAACATAGCAATAGAATCCCACTACAAATATGTAAAGAGTTGTATTTTTAGGATTCTCAATTATTGTTGTTTTCAGAAATAACAAGAGAGAGAGAGAGAGAGATCCCTCCAATTACAAGTTTCTAGATTTAGTACTGTTTGGTTGGTTCCAATTTGATATTTTTCTCCTTTTATATTACTGTGCATTGTTATTGTAATTGGAAATTCTGCTGTCAGCATTTTCAGTTACGATTGGCATTACTATATATATTTTCCTAATTTTGGTTGTTGTTCGATCTAATCCTTTGGTGCTTGCATCTTTATAGAAATAATGTGAGAGCGATGTCTTTGTCATTGGTTTGCTTTTATGCAAGATTATGTTGGATCTTCTTTGCCAAAGCTGATGTAGGTTAAGATTTTGTTTTGGTAGGGTCTTTGTGAAAGGGAGTAGTATGGTGAAGGTGGATGGTGGTATTGGTTTTGAATTGTTTGAGTGCTTAATTCCCTTATCTATTTTCCTATATTTTCTGCATGGGTGCACTTTTGTGAGTGTAGGGATAAAGTTAAACCATATCGTAGTGGTGGGCATGAAAATGTGGAAATGATTTAATCTTCTCTGGTTTTTTCTTTTCTTTTCTTTTTGTGCCTTATTTTGCTTGGTGATGATGCATTAATTGAATCTATTTAACAAGCTTGCTTTTTCCTACAAATGCTTTTTCAAATGCCTATAAATTCTTGATATAATTTGTAGATCAGTATTAAGAAATTGGTTCTTTTACATACAACAAGGTGTGCATTTTCACATGGCTTTGTTCTCGATCTTCATGAATGGATCATTGGACATTTCCTTTCCTAGCACAAGAGGGGCTTTTTAAGTAGACCTTTTGTTACCTATTCTGCTCACAGTTGTGGCTCAAGGTTTTAGTTTGATGGCCGAAAGCATTTTCTTCTGGCATGATTAAGGGATTAAGAATCAATAATTGAAAATGTATATTCTGCATCTTCAGTCAGTGGACAACACTTTCTTGATGTGTGAAGTGCTTGGGGAGGAGGTTTTCTACTTGAAAGGTATACTTATATGCATAGAAGTTATTTCAAGCCTTTGCATTAATCTCAGTAAAAGTCTTTTGGTATGGGTGAATGTGAATGAAGATGTGGTGAAAATCTTTTGCAGCAAAAAATGGTCTCAGATGATTTCTTTCAAGCTTTCCATGAGACGAGCTGGCATTTCTTTGATTTGGATCCCACTATGGAGTGTGAAATTGTAAGGAGGGCTGCAAATGGAAGATGATGTGCATGTTGAATTTCATGCTATTTTACATGTTTGATGAAATTCCTCAACAAAAACTTGTGTTTCTCAGGTTAGGGTTCAAGCATCTTGTTTCTAGATTAGTAATTATATTGTCTTATATTATTTTATTTAGTAATTACATGCATTTGTTATATGATAGGAGGGCCTTTGGGTTGGGCCTCCCGAATGTGTATTCCTGTACAGCAGGGGGTCTTGGCTTTTATTTTCTCATGAGCCTCCGCTCAGTGTTTGTGTAAGCTCTTTTCTCCATGTCAATGAAAATTTGAGTTTCTTTTAAAAAAAAAAAAAAGGCAAAAGGAACTGGCATTTTCTCCATGAATTCTTTAAACCATTATTCCAGTTTTTTGCTTCATCAAATATATTTATGCAATAAAGGGAGCTGATCAAACTAGAAGGATGAAAAAACTGATTATGCAGGCCTAAACAATATTTGCACTTCATGTCCTCATATATATCAACCTGCCAATCATGTTTAATTTCACATTGAGGACAACAAACCAATGTTTTTTACAGTTAATGATTGAGCACTTTGTGGTTCCTAATGTTGAGGAATTGGGGAGTACAGCACCTCAGAATTGTTGGAAGAGCCTAACATTCAAACTTTCACTTTTTTCTCCATTCAACGTGGATTGTTGCTGTATTTTATTTCTTAACCATCCATTTTAAGTCTACTGATTAATGATTAGCCAATGATATTGTACCATATAATATTAGATTGCAAGATGGAATCCTCAAATTCATTAGAGAACAATTACATCATTTCAATGAATTACAAATTGGGGGAAAATAGCTCAATCAATGGTCAATAAATGGTTAGTAGAAAATATGTTGGCAGCAGTCTACATCCAATAGGAAAAGTCCCACATTGGGTAATGCGGGGGCATTTTCACACTGGGCTCGAGTGGGGTAGCCCATGGGATGCGGGGACACACTCGGGGTGGGTGACCCATGTGATTTGGGGCCCACGGGGGAGGTCTCCTGTTCGAGACTCCTCACCGGGGGTGATTAATGAGCATTTCACACCGAGTGGGGTAGCTTGTGGGATGCAGGAACACACTTGGGGTGGGCGGCCCGTGTGAGGCAGGTGGATCGTGTGAGGCGGTACACATGTGATTTGGGGCCCACGAGGGGGGTTCGGCTAAGGTCCTAACCCAGGTGACTGATGTTCAACCGTTTTCCATCTACAAGCACCACATGTAGCACATGATTGCTCACCAGCGGCCTCCTTCCAGTACAACATACAATCGTTAGGACAAGCATCAATTTTATCATATTTCAAGCCCAAGTCTACACAAAACTAGTTTCCTGTTTTGCTTTGGACATGTAACTATGAATGATATGTATATGTATGTATGTGTAAAACATCATTATTCACCAAACCCAGTTTCCTATTTTTGTTTTTAACATGTATGTATGTATGTATGTGTGATGTGTATGCATACGTATGGGTTATAATACACCATTCTTGACAGGTCCCTGTTTCCTGCGTTGCTTTCACATTTATGTATATATGATGGGTACATATATATATATATATATATATATATATATATATATATATATAGATATATATACACACACACACACACACACATATATATATATATATATATATACATATATCCATAAACTCCATTCTTCAGCCAATTTTGTTGTTTTTGCTTTTGGTATGTATGTGTATACGTACATATATTATATATATTGACTAGAGTTTGTATATGGGTACATATATTACCACTGTTTCTTGTAATATGGTTCATCTAGGATTTGAACCTACTTCATTTTTATTTTTTTGGGATCATGCTCGACAATGAGCTTTCAATACGAATGGGGTGCAGCTGTAGTCACATACATCACGATGGGCCCCACAGTCAGGGGTCCTACTCACCTCAGTGGATAGCTATTATAGAAGTCTCCTCCAACACAATGATTTGACTTCCTTGTGTGATCAATGTCTAACTAATAGGCTTTTTCAAGGGATTGAGTCCACCTCACCAAAGCGACAAATTGGCAATTTCTCGGCCTAAAGATTTCAGATTCTAATATTTTTCTTGTGATCTTATCAGGAATTCTGCTGATAATCAAACATTTAAACATGTTATTATAAATTACTACATAGTTTTAATATCTTGAAATATATAAGTATAAAATGATTTTTTTTTCAACTTGTAATTTTTCCATATTACAATTTCAAACAAAAAAAAGGGCTGAGATTTTGAAGATTTTGCAATATTATCGTATCAAAATCGTTTAATCAGATTCCCTTTAAAATAACACGAGGTTTTCAAAATCTTAGCGCTGTTTATTACAATGCCGCCTCACTAGACACTAATGCAAAAAGTCTTCTAAGTCATTTCACCTAATAATCCTTGTTCTGTCGCAGCTTCCTCTATGTATCCAGCTAATTTCTGTTTGTCACGGCTTCCTCTATATACCAAGGTAACAAATCAGGTCAATTTGAGGAATTTCATGATCATCATTTTTAACCAAACCTTCCCCTCTATAACTCCTAATGAAGTTGCATTCCAATTAATCAATCTTACTTCTACTAATTTTTAAGCCTCTAGATTCTAAAGCCTTCTTCCAAACCACCGATTTAGCATTTTCCCTCTCTCAAGTCTCAAGTCTCAAGTCTCATCAACCAATACGTCAAGGTAACAGGAAAATCACAGCGGTTTGACCTTGGAGAAGTAGGAAATAGGAAAAGACATTAATGACCTTGGAGAAATCACAACGGTTTGAAGCAAGAGTGGCATCATCCCAAGTAGAAAATCTGTGCAATTATATTCCATAATGAAATGGAAAGCTAAGATGCTACAACCCAACATCATAATTACAAATTTGAAATTTTGAGTAAATCTAATTATTGAAACTAAATCAAATAGGACAGAGACTCCTATATAGCAATTAAGAGAGGAGAAACAGAACCTGAGATTCAAATCTAAGCTTGTTGATGCACCAGGCTTCACCTTCTCTCTCAGGAACTGCTGTATATGTTCACGTTTCCAGTTGTCAATTCTACAAAATCAAATACAAAAACCCTCAGTGCACAGAAAATAGCCTCAAGTTGGAAATCACAGCAAGAAAACGCATCTACAGAAGATCCAGTGCAGAAAATAGAAAAATTAGGGCAGAGATGGGATAATCACCTGCTTATGATGGAATCGAAGGAAGATCGAGATCTCACAGAAAGCGAGCGAAAGAGAGCTAGGGCTTTTTTTTTTACTTTTTACCAACTCCTCCGATCTCCGCCGTGGAGATGAAGGAACACTTGAAACTTCAAAGAGTGAGAGGAGAGCGAGCGGAGAGGGACAGGGAGAGGTAGAGGCAGAGGGAGAGGGAGAGCGCGCAAGAGGGAGAGGGCCGGAGAGGCAGAGAGAAGGAGGGAGATGGAGAGGGAGAGCACGCGAGAGTGAGAGGGAGAGGGAGAGAGAGAGAGGGAGAAGGAGAGCGTGCGATAGGGAGAGGGAGAGGGAGAGGGAAGGAGAGCGAGAGGCAATGGAGAGGGAGAGGCAGGGAGAGGGAGATATGGCGCAAGGCAGAGGCAGAGAGAGGGAGATACGGCTTTATGTTTTTTTTTTAATAGAAAGGGACCCTTTACCCGCAGCCGTTAAAACGGGTTGCGGGCAAAGGGTAAGCCCATCAGTCAGCTAAGCCCTATTTTGTTGTAGTAAGTCTAAAAACTACAGTAGAAGTATTCTCCTAACTGGCTGACTGGTAGACATCTAATAGGCAGTGAAGGCTAATATTAGTAAATGGTCCAAATTCAACAAACAAACGTCCATTTATCCAACGTCAGCATTATCTAATCAATATTATTTTTGGCATCCGAACAATATACGATGGGTCCCAGCATTTGGGTGTTTTGGGTTTATGTTACATGCCGTGTGTATAGGAAGGTGCCCTGTGCCATAGTTGTCCTATAATGCCTAGCATCTTACCATTAGCCTTCTTCAGAACACATAACATGATTAACATGCGAAGAATATTTGAAATTGCTAGGACTACGGGATTGTCTTAATCTTTGTCTTGCAGCATCAATGCATGACCAAGAAGTTTTTAGTTTCTTCCTAGATGGACGGCCATGTAATGGCTTCGAGGAAGCACTAGGCCGATATAGAGAAATAGTTCCACATATTAAACTATCTGGTTGGTATATCCTCTACTGACAAATGCTAGGGTGAGGCCCAAAAAACCACCGCTGGTTGGATGATCTTAACTACTCAATTGAGGAGAAAAATCAATGTTGATTTTGGGCTATCTGATCAAGTGGTTAGGATTCTCTAAAGAAACTTATTTTTGGGCCATGACCCATATATTGCATCCATTCAGGCAGAACAAACTAGTCAATCTCCTCATATTGCAGATTACAGATGATGATGATGATCCATGGAAACAACCATAAGTCAGGCCTCCATGAACTGAATACTTATTCTCCCATTTTCCAAGTTACTTCAAATTAAAAGAAAGAAAGAAAAGAAGATGCTTTTCCATTGCATGAATGCTTACATTATCATCCAATCACTGTCTTACTCAGCTTCCTCTTCAATGAAGGTTCTAACATGAGTCTTGGACTTCTGTTTACCCGAATGCAGTAAACAGAAAATACTATTGCATCTGCGGTTGAGATTAAAGAGATTAAAAAGGCTTACTATCTCAAGGTAAGATTGATCCTCAAAATCCTTTGTATTATCTTATTTACATGGATTATTTATTTATTTTTACTTTTGATAACTGTGTTAATTTGGGTAGCTTGGCATGTTTGTGTTGTTAGTTCGTTCATCGAAATGGAGTGTAGAGTTGTAGAATTTCATTTGCATTGTTTAGCTTGTCCTGTATAGTGATTTTTGGAAATTTTAGCCTATAATATATGTTATATGATCTGCTACAAACACACATTTTCCTATCAGCTTTTGGTGGCTTCTCATTGAAAAGCTGTGCCTACCTGCCTATTACTTGGTAGAATGTGATCCTTATGGTTTTGACATTCTGAAAATCTAAAGCGACTGGAAATATAAAGTGAACAAAGCCCCATAATAATCTGCATCCAAATCACTTGATTGAGAGAAACTCAAACAAGATTTATAATAGCACACACCTTTTTTTTTTCCCCTATTCTTGTTTGACACAGGTTTCAATTTGTTGTGCGGGCTCTTAGAAATTGTGCATGTGGCATACATTGACTTCCCACTGTCTCGAAGTCATTGTCCCAAAATCAGATTGGTCGAGAAATCATGACCTCTGATTCGTGGACACATATCCTTATATTGGCATATAAGCACCATATCCTTTTGTCTAAAAACTTCGACTTTCATGCATTCACTTATTTGTGATGGTTGCTTGATCAAATTGAATGGCCCATCTAGCCATTGATAGCTCTGTTATATTGTTTCAACATTGCAATTAATGGTTAATTTTTTTAATTCGTTTATTCTATCTTCGTGGAATGCTACTTTTTTACCCTTTTTTTTTTCCTTATGTGTGTAAGATTTTGATCAATCACACCAAAATTTAGGCCTATAAGTACTTCTTCAGCCTTTTGACGTCACTCATGCTTAGGAGTGGACCATATGGAGGATTTATTTATTTATTCTTATTTTCTTTTTTAATTTATTCAAGACCATTTTCAGCTTATTGTTGTATATATTATAAATTTTTTTGTTGTGAAGTAATATAATTTTTGTTTAATATTCATTTTTAATTGTATTGCAACATTTTTTATGTTTCGAATATGGAAAAAAAAAATAATACAGGTTTCAATTTGAAATATATATATATATATATATATATATATATATATATATATATATAAAATTTACTAGCCTGCGCTACAATTGGGCCTCTCAAATCTATACAGCCATACGGAAGACTTTTATCGGTGCTCTTATAGATTTTTAGCAGCGCTTTTCCGTGATAAAAAGTGTTAAGAAATTGTGCTTTGCTATACATCTGGGCGCTTGGATAGATTTTGGTGGCGCTTTTCAGCGCGCGGAAAAGTGTGGACGGTTACAGCGCTCAGAAGTAAGTTATTGTTGCTAAAAGATTTTACTGACACGCTCCTTTAGCAGCGCTTGTCTAGCGCCACGACAAGTTTTGGAGGCAGTTTTTTGGGCTTCACTAAAGCCCATATTCTTGTAAGTGAAAGGGAGGGCTCATCACAATAGCTTGCTGCTGGGGCCCTCAAGTGTCGCCCATGTTTTTCACTACTGCATGGTCATGGCGCACCCCTACCTTTTTGTTTTTGGGGGTGATCATTTGACTAATAAGTTGGCGGCGCTCCGGTTGGTGTTTAGAAGCAATTCAAGTATCCTCAAAAGGCAGCGCTGAAGCTTTGTGGTTGTTGATAGAGAAGTGTGTTGCGTTTGGGCTCCTCTGCAGGTTTAGGCCTTGGTCGGTTTGTTAGTGGTTCTGATATAGAGTGGATCGAGGCCTTTCACAAAGAAGGCCCAATCAGAGGCGGAAATGATCCAGACCGTCAGATCCTTAAAACCGTCGTATCTCGCAGATTGGGATGAGTTTTTCGATATATCATATCTGATTTTAGGGTAGGAGAAGCTACTTTTGCAAACTAACTTGCTACGTCAGTTGTCCACGCAGGATTTGTGAGATTCCATCATATCGATGGTCAAAAGTCTCATTTCAACTATAACTTTTGATCCTTTGAGTCATGAAAAGGGCTTAGAAAAGTTAGGAGAATCCAAATTGGGCACTTACAATTTTTAGGAATGGAGACCATCTATAAATAGTAAGTTTACTGTTTATAGTATTTTGAGGGTGTTTCAGTTAGAGTTCGAGTCTCTAACACTGTCCTAAGTTTGAGCCTATTATTTAAAGTATCGTAATTTTATCTTTTTTGTTATCATTAGTTAATTTATTTTTGTTATCATCAGTTAATTTATTAGAAATTATTTCTACTTTTATCCCTTATGGATTCGATTAAGCTCCATGAGGAGCCAAGAGAGCACCGTGGATTCAGAGTACAAATCTCCTGTGGAAGACGTTGATTAACCGCATCACGTCCCTCCCTTTGTGGAGGTCCTACGAGGCATGATTTGGACGTAGAGCAGTTGTAGAGTCCTTTTTTTTTTCTTTCTTTTTTTCTTTTTTTGAGTTGTAGAGTCTCTCTGGATGCCAGTCCAAGCTATCTGCGGTGGTTTTGGGGGTGGGATGGTGAGGCGATGGATGTTGTTTGTGCCTAAGAGCCTGCGCTAGGTGTTTTCTCAGGCAGTGGAGGATCAGCGCCTGCAGCTTCTTTTGGCCGAGGCTCAGCGTTTTTGGGTGCTGGCTCTTCTGTTCTCCTAGCCCTGTTCTCCCTTTGCATGCCATTGGCTGTGCCTCTGTTTGTGTTAATGTTTGAAGCTTGCTGCTCTGCTTTGGAGTTTTGGGGCTACTGGAGTTGTAGAGTTGGGTTGTGGGCTGGGCTGCATTGTTTTCTGATTGGTTTGGGTCTTGCAGGTGCGGGCTGGGTGGGGTAAGGCTGTTTTCCGCTACGGTCTGGAGTGGGGTCAGTTGCTTTGGTTGAAGCTGCTATGGTTTGGCCAGAGATGATCTGGTTTGGGTCTTGAGATGTGGCCTCTCTCATTGATTGTTGCTCTGTGTGAAATCACTTCTGCCAGGTTGGTCTCTATTAAGCATACGCCGTTGTCTTGTTGGATGATGTTCTCCCTCTTTATGCTGCCTTTTCCTCTTCTTCTTTTTTTCTCAATTTGCTTTGGCATTTCTTCTAGTTAAGGTGCGGTTCATGGCTCCTTTGAGGTATTCTCTGAAATCTTCCCATGGCCCTGTTTTTTCTGTCCTCATCCAGCAGAAACTATTGTCTTCAGTGGTGCAACGTGGTGGAGGGAGAGCAGCGACCCAATGTAACTGGCCATGGGTTTGGGTGGTGGTGCAGTGGCCTAGTGTTTGTGCAGTTTCAGGCTATTTAGCTCAAGTTCTGAGAAGCGCCTGGAGTTGCGTGAGGTTTGAGATGGTCCATATTGAGTTGTTTCAGGAGTCTTTGAATTTCTCGTCTTTGTTACATCCTCTTCTTTTTATATAAACGGGGTTGAGCCCGCTCCTGTATAGCCCTAATAACGTAGTACTGTTATGTGATATGTGAGGTCCTTTTCTTTTTTTCTTTTCTCTTTTTAATTTATTTATGGCACCACCTGAAAGATTATAAATCAAATTTTATTTAACAAAGTTATAGATAGTGGGATCCTAATTTTCTAGTTATTAAAAGAAAAAAAAAAAAAAAAAAAAAAAAAAGAAGAGGAAACTGTTATAAGGAGAGGCCATAACTCAATTGATGCTTACGTGGCGTATATAGCCCATGACAAGGAAGAGGCCTGTTATGCTCCTTTTCCCGAAGGGAATGGTGGTTTTGCACCTGGTGACCTTCGATCTGCTTGCTGAGGCATCCTTTCTGTGACACTGGTTGTGTTGTCCTTCTCAACCTCCAGCTTTGCTAGGAAAACCTCTTGGGTTTCGTTATCCAAGAGGCGTGCACTAATGCTAGGATAGGGAAAGGTATAGGGTACTGTTGAAAATACAGGTATTTTTCTTGAGATGTGCCAAGATGTCGTACGGGAGCTTCCTGATGTGACCGGTTGTCCTCAATAGATGCCTTGCCCTTTGCCTTGCTAGATTTTCTGGGGTTTGGCACCTGAGTGGTACTTATCAGATGATCAGTTGAGAATCTGCTTCCTAGATCGGAGAGCCACTTGATCGGCCTCAGTTAAAATGAAATACCAAAGCTCTGGACATTGTATATTTGGATCCACTCTGTCCTTGGGTGAGAACCCTTGGGTATACCATACATACAGATGATTACCCCAATCATAACTCAGATGACCTACACAAAAGGAACAGTGTGAAATTATGCCTAAACCCTCTATATTCCACAGTATGGTTCATCTTTGTGAGCCACACCTGATGAATGGGTTTGAAACATGCAGACCTTAGTGGGCCTGCACACAAACCTAATGATTGGCATCCTATCTGCATTCTTCCTTGTAGTGTGGCTCACCTAAGTTGTCCATTTGGCTATGTTTTCCATCATGGCCCAGCATTGATAGTTTATTAATTGATGGATGAGAGTGGATGTCACACAAAAAACATGGTGGCCCACAAAGATTAGGTGATTTAGATGATGCATAAAACGTGTTTAGAAGAATTTTGTCCAAATACTTGGGCTTTTCTAACAAACAAATCGAAGAAAATTTTTCTTCCAAATGTGTATACCCAATAGGTAGCTTTGTTTGGTAATAGAACATGTTTTAGAGATTGCATGGACGACACTCATTTTAGAGATTATATCTGTCACACTCTGAAAATCCGATACAGAGTGTGGTTACAGTACATGACTTGTACACCAAGTGTACATAATTCCACAGTCACACCAAGTGTACATAATTCATCTATATGATCACACCAAATGTACATAATTCAATTGTTTAATAAGTGGAATTATGTACATTCAGTATACGAGTAATGGACCGTAATTCAGGTCCAAGAGTACACACTTTGTATTCGATTTTAGGGTTTTAAATGATCCATTCATCAAATATGATAAACTAAGGACATGCTATGCACAAAAGATAATATTAATCTAATAATCAAGCAGATCAAACTTGTATAAGAAAATTAAGCCATTAGAAAAATGCTCAACAATCCATATTCAATGTACATTTGTGGCTCTTTCACTCGTGTTCTACGTATGAGCAGATTTGAAAAGATCTTGGCAACGCCTCAAGTCATTCTTTTTTAAAAGAACTTGAGAAACAATTGATTTTGGTGTTGATCATAATAGAGCCCGGAGAACTAGAATACAGTAGAGCCATCACTCCACTTCACACATGGCAAGGTGATGTGCAAATCAGTTCCACCAACATGCATGCAAGCCCTATAATGGATGGTTTGTCTGAAAAAATCACACCTATTAGACCATCCTTTACATAATATCTAACGGCGGAAAACAAAAATAGTTAGCAGTCAAATAAGTAGTGAGATAAGCTGTGCAAAAGTAATGGTTAGGATCGGCTCATGGATGCCATCCATCTAGTGCCAATAGATCAGGGGACCCAATCAATGCGTTACCCTGCCACGTGTTGCATGGAGAGATTGGTTCTACCCAATCAGGATTCTTCGGACTATATTGTAACGTCTCCCTCATTTTGCAAGACAACCAAACACCTGAATGGAATCTAAAATTGATTTTGAAAATTAAAAGTGCACAAAAGCACCAAAAATCATAATTCCAGGCAGTCATTAGTTAACCTTTTAAAGTTAATTAATTTTAATGTTAGGGATTTTTACAGCAAAATTCGTCTAGAGTTCCAATTTCAAAATTTTAAGGGAAAGAATTGCAAAAATGCCTAAGACTAGGTTTTTTTTTTTTTTTTTGAAATAGCAATAAAGTTGAGAATTGTGAGGCCATGTGATTAGCGTATGACATGCAGCTAGTCCAACGTATGCACCAGAACATGATGATCAACCAAACAAAACATTTGGCCTATAAAATTTTATTGAATGAATTACAAGTGAATTGTTCACCAAAAATGTGGTGTAAATAGCTTCTTCTTATATATATATATATAAACCCTAAACCCTAAACCCTAAACCCTAAACCCTATCTATATATATATATATATATATATATATATATATATATATATATATGGTGAGGCCCAACTAACGATTTGATCCACCATATTTTTCATGTTCATCTGATCATCATGGTGGTGTGCATCTATTGGATGCCATGGATGTCATGCACATGCCAATTGGGTCCCACATTCAAGACTTCTTAAATAAAATAATAATAATAATATTAATAATAATTATTATTATTATTATTATTATTATTAAAAAAATTTAAAATTTTAAAAAATTTTAAAATTTTAAAAATAAAAATAAAAATGAGGCGTTTAGGTTACTCCACCTCCAAAAACACTGGCCTGCAAATTTTCGGTTATACAGGCATTATTTGGTAAAATCTGAATCACCTATAAATTTTGTGTGTGTGTGTGTGTATTAGGCAATTTTTGTCCCTTATGCAAGTTTATATGTTTTCATTTTTATGATTCTTAGTCATTTTTATTGCAAACAATTTCAATTTCAACAATTTCAATAATTCTGATTTTACTGATTTAAAGTCCAAAAGCATTTTTAGAATGAGATTACTAAAATGCCATTTAACTTGTTTGTTTGTTTTCTTTTTTTGTTTAGAAAGTGAGATTCTAGCATTATTAATGTGCCACATAGTATCATGGAAATCTGACCCGTCCAATAAATACACAACTATGATAATCAGACGGATCTTGTCATCGGCTGACCCACAATAAAGGAAAGAATGTAGACCACCAAAAAACCTTCAAATTCACATGTGGCCCACCTGTTGATTGGACCAACCTTATTTTATGGTTATCTTATCATCATGGTAGAATGCAATTCTCAGACAAGTTAAATATAATATGCACACGTCATATGAACCCACGATTCTGAACTCCTCCACTTGTATAGAAAAGCTAAGGTCATTATGGTTTTTTTTCCTCCATAAAGCACCCTTTTGGAACCTCAATTAGTACAAGCATCTTTTGGGAAAATACAATTTCTCTGAAGAATTTTGCAGTGTGTGTGTGTATATATATATATATATATATATAACTTAGAGAATAGACGTTTTTTGTGTTAAATCTCACGCTAATCTTTTATTAAAATATATTTTTAATTCTAATGATAAATGTATAGATAGTTTCATCATAGTTGCTATTTACGTTTTTTTTTTTAATTTAATACTACACAAGTCAATTAGGGACTCCAGCAGCATTTACTTGAATTGCCGAAAAAAAAAAAATGGAGTTTCATGCCATGGGGTAGACCTTTAAAAACTTTTACTACGTTTTCAATAGAGCAATCAGGTTTTGCATTAACTTGACCGACCAACAGAGTCACCAAAACTAAATTTATGAAAAGTGTTGCTAAAATCAAAAGCAATCCATGACTTAAAAACCAAAGGGCCTAGCTTGGAGATGGGAAATTGTACTTGATCCAATATTGTAATGGTACACCCATGTTTGATCTAAACCATTTGTCTGGTTGGCCCTTGGCATTTAGATTCATGCGACTTAAAAATCACAACCTATTAGACCATAGTCTTCCAATCAAATGACATTTTTAAAAAAATTATTGAATGTGATTTTTTTCGTATTCTTTTTCATAATATCAATGTTTCCACTTGACCGCATGAGATTCTGAAAGCTAGTAAGCCAACATGTAATGGCATCACTATATGGAAGATCAGGATGAGATCCCTAAAATTGCGATATGTATTGTCTAACACAATACCGCACACTATGCGTAGAAGTTTAACAAAGTTAGGAATGAAAGCTATGTCCTATAAGAGGGTGGTGGTGGTGACTAGGACCAATTAAAAGCACAATTGCGTACTTAAATTAATATGCCAATTTATATTCGAAGGCAATTAACACTAAAGCTTCCAAGTCAAAGTGGATCCAATCACATAGACTACAATAGATGTAACAATCTAAGCTTCCAGTCAATCTTTCTAATAAATTGGGTGGAAGGCCCCTCGTCCTTTAAAATTAAAAAAATAATAAAATTAAATTAAATTAAATTAAAAAGATGTAACAATCTAAGCAACTAGTCTATAAATAAGATAGTGTACATATGTGTGTCAGTTTTGCCAACTATTCTACACATAGCATACATTTAATCATACATACATAATTAAGAAAATTAAGTCCATAAGTATAATTAGAAATGTGCTCAAATGATAATTCCAAACACAAGCATGTATAGTAGTTTGGTTTCCCTACTCTACTCACAGTGAATGCACTCTCCTTGAGTGTACATGTATTAACTATTGAAGGTTTAAAATCAAGTTCACTAACCTTTACATGCATACATTTCTGTCAGATGCGAACATGAGAACTTACCACATATTCACATGTGTCACTGGCCTAGACAAGACTTACCACGTATATGCCTATGTCAATTGCCTACATAAGGAATTATTGCTTACTCACCCATGTCGATGACCTACACAAGCACTTACTACGTATACACCCATGTCGGTGGCCTGTACCACGTACACACCTATGTCGGTGGCTTATACAAGAACTTACCACATACACTCCCGTGTTGGTAGCCTACATAAGGACTTACCACGTATACACCAGTGTCAGTGGCCTATACAAAGACTTACAATATACTCACAAGTGTCGGGGGCGATATGGTCCTATAGAAGAACCTACGCAAGTTTGAGTTACAAATTCTACACTCAATCCTACGCAAGGAAGGAGTGTGAATTGACTCTGTAATTGACAACTTACTTATTGAATTAAGCTCATTTGTGCGCCTTCTTGAGTTGCTTGATCAATGCTCGTCCATGCTTCAATCAACTCCCTTTTCCTCCCCCGATCATTGATTTAAATGATTACCAATGCTTTAACTCTAAGATCAAACACCTTACATGTGATACTCCATTAAGGAGATCAAGGTGATGGGAGTTTTGTTAAATCTTCTACAACTAATGGAATAGTTTAAATTCTAGAAGATTCACCTAAATGTGTCTTATAGAGGATTTAGATAAAGGATTTGCAATAAGGTGGAATCCTCATTAAAGTGAAAATTTCAAGGAAGATGATTTGGAACTCATGGATTCAGAGGCTTGGGATGAGAGATATGATTGGGGAATCTCCTAGGCTTTTATTACACCAAAAATCCATTAAAATGCCCATGAATTTAATGTCCTTTATAAAACACTTGAGCTATTATGGTAAAAAACCATGTAGAAATCAGTTTTGTCAATTGGTCGAGCAATGCATTGATTAATCGATAAGATCCAGTAAATTTACAGAAAATTATACTAGACGATTTAGGCTGCCCTTGATTAATCGACCGAGGGTTGTCAATTGATCGAACAAAATTCAGATTTACCTAAAAAGCTTACTGGACAGTTTTATTCAAGTTCGATCAATCGAGGGTCGTCGCTGGATCGATCGATGACCACTTAATATCTACTGTTTGGGCAGTTTATTTTACAGCAGCCCATACCTCTTTTAACCTTACTTATCATTTTTCAGTTTTGGCTCTTAAGGCCATGGATGATCAAATAAAATTTACCTATATAGGTAAGGATCATTTAAAGGTTAAGGGTTGTTTTTGGTCAAGGGTTATAGTCACCAAGGCACCTCATATACATGTTCTTTGCTCCTTGATTCTCTATGTCCACTTGTGTCTTTTGGCTTCAGCTTCCAAGGGTTCAACCAACTCCCTGACACATTGACTCACATGATTGATAAACAATGTGTATAAATAAGTATACTAATAATCACCACAACCAATGAGAATCTCGCGGGATAGTAGAAGAAAAAGTCATCCTAACAGTCAATTTAGCCAAGATGTCCTTTATGATGGAAACCCTGGACGGCTATACAATGACGACACCAATCAAGTTGAGGGACAACTACATATGCTTCCCATACCACAATATGACAATGGAGCAAATAGCCAACGGGGGGGAACCCCTTGTGCCTCTGGTTCCTCCATTGATGAATCTTGCATCTCAATCTTCATAAATAATTACACAACCGTATCTAAAATTTTGGGTTGATAACCAGCCATTTGTGGTCAATTCTGATATAGTCGACATGGTTGTAAGAGGTTCTGAAATGAAAGGTTACACAAAACGATTGTGAAAATAATGGAAAGCTGCCATGTGGAGTCGAATACAAAGAAACATGAGAGGCAATGTTTGCACCTAATCTAAACGCATCATATCTGATGGCTAGTAAGCCAGCTGTAATGACATCACTGATCAGGATGAGATTCTCATAACCGATGTTATCACCTAAAGGAGATTATGAAGCATGAAGAAAGTTGTTGCCACAAAATATGTGTAAATACATCTGAGTAAAAGCTCTCATAAGACATCAAAACAAGAAAGGTCATAAGCTTTATAATGACTTAAAGGACATCCACAGCCGCTTTTTTAGCTAGTGGTGATCCTTTTCACGAGACATGGGCCGGAGAAGACAAATAGTTGCACATAAGTGGAGCTATAAATGGAATGCTCTAAAATGCACGATTAACTAAGGTGGTGATGTAGGACGTGGCAACGATACATTCCTAGCATGGTTGGACCAAAAGAAGGTGGACTGTAAATTGATCATAATTTTTTATTCGGGTATTGTTATAGGACGTGTAACTTATCAATCTTTACTGAAACGAGTCATCCGAGGTAAATCGATGCACAAAGTGGTTGCATCTTTCTTTTTCATCATAAAATGAATGCTTTCAGCTCAAAAACAAGAATTTAAGAAAAAATTACTATTTTTAGTAATTCTGAATTTTTTAATATTTTATTTTTAATTTTTAGAGTTTTAGATTTTCTTCCTTTTAGAAATAACTTGTAGTCATGCTTGGACTCTTCTAACAAACTTTTTTTCAGATTTTTTATTTTTAGAAATTAAGTTTTAGAAGAGTTTTACTATAATTAGGATTTTTATTAGAGTTAGAAATTTGTTGTTTTTGGTAATTATAAATTTTGTTTTTTTAATTAATGGTGTAACAGGGACACACATGAGACAATTATCAATATATTTATTATGAATTTTATTCGAATTTATTTTTATTTTCTATCACTCCTCGTGGATTCAAGGCATCTTTGTGAGGAGTCCAGAGAAGCTTTGTGGATTCGAAGTAATTATTCCTTGAGGACGTCCTTCCATGCATCAGTTGGGTATCAGAGCAAGGATTTCTCCTCGAATCTATGGATTTTAATGACAGGTCGGGCAATAAACCCATTAACGCTACTCCATGGAATTATCTTTTAACCGAGGCGGCTTTTGAAGCGGCATAGCGAGAAAATCGGCAAGTCATGCAAAGGTTGTAGTCTGTCATCGATTGCATGATAGAGGCCCTAGCGAAATTATGTGTTCATTATGATGATCCACCCCCAGTATGTGCTGAAATTCATAATCACACTAATCGTAGGTAATGTCTCACAAAATCGCACCCAAGAATGTAGGATTCAACGACATGATTTTGCAATATCCATTGATAAGATAGATCGAACAGATCGATCGAGAATTTAGGACAAAAATCGATCTTCCTAGTTTTAATGGCCAACTCGACATCAAGGACTTTCTTGATTGGTTGCTTGAAGTCGAATGTTTCTTCGACTACATGAACATCGTGAAAAAGAAGAAAGTTAAACTTGTGGTTTATAAGTTGAATGGTGGAGTTTTGGTTTGGTGGGAACAACTATGCGATTCCTCCCTCGAGATTAAGGTCAAGTATTATTCCAACAAAACTAAAATTATTAGCAGGATAGCCGATCGGTAAGGGGTTATGCAAAGAAATCTCATTATTTATCAGCGAAAGATGACCTCGTCAATACGGATTTATTACATGCCACAAGATTCATCAGTGGCAAACATGTGGCCCCTATGGGAACGGATAACCAACCTAAGGCTTCTAAAGTGGAGGTACAGTCTCTTACAA
Organism: Magnolia changhungtana; assembly: GCA_030180095.1. Classification (NCBI taxonomy): domain Eukaryota; kingdom Viridiplantae; phylum Streptophyta; class Magnoliopsida; order Magnoliales; family Magnoliaceae; genus Magnolia; species Magnolia changhungtana. Next base: position 1,599,877 of record JASAUF010000283.1, read on the forward strand.
CCGAAAAAGATTTTGTTAAACAATCTGAGGAAAGAGGACATGTAGATGTATTAGTTGAAATGGAAAAATATATGAAGTCTATGAACATCCTAAAGGATTTGAAACTAGTGTGCAGGTGTTCAACGTAATTGTGCTCGATGAACTTCCTAATAAATTACCTCCCATACAAGATATACAAAACCACATTAATCTTGTCTCAGGGAAAAGTCTTTATAATTGGCCACGTTATCAGAAAAAATGTGAGTGCATGAGTATATGTATTGTGCCAGCTCAAGAGCCTAATGCAAAGTACAAGGAAAAGTTTGATAAACATCTATGCTATAAATTGTTTGAGTATCATGTGCAAAGTCATTTATATAACTCGAGGATGAGTTTTTTCCAAGTGGAGGGTTCTGATAATGTAGGACATGGCACTGATACATTCCTAGCATGGTTGGACCAAAAGAAGGTGGACTGTAAATTGATCATAACTTTTGATCCAGGTATCGTTACAGGATGCATAACCTATCAATCTTTACTGAAATGGGTCATCTGAGGTAAACTAACCCACAAAGTGGGTTGCAACTGTCCGTTTCATCAGAAAACTAGCGCTTTCAGCTCAAAAACCGGAATTTGAGTGAAAATTACTATTTTTAGTAATTACGAATTTTTTAATATTTTTTATTTTTAGAGTTTTAGATTTTCTTACTTTTAGAAATAACTAATCATGCTTGAACTCTTCTAGCAAAAGTTTATTTGGAATTTTTATTTTTAGAAATTAAGTTTTAAAAGAGTTTTACTAGAATTAGGATTTTTATTAGAGTTAGAATTTTGCTGTTTTTGGTAATTAGGAATTTTAGTTTTTTTTATTAATGGTGTTATAGGGACACACATGAGACAATTATCAATCAATTTATTTTGAATTTTATTAGAATTTATTTCTATTTTCTATCTCTCCTCGTGGATTCGAGGCATCTCTATGAAGAGTCTAGAGAAGCTCCGTGGTTTCGGAGTAATTATCCCTTAAGGAAGACGGTGTTATACCTTAACAAGTCCTTCCCTGCATCAAGTGGTGACCAACAACAACACATGAAAAAAAAAAAAAAAAAAAAAAAAAAAGATTAGCCACATGCATCTAGAAGTAAGTTTATTACGTAAGTTCACAAAGCCACACCTCGAGATAGAAATACAATCAGCTATGCTTGTTTGACGATTGGCTGATTAGAAAATGATCTTGAAAACTCATCTTAAGCAATTAGAAGTATAATCTGCCATGTCTATTAATTGACTAGTTAATTTAAAGAAGATTATGAAAGTCGATTCCCATATGAGTCTTCAACAAACCACCTTACACTTCTAAAAATTCAGTAGAGAATGAAGAGCTCGAGCTGACGCCACTCTAATAAAACACAAAACTGCTCTTTTAGCACAACACTACATATCCTTTGTTCACCATGAATACCTTATTATTGTTATTATTATTATTGTTGTTGTTGTTGTTGTTGTTGTTGTTGTTGTTGTTGTTGTTGTTGTTATTATTATTATTATTATTATTATTCAATTTAACTCCATGATTAGCTAGAGCCATGATGCAAATAAGCCATGATTGATTATATCATAATTAAGTAGTTGGCCTCCCTATGTATATAGTTATATCATCGAACTTAGGCATAGATCTAGGTCTTGAACAGATGGCCAGCACCTCCATCTTGCCACATGCATTAAGACTATACTTGACCATCTCGCCATGAAGTTCTACTAAAGTGACGAGCATGCCACCATTTAACTATGATTGCCTCACCACGAAGCCCAATCAAGTGATGAATAAGTGGTCGTTCCATGACAACCTTGCCCACATAGCGAGGTTCCAAAGTAACAAATGGATATTCATTCCTATAACTAACTTGCCATGAAGATTTGTCCATCATTTTTGTCTTGCCACGGAACTTAGACCTACATAACGAACAAGCAGTCGTTTCTATGATGGCATCGCTATGAAACCAAGGGATGAACAAGCGACCACCCTTTAAATGAACAATGATTATTTCACATAAAGAAACCAAACCACGCGACGAATGGACTATCATCTCCAATGACTATCCTTCCACAAAGCAGCTAAGCAGGTGATCCAACTTTCATGCCCGACAACCTTCTTGCCTATGAAGCTTTATATTTTACAAAACGATAAATGGATTATCGTTAGTTATCTCTTTTATTTTATTTTTATCTTTTTTCAACCAATTGTAGTTACATTTACACTATTAATTATATTGGCTTTGACCTAGTTTATTTTTTAAGTTATATTGTCTTATTCTTGAATGGTGCAACTATCAAATGCTTAATAGAAAGCCTTTTTTCTAAAGGAAAAAAGATCTAATTAGAAGAATAAACCCTCTCATTCGCCGATCATTTGATTTTACGCAATTGATGGCTAACCTTTACATATCCGATCTTAATTGGTCTATTTCGACCCTGGGTTCATAAGGCATTTAGTATGATTCAAGTCACAATCAGTTGCTAGGCCTCCAATTCAGATATTTAGGACCACCCAATTAGCATTACTTTTGAGCTTGACTCTTCATAAGAACGCCCACTTGATGGATTAAATACAATCCATCTGCGATACAAGTACTAGTCAGCTCATAAATACATAGGGAGAAATATACCACATTGACTATTTTACTTTCTTAGATGCACATTTCATCCCTTGAACAATTGATTGTGTGCATTTGGGGCTAGTCCATTGTGCCAACGGTCCATTAATCCTTTTCTCAGTTGACTCTTCGGTACGTGCCTTTCTCAAAATAATAATAAGAATAAGAATAAGAATAAGAATAATAAATAAATAAATAAAAGATAAAGTTGAGTCCACCTGGTCAACTCACTGAGTCTTGACCCATTGGTCAACCACGTTGGGTCCTACTTCCTAGTTTTAGAACTATGGTTATTTATTAAACTTTATTGTAATTCCTTGCCCGAACCATTGTTTCTCAGGGGATGAAATGACCAAATAAGTCTCTCTTGCACTAATGGGGTGTAAGATAATATGAATGGTAGTACATGTGACACATTAATTAGCATGCACAAGAAAAGGTGGTTGGTAACACATGTGGCACATCAGCGGTATGGTACTTTACACATTTGGAGTGTAAGAGAAGATTGATGATTTGGTACATTGGCAAATATGGTATCGTGGCATGTGTGCGGCATAACTGAAGATGGACAATGGCTCATTTGGCACATTGGTACATGTGACACATGAAGCAATTAAAGATGAATAGCAGTATATAAACCCGCAAGAAATCCATTTTCCTCCCAGAAATTTCGTTGGTCAGAAATGATGTTTCCCATAAATTTATTTTCTTTTGCCTTTTCAAGAGATTATGAATTGGGTTCAAATGTTAAGATAGAAGCTTGAACGATTGTCAAAAGCCTATCTCTCTGTGTTGATAGAGGTTTTCAAAAGATTTGATTGGAGAGTGACTCAAAAGTGGTAGTCGACAAAAAAATAAAAAATAAGACAAGGTGCCATGGGACTGATGGTATTGGAGATCCCGCTTTGATGAGTTGAAGAAGAAAGCTGACGTTAGAATATCCTTTACTCTGAGAGAGGCGAATGGGGTAGTAGATGGGCTTGCAAAGTGGGGAAACCTGCCTCAAAAAAAGCAGATTTTTTCTGATTTAGCAAGCTTGCCACCCGCTATCCGAGCTACATTGTTCCTTGATAAAGTGGGGTTAGGGGTTATCCGGTTGAGCTAAGGTGCCGCCGGTTTTGTGTTAAATGAGAGGAAATCATAGGTGGGTCCAGTTGTTTTTTGTTACCAGGGCCTACTCTAATTGTAAGTAGCCTTTTGATGTGAATAAATTTCTCTTCTTAACAAAAAAAACAAAAAAAAAAAAAAAGCGAAAGTGAGTTTTATGAAAACAACCTTTCATTCCCTTTCCTTTCCAAAAATTCCAAGCAGGCCCGTCTATTGTTTTTTAATTATATCAAATTACAAATGTTAATCGCGTACTGTTATAGTGCTTGTTCATGCAATATATTTGATTTTCAACATTTTCAAATGTAGCCAAACCATGATCCAAACACAGTGGATGGACCATGCCCCAAAATCTCCAAGTTCCTATGATTCTAGCCGCTAATTAATCTTGAGCCTGAAAATGGACCAACTTCTTTCAAGGTTAGGATTGTCCTATATACGGAGGATATTTTTAGAGCATATTCCATCAATGGCAGGACTCATCAGACCAATCGCCAGGATCACTCAGTCATCGACCCTTCTTGTACAACCACATGAATTTGTGGTACTATAGTTAGAGAAATGTTCACATACAACCGTTTATGTGAACTTTTGCATACAATGCTTTTTTTTTTTTTCTTTACCACAAATGCATCATGCCTGTTCAACATCCCAGCCATGAAAAAAGTGGGCCCACCCATAAATATTACTTTAGATAAAAAGACAAGATCACCCACCCATCAGGATGGCTAAACCATTGAAACTGATTTTCAGCCAATGATCGTTCTCAATATACAGTTGTGGCCCACTTAATCATTAGATTGGTCTGATTTTCGCCCTAATTGATATTTACAGCCAGGACCACCTTTTACACGGATCAGATGTTCTATAAAAGTGACAGGTAACAGTTGTATCAGGGACTTCACTTATAGAGATGCATGTAATTGGCACTAGCTTGAACTGGATTCAGCTACTAATTACTATGAGCAGCTTCATACCACAGCTGAAAAATGCAAAGAGAAACAAACAAAAAGGGAACGGTATTGTGCCATATACAAACAATTATGTACACTTCCTCCCTCTGCTACAACAGTAGTGAGGCTGAACTTATTCTACGAAACCTTCCCATTTCTCGTTCTTGTCTTGGGCCCACTTTGCAGCCTTTTGCCAATGAGAAAAGCAACCCTATTTTGTCACGGCTCTTCCTCCATCTGGACCACACAACCCCTCAACAACCAGTAATTTACATTTCACACCCTAAATACACAAGTGAGTCCCATGGATCGATCATCCTAATCAGTGGTCCAATCGGCAGCAGTGTCGATGCACTCGGCACCAAAATGTCCCATGCAGGAAGATCCTAACCGTCCAATCTTTCACCTTTTTTTCCACGCCATTTTTGCTTTATAATTTAGCCATTGGTTTCTTTTCTGTTGATTGAGGGTTCGGATGATCCAATATGGAATCTTTTTGGGCCATCTCCCATCCATAGCATGGATAATCGAATCAACGGTCTGGATCAACAAACCTGCAAGGGACCCAAGCTGTAGCAAAGACTGAATTGTGCCCCTTCCATGTTAGGACCAACGTTTCATCATCCTTCTTCATACCCCAACCACTAGCATGTTCATCTAGCAAGAATTTCACCTCCTTCATAGTCTCTTCACCAAAGGGGACAGTCCTGAAATGGGCCTTCTTCATACGTTGCACCAACCTATTGCTGGATTCCAACCTCTCTATCCTTTGCAACCCGTCAAAGGCTATCATGTTCTCAATTTTGTGGCCCACATCAGCCTCATATTCCATCCTCTGCTGATTATCTTTGGGCAACAAAGTCTCTAGTGCATCGAACGGTATCCATAGGTAGTTGAAACATGCGGTGATCCTCGACGAGAGGGACGGAGAGTCCAAGTCGGAGTCCTCATCGACCACTACAATCATGTGAGGATTGAGACCATTGATCATTTCCAGAAACCCATCTTTCAGTGATAGGTCCTGGGTGCTTCCCCCTGGCTCGTCAGGCAAGTAGCGTAGCCAGTTCTGGCAATTGACTATTATGATTTCATCATCCCTGAGGTCTAAGAATGAAGGATTCAGCTGGGTTAAGAGAAATTCATGATGAAATATGGAGGGCACTGATAAAACATCAGTAGGATTGGTAGATGGACCCTCGATCACATGGAACTCGAACGGGACGTCCCTTGATTTAGCGAAATTGGCTAGACGTAGACTTACTTCTTCATTCGAGACATTGAGCAAGGGTGGGACCAGTGGCCTACTGGAAGGGACCGTGATCCGGAGAGAGGGTGGACCTTCAGGTCTCTTGGCTAGGGCATCGATGAGAGTGGGCCATTGCATGCAATGAGTGATACTAAAGTCTAGGATATGTACCTTTGAGTGCCCTTGAATTGCATTGTAGATGGTGCTATTGGATGCGCAGAATCCGAACCTGTGCCATGGAATTAGATCAACGTAGCCTACGAGCTCGGTCACAGACATGGATCGAGTCCTAGTGCTTTGAAGGGTGGCAGTGGAATGGAAGCCCATTGTAGTGGGGCAAACCCTAGAAGCTCGGGTGATGAGTGCCCTTAGGAACCATGAGGTGAGCCTTTGGTTAGGGTCGCCAAGTGAAGATGCGACGTTGTTGAGGACCCACATAACTTGTTGAGCTAGGGTTACTTCGTTGGTCTCGAGGGCACTGGCACAGTGGAAGAGAAGCTTTTCAACACAAGCTCCATCAAGGCTGCCTAAACAACCTTTTAAGGCACCAGAGAGAGAGCCTTGGGTGTTGTTGAAGAGGTTAGGGTTTGGGAAGGAGATGGAGGTACGGGTTCCCTTAAGTTCGGCCTTCATTTTGGGAGGGAGGGAGGAGAGAGAGAGAGGGGGGAGGGGGGGGGGGGGGGGGAGAGGATCACACACAGACAGACAGACACACAGAGAGAGAGAGAGAGAGAGAGAGAGAGAGAGAGAGAGAATTAGGGTTTCGGTTGTTATACGTGCATGGGAGGATCAGTTGAAGAGGAGAGGAGTAGTGGAGAGGGTGGTGTTTGCATGACACGCGGCCGATGAGGATTGGTGAGTTGGATTGAGGAGCTAGGGTTTTTATCTTGTGGGAGATGATGTGATCTTTTGCAGGTTGTTTGGGCCTTGGAAAACTCTACGAGGTGAGCTGTTGAAAATGTGGATGAGAGAGAAAGAGAGCCCTAGTTTTGTTTCCTCTGTGGAGTATATATGTAAGGAATTTTAAATGATCCTTAACTGAGGTTATCTACAGTATCCTATGTCCCTTTGTTCGTACTTTGTACGAGAGCATGCCATCATTCAGTCATCCAAACCATTGGTGTTATGGTCCTCCTCTTCAATGGACCATAACCTTAAAATCTCCTGGCGGGACAATCCAAATGAAGGACTATGCAATCAACTGTACAAAATGCAAAGATATGGTTGTCTAACCTGGAAGTTTTCATTGGGGTGTGCATCCATGGTGGGACCCATCAGATCAACGATTTGGATCACCAGATAATATAGTCCACTTGTACTTCTAAGGCTACAGCTGCACTTGGTACAAGGATCACAAATCTCCTACTGTGCATTTCAGACCTGGGGAAATGAATATGGTAGAGCCACAGTACAATTAACAAGTTGATGTATCAATCTGGACCTTCCATTTAGTGGATGATCCTAGTCATCTGATAAATGACCTTGAAAGCAACGGCCTAGGATCAAACATTAAATGTTCCAAGTGTGACATGGTAAGAGGTAAGGTTTCCACTAGATGAATTTTCAAAAACATGGGGCGTTTATGATTGGCCGCCTAGTTGGACCATCCGAATTGACACGTCATCCTGCCACGTGTTATCGAGACTACTTGAAATGTTCACTACAACTACAGAAGGTAACAAGCTTTTATCTGATTATAAGAAGCCATGCCCTTCAGTTCCTTCTAACTGTGCTACAATGTGCGTTTGCCACGGTTCACTAAATTAGTGGAATTTGCACACTTAGAAAACAAATCCAAACCGTCCAAATGACGGAAACCATCTTGATCAATCATAGCACAAAAATCAAAGAATGGACGGTCCTGCTTATACAATTGACGGATGTTATGACAAGGAAAATGTTCAGCAGTCCACATTGGTCTGGTGAAATCAGATGCCCAGGAAGATCGAACAGTGTGTGATTCTAAATAAGCTATATCCATGATAGGGCCCACAATTTAGATAATTGGGATTAGTCAAAATGGATGCCACGTGTACCATGGAGAGTTGTCAGCATATTATAGTGACGTAGTTACTGATGCTAGGCGGTGATACTCTATTATAGTTCACCACCATTTTAAATTGACTATGATTCATTCCTTTCACATATGGACCTCGTGTACCTGTTTCCAGACCATTCAAATTATGGAGCATGTTGAGGATGGATCATATTTCAAAAATACTCTGAACAAGTAATCGTAACTATAAAACTAATGTTTTTTAAATTAATGGTAAAATTGGAATAGTTATTCGTATAATTTGTAAATTTGTGGTGAAACACAGTTGGTTCAGTGATTTGGATGGTGTGGATCTTCGTAAACCTATGTTATATTCCCGGTGAAAGAGTCATCACCATTTCTAAAACGGTGGTAAACTATCAGCAGGCTCTCTCCTGAAAAAAAAGATGGTAGAGAGTAGGTTAAAGGGGCTGTCCGAGCCGGCCACTCTTTTGTCGAATGCATGCTCTAGAAAAGCCATTACACGACAAGAAGATTTCTAACGCCACACGCGCGTATAGCCCACACACGTGACAAAGTGGATGTGCTGACGTAGATCTTGTTGAATGTAAGATCTAATCAGTCCATCAGGTGGCCCACATTGTGCAGATTTTCTATTCTATAATTCACGCCTGTCTAGTTAGTATATACTCCAAAGTGTATAAAACAAATGGACGGATGAAACAAGTTTCTCCTCGCCGTTCATTAATTCTTTATGCTGTGGCCCACATAAAAAATAAAGATGCCAGATTTTACAGCCAGGGAATTTACTCTGTGTAGGCCACCTGATGGATTGCTAGGATCTTCCACACGTGTGTAACACTAATGCACGTGCTTGTGGACGGGGATGTGTACGAGTTTGTATGCATCACAATACTCACGTGAGAACACCTAAGCTGATATATATTTATTTTCATGGGAGTTATTTGATACTCGGCACCATATGAAGTTTGATACGCGGCACCCAGATACTGTATACGTGGCATGTACTAACTCAAAACAAACCGGATAATTTATGGAACCTACTGTCATTAATTCAGTCTCAAATTAAGATTTCTTGAACGATCCTGACCTCTGATTCGTGGACATTTGTTTATTGAAATAGGGCCATTGGATGCTTTTTCAAGTTTAACCGTCCAATCAATGTCCACCAATCCGGTAGTCACACAATCAAATAATCTTAATTTTTTGTATACGAGACATCTAGAAAGGAATCCATAATTTGGAAATTTTATTTTGAATAATTTGCGTGCCATATATGTTATCCTTAAATAATTTCTAAGTGCCCGCGTATCATCCATCACCCTCTGCCAGAGCATCGAAGTTTCTCAATATTTTTAATGAATTCGTGATGTTCCCTTTGAGCTATTGGACTGATAGGGACCCATCATTGCCATGCTTTCCATCACATACATCATCCAAGAGATGGGCTTCGTTGCAAGTGCCATACACCTCCATTACAAACGACAAGTGAGCCCCACCCCACGAGGACGCCAGGTAATTTCATGAAAATATCACTTCGGGTTGAATTGGAATTCAATGAATGTGAATGGAAAAGAGTTACCAGATTCATGCTTTGAAAAGGGGACAATGACCCCAGAATTTTTGTACATGGTTTGGTCCCTTTCATCGATTGCTCCTCACTCAAAATGTTTACTACCGAATCTCTACTGTATATATCACTTATAGCTTTGGCTATTTTCACCCTCAAAATTACTTTTCAGGCATGACAAGAGAAAGTAAAATCATTATAAAAATATAGCTACTTGCGAGAAATAGTTGAGCCTTCAACGGGGTAAGATAGACTGCACCTACTTTCTTTCACCTCTCTACTCTTCTTTTTTTAGCCTGCATGAAGCACAGTTGTGCAACACAAAGGCTCTAGGGGCCATCTTGATGAGAACATAAAATGTACTACATACATCTGTCACTTGTCTCGTGTTAAGCATCAGCCCAAATAAAGGGAGGATTTGGGACTTGCATTAGCCATAGTCCAGTGGGGATGATAAGCTCAATAATCCTTTGTCTATCTGTAGCATGCACTTATACATAGTTTTACCTCTTTGCTTCTCTTTATTCTTTTTTTCTCTCCTTTAAAGCTACACCCCAGTAGACACCCCACCTTCTACGATTGATAACCAATTGTAGAAAGATTCAAACTATTTATGACTTGCAATTCTCTCTAAACCAAGTTTAAAATTGTTGAGTGTCAAATATTGCATATTTTTTTCCATTTAGATCTTGGTTTTATAAACATAATACTGCTTAATGGTATACTTTATGCATGTTTATGTTGTAAAGTGAATTTAAGAACTTGGATTGAAAATAATGCTAAAAGTATGAATTCGATGCTCAAAGAACACCAAGGTAAAGAACGGATCTTTAGAAACCAAAATTGAAGATTTCAAGATCTCGAGATCCAAGAAAACAAAGCGGAGAATGAAGGAAGTCAAAAGAACAAAATGCTGAAATTCACTTCATTATTTGTGTCATCAACCACAGTTTGATGACATCGAAGCCGTCGTTCAATGATATCGAACAAAGGTCGATGACATCGAATTTTTACAAGAAAATTAAGTTGATTGCTGAACATATTGGATGCAATTCTCGATGAATCGAAGTCACATTTGATGACTCGAAGAGATGATCAATGACATCGAAGTCTGTTCGATGGCATCAAATATATGAAAGAATTTGAAGTAACTCGCTGGACTGTTTTAGACGTCACTGTTTCAATTACTCGAAGACTGATCGATGACATCGAAAGAAAGTTCAATGACACAAGAACTTACGCAGTGCAAAAAGTTATGCAATGCGTAAAGGCGAGACTTCTGGAATTCGACTTGCGTTCGATGACATCGAAGGTTGTTTGATGTCTTTGAACGCGTTAAACAAAGTTATGCAAACCGCGTAAATTGAGGCGGTTTTACAATCTTACATGAACTAAGCTATAAAAATGAGTTTCCTACGGACTTTTGGAGATATTTAGGATTCGGAGGAGCACAGCAAAGGGGTGGAGCCGTCATTCAAGAGTTTTCTCTTCTCTTCTTCTTAGTTTTTAATATTTTCTTCTAGGGTTTTAAATCTAATCATGCCTATGGTTGGCTAAATCCTTTAGTTAGGACTAAAGGGTGAAGCTTGTACAATAGTTGGGATGTTTTTCTTGCTTGGTTCTTATTCTTATTGAACTTCTTTGATTCTAATTTGATATTTAAGAAATACTTTTAGTTTTTAATGGTTTGTTGCGACTCAAATTACAATATATCTGTAATAGCTTTGAGTATCTTCTTTTCTTAATTTGAGAGTGTGAAGTTAGTAAATCCTATTGTTTACCATCGCCCCTTAGGCATGGCTGGGTGATGGAATCTCTTCTAACCTTCACAATTCTCTTATGTTTAGTTATGGGATTGGTATATCTTGTTGTTTGTCATCGTCTCTTGGGCATGGTTAGATGGTTGGGTGATTCAACCATTTTATTGAACTTCTTTGATTCTAATATGATATTTAAGAAATACTTTTAGCTTTTAATGGTTTGTTATAACTCAAATTACAATAGATCTGCAGATTTAGCTATTTTCTTTTCTTAATTTGAGATTGTGAGATTAGTAAATCCTATTGTTCACCATCATCTCTTAGGCATGGTTGGGTGATGGAATTTCTTCTAACCTTCACAATTCTCCTATGTTTGGTTGTGGGATTGGTATATCTTGTTATTTGTCATCATCCCCTAGGCATGGTTAGATGATGGAATCACTTCTAATCCTTACAACTCTCATCCGTTGAGAATTAGGTCAATGGACGTTCAGATCTGATCTTATTGATATATCTTCTAATTAGATAGGATAAGACTTAAATTTCTATTGTGTTCCTTGAATTAAATAAGGAATCATCCTGATAGCTACAAGTGGACCCTTGGGCACCCTAGTTCCCACCTTTAAATTTTAAAGTTTTTAATTAAACACTTCACAATTACTTCCTTATATTCCAGATTTAGATTTAGATCTTCTTTTAGTTCTAGTTCTAGTTATTTTTAGAATACACATAAGATTAGTCTTTATGGATTCGACCTCGGTCTTACCGAGATTATTACTACATCGCGACCCTACACTCAGGGTTGTGAATAAAAACCAATCGCTTCAAGTCTAAATCCAAGGTCAAAACTAATTCTTTCAACCTCTAAACTAAGCCTAAAATTAAACTCCTAAAAAAGCCTTATAGGAACCTGTCCAACCCAAACTTAATTCAACCTTCGTTGGACACTTTTCGGCACCTTCAATTGATCGAGTAAAGAGCGGTCGATCATCAAGAACTATTGAAAGTTCGCTCGATTGAACAGATGATCAATCAAACTTGTGCATTTTGGTTTTCATTCTTTTCATGTACTTTGCACATGATCTATCCGGCACACACCTGACGACTAAAGGTTTTCTTATATGGAACAAGTCATTTAAGGTAGGTTGTTTTGGAAATAAAAAGGGTTTAATGTTAGAGTTATCAAGGCACTTTAATTTACTTATTTGTACATTCCTTGATGCTCTAAATCTTCATGTGTCTTCGGTCTTCAGTTTTCAATAGCTTGAACGACACACTGACACATGTGATTGACAAATAAGTGCACAATTGACAAAACTAACCTAAACTTTGTCATGGTTCATACCAAAGACAAACTAAAACAACTCAAAAATTACATGTCAAATATTACAATATCTACAACATAAATATAGGACTCAACATGTAAACACTTGGAATGCTCCCCCTTAAATACTCCCCCTAACTTCATCAATTTCCTACAACAAATATAACCAGTAAAACAATATTCAACTTGTTTTGATAGAACTTAATCTTTCTCTCCCTTTTTGTCAGTAAATGACAAAGAGATGATTACATGAATATACCAATAAGCACATAAAATGCAAAGCTCTATAAGTTATACATTTACCTATAAGTACATACTAACAAGAGAATGTATGGTGCATATAAATATTAAAAATATGGACCATGCATATTATGGTTATTTAAAAGATATACTTATTAAACAACATGACCAAAATAGTTTAGCTAAAAATATATGATACTAAAGAAAGTAAGTCTAAAGCTATATTACAAAGAGGTTAATGAGGCTAAAATTCTTAGATTTACCTATAAGCTCGCACTGACCTTCTAAGGTCACATATCCTTCTTCACAGCCTACTTGGGTGTGAATTTTCTAAGACCCGGATTGATATCGAGAGAGATGTCTTATTTCTTAGATTTAAGTCTCTCAAGTGATGTCTGATTTGGAGATTTATAATTGATAAAGAATTTAACTATGCGTTTCCGACCCTGGTTGTTGTCCCCAAAATAAGCATTTTTTTTTTAAGTTTTCTTATTCAAAATGGCAACTTGTTTTAACAACACCCTCATATGATTGGTCATTTTTTGGGGGGTTAGAAACTTCTTCTTTTTCGTTAATATTTTAAAAGTGTTTTTCCGTTAGTGTTCCGATTTCTCATTCATGATATATTTATTATTCGGTTCGGGACTGAGGTGGATTGGTTATATCAAACATTTAAATTTTAAGTGCCCCACATCTTCACAAGCATAGCACACAGGAGTGGCTCTCAATTTACTTCTTGAAGCAGACAAGCCCTTTTGGATTATCGAAGGGGTAGAAGTTATGGCATTAGATTACCTATTAAGTTCAAATCCTATACCATCCCCAAAATATTCTTTACCCATATTTCATGATTTACCTAGTCGGCCTTCTTGGACAACCTTAGTATTAGCAAGATACAATTCAAGTTGGCAAACTTGAAATTTTGGGTCCTGATTTTGAAATTTTACTATAATAATTTCTAATTCAAGACCCAAACATCTCTCTAAAGTCTTGTTAGGGGGCCTCAAAAGTGACACACTAAAGATATGGGCACTGTACAGTCTGACTCATCATACAACACTCAGGGAACTTAGGTGCCAGGCCGAGCGGGAAGCCAACTAAGAGAAAACCCTGATGAGTGATGCGTAAACCAAATCACCCCCGTGCAAAACGAGAGGAAGCACCCAACGATGCCCCACCACAATGCCGCATCGAACAACATGCAAACCACCCTGAACACCCTGCATGCCATACCAGGTGGTAGACACCGACATTTAGCCCAAATGAGGTCTTTTAGGGTCACTTATGTGAGATGTTATAGTATTACAAGTCTCAAGGAAGGAACACTGTCGTGTAGACTGTTAGCATACATAAGTGGTTAAAGTTTTCAACACTAAAGGAGTCTCATGAATCAGATTCGTACTCATCTGTATCATCCCATGTTATGGCCATAGTTTTGCCTTTGGATCTTACTTTGTTAGGGCAATGAGTCGCAATATGTCCATAACCCTCGCAGTTGTAACATTGGACTTGTTTAAGTTGTTTAACAAATTTACCTTTACAATTTTTAATTGTTTTGTCATTTTGTCATGATTCTTCCATCTATTCAATTTAAGGATTTTTTTGGTGTTTTCTTTCCAAATTATCATCATCATCCTTATCATCACTATCACCAATAGATTTAACAATCTTATACTTACATGAATACTTATAAGATGTTTTAAGAATGGCTAATTTCTTTATTCAAAATGGGGCATTAAAGTGTAGTTCATATATTTGTTGAGAAATTAAGAGTTCTTTTATAATTATCATCTCATTTATATTCATACACTCTTTTATCGATGTTATCTTGGAATTAAACCTATTTGGAAAGGATTTAAATATTGTTCTACATATACGGGCATCTGGAATCCTCCCTCCCAAACCTCACATGGAGTTTTAAAATATAATTAAGTTTACAATAAAACTTCCAGACTGTTCCATTCTAATGGGTCTTTAAGAGTTAAGGCTTTGATTTTTTTACTATGCTAGTTTCCTAATAGAAGAATTTTAATATGTCACACGCTACCTTACCAGTTTCATATATGCAAATACGTTAAAATTCATCAGAAAAAACCATATAGTAAATAGCATTGAGAGCTTTAACATCTACGGTATACCACACTCTCTCATCGACACTCCATTTGGATTTATCTTTAGGAGCACTAATGGTTCTACCATCAACTGTCACTTGTTCCATAGGCATCGTTCATACTTGTTCTACAATAGCCCAAAATATAGGGTCAAGAGATCTTTAAAAAGCTTACATTTTGGCTTTCTAATATGCATAGTTAGACCCATCAAAATACGTTAGTTGTGTGAAGGTATATCCCTCTTGGGTAGACATCATTCTTAAGCCCATTAAATCAACTCGAAGTGATTAAGCCCTTCAAGAGATACTTGCTCTGATACTAATTGAAATTACACATGGTATTGGATATCACAACTACGCGTAGAAGCTTGAACAAGCTATAGAATAAATGTTATGTCCTAGAGGGGGGTGATTAAGACCAAATAATTTTTTACTAATTAAAACACATTTGCCTAACTAAAACTAATTTACCAATTAAACTAAGGTAAATTAACACTAAGGCTTTCAAGCTAACAGTGGATCCAATCACATAAATTAAAATGGATATTCCAATTGAAGCAAGTACTAGTCTGTAAAATTGATAGTGCGTATGTGTGAGTGGATATGCTAACTGTCAACTACTAGCATTCATCTAATCATGCATACATATATTTTACTAATCAATCACATAAGCATAATTAAACAAGTGCTCAAAAGATAATCCCAAACACAAGCATGTATAGTCGTTTGGTTACCCTACTCCACTCCTGACGGATGCACTCAACCCATATATACTGGATTTCACTATCAGAGGTTTTAAATCAAGTTTACATCTAACATTTACAACCTTAAATAAGGACTTAGCATTCACTCCCGCCAGTGGCTCCTGCAAGAAACTTTATTTGGTTTTCTATTGGCTAACAAACGATCTTGGTTCTAGTCCAAGAACTTATGTTTACTCCCGCTAAAGACTCTCATGGAAACTAACAAGTACACACCCGTGTTCGATGAATTCATCCCTACACAAGAGCATTGGTCCTACACAAGAATACATCGATTTTGGGTTACAAACTCTTACAATCAATCCTACACAAGGAAAGAGAGTATGGACTTACTAAATAACATTTATTTGTTGAATCGAACCCCTTTGATGCGTCGTGCTTGAATTAGCTCCTCATTTGCTCCATCATCATTAATGTCAATGCGTTGTCAATGCTTTAACTTCAAGATTAAACACCTTGCATGTGATGCTCCTTTGAGGTGACGAAGGTGATAGAAGTTGAGTAGAATCTCCTACAACTAATAAAAATTTAAATTTCTAAGGGATTCACCTTGATAGATATTTTAGAGGTTGAAAAATACTAAGATTTGCCAATAGAATGGGTGTTTAAACTTTATAAAAGTCTTGAGATCATTATCTTCTTGTAGAAGAGCTTGAAATGCTCAATAGAGTGAAGAATCACAAAAAAAAAAAAAAAAAAAAAAAAAAAAAAAGCATGAATCTCAATGGGATAGAGCTTAGAAAGTTTAATAGAGCTTGAGATGCACTAGGGCCTCTAAAATGTCAAATCCATAAATTACCTAAATATCTGAATGCAATATATATAACAAAAAGGCTTCAACGGATCTCTAACGGTTAGCTTTGATTGATCAAGCCTATCCTTTGATCGATGGAGCTAGGATGAAAATGGTCCAGTTAACTCGTTAGACTATTTTAGCCATGTTCGATCGCTTGAGAGGAATCGAAGATTCCTCGACCAATCAAGCCCATGCCTCGAGCGCTCAAACTAAATCATTTTAAACTAGATACTTGCTAGAAATTTTTTTCCATGTTCAGTCAATCAAATTGATTGATCGAACTTTACTCAAGCACACCAACAAGTCTAATGGTTTGGACAGTTTGATTTCCAGAAGCTCAAGACCTTTATAGCCTATGTTATCATGTTCCAATTAGGCTCCTAAGGTAAAAGGATTATCAAAGTAAGGTTTATCTATTAAGCCATGACCATTAAGAGGTTTAGAGTTATTTTGGGTCAAGGTTTACCTGTTCTTTGCTCCTTGAAGCTCCATGTACTCTTGTATCTTTAGGCTTCAACTTCTAATGGCTCAACTGACTACATGACACATGAACTCACATGATTGACAAGCAATGTGCAAAAATTAGTGTACTAACACGAGTAGGCTGATCGAAGGAGTTGACTTAGTGAGTTGACTGGGTGAGTTGACTTAAGGATATGAGATTTTAGGGTCCTAAGGTTTAGGATTAGATTAATTGGGTTGACTTGGTTAAGTTTAGGGTTTAGGATTAGGCTTCTTAGGGTTTAGGCTTCTATGGTTAGGGTTTAGGATTAGGGTTTTGGTTGACCATCCATTAGTTCAAATTCAATCATCTTATCGGCTTAGGGTGGGGTTTTTATAGGTATTTAATAATGTAAGAATCGCATTCTCCACTTCCATCCCCACCCCCCAAGTCAAGCTCAAGTCAGTTATGAAATACTTGTCTGCAAATGACTAGTGAATAAAAATGTTTTTTTTTCTTTTTTTTAACACTTCTTGGGTATGAAATGATGTAGTTATCACATTCTCTACTTCCACCCCCAAGTTGAGCTCCCCCCCCCCCCAGTCAAGTTCTAACAGTTATGGAGTGTTTGTCCATAAACGACTAGTAATTATCCACTTTCCTTTCTTAACATAACCAAATAAAATAATAAAAGAAATTATTTATCTCCTAAAACCCCACTAATTCCACAAAGTAGAGACCTCATTTTGCATGAACAAATAAGGTGCCTAACCCCCTTCTTCTCTGTCACCATGATCTCTTACTTAAAATCTCAAGTCACAGGTCAATAACAAAAGTCATTATAAAACAAGGAGTCTTCAAACTCTGTGATTTTTAAAGATTCTGAAGAGTCTATCTAACTATGGAATCCTATATTAACTGGTAGTTGTGACTCCGAGTCAAACGTATTATATTTTAGAGTTAAACCATGACTTACTATATAAAAGCCACAAAGAATGCATGAGAAACATGAAAAAGGCCCGTTTGCATGATCCTAACATTCCCTGTCCCCTCCTCACTCTTCGTGCGATTGCTCTTACAACACCCATAGTTGTAGTGATGCAAGTTTTAAAGAGGTACTCTCATGCTTGTAAAGCACTATAAGTTATAATGTTGGACTAGGGCATTAAAATAGTCCTATGCATTGATCTAGATTGTTCATCAAGTCCCAGTCATAGTCTACCAATTACCATGCAGACATCATACCAATCTAGCAAACTAAAATAGTCCTCATCTATATTGTTAATTAAGTCTCAGTCATAGTCTACCATGCAAACATCATATCAATCTGGTAAGTATTAACCATTTTATCAATGCCCTTTAGTATGGATTGTCAAAATTGTTTACACAAAATGTGATTCAATTTACAATTTAGTTTATCTTTTCTCATGAGAACTATCATGGATTACACATGAGTCTAAGAGCCTATTTGTTTCACCATTTACCATGATAAATGCAAGTAAATTGGTAATAATTATTTACTATGGGAAATTCATGAAAGATGAGATAGAGGAGAATGAAATGCGTAAAATCAATGGGGTCCATCATGATGTATATGTCTGATCTAGACCATCCATCAATTTTATCAGCTCATTTTAGGGCATGAGCTCAAAATTTAAGCAAATCTAAAGTGCATGTGGACTACACTACACACTACAATGGTAATTGAACACCACCAATGAAAACTTCCTGGGGCCATAAAAGTTTTGGATCAAGGTGATA
The DNA here is from genome assembly GCA_030180095.1 of Magnolia changhungtana. Classification (NCBI taxonomy): domain Eukaryota; kingdom Viridiplantae; phylum Streptophyta; class Magnoliopsida; order Magnoliales; family Magnoliaceae; genus Magnolia; species Magnolia changhungtana. Next base: position 1,618,597 of record JASAUF010000283.1, read on the forward strand.
TTTATGTTTATAGTTTATTCATATCTTTCTAACCTTATGAACAGATTGGATGATAGATACACATCACTATAGGCCCTACACAAATTTCAAATTTCTACTTTTAACAATAGACATTATTATCTCTTTGTTTCTTGCAATGTGATCTACTGGAGTTTAGAATCTGCACCTCTTTCTCAGATTTATACCCTAAAATGAGTTGGTAAAATGAATGAATGGTGTAGATCACACATATACATCACAATGGGACCTACAAACTTTAATTAGCTAATCGGTGCAATGCAATCCCATTTCTCAATGCATATTTACTTGGTGAATTCCATCACTATATGAACAGATATTAAAAGTAATTATTACTCATGTACCACCTAAGAGCTACATGATTAAACAAGCAGGCTCTGAAGAACCAATGTCATTAGGATAAGGTAACCATCCCATCCATCAGCTACCAAGATGATGTCAAATAAACGATGACTAGGACAATCAAATCCGGGAAATTGAGGAGTGTAGCGTATGAAATGCTCTCGGGACTTAATGGACTGTTCAGATCGAGTGGAGGGTCCAAGTCAAGCTCTAGTCGGTTATGGAATACTTGTTCGCAAATGACTAGTGAATAAAAATGTAATTTTTTTTTTCTTTTCTTAACACTTCTTAGGTACGAAATGATGTAGTCATCACATTCTCTACTTCCACCTCCAAGTTGAGCCCTCCCCCCCCCCCCCCCAAAAAAAAGAATTTTTTTTTTAAGTTTTTAACTGTGACCATTCAACTACACTGCTTTTAATGTGCTTCATTTGAGTTTTATTAGGGATGAATTTGCCGAATGAACCGCCATTGATGTAAAGGAGCTGGGTAAAGCTTGAACCCAGCTCGGATACATCAAGAGTCGATGTGAAGGGGCTAGGGAAAGGTTGAACCCAGTTTCTATATTAATGAATATAAGCCCAATTGAAATTTTCCAATGAGTTATGCCTTTCTGTTTTGATAAGGCCATTCACTATTTCTTGAAACACGAACTCCCCAGATGAATCATGTAGTCAAGAGCCATGGTTAAATATGATGGGTTATTTTGACCCATCTTCGACTGGTCGAGAGCCCTGCTCGACTGGTCGAAGGCTGGTGGTCGACCGGTCGAAGGTTCGAGTCGAAAACTTCGACTCAAAGTCCAGCGAGTGATTTTGCTATTTTTTACTGTAGCTTGGACTGGTCGAAGGAGGCCTACGACACTTCGAAGGGATATCTCGACTAGTCGAAGGTTATGCAGTTTGTTCCGCGATTTTGCGTGAAACTGCGGATTTGAGTCCTTTCGCAACTGGGATGCGGAAAGGAGTTTCCCAAAACTATAAAAGGGGTTGCTTAGGGTTTTTCTAGGTATCACAAAAAATAGCAAGAGGATTTTCTAAAGCTTTGCAAGGGATTTGCTAAAGGGTTTAGGGCTATCAAAGGTGAGAGAGAGGGAGAAAGAGAGAGAGAGAGAGAGAGAGAGAGAGAGAGAGAGGAAGCTTATAGGAGGTTCTGCTCGTGGAAGTTTTTCTACTTTGCAATCTATATCTCAGCGCTTCTATTTCCTCATAATCGGTTAGATCTCTCCGTTTTCTCTATTTCTCTTATTGTTTATCCACTCCTGCGTGAGTGAAGAAGATTGTAACGTTCTACTTCATAGTGGATTGTTGATCTGGACGAGGTCCCGTGGTTTTTACCTCTTTGAGGGTTTTCCACGTAAAAATCTCTTGTGTGGTGTGTGATTGATGCTTTGATTTATTTCATTGCTTTATTATCCATAATTCTGGTTTGTTTCGGGAGGCTAGATCCAAAGGTTTGTGCAAGGCATCCCAACAAAGTGGTATCAGAGTCAAGTTCATTGAACAGGTAGGATTGGTTTTGAATTATGGAAGGTGGCTCATCAAGGATGATCAGCCTCGATGGTTCTAACCGGACCATATGGAAGGCTAAGATGGAGGACTTGCTTTATTACAAGGATCTATATTCTCCAATCTCAGGCATATCAGCAAAATCCAAGGATATGACTGATGATGATTGGAAGAAGATAGACCGAAAGGCGGTGGGGTTTATTAGACAATGGTTGGATGATTCTGTGTTCCACCATGTGTCTACGGAAAACCTCAGCCGAAAGCCTATGGCTAAAATTACAAGGGCTATATGAAAGGAAGACAGCCGGTAATAAGATATTTCTGATAAGGCGATTTGTGAATCTCAAGTTCAAGGATGGTGGTTCTGTGGCCGAGCACATGAATGAGGTTAATAGTGAACCAACTCACCTCTATGAAGATGGTCCTGGATGATGAATTGCAGGCTTCACTATTGCTTAGTTCATTGCCTGACAGTTGGGAGACATTGGTGGTGTCTCTAAGTAACTCCGCGCCAGACGGAAAGATATCCATGGAACAGGTAACTAGTTGTCTTTTTAATGAGGAGACAAGGAGGAAGTCTCAGGGGTCTACTCAGCAAGAGGCTCTTGTGACGCAGGAACGGGGGAGAGGAAAGAACAGGAAGGGCGGGAAGGCCCGAGATAAATCAAGAGGCAAGTCGAGTAACAGAAAAGATGTTGAATGCTGGAACTATGGCAAGAAGGGCCACTACAAGCATGAATGTCGTGGTAAGAAAAACGACAAGAAAGGAAAAGGGAAGGAAGATGAATCTGATTCCACTGCAGTCGCTTCAGATGGTGACATGGTAGTTATTCTTTCTACAGATCACGATGTATGTCTCACGGCTACGAGTCAGGGCACCGATTGGGTGATAGACTTAGAAGCTTCTTTTCATGCGACTCCACACAGGGACTCCTTCACAAGCTACAAGTCAGGTGACTATGGGACTATGAAGATGGGAAATTTTGGCGTATCAAAGATCGTGGGAGTTGGTGATATTTGTGTGAAAACTGATGTGGGCTACACGTTGGTTCTCAGGGATGTGAGGCATATCCCAGACCTTCGCCTCAACTTGATGTCGACGGGAAGGTTGGATGATGACGGCTATGAAAGCCGGTTTGCTGGTGGGCGATGGAAGCTCATCAAGGGTTCGTCGATCGTGGCTAGAGGAAAGAAGTGTTGCACCCTGTACAAGGCAAGTGTCAGTATGTGCAAGGGTAGATTGAACGCAGCGAAAAATTCAGCTATTGACATGTGGCACAGACGTCTAGGCCACATGAGTGAAAAAGGGCTTCAGCTACTAGCGAGGAAGCAGCTCCTTCCAGATGTGACAGGTATGCCTCTCAAAACCTGTCTTGATTGTTTATCGGGAAACAAGACATAGAGTTTTATTTATTAAAAGCGCTTCTCATGTTAATAAAGTGCATGCATTAGATTTGGTTTATTTTGATGTTTGTGGTCCTATGAGGACAAAAACCTTGGGTGGGGCATTGTATTTTATCACTTTTATAGATGATGCATCTAGGAGGGTTTGGGTTTATGCTTTGAAATCCAAGGACGAGGTCTTTGGTGTGTTTAAGTTGTTTCATACTATGGTCGAGAGAGAGACAGGTAGACCATTGAAGTGCATCCGCACTGACAATGGTGGTGAATACACTGGCGACTTTCATGAGTACTGCAAGTCCCTGGGTATACGGCATGAACAGACGGTTCCCAAGACCCCCCAGCAAAATGGTGTAGCTGAGCGAATGAATCGCACCATTGTTGAGAGAATCAGATGCATGTTATCCCATGCGAAGTTGTCCAAGACGTTCTGGGAAAAAGCAATGCGCACGGCGGTGTATTTGATAAACAGGTCTCCATCAGCCCCGTTGAATAGAGAAGTACCTGAGAAGGTGTGGACTGGACATGATCCATCGTACAGTCATCTCAGGGTGTTTGGATGCAGGGCATCCGTTCACGTACCAAAGGACGAGAGGTCCAAGCTTAATATGAAGATCAGGTAGTGTGTGTTCTTAGGGTACGGTGATGAAAAATTCGATTACGGGTTATGGGATCCGACCGAGAAGAAGCTCGTCAGGAGCAGAGATGTGATTTTCTTTGAAGATCAGTGTATAGAAGACATTGGTAAGCGAGAAAGAATCGGCCCTAGTTCGGGTGAGCTAGAGGACATGGATCCGATTATTCCTCCCATGGTGCACGATGATGGGGGAGTACAAAGAAGGTGCGAGAGGACGAGGGAGTTCCTTCGAGAAGATGGACCGGGGAGGCGGCCCCACTTGATCCATCCTGGTGATGAGCCACGGGTGAGGAGGTCATCTGGGACGAGACGGTAGTCAAGAGGTACTCGCCGCATGAGTACATTATGCTAACCGATGGGGGAGAGCCAGAAGATTATTCTGAAGCCCTAGCCGACGAGCATAAGGAGTGGTTGAAAGCTATGCAAGAGGAGATAGAATCCTTGCATAAGAACCACACCTATGACATGGTGAAATTGCCTAAGAGCAAGAAAGCTTTGAGCAACAAGTGGGAGTTCAGAAAGAAGGTTGAGTAGAAGAATTCACAGACGAGGTTTAAGGCCAGACTTGTGGTGAAAGGGTTTGGTCAGAGGAAAGGCATAGACTTCGAGGAGATATTCTCACCAGTGGTGAAGATGACATCCATACGAGTGTTGCTTAAGTTGGCGGCTAGCATGGATATGGAGATAGAGCAGTTAGATGTTAAAACTGCCTTTCTCCATGGTGACCTAGAAGAAGAGATCTACATGCACCAACCAGAGGGGTTCGAAGTCAAGGGCAAGGAGCATATGGTGTGTAGGCTGAGGAAGAGCTTGTATGGGCTGAAACAAGCTCCACGGCAATGGTACAAGAAGTTCGATTCGTTCATGTTACAGCATGGGTATGACAGAACGGAGTCGGACCACTATGTGTTCACGCGTAAGTTCTCAGACGATGATTTCTTAGTTCTGCTGTTATATGTTGATGACATGCTCATCATGGGAAAAGACATCAAGAAGATTGATAGGCTGAAATAGGAGTTGGGCAAGTCTTTTGCGATGAAAAACTTGGGCCCGACTAGACAGATCCTAGGAATGGAGATAACCCGTGACAGAAGCAGCAGGAAGCTTTGGCTGTCACAAGAGCGGTATATTGAGAAAGTCCTAGAGCGGTTCAATATGAATGCAGCGAAGCCGGTCAGTACTCCACTGGATGGTCACTTCAGATTGAGCGACAGGCAGTGTCCCAAGACGAAAGAAGAGATGGAAGAGATGCAGAGAATACCCTACGCGTCAGCAGTAGGAAGTTTGATGTATGTTATGGTGTGTACACGCCCAAACATAGCATATGCGGTTGGTGTTGTCAGCCGGTACCTTGTCAATCCTGGCAAAGAGCATTGGGCAGCGGTGAAATGGATACTACGGTATCTAAGAAGCTCATCCAGGTTAAGTCTATGCTATGGTGATGGAAAACCTGTGTTAGAGGGCTACACAGATGCAGATATGGCAGGTGACATAGACTCCAGGAAGTCTACATCGGGGTTCATGTTCACATTTGCAGGGGGAGTGGTTTCTTGGCAGAGCAAGCTATAGAAGGTCGTAGCATTGTCGACGACAGAGGCCGAATACATTGCAGTCACAGAAGCATGTAAAGAGATGCTTTGGATGAAAAGGTTCCTATAGGAACTCATGTAAGGAGGAGCACGTGGTCTATTGCGATAGTCAGAGTGCTATACATTTGAGCAAGAATCCAAGTCAGCATTCCAAGTCGAAGCACATAGAGATTCAGTATCACTGGATCAGGGATACTTTGGAACAAAAGGTGTTACAGCTTGAGAAAGTCCACACGGACGATAATGGGTCAGACATGATGACCAAGGCTTTGCTCAAGGGCAAGTTTGAGGTTTGTAGAAACCTGGCTGGCTTGAAGAAGGTGGATCCCTCCTGGGTCAAAAAGGGAGAGATTTGATGGGTTATTTTGACCCATCTTCGACTGGTCGAGAGCCCTGCTCGACTGGTTGAAAGCTGGTGGTCGACTGGTCGAAGGTTCGAGTCGAAAACTTCGACTCAAAGTCCAGCGAGTAATTTTGTTGTTTTTTACTGTAGCTTGGACTGGTCGAAGGAGGCCTACGACTGGTCGAAGGGATGTCTCGACTAGTCGAAGGTTACGCAGTTTGTTCCGCGATTTTGCGCGAAACTGCGGATTTGAGTCCTTTCACAACTGGGATGCGGAAAGGAGTTTCCCAAAACTATAAAAGGGGTTGTCTAGGGTTTTTCTAGGTATCACAAAAAATAGCAAGAGGGTTTCCTAAAGCTTTGTAAAGGATTTGCTAAAGGGTTTAGGGCTGTCAAAGGTGAGAGAGAGGAAGAAAGAGAGAGAGGAAGCTTATAGGAGGGAGGTTCTGCTCGTGGAAGTTTTTCTACTTTGCAATCTATATCTCAGCACTTTTATTTCCTCATAATCGGTTAGATCTCTCCGTTTTCTCTATTTCTCTTATTGTTTATCCACTCCTACGTGAGTGAAGAAGATTGTAACGTTCTACTTCATAGTGGATTGTTCATTTGGACGAGGTCCCGTGGTTTTTACCTCTTTGAGGGTTTTCCACGTAAAAATCTCTTGTGTGGTGTGTGATTGCTGCTTTGATTTATTTCATTGCTTTATTATCCATAATTTTAGTTTGTTTCGGAGGCTAAATCCAAAGGTTTGTGCAAGGCATCCCAACAAAATATTTCATGGTAATCACATAATACCTTATATCTCTCTTGGTATATTCAGGTAATAAGTAAGATCCTAAACCGGAACATTCTGGATCTAATGAGCTAAATAATGCATGGAAACATTATTTAGCTAATGAGCTGACAAAATGGGTGGACGGTGTGGCACCACAGCACTTGATATGCTGGGGTGACTACCAAAATTGGCTTCCTAATTTTAATGGTTTAATTTGAGTTACTCGCATGCCCACGTGTACAGTTTCTTGGCGCCTGTATATCAAGCATAATACTCCGCCTGAGTATCAAAGTTTTTCTGCCGATGAAATGCTGACATCGAGTTTCGGTCATTCCCAACGGACGGGAGCCCATAAAAACAGAAGGGGAGACTTAGAACGACTACTCGCGAGCACACGTGCCAGCATGGTGAACATGTGCAAAATTGAGTCGTCCATCAGGAGGGCCACACCATGCACGTGTCATGACCAAATATTGGACTATTCCACTCATCAGGTGACCCATACTTTCCTGCTCAATCTCCACCGTTGGTCGATTTTCTTGAGAACGGATGGCCTACTCCCCAGCCACCAGCCCGGTGGCTGATGGTCGGTGCAATGTGGGCCTACCATGATGTATGTGTTTCATTCATTCCGTTCATCCATTTTTATAGATCATTTTAGGGCTTGATCCCAAAAATGAGAGGGGTATAAATCTAATGTACACCACCCCACAGGAAAACAATAGTGATTGGATATCCACCATTAAAATCTTCCTAAGGCCTACTGTACTGTCTATTTGAAATCCTATCTTTTGATTAGGTCATACAGACTCAGATGAAGGGAAAAATATAGATCAGATTGATTAAAAACTTTTATGGCCCCCAAAAAGTTTTTAATGGTCGACAATCATTCAACATTGTTTCCTGGAATGTGGCCCACTTGAGATTGGGATATACCATAAAATGATCTAGAAAAATAGATGGAAGGCATGGATGAAATACATACATCATGGTGGGGCCCAAAGAGCACCGACCATCAGCCATTGGCTGGTGGGAGGGGGAGTAGCCAATCCGTTTACATTTTCCTGGACCATTCAGCTATACACATGTGGCCAACCTACTTAGCGGATAACGTGAATGTTGAGCGAGCATACATACGTGTGATGAACAGCATTGGTCTTGCACATGTGTGACTGCAGGATATGTACCCGCGTGTAGGATTCTTGCCCAAGTCACGTGCATTTTCATAGTTGAGCAGTGGTCCCACACTCATGTCCTTTGCATGCACAATAATTACGTAGTTCAAAAAATTCCACGCGCGCGTATATTCCAACCCATGCATGCCTCGCCACGAGCTAAGATGGACCGTTTAATAAAATCCAGTCCATTCATTAGGTTGGCCCCTAGCTGGTCCACTGAACGAACGGGGCCAAATATACGGCTAGAGAACATTGTGGTCCACCTAATGCTTGGAGCTCTCTGATTATTTGACCAGAGATTCTAGAGTCCTAACAGTGGGCTAACCTGATGGATGGCTTGGATCTCATACAAGTCACCAATCTTAGCTTGTGTGTTGCCGTGAAAATAGGCCAGGCTATACAAGCGTGTGGGATTAGAAGACGTCTGAACTAGCATTCAAGGATAAAAGTAACAAGACAATGGCAGCATCACGTACCCCAGCAAACAGTGGCAGGTCCAAGAGCTTCTGGACAGTTGTAATTGAAGTCACTTAGAGCCGTTTGGATACCACCAAATACGTACTTTTTTAAACTTTTTTTTTTTTTGAAGTTAGTTAATTTAATAAGATACTTTTATTAATTAAATTAGTTTGGTTATTAAACTTAGATAAGTAGCTTTTTAGACAATTTTCTTTTCTTTTTGTTTATTTATGTATTTTTATTTTTGACCTTTTAACTTTTCAAAGTAACTTAAATATAATAAAGGAAGCCAATTGCCTGACACCATTAACCCGAGCCAATCATTTTGCTAGATCACTTTAGTGTTGGGGGCCTTGCACAAAACCTTAAGATCTAGCCTTCCAGAACAAACCAGAATTATGAAATAACAAAGTAATGAAATAAATCAAAGCATCAACCACACACCACACAAGAGATTTTTACGTGGAAAACCCTCAAAGAGGTAAAAACCACGGGGCGTCGTCCAGATCAACAATTCACTATGAAGTAGAACATTACAAACTTCTTCACTCACGCAAGAGTGGATAAACAATAAGAGAAACAAAGAAAACGGAGAGATCTCACCGATTACGAGGACATATAAGCGTTGAGATAACCTCCATAAGCATAATCTCCCTTCTATAAGCTTCATCTCTCTCTTTTCCTCTCTCTCTCTCTCTCTTTTCCTCTCTCTCTCACCTTTGATAGCCTTAAACCCTTTAGCAAATCCCTTGTAAAGCTTTAGGAAACCCTCTTGTCATACCTAAAAAGCCCTAGGTACCTCCTATTTATAGTTTTAGGAAACTCCTTTCTGCATTCCAGTTGTAAAAGGACTTGCGACACGAAATTCGTGCAAAATCGCAGAACGAATCTACGTAACTACCACTGGTCGTGACGAACCTACGACCGGTCGAGCGCCACCTGCGACCAATCGAGTACATCCTTCGACCGGTCGAGCACCGCGGAAACAAATAACCCAAAGTCGCTGGAGTTCGAGTCGTGTCAAGGCTCGTCTTCCTCAACTGGTCGTGCACAGCCTTCGACCGGTCAAGCGAGGCTCACGACCGGTCGACGACGTGTTAAAACCCATCAAGTCTCCCCTTTTTTACCCAGGAAGGATCCATCTTCTTCAAGCCAGCCAACTTTTTACAAACCTCAAACTTGCCCTTGAGTAAAGACTTGGTCATCATGTCTGACCCAAAGTATCCGTGTGGACCTTCTCAAGCTATAACACCTTCTGTTCCAAAGTATCCCTGATCTAGTGATACCGAATCTCTATGTGCTTTGACTTGGAATGCTGACTTGGATTCTTGCTCAAGTGTATAGCACTCTGACTATCGCAATAGACCACGTGCTCCTCCTGCTTCAGGCTAAGTTCCTATAAGAACTTCTTCATCCAAAGCATCTCTTTACATGCCTCTGTGACTGCAATGTACTCGGCCTTTGTCGTCGACAATGCTACAACCTTCTATAGCTTGCTCTACTAAGAAACCACCCTCCCTACAAATGTGAACATGAACCCTGATGTAAACTTTCTGAAGTCTGTGTCACCTGCCATATCTGCATCTGTGTAGCCCTCTAACATAAGTTTACTGTTACCATAGCATATGCTCAACCTAGATGAGCCTCTTAGATACCGCAATATCCACTTCGTCGCTGCCCAATGCTCTTTGCCAGGATTGGTAAGATACCGGCTGACAATACCGACCGTATATGTTATGTCTACGCATATACACACCATAGCATACATCAAACTTCTTACAGCTGACGCGTAGGGTATCTTCTGCATCTCTTCCACCTCTACCTTCGTCTTGGAACACTGTCTGTTGCTCAATCTAAAGTGACTAGCTTCCCAACTGCTACAAGTGGATCCTTGACACCCTAATTTTCTACATTTAAATTTAAAAGTTTTAGATTAATATTTCACCATTATTCCCTCATACTCACTTGATTTAGATTTCATCTTAGTTTAGTTCTAGTTCGAGTTATTTTCATATTACGTACAGATTTCAGTCCCTGTGGATTCGACCTCGGTTTCACCGAGTTTATTACTACATCACAACCCTATACTTGGGGAGTGAACAATACGTGCCACATATATAACTATGTTACAAGCACTCCCAAACTGATACCAGTTCAATTCAAGTTGCACTATAACTTAAATAAGTTTAGACCACATGCCAAAAAGACCAAGCTTCTTATTGGATAACCCTTCCCTTACCATCAGGCTATACATTCTTTTAGTGTAAAGTTTTCATAATCAATATATTTATTTACTTATTAAAAATAAACTTTTATTTTAAAATTTTATTTTTATTATAAAAATATAACATGGTCTACATTGAAGATATGCTCCATGTGATGGATAGTTCACACATTAAAGGCAGAGCTAAGTTGAGCCCAACATAATGAATATTCCACATCAAAGGTTGGCCTATGATGGATGGTATATATTAATTGCGGACTAAACAAAGCAGAGAGATATCCTTTTGCCATGTTAGAAACCAAACATACTTTTCTACATTTTTTTTTTTAGATAAGTTATTTACCAAACACAGTGAGCAAGTAGAAACACTACCAAAAAATTGGGCAAAGCCGACAGACTTGGGGTGGTTTTGGCTATGGCTAAAATTCGTCGGCATTACCGATGGCTAAAACCCGTAGCCGAAAGTCAATAATCCGTCGGTGAAGCCTCAGTTTTCGATGGTCAATGTCCAATCGTCCAGCGTTTTCTATTTTTGTGGTCCACACGAGACTTAATTATGGCTAATTTTTTGGGATCAATCCCAAAATGTTGTTGAGAAATGGATGGACGAACTGGATGAAACATATCCATCATGGTGGGGCCCATAGAGCCCTCCCCTTTCCAAAGCAATGTTTACCATTTTTTTCTTTTATGAAAAACTGTGAGTTTTGTATAGAATGTAAAATAGTGGTGACTTGTTTATGAAAATAGTGGCATGAACTACTAAGCACAAGAAAGAATGGAATGAACTACTAAGCACAAGAAAAAAATAAAAAAAATAAAATAATTAAAAACATGGAAGAAAATTCAATCAGAGAGAGAGCACTAGGACTTTCGAATCCACCCCTAACTATCCTAACCCTTGTTTTGTCTGTTGATTCACCTTGATCTACATTGATACCACTTAAATAGAGAAAGCACAATCTGTGTCCTTAATCGGTCATACAGACTGTCTAATTCCTTTAAGCAATGCCATGAATAACAAATCCCATGTCCTTGGTCGGGTACATGGGATGTACATTCATTAAAGCACCATGTTTCTTCCTCTATAGGAAACCTGTTCTTGATCAGACCCAAGCACATGTAATAAGCATCCAAACAACATCCATCTATATACTTTGATCAAGTTTATAGATGGAGAAGTATGGAATTTAAACCCATAAAGCCCACTCAGAGAAAGAAACAAATTAATTAAAATTCAAAGTAAATCATCCAATACTTCAAATTAGGGGCTTCATCTCGCCCTAGCTGAGAGATTAGTGACCCATAAAATCCATAAAAAATATTAAATAAAATTCATAAAATAAAACACCAAACCGAACAATCTCTCTCTCTTCTTCCTTCTCTTTCTTCTCTTTCTCCTCTCCCTGGCTCTGGATCTCCAATTCCCTGGATCTGAATGGCTTTCCCACGTCCATAATCCCTCTTTTATAGTTGTTGGAGAGCTGGGGTCGGTGGCAGAGTCGTAGAAGGACTCGGAGTACAAATTTTCGCAGCTGTGATCGGTGGGCCCTACAGAAGTATTTTCTGGAAAATCCACCCCGTCCATTGGATTCAGGATAAAATTTCAGTTAAGAATGGGTGGTTTTGAAGGTCCATTAGTGCGGCCCACAGAAGAAAATACAAAAAGATCAGTTTTGAACGTCACAAAGCAGTCCGTTTGTGGCCTCTGTACCGCACACTTGTGTATGCATGGGAGTGGAATCTCAGCATGGTTTTGTAGTTCTCGTGACTCTCTACAAGATGAACGGCTCGGATCGGTCGTACGGGCGATGTGTGGGGCCCACAGCCGTTCGCAGCGGACGGGTCCGTTCCTTTTGACAAAAACGAGACGCGACCATTGCGGAAATGGTGGGGTCCACTTGTGATGTTATCTTGGGAAATCCACTAAGTCCATTGGATCCCTCTCGAAAAACCGTTCGGAAGGGATCGATTCGAATACTATTGATGCGAGGCCCACACGATTTCTTCTCGCCGTCCAAGATGCTTTTGAGCAGTTAGATTTCCATACTCGCTCTCATTTGAGATTCGGCCACACGTTGATGATATCGATACATGTGGGGCCCCATCAAAGAGCAGACAATTCATCCTGGCACGATTAAAATATTTCATTAAGCTTGAGGTATGAGAAAGCGGTCGGTCGATTTGACCCAACCGGCATTTTGGACACGATGTGGGGCTCCATGTGGTCCAGAAACCCATTGGTCAATTTTTAATGGCATTGTAATATCAGGTTGAAATGAGGAAAGCGGGTCGCGGTCGTTGACCGAGGCGGCGAAACCCCTCATCTCCCATGTATGTTAATTTCGGTGTAACCATGTGAGCGCAACACCGGGCTCCTTTGGCGAACGTGTAAAATGGCTGGAGTTACGTGGCTTGGAAATATGCACAAAGCATGTGGGGTCCAATCAATTGACTTGTGAAATTAAGCGAGATGCCTAATCCAAGAGTCAAAATTCTAAGATTCATGTATCTGTATGGAATTTTTTTCTCATCAATGTTAGAACAATTTTAAACATTGAGTTCCATGAGTGATAGAAAGCACGATCAGGTAAAAGATCCTAATTGTCAAGTTCAATAAATGGTGAAGCCTAAAATTATCGTATTATTATTATTTTTTTTTTAGCGGAAGTCGACATCGAGAATTAAAAGATCGATGTGAGCCTACCAAGTTAAATCAACGATGTTCCAATGATTTGTCGAATTTTCATTTGTTAAAATCCAGAAATCACTTAGGTTGAAATTTGAAATGTACTTAATTTATGGCCCTCAATATTTTGGGATCAATCCGGGAACCATGTGATCTCAATCGGACCCTTTTCGGGATAATGTTGGATGGTTCTGGAATCATCATGGACAAGGAATTCAAAGAAAAAGAGGAGTAGGGAAAGTGGAAAAATTTGGATCATCAAATCCATGCTTTTAATCCTCTTTTTGATGCTCTCGATTGCATGGCGCTCATTATTACATCCTGTAGTCTCGTGAGGAAGAGCCATTAAGCCGTTTGCCATCGGAGTGCTATGTAAAATTAGGCTCCCCTTTCCAAAGTCTAATATGCAACATTTCACAACCATTTTTTTTTCTTTTATGAAAAAGTCGTTGATTTCACAAGAGTTAGAAAGGTTGATGATAAAATTCACTGACAAGTTTATACCGACGTCTTGATCAGTGACTTGACCAAAGATCGAGAAGTCAGAAAAATGTAAAATAGTGTATGGTGACTTGTTTCATGAAAATCGTTTAATCCAAAGCAATGATATAGAGTTATCCGGACCATTCAAAAATCCGTCTAGTTGTAAATGTTTAATATTTATAATTTTCTTAGTATCAGAAGAAATCTGGTCCATTCATTCAGAGGTCAATATAAAATCTTAACTATCCGAGAAAATGGTCCTCTTGCATGTCAATGTACATGTGAGTGTAGGGTTGGATTTGTTATCAATTTTTTTGTTATAAACAATGGTAAACTCACACTTGTTGGGATTTGAAATGTTTATCTGATTTATAAGAGGAATTCCAAAATGTTTAAGCGTGGTCTGCTATTTTCCCATTTTCATCGAGCGGGTCATCTTCCATTAGTAGCGACATCTTCCATTGAGTAGTGTCTTCAACCTTCCATCGAGCAGATCATCTTCCATTGGCAGCGTCTTTAACCTTCCATCGATCAGTGTCTTCAACCTTCCATTGAGCAATGTCTTCAAATAGGTAAGCTCCTCTTCCTGGATTCTCGTTTCTCTATAAGAGAAATTCCCCAACATTCCCAAGTGTATTGTGATGTAGTATGATTCTCCTTAACTAATCCAAGAAAGAATGGAATGAACTACGTAAGAAAAATAAAAAAAATAAAACCTAGAACTTTTGATCCCACAGGTCAATTATCCCAGTCGTTTTGACTGATTCAATTTTATGATTCTACATTGTCTTTAAATAGAGAATGCGAATGAGCACCTAACAATCCCATCATATGTAATAAAACCTGAAATCTCTCTCTCTCTCTCTCTCTCTCTCTCTCTCTCACAAATCCGGCCATGGCTACTCTCGTCTTAACTGTCAATCTCATCTCAACCGTCGATCAGCTGTGGACCACCCTGAAAGATTCCATCACAGTTTACACAGGCCTCTCCCCGACTACCTTCTTCACAGTCCTAGCCCTAGCGATGGCCTTCTACTATGCCGTCTCTAGCTTCTTCAATTCTCCACCCCCTCCACAGAGGTCGAGGGATTATGAGGAGAAAATGGAGCCTCTGCCGTATCCGGTCCAACTCGGGGAGATCACGGAGGAGGAGCTGAAGGTGTACAATGGATTGGACCCTAAGAAGCCACTACTGATGGCGATCAAGGGCCAGATCTATGACGTTTCTCAGAGCAGGTGGTGTTGTTTGAGCTTTTTTTGGGGGTAAATTGTAAAAAAAGTCAGCCCTCTTTTCTTGGGAAATGATATTTGAGCCCTTTTTTTGAAACTTTTCAATCCTTTGAGGATAAATAAGAGTAGCAGAAGTGAACGGAAAAAGGGGTATTTGCATAAAAGGGAGGGTGGGAATATTGGGTTGAGGTCGGCTCCTGTACAGCTATTGTAGGTGAGAATTTCGTTCAACTGGCTCTGTGTGGCTAATATCGCAACGTGTGTATGGAAATCTAGCTCATCCATCAGGGTCACCCGACCATGATAGTGGGATGCCCCAAAAATCAGGTCGATCACGATTGTTAGGTGGGCCATAACCGTATAAAGCAATGGACAACTATCCAAAACCTGCAAATTGACGTAGTGTAACATCTAATGATTGGATCGACCTGATTGTTTGGGTGTCCTATCTTCATGGTGGGGTGACCCTTGTGGACGGGTTGGATGCAAGAAGTTCTCTACCGCAACTATTGGAGGGGAACCAGCTTCCCCAAACCCAAACCTATTATTGGGGAAGTTATATTTACTCTGTGTTTTTTATGCACTGTCATTTGGATGCGTGTAAAATCCTTAAGGGTTGTTTGGATGGTGGTAAATGGAACAAGTAGTAAATGATTTACTAGTAAATCATTAACAAGTAAATGAGGAGATGAAAACGGTTCTCTCTCTCTCTCTCTCTCTCTCTCTCTCTCTCTCTCTCTCTCTCTCTCTCTCTCTCTCTCTCTCTCTCTCTCTCTCTCTCTCTCTATATATATATATATATATATATATATATATATATATATATATATATATATATATATTTGAATGAAAGCCTATTAAGCATATTTCATTTACCATCTTTCATCTAGACTATAGGTAACATGCTTGATCAGAATCATCACAAGTCATGATTTAAAGGTTTGGGACTGGAGATCACATAAGTGACTTGTGGGTAGGAACCATGAGGTTAGTTAGATGGCCAACATAACATGGGTTCCTGATAGATTGCATTAACTGACTGATGTTATGAACCATATTCATTGCATGTTTATATTAAGGCAGGTTAAACTGCCTATTGAAAATAGGATCATCAATTTTCTTGCTTGATGGTTTTGTACATACATCAAGATCTAGCTGGGTATTAACATTTGTTGCGTGTGATTTCAATTTAGAAAGGCACTCAGTTATATCTCCTATCATGGAGAAGATATCCTTGTAAATTAATGCATTGAAATTATTTATGAAGAAAATGTTTGAACTTTGTAATTATTTAAAATCTAGTTTCTTCCATAATGGTATAGTTTTAAGATTGATGGATTGGATAGTCCAGGTGTCCCATGCAACTAGGAGCAGTATAACTTATAGTGCTTTGAGAGCACTGGAGCATTTCTCGTTAATCTTTTTGGAGTTATTGTTCTCAGAACACAGACATTGATTTATGAAACAACATGCACACATATAGACATATAATAAACACAAACTCACATTATTGTGCATGCAGAACCCATAATAATAATATTCATCATTTCTGGTATAAATTACAGTTATCAGTTTGTGTACTATACTGTATATACCTAGTGTACATACCATAGTGACCACATGATCTTGCCCTTAGTGTACCGCACATTGGAGGAAGTAGCATATTGCACTCTTGTTCTCATACCACGTGTTGGAGCTACCCATAATCTAGGTAGCTTTTTCTTTTTTTGAAAGATCGCAATCTAGGTAACCTTGGTTTTCGTCATGTTCGATTGAGCAGATTTTGTTTCTTGGGTTAAATTATAACTTATTTCATTGTCTTGATAATCATTGCCATTTTTTTCCATGTGTTTTTTTTTTTTTATGGTGATCATTTGAAGTTTTTGGCCGTATGATTTTACAGAGTACTAGCTAAATTAGTACAACTTGCATGTTTTGCGTCTTGAATAGTTTGGAATTCCATCCCATGTATTTATTTTGTGCTTCCACTTTTAAGGTTTCTATCGATGAACAATAACTTATGACTATACTTTATAGGCGGGATCTATAGAAGGTCAAAGTGGTGGACATGGGACTAACAACTACATCCTTACTGAATTCTAAGAAGTTTCCCATCATAGTCCTGAATTTATTATTTTCCAGTCAGGTATGTACTTTATTTCTTCCAAATTTGTATTCTTTAGCCCTTTCTTTTCCGGTCAGGTATGTACTTTATTTCTTCCAAATTTGTATTCTTTAGCCCTTTCTGTAACCATTAGATTGATGATAATCTATGAAGAACAGTATGTCAGGCACTGACACTCTTAACAATTACATATTGATGCACTTTACACACTACATGGAGATAGATTCACTACAAGAAAATAGGCCTTTAGCCACAATTTTTTAGCCTCAGTTGAAAAAATGGAGGCTAAATGTGTTTTTTTGCCTCGGTTGCTAAGGAACTGAGGCTAAATGTTCATTTTTTTGCCTCAGTTGCTAAGGAACTGAGGCTAAAAGTCTACTTTTTAGCTCTACTCGTTAGCCTCAGTTGCATAAGAACCGAGGCAAGAAGTCTACCTTTTAGCCACAGTTGCATAGGAACCGAGGCCAAAAGTCTACTTTTTAGCCTCAGTTGCATAGGAACTGAGGCGAAAAATCTACTTTTTAGCCTCAGTTGCATAGGAAGCGAGGCGAAAAGTCTACTTTTTAACCTCAGTAGCATAGGAACCAAGTCCAAAAGTCTACTTTTTAGCCTCAGTTGCATAGGAATCGAGGCCAAAAGTCTACCTTTTAGCCTTAATTGCATAGGAACCGAGGCCAAAAGTCTACTTTTTAGCCTCAGTTGCATAGGAACTGAGGCCAAAAGTCTACTTTTTGGCCTCAGCTGCATAGGAACCAAGGCCAAAAGTCTACTTTTTAACCTCAGTTACATCGAAACTGAGGCCAAAAGTCTACATTTTAGCCTCAGTTGCATAGAAACTGAGGCCAAAAGTCTACTTTTTAGCCTCAGTTGCATAGGAACTGAGACCAAAAGTCTACTTTTTAACATCCGTTGCATAGGAACAGAGGCTAAAAGTTTACTATTTTGAAAAAAAAAATTATGGATATACTTATGGTGGGCCTTGGGAAGTTTTTAATGGTGAACGTTCAATCAACACTGCTTCCTATTTTGTGGTCCACATGAGATTTGTATACGCTTAATTTTTATAAATAATTCATAAAATGGGTGGGAAAATGGATGGACGACATGGTTATACAAATATATATATATATATATATATATATATATATATATATATATATATATATATATATATATATATATATATCAAGGTGGGCCTTACGGTAGGGGCAACACCTACTTGGGTGTTACCCGGGTAACACTTAATCACGGAGAATGAAACCATGCAATTAGTTTGCACTGTATTATAATGCAAATAATTTGTATTGTAAATGTTAGAAATTTAATTTCAATCTGGACCGTCCATTACCTTCAACCAACTATTTAAGGTCTATTGTTAAAAAATAACAATGATCGGATGATCCTAACCATCTAATCAATGGTCCAACCAGATATTTATAAGATATAATGGCTATCATGATATACTTGTTCCTATATCCAACTATCTCACATATGTAGAATATCATATCCGTGGAAAATGTGATCCATACAATGAAAATAACCTGGTAGGAAAATCAAGCCCATCCCCTCATTAGGTGGGCCAGAACATTACATGAAGTCATACCAATTGTCTGATTATTTTTTATGGATCTATTGTGCTTTCGGATCCAATTGTCTGAAGCTTTGCTTTTTTATTTTTGTTTTGAGATGATGATACATGGTGCCTTCCTTTTCGATTTTGTCTCAATTTGGTTATTCGTTTGAAGCAGGTACTCTGATTTGCAGTTTGCATTATTTGAGGACAGAATAAGAGTTTTAACTTTTAATCAGGTGAGCTTCTCCCCTTTTCTCCATTTTTTTTCCACTAAGGGTTTGATTTTTCTAATTTTTTTTCTCGATTTTTGGTGTTTAATCTGTTTTTATCTGAATCTAACTTCTGTTTCTTGATTTCGATAGATTTCATTGAATTTTGATCAGATTCCTGCTGATTGAAGTTGTATTTTGGGTTTAGATATCTAGAAATTAGAGATTTATCATTGATTTATGTAATATCAGGCATTTGAAATACATTACTACGCATTGATAATTTGGATACAGTCATAAATCAACATCTGTTTGGGGCATGACAGGGCCATAACATTCAACAGTTACATATTACCATGTCCTGTTTTTCTCTTGCTCTAAACTGTAGTAGTGGAGAAGTTTAAGCTTGATATGTTCTGTCTATTGAGATACATTTCTAATGTTTATGGGTTTTCATTTGTGAATTTTGAATGGGCCATAACATTCAACAGTGTTTTTTTTTTACCCATAGCTGTTATAAAATTACTTTTGAACAAAAAGTTGCAACCAAACACACCCTCATCTAGTTACGAAGCAGTTTAATTTTTTGTTGGACTTGTTCCCAAGAGCTCAATTCATAGCTGGATCACTTAACCCACCTAGCTGGAAAATCACTATGTCCAGATCCTAGCCATTAAGAAGAAGAAAGTCTGATTTTTTTGTTGGACTTCTTCCCAACTACCCAAATAACTAGAAGAGATTTGGATGGAAGTTCTTGTCATTCTTATCGTCGAATGCCACCCACCCTGCTGAATTATTATTTTTCTCTCTGGCAGCATTTCGCAAGGAGTCCATCTCACCAACTTTCTGTTCAAAAGTCATTCTATCAAACTGCTTTATAAGTAGATTAGGGTGCTCTCTCATAGGTAGCAATAAACTCACAGATAGAAGGTTTGTTGTTTGATGTACTAGTTTCCATCTTATTCTGGATTATCATGTGCCTAATGTGTTATTTAAGGCACTAGTATTCATGTTAGTCTCAAATGTCATGTGCTTTTTCTCAGTTCACATTAGAATACTTTCGGTTTCTCTTTATTCAATTTACAGGAAATATAATATTACAAGGCTTACTTCACACATGAACAAGATCCAGACCATTAATCAGATATATATGCCTTGAAATCCCTTTATGTCGATTTATGCCTTGAAATCTAGACCACTATAATTTTTTATATAATTCTCTGCACACTCAAGTGCAAGGTATCTGCACAAGACAAATGCAGATAGCTCAGTTAAAATTTCCCACCAAAACCCAACCCAGAATCCATTACTCTCTCACCCAACAGGCACAGTTAAAAATTCATCAAGTCTAACCCGACTCACTTAACTGTAAATGTGCCAGGCTCCACTGACCTAAACCTGATCTTATAAGTTGAACATGAATTCAACATTCAACCTAATCTATCAAGATACAAACAACCATAAAACAAACCTGATTACATCATCACACAATCCATTTTTGGAAACAAGTCCAAGACTTAGAGAGCAATTTGGCATCATCCTCCAAGGAATAGGCTCTTTGGAATTTTCCATAAAACAATAACGCCGCATGGCAAGAAAATACCTGAGGTATATAGGAGTGTGCGCAGAAAATGCAAATATGAATGGTATACTCAGTCCCTTAAGGTTCTTGGTTAGGCATTTTCTTTTTATGAGCTGTTTCTTTTTTCTTTTTTTTGGCCAATCCAATTCATGTATAGGTTGTGTTTAGAATTTTGTACGATGGCTTGGTTGTAGTGGACCAGTGTGGCATTGCTTCAGGCAATAATGAATGTTTCTTTGTTTCATCGGCACATGACAAGTTTACAAGAGAGCATTTGATTTGCAGATTTTGAGGTAACTGATCTTGACTTTACAGGTGATGTTTCTCAAATGGTTCTTGAAGAGCAAGTGACTATTGTTACCAATGCTTCGTCAGTGAATCATGGAGTTGATGTCAGTCATAGCCCTACATTAAAGAGCATCATGGAGTGACATGGAGATATGCTTCAACAACCAAAGAAGCGGGATCACGGAGCACATGACAATATTGTTGATGTTGATGTTGATCTATTTTGAGCTATCCACTGGATGAGGAAATCATCGGAATCATAACAATGGAAGATGTTATGGAGGAATTACTACAGGTTGAAAATGTTTGAGTCTTGGAAAGTATTCTTAGAATTCTCTAATTTGCATTGCTTTCTTTTCTCTATTTGCTTGCTTACTCAAGGTTTTCTTAGCCCATCCGCCTGCATGGAGCTATGTGCATCCACACACAAGCACACATGTTGATATGGTACCCATATGTGAGATCTAAACTTTCCTTCGAGTGGGCCACCTGTTTAGGTCTTCTGACATAGGAATCAAGTTGTTGCACTCCTTGGGGGGACTGACTTGTTGAAAAAATAACCGAACAACAAGCTATCAATTTCTTTTGCACACTGTGGCCCATATGAGTGAAATGGCCTGATATTTAGACAAAAACATCTAAAGAGTGGCCAAACCGATGAAGAGCTTAGATCTTGCACATGTGCATATCGACGTGTGTCCTTTCCTGTGGATGGCAGAGCTCCACAAGTGTGTAGGCTTTGCAAACTTCTGTTGGCTAACTGGTGCTATGTATCTCAGCTTTCTCTCATTTCTTCTATTATGTCTTTTTCTCTATATGGTTAAGTAGTGTTATATGTGTTTGTCTACCTTTCTGTCCATCTGCCTATCTATCATCCCCTGTTTTTCTGCTTGTCTGTCTCTCTATCACACATTGTGCAATGTCACTACAAGAAAGTGGGCCATTAAGTAGTGTTATATGTGTTTATTTTTTCTATTTCCTTATCCTAGAACTGAAATGCAGACGAACTGTTTGATCCTTGGCCCCAAGATATACAGCATGCTCATTTTTAGTTTGTGTAATGTTTTGTTATCTAGAATGTTTGTCAGCTGGGCCCCACTTTGGAAGGACCATATTGCTTGAAAATTTCTCTAGGATAGGACCATCCTAAGTTTCAATAATTTGGCCTACAAAGTGACCGTTTAGAAGTGAAATGCAGCAATGGTCCACATTCGGCTTTCAATCTGGGAGGGTTGGGAAGTGTGGTCCATCCACAGCAGATCACATACCCAACAATATATAAAGCATGCTTGAGTCTTCAAGTTAAGCTTCCTTTATTTTAGGTATCGTCAGATTTCAAGGAGTGGGGCCTAGGACTGGATATGAGCTCAAGTTTTTTGCTGAAATTCATGTGTGTGTATGTGTGTGTCACCATCTATTATGATTGGATATGCTCATTTCTGATTTTTCCTATGTAACAAGGGACTTCACTTTAAATTTTACTGCATTGATGCTTGTCCATTTCTGTGCACCCAACAATCTTATATGCGGCTCATATAAAGATGTTTTTTTTTTCTTTCTAATTGTTTGGCACATTTCATTTTGGTTAACTTGTCATCTGAAGCTTATAGTTCAAGTTCTGTGCTATTCTTACATTTGCAACTTCTTTTACTTTGACTTCTTTATTACTTACATATGCAATTTCTTATTTTCATTTTTTTGATAAGTATTATTGTTTAACACATTTTCTTGAATCATCTTCTCCACTAAACTTTCCTTTAATTGAGTACTAATTCCCACCAAACTTTCCTTTATGTTCCTATCTCAGGCTAAAAGAAAAGAATGGCCGATTGAGAAGTTGAGGAAGTTTGAGGTCCCCACAGCTCCAAAATATATTTTCCTATCATTTGTCTAAGGGGACATGCACCAATACACTCTACCAACACTCTTATGTAACCTGTCTTGCTGCAGCATAAAAAAATGTAATTTCTATTTCAAAATCTTCAAGCAAATTTCATTTATTTTTTATATTAGTTTCATTTGATAGCATACGAAAGACAAGTCTCTTCAATTTATACATTTTCTTGTGGATGGTCTTTTCTTGTTTGACAGGGAACTTTATTAGCACAAGGATCTCTAAAAACATAATCACATGCAAATGCAACCCAGATCTAAATAGTTGAATGTGGACTGCATTTCTAGATTTAAAGCCAAGGACTTCAAGAAAACCCCCACAGGTCAGGCAGTAAAAAAACAAAGAGACTTAAATCATGTGGTCTCTTTTTTTAAAAGCATATGTCCAATCCAAATATTTTGAGTTCTCTTTTTTTAAAAGCATATATCTAATCCAAATATTTGGAATTTGGATGATATATTTGATTTTAATTTCTTCATTTTCTATTGTGTAGACTTACCTTCTCAAATAGGTTGGTTCGTTCAGAGCTTTGGAGAAATGGGTATATCTAGTTTTGGATGTGTGCGTTGATTAATACACATCCATAACTAGATATACCAATTTCTCCAAAGCCCTAGTGAACCAACTTATTTGAGAAGGAAAAGTCTACACAAAAAGGAAGAAATCAAAAGCAAATATATCATCCAAATTCTTTTTTTTAATTAATGAGAATCGTCGATGGTTTTTAGCCGTCGATAACGCCGACGGATTTTAGCCGCCGAGAACAGCGACAGTTTTTAGCCGCCGAGAACGCTGACGGATTTTAGTCGCTGACAACGTCGACGGTTTTTAGCCGGTAAAAACACCAACGGTTTTTAGCCATTGGCGAGCAACGCCGACGCACCCTTTACCGACGGACCTTGCGACGGCTAAAAGCCGTCGGGGAAGGTCATTGCCGATAGTTTTTAGCTGTTGGTGTTGCCCTACTTTTTGGTAGTGAAACCAAGTTATCCTACCTGAGGTATTAATAGATTCTGTAGAGTAACTTTCCATCTAAAGAGCCCTCCGCATTCATAAAGAAATGAGTAACACTACGCAAGATCAGAGCCATTGACTAGGCAAATCTAGCAACTTAGATATGCAATATCTAAAAACAAGGTGATCTGATACACCACCTCTCAACTAAATGAATGAACAGTCAAGATAATGTGATTGATGGTTCAAATTCTCTGTGTATGTGCCCCAAGATGCATGGAATTCACACATGTGAATCATGTCAGCGAGTGCAATTATGATGTCTCAAATATTTCTTGTCATATATCCACACGAGCGAGGGAGCCCAACCATCAAATGCAGGAACGGGTACCAATATGGAAAACAATAGTCAGCTATGGGCCACATTTTTTTAGGTCTTCATATCTAACAATCTGGAGACAGATTGGGTGGGGCGCACGGTGATGTGTGTTTTATATCCACATCGTTCATCCTTATTGGGGGTTTGGACAGCAGAATCACACAAATCTAAATCTAGGATAGCAATTCAATAGTAACAAGCAATCACAGAAGAACACGGATTTAACATGGAAAACCCTTGCGGGAAAAAACCATGGCACAAAGTGACAGAAATCCACTATGAAATAAAAATTACAAGAGGAAACTTACCTGATTCAAAGAAGCTCGAATCTCACCCTTGTTATACCCTTTGATAACCCTATAATCCTTTAGAATACCTTTAGGAAGCCTTAGAATACCTTAGAATAGCCCTAGGGACCCCTATTTATAGTTTAGGAAACTTCCCTTTCTCACCCTTGCGAAACTGCCTCAAATTTTCGCAGTCCGCACAAGATCCGGACTTGAATCTGCGTAACCTCGACTGGTCGAGCAGCCCGGACACCAAAAAACACAAGTCGCTAGACTTTGAGTCGAGCAGGCCTCGACCGGTCGAGTGGACCCTCGACTGGTCGAGCCATGCTCTCAACCAGTCGAGTGTCCCAAAGAAAATATGTCAGATTTAAGACATATCTTTGACAACAATCTCCACCATGTCTTCAATCATCAACTGTGTAGCTCCTTGACCTCTTCTCTTATCTTTATATCACACATAGCTTCTCGTGCACACTCTATCCTTCTTTTCTGCCGTCACCAAGCCTAGAAAAGTTACACAGAACTTAAACTTCTCTGCAGGAACGATCTAGGTGAGCATGTCTGCCGGATCAAAATCCACGTGCTCAACCACCTTTGCTCCTGTCTTCTCAAAAGGAAAGACGTAGTCTTCTTACCATCTCACCACTACCCAATATTGCTTGTCGGCGTACTTACTTACAACACTAATAGCCTGTGAAATAACCAGTCTAATCCAGACCATGGCATACACTGCCAACCACATTCAAATAAGGCTCATGAGATATCATGCTTTTCCTCATCTGTTTTGGGACATGTCCTGAGGACAACTTGAGGAGAGACGCGTAGGGAGCACTCTCCGACTTTACATGGTCCATCACCTCCTTGATCAATACTTACACACAAGTTATTCCTCCTGTGATCACCAAAGCCTACTCATTCAGTCTCAATGCTGAGAACCATCTTTGCAGCCCCTCAATCCTTCATCCTGAATGTCCCACTTAATCGAGTCTTCAGTACATTAATTTCAGACATGTCATAATTGGCTATCTACATGTCATCAATTCCTGACTCACCATGAAAGAATCAAACCATTGCCTAGGCGACAGGTCGAACCACGACCTCCTGCAAAGTCTTTTCTCAGCCCCTTTAACTTCGAACCACTCTAGTTGCTTCATGTAAATCTTCTCTTCACTTTCCCTTGCAGAAGTGCAGATACCACATCCATCTTTCCAACTCATGATCGCATTCGCCAACCAGCGTCAATCACTAATCTAATAGACACCTACTATACCGTCGGTACAAATATCTCTAAGAAGTCGATCCCTTCTCTCTAAGCATAACCCTTCGCTACCAACCTCGCCTTGTATATATGTTATATCCTCCTGAAGATCCACCTGCATCCAATCGCTCTCCAGCCCACTGGAAGCTCCACTCGCTCCCATATGTCGGTCTGGTACAACGAATCTATCACATCGCCCATAGTCACTTCTCAGCACCATGCTCACCTAGAGCCATCTGAATAAAAGATGAATCCCCTGCGATATTGGAGTCGTCCATGTACATTGCCGATATCCCGTGATCATGTCGTGTGATTCTTCTCACAGATGGCTGCTCCACCTTCTCTGTATCCCTGTCCGCACATCTTAACCTTCTTGCCATGCCCGCTCATGTGGCCATGCCCAGCATACCACACACGTGCAGAGGTGGAATCCACTACATCCACTGCAACTCCACCTTTTGAAGTGCTCCCCATCAACCTGTACAAGTTATCGAGTCATTGCGCTTTCATGATTACTCGTACCCCCTTAGATACTTTAAGAGCACCATCAATACCTGTGTACTTGCATCCTTTTGCCTTAAGCACACCAAGAGAAATCAGATTCTGCTTCAAATCAGGAATGTGCCTAACATCAGTCAAGGTACGCTCCACCCCATCAAACATCCTGATGCGCACCGAACCAACAGTCACAACATTACAGGCAATGTCATTGCCCATAAATACCTGTTCACTATCGCACTCCCTGTAGCTAGTGAACCAACTCCGATGAGGAGTTATGTGAAAAGATCCCATGTGCCTAGCATCCACTCGTCCTTACGATCATCGTATGGTCGTCTGAGCGAAGACACAGACGAAACATCGTCATCACATCTACTTAATCCATTTGACGTGGCAGCATTGGCCTCTCTATATGAAGCCTCAGAATCTTCTCTCTTCGATTTAGGATTTTCACAATCCTTCTTCACATGTCCTTCCTTCCCGCAATTCTAGCACTTTACCTTTCCTTTGCCCTTGCCCTTGGATTTAGATCTAGAACCTGAAGAACTTGTACCTTGTTCAGAATTCCTACCCCTTGTAAACAGTGCCTCAGAAGATATCCTCATGTCGATGTTAAGCTTTCTTATTGCCTTCCCTTGAAAGGCAAGATAACAGTGTCAACACTCAGGGTTTTATTCGCTGAGCATATTGTATCCTTGAATGACTCATAAGACACCGGAAGAGAATTCAGTAACATACATGCTTGTTATTCATCTTTCATCACTTCCTCCATATCCAACAATTTGTAAACTAATTTATTAAAGTTGCTAATATAAGCCTCCAAATCTACACCCTCTGTCATCTTGAAGTTATACCACTGCCACTTCAAGTGTAGGTGATTTTCAGAGGATTTTTTCGCATAAACATCCTCTAACTTCACCCATAACTTAGCCGCAATTTTCTCCCTCATGACGTTGTAGAGAACCTCATCCGTGAAATATAAACAGATCGATGATAAGGCCTTCTTATCAGGAGTATTCCAATCATCATCAGTCATAATAGACTTCCGCTCCTTAAGAGTATCATTTTCGCCTTGCTTGATTAAGGAACTCATCATCTTGATCTTCCATAACTCAAAATTATTTTTTCCTAAATACTTCTCAATCTCATACTTAGTGCTTCCCATTATTACTAATCTTGTATATTCAAATTTATGCCCCAACGATTGCTCTGATACCACTTGCTGAGGGTTTGGGCTACGGAATCACATAGATCTAGATCTAGGATAGCAATTCAATAGTAACAAGCAATCACAGAAGAACACAAAGATTTAACGTGGAAAACCCTTATGGGAAAAAACCATGGCACAAAGCGACAAAAATCCACTATGAAATAGAAATTACAAGAGAGAGGACTTACCCGATTCGAACAACCTCGAATCTCACCCTTGTTACACCCTTTGATAACCCTAGAACCCTTTAAAATACATTTAGTAAGTCTTATAATACCTTAGAATAGCCCTAGGGACCCCTATTTATAGTTTAGGAAACTTCCTTTTCTCACCCTTACGAAACTGCCTCAGATTTCCACAGTCTGCACAAGATCCGGACTTGAATCTACGTAACCTCGACTGGTCGAGGGACCCCCTCGACCGGTCGAGCCATCTCCTTGACCGGTCAAGCAGCCCGGACACCAAAAAACACAAGTCGCTGGACTTTGAGTCGAGCAAGCCTCGACCGGTCGAGTGGACCCTCAACCGGTTGAGCCATGCTCTCAACCAGTCGAGCGTCCCAAAGAAAATATGTTAGATTTAAGACATATCTTTGACAACAATCCATTTTGCCAGCTCATTTTAAGGCATGAGCCCAAAAATAAATAGCCCCAAGCTAAAGTGGACCACACCTCAGGAAATAAGGGGATAATGATGCCTACTGTTGAAACCTTCTTATGGCCCAGCGTAATGTTTATTTGTCATCTAACCTGTTAATAAGGTCACACATTCCTAGGATCCTTACTTTTGTTCTGGTGGTAGACTCTCAGGAGTTTCAACACCTGGTCAAGGGTTCGAGTATCTAAGGGTAGATGATGAAATTCCACTAGAGTGTGCGTGGGTGTTCAATCACCACCGTATCCTGTGGTGTGGTCCACTTTAGCTTTTGATCTGCTTCATTTTTGGACTCATGCCTTAAAATGAGCATGGATAAAACATATATGCATTAAAATGGCCCCACAGTGCCAATACCACTTAGCTAGGTAGTGTTATGCTTAACCACCCAATCTGTTTTAAAACAAGTATTTACATAGCCCTTCTTTTGTTTGCCTGAATTTTGAAATGATCTGATTTTTTAGCAAAACTTGTTGGCATCCATTCAAACACATGCAGCACATTTAAAACTTGGCTGAGATTCGATCATGCATGTTACATATATGCATATGCTGGGCATGTTAGAGTCAGAGTATGACCGGAATCAACTAACCGGCTTACGACCCTAAGCTCTAAAATAAAAAGATTAAGACCAAGTCTGAGAAGATCAGCCATCTACCTAACCACCAATTACAAAGAATAAAGAGATTTGCGAAGGAGAATGTTAGTCCTTTAGATGAGTTTTTTTTTTTTTTTTTGCCTTGAAGCAATTATCATGGCAGTGATAGCTTGTTTCTTTTAATGACAACGCAGTACTCGAAGCAAGAAATAACGCTAAGTGCTGATTCTATTGAATTAATCTAAAATGTAGTACAATCAACAAGTGAATAAATAAAGCAGAAAAGATAATATATTGACGGCCATCCGAGCAGACGAAGTAGCCTTGGATTTTTTACTGTCGTTTGAACTTGGGTGGTCTAGAGACAATCCTAATTTGGCTAACAGATCGTGGCCTAGTGAAATCACAATGTAAAAACCAAGGGATTTGATATCCAATGACAAGATCGTAGGCAAAGTGTTTAAACTAATTGTAACTTTCTGCAACGATACATCAAACATAAGTTGAAAACTAAACTAAAATTATGCTAATTGATTTAAACTTCATGTAGTATCATGTTGGATAGAAGTAGAGAGATTAAATTGAGCTAAACCAAAATAAACATCCATGTGGGATAAAAGATAAGATAAACAATGTTGTATTGATCATTCGAGATTTATATATTCGAATTGGTGAAGGCTTTTCCTTTTTCTTTTCTTTTTTTTCCTTTTCTAAGTTAGCTTGTTAGTACACCCACTGTGGGTTCACACTTCACTGTTAGTCACCGCCACTAGCGAATCGATACCAAGACCGGTGTTGAAACGAGGTATCTTTCACTCAGTCTACCACTTGAGCTATGGATCAAGGTCGAATTGGTGAAAGTTTGAAAGTCTTGGTTCTCTCTTGCTTAATGATGCAGGGATGAACGTGATGAGGATAACTACTCCGAATCCACAGAGCTTCTCTAGACTCCTCACAGTGACTTCTTGAATCCACGAGGAAAGAAAGCAGAAAATATAAATAAATTCTAATAAATTCGAAACTGATTAATTGATTCTTAAAAACGAGTTCACAACCCTTTAAATAGGGGTACTAAGCAATGGAAAAGAAATCAGAATCAAACTACAACTAAAACTCCTAGAATTCGCGACTTATTATAAATAGTAAACTTACTATTTATAGACGATCGTGATGTCTACTAGTGCACAAGGATTTCGGCTAAAAATAGTAAGTGTCCAATTTGGCTTCACCAAACCGTTCTCCTAATTATTCTAAGCTCTTTTCATGTTGGGCGCAACTCCTAAAGCCCGATGGAATGAAGAGTTATAATCAAACTAAAACTTACTATTTATAGTAAAAACGAAATTAAAACAGGGAAACGACCGTCGATCCAGGGGTTTTTCGCAATTCCGGGCGTCGCAACCCGACATAGCGGGTTGGTTGGCTAAAGTAGCTCGTTTTACCCTAAAATCATATATTTTACGTCAGCTAACTCATTCCGGATTGCGAGATATGCTCGATCTAAGGTCTGACGGTCCGGATCACTTCTATCGTCGACCGGACCTTTTCTGATCCATCTTGGCCATGAAACTGTACGAGACCCGCTCTATAGCAGTCCCCTCTACTTCAAAAGAACTCGTCCTCGAGTTCTCATCCTGCGCTGGTTCATGATATTCGGTCAAGTCCACGACGTTGAAAGTCCGTGAGATCGCCATGTCATCTGGAAGATCAACAACATACGCGTTGTCATTGATTTTTTGAATGACTGAGACGGTTCCAATCTTCTTATTTTTCAACTTATTGTATGTCCCGGTCGGAAATCTCTCTTTACGCAGATGGACCATAACGCGGTCGCCCACCTCGAACACTTTTTGTCACCGGTGCTTGTCCGCTTGTTCCCTATACTTCTCGTTCGAGGCATGTAGCTTGTTCTGCACTTCCGCATGGATGCCCATGATCTTGTCTGTCATATGTTTTGCTGCAATGCTCCTGCCTGGGTGCTTGGGCAGAGGACTAAGTCAAGCGTGTGGCGAGGCACTCGTCCATAGATAATCTCGAACGGTGATGTTTCAGTCGAGCGGTTCACCATGTTGTTGAATGCAAACTCTGCTTGAGACAAGGCCAAATCCCACTGCTTTGGTTTTTCTCCTGAAATACAGCGAAGGGGGTTTTCCAACGTGCGATTCACAACTTCGGTCTACCCATCAGTCTGTGGGTGGTAAGCACTGCTGAATTGAAGTCGTGTATCGAATCGAGTCCACAAAGTCCGCCAAAAGTGGCTAATGAACTTTGTGTCACAATCAGAAGTAATGGTCTTGGGGACCCCGTGTAGCCATACGACCTCCCTGAAGAATAGATTCGTCACGTATGTTGCATCGAGAGTCTTCTTGCATGGGATAAAGTGTGTCATCTTAAAAAACAATCTACCACTATGAACACCGAATCCATACCGTGTTTTGTTCGTGGGAGACCAAGTAAGAAGTCCGTTGATAAATCCTCACAAGGACCTTCAGGCATAGGTAACGGGGTGTAAAGGCCCTTATTCTGAAATTGTCTCTTGGAGGTCTGACAAATATGACAGCGTTGTATGGCCTTTCCCACATCACGTACTAATTGCGGCCAGTAATACCGCTCTTCCACAAGAGCTCGTGTCTTGTCTCGCCCAAGATGTCCACCGAGGCCACCTCCATGTAGCTCCTGAATAATCTGCTCCCTCAGAGAACTTTGAGGGATACATAATTGATTCCCTTTGAAGAGAAAACCGTCCTATATATGAAGGCCACTGAGGTGACCTTCTTGGCACTTCATCCAAGAATCTCTAAAGTCCTCATCCTTGGCATACAGCTCCTTGAGACAGTCAAAGCCGACCACCTCGTTGCTCATCGTAACAAGTAGTGATACACGATGACGAAGTGCATCAGCCACCTTGTTCTACTGCCCTGACTTGTGCTTTAGCACGAACGTGAATTCTTGTAAAAACGCAACCCATCTAGCATGCACACGATTCACATTAGTCTGACTATTAATAAACTTTAATGCTTGATGGTCAGTGTACAAAACAAACTCTCTTTGAATCAGATAATACCGCCAATATCGCAGCGCCTGAACAACTGCGTACAACTCAAGCTCATAAGTCAACCACTTCTTTCGGGCTTCGCTGAGCTTTTCACTGTAGAAGGCTACCGGCCTGCCTTCCAGTGATAATACTCCCCCAATTCTTACGTATGAGGCGTCACACTCAACCTCAAACAATTTAGCGAAATTAGGACGCACCAAGACCGGTGTTGTAGACAAACAATGCTTGATCTTATAAAATCTCTTGTCAGCTTTATCGGTCCACTAGAACGGTCCTTTTTTCATGCAATCTATTATAGGCGCGACTGTGGTGCTAAAATCTCACACAAATCGATAATAGAAAGTCACCAACCTGTGAAAACTCCTCACCTTATGAATGTTTGTCGGGATCGACCATTCCCTAATAGCTCGCACCTTTTCATCGTCCACACGAATGCCTGTAGACATTACAACAAATCTTAGAAATAATAGGTTATCAGTTAGAAAACTACACTTCTTCAAGTTGAGGTACAACTTGTTAATTTGTAGAACTTACAGCACCTACCTGAGATGTTTCCTGTGCTCCGCCTCATCCTAGCTATATATCAATATGTCATCAAAATATACTACCACAAATCGGCCAGTGAACAGTTTTAGAACTTGATTCATCAAACACATAAAAGTACTTGGTGCATTCGATAGGCCGAAGGGCATGACCAGCCACTCATACAACCCTTACTTTGTCTTGAATGCCGTTTTCCACTCATCACCAAGTCGGATATGAATCTGATGGTACTCGCTCCTTAGATCTAGTTTAGAGAACACCTTAGCCCCTTCTAGCATATCAAGCATGTTGGGAACCAATATTTGATGGTAATTTTGTTGATCGCCCGGCTGTTGATACACATGCGCCAGCTTCCATCTTTTTTTGGCGTTAATAATGCTGGTACGGCACATGGGCTCATGATCTCTCTCAGGAGACCCTTATGGATCAATTCTTCCACTTGCCCCTGAAGTATCTCACACTCCTTCGGACTCATCTGATAATAAGGGCGGTTGGGCAGGCTAGCCTCAGGGACGAGGTCAATGTGATGTTGGATGTCCCTCATGAGGGGCAATCCATCAAGTAAATCTTCAGGCCAGACTTCTTTGAATTCGTTTAGCATTAGTCTTAAACTTGGAGGGATGTTTGAGGGTTCCTCTTCTTCGCCCTTCACCATTACAGCGTATACCTCGCCGGTTTCCTTGAATTCCTCTATGAAATCCCGAATGGTCAAGAGGGAACTCCCCTCCACTTTAGAAGCTTCGGGATGGTTCTCTGGTGCCATAGGGGCAAGGATTATTTCTCGACTATCTTTGACGAATACGTAAACATTGTCTGGCCCCCGATGGGTCGCATCGCGGTCCGACTGCCAGGGTCGACCGAGTAACATGTGGCAAGCTTCCATGTCGACCACGTCACAAAGTATCTAATCCTTAGAATTTTTACCAATTGAAAATGAGATAGTGTATTGTTCAGTTACCTTGGTCTCATTCACCTTTGTTATCCAACCAATTGGGTACGGGGAAGGATGTTTCATCGTTGGTAGCCGCAACTTGTCCACCATCACTCTTGAGATGATGTTCTCGCTACTACCACTGTCTATGATCACATCACAGACCTTTCCATTGACAGTGCACTGAGTACGAAATATATTGTGTCGCTGTGGATGTAATTCCTTTCGTGGGGTATACAGTAATCGCCTCACAACTAGAAATTTGCCACGATCCTCGTCCGTCACTTCATCGTCACCTGCTATTTTTTCAGTGGTTTGTTCATGTTTATCATAGCCATGGCCTTC
Organism: Magnolia changhungtana; assembly: GCA_030180095.1. Taxonomy (NCBI): domain Eukaryota; kingdom Viridiplantae; phylum Streptophyta; class Magnoliopsida; order Magnoliales; family Magnoliaceae; genus Magnolia; species Magnolia changhungtana. Next base: position 1,651,859 of record JASAUF010000283.1, read on the forward strand.
TTCTACGACCTCATCTTCAGTGCTCCCTTCGTTTATAGTCAAGTGTGTTGCGGGACGTTGAGGACAGACGTTTGATAAGTGGCCTAGCTGGCCACAGCGGTAACAATTATTCAACCTTGGCCAAGCATAAGGATTTGGAATCCTACTTGGGCTCGTTGTCGTGGGTGCTGCGCGCTGAGGTCTGGATGAGCCGCTCCCCGTATCATGGCTTGCGGTTGTAGGAGGTTGAAGATGTTCTCCTACTGGATCTTTTCCTCGTGCTAGTACTAGATCCTGCATGGGACCCGCCATGGGGGGTTCAGTTGAAGGATAGGGATGAGCAGGAACTCTTGCAAGTTATGTTTCTGCCCTACCCACCAATTGAACTGCTTCATCCACAGTCCCGACTGGGTACATCTGAACTCGGTCCTAAATTGTCGGTTGCAACCCACCTATAAATCTGCCACCTTCTGTGACTCAGATTCTAACAGATCATTTCTTGTAGCTAACTGCTGGAATTTTTCAGTGTAATCTGTGACGGTTCGATTTCCTTGTCGGCAATTTTGGTATTGCTGGAATAATATCTGCTCATAATCACTGGGGAGAAATCGTGATCGAAAAAGACGTCTCATCCATGGCCATGATGAGATGGGTGCCATGTTCTGGCGGGCTCGTGAGAGTTGTAATTGTTCCCACCATGCAGAAGCATCAGATTTTAACTTAAACACTACCAATTTTACTCTTTTATGATCTGGCACGTCTATATAATCAAAATATCTCTCTACTTCGGCCAGCCAATCGAGGAAATCTTCAATACGTAATAAACCATTAAAACTAGGAAGTTCAGCCTTACCTTTATAGTCTCTTTCAGCACGATCTAGGTGATCGCCTCCATGGATTGGTCATCGGACAAAACCCTCATTAAGGTCCGCATCACTAGAACTTGAATCATCTAGTGTAGCCCTACGGTTTTCCACTGGTAGTACTCTACGAAAATCGGGGTTGTGTCATACAGCAACCATAAGTGGTGAAGCCACCCTGGGTGGGGGAGCAACCATAGGTGGTGGAGCACCGCCTAGGGCTCGGGGCGGAAGTAGCGCATCCGCAAGACGGTCGAGGGTTACCTGCAGCCCTTGCATGGTCAACTGACTCTCCCGATGGAAAGCTTTCATTCTTTCCAAAAGATAACGAATTCCTGGATCACCGTCCACAGGATTTTGATTCATACCTTCATTACTTGCCATCGGCCCGAGGGAAAACCTCGCTCTGATAGCAATTGACGCAGGAATGAACATGATGAGGATAACTACTCCGAACCCACAGAGCTTCTCTGGACTCCTCACAGAGACTTCTCGAATCCACGAGGAAAGAAAGCAGAAAATAGAACTAAATTCGAAACTGATTAATTGATTCTTAAAAATGAGTTCATAACCCTTTAAATAGAGATACTAAGCAATGGAAAAGAAATCAGAATTAAACTACAACTAAAACTCCTAGAATCTGCGACTTACTATAAATAGTAAACTTACTATTTAGACGGTCGTGATGTCTACTAGTGCGCAAGGTTTTCGGCCAAAAATAGTAAGTGTCCAATTTGGCTTCACCAAACCGTTCTCCTAATTATTCTAAGCTCTTTTCACATTGGGCGCAACTCCTAAAGCCTAACGGAATGAAGAGTTATAATCAAACTAAAACTTACTATTTATAGTAAAAACGAAATTAAAACGGGGAAACGACCGTCGATCCAGGGGTTTTTCGCAATTCCGAGCGTCGCAATCCAGCATAGCAGGGTTGGTTGGCTAAAGTAGCTCGTTCTACCCCAAAATCATATATTTTACGTCAGCTAACTCATTCCGGATTGCGAGATACGCTCGATCTAAGGTCCGACGGTCCGGATCACTTCTGTCGTCGACTGGGCCTTTTCTGATCCATCTTGGCCATGAAACTGTACGCGACCCGCTCTACATCACTTAAATAGGCAGTGACTTTGTGCATGATCCCCCTTATGGGATTATTCAACCAATTAATTAGTAGTTTGGGTCTATTATGATTTTAATTTAATCTTAACTAGCCTACTATGATTTTAATTTTTAACAATTTTTTTTATCTACGCACTTACTAATCTCCTTACTGTATGGCCCACCTTGGTATATTTATTCTATATCCACACCGTCCATTCATTTTTCTATATCATTTTAAGGCACGAGCCCAAGATCAAATGAAGAAAATCAAAATCTTAGGTGGACCAACTATAGGATGCGGTGGTGATTGAACACTACCATTAAAAACTTTCCTAAGGCCCACCATAATATTTTCATAGTAATTATTTGACATCCGAGCTATTGATAAGGTCATATGAACCTAGATGTGGGTGAAAAACAAATATCACCTTGATCCAAAACTTTTGTGGCTATTAATGGTCCATCACCATTGTTTCCTATAGTATGGTTAACCTAAGAATTGAATCTGCTTCATTTTTGGGCTCATGCCCTAAAATCACCATTGTTTCCTATAGTATGGTCAACCTAAGAATTGAATCTGCTTCATTTTTTGGCTCACGCCCTAAAATAATAAGAAAAAATAGATATACTGCATGGCAGCCCTAAAATGATAAGGAAAAATAGATATACTGCATGGCTACATCAAGGTGGATCCCAAGGTAAAGGCCACACTGTCTTGGGTGAGGTCGGCCGCACCTAATCGGCTTCGGGCAGAATAACCTTAGGCACAATCAATAAATACAATCGAGCTGATTCCTGACTGTGGGGCCTACTGTGATGTATGTGCCCTATATCAATGTTGTCCATTTATTTTGACAGTTCATTTGAGGGCATAATTCTAAAAATGAAGGAGATCGATCCAAATCGTAGATGGACCACACCACAAAGGTCATTCGAGGGCATGATCCTAAAATGAAGCGGATCCAAATCGTAGGTAGACCACACCACAAGAAACAGTGGTGATTGAATAGTTACCATTAAGAACTTTTTGGGGGCCACCGGAATCTTTATTTGTCATCCAACCTGTTGATAAGGTCACAAAAACCTGGATGAAGGGATCAGACAAATATCAGCTTGGTCCAAAACTTTTGTGGCCCACAAAGATTTTAATGGTCAATTACCAGTGTTTCCTTCTGGGGTGGTCCACCTGAAATTTGGATCCGCTTCATTTTGGGGATCATGCCCTAAAATGAGCTTTCAAAACAGATGGCCCGAGTGGATGTAAGGCAAGTACATTGACGAAAGGAAAACAAATATGTCAGTTTCATCGAAAATTTCTGTAGCCCCAGGAAGGTTTTTAATGGCAGGCGTTCAATCCACAATGTTTTCTCAGTGGGGTCTACATAAGTTTTGGAACTGCCTCATTCTTTGGCTCATGCCCTAAAATGATCTCTCCAAATGGATGGACTGTGTGGATATAACACATCATCATTGTGGGGCCCATGACGTCACTTCAGTAGCCAAGTAATTACTGAAGCCGTCAGTAGCTAATCCGCGTCCGTACCACCTAGCTGTGTGATGTTGCTGCCACCACCCAATCCGCTTTAAAACAAGTGCTTTCCTTGCCGTCCTTTTGAAATGATCTGAGTTTTTTAGCAGAAATATCTAGCCATTATTTCCAACCAGATGGAAAGCTCGGATCTGGCACACATGATCCATGTTGGTTCGTGTGGCTGCCTATGAATTAACATAGCTACACGCGGGTAGATTTAGCAAACTTTCTAATATTAAATCAGCCTTCGTTTTTGCAAATGTTTATCATATTTCTATAGATACTGCATGCCTATCCCCTCCGTTTCTTCACTATAGCATTCTTAATGTGAGACCCACCGAATGCACGTTTCAGATCAGGCACAAATATAAACTGAGGTGGCACACGTATCCAAAATTCTAGACGAGAGTACACTCACAGGACATGAATGGTATGTAACTAAAAGTATAAAATACCGTTTTTCTATATAAATTTTCTTCCCACGGGTATGTAACCACAACGTTGATGACTCATATTGTAGAAATCACACGGTTTGGATTATCCCACGGGTCAAGAGAGCAATGGTTTGCATTCTACATTACAGAGTCCTTTAATCGTGTGGGCAGGATCATCCAACCGATAATCTCTTCACCCTAGGCCACTCAATGATAGGCCCACAAGATGAATGGTTCCGATCATCAAGAGTCAGGGGATTACCTGTCAACCGGTCGAGTTCGGGACAGGTCCTACAGTACCCCTACCTGGGCTTACCGGGCTGGGTCATGGTCTGCTTGGGTCCGGGTCTCATATGGAACTTGGATCAGATCACGTTCGGATACCCGTTGGGTCGCATTTTCATGGCTGGGTCCACCGAATGGATGGCTTAGATTGCTCACACGTGCCACTTTGACACGTGTGGCATGCAAACTGGCTCCCTTACAAGCGGTGGCCCAGACCCAATCTAACTTATTTTAACGGGCCCAACTAGATAGACCTGACCCAAGCAAGAATAGTTATAGACCCGGATTTTAGTTGGGTCTAAAAAGGTGAGACCCAAACCCGACCCGGTTTCTTAAAACCCAAGTCGACCCAAGCCCGACTCAATCATTAGTTGGGCCAAAACTCAAACCCAGGTCGAGCCCCTTTAGTAGTGGACCATTGATCAACGGCCCAGATTCGCTTATTAACATCATAAAGTGGGTTCTTCTCGGAAAAACACAGGCCCAGTCCAAAACCATTTATTAGCCCATACTCGACCTATGGGCCCACCGGACTATGACCCGCATCAATCGGGCCTGGGTATTGGTTGGGGAATGCTGGCCCATCATCCATGGAGTTGGGCCCATTGCTTGATGACTCAGATTGTTGATATGATTGGCCCACCGTTGGTTCATCACATCACAACGCATGATCCAGCCTACCATCAGGACATGGAGGGCCCCACGATCTGTTTCAAAATCCAGGTTGATCCACCCATGAGGTGGGCCACACAACATTGAATGTGGGCTGTTGGTAATTTTCTTTCAGGGTAACACCTTCGTTGGTGTTACCCTTTCTCTGGGGTCCACATTTATGGTTTTCCGTATATCCACGCCACCCATCCGTTTTTCCATCCCATTTTAGAACTTGGTCCCAAAAATAAATTAGATCCAAATCCCAGGTGGACCACAATGTACAGGAAACACGGGTCATTGAACTCCCACCATTAAAAAATTCTTTCTAGAGCCCACCGTAATGTTTATTTTCCATCCAATTCATTGATAATGTCAGCCAAACCTGGATGGAAGGAGAATACAAATATTTGGTTGATCCAAAACTTTTATGGCCTAAAAATAGTTGTTAATGGTCATTCACCACTGAATGGTGTGGTTGACCGGAGATTTGGATCTGCTTAGGTTTTTGGATCACGTCCTGAAATGATATGGAAAAATGGGTGTACAGCATGGATATACAAAAAATTCATCTAAGGTGGTCCGTACGCAGTAGGAATAACACCCACTAATGTGTTACTCGGGTAATACATAATCCACTCCGGTGAGATAAGCAGGGGTGCACAAGGATCGGTTCAGCCGGTTCTAGGGTGGAATCGGAACGAACCATTCCTAACGGTTTCAAGAAAATCACGGTTGGCACCCTAGAATCAAACCGGTTTGAACCGTTTTGTGCATTGGGGGGGGGGGGGGCCTAAAGGGAGAATGAATAGTTAAGGTTTTTTTTTTTTTTTTTTTGTGAAATATATATATATTTTTTTCTTGTGAAATATATGGTTCAGTCCTAGTTCAGTTCTAGGTTTTGGGGGGGGGGGGGTGGCGTGTGTGAAGCCTAAAGGGAGAAAGAATAGTTAAGGTTTTTTTTTTTTTTTTTTTTTTTGTGAAATATATGGTTCGGTCCTGGATCAGTTCTAGGTTTGGTTCCAGACGACGGTTCTACAGTTCGGATCCATGGTCGGTTTGGTTCCAGACAACGGTTCTACAATTCGGATCCATGGTTCGGTTCGATTCTACATACCTCCAAACCGAGAACCGAACCGAACTAATTGATACTTTGATTTTTGGAACTGAAAGCACTTTAGAACCTGGTCAGCTCTGGCCCGGTTTACCGGTTCTACCGGTTCCATGTGCACCCTTAAGATAAGGGGCGTGGGATGTCGGTTGGAAGATGGGGGAGGCTTTGGTTGGAGAAAAGCAAATGAGTCCTTGGCTCGAGTGGGGCCCTCCCAAATGTTTATTTGAAATGCAAACTGACCACCTGGTGCATCACTTTATTTTAGGGTCAGGATTCAAATATCCGCCCCATCCATGATTTAAATGGACCACATGATAGAAAACAATATAGTGGGAAATGCTAACCGTCTAAATTGTTTCTCTTCATGAGGTCCACCTGAATCACGTATCAGTCTAATGCTTCGGCCCTATGCCTAAAGTTTACTTTGGCATCTAATGGTTGGAGTGGATTTTATATAATCATTAAGATGTGCCCTGTAAAGATCAAAAGTTGTGGTCTCTCTCAACTATTTCCTTTGGCATGATCAACATATGAAGTCATCCTTATTTTTGCCCAGGGCCTTAAGTGGAATTATACATCCAACGGCCTGAGTAGATTTCATATGAACATCACACTTAGGCCCATAGAAACTCAAGTAGGTATGTGCGTCCATAAAATCCCATTTTTCATATTTGAAACAGTTGGGAGGACCCCACTCTTGATTTTTTATGGGCCCGCCTTGATGTATCTTTGAAATCCACACCGACCATTAGATGTGTAATCCCACTTTAGACGTTGGGTCAAAAATCAGGCTGACTTGAGATTTATATTGGCCCACTAAAGGAAATAGTTGGGAGAGAGATGTACACCTTAATTTTTACACAGTCCACCACAATGATTATATGAAATCCACTCTAACCATTTGATTTCATACAAAAATTTAGGCATGAGCCAAAACATGAAGCCCATATGTGATTTAGATGGGCTACACCAAGCCAAACAGTTTGGAGGATGAGCATTACCTTATACATTATTCCAAATCATGTGGTCCACCTGAATTATGGATGGGTCTCATTTTTTAACCCTGAATATAAACGGGTAACCCGCTTAGTTGAGTGGATTTCACATAAATATTATGATGGACCTACTCGAGCAGCCAAGCATCCATCTCATTGTTAAGAATTGTTATACATGCAAACATAATGGTCTGGCCAAACTTGGGCTGGGATTACGGGGTGTTGTATAGACTCCAAGCCTGTCCAGGGCTTGAATTTTAACTTAAGCCAGACCCTGAAGCTTGATACTCCAACCCAAGTCCGGCCCAAGGCAAGCCATCTAGGCCATTGAAGGCCCTATAATCATCTTGGTATGGATAAAAGAATCCAAAGCTGCCACAATATTTTTAAGCTATGACACTCTCAGTTGTATTCGGACAGGAGTATAAATCAATCCATAATGTTTATTCAGTAGAAGTACCTCTTGATAGGCTAACGAGCCCAATAGTTCAATCTGGGTCATCCATTTGGATAGCCAATTAATAGACTAAAATACGGTTCAGATCATTTCTTTAAAGAAAAAATTGGTTTGTAAAGATGGCTTTAATGAAATGATTTCTACCATTCATACATGCTTCCAAAATGAAGGCTAAAAAAATAGTGTTTAAATTAATTAGACCATGTGATCAGTGTAGCCCAAGACAAAAGTGTTGGACCAACGGGCTTGCAACTCATAGTTAGGAATTTTAGAAACTTAACCGAAATTAAAGATTCTAAAAAACTTTAATTGTAACACCTCAAACTTTTCAATACTCAAGTATTAAAAGTCATACGGATGTTACTGTTAAAATCTAATTTAGCATATTTGTATATGAAAAAACACGTAAACCGTTAAAATCTAATTTAGTATATTTGTATATGAAAAAACACGTAACCTATGGTATACACCATTGTTGAGCTGTGATAACCCACAATCTAAATCAGCCGGTGGAGACATGTGATATTGCACCGAAACTCTTCGAATCGATCCAATTACAAAGATAAACTGATCCTTCAAACTTTGTCCTAAACCGACGTGTACTATCTTTCAAATTTAATTAGGAATTTAGGTTATTCATACAATCCATCCTAATATCAGCTCGTATACTCAATCATACATCGATCCAACCGTTGAAAAGACTCCTTATGGACAGTTAAATTTATCCAACTATTGATTTTTAAGATGGACCATTACATCATCATGAAATTAACCATGAACATGATTTGAGCCTTTTAATTCAATCATCAATTAATCTAAACGTTAGATCATCATCTTGATATATAGATGAATATTTTATCCCGTTCAAATCTAATTCTAATAGGAAAAAATATAACATTATCATCCATAACTTTCTACAGTGTAAACGTTTCATACCCGACACTAAATCTCAAAAACTTTATTTCTAAAAAGTCGATCAAGATTAAATTTCAAACAATGCCTAGTTAGTACAATTGAGCCGTATATCATCAATTTCAAGACCTAACTCACAAGATCCACCGTCCATTGGATTTCTCATCATATCCACTAGATAACTCTCCAAAAATCATTCAAGGACTCTCCTTGTGATAAAATAAATCCCCCACAAATCTATCAACTTATACCTTACATTGGGGTATACCTAAATGTATGTTTGGAGTCCCCAAATTCGATGGAAGAATCTTACATATTATATCCAAGTAGAATACAGTAGTTGCACATGCTTCATACATCATGCACCTTCGAGCAATAAGAGCATAATCTGACCATCAATTTAAGAGGCTACCCACCCATCTACAACTCAGATACATTAAGGAAGTCATTGACCGTGCAATGTGTAACTTTAAGACAACCCGACCATTATTTCTTGTCATGTCCATCCAGTCAAAGGACGATCAAATATAATTAATTAGAATCACGATAATCTAGACCGTAGGTTGGATGGGCCACTAAGAATCTTAAGCTTTAGGGCCTATTTGGTTTTCCAAATTACATCGTATTTGGATGTAAAGAAGTAATAATTACTTATTACATGTAATTGTAATGATTGGTGGTACTTCCGTTGACTGTTATCACATGTTTGTGTAATACAAAAAAATACGGCGTATTAGAGATAAAATCACCAGCCGTGTGTTTGGTTCAACGGTGTAATAGACATGTCAAATAAAAAAGGATGTTATGGTGTCCTTCACCCACCTCTAATACAGCTTCAAATGCTATTTGATTTCCATTGCAATTCTGAAAAAAGTAAGATTGTTGACCGTTGCTCAGAGTGACCACCGGTCACCGGTCAATGTGTTCTCACCCCCAATTTTTGTACATTTTTAATCCACGCCGTTCATCAATATTGAATCATGTGCTCCCTGTTCTATACATCTTTCATCCACGCCGTTCATCCATATTTAATTATTCGTGCTAATACTTGACACAAGAAGATGCTAAGGATCGAATTCTCTTCTAATCAGTTGTTGGTTTAAATGTGGGTGTTATTTTAATATCCTAAAGAAACAAGCTTAACTAACCTGATGGATACAAGTTGTTCTGATTTCAACCAAGTAAATTCGTATAACTTCGATTTCTTTTTCTAGTTAATGCTGATTTTTTTTTATAAGTTCTCATCCAGTTTGCCTCTAATTATGAGTTAAACATCTGGAATGCACCATGGGTAGATTTGCTAGGATTGTTCTAATGGTGTGGGGGTGTGGGGGTGTTTGGTGGATCAGAGGATATTGACACAGATTTAAACAGAAGAAAAACATTAAATTAGCATACACAGATTTGTAACCTTCAAAACAGGTTCACCACAAATGCAAGTCTATTGAAAAGTGCAAAAAGACCAGAGAAGGACAAAAGGAAAACCCTATTTCAATTCTTTTTTCCCTATCCTTTTTTTTCCCCTGTATTGTGTAAAAAATTGCACCAACTATTACAGATGGTGGTCACAAGAGCAACCTAGTTCAATCAGGCCACCATTTCAGAGTATGACCTGGGAGGGGAAGGAGATCTGTTTAAAGCTCCAAAGCCCATCATAAAAGAACCCGAAGTTGGGCTTGAGTCGCTTAACCCCATGACTGTTGCCGTTTCCATGATTTTCATTGGTGAAGATGTTATCTACCCGGAGATGATGAAGATTATAGGGATTGAATCAATTCAAAGCAAACAACTGTTAAGTGAGGTCTTCTATGAGTGAAAGAATGACCTTTCACAGAATTATATTCTCGTTTAGCAGCAAATTCATTTCCAAAACATGTAAATAAAATATGTTTTCATAGTCCATGACATTACAAAACCTATATAAATCATTGTCCAAAACATATCCCAGAACGTCCAAAAGAAAAAACGAAACAAAAACTAGCTAGTAGCACCACGAGAAGAGATGAATGGTGAGGATAAAAATCAAGCAACCGACTATTATCTGTATCAAGGCCTCCAGTGCATGCGGCGTTTCTTCAACGCCATCTCCCTGTGTTCCGTGGCCAGCACTGTAATGACAGTAATATGATGCTGATCTGGAGCTCCCTATAGGAATATTGCTGCAACCAGCAATGCAATCTGGTCCATGCGTCGATACCATGTTCTCATAATCCTCTTCCAATTCGGCCACTGCTGCATTCTGATGAGCTGAAGCCTCGCAGAAAGCAGTCTATTGAGTAAATGCCTCCGATGCTGATTTGTATCTTCTAAAGCGGGCGGAGGAATATCCCTCGACTTGTTGATGACACTCCTCCCACATATAATAGATCCCGGGTCTTCGACCATTGAAAACAACGTACATCTTTTTACCCATCTATACATTACGACATATTATCAACAACATCAAACCATTTGTATTAATACTGGAACATATTAGGATAAAAATTACTATTTATATATAACCACATCAGATAAGTGAAGATACAGCGACTGTTAACCACTAATACCTGAAGCGGTGCCCGAAAGTGTAAGGCCGTGTACTTATCCTATACAGATTGTAAATATGAACAGGGTAGTCATATAATTAAAATGAATTTACCAGCAGATTAAAACAAGTAATGCAGGTTAACAAGCATCTATGGATAGATCATTAAATACACATCACAATCCAACAAAAGAAACAAAAAATATCATCCAATATAACCCACATTCATCCAGCTAGTGAACACAACTAGCACGTGAAACCAAAAAAAGTTATGTCAAAAAAAAAAAACATTGGCTAACCAGCCAATGAACACAGGAGCCCAAATGGTCAGGTGGAAGGGACTATGCTCAGTCAGATAACTAATCCGGAGCAAGCAACATCAGCACAAACTCCAACCTCCTATGCTCAAGGAGAGAAAGGAATGAAGCAGATTGTTGTTCATCTTTCGATAGTATCCTTGTTGCGTGTATGATCTCATGACCTGTAAGGCCCTCAATCTGCTCCAGAGCTAGTACAACTGCGACATTCGTACCATGTCCTTCCGTTAGTGTATGGTAATAGCCAGTGACTTGATGGCTTCAGCAATGTCACTCATTCCTTTACTTATGATATCACAAGGGTGATTCATCCTAGCTCTCTTCCTTAAATTGTTTGTACTTCCTGTGTTGACCGAGTTGTTCCCATTCACAAACGGACTTCGGTTTACAATATGCATACCATCATGACTTTGATACAACCAGTGGATGTTAGGCGCGCTGTCCCCAACATCGTCACTCGATAACACGAGTGTATCGCCATTCAGATCGACCGACGGTGTTTGTGAAGTATCAGGATCCCTGGACCTTCTCGGTGGCTGAGTATTACGCATGTTTCTTATGGAAGCACGTAATCTGGTCGCTCGGTCATTACCAAATAGGTATGTTAGGTCATCGTACATTCGCACCTTTTTCCCCCGAACATGTTGTAGATAAGGATGTGACTAGTGACAACAACGAAGAAAAATCGATATAAGTAAACATGCATGGGAAGATACGTACAACTTAAAAAGGTATTAATTATTGAAGTTATATAGAATTTTATTTCTAAAATAGTCCCACCCGTATGTAGTCATCCCAAACATCGTCTAGAGCGGTCACTGTCTTCAAGTCATCATCCCATCCAAACCCACTAGCATTCATGGTGTCTCAAACCTCAAAATACAACATCTTCAAAATGCAAAGGCGATTCCCAACATGTTTTTCTTACATTGTTATTGCTATTGCACTCCTCATAGTCTCCATGACTATTTTATAGGTATCCTTAAAACCATTGGCACTCTCGCGGCCATTTGCAACCACATCCATCAGCGTATCAATAAGACAGTCATCCATTTCATCTGTCCAGCGCATTACACCACTTGACGATTCATTTCCATCAGGTGATTTTAATTTATATTTCCTCAGTATCCTTCGTGATGTAGCACACGGGTCTTGATCAGCTTGTTTCGTTGGGGTGGATTGGTTGTTTCATTTAGTTGGTAACATTTCTCCGTCACTAACTTCAATTATCTACAAATAGTGATATGAACATATTTAATAAACATTACATCCTTGCATGATAGTCATATAATAAAGGCAAAATTTTCACTAAAATATGAATGAAGATACACAATTTAGACATGATATAAAAGTTGAAAGAGAGAATAAGCATATTTTTAAACCTCCAAAATGATACTAATCTAGACACATACTTGGAGGTAACTGAGATTACAATCACATATTTCTTTATCTTACTACAATAACAATTTAGCATGCGATTGTCATACTCTACGACTCACAGGAAGAGATTTATTCCACATCCTCTCAGCTATATTGTCTCGATATGTCACTCATTCATCTTTTTCACATTATGTAACATTTCCCTCACATAGTGATAGATCTATACTCTCCGTTACATCCGTTGAGGTGACCTCCTCTTTGATTAAAGCATCTCCTCCAAATGAACGGATAAAGTTATGTAACACACAACATGCGATCATTATCTTCACTTGTGTTTTAAGGTTGTATTGTGGAGCTGATTTGAGGATCGAAAATCGCGCTTTGAGTACTCCAAATATCCACTCAATACCATTTCATAATTGAGCATGTCAGTAGTTGAAAAGTTCTTTCTTGTTCGAAGGATTGTGGCCCGTACGGTATTCATTGAGGTAGTACCATACACCGCGGTAAGAATTCATAAATTCAGATGAATGGGCATAACCAACATCAACTACGTAGTATTTACCTACAATTAATTACGAGTAAATATCATGATTTGAAATTAAAAATCGTCCTATGAAGATGTTCCATCATATTTTTGCATTTGAAGTATCCTAGGGGATAGTAAAACGATCACTGGAATGTGTCAATGTACTCTGTAAGACGAGTACGTCAGAGGCAGATCATTCCCATCCAATGAGCACATATACGAATTTCATATCAAATGTAGGCCATTACGTTCTGAGAGAGGATCATTTTCATGTTACGGTAGGTTGCACTTTCCAATGCTAGGACACAGGCGGGTACATAGGTGTCATCAATTGCACCAATGCAGTTCTAATTTTAACATGCATTATCAACAAAGAAATATTAAAAAAAGTTTGCACTATAAGATGAAAGCATGTTGAATACTGTGATTACAATTGAGCTTACCTGAAAATATGTGCTCCAATTAGGATTGGCTAAAATCTCGACAGGTGTTTCCGCACTTAGGAGTTTTACAAACTCCGGATATAGTCCTACAACAGCATCCAGAGCTTTAATAAAATAACGACTTACCGTTTCTCCAGACCGTATAAACCGGTTTTCAATGACATGGTTTCTCATATTATGGCTTACTGTATGAAGGAACATAACAAGTTGTTCTTCCATATAAACATGTTTCCCATCAGAAAGGAGATTTTTATCCCTGAGAAAGGAGCATAAGTTGAAGAATGTGGCCTTGTTCATTCTGAGTTGTGCAACATACACTTGGTCACCCTCTCTAATTATCCCATTTATTATCTGTCTTCTTTCATAGTCTCTAAATCTTGAGGGTGTCCTAAATAAATAATTTCTGCAATATTCTCCCACTGCAATAGTTGTTGTTGCTACAGCAAGTGTAGTTACAATTGTAGTCATTTTCTCTTCTATCCATCCATGTCCCTCCATGTTACGATTATTTCTTGTACAACACACTGAATGACAGTTAGTCAGCAACTACCACACTATATCAAATACTAGTTTCATATCGGTCCCATAAAGTGGATCAAAACAAGACATAAAAACTTTTAGTTTTACCTAAAATACACCTCCTAATTGATCATAATGAGCAACTGAACAACAGATTGTAGATGACGGACTGACCCATTAAGATAGACCCATTATTGGATACTAAATAGCTTGATTAAGCTACTAACTATAAGTCCAATCAGGCCACACTTGTAAAGTTGTTTTGACAGTTCTCTTTAATAAATATTTGACAATTCTACATGGAACTTTGTATATGTAATATATATATATATATATATATATATATATATATATGAGTTTCTAGAACATGATGAAGAAAGCATTGCAATACTAGAGATGTGAAAATTGAATTATCAAACCACATGCTTATATAAAAAATCAATTCAAACATTCCAATTAATAATCGACTTTGTTGACGTATCGCAGCACCATTGACTGCTTTAATCAAACCAACTTACAAATTAAAGAAGAAAAGTGAGAGAAGTGACGTATTTGAGTGTGAGAACCTTTTGTCACTAGCTTTTCACATGTGATATAATAGCTTGATTGAAAGAGAACTCAGCTGCTAATCAGGCAGGTTTTATTTTACCTTGTCTTAAAAATAGATGGGTTTTCTAACCCAATACTCTTCTTTCATATATAAGATTAGACCAACAAGATGAATAGTTGAGATCTCATAAGCATGTGCCATCCCGGCACATATGTATGGTGTGTACCTCAGCTTTATTGCACATGACTATGTAATTAGCAAAGGTCTCCATATAGATTTAAACCCAAATTGGGTCTATGGCCTTAGGTTGATGTAGTGGCATAATTTATGGATGAAATCGGTTCTCATCGGGTAATAGGTATCAGTTTGAGCCAATCCTTTAAACCACTTGAGGCTGATTTGGGTGTAACATTTTAGCTAATAGTAGTTATGTATTAAAAATCATATTTTTTTTGACAGGCACTAAAAGTAATTTTGAGAACCAACATTGTGCAATTTGTAATATATAATTACTATTAACTAGAATGATATTGTTTAGTTATGGACTCCATGTAGGGGCTTATTGGAGTACACATACACCTAGCGAGTCCAAGATTGGTTTATATGTTTTGGATTTCAAATATAGCACCTAAAAGATCAGTTGGTAAATAAATTCTTGATTTCATATTGAAAGAGATATTATGTTCAAATTATTAAAGAAATTATGAGTGAGGCTATATTTCAAATCAGATGGCATACACTGCATTTGTATGTTCCAAAACAACCCTCCTCTTAATAAATATTTGCAAATCTCTATGGATCTCTGTAGATGTAATATATAATCTGATTGTAGAACATTACAAAGAAGACATTGCAATACTCGAGATATCAAAATCGAAATAAAAACAAATATATATATATATATATATATATGTATATATATATTTAGTTATACTTTCCATACATCTACAAGTTAGGAACGAAAAGGATTTGGAATTCAACTGAAACTGATGTTATTTAGGTATTCTCTAATAAATATTTGGCAATTTTATATGGAACTCTGTATATATAATATATAAATCAGTTTCAAGAACATGACGAATAAGGCATTGCAATGTTAGAGATATAAAATTCGATTAAAAAAATAGTATCTTCAATTATACTTTTCATACAACTACAACTACGACAGTTAGTCTCCAAAAGGATTTGGAATTCAACTGATACTGATGTTGTATTAGAATTCATATGTTTAAAATTTTAACAGACATGGAAGTATATTGATCTGGGTCCAGTTGTGACCGATCATCAATAAGTCATGCCCAGAAGAGATGTACATAATCTGGTTTTAATCCCAAGAGAAGGAGTTAAACCAAAAAATGTAAATTATTTTATAATAATAAGCAATAGAAAACAGGCATCAGAACTGCTGAACATATACTCAGAGATTGTTCTTATATAACATAGCATCCATCGTAACACTGCTTTTTATCATCCAGAATTGTTAATTAGGAATAATTATATTGCATACAGTCTCTTAGTACATTGCAGGTCAGGAAGATCTCCTTTTTTTACAAATAAATATTTTTATTTATTTTTCTGTACCTGGTGCAAATATATTAGAGAAGCAAGCATTCCAGAACATTGGAATGGATGGAATGGATGTAGAGCAGCCAATAAACACCTTGTAACCATAGTAGGTTGTATGTGCATAGGTGTTAACATAAATCATTACGCGCTGTCCGCATGCATTTGCACAACAGAAAATCGCAAACAGTACTAAACACCCTAGCTATGGAATAAGGATGAAAAGAACATTTATAGAAAGATATGTTCATTGAAATCTACATCATTGTTTACATGGCAATAACACTATTCTTCATTAAAGGAGAAGAAGAAGAATAACAGGGTGCATTCGGCTGTCATTGCTGAAGATGTTAGTTCTTTAACAACTCATCTGATGGCATTGCATGGCTAGCTTCGTATTTCATCTTGGTGGGCCACATATGTGGCGAAGAATATCAGGTCGTCTCAGATGGCCCACATGTTTCACCGAAAATCAAAGTCATCAGGTGGTCCACATATGTTGGGCCACGTGCACAACACCAAGATTGTTCTTTTTCCAGTTACTTCTACCCATATCCACTGAGTACTAACATAGAAGAAAGAATGATTTATTACCTGTTCTGGAGTTGGCGTATGTTATAGGGAAGATGTCACAATCTTACGACAGAGAGAACCGCTGTAAGAGGGAGGAAATCGGTACCATAAAGGGTAAACACCTCATAGAATGGAATACAAGATTTTTCAATAACATGCAAGCCATGTAAATTGTATTATCATGCAAGGCAAGAAACTTGCAGTAACATGCGAGGCAAGAAACTTGCAGTAACCTGCAAAACGGGAACATTGGAAGAACATGCAAAGCATAAAAATTATTAAGGAAGAAGATTAATCGAATCGCTGTAAACAACACAACAACCCTCTATAAGTACCTACTATCCTATGGAGATGTTGTGGAATCTGCTGATGAGCAGCTTTCTCACATGCTCCAAACCCCTTACCGGTCGAGCATGGAAACAAGGAAGAAACGGGATATGAATATCGAGATTTCAGATGACGACGCACCACGTGTTCTCTGCAAAAAGAAGAGCAGAGATACATATGAAATTATATCGTCGTCGTCGTCTTATCTTATCAGAGAGAAAATTTGCTTTGGGATGCTAGTTCGGTGCCTTGGTGAAGACGACGCAATGAGAGAAATGGCTATTTTAAGTATTGTATTGACGGACCACGGAAGATGCAGTGCTCATGCGGACCACGACACTGTACGGTGTCAGCTCCTGCTGCCTCGATATCATCTCTCTGATTACCTATAGAGAGATGTATTTCGGGCAGCTACTTTTCGGCGAACTACCATCATTTCTAACATAGTTGTACAGCGTCCAAATCCGGTTTTTTTCAAACAAGCGTTAGAAGTAATAATTACTTCTTTACTTCCAAGTTGAAAAACCAAACAGGCCCTTAAATGACCCACACCTAATCTCTAGCTGCTCTCACCTGTGAGCCAAAGCCGAGCATAATAACTCATGTTCATGCGTGCCAAGACCAGAACCCATGTAAAGCTCCAACATGCTTAGTCTATTTTCTTTTTATTAAGAGATCGATAACACTACGATCAAAATGATCAAAGTACAACATATCCAAGTCATTCACTCTGATTAATCTTCACTATCCATGTGAACCAATGAAGTATCAACAACTCACAACTACATGTGCACATAGGTATAAGAAACTAGAACCAAACATTTAGTTCTAACAACCCAGGTGGGTTTCCAACTAGTCGCGCGCCAAAACCATTTTCAAAAATAGAAAAAAAAAAAAAATTTCTTTTACTTATGCGTGATTTATTTTTATAATCTGATTTATATTCCTTGGTGTGTGTAGTTTGGATTACACACATTAAATACTCAATTTAACACAGGATCCATGTAGAGGACGTATATGAAAAATCATCTAATGAATGACTATATATTGTATTGTTGTGAACGCACCTCTTTGACTATACCTTAAAACTTAGTTGGCTTATATTGTTTATAAACTTAATACTATGACGGTTTATGAATTTAGATGTCACTTTGTGAATTATTCAATGCCTTAAGTATGGGTGACAAACTCTTATTTTTTGTTCACTTATGACTTATTTTAATGCCTTACATGGTGCGGCTGACAAACTATTTATTTTTTTTGTTTATGATTAGACTTGTGATTACAATTATTATTAAATTGATCATGGTATGGTGATATAAAAAGGTCACTAAGTGTAAGAGTTTTCATAATTGGTTGTTTGTAAACTGAACTAATAAAGAATTGGCTAATCATGTATTCATGGAACGTGATGACACCGATGTATGTGACCTAAGATTCCGAGTATGTAACATCCCGAAAATTGGGGTTCGAGCATAAACTCAACTCCCAAGTTCCAGAACATCACTTATGCAACAAAATGAATGATGATTGAATGTTGACTGTATTCGTGCACTGAACATGAGTGAGATTAAGCCAAAACAGCATATCATACTCCAGAGACAGTTAAATTGCAAGCGGAAGACTGTAATAGACATATAAAATATAAAAACTATGGTGGGTCTCCAGAGTGTGATAAAGTTACCAGGTTAAATAATTACAAGTACAATTCTAAAATTTACCAAATGTGAGGAAGTGTAATGTCTTCTATCCCAAGTACCATAGCCCCATCAATACATTACCAGGTCTTCATAGACCTGTCAGAGGGTTATATGTAGGAGAACTTCTCCTCAACATCATAGTAGTAGTCCGGCTCTGCTTCATAAGCATCGTTATCACTTGAAACTCAACAAATCTGGTTGGTGTGTACAACACCGTCCCATAACGTGGGAGTGAGTGATCAACTCAGTGGAACAGTAAAGCATAGGTTAACATGTTATCAATTTAGTCAAGAAGTAATGATAAAGTAGTAAAATCAAACACTCCTAATTACTCTTATTAATGCAATTATGAATGCAATCATGATGTATGCCCTCACCACACCCTCCCTCGTGCGACACCATCTTACGTTCGCGGCATGCTTTCATCCCTCAGTGCTCCACATCTTCCAGGCACATGCAATGCATGATGAGTATGATTACCGAGTATTTATTAGTCCATTTCAAACAGCAGGATTGGAAAACTAAAGTACCTCTCTTGTATCATTCCCAAACATGATCCATTCTAAGGTCATCAGTCCTAGTTAATCTCAGACGATGGTGTGTCTTCTAGGTCACTGCAAAGGCTGCCAGGGTTGTTATGCACAAAGGTTACACCACTCCCCCATCACCTCTTTAACGATTCATCACTATACAGAAACAGGCCTAGTCCATACTCTCTACACTGCGGCAAAACTCATCGCCTCACCGCAAATTCAGAGTATGCTCGAGGTCACTACAAAGGGTCACTAGGGTACATTGCTCGCATTAGTTGCACTACTCCCCATCACCTTATCAATGTGTGAGCCGACAAAGACGAATATAGTGTCCCATACCACCATAATCGGCTCACGAGTCTGGTTGCTTACTGGTCACTACGGGGAGGCACATGGCCCCAGCGTAGGCCGACAGCTCGACCACGGTGTCCCATACCACCATGTCCGGCTCATGAGTCTTAGCGGATCAAGGTACCATAGTTAAAAGAAATTTCACTGGTAAGTTTGGTACCCTAGGTTCAAGCAGTAGTGTCCAAATATAGTAAACATAGATTAGACAAATCGGGTTACTTGACGAGCTCGGCTAGCTCGAGCGCACTACAAGTTGAACGACATAAAGTGCATAAACACTTCGCATGACCAACCACTATCGCCAACCGAAGTACGACTCGAGTTCGTCGAACACATCTCACGTGGCAAATGAATCACAACCACGAATTCAATTCTGATACCGATTGTCTGGACTATAGACATAGTCCCAAACTCAATCAATTCTTATCCGTAGCATGTGAAGTAAAGCATGATAAACAAAGTAATTCAAGCATGTTAATAAGCATGTCATAAAGCATGTTATAAAGCACTACATAAATAGGAATACTAACACATATATTGCACAAGTAAGCGGTCTAAGTAAACAACCTCATGGAGGAAGTCATACATGTCTCTAAGGTAGTTGAGAATTCCATCTCAACACCCTCCTAAGGCATCAACATCCAAACACTTACTCACACAAGCATTTTCACAAACACTTAACATACACTATTTCCACATACTTAGTGTATGTTAGCAAATATGTATTAGAGCGAGTCCTTTCGCCAAGCAAGTATTTTACGCATATATAATATATTTATACAACAAATAATCATGGTAAACACATCTCTAAAATATATATGTATACGGTACTTTCTACAATACAGTATTTCTACATACATAGTTTATATTAGTAAAACATGTATTTGGGTGAATCCCTTCGCCAAATAAGTATTTTATCCATATATCATATATTCATACAACAAATAATCATGTCAAACACATTTCCAAAATTTATACGTATACAGTATTTTCTACGAATACCTAGAATATGTAAAATTCCATAATCTACATCTTTAATCAAAACGAAAATCGGAAAGCATTTTGTACATGTGCAATTGCATGCAGATCATGAATCTATCACTATCTGACATTGAAAGTGTT
Source organism: Magnolia changhungtana (assembly GCA_030180095.1). Lineage (NCBI taxonomy): Eukaryota > Viridiplantae > Streptophyta > Magnoliopsida > Magnoliales > Magnoliaceae > Magnolia > Magnolia changhungtana. The sequence continues at coordinate 1,672,609 of JASAUF010000283.1, forward strand.
GAAAACCATAACCTATACACCTAAAGTCCGCACCTTTTATCGTAGAATCGAAACGGAGTCGATAGAATTGCTAAGTTTCTGCATATGGCAGTTTGGTAACCTATAGAATGAAATAGGTTAGCTATTTCATAACCTACAACCTATACAACCCCAAAACAGATTAGGGTTAGGGTTTCTTACCTAGAAACAGAGCTGGAATCACCAGAAAAGCGATTAGAACGGAGTGGTGGAGCTCGTGGAGCGACAGGGAAGCATGGCAGGGAGATTCTCCCACATCCCCCACACTTTCTCTCTCTTTTCTCTCTTCTCTCACAAATTCGTATAGCTGCAATGAGAGAGGGTTTAAGGTCCTTATATAGTCTAAAAAGTCTCCAAAATAGACTCCAGGTCAAGGTATACTTGGGTTATAGCCAAAGTGGGCTGGTTTCAGCTCAACGGAGGACTTCTAGCGAGCCTCCTTAAGCCAAAGGTCGGACTTAAGCTCACTAACACTGGATCTACGTTCTAGTAAGTTTTCATTCCAGTAGGGTTCTCAGATCACGCATGGCGGATCAGTTTCAGTTCGACGGTCAGTGGGTCTCGATAAGAGATTCCGAGTACATATAACTGTGTATGAAATTTTTTCTGATCTGAGGGTGCAATTTGGTCAGATTCTGACGATCTAGTTGCTTAATACTGATCCACAAGCGATGAGTCTCAGATTACTATTCAAGATATTTATTTTGTAAATAAACAAGTATTCTCACACTCTCTCGCTCCAGGACTCAATGAGCAGTATGGGACACTAACTGGATTTGATTTCTGAGATGGTTGTCAAGCCCAGTGAGGCGGTCCTAAGTCCTTAACCTCGAATTATTCGGACTCCCGATATGCGGTCTAGAACTGATACGGAGTTTCAAGATACTCCCGAGAGCAGACGAGTAATGAGTTTGATCCTAGATTTTTGGGTAACCTAGCGTCAATGATTCCACAAGTTTTGGGTCTTGCAAATCGTATTTAAAGTGATTCTAGTGGATTTCGTAGCTAATCTAGTTTTGCACTTAGTTACTTTGTCTCATTTCTAAATGATTTAGCCCTGTAAGATTTCAGTCTGAGGTGGTACTTAGACATTTGTAGTTTGTATATAAGGTGATCCATGTTATAACACGTAACTAGTTTAAAATAGTTTCTAGGGTGAAAGTACTTAGAAAAATTGAAAGATCAAGGTGGTGAAGGGTGGGATTTGTGAAGGAAATGGGTTCAGAAGCGATTTTAAACTGTGGGATTCAGTTCTAACAAGTTAATAAGGTGTTAGGATCGACCCATTGCCTAAGGACGTCTAATTCCAGGTTGGGAAAAATTCGGGCTGTTACAGAGTAATGCCAATGACATCTCTTGTGATTTTTTGTTATTATTATATCACCTGAGATTCTGAGTAACGTTGATGATGTCTCTTGTGATTTCGGCCTATTATTATGTCACCTAAAATTCTGAATAGTGCCGATGACGTCTCTTGTGATTTTGGATTATTATTATGCCACCTGCAATTCTAAGTAAGTTTAATGTTCATGTTTTATCCTTGTAATCTCTGTCGCTAGTTAGTTTTGTCGAATAATTAGGACTACTTGAGTAATCGAGTTAGTCGGCAAATCGCGAAACATGGGGGTAGCCCGAGTTAAGTTGGCCACCCCTAACTCGTTCGATTGATCCAGGGCAAACACGGACAACCAACAGTACTTGTATTACGCGGGATGCTTGTATCTAATCCTGATTACGCCGGTGTCCGTCCAAGTTAACCGAGCTCGTCTAATGGCTGACTAATTGTTTATGTTCACCACGTATGATCATAATTTCCTAAATTTGGGATACCCCATGCCCTTTGAAAAAGTTTATTCATAACAATTAGCGATGCAATCCACAAGTTTCATGAGCTGAGCGTGGTAGTATGGGATACTGTATCCATGTTGTCAGCTTATGTTAGGGTGATGAGCCTCCCCATAGTGATCGTAAGCGATGTTAATTATAACTTGCCTATCGTATGTGTTCAATTATGAGTGACGAACCCAAGAAAATCAAGGGACACAGGCAGGGGACCACTATAGCCGTTCTGAGCCCAGTGATCCGGATGAGACTAATGATCAAAATAGTGGTACTCCAGCTTCTCCAATAGGCTGAACAAATAGAACTAAATAACTAGCCGGTTAAACATGAACATCCGCCACATTACATTAGATTAGGTTGTGACGATTTGCATTGTAGTCGCGTGATGAGTGAGTGTTGGCATTCGTGAAATAGACATTAAAGTTACTTGTGAGGAAGTGTTGTATTGTAAGAGCATTCATTATTTCATAATTCCATTTATGCACATTAACAAGAGTACTTAGGAATTTGGTATTTAAATGCTTTATCATACTTGTGCTAATAGATTTGATGACATGTGTAACTTAAAACTAATGGAACCACTGAGTTAATCACTCACTCCCACTCTAGGATGGTGTTTTAAAACACCAACCAAACGTTGTTGTAAATGCATGAGTTACTGAGGTTGACACATTGGAGGAGGCGTACATGGACCCGGAGGAGGAGTTTTCATACTTCTAGCTATCGTACGAACTGATGTAGTCGGCCCGTTATTTGACTAAGAGCGTCGAGTGTTTTGGTTTAGTTGGATGTTTTATTGATATAATAATTTATTTTTAAGAATTATATATTAGACTCAGTTGCGGACCCGTACTCTGGATGGGTATATTTTAAATTTTTTGTTGATTTATTTACTTTAATTGTGTTTATCTCATAGTATGTTACATGGTTTAGCTTAGCTCTATGATTGCTTGGATATTATATTAAACGTATCGAAAGATCACACTTCTGCAAAGCATAAGTGTCACCCGGAATATCAGAAATCGAGTATTTACTCGACTCTTAAAATTCGGGGCATTACACTACATGACACATAGACCCACATGATTGACAAATAAGATGCACAAATCAATCCACTAACAAAAACTTTAGTTGATTTTTAATTGGCTAACTAACAACCACAATGATCCTAATTCAAAAACCTATGTTTTACTCCTAGAGGAGGGTCTTATGAAGACTAACATGTATGCACTCGTACCCGATGATTGCAATCATAATCCAAGGTCCTATATACACTCCCACCGAAGGCTCCCCACTAAGACTAACACGTACATACTTGTGTCCGATGAATTCAGCCTACACAATAGCTTAGGTCCTACACAAGAACCTATTCAAGTTTGAGTCACAAACTATGCACTCAAACCCATAAATGAAAGAGTGTGAATGGAGTATACAATTGACACTTGTCGAATTGAGCCCCATTGATACACCTTGATTAGGTTACTTGATCGATGTTTTCTTGTGCTTCAATCGGCTCCTCCTGTGCTCCCTCCATTGATAACGCCGATGCGTCAGCTCTTATGATCGTTCACCTTTGTGTAATGTGCCAATAAGGTAACAAGGAAAAAGAGGTGGTGGAATCTCCCGCAACTAATAGATAGTTAATTTCCTAGGAGATTCACCTAGATGGGTGTTATACAGTATTTAAACAAGGATTTGAATATAAGTTTAGTGTCTAATATCTAGAACATGGAGGGGATTAATTTTATCTTCAAAACGATCTTGGAATGTTCATTCCAGTGATTAATTATAAGAAAAATAACTTATATCTCTTTGGTTTAAAGGCTTACGATGAGGGATATGAGTGGAAATCACCTAGGCTTCTGTTGTACCGAAAACCTATCAAAATGTTCAAAGAATGGATGCTCTTTATAAATAAATCTAGTTCTAACAATCATAAAACAAGTATAAATGGTTAGACTCGATCGATCGAGTCTGACCCTTAATTAATTGAGCTCTACCAAAATAGTCCAGTGAACTTGTTGGACAGATTAAGCCATATTTGATCGATCGAGCCTAATCGCTGGAGATCAATCGATCAATTGATTGAATTCACTCTGAGTAAGCTGTATTCAAGCAGTTTGGTTTACAGCAACTCGGGACCTCTAAAGCCTATCTAAACATGTTCTAAATGAGTTCTAAAGCTTATTTGATTATCAAAATATGGTTTTTCTATTAAGGGATGGATCATCAAAAAGTTAAGGTTGTTTTGGATTTAAAGTTAGGGTCACCAAGGTACTTTAATTTATTATTCCTCACTCCATGATGCTTCATGTCCTCTCGTGTCTTCGGTCTTCGGCTTCCAAGGACTCGACCGACTCCCTGACATATGGACTCATGTAATTGACAAACAATATACAAAAATAAATGCATTAACGGATTGAATCTCATATGTCCAGGTAGGCCAATACGAATTCTTACACCAAGACACCAATGTGTAATACGCAAAGACCTGGGGTTTCGTATGTATGGTTATCTGTTATACACCAAACCGACGTCCCCACATCGTTATATATGTGCATTAGACAGATCTAGGCTAATCCAATCTAAAAATAAATATTCTACCAACTTGGATCAGGGAACCCTTCCTTTCTCCTTTAAGAAAACTCTCTCTCCAATTTTCTCTCTTTTAATAGGGGAATGAAGAGAATCATTTGTATCCTCCCCTTAAGAAAGAGACAACACCCAAAATAAGAGAGATAAGGGTGAGGCACAATCATATGATGTCATCTCTTTTTTTCAAATTCTATGAAAATGATATTTTATTACAGTGGCAGTTTGAAACCGATGGTTATAGACAGTATTGATTAATCACACGGTGCCCGTAAACATATAAAATCAAAGCTTCATATTGGTTTTATTGATGGTTCAAGTGTTTAATCATTTCAGGCTATCACATATGGTAGTAAGAGATGGCACTTGATCCAGTTCTCTTAAATCTTCTAGATTACTATTAGGATTCTAATATTCTTTACATTAAAATTCTATGGTTTGGATTATTTCTGAGTTGGATTAGGCTTCTAAATCGAGAAAAGTTATGCAGAGGAAATCTCTCCCTTAGATGCAGTTAACGCGCAAAGGAGTTTCTGGTTTTCAAGTTGGAACGATAGCTGCTGGTGAAGCTAGGTGGGGTCCAGTGTAATGATTGTTGAGCAAATGCACTCCAACCATCAGTTTCTCTATATTATGTTGGGCCTTGGGTCCGAATATGAGGCATATCCAATTCTTAGATGGGCTACACAATAGGTAGTGAAATACCCACCGTTATATCTTCCTATAAATCACGAAAGGAGTTTGAAGAGAGAGATTGTACACAACAACTCTATATATTACAATTTCACCACTTTTTAAAATTGAAACTTTTGCATTTTGTATACTTACACCATCGGTTCGGGGTAAAACTTAACCACGACCCACTAATTTTCATCCTCTATCTGTAGACCAAATTTGAACATTGATCTCTTACGAATGACTACGATGCATTTTAAAGGATTATACTACTCCGCGGTCTAAAACAATACATTATGTGTTAAATATGAAAACCAACCAATAGGTTTGATGGATTCTCTACAAACTACGAATTTATTAGTTTATTTTGATATTTGGATAGCCCATTTAGCAGATACAAATATGATAAATAGTTTAATGATGGGGTAAAATTAAAGTAATTGAATGGTTAGGAATTTAATCTTATACATGAATTATTGGACAGTTAGCTACATAAACGGATAAGCACAAAGTGAATTTTTGGAGTGATCCATAGGTAGGACATGTACACCATTAAATTTAAGTGACTTGTTCAAATAAGCAAGTTTCTCATATTTTAATTTTGACGGTAAGTGAAGTATATTCATATGTGATGAATAAGATAAATTAATCAAAATCTTAATTCGATACGTGTACAAGCGGATATGGAGATCTTGTAGTTAGTTTACTATAACCATGTGGTCCAAAAATCAAAGTGGATAGTCGAATATCTTTATCTAGTAGTGAATAGTTGATTAAATGATTGGTTTGATGAACTACTAAGTATTTTAAGATATATGAAGGTCCTAAGTTCACTATAATGTATAGTCTCATACAAGTATATGTTTGTGGGTTTAAGGGTACATAGAAGTGTGTACTATATTTTAAAAAGCGTAAGTGCAGATTATGTGTGTTCTCATATGCATAAATCCTAACTTAGATTATCATGATAACACTCGAAGACTTTTAATAATCGAGTAATGAAAAGTTTGGGTGTTACATGTACATGAGCATTCTCACTCCCTATAGGAAGAGCCTACGAACTAATTTTTTGTTGAACCCATGGTGGAGACATTTCAGACATAATATAACCAATATATATTCATGGATGCCCAATTCTACTGCTATACTCATAAAAGGTACCGAAATTCATGAAATACAACTCTTATAATTGACTGGTACATAGAACATGAACCATACATTTGAAATTATTCCAATCCGCATTCTCCACAAGTATTAAAATGTGACAACCTAAACGATAGTACATGTGCCTTACGTAGCCAATCCAGATCATCCAAAATGCCAACCATAATGGGAATAGATAACATAGCCTAATAATTGGATTAATAAGACATGCAACCGTCCAACGCCCTCAATTAATTTGTAATATCTAACCATTTCTACAGTTAGGATCACCATATCAATTGGACTTTTGGATGTAACCCATTCACAATACGGGCCCACAATTTTAGTGTTATGGATTGGTGTGTGCAGAATAAGATACATGTGTACAAAAGTACTCTACATAGTTATTGCATGACAATAACCATACAATGGATACTTTGGAACCTATAACAAGCGTAAGGGACTCATGACACATGCTTTTAGATGAAATTAAAAATGAAAATGATGTGGGCCCTTGATTTACAATACTATTACCATTTTGAAAGAGGATTGAAGTAGTAGGCCCCACTGAAAATTAGTAGGTTGTTGGATGTTGTGATAAATTATTTTACTCCAGGGATTTTGATGGATAGGAAGAAATCTCTAGAGTTAAGGGAAGTGGATTCCATGATCCCACCGCTTATTTTAGCCTCCGACGAAATGTAAGTGAGAAATTGAATATAAAAATAATCTAAGCGGATCGCTTGGTGCGCCACACACGGGCATCCGTGGTGTGTTGACATCACCAAGTTCTGTGGGCTCCACCATGATGTAGGTGTTATATCCAAACCGTCAATCCATTTGGAGAGATAACTTAAAGGTAGAGCTGGGCAGAATCTGAACCAATCCGACGGATCAGAGCCGATCCGACGGATCTGAACCGAACCGATCCAAACTGAAGGCTAGGATCGGGCCAGATCGAGTTGGCTCAGTCAGATCCGACCATTCATTGGATCGAGTTCAGATCAATGTCAATCCGAACAGATCCGATCCGGAATCCGATCCGATTAGATTCGATCTGATCCAACCCAATCCGCACAATGTTCATTTAACACTATTTCCTTTAATGTTGTCCACTTGATATTAGGATATACCTCATTTTTTGTTTAATACCATAAAATGATTTAGAAAAATAGATGGACGACATGTAGAGGTGGGCATTGAGTCGAGTCGAACTGGATTGGGTCCAACTCGACTCGATCGGATTTTTCAAGAACCTGACCTAAACTCGATCCGATCCGGGACCAAGTCCAGCAGGGCTAACTCGATCCGATCTGAATCCTTGCTGGCCTGACCCAAACCGAGTCTGACTAAGCTTGGGAAATCGAATTGAGTCGGATTGAGTTGAGTCTAAGGAGAGAGAGTGAGAGAAAGGAGGAGAGAAAGAAGGAGATGTGGGAAACTGAGAGAGAAAGAAGGAGAGAAAGGAGGAGAGGAGGAAGGAGATGAGGGAAATCAAAGAGAGAGAGAGAGGAGGAGAGATGGGTGGGTGCAACACCCCCTTCGGGTAGAGAAAGAGGGGCTAGGGTTCGTTCGAATTTCGGATTAGATCGGTCCAGATTGACCACGATCCGAACTCGGTCTGATGTACAATTAGATCTGAGTGGTCCTACTCGATCCGCACCGATCCAGGCCTTCGGTTCAGTTCTGATCGAGTCGGATCCCCCAGATTGGGGCGGATTCGCTGGATCAAGTCAGATTCAGCCCAGCTCTAACGGCATGGATGAAATAAATATATCATGATGGGTCCACAGAGCACCAACCATCAGCCATTGGCTTGTGGTAGGGGAGTAGCCAGTCCCTCCTCTCAGCTCATGGCTCGAGGTGCATCAAGTACTGAGCTCTGACACGGACAAGGGAATGGTTCTATGCGATCGAGCTATGTGGGCCCCACCGCGATGTGTGTCGAACATCAACACTGTGCATTTGATGGGTCCCCTTTAAATTATGGGATATCCCAAAAATTAGCCGTATACAGAACTCAGGTGGGCCATACCATCTAAAATCATGTGAAGACATTCCTAAAACATATAAAAAGAACTTGGTGGGGCTCACCTAAAATTTGGATGCATCTGAAACTTGGTCTGACCCCTCATCCAAGTGGGACACATATAATGGATGGTCTGGATTTGTGAACCACACCTTGGTGGGCCCAAAAAATGATCATGAATGTTTTAATGGGAGGGTAACCGGTAACCCTCTCAACATTTGTACGTGATTCAAGTAGATTGGCAACCTGGCAGGTGTACCAACGCACTAGGCCGGTTGGTGTATTGACATTAGCAAGTTATGTGGGTCCCATCATAAGGTATGTGTTATATCCAAACTGTTCATGCATTTAGCGGGCTCGTCTTAAGGCTTGAGCCGAAAAATAAGAAATTAAAGATCAAGTGGACCACACTGCAAAAAGCAATGGGGGTTGAATGTCTACCATTGAAATAGAGGATTCGATCCGAACCGTACCCAACCCAATCCGACTCGATTTCCTTGACCGAGTCGGACTCATTTTGGGTCAGGCCAGCAGTGCGATGGATCGGATCGAGTAAGAGGACCCAGATCAGATCGAGTTCGGGTCAGGGCGTCGAAAGTTTCTGACCGAGTTGAGTTGGACCCAATCCGGTCCGACTCAACTCGATGCCCACCTCTACTTAAAGGTATAATCCAACAAATGTGGACCACACCAAAGAAAGCAGTGGGGACAATAATGCCCACCGTTGAAACCTTTCTAGGGCCCACCATGACTTTTATTGGCCATCCAACCCATTCATAATTTCACACCCACATGGATGGAGGGAAAAAAAATATCATCTTGATCCAAAAATTCTGTGACCCCTGAGGAGTTTTCAACGGTGACCTTAAATTAGGCGATAAATGTTTATTGAAATAGAAATAAGAGATATTTTCATTTTGATTTTTGACCGTCTAATGAAAGGCCCAGTTCTCTATTCATTCCCAGCAAGGAAGTTGTCTGTTGGGAACTTGGTTCGTAGAGCTGGGGCTATGGTTGCTCTATCCAAGTCATCGATCTGACACCCCATTATGGATGGACGATTCTTAAATATTACAAATTGAAATATCCTAGTTATGATATCTTTTATCTTTCTTATGTGCTTTATTTTTAAACTATATTTGTATGCCAACAATGGGAAGGCTAAAACATTCTAATCTAACCACGACTTTACACATATGTTGCTCCTCTGAGTTCCACGTGCCTATGTATCACTTCTATGGAGCAATATAAATAAATATATAGCTAGAGAGAGAGTCCCAGTCTCCTCCATAGTGAGATATTTTGCGCACCAACCAACATAAGTAAAAAAGGATGGGCTAGAATTACGCCCCACCATGATGCATTCATGAAATCTACGTCGATCATTAGGTCTGTGATAGAAATTTAGTAGTATGTCTTAAAAATTAGGTAGATTTGTGATTCATATGGGTCACATCAAGTGAAGCCATTGAATAGTAAGCATACCTTATACTGTTTTTGCTCATGTGGCCCACCAACATTATACCAACATTATAATTAGTGTGGCTGATCTTTTATCCCTACTACTAAATTATTGTCACACACCTTATGGATGGAGCTAATTTCAAATAAACATTAAGGTTAGCCAACCCATAGTCGACTCAGTAGTGCTTGGGATGGACGTGAATTGCGTATTACCCCCGCCCGTCCCTAACTCCGAAAGAGCAATTCTGTGGGTGAGCCCATGGTGATGTATCTGTACATCCAAACCGTCAGTCCCTTTTCATAGATTATTTCAAGGCATGAACACAAAAATGAGGCATATCTAACGCTCAAGTGGACCACACTAAATAATAAGCTTGGTTACATTAAAATGCACGAAGCATTAAATGTCAATTGCATTAAATGCAAGAGTCATCTATGGTATTGTCCATTTGATCATTGGATCTACCTCATTTTTGTTTTCATGCATTAAAATAATCTAAGAAAAGGGAATGACGGTTTGGATATATAGATACATCACGGCGGGCCCACCCACAGAACTGCCTGTTCGGAGCTAGGGATGAGCGGGGTAGTACACAATCCACGTCCACTTGGGATGCATCAGAGACGTGGATTGCATGCCGACTCTCTCAGTAACTAACAACCTTGATACTAGTTGGTACTAGTGGGCCCAACGATGATGTATATATTTAGTTCAAGCTATTCATCCATTTTTCTAGATCAATTTATGGCATGATCCGAAAAATGCATAAGATTCAAATTTAAAGTGGACCACACCACATGAAAATAGTGGTGATTAAATGCCCATCTTTAAAAATTCTTAGGTACAGTTTATCTGCCATCCAACCTATTGATTAGGTCACGGAGACTTGGATGAAGGGAAAACACAAATATCATCAGTTTGATCCAAAACTTACGTTGGCCCAAAGATTTTTTTTAATGGTGGGCTTACCAACAATCTTTCTTGTGACATGGTCCTCTTGATATTTAGATCTAACTCATTTTTTGGATCATGCCATACATTCATTTGGAAAATTGATGGACGTCTTGGATTAAACACATATCATTGCGCCGACGAGCACCAACCAGCTGTTAAGTGGCTTATGGCCATAACAGCATGTTATCCACAGCCTAGGACAACGTCTCAACTAATACTGGTCAACCGGTGGGGACATGTATGTAAAATTCACTCCAACCATAATGGGTCAAGATGATAATTTAGGTGTATTGCTCCAACATCAGCCACATCTATAATTATAGTGGGCCACACGAGTGGAAACCGTGTGGGGACACCCACTGTCAAAATCACTTGATGTGATCCACATACATCAGGTATGAGTCTAATGTTTGGTCTCCATGCATTAACCTCTACAAGGAAATAAATGGACGGAATGAATTTCACATAAACATCATAGTGGGCCCGGTAAAAATTCAAAGGTAGGCTTCTCCTCTCTCACTGTTTTTTGTTTTGTGGCCCAGTAAATCACAAATCAGCTATACTTTTTGCACCCTACCGTTCAATTGATATCACGAACTGAATTGTCGGAGTGGATCACAGGAACACATCATGGTGAGGCTCACTTCTAGCACACTTGTTTAAGTTGGCATGACCAGTGGTAATTTGGTGTGCAAAAGGCCTCATACAAGTACGGAGAAGACCATTACTATATATATATATATATATATATATATATATATATATATCATGTGAACTTGTGAGAATTTTTAAAAAACTCATCTCCTGTTATACGAGTCCAAGATCTGAACCGTTGATGTGATGCAGCACCCCCATGAAACTCTCAAAGCCTAACTTCTCCATTACTCAGCTCCATTACTCCAAACAGTACGCAAGGTAATTGTCATCCTCCAAATTATTTTCCTTGATGTGGCCAGTAAATTATGGATGAAACTCATTTTTAGGCCTCACACCTAAATTTTGGTGTGGTATCTAATAGTTACAGCGAAATTTATATAATCATCACTGGTGGGTCCCATGAAAATCAAAGGTGGATCTCTCTCTCAACTATTTTCTTTAGTATGGCCCATTTGAATAGTAGGTCAACTTAAATTCTTTTTCATTAAACCTAACATGAGATTACACATTTAATAATTAAATTAGATTTCACATATACATCATGGTGGCCCAAATAAGCTTGTTTCTTATTAGATGTGAAGCAACATCAAACCAAAAAAATATCTAACAAGCATTAACTCTTTTAGTAAAAGGAGGTGATCCAGTCTAGCCTCTTAGCACTGAAGACGCTAGTCACGCCTTGTACATCTCCCTCTGAAAAGTACACTTAGAATATCTTTTTCCCCTTCGAATTTGAACCACTCACAATTTTATTTCTAACCATCCATTTCATATTCATCGGTTGGATGGTTAGGATTAATTTAGTGTGATTTAAGAGCCAGTATCCATCACAGTGGGACCCACAAGTTAGATGTCCACGTGGCTATACACCACTGCCACATGTGAGGAAAACGGGAAGGGACACGTAATCTTTTTAGTATATACGTGTCTGGTAATGATGGTTACATGATAGTGTAGAGGATGCGTGTATTGCGTGTAAGGCTAACAAATTCAGACAACGACCGAACATCCTTCGAGGTTTTCCAGAATACATCCCGACGTATGGATTTTGCATGCATCGCGGCTTTAGACTTCAAATATGCGGCTATATTCAAAAGATCTAAACCGTTTATACGATGGGCCTCACTTTAATGGAAGCAATAAAATAAAATCTCGTAGAACGGAGATATACTAACCTTCTATGACTCGACTCATTTCCGATGGATGAACGGTATGAAAATATTTTGAATAATTTTGGATGTTTGAATATGAATTTTTGGTTTTTTTTTTTTTTCTCAATTTCCTCCAATCTATGGTAGTCCCATCGTATAAACATTTTGGATCATTTAAAATTCCTTTGTTTCTGGTAGCTATAGACTCCCCACCGTCAGTTTTAAAATGGTGGTGCCTCAATTTTCTCACACGTTCCCCTTATCATGTATGGCGATCTGGACCATTCAAATTATGAGGCAGACAATGGATGCCGGACCCTTCTAAAATCACACTAATCAAAGCAGTTCTGACCATTCGATTCATGGATATAAAATGTACAGTTAAATGGCCCATTTCTACAAAATCATGGGGTTTCTACCGTCATCCATAAATGAGTCAGAAGTTGGATGGTCTGGATTTCCGTTCATCTAGTCCAGGTGTACGGTTGAAGAGTTACCACCGTTTTTTAAGTGGTGGTGACCTATCACGGGAGTGTACCATCTATATAAGAGCGTTTGGAGAAAGATCAGGAATAACTCCTGCATTCAGATGCAAGTAATGGCATCTTCCGTAATTTTCATCAAAGAGAGGCTTCTTTTCTTTCTTCCCCTCCCAATATGAGGTTCTCCAACCTCGTGTCCTGCTTGGGGTTGCCGGGCACCCGCCGGCGCAGGGAAGAGGCGCGTCCGCTCGTACCGCTAACGTGCGCCAGAGGAGAAGGCTACCCCCGCCGACGTCGGAAACGCGGGAGACGGAATTCGAGCGCTTGGAGGCCTTCGCTCGTCGCGATTTCCGAGGACAGCGGTGGATCCGTGGGCCCCACGGGGGAAGGGGAACGGACGGTCAGATCTGGGAAGGATGTGGCGGGAAAGAACAACTCCAGGGCTAAGACTCGCTCTCACAACGACTGGGGCCGATTTCCGTAAGAAAAACTTTGATATTCTGGTAGAAGGTGATAGATGATACACCGGCCCTTAAAATTAGGTAAAAATTACGTACCAGCATACAAATAATTCAAATTAAACCGTCCAAATTATTTATACACTATTGTTACGGTAGCTTGGCCAACATATGCGATCAACATAAAAGTGCATCATTCAATAAAAGGGAAAGGGTGATGTGGGCAGTAGAAGATGCCAGTGACTGGCAGTGGATATGCCTAAGTTAGGCATTCTAATCAAAGGTAAATATTAGGGTTTTGAATTTACGTCTCTTTGTTTAGGGTACTTGTATATATAAAGTTCTGTACCTGTTTTGATGAAAATCTGTACCCAAAACTACTTTACTTTTTTTTTTTTTTTTTTTTTGGGTTAATTTGCTAGTACACACACCCATGTCAGTACACACACTCCATGTTAGCCACCCCCACTGGGATCGACACCAAGACCTCAAGTGTTGAAACGAGGTATCTCTACTCCGTCTGCCAGTTGAGCTATGGATCTGGGTGTACCCACCTAAAAATATTATAAGCCTACGTTTGAAGGTCTAATCTTCGGCTGAAATTAGACTGAGTTACCTCTTTCATATTTGAGGCCTAATCTCTTTTGAATTACGCATATTATATTTGGTCGTGGTCGACTAAGGAGCTTGAGCTCCTTCCCTTATGAATTTATCATTCATGTTGTGCAAACTCTTAGTGACGTGATATCTTTCCCACCAAGCTTTGTCCTTATAACTTAGATCCATAGCTCAAGTGACAAACTGAGTGAAAGATACCTCATTTCAACACTAAGGTCTTGGTATTGATTCCCTAGTGGGAGTGGCTAACAGTGAATTGTAAATTTACTGTGGGTGTACTAACAAGCTAATATTAAAATTTAAAAAAAAAAAAAAAAAAAGAAAAGAAAAACTCTGTCCTCATACAACTCAACTCTCGCCGAACTCGATCTCCTCAGACAACTCTTTATATGTGCTCTGACACCACAGCTCAGTTCTTCACTTGTAGTTGAATAGTGTGCTTTTTCAGACGAGGGACCAGTTTAATTTTCTCCGCAACAACTAGGATACCTATAATGTATATATAGTTATTTGATTATATATTTACTGATTGTTGGGCATTGATTGGACGGTCAAAAGATATAAGGTCTTATTTTAATTGTCTATGAATCAGATGTTAGGATTATTCAGTTGATCTTATTTCTGAATTATAACGTAGCCATATCGGTTTCGACAATTTAGTCGGTTTGATTTGAAGTATTCACGTGTAATATTTCTAAGTGACTGCTTATCAAGCGCCATCGTAGGTAGAGTATCAAATAACTCGAAAAATACGAACTACGTATGGCTTTGGTCGATCCACAGATCCACAGACGTCAGTGTACCTCTGACCATGGGGCCCACCTTGATGTATTTTCTTTAAATCCATGCCGTCCACCCGTTTTGGATCCACTCATTGTTGGAGTCATATCCTCACATGAGTTGGAAAAACGGATGGATGGAGTGGATTTCTCATGAATATCACGGTGAACCCCACTACATCATGCGTAAAGCTCCCAGGTTCATTCGGGTCCACCATGTCGTTTACGTGAAATCAGCTCCGTCCATGAGGTGTGTTCATCCATGCTAGGGTCCACGGACAAAAATGAGCCAGATCCACAGCCCAGGTGGGCCACACCACAGGGAAAAATGGGGATGGATGCCTACCATGGTGTTTATCTTTCATCAGATTCATTCAACAGGATGAAGGAGATGCAGCAAAGCGAGATCCAAACTGATATTTTGGATCTACGGTGAAGATAAGTTTTACCACCTGATGAACGGAGTGGATTTGAGATATACAACGTGGTGGCCCCAACGTGGATTTCAGCGCCTCGTCTGATAGAAAAACAGAAGCGGCGCATTGTGATTGGCTAGAACTCCGGGCACTATCGTATGCGTTTGACACTTTTTAAGAAAAAGAAGCATGACATTTTCGTTCATGTGGCATGCGTGCATGTCAATCCAGACCGTCCAAACCGCGGGGTGGAACTTCTCCCCAAATCATACTGATTGAATAATCTTAACCATCTGTTTTTTATGTCAAAATCAGATTGTTGGTTACTTTTCTTCAACCATCATGTGGAGACCGTCAATCGTACTGTGGATCGTTCAATTGATGCGATCATCTGGACCATCAGATAAGAGGGGATCACGGTGGATTGCATGTGGGACGGCTTACAATATCGGTGGTTAGATCATTTTTGCTCTTACCGTCCGTTTCCAATGCCCTTTTTTTTATGGTTATGATTATCCATCTTGTATGATTTGTGGGCCACTTACAATCCGTAGTGGCATCCCAACCATCGGATGGTCTAAAGATGGTTGGGTGGTGAACCCAACACCACCTAAGAACTATGGGGCCCACTGTGATGTCTATGTTTTATATCCACGCCATCCATCTGTTTTTCCAGTTCATTTTATAGCATGACCCAAAAAATGAAGCAGATCCGAACTTGAAGTGGACCACACCACATGAAACAGTGGGGATTTTGACACCCACGGTTGAAACCTTCCTAGGGCCCACTGTAATATTTTTTTTCCATCCAACGTGTTGATAAGGTCACATACACCTGAATGAAGTGAAAGCGCAAATATCAGCTTGATCCAAAATGACCAAAATGCCCATCTTTAAGAATATGATGAAATTCACTTTTACACTTGAATGTTAATATGGCTTTTTATATTTTTAATAAGTGGATTAATCTAATAATTGCTGGTATTTTCAGCCACTCGACGGCTCAGGCAGTCATTCCAGGGTTCAGTTCGACTGCATTCTTGTTTTGAACGGCATGCATTTGTTCGTTTATATCACAATCTCAGAATGCCAGAATCGATTAGAGGACTATTGGATAAAAGTCTAAGGGGCCCACCTTGTTGTCTGTATGATTTTGCTATTATTATTAGATGCTACGGGTTATATCAGGAGATTCAGTTCGAAAATGTTGCTAATTTTAAAGTGGACTGCAGCATAAAAAATAGTAGGAAGGGATGCCCTTGAATATTCATGTACAATTTCCTTTGTAATGTTTGTGTAATATCTCCTCCAACCACCAAATGTAGCAATTCATTAGATGCTACGGGTTATATTAGGAGATTCAGTTCGAAAATGTTGCTAATTTTAAAGTGGACTGCAGCATAAAAAATAGTAGGAAGGGATGCCCTTGAATATTCATGTACAATTTCCTTTGTAATGTTTGTATAATATCTCCTCCAACCACCGAATGTAGCAATTCATGTTAGGACCTTAGTCTAAAAATAAGGTAGATGTCAAAATTTATATGGTCTGCTGCACTAAAAGTAGTAAGAAGGGATATCCTTGTTGAATGATATCATGTACATTTTCATTTCTCTGGTGGCTACTTAAAAATACATGTAAATATATTTTAAATCAACCTAGGAGCCACACCATCAGTTGATAAAAAATTAGATAATTTATGAAGAGGACAGTTAGTTCTTTCAATGAGTTTTTTTTTTTTTTTCCTCGATATGTGAAGATTGGCATGAAGACAATAACTTTTATCATAATGATAATAGCTTGGTCACATTTGTTAATAAAATAAACATTAAGGAGAAAACATAAATAAAAAGCTAAATGCCAAGTTTATTAATATAAATATAGATGTAGTACAAATGGTAAATAAAAATAAATAGAATAGAAAATTACCAACAACAATTTAAGCATGACATTTCTATAGTTTTTCACCAGGCAAGAAGTTGGGGAGCTCATCATGAATTAGGTCAAGGTGGCTTGTGGTTTCAAGATCCCAAGATGGTTGTAGACGATTAACAATCTTTTGGGCCTAGATGGTCATGAAACAATTTTCAAAACTTGGATAGTCATGAGATGGTCACAGTTTGTGGTTTGGTCAGTAAGTTGTGACCAAAGAAATCACCGAGGAGGGATTTTGGGGTATCTAAAAACAATGTCGTTGATGATCACCAAGGAGGGATTTTGGGGTATCTAAAAACAATTTCGTTGATGATTAATTAAACTAAATCCGACTTGCTGGATAGAAGTGGAGAGAGACTAAACTAATCTACACTATCAATCCATACTTGTTATAACATGGTATTGGACAAAAGTGGAGAAGTTAAACTAGGCTAAGTTAAAATAAGACAGGTGTCCTTCTAAGATGTAAGGTTGATAAGTAATGTTGAGCTGAAAAAGACTTGTTCGATTGGATTGGCGAGGGTCTATATCTATTTATTTTATGGAGCTTTTATAGACTTGGGTTAGGCAATGGCCTTGCATATGGTCCCTTCGCTCAGTATGCTTTTATTTTAAGATGAGGAGCTAGCCATTGCATTGCTTATGGGGTCGTGTTTCTATCTTTAGATGGGTTTCTCCTCTTAATGCACTGCTTAGGTGTTTTTAGTTATTTATGGCCAATTAAACATGGCCATGTGTCAGTAGGTATCACCACTTTTGTATTGTGCTTTGTTACGCAAGTTCTCTAGATGCTTTGCGTATAACATATGTTTCCTTACAAGGTGTCGTTAAAGGATGATCGCCTCTAGAATTTCTATCGTGCGCACATCTCTAGGTATACTAGCATTCTTAGAGATTGTAGTATTTCTAGTGTGACACACATATTCTGTATCATCTAAGATCTTCATAATCTCTTTACTACATTTATCCTACTCGCTAGATTTGGCCGTAATTGGTCGGGTGTAAACAGAGGTTTCAACTATAAAAAGTAAGGACGGGCTTAGGTTTTACTCGTAGAAAAGCACTTAGTTATAATTCTCTCTCTCTCTCTCTTTTCTTGGATCTTTCTCTATCTCTCTACATGTCTTATCAGGCCCGTATCTTATACCGTACTATTCTATAGGCTTCCACAGTCATCCCGGTCAAATTCCAGCAATCTTTGACCTGTATCCGACGTTTGCGCGTGATCCTAGGCCAAGTCCTGTATATCGGAGTTGACTCAACTCGAAACTTATACCCTTGCAACCTCGCCGTCGCCACGGTTCCGATGCCGCATCTCGCGCGCTGAGGCGATACCCAGGCCAGGAGATGTGGGCCCGCGTTCAGTTCGAGGAAAACTCCACATGTTACGAATTTCGAGAGAATCTTTATAACCTATTTCATCAATCAATCAATCAAGTACACACCCTATCTCAAGTACAAGCACCCATCCCTTCTTTCCCTAAGTCAACTCTCTCTCTCTCTCCCATCCCTCTTTTACCCAAAATTCAAACAAACTCATACCTCTCCATCCCGTCCTTACAACACCCATCATCCATCCCTCTCCTCACATCTCACTCTTTCATTCTCTAGCTATTTTTCAAGAAAACCCATAGAGAGGGAAACGTCCATGGCTTCCATGGAGTGAGAGAGAGTTTTATGTGTAACGTCCCAATTTCCATACAACCAATTATACGCACACCTAGACATATACATCTACCTCACGAGGAATATAGTGAGATATTAAACATAACAAGATCAGTGTAAATGGATCAAATAAATAAATTTCGGGGACGAAATTTTGTTTAAGGGGGGTAGACTGTAACACCCTGAACTTTTCGATGCTCGGGCATCGAAAGTCCTTGAGCATTACCATAAGATTCGACATGACATATACATGTGTACGATACCAATCCAACTATTCTAACCTTACATCCTTTCCCTGATACTAACTTAACCGTTGGGGATGATCTTCATTCATAAATCAAGCCATCTGACCGTTGAATTTCAAGACAAGCTCATCAATCACGTGATTTGACGTAAGTACTTTCCCTTAGATGACGTGACGAATAACTCCCGATCTATAATGATTTAGATATATGTTCTTTTGTAAGAATTGCTTAGAAACGTGTCTATAACCATGTGAAGCCATTAGATTTTCCAAAACTCATAGATCGGCAGTAATTATGAAATTGCCACAAACCTAGACCCCTGAACACTAGATCACATGGTTCCCATGGTCCGTTTCATATGAAATTTTATATCATGCCTAATTATTACAAATTAACTGTACATCTCAAATTTCAGCCCTTAGATCGTAGTAAACTACCTACTTGACTTGTATATCTGTCTGTACGCTTATCAGATCAAGATTCTGATCCGTTTATCTTGTTCATCACCTATGAATATGCTTAACCCACCATCAGAACTACAATCTGAGAAACCTACACATGTGAATAAGACACTCTAATCTGACGATACACATGCTTTACCCCTAATCCTCCAAAAACCCTCTTTACGTCTATCCATTTACGAAATCAACCGTACATACACCTATATACATAGAAAGAGTGTTAACCATTAAGTTTCCTTATTTTTAGCTAGTCATCTGACCCTCCGTCATATTTGAATCTGCCAAATGGGCCACAAGAACATCACGATAAACCAATCATCAAGAAGATCTTAGGTTCTAGGTTCAAACCACCGGGTAACTTATCAATCAAAAGTGTACAAGTGTTATTTGGAATTACATATTGTGTTAGCTACTAAAAGAGCATCTTGGTCATCCTTTACGGATCAGGGCCGAAATTTAACCTGTTGAGAGGGTCTGAAAAATAATGATCACCTGTCAAATTTCACCTCATTTAGACAATAAAGTTGGGAGTTACGTATGGTAGAAGTTTAGATAAAATAAAGGGTAAATTTGTAAATAAGATATACTATTTGTATGACACTATGCGGAAGAGAATTTCAATTAAGTTTTTAACGGTGAATGTTTTCAAGTACTAGGTTGGAGTCTGTGGCTCACCTGATCTACGGAATTACTTTATTTTCAACCTCGTGTCCTAAAATAGTGCAGTGAACCGGACATACGGAGTAGATCCATGAAAGAAACATTCATGTGGCCCCACCTAATCCCACAACCAATCACGTGACTTTGTTGGGCTGGTTCAGTGACGTTTAACCATTAGGAAGCATCCACTTATCACAAGTGTGTGGCACACCAAAGATTTGGACTTGCTCCATATTTTGGCCCAAGACCTAACATGGCCCTACAAAACTATTAAGTGGGATGGATTTCTCGAAAAATAGTCACAGTGGACTCCACTTTAGGCCACACATATACACATCGTGTGCACGACTGAAATGCACCGAACCAAGTTTCAATTATATTGGGCGCTGACCCGATATTTTCAAAAAAAAAAAAAAAAAAAGAAAGGAGATTCCTCCCCTTCTTAAGGATTCCTTCCAAAGACCGTTTGAACGAACACTCGTCTGTTCGATCAAGTGATGGCCCACCATCTTAGACCTACCTGTTGATCCGAACCGTCCATTGAATGTAGACGAGGGATCTAATGAAAACCCTTAGGTTTTTCCATGATGGAACACACGTGTTCACTTAAATACAAGCACAAGCGAAGATATTCATGGGTTATTTTCAAAAACAGAAATCTGATTCATTGCCAGGCTGGAAATCTACGTACCTCCGTTACTCTCTATCCAAGCCATCCAACTGTTGGGATATCTTAGCCGTTCATTGTAGGGCAAGCATCGTTATCCCTCTCCACCGCAAGGAAAGTTCGGAGGTAATCTCTTCGTTCCTGAACTCTATTTGGATCGTCCATTTAGGAGCATCCCAACCGTCAATGATTTGTATTTTAGCGAAATAAACCTAATAAGCAGAGAGAATAGCTAATCTTCTCCATTTCCTGCAGCGCCAGGAGAAAATGTCTGAAACCTTTAAGCTTCAAAACCACCACCTAAATGGATCTAGAAGTTCAAAATCTCTCATCCACAAGCTTCCAGAGGTTTTGATGAAACGAAGCTCCATTTGCAATCCGCCATTAGAGTTGAGCTTCTTCTTCCCGTCCAAGCTGCACCGAGTCGCCTCAAGTCGGGACGATATTTGGTCAAGTTGGAGTTGCTCTTGCTCGCCATAGTTGAAAGGAGAGAGAGAGAGAGAGAGAGAGAGAGAGAAAGAGAAGGGAAGTAGGAAGAAGAAGAAGAAGAAATAAAACGTCAAAGAAAGGAAGATGAGAGAAACCGAGTACTTGACTCGCCAGAGAATCGGGTTTGACTCAGAGCCGAGTTGGGATCTGGACGTTGCTGGTTGAGTGGGTGAAAGAAAGTTAAAAGAAAATGATGAAGAGGAAGAAGGAGAAGATAAGAGGCAATGCATGTTTAACTCAGCCGAGTTGACTCAGTGACGTGAAATGAGTTGTAGTGGATCTAGTTAGGCCTGATAGCCTTACTGGACATACGGAGAGTTTTTTCTTGGTCGTTGCATTCTCATCCATCAGTGGGGTAACATCATCAATCAAGGTAATTATTATTTTGTGGCTTTCTAGCCTTGTTTGGACTGAGTCAATTGAGTCAAATTGGGCCGAGTTGAGTTGATCGGGTCTAAATCAAGAAGTATCGGCATGTTCAAGTAAGTTAGTTTTAGAATCTCTGTTTGGGTTTTTAATCAAGTTATAATTACATTATTTTAAGTCTTATAGTAGAAACTGAAATTATCTCTCATCTAGGTTTGACATGTTGAGACGAGTTTGGACCGAATTAAGTGTTGAGTTGAATTAATTCAAGCTAGTGAAGTTAAATCAAGTTCTTTGGACTTTTTAGTGATCCTTAGTCTAGTAAGAAGAGAATTCATATCTAAGGTGAGGATTACCCTTCAAGCTTTTCTACATCTTGATAGTCGGCGTAGCTTGCTTATTTAATCTCTTGACTAAAATAATACTTAGTGAAAGTGTTGATAAATGCTAGTTTCTAATTTATGAATTCTTTATAATGATTGATGGTTAGATTTATATTTAATTATGAACATGCGATAGGTCTCAATTAATATTCCTCTTTACATGTGTAATTACTTTTGACAATGTGCTTGACTTGTTTTGCCACTTGCGGTTATTTTATGATGTTGGTGAAAGTCCTTGAACTAGTGACCTTTCTGTCAAATAGATTAAATGGAATGTCCTTGTCGTGGACTTACCATATTGTGTATCATTTGTGCATACATGACTTTTTGGGAATAATCCCTTTTTAATCACACCATTAGGTGGAATAATTAGCCCTCGTGGCTTTTATGGAATACTTGCCCTTTTGCGGCTTTAATGGATTATTTTATATAATTTTGCAGTGGTAAGTTCCACTTGTTGGACTACGATTGGCCTCTAGTTGAAGAGGTTTTCCTTAAAACATTATATTTGTTAGTCTCATGAGCCAGAGATGGTGGAATGGGACACTATGCCTGAGCTGTCGGCCTATGCTAGGTGACAAACCCCCCATAGTGACCTTTGAGCTTTCTTAAAGTGATTGTTTGAAATTGGAATAATAATGGTTGAGTTAATCATGCATTTTTATGGCATATATTATGGTCTTTTCTGGGTGGTAAGTTCTCCTTGGGCGTACCTTTGCGTATTTTTCCGGGTAACTAATCCTCCTTGGGCGATCTATGTATTATTACGGTCTTTTCCGGGTGGTTAGTTCTCCTTAGGCGTACCTTTGCATATTTTTCCAGGTGACTAATCTTCCTTGAGCGATCTATGTATTATTACGGTCTTTTTCGAATTGTTAGTTCTCCTTGGGCGTACCTTTGCGTATTTTTCCGGGTAACTAATCCTCCTTAGGCGATCTATGCATTATTATAGTCTTTTCCGGGTGGTTAGTTCTCCTTGGGCGTACCTTTGCGTATTTTTTCAAGTGACTAATCCTCCTTGGACGATCTATATATCATAGTCTTTTCCGGGTGACTAGTTCTCCATGGGCGACTTTTTACTAGCTGGATGTGCATCCCCAGGTCTATGAGCATGTGCATACATTCATACATTTAAACAAGATTATCTTAAGTGATTTATTTAATGAATGCGTATCTGATGAACCTTATCTGATTTCCATGGTAATCATTGTGTAATGTTTGTTATACACTGCCTTTGTTATCTATGCTTAATTATCTTGGTGATACGATAAATCTTGAGGGGTATACCTCACTGCGATAGCCATTAACGCTATCGAACTGTATTCAATGTACAGGAGATATAGACGATGTACATACTGTGTTCATGCGAATTAGGAGGAGCCAGAGGACCTTGCGACTCACTTTCCTTATTTCATTTCATTTTAATTTGTATTGTATGTTTTGTAACCAGTTAAGACATTGGTTTGTATAAGTTTTTGGGTAACCATCTGAAATCTTGGTTATGAATATTAGACTTCCTCTAATATCTGATTTATTTCCATCCCGCTATATTATTAATTCTGAATATTAAAAAAAAAATGTACGTGAAATTTTAGTACTTTCAAAGGTTAACGCTCGGATTTTTGGAACACGAGTAGCGTACTCGGGTTTCGGGAACCGGGGTGTTACATTATGTGTAGCCCACTCCCTACCACTCTATCTCTCATCTCTACCCTTCAAATCTCATCATCCTCCATCGAAGTTGAAGTTTAGGAGTCAAGGAGTCTAAGGAGCTAAAGAAGGAGGCCATAGGTGGGTGATCCACTGTTGATTTCAATTATATGGCCCACTTGTTGTGGGACCCACATTGATGTATGCAATGTAGAGAGGGGCCCATAGTGGTGGGGTCCCTCTATCTCACTCTTTCTCTCTCTCTCTCTCTTTTATCTCTCTTGTATGGATGGTGTGTATGTGTGGCCTACCATGAAGTATATATTTTATCCATGTCATTCACCTTCATGGGACCCACTTGACGGATGTGATGGATTTACACCATCCAGCCCGTTACCGGGCTTGGACGGATGGAAAACACAAATATCAGATCGATCCAAACAAGTGGGCCACGACCATGTGGGACCCACTATGATGCTTGTGTTGAACCCGTCCGTCCAGCGTCCCTGAATGCTGGACGTGGCCTCCGTAGAAGTGTGATCTGGCAGTGAGGTGCACTGTCCAGCAAATTAAAAAGAAAAAGAAAGAAAGAAAAATGTATATTATAAAATATAATATATCATTATATATATGATGGTGGGCCCTACGTGGGACCCACCTGTAGCATGGGATGCATTAGCAGTGAGGGGCCCAACTGCTGCGTGGGCCCCATCCAGATGGTCCATTCATCAGACTGCCCGATGCTGGACATTAACAGTACTCCACGTGTGTGTGTGTGTGTGTGTGTGTGTATATAATAATATTTTATATTCTATGGTGGGCCACTCCTACGTGGACCCACCTGCTTCAATTCAAACTGTCCATCCAGCGTCTAGACTCCCTGGACGTTGGACCAAGCTTTGATATATATACAAACCGTCCATCCAGCGTCCAGACTCACGGGCCTGGACTTTGATATATATATATATATATATATATATATATATATATATATATATATATATATATATTGTATATCCTATGGTGGGCCACTCCTATGTGGGACCCACCTTTAAACATGTTATCTGCACCGTCCAGACGAATCTGGACGGTGAGTATGGCACCTCCTGCCATTGTACAGGGATATGATATATTATTTTTTATTATATATAATACTATATTATATAATACATGTTATAGTGGTCCCTTCCTGATATTTATATGCCACCCAAACCGTTTATCCATGTGGTGAGCGTGGACCCCACCCGCTGTAAATGGTTCATCCAACCGTTCATTCATCTGGCACGCCATATGCGCCCCACCTTGATGGATGTTTTTCCATCCAAACCGTCCATCAAACTGGCGTGCCACGCCAGGTACAGCCCCACCATGACGCATGTGTTGTATCCCTACTGTCTATCCATTTGGCGAGTTTGTCTTCAGGCTTGAGATAAAAATAATAATAATAATAATAATAAAATAAGGCGGATTTAATATCAAGTGGACCACACTATAGATCTACAGTGGGATGAACGTCCACCGTTGGAAACCCCTTTGGGTTACATGGTCCTGGTCCTTGACCAATATGATATTTGTTTTTCCACCATGTCCATATCTTTGTGACCTTATGCACAGACTAGATAGAAAATAAATACTATGGTGGGCCCACTAGAAATTTAACTGTGGAAATCATTACCACCACTGTCATTTGTGGTATAGTCCAAATGATCCTTTGGAAATGATTTTTTTTTAATAATGCTCTAATATGATCTCTAACAATAAAATTAATTGTGTTGATTAGCCCACTTGATTCGGCCCATTTGACTCAGCCTATTTGACTCGGCCCATTCAACTTGGCACATTCGACTTGGTCCATTTGACTCGGCCTATTTAACACGGCCCATTCAACTCGGCTCATTGATTCAGCCCATTTGATTTGGCCCATTCGATTGACCCATTTGATTTATATGAGGCCCAATGAGACGTATGTGAGGCCTTTGTGTGGGCCGGATATGATGAATGTGAGGCTCGTTGCAATGTGAGATTCCATGAATATGTATGTAATGATGTTTTTTTTAAGCAACCGTGCTTTGGGAGCAATGATGGTTTGACATCCACATTGATGAACGATAATGGTTAAATGTCCACATTGTGACCTTCCCTTAGGCCCTTTGTTAGGCCGATCCCGATTATCGAGGTTGATTCCGTTTGATGAGGCTGATTCTGTTTGGTCGAGGTCGATCCCGATTATCGAGGCCGATTCCATTTGATGAGGCCGATTTCGTTTGGTCGAAGCCGATCTCGTTTGATGAGGCCAATTCCGTTTGGTCGAGGTCGATTCCATTTAGTCGAGGCCGATCCCGATTATCGAGGCCGATTCCGTTTGATGAGGCCGATTCCGTTTGGTCGAAGCCGATGCCGATTATCGAGGTCAATTCCGTTTAGTCGAGGCCGATTCTAATTGTTGAGGTCGATTCCGATTGTCGAGGCTTAATGCAATGTATATAAGGCCCATGAGATGTGGCCCTTTGTGATGTATATTAGGCCCGTGTTAGAGGCCCATTGTGACGTATATGTGGCCCATGGGACGCGGCCCACTTGATGTATATGAGGCCCAATGTGACGTATTTATGGTCATCCATTGAGGCCCATCTTGATGTGACACATAACGGACTCGTGTGAGAGGCCCATTGTGATGTGTTTGGGGCCCATGGGTTGTGGCCCATTGTGATGTATTCGAGGCTCATGGGACATGACCCATCTTATGTATATAGGCCCATGTGATGTAGCCCATTATGATTGTATGAGGCCCATTGTGGTGTATTTGAGGGCCAGGTTATGGAGCCCATTGTGATGTATGATAGGCCCATGTGAAAGGCCCTTCGTGATGTGTATTAAGCTCTTAAGTGAGACCATGGTGTTGTATTTTTGGCCCTTATGAGAGGCCATAGGTCCACTATATGTTAGGCTCTATGTGGGTCATTCCTTGAGGGCAATGTTAGTTAAATGTCCACATTGTCGAGATCGATTGTCGATGTCAGTTATTGATACCGATTATGAGTATATGACAGCATAAGCATCATGATACATGCCCATACGCATCATCTGCATGTTTGTTATGAGATGTGGTTGACCATTGCATATATCATTGAGAAGGTTGTTATGAGACTCCCTGATAGGCGGAGGTTATCTCACATGAGCGCATGGTATGCGCAGGATTGATGCATGACTAAATTGTATGACTCATGCATCTTGCATTGTGTGTTGTGATTACTGTACGCCTTAGCGACATCAGGGCCGTAGCCTCCACAGGCATGTCATAGATGGATAGATAGGACACTGGAAATGTTTGGTTCAAGCATCTGGGCACTTTGGATGTTTATGGGTGAAAGTCCCTAAACCTCCGTGGTCAGGAGATGCCCTAACGTCGGGACCGAGTGGATACATGAGCGCCCGAGTGCCGAATACCAGTAGGCCGCATCTCCCACTGTATCACGCCCTGAACTCGGAAACCGGGCTCACAAAATTCCCGATCGCCGAATCCAGTGCCGACAACCTCCGTAGTACTCCATTCTCGGCTCCCGGCACCCATACACCAGGTTCCGATCCTAGGATGCTACAAGGAGGATTTCTAATCATTAATTTGATTTGTAATGAGCATAACCATCAACATAACCCACGAACAATAACCAGAAGCACACAATCACAAAATCCACTATGATCAAAAACTTTTAGTACAAGATGTATGAAAGGGAAATACGAGCGTGCTCAGAATGTAAGCTTATAGAAAGCTTAGAGGGTGGTGTAAGTGTGTGTGCAATACGAGCGTACTCAGAATGTAAGGTCAGGGTAATGCGAAATCATGTTGATAAGTACATAAATGCAATCAGCCGTACCAAGGCTATGCAGTGTAAGATATGAATGTTATCGGTCATGTTAAGACCATGCGATGCAAGATGCAGCTCAAGCATGCCAATCCTGATCATATATCATTACAGTTCTCAGTCTGGATAGCCACCGGGGTTTAGTACACTCCAAATGGCATTGCCACTCTCCTAGCCTCACGGTCTAAGTGAGCGTAAGAAATCTCACTATCCACCTGGCTAATAGTTTGCCAATACCTATCCGGCACGTTGATAGTGAACCCATTCTCGAGCTGGTCAAACTCAGCCTAGTATTGCCCCCTACCCTCGGGCGAGTAAAGCCACACTCCTTTCCAACCGACCATGACACAGTGGGAGATGCGACCTCCTGGTATTCAGTTCTCGTGCGCTCATATATCCACTCGGTCTCGACGTTGGAGTCATCCTCTAGTACCTTCGAGTTTAAGAATTTTCACCCAGGGACATCTATGGCGCCCCGATGCTAGAATTAGTATTTCCGGTATCCGATACGGCCATCCACTATGTGCCTGTGGAGGCTATGGCCCTGATATCGCTAAGGCATACAGTAACCACAATCACATAAATGCAAGTGTATGAATCACACTACCAGTCATGCAACAGTCCTACGTGTACCACGCGCTCATATAGGACAACTCCACCTATCAGGAAGCCCATAAACAATCTGTCCGATGGCATATACTATGATCAGTCACTCCTCATATCAAGTATACATATGATGCGTATGATCATGAATCATAGATATATACTAAACATATTATATAGTGATGGACTCCATTCATAACGAAGATGAGCCTAGATGTTCACTCCTCAAGTATAAGGTTGTGATGTAGTAATAAACTCGGTGATACCGAGGTCGAATCCCAAGGGACTGATACTTGTACGTAATCTGAAAATAATCAAAACTAGAACCAGAAGAAGATGAAATCTAAATCACGAATAATTGAAGGAATAATGGTAAAATAGTAAACTAAAATTGGTGAAATTTAAAGGTAGGAAACTAGGGATTCAGAGGATCCACTTGTAGAGATCAGGGAGATCTACGCTTGATTCACGAACTCAACTGGACTTCGAGTCCCATCTTCATCCAGTTGGAAGATATAACCTGTAAATCAATTCTGAACTTCATTTAATCTAGTTTTCAAGAGATCAGACGGGTGTAAATTAGAATGAATTCCTTCACAAAACCATGCCCATGAGACAAAGCAAACAATGAATTAAACTAATTCACAAATTAACTCCGAGTGATGTATGAATGTCAGGAAGAGTTCCGTCATTCCACCATGTCCAAGGGGCGATGGTGAACAACAGGGCGTCCTGGCTTCATAATCACAAGAAAGGAAAAGGAAATACTCAAGCCATCGCAGATCTACTGTAATGTAAGTCACAATAAACCATTAAAAACTAAAAATATTTCTATTATTCAAAACTAGAATCAACATAGTTCATGGCATGAATCAAAGTCGTAGGATCAACCACATCACTCACAAGCTTCACCTCTTAGCCCTAACTAAGAGGTTTAACCCAACATGAATGGGCTAGATCCCTTAAACAAATAAAATAAAATGAAATAAAAAGAAAACAACTCTCTCTTGTGCAGCCACGTCCCAGGAAGGAGAGATCCCCCTTGACTTCTCTCTCTCTCTCTCTTTCTTATATGCAACAGGCAAGACGGTGGAGAGTCAGTGACTGTTACTTACGCAGCCACCGTGCGTAACAGGAAACCACAGGCAGGAAGTTCTTCTTTTCACAGCAAAAACAGGAACTTGATGCTAGATCCGATCCAATCAGTCTCCTTGAGCTTGATCGAAAGTCCCATGGAAGAAATTTGGACGGCCAGGATGGACAGTCCGATCCTGTCCAAGGTCACCGAATGGACCGAAACGTTCGAGCCTCTCTAGACGCTCGTCTGCGTAAAGAGTCTGAAAATTCTGATTTGCGTTAACTGTGGGACCCATGATTAACGTCGAAGAGAAATCCAACCCGTCCATTAGAATCGTGGCGAAAAACAGTTCAGATATGGACGGTTTTGGATTGGTTTGAGTGTGGCCCACTGAATTTCAAACCTACCGTCCGTCCTATGTTTTACAACAATCCACGTGCGCACACGTTCATGGGGCCGAAAAGAGATTTAGAGAGGGTCTTGGCCACCTCCTGGGCCGAATGAACGGTCCTAATCGTCCATGTGATCAACAGTATGGGCCCACTACTCGTCCCAGCGTACGGACGTGCGGACGCTGGTGAAAATAAAAATTTCCATTTTTTTAAGGGAAGCTCAGTCAATCCTCTGTTTGACCGGATTTTCCATCCAATGCATGTGTTGTGCACATGTACCCTACATACATGCAATATACATGTGGAGTCTATCGTGATGTATCTTTGAAATCCACTCCGTCCATCCATTTTTTCACATCATTTTAACGATTGAGACCAAACTTGAAGAATATCTAGATATCAGGTGGGGCCTAAATCAGGATTTTAGGGGATGATTTATTCGTTGGGCCACTTCCACAATGATCCAATGGCTGAAATTTGACGTGTACGGTTAATTTGTGCTCCTCAGGCCATATATGAAGTTTCGAGCCGAACGGATGGTGAGAACCCCGTGATCTTGCATTCTAACTGACTTTCAGGCCACTTGAGCTTCAGTTTCTCGATTTTCTCGGATCTCTGGTGTGTAAATTCGTCAATCTTAGTCCCCTGGGGTCCATCCCATGCTTTGGTGAATTCTGAGAATCAAATCCACACTTTTTGTACATGTTTCCAGTCCAAGCTTGCAATTACACCTTGCATCACAAACACGATTAAAATGGGTCATTAAACAGTATCATGTTCGTAAATCTAGGTAGTAATTGGGGTCTTATATGCAATATTTGACCCTCAACACTAGACAGCCTACACGCTACAAGTATGGGCCTATTAACGGGCCTTAGGGAGAGTGATAATGCAGACATTTAACCAAGATCATCCTACAATGTGGACGTCAAACCAGCATTGCTCCCAAGGCCTGGCCGCCAAAACATCATAACATAAACAATAGAAGGATCATATATTGCAATGGGCCTTAGGTACATCCTGTTGGGCCTCACCCCAAAGGCCTCCAATACATCAAATGGGCCTCATATCATGGTCTCATATATATCAAAGTGGGCCTCAGTGGGTTGGCCACAAATACATCAATTTGGGCCTAATCACATGGGCTTTGCATATGTCACAATGGGCCTCATACAATTCAAGGTGGGCCTTAACAACGGGCCACAAATATATTAAGATAGGCCTCAACAATGGGCCTTATACAAATCAAAGTGGGCCTCAATGGACAACCCACAAATACACCAAGATGGGCCTTATCACATGGCCTTAAAATAATCTCCAAAATGGTTGGACGGTTTGGATGAAACATATGCATCATGGTGGATCCCATGGAAAGAATGGATGACATAAATGAAGTACATACCCCATGGTGGGGCCCACAGTAAAGGAAGGTGTGGATTACAAAACATACATCAGTGGGTCCCATGTGGGGCCTACCATAATGTCTATTTTCCATCCAACCCAGTGATAAGGTCACTCAGACCTGGGGCCCACAGTAATGTTTATTTGCATCCAATTTGTTCATAAGGTCACGTGCACCAGGGGGCCCACTGTATTGTTTATTTGCATCCAATTTGTTCATAAGGTCATGTGGACCAGGGCCCACCGTGATATCTATCTGCTATCCAAACTGTTCATAAGGTCAGGTGGACCTAGGGTCCACGGTGATGTTTATTTGCAATCCAAACTATTGATAAGGCCACGTGGACCTTGGGTCCACTGTACTGTTTATTTTCCTCCAACTGGTTGATAAGGTCCCACGGACCTGGATTGAGGAAAAACAAATATCATATCTGATCCAAAACTTTACAACCCAAAAGGGTTTCAATGGTAAGCGTCCAACCCACTGTTTCTTATGATGTGGGCCACCTAAGGTCCAAATACGGCTGATTTTTAGGTGGCCCACAGCTAGGAGGAGGGCCCACCAAATGCAAGGTGTTGATGGTCGACACACATCAAGTCGGGGCCCACGACTGGGGCCCTCTCGCCACCAGGCGTCACGCGGACGGACGTCTTTGCATCGTTAGTGGAAAGAAGAAGCGCAGCTGCCATTATTTTTTTTTATTTTACGTTTTCTCGGGGTTTCTCCTAGGTGGGGCCCACATTAACAAAATTCACTCGTCCACTCGCTCCTACGGCTCAAGACAAGCGAAACGAGTCTAATATCCGAGGTATTTTGGTGTATAGGATCGTCAGGTGATTTTTTTAACGGTAAAGACCACCATTTTCCAAGCTACGGCCCACCAGATACTCGAATTAACTTCATTTTTTCAGATCAACACTTAAAATGATCTGGGAAACGGGATAGACGGTGTGGATTATATACATACATACAACCCAAACCTCTTTTAAAAAGGATTTTTTTTGTTAGCAATTAGTACACGCCCATGCCAGTACACACACCCATGTTAAATACTCACATCCCTTGGACCCACGTCCAGCGTCCCTGGACGCTGGACAGTGGATACAATACAAGCATCATGGTGGGTCCCACAAGGACGTGGCCCACTTGATCTGGATCGTCATAATGTTTGTGTCTTTCCTTTCCATCCGGGTCTGGACAGCAAGGTGGGCTCCACCAGTGGGTTATCATGTGGTCCACTAAATGGCAACATGGGTACAATATACATATCATCAAGTGGCCCATCAACAATGCAAGAGAGAGAGAGAAGTAGAGAGAAATAGAGAGAGAGAGACAAGAGTCGGTGATGGTGGGGCCCCGCCACTATGGGCCCCACATGATACAACTCATACATCAAAAAGGGTCCCACCAACAAGTGGTCCCTAAAAAAAGAATTTAACGGTGGATCACCTACCTCTAGGCCTCCTTCTTGCTCCCTTAGCCTCCTTAACTCCTTGCCTTTGAGTTCGATGGAGGTAGATGAGGTTTTGATGGTATGAATGAGAGATGAAAGGGTGGGTCACACTTGATATTTTGGGAAGCTTGGAAATGCTTGGACGAGGGGTGGTGTGTTGCTTGGGAGATTGTTTAAGAATGATGAGAGAGAGAGAGGGAAGTGATAGGTGAAAAAGTGATGGAGTGATGGATGAAGTGATGTGAGGGTTGACTTTGGAGTAGCTTGTGTAGGAGAGAGATAAGGGTAGTGTATGGGTTGTTGTACTTGACTTAATGTGTGATGTGAACTTAATTGATGGGATTGATTGATTAATTGATAGGATAGGTTGTAGAGATTCCCTCGAAGTTTGCAACGCGCAACATTTTTCTCGAAATGAACGTGGGCATACGCCTTCTACCCTGGGTATCGGTTAGCTGAGCGAGTCACGGCGTTGGAACCGCGGCGACGGCGCGGTCGCTAAGATACAGGTTTTGGTTCGAGCTGACTTCGGTATGCGGGACCCGGCTTAGGATCACGTGCAAACATTGGATATGGGTCAGGGTTGCCGAAATTCGACCGGGAGGACCGCGGAAGCCAACAGAACGGTACAGACTAGGATACAGATCTTACACACTATGTCATGGTAGGTTGGGAGGGGGTGTGGCCTTATCCACCTGAGAGTAAGGGGCATAGCTAGCTGAGTTTAATCGGCTCGTGATTGGGTCCGCCATTGATGTGTCGGGTAGATATTGGCTAACTACTGGCCAGGCGGATGGTGAAATCTCTTCCACTTGCATGGTCGCACGTCAGTGAGCAGCGATTGCATGTAGAGTGTCCTAAACCCCGGTGATGATCCCATAGATGTACAGTACTGATTTGTGGACTGATTGGGCAGGAGTTGTATACTCAGCATTATACTCATTCATTCATTCATTCATTATCCACTCGGGCCGGTGGTGCGCAACTAATTGTTATGTGTACTTTCGCAATAGCCAGGATTTCGGTTGGGCGCGTGACTAACTTGAGATCAGGAGCTTACCACATTGAGTCTATCTATCCAAATTTAGGTATGTGACTGGTTTGGAGGGAAGTCCTTTGTGATAAGCTCCTTAGCCTGCGATATCACGTACTATCATCCCGACTTCACACTGCAGCTTAGTCATTTCATTCGCACCACATATTGCATATTGCATTACATCCTCAGCATATGGCATTTTGGGTTGCTATGTTTCTGCATTCATTTAACTTAGATAAGGCTGATGGTATTCGTAGCTCTTCAGAATTGCATATGGTATTGTATCATCGGTATCTGATATTTGATTCATTATGTCTCCGCATTACATAACTGACCTACATTACTTTCTCAGTATATGAAATTGGCTTGTTATGTCTTTTCATCGTATATCTTGGATTAGGTTGATGATATTTTTATAGGACTTGTCAGTACTTCTGCTTACTTTGATATTGTATGGTTCGTGGACTTACCAGTATTTCCGTTTGCTCTGATATTACATTCTGAGCATGCATACACTACTTACACACTTACACTACCCTCTAAGCTTTCTATAAGTTTATTCACGATAGATGGATTCAAGTGACGCTAGGACATAATCGTAGCTGAGCAGGAGTAGGAGCGTGCAGCCGAGCCTTATGAAGATTTTATCATATGCATGTATTCTTTCCCTTTCAGCATTGTACTCAAATGATTATATTAGTAGATATGTGATGATGATGTTGTTCTTGTGATTTAGGTATACTTATGGTTATGCTTCTTATGAGACAAATTTATATTGAAAATCCTCCTTATAAGATCCCAAGAACGGAAACTGGCGTATAGCCGCTGGGAGCCGAGAATGGGGTGCTACAAAGGCTATCAGCACCAGATTCGGCAATCGAAAATTTTTTTAGCCAGGTTTCTGAGTTTAGGGTGTGACATGTCTTCCGAGATGTGCCTTGATGGACCAATTAGTATAAGTGGGGCTTGAAAGTCGATCGGAATGGGTGAGCCCGGTCTACACAATTTTGAAACTTTTATACAAAGCCGAATATATATAATGAACAGCCAGAGGTCCACCTAACCGTTATGGAGCAGAGAGGATCTTATTACCCCTCTGATTTTACAGTTAAGATAGCCCCTAAATTACAATCAATAGCTTAAATTGTATAGAGGCAGATCGAATCAGATGAACATTGGTGTATATATTTTTTCTCTCTTCTCTCATCAAATGTAAGACCCGTATCATAGACTGTACCATTTCATAGGTTCTTGCGGTCTTTTCGGTCAAATTTCGGTAACCTTCGACCCTTAACCGGCATTGCGCATGACCCTGATTCACACGCTATCAACCCGAGTCGACTCAACCCGAGACTTGTACCATTGCGACCGCACCGTCGCCGCGGTTCTGATGCCGCGACTCGCACGTCGAGGCGATACTCTGGCCAAGAGATGTGGGTCAGCGTTCGGTGCGAGGAAAACGCCGCGCGTACGAATCCCGAGAGAATCTCAATGAGATGTCACATCAATCAACCATCAATCAATCCCATCAAGTCAAGTACACATCACTTCACACTCTTTCCCAAGCAAGCCCCAAAGTCAAAAAGACTCTTACACACCCATGCCTTTCTTACACAAAATTGCCACAAAAGTCAAAAAAAGGCTCTTACACACATCCATCAATCCATCAACCATCTTTCTCTCTCTCCTTTTACAACTCTCTCTCCCCTTCATTTTCAAACCCATTCCAAGTAACCCAAAACCTCTCACACGTCCAAGCCTCTCCCACCTCTCCCAAGCAACAAGTGTGGCCCACCTCTTCCTACCCTTCCATCTTCCATCTCAACCATCCAAACCTCATCTCCTCCATCGAAATCGAAGTTAAGGAGCTAAGGAAGCCTTGGGTGCAAGTAGAAGAACCGGTGGGTGATTTTTGGATTTTTGTTTTCATCCATTTGTTTGATGTAAGGGCCACATGTAGTGGGACCCACCTTGATGTAGTTTTTGTACCAAAGAGGGACCCATAGTGGCGGGGCCCCTCCATCTTTGCCGGTGACTATCTCTTTCTTTCTCTCTCTTTCTATGATCATGGCCCACCTATGATGTATGTATTTTATCCATGTCGTCCACCGAGTGGCCCACATGGAAGTCCATTGAGACGGGC
This sequence comes from Magnolia changhungtana, assembly GCA_030180095.1. NCBI lineage: Eukaryota > Viridiplantae > Streptophyta > Magnoliopsida > Magnoliales > Magnoliaceae > Magnolia > Magnolia changhungtana. The sequence goes on from JASAUF010000283.1 coordinate 1,708,379, forward strand.
CCAAATGAAGGAAAACACCAATATCAGTTTGATCCAAGAGTGTGGCCCACCTGATGTGGGGCCACCATGTTGGGAAAGGCCATCCAAACCGTCCATTCATGTGGGGTTTACTTGATAGGTGAGCCCTTTCATCGGACGCTGCCACCTACTTTAACACACACACAGGTACTTATATGTGTATATACAATACATACAGTATATATTCCATATATTATATATTATATAATATCATATATTAATGGGTGGGCCACTGCTCGTGGGACCCACCCACTGGCAGCTCTGTCCATCTATCCAGTGGGACCCAGCACCTCACGAGGTGTGTGGACCACACGTGGTGTATGGGTCTTACCCACGCCGTCCACCCATTTCTTTTATATCGGGACGTCCATGTATGGACGGCCAGCAGCAGGGCATTGCCCCTCTTGGCGTCAGCATCCAAGCCGTCTAGATGGTGGGACCCATCTGCCATTTGACGTCAGCAGTTTTTGTGGGTCCCACGTGTGATCCGGACCGTCCAGACGGTGGGACCCAGATCCACGGCTCAATGGTAGACGGAGTGAAAATACCTTATTTCAACGCTGAGGTCTTGCCAGCCATCCCTACTGGCGGTGGCAACAGTGAAGTGTCAGCGGACGTGGGTCCTGGGGACCATCCTAGCCACACCGTCCATCCACGCCATGGGCCACACCATATCACAGGTGTTTAATCCAGACCGTCCACCGTCTTTAGACGGTGGGACCCACCCCACGTGTGGGGATAACACCATGATGCATGTTTTTATCCAGGCCGTCCAAGGCCTGGACGGTTGTCTCACAAAATCTATATTATATTATATAATATATATTAATATCATATATGATATGGTGGTGGGCCCTACGTGGGACCCACCTCTGTGGTATTGTCAGGAAAGAAAAGAACAGAAAAAGAAAGAAAAAGAAAGGAAAAGAAGAGGGGCACGTGGCACCCTCTCTCTCTACATCTCTCTCTGACGCTCTCTCTCTCTTCATCTCTCTCTCTCTCTATATATCTCTCTCTATATCTCACTCTCTCCAACTCACGTGCTTTCTCCCTCTATCTCTCTCTCTCTTTATATTATTATTATTATTATTATTATTTCTTTTATTTTCTCTCTCTGTCTCTCTCTCTTTGAACTTTAGTTCGTGTAGGTCCCACATGATGTAGGTGTTTTACACACGCCGACCATCCGACGGTGAGACCCACTCCCTATGTATGTGCTCTATCAACGCCGTCCATTATTTGAACGACGGGGCCCACCATGATGCATGTGTTGCATCCATACCGTCCACTATTTAGGAGATCATTTTATGGCATGGAAAAAAAAATGGACGAAATAGATCTAAGTGCAAGTGGGCTCCACCATTCAAATAAGTAGACCGTGTCATCCACCGTTCAAACTCCTAAGGGCCACGGAAATTTCTATTTGTTTTCATTTCATCTATTTCTATGTTAACCTGTGAATAGGTCGGATCTCAAAAATATATGAGGGCGGGCCCGATTTGAAATACCTGAGGCCCATTTGACTCAGCCCATTTGACTTGGCCCGATTGATTCGGCCCATTCGACTCGGCCCATTTGATCGGCCCATATGTCTAGGCCCATTTGATGTATCTAAGGCTCACGGGTTATGACCCATTGCAATGCGCATAAGGCCCATTGGTGCGGCCCATTGATGTGGCCCACTTGACGAATGAAAGGCCCATATGATATGACCCATTTGATGTATCTAAGGCCCAAAGGGTGAACCTAAGGCCCATTGTAATGTGTAACCTCAACCTGGTTCATGTAATGATGTTTACGACGGGCAATGCCTTGGGAGCAATGTTGGTTTAACGTCCACATTGTCTAATAATGTTGGTTGAATGTCCGCATTATGACTCTCCCTAGGGCCCATTGTTAGGCCCATACTTGTAGGCCGTCTAGGCCCATCTTCGTTATAAACAGCATCCATCACCGTATAACATGTTTAGTATTGTCTCATAATTCATGATCATACGCATCATATGTATGCTTAGTATGAGAAGTGACTGATCATAGCATATGCCTTCGGGCAGATTGTTTAGGAGCTCTCGGTTAGGCGGTGTTGCCCCACATGAGCGCACGAGATGCGCAGGATTGCTGCATGACTAGATAGTGTGATTCATGCATTCGTGTATGCCCTAGCGACATCAGGGTCGTAGCCTCCACAGGCATATGATTGGATACCGGAAATCTTGTTCTACATGGGGTGTTATAGATATCCCTGGGTGAAAGTCCCTAAACCCTTATGGTACCAAGAGATTGCTCCAACGTCTAGACCGAGTGGGAGCATGAGCGCTGATGGCCGATTACCAGGAGGCCGCGCTTTCCACTGTGTCGTGGTCGGTTGGAAGGGGGTACGGCCTTACCCGCCCGAGAGGAGGGGGCAATGCTAGGCCGAGTCTGACCAGACTCGAGGAATGGGTCCGCTATCGACGAGCCGAGCCCGATATTGGCAGGCGGGTAGTGAGGTCTCTTCCACTTGCCGCGCGATGGGGCAGTAATCTGGTTTAGAGTGTACTAGACCCCGGTGATATCCCAGATTTTGAGTTGTACTGATATGTGGACTTAGATGAGGATTTGTATGCTTGAGTTGCATTTCGCATCGCATGGCCTTGGTATGGCCGACATTTTTCATGTCTTGCATCGCCTAGCCTTGGTACGGCTAGTGGTATTCATGGATTCATCAGCATGTTCCACGTTACTCTGATACTACATGTCTGCATTACTACCTTGCGCATACACTTTCACCACCCTCTAAGCTTTCTATAAGCTTATGCACGACCGTTGCGTGCAGGTGACGCGAGGACGCAGCAGCGCTGAGGTAGGAGCTCAGAGCAGATCTTTTTGGAGCTTTTGTCCATCCTCATTATATTTCCCTTTATGCTCATTGTACTTGTAAAGTTTTTTATCATAGTGGAAATGTGATGGAGTTTTTGGTTGTTGTTTGTGGGTTATGCCTTTGGTTATGCTTATTACGAATTAAACCGATGTTGAAAATCCTCCTCGTAGCATCCCAGGATCGGAACCTGGCGTATGGGCGCTGGGAGCCGAGCATGGGGTTCTATGGAGGCTGTCGGCACCGGATTCGGCGATTGGGAATTTTGTGAGCCCGGTTTCCGAGTTTAGGGCGTGACATCAAATCTCTCTCTACCGCAATGCCTGCATTATCATATTCCTATCTTTATAAGAATGATCGAACCTTTACACATCCCCATCTTTATAAAAATGATGGAAGGAAGAGTTTTAGATGATAGCTTATGATGGTCTCATCCAATATCTCTCATATCCCTACCTCTTTCAAAATTGAATTTAATCTTTTCTCTTTCAAATTTAAATTTGAAATAACGAAGTCCAAATGAACAAAAGTTGGTGGGCCCAAGGGTCCATATCCAACAGGATCATGGTTAGGTGATTTTAATCGTTGGCTTGATGGGCCAGTCGAGCCCATTGTGCTTGTCTAATCTAAGAGTCAACCAACTAATCAAACAGCCCAAATCGATCATTCATTGCATGCATCAATTGTTTACACCTATTTTCGACGCCTTGGCATGGGCTAATCACAGGCCACCACATGTCGTGACCACGTAACTACAATTGGAGTAAGACATACTCTTAGCTGAGAATATCGTTGTTCGCATTTCCTTCGGTGATACGTATTTTGTTATAAATGTGAAGGCACAAGCCCTTATGCCTACCTTTTAAAGAACAAATCAGCATAGGTCACATGGCCACGATTATCGTGCACATTAATGAGGCAAAATACCTACCACATTTATAAAAGATCCGTCAAGAGAACATATCTTATCACGAATCCAACTATGATCTTCTCGGAGAGGTCATCTCTCACGATCCTTCCAAAATGGGAGATCTTCCTAAAGACGTTTAGAGAAACTGTAGCGTTTGAGAAGTTTCTAAACCTATTCATGGCTTGGTCCCAAATCGAGAGAGATGGACACATCGGTCCAATCAAGCCTTTTCCCCCATACCTTAATCAAAATCAAGAAAATGGGACAACTAGATCCAAAATCTAGTTTGACCAATCTCCGATCAAAGGTGTGGGAGATCTTAATGTGATGGATTTTATCCATCTATTCCTTCCAGCACTCCAAACCATCAAGGTGGTAAGATCCGACGGATGAACAACCTCGATTTCTTAGAGGGATCCATTCCAAATCAGCTCGTGAGGCTCCCAGAACCTGATCTGGTGGCGCAAATCCAAATAGACTTTGGTGGTCCTAGGTCTGATCTTTAATGGGCCTATAAACACCCCATGGTCAATTGAGGCTTAGTCAATTTTGAGCATACTGGGCTGAGGCTCAGCCCGTTTTGAGCACACCTGATACTCCTTCCACCGGTTACGGGTGGTTTAAGCTTGGTTTGCACGAGCCTCGCTTTTAAATGAAGCTATATGTCGAGAGAACCGAACCTGGTTAAATCCGGTCATGTATACCTCTCCAAATTCCTATAAAATGGGAGTATGGTGAGAGAGTTAGAAAAGAGGACTTCAGCAAAGTGTTTGCTAAGAGACAAAAAGAGAAAGCCAAGGCCAGAGACAAAGCTTCTGCCCCTGACCTCTATTATCCAAAAGTCAAGAAGCTTGGCTTTCCTTTTATTCTCTTAAACTCTTCCACTCTCTCAATCTCTTTCATTCTTTCGATCTCTTGTCTTTCACTTCCATTTATCAAAACCAAACCGTATTCTCGATCTATCCTTTTTCTAGTTCGTATACACCGATAAACCCTTTGTTATTTATACTTTGAACACCTATGAGTAGGCTCTACTCTAACATCACGTAAATTATGTTCTATAGTTGCCTTTCTTGAGAATCTTTTATATCATAACACATTACTTAAAGGAGGAATCGAAAACTCTTTGTTCTTTTTCTTTTCCATAATTTTATTGAAAAATCTTTTTTCTACTGTTATCATTTTGTTTTCAATTTATCTTTTGTAGTTTAGACATATAAAGTTTAATATTTTACTGGAAGTTATTTGAATCATCTTTAGAAGCGTAAAACCTTGCAAAGTAAAGACCGTATTTCACACTGATGGTAAAAGGGTGCCTAACATCTTCTTTTTTTTATAACCGAGAACCTTACTCAAAATTTGTGGGGCAGATCAAACTAGGAGTCGTTTGATCAGGAATTCTTCATTTTCTCGATCTCAAGGCAATTTCATGGATTTTAGCCTAATGTGGATTGTAAAGCCTTTATTTTAACTATTGGCAACTCCAAAATAGTGCTCAGTTGACCAATTCTATTACCCCCGCGAAATGCAGCATACAACCTAGAACCCTATCGAGTTATTGCAAACCAAGTGCACACCCCCTGGGGCTCATTGTCCAAGGATATAAGCATGTTGCATGAGGGGTTAAGAATGGTATAAGTATAATTATTAGCTTCTCTTCTCAATCCCTCCACGATGTTCAAATATAGAGGTATTAGCTATGGATTCTACTGGATCTGGACCAACTTTGAATCTAGGCCTTCATACATTATTGCATGTATCAACCAAGCACATAAAATAATTAACCGCTCTTCTCAACCCCTACGCAAGGTTCGAGTATGGAGGTCTTATTTATAGGTTTCATTGGATCTAGATAGACTTCGGATCTGGGCCTTCACATGCTATCACACGTATTAACTAAGCATATAGTATTCTAAGTTTATGGAAGACGTGTGTTCTGTGACTTGTCGGGTGTATGAATCCTTTCACATAAGAAATCTAAGTAAATTCTAGTTCAACTCATGCAACCAACAAACGATTCGATAGGGACACCTAGGGTCAGTCTGAGGGAAAGTTTTCGTGAGTGTTCATAGGTTCACGAAGATCTCTGCAAAGGACTGGCCACAAGAAGAAGATCCGAGAAGACAGGGAGCTTAAATCTAACCGGAATCATTCCCAAACCAAGTCGTGAATTTTGGAGCAATCAAAGGAATTATCATATCTAAAACAAGGGCATAAGCATGAAGGATCCAAAAGTAATAAGGAAACCATAGTGAGGGTTTCACCACCTCGATGATCTATAAAAGGAGCAATCAAAGAATAGCTCGAGGCTCTATGATAAATACATCAACCTATCTTTTAGTTATCTTTTCTTTATATTTCTTAGAATAACTTAGCTTAGTTTAACTACTGCCTAGCCGCTCCCACGACAGTACCTTAAGATTAAAGATAATTTTTCTGCAACCTTAAGTTGTAGATCATGATCATCTAAATTTTGATTTGGTTGATCACACTTGCATCGATCGTCTATTCTGATAGGCACATCAGGTATTAATCCTTTTATTTTATTTTATTTATTTGGTGGTCTCGCAATTTGTTGATTGTAATAAACATAAATTCCAAATGTTAATGAAATCATCTATATTTTACCTTATTTAATTTAAATGTGTATTTTTGTTCATTTGAAAATTGTTTTAAGTAAAGTGTTGGTGAAATAATAAGTTTTTAAAGCCATAGACTCACGCACGTCTATTGTCACAGGGCGAAAAAAACTCATTTGAAAGGATTAGCTTCTTTTCCTTTTACTGGTCACCTAAACATACACCAATATTGGTGGCTAAAAAGACTCTTGATCTCCAATTCCAATCTCCAATATGTCTGTCTGGTGGGAGAAGACAGCAGCAATTCAATCAACCTTGGAGCTAGCCGATCTTATCATGCACTTACATTTGACTCACACATATGTATCAAATTTAGACAATATATCACATTAGTACAGTTTGATTGAACTTTGATACTGTGGAGAGCGCGATGTATAACGCTCAGGCACTCAGAAGTTGTGCATGGGGCAGATATTTGCTCTTAAAAAGTCATCTAGATAGTGACCCATTTTAGATGGATTATAAAACAATAGTTATACAGATGGAGGTCCTAATTTTATGATCAAAGTAAAAAGATAATCAACGGTTGGGATTCAACGAACAAAATTACATAAATCAGATGTTATTAGAGCTATACACGAGCAGACTAAGGCTCGAGTACTCGCTCGACTCAACTCGGAATACTCGACTCGTCTGAGTTAGAGCCGAGTACGAGCGGGTTTCCACGACTCGTTTAGATTGCGAGTAGAGTACGAGTCTAGAGGTACTCGACTCGTACACTTATATATAAGCCTGCCCGAAAAATAGAACCCTACCCCACCCATCATTTTCAAGCAGCGCCCAAACCCTTCCTTCTCCCTCCCAGCGAGCATTCGAAAAAAACCCTCTCTCTCTCTCTCTCTCTCCCCCCTCCCTCTCCCAGCGCTCGTCCAGCCGTCCCTCTTCTTCCCTTTCTCTCTCTCTCTCACTCGCCCGTGTCCCCCTGTCAGCAGTCTTGACCGACCGCTCGTCGTCCTGCGACTCCGTCAGGTGCCCCCTGTCCAGTGACGGAGCTCGTCCCTGCCACTCATCCAGTGCCGTAACTTGTCCCTGTTACGTCCGTCATCGCCCTGCCCTGCACGCAGCTGCCGGTCGTTCCTGCCCTGCACGACGCAGCTGCCGGTCGTTCCTGCCCAGCTCGCTCGGTAAGGTTTTGGCCTTTTGGGATTAACCTGATATTTGTGTTTTCTCTTGATATTTGGGATTAACCTGAAATTTCTAAACTTCAAGTTGATGCCGTGCCCTAAAATAAGGAACCATCCTAACCGTTGATTACCCTTTTGGGATTACCCTTTGGACTATCAAACCAATAGCAACAAGCAAGCCACTGTCCCAAATCAGATTGGCGGAACCATCCTAACCGTTGATTTATGCTCATACTCGAACTCGCCTCGAAAACTCGGACTTGACTCAACTCGTTTACTACTCGTACTCGGCTCGTACTCGAGTGAGTAGAGTACGAGCAGGGAGTCCATACCTGTTGGCCGAGTAGAGCCGAGTACAAGCAGCACTCAGGCATTAAGAGCCAAGTACAAGTAGGGCGATACTCGACTCGACTCGTGTACAGCTCTAGATGTTATGGTCATCCAATTAAAAACTTATGTTAACCTATCTACTATGGTTTCATGATTTTGACGGTTTATTTTGAGTTAGATATATGCCACGTGTACAATTTACATGTGGCCGTGTATCATTCTGTCATACTTCAGAAGAGTATCAAATAAGAAAACATAACACGGTGTCGAGCAAAACAGGTCCACCATGACACGTGTCAAACATCCTAACCTGTCCATCAATCGTCGCGAGACCCTGATGTATGGTCCAGATACCGAAAGTAAGCCCGATCAATTACTCAGGTGGGCCAAGCCATGGGAAGGGAATGCCCACCGTTGGTTTGTAGAGCTTACCGTGCTATTTATATTGCATGCAACTCATCCATCTTGTACGTCCCACCTGGATTATGAGACCAGAAATCTGACCGTTGCGAAACTCAGATGGGCCACGTGATTTTAAAGGTTTGAGTGGTGATTTTGGTAAACGGACCGGCTACTCACCCTACCACTAGCCAATGGCTAGTGGTCAGTGCTCTGTGGGCCCCACCATGATGTTTGTGTTTCATCCATGCCGTCCACCCATTCTTCCAGATTATTTTATGTAATGAGCCCAGAAATGAGATTGATCCAAATATCTTGTGGACCGCACAATGTTGATTAAATGCCCACCATTAAAAACTTATTGGGACCACAAAAGTTTTGGATCAATCCGATCTCTCTCTCTCTCTCTCTCTCTCTCTCTCTCTCTCTCTCTCTATATATATATATATATATATATATTATATACACACACACATGGAAATGCTCACCTGTGAACCAGTTCGTACGTAATACGTACGCCAACTTTTTCAGAACCCATCATACGTAGAGCTGGGCATCGGACCGATTCGGATTGGATTCAGCCCAACTCGACCAAGTCCGAGTTTTGTACAGCTTGACCCAAATTCGGTCAGATTCGGAACCGAGTTTGGGTCATCTGACCCAATCCGATCAATTATGATGTTAGACTGACCCGAACCGAGTCCGAATCAGTCAAAATAACTGAGTCGGATCTGATTGGCTAATGTTCGGACTGAGATCTTTTTTTAAAAAAAATCACCGTTAAAATTTATAAAAAAATCACCGTTAAATTTTATGTAGAGCCCACCGTAATGTTTATTTTTCCATCTAATCCACCAATAACGTAACAACTGATGTAGAGGAAAAACAACTTTCATATTGACCTGAAACTTCCATGACCCTTAAAAGAGTTTCAACAGTAGATGTTCAACCCCCACTGCTTTTTGAAAGTGTAGTCCATCTGATTTTTAGATCTGTCTTATTTTTCGGCTCAAGCCTTAAGACGAGCCTACCAAATGGATGGACGGTTTGGATATAACAGATACCTCCTGATGGGACCCACATAATTTGCTAATGTCATTACAAATATACACTGGTGCACGGTACATCTGCCAGCTGCAGGATGTCTCGTCACGTCAACGGATTTCATGCAAAAGCCTTCCGCATGAAGTTACCGCACCTAAAGTTAGGTGGGGCACACCGTGATGTTTGCGACAAATCCACACCTTCCATCAGTTTTGTGAGATCATTTTAGGACTTGAGACCAAAAATAAATAGGATCCAGGACTCAAGTGGGCCGCAATAAAGGAAAATGTGTAGGGAAATTCTTGCCGTTGAAACGTTCCTAGCGTCGATGGTGATGTTTTGTGCCATCTTCACCGTTTATAACGTCGTTCCTATTGGGTTGAAATGAAAACACAAATACTAGCATGATTCAAAGCTTCTGTGGCCACACGAATATTTCAATTGTAGACATTCAATCCTCAGTTTTTGGCCCACCTGAGTACTAAATCCAGATCAGTTTTTGGCTTGTGTCCTAGAATGAGATCACAAAACGGATGGATGGAGTGGATTTCTCAAAAAAATCACTGTAAGCCCCACCTAAATTGGAGCATAGGAACTCGCTGCGAAAGGCTCTCGCCCGATGGGAGCTTTACACCCGTACATAACTTCTCCAGCAAGCTTTATAAAAGAGTAGCTGTCTGTAGCTAGCCTCTACCTAGCACGAAATTGGATTGCGTACTGAGTAAACTTAGTTGGGCCCACCTTGAATGTATGTGGTCTATCTACGTCGTCCATCTGTGTTTTGAGATCATTTTAGTGGTTGAGCCTAAAATTGAGGTATATCTAAAGCTCAAGTGGGCCATACCACAGGAAACTGTGGGAATGATGATTTTCACCGTTGAAACCTTTCTATGGCCCACCATGATGTTTATTTGTCATCCAACATGTTCATAATATCACAAAGACATGGATGAAGTGAAGACACAAATATAAGATTGATCTAAAACTTCCGTGGCCCCCACGAAATTTTCAATGGTAGATTGTCAATTCACACTGTTTCTAGTGGTGTGGTCCATTTCAGCCTTGTATATTCTTAATTTTTGGACTATAGACTTAAAATTATTTTCTAAAATGTATGGACGGAGTGGTTAAAATGTATGAATGACTGTAGGACCCACAGAGTTTACTCAGTATGCAATCCGTTTCCACCTAGCACCAGCTGTATAGGTGCAACGTGTCGTGCAAAGGCATCATGGACGCTCCTCGAGCTCTGAGCTATGAGAACGGTTCAAAGGAGATCAAAGTTACATGGCCCCACAGTGATGTATTTATTATATCTACACCGTTCATCTATTTTTAAAGATCATTTTAGAGCATTATCCAAAAAAAAAATATTATATCCAAAGATCATCTGGACCACACCATAAATAGTGGCAGAGATAATGATTTTCACCGTTAAAAAATTTGTAGGCCCACCATCACGTTTATTTTACATCCAATCTGTTCGTAAGGTCACACGTACCTAAACGAAGAAGAAAAACAAATTTGATATTAATCCAAAACTTCGGTGACCCTAAAAAGGTTTCAATGGTAAACGTTCAATCTCAGCTGCTTTCCGTAGCGTGGTCCACTTAATGGTTAGATCTATCTTATTTTTTGTCTCAAGCCTTAATAAGATATTGTCAAATGGATGGACAGTTTGGATATAACACATACCTTATAATAAGACCCAAAGAACTTGTTAACATTACACCAGCCAATTCACTTTCGTCTGACTTTGGGGTCTGACCGTCAAGAAGATGTAAACAGCCTTATGTCATTGCTGCTATGATTATCTCTCTTTCCCTTTTCCGTATGGGGCTATATACCATTTTTCGATCTATATCTCTCTCCACCAGAGAAATTTCATAAAGCTCCGAAACCCAACTTTGCCTTCTTCTTCAATAGACGGGGAGAGACAGATTTTCTTCAACAAACAGCGAGAGACAGATATAAAGAGAGAGACAGATATAGAGAGATAGAGAGATGGAGTTGACGGGCTGGTGTACATAGGGCGGGATTTTTTGGCGCCGAACCTAAAACTAGGTGGTGAAAGTAAAAAATATAATTATATATATATAAAGAGAGACACTGATATAAAGAGATAGAGAGATGGAGTTGACGGGCTGGTATACATAGGGCGGGATTTTTTGGCGTCGAACCTAAAACTAGGCGGTGAAAGAATATATATATATATATATATATATATATATATATATACACACACACACACACTCTAATATATACGGTCCGAATCAGGTCTGTCCGAATCGGATCCAATCGAATCGGGTTCCGGATCGGGTCTGTTTGGAACAAGGCCTACCCGATCCTGACCATATATATTTTCGGATCTGGATTACGCTACCCGATCCTGCCCAATCCTAACCATCGGTTCTATTCGAATCGGGTCTGATCGGGTCTGATCGGGCTGGATCCACCGGTTCAGGTATGAAATGCCCAGCTCTAATCATACGTGATATGGAAAAGGTACAATGAGCTCGAGCTAATTTTAACGCCCCATGAGGTTGAGCTATGTGGGCCCCACCGTGATGCGTTTTAAACATCTACCCCATCAGTCAGATGCATCATTCCATCGTGGGCCTAGGTCTCAAAAATCAAGTCAATCCGTGACTTGTGTGGATCACACCACATACAGAAGTGGGGAGGGACCGTGCACCATTAAAACATTCATAACCATTTGAGGGCCCACCGAGATGTATTTTGCAAATCCAGCCCATCCATTATGTGTGTCCCACTTGAAGGAGGGTTCAGACCAAGTTTCAGGCACATGCAAAACTCAGGTGGGCCCCACCAAGTGCTTTTATATGTTTTAACGGTGTCTTCAAATAATTTTAGATGGTATGGCCCACCTGAGTTCTGTATACGGCTGATTTTTGGGATATCCGATAATTTAAAGGGTACCCATCAAATGCACAGTGTTGATGGTCGGAACACATCACGGTGAGGCCCACACAGCTCGACCTCACGGGAGCTTATCGTAAGCTGGAGCGCATTGCACCTTTTCCCACACACACACACACACACACACACACACACACACACACACACACACACATATATATATATATATATATATATATATATATATATATATATATTCCCTTCATCCAAGTTTGTATGACCTAATCAACAGGTTAGATGTCAAATAACCATTACATGAGATTTAGATCTACCTCATTTTTTTGGAACAAGCCCTAAAATTATCTTTCAAAATGGATGAACGGCATGGATAAAACACATACATCATGGTGGGGTCCACATGGCACCGAGCATTAGCCACCTGGCTAGTGGCAGCTTCACTAGCCAAACCGCGTCCGTGGTTTTGCATGTGGTGAGTCCCCCTAACTCTTGGGATATAGCTGATTTCGCATACCGTTTCTACGGTGGGCTGCATCTGATGCATGTGTTGGATGCCATCCACATGACTCTTATGAATGAGCCAGGCTGGCCCATTCATAGGGCTGAGCATGGGCTTAAAACTAGGCCTAAGGCAGGTTGGGCTTACATTTTAAGCCCGTTTAATAATGGGCCTCGCTCACACTTCCTTTAAGAGCTCATCAGCCCAGCCCAGTCCAGCCCATTAAGAACTTCAAGGGCATTTTCGTCATGTACCATGGACGTTGGGGCCCACTTAATAAACAGTTAACTATTGTGTGGGAGTGGATTAGGTGAGACCCCGGATGAACTGAGGTGGGTGGGACCCCTGACCGTGGGGCTCACAGTGATGTATGTGTCTTAAATCCACACCGTCCAATCATTTTGAATGCTCATTTTAGGGTATGATCTCAAAAATGAAGCTGACTCAAATTTTAGGTGGACCACACCACAGGAAACAGTCGTGATTGAATCTCTGCCATTAAATCTTTATGGATTGCACCGGAATGTTTATTTGCCATTGAACTTGTTGATAAGGTCACAACCACCTAGATGAAGAGACCACACAAAACTATCTTGACCCAAAGCTTTTGTGGCCCACAAGAAGTTTTTAATGGACAATCAGCCCTATTTCCTGTACTATGGCCCATCTGGGATTTGGAACTTCATTTTTTTTGGATGCCTTAAAATGATCTTTCAATCTGGATGGACGGCGTCGATGTAGTCACATACATCACAGTGGGCCCCACAGTCAAGGGTCCTACTCACCTCGGTGGACCGGGGTCTCACCTAATCACCTCCCTATGGATTTTATAGGGACCGTCCATCCAATTTTTCATGTCATTTTAAGTTATAATCCCAAAAATTAGGCATATCCAAGGTTCAAGTGGACCACACAATGGGAATTAATCACTTACCATTGAAAACTTCCCATGGGCATTGGATCAAGCTGAATTGTGTTTACGAACGGGTTGGATAGAAAATAAAAATCACAGTAGGCCCTAAGGTTTCAATAGTGGGAGTCATTAGCATTAGCATTGACTCCCACTATTGAAACCTTGAATCTGCCAATTATTTTTTTTAGCTCATATCTTAAAATGGTATGGCAAAATGGAAGAACCATGTGGATAAAAGTCATAAATCATGGTGCCCCTTAGAGCCCAGCATGTCCCAAGCTCGGAATGGCAAGGATAGTATTAGATCCGTTGTGAAAAAGTGTGGCCACATGTAGCACTAAGAAAGGAAGAAGGGCACTAAAATAGTTTAAATGATGTATTCTATACTTTTTTCAATATTGTGGTTTACTCATGATTTAAACCTGCATCATTCTTTTAGGTTAACTCACGTAACTCACCTAATATAAGCATACTCATACCATAATTACAACACCTTGATCCATAGCTCAAGTGGTAGACTAAGTGAAAGCAACCTTATCTCAACACTGAGGTTTTGGTATCGATCCCTAGCGGGGGGGTAGCTACCTGTGACGTGTGAACTGACAGTGCGTGTACTAACAAGCTAACCAAAAAAACAATACCATAATTACATCAGCTCATAGAGCCTTTCATTGCATGGACTCTCTAATAATATACTTTAGCCCATATTACAAGAAGAGAGTTGGTAGCAGATACACACGAAATACATGAATTTCAGGCCTAACATTTAAGTTCTTCTTGGGCCATGGGCCTGAATGTTACACCCAAATCCAAACATGGAAGATTTAGATAGGCCTACATTCATGGTTGTTCTAGATCTCAAATAGAAAATTAAGCCCAAGCTCGTTAAGAGACCTGGATGGGCCGAAGCACATTTCCTTTCCACTAACCATGAAAATGGTTTGGCCTGACATAGAGTTCACCAAATTTGGCCATTCGGCTCATAAGGCAGCCGGGGCCTTGAAATCGGTGGTAAACTAACAATCTAACTCAACATACAGGTGTGGCCCATCTAGTGACTGGAACAACCTAATTTTTGTGAAGGTATGTCTTACACAAGTGGCACGTTTGGGGGAACGTGCAATTAGCTCTGAAGTAGAGATGGGTCGAAACCGTACGTTTAGTGTGTCCTTACTACGAACGGCCCTCAGGTGATGTTAAAGCCAAATGGAGAAATCTAATACACTATTAATGGCCTTCAAATGGACGATTATGAAGGACTCCTTGATTCAAAAGAAGAAATTGACAGTAAGGATTATCCATTCGATTTAATTTTCAACAAAGGGCAATCTAGGGACACATCCAACGGTTAAAATTTTAGTTGGCTCTTGGATTCTGAACTGATCGAGTCTGGCCCATTAAAAATTTTAATTTTGCTTGGGCTAGGCCTGGCCATTGAGAGCCTAATGGGTTTGCTTTCCCACTCAAAACTGAATTACATAACAAATGCAACAATTGTACATGTGGCATGCTTGTACCCTATTGATGTAGAGCGGGTTGCGGACGGTTTCATGGCCAAGATGGATCAGAAAAGGCCCACTCGACGATAGAAGTGATCCGGACCGTCAGACCTTAGATTGAGCGTATCTCACAATCTGAAATGAGTTATCGGGCATAAAATATATGATTTTGGGGTAAAATGAGTTACTTTAGCCATCCAACCCGGCTATGTTGGGCTGCACAAGCCGGATTTGTAAAATACCCCTAGATCGACGATCGTTAGGGCTGTGCATCGAGCCGAGTTAAGTCAAGGTGGGCCAAGCTTGGCTTGGCTTGTCCGTGCTCTTCTCGAGTTCTAGCTCGAGCTCAAGCTCGAGCTTACTATTGAAGCTTGGCTTGTTTGCCAAAACTTTCGAGTCAAGCTCAAGGCGAGCTAATGGATCGAGTCGAGGTGAGCTTACCTCAAGTCGAGTCGAGTTTGCTCCCAACTTGACCCAACCTGCAACCCGCACCTGACTTAATCCAGCAACCTGACCCAACCGACCCAACCCTCAAATCAAATATTTAATTAATAATACACACATACACACACACACACTATATATATATATATATATATATATTAGATAAAACCATAAATGGTACTTTGTTGTTGATACTGAGAGAAAGAGAGAGAGAGAGAGAGAGAGAGAGAGAGAGAGAGAGGAGAGCTCAAGTGAGTGTAGGTTGTACAGCTGAGACAAGCCGAGTAGACGTCGAGTCAAGCTCAGGCGAGTGACTGAGTGAGAGAGAGAGAGAGAGAGAGAGAGAGAGAGAGAGAGAAGCTCGAGCACGGCGGGTTAGGTAAGGAAGGAAATGGTATAAGAGAGACGGACGGGTATAATAGGGTTTATGTTTTAATTTTTTTAAAAATAAATATAATATAATATACATTAATATATAATAATAATAATAATAATATATTCAAGTCGAACCGAGCTCGAGCTTCGAGCCAAATCGAGTTCGAGTCAAGTCGAGTCAAACTCCAATATGTTTGAACTTGCTTTGTTTTCAAAACGAGTTGGGTCATGTAAAGCTTAGCTCGCCTTGATTCATCATTCGAGTCGAGTCAAGTCGAGCTAAATCAAGCCAAGTCGAGTGAGCTTTTCGAGCTAGCTTGGCTTGTGTACAGCCCTAACGGTCGTTTCTCTATTTTAATTCCGTTTTTACTATAAATAGTAAGTTTTAGTTTGATTATAACTCTTCATCCATTGGGCTTTAGGAGTTGCACCCAACGTGAAAAGAGCTTAGAATAATTAGGAGAAAAGCTTGGTGATTCCAAATAGGACACTTACTATTTTTGGCCGAAAACCCTGCGCACTCGTAGACATCACGACCGTCTATAAATAGTAAGTTTACTATTTATAGTAGGTTGCGAATTCTAGGAGTTTTAGTTGTAGTTTGCTTCTGATTTCTCTTCCATTACTTGGTATCCCTATTTAAAGGGTTGTGAACACATTTATTTGATTCATTAATTAATTTCAAATTTTATGGAATTTATTTTCTATTTTTGATTGCTTTCTTTCTCGTGGATTCGAGAAGCCTCAGTGAGGAGTCCAGCGAAGTTCCGTTGATTCGGAACAGTTACCCTCTCACATTCATCCCTGCCTCAATTGGTATCAGAGCGAGGATTCCCCTCGGGCCGATGACAACCAATGAAGATATGAGTCAAAATTCTTTGGACGATGATATAGGGATTCGTGATCTTGCGAAAAGAATGAAAGCTTTCCACCGGGAGAGTCAGTTAACCATGCAAGGGCTGCAGGCAACTCTCGACCGTCTTGCAAATACGCTACTTTAGCCCCGAGCATAAGCGATGCTTTACCGCCTATGGTTGCCCCATCGCCCGTGATTGTTGTACGGCACAATCCTAATTTTTGTAGACACTACCAGTGGCAAACCGTAAGGCTACGTCAGATGATTTAAGTTTTAACAATGGGGACCTTAATGAAGGGTTTGTCCGACAATCAATCCATGGAAGCGATCATTTAGATCGTGCTGAAAGAGACTATCGAGGTAAGGCTGAACTTCCTAGTTTTAATGGTTTATTACGTATATAAAAAAATTTCTCGATTAGTTAGCTAAAGTAGAGAGATATTTTGATTATATGGACGTGTTAAATCATAAAAAGGTAAAATTAGTAGCGTTTAAATTAAAATCTGGTGCTTCTGCATGGTGGGAGCAATTACAACTCTCACGTGCTCACCAGAATAAGGCACCCATCTCATCATGGTCATGGATGAGACGTCTTCTTCAATCATGATTCCTCCCCAGTGATTACGAGCAGATATTATTCCAACAATACCAGAATTGCCGACAAGAAAATCAAACCGTCATACATTATACTGAAGAATTCCAACGGCTGACAACACGAAACGATCTATCAAAATATAAGTCATAGAAGGTGGCAGATTTATAGGAGGATTACGATCGACAATTCAGGATCGAGTTCAGATGCACCCGATCGGGACTATTGATGAAGCGGTTCAGTTAGTGGGTAGGGCAGAAATGCAGCTTACAAGAGTCTTGAATCAGCCTTATCCTTCAACTCGACCCCCCATAACGGGTCCCACACAGGATCCAAGGCTGGCATGAGGAAAAGAACCAGTAGAAGAACGTCCTCAACCTTCTACAACCGCAAACCGTGATACGATGAGCGGCTTATCTAGGCTTCAACGTGTAATACCCACAACAATGGGCTCGAGTAAAATTCTAAATCCTTACGTTCAACCAAGGTTGAACAATTGTTACCGTTGTGGCCAACCAAGCTACTTATCAAATACATGTCATCAACGTCCCGCAACACACTTGACCATAAATGAATGGGACACTGAATATGAGGCTGTAGAAGAATACCCTAGCTTTGATGAACATGAACAAGCCAATGAAGAAATAACATATGACGATGAATTGAAGGGTGAGAATCATGGCGAATCTCTAGTTGTGAGGCGATTACTGTATATCCCACGAAAGGAATTACATCCACAGCAATACAATATACTCTGTACGCCATGCACTGTCAATAGAAATGTCTGTGATGTGATCATAGACAATGGTAGTAGTGAGAACATCATCTCAAGAGTGATGGTAGACAAGTTGCAGCTACCAATGACAAAACGTCCTTCCCCGTACTCAATTGGCTGGATAAAAAGGTGAACGAGACCAAGGTAACTGAACAATGCACTATCTCGTTTTCAATTGATAAAAATTATAAGGATCGAATACTTTGTGACGTGGTCGACATTGAAGCATGCCATATGTTACTCGGTCAACCCTGACAGTCGGACCATGATGCAACCTATCGAAGATGAGACAATGTCTACATATTCGTCAAAGATAGTAAAAAAAAAATCATTACCCCTATGGCACCAGAGAACCACCCTAAAGCCTCTAAAGTGGAGGGGAGTTCCCTCTTGACCATTTAGAATTTCATGGAGGAATTCAAGGAGACCGTCGAAGTATATGCCATAGTGGTGAAGTGCAAAAAATCGAAACCCTCAAACATTCCTTAAAGTTTAAGACTATTGCTAAATGAATTCAAAGAAGTCTGGCCTGAAAAGTTACCTAATAAATTGCCCCCCATGAGGGACATCCAACATTACATAGACCTCGTCCCTGGGGCTAGCCTGCCCAACCGCCCTCATTATCGAATGAGTCTGAAGGAGTGTGAGATACTTCAGGGGCAAGTGGAGGAATCTATCCGTAAGGGTCTCTTAAGAGAGAGCATGAATCCATGTGTCGTACTAGTATTAAAGCAAAAAAAATGGAAGCTGGCGCATGTGTGTCGACAACCAGGCAATTAATAAAATTACCATTAAATATCAATTCCCAATACCACGGCTAGACAACATGCTCGATATGCTAAAAGGGGTCAAGGTGTTCTCTAAAATAGACCTAAGGAGCAGGTACTATCAGATTCGTATCCGATCCGGTGATGAGTAGAAAATGACATTCAAGACCAATGAAAGGTTGTATAAGTGGCTGGTCATATCCTTCGGCCTATCAAACGCACCAAGTACTTTTATGCATTTGATGAATAAAGTTTTAAAACCGTTCATTGGCCGATTTGTGGTAGTATATTTTGATGACATATTAAAATATAGCCAGAATGAGACGGAGCACAGGAAACATCTCAAGCAGGTGTTGCGGGTCCTACAAATTAATATGTTGTACCTCAACTTGAAGAAGTATAATTTTTTAATGGACAACCTGTTGTTCCTAGGATTTGTTATAACATCTATGGGCATCCGTGTGGACGATAAAAAGGTGCGAGTTATTAGGGAATGACCGATCCCGACAAATATTCATGAGGTGAGGAGTTTTCAGGGGTTGGAGACCTTCTATCGTCGATACTTGCAAAACTTTAACACAATAGTCGCGCCTATTACAGATTACATGAAAAATGGACCGTTTCAGTGGACTGATGAAGCTGACAAGTGTTCACTCCCCAAGTATAGGGTTGTGATGTAGTAATAATCTCGGTAAGACCGAGGTCGAATCCACAGGGACTGAAACCTGTATGTTATCTGAAACTAACTAGAACCAGAACTAGAATAAGATGAAATTTAAATCGAGTTTAATCAAGAGAATAATGGTGAATAATTAACTAAAATCTAAAGAATTCAGGGAAAAACACTAGGGATTCAGAGGATCCACTTGTAGAGATCAGGGAGATCTTATGCCTGCTTCATGGATATTAAACTGAACTTACTTGATGTAGTTTTCAAGAGATGAAAGGTATATGAATTAGAATGGATTCCATCACCCAACCATGCCCAGGAGACAAAGTAAACAACAGAATTAAACTAATTACCAACCAATCAACAATGTATGAAGGTTAGGAAGGGTACCGACATCCAACCATGCCCAGGAGACGATGGTGAACAACAGGGCTTCCTGACATCATAAACATAAAAAGGAAAGGAACATTCTTAAAGCTATCGCAGACCCATTGTAATTTTAGTCACAACAGACCATTAAAAACTAAAAACATTCCCTTAATTAAACTAATATCAACATCAGTTCAATCTAAATAAAAGGCACAAACAAATAGTTCTCCCATCATGCTCCAAGCTTCACCTCTTAGCCCTAGCTAAGAGGTTTAGCCTAACAACATGATTAGGCGAAATCTCCCAAATAATAATAAAGAAAACAATAAATAAATAAAACTAAAAACAAAATCTCTAACTCTTTGCCATTCCCTGACTTCCAGCACTTGCTGTCTTTGCTTTCACGTCCCCAATAGGCCTCCACGGCTACCCATATGTTGGCTCCCCCTCCTCTCACAATCTATCTCTCGTTTTATAGGCAAAAAGTTGGTGGAGATGCGTCGGTGGCCAGAGTCGGTGAAACTGACACTACTTTCGCAGTTTGCAATGAAATCGAACTTCACACGCATGGACAGCTACGTTTGAAATGCACTTGAGTCAAAGAATCACACGGTCTGGCAAATCCGACTTTTTGGACGGGGTCTACGCCTCCTTTTCCATCATGTGCACGGTTTGGATCACGAATCCAACCGTGATCATGATCACGGAATAGCCCACATTGGCACGTTGCGCCTGGTTTTTTCGGACTGCGAACAGAGCCTACGCTTCTTGCGTTGGCTGTCGATAGGCCCACTACTTTAGGTGTTTGAGAAATCCACCCCGTCCATTAGTTCTGTTGCGAAATTTTGGAGAAGGAGAGATCATTTCGATCTTCTTCGAGCGTGGCCCTCCGAGTCAATTACGTGGTGATCTTCCAAACGTTCAGCGTGATGCAGACAAATTCTGCGTCCCTGCTCTTGATGATTTCCATGGTCATGCGTAGCACGTCCATCCGATTACAATAGATGGCTCAGATCTTCCATCTGAAGTCGTTCTGATGGCCCACCATCACTACAGCGGTGATAGGATCGCAGAGGATCTTCAGTCCTAACAAAAGTCGAGTCAGCTTACGCTGACCGACTTTGCTGATATGGTGCTCAGCGGGTGTCCACCTTCTGTGTACTCCGTCTGCCTTAAGTGACGCCCACCTTGATGTTTTGGGATAATCCACTCTGTCCATCCTCTTCTCCATCTGCTTTAAATGACTGACGCCAACATTGAGACATATCCAGGTCACCGGTGGGCCCTGAATCGCTGTTTTATGGGCTGATCTGTCCATTTAGTCACTTCTACAGGGATCGAACGGCTGAAATTCGACGTGTACAATTTATTTAAGGTCTTCAGGCCGTATCGTATATGAAGTTTTGAGCCGAACTGATGGTGGAAACCCTGTGATCTTGCATTTTAGATGTCTTTCAGGCCACTTAAGCTTTAGTTTCTTGATTTTCTCGGATCCCTGGTGTGTAATCATTGGTCTTGATGTTTCCTAATTCCGACAAGCTATTTGAGGTTGAGTGTGACGCTTCATATGTCAGAATTAGAGGAGTATTATCACAGAAAGGTAAGCCAGTAGTCTTCTACAATGAGAAGCTTAGCGAAGCTCAAAAAAAGTGGTGAACATATGAGCTTGAGTTGTATGCAATTGTTCAGGCGCTGTGACATCGGCGGCATTATCTGATTCAAAGAGAGATTGTTCTGTACACTGAAGCATTAAAGTTTATTAATAACCAGACTAACGTGAATCATATATATGCTAAATAAGTTGCGTTTTTACAAGAATTCACGTTCATCCTGAAGCACAAGTCAGGGCAGCAGAACAAGGTGGTTGATGCACTTAGTCGTCGTGCATCACTACTTGTTACTATGAGCAACGAGGTGATCGGCTTTCACTGTCTCAAGGAACTATATACCGAGGATGAGGACTTTAAAGATTCTTGGGTGAAGTGCCAAGAGTGTCAAGAAAGTCACCCTAGTGACCTTCATATATAAGATAGTTTCCTCTTCAAAGGGAATCAATTGTGTATCTCCCAAAGTTCTCTAAGAGAGCAGATTATTCAGTAGTTATATGGAGGTGGCCTCGGTGGACACCTTGGGCGAGACAAGACGCGAGCTCTTGTGCAGAGCCGTATTACTGGCCACAATTGGTACGTGATGTGGGAAAAGTCGTACAACATTGTCATATTTGTCAGACCTCCAAGGGACAATCTCATAATACGAGCCTCTATACCCCGTTACCTGTGCCTGACGATCCTTAGGAAGATTTATATATGGATTTCGTGCTTGGTCTCCCACGAACACAACGTGGCATGGGTTCGGTGTTCGTAATGGTAGATCGTTTCTTCAAGATGAAGCACTTTATCCCATGTAAAAAGACCCTCGATGCCACACACATGGCGAATCTATTCTTCAAGGAGATCATACTACTACACAGGGTCTCCAAGACCATTACTTCTAATCGTGACACGAAGTTCATTAGCCATTTTTGACGGACTTTGTAGACTCGATTCGATACACGACTTCAATTCAGCAACGCCTACCACCCATAGACTGATGAGCAGACCAAGGTTGTGAATCACACGTTGGGAAACTTCTTTCGCTGTATTTTAGAAGAAAAACTGAAGCGGTGGATTTTACCTTATCTCAGACAAAGTTTGTATTCAACAACATGGTGAACCGTTCGACAGGAAAATCACTATTCCAAATTATCTACGGACAAATGCCTCAACACGTACACACTTGACTTGGTCCCTCTGCCCAAGCGTCCAAGCATAAGCATTGTAGCAAAACATATGGCAGACAGGATTATGGGCATCCATGCGAAAGTGAAAACCAAGCTACATGCCTCGAACAAGAAGTACAAGGAACAAGCGAACAAGCATCGGTGATGAAAAGTGTTTGAGGTGGGCGACCACGTTATAGTCCATCTATGCAAAGAGAGATTTTCGACCCGAACGTACAACAAGTTGAAGAATAAGAAGACTGGACTCATCCCAATCATCTGAAAGATCAATGACAACGCTTATGTTGTTGATCTTCCTAATGACATGGCGATCTCACGGACTTTCAATGTCACGGACCTGACTAAGTATCATGAACCAGAGCAGGACAAGTTCTTTTGAAGTGGAGGGGACTGATGTAGAGTGGGTCACGGACAGTTTCATGGCCAAGATGGATCAAAAAAGGCCCGGTCGAGGACAGAAGTGATCCAGACTGTCGGACCTTAGATCGAGCGTATCTCACGAGCTGGAATGAGTTATCAGGCGTAAAATATATGATTTTGGGATAGAACGAGCTACTTTAGCCACCCAACCCTGCTATGCTGGGTTGCGCAAGCCAGATTTATGAAATACCCTTGGATCGACGATCGTTTCCTTATTTTAATTCCGTTTTTACTACAAATAGTAAGTTTTGGTTTGATTATAACTCTTCATCTGTTCGGCTTTAGGAGTTGCGGCCAATGTGAAAAGAGCTTAGAATAATTAGGAGAACCGTTTGGTGAAGTCAAATAGAAAATTTACTATTTTTGGCCGAAAACCTTGCGCACTAGTAGACATTACGACCGTCTATAAATAGTAAGTTTGTTATTTATAGTAAGTTGTGAATTCTAGGAGTTTTAGTTGTAGTTTGCTTTTGATTTCTCTCCCATTGCTTGGTATCCCTATTTAAAGGGTTGTGAACTCATTTATTTGATTCATTAATGAATTTCGAATTTTATAGAATTTATTTTCTATTTTTGCTTGTTTTCTTTCTCGTGGATTTGAAAGCCTCTATGAGGAGTCCAGAGAAGTTCCGTTGATTCGGAACAATTATCTTCTCACATTCATCCCTGCGTCATCTATCCAGGCTTTTTAGATAGCGAGGCCCACCGTAGATTGGTCGTAGATGAAAAATCAAGCTAAGAGATTGTTATAACCATCCAATTGGTGGGTAACAAATGAACATTTAAAACAAAAATCGTCAGCAATTCAAATTTTTTTAAAAAAATCAAGTAATAAAAGTTATGGACGGTCCATTCAATTCAATTTTGGAGGATATCAGCATTGAAAATAGACGTGGTTTGGCTAGTGACCCTAACACCAGCCAACCAGTGTTAAAGATCTATGGGCCCCACCATGATATGTGCATTTTATCCACGCAATTGGATCAGCCGATGTTTGTGTTTTCCCTTCATCTAAGTCTGTGTGACCTTATCGACAAGTTGGATAGTAAATAAATACTATAGTGGCCCTTATGAAGTTTTTAATGGTGGACATTTAATCAGCATTGTTTCCCTAATGTGGGGTCTTTATGAGATTTGGATTTGCTTCATTTTTAGGCTCATGCCTTAAAATGAGTTAGCAAAATGGATGGATGGTAGATGCAACACATACATAGTGTAACAACCCGTTTATTTTTTAAACTATGGGTACCAAGTCCCATTGTTTCCTATGGTGTGGCCCACTTGAACTTTGGATCAAAATCATTTTTTGCCCTATGCCCAAATATGATCAGACAAAGTTGATGGACAAAATAGATCTTCACAATGGGGCCCACCGCATTTTAAAACTAAACACCCCCAATTTCTCATCTTCCCTCCGTTGACCCGCAGGGTGGGTCCCAGACTCACCACCACCTCCCAATGATCCTGTAACACCCTGGTTCCCGAAACTCGAGTACACTACTCATTTTCCAAAAATCTGAGCGTTAACCTTTAAAGATAGCTCAAATTTCATGTACATTTTTTTCTTTATCAAAGTTAGTAATCTACCGAAATAGAAACAAATCAAGTATAAGAGGGAGTCTAAAAATAAATAATCAAATTTAAAGTAGCTGCCCGAAGGCTTATACAAACTAATGTCTTAAGTCTTTACAGTATATAAAAATACAAATTCAACATAAATGAAATCCACAATCTAAAGTTGCAAGGTCATCTGACTCCTCATATTCCACATGAACACTAGCATGCGCATCATTTGCATCTCCTGCACACTGAATATGGTTTGATAGCATCAATGGCTATCCAAGTGATGTATAACCCCCAAGATTTATCGAAATATTAAGATAATTAAGCATAATTGTCAGGAACAGTATATAATGAATATTTCATAATGACCATCATAGTAATAAGACAGAATTTATCAGATACACATACATTGAATAAATTCCACAAAGATATTCTTGTTTAAATGCATGAATGCATGCACATGCTCACAGACCCAGGAATGCACATCCAGCTGGCAAAAAGGTCGCCCAAAGAGAACTAGCCACTTAAAAAAGTACACGAGGTACATCTAATGAATACTAGTTACCTGGAAAAGACCATGTAACGAGGACACCCAAGGTGACCTAGCTTCCTGGAAGAGTAATATATAATATGCCCAAGGAAAACTAGATACCCGAAAAAGTCCATGCAAAAAGGACAAACCATGGTAGTCGAATGCACGTGCTGAAAACTTAGGATCACCAAGTAAAATACTTTACGGTACAGCCCGTAGTGACTCAAAAAAACCCCGCGTCTTGTATTGACTACCCAATAAAGTCTGCATGCCATGAGATGCATGATTAGTCCCAACCATTATTCTTCCAATCGCATACAGTCAATTTATAAAAACTTAAAGGCCACTAAAAGAGTTCGTCACCCAACATAGGCCAATGACTTGACATAATATCCCATATCATCATTTTCAACTCAGGGGAATCTAACAATTATGATGTTTTAAAGATGATCTCTTGAACTAGTGGCCAATTATAGTTTAACAAGTAGAACTTACCATCGCAGGGTTAAACGAAAATAAAAGCCGCAAAAGGGCAAATAATCAATTAAAGCCACGTATGGCAAATAGTCCATTCAAGAATGCGATAGAAAAGGATTATTCCCAAAAGCCACAAGGGCACAAGTGATCCATAAGATGGTAAATCCATGACATAATCTCGATTAGCTCATTACACAATTTGCTAATAGATCGAGAACTCCAAAATACCATAAGTAACCTCAAGTGAAAAAATATGCCACAAACATCATCGATAGCAATTACACGTATAAAATGCTCATCTTAACCTATAACAGAGGTATTTGATATCCATACCATGTTCAAACATTTGAATTTAAGTCCAATCATCATTTATTTATAAATAATTACTGATTTAGAGACTACATTTATCATCATTTCTACTTAACATTATATTAACCAATCAATTAATATAAATGAATGAGGTTAATTATCATGATGTAGCAAAGCTTATAGGGTGATCCTCACCATTCAAGAGTCGGTTCGTCCCCTGATGATGCTAGAGTAAGTTGTACACACCCTTATTGCGAAACTCGACCCGACTCGACTTAATTTCATCTCGATCTTAACCCGAGTTTCCTCAACCCGTTGGGGTCACCGGCTTCCTAGAAGGACTTCAGGGTTGCTGAATCGAAACAAGACTGAACCAGGTCAAACCCGACATTTGGACGTGGCGAGTCGCTGAGTTGACTCAGTAAGGCCACTTCCTTTCTTCTTTCTTTCTTCTTCTCTTCTACTTTTCTTTCTCTTTCTTCCTCTCCGGACTAGACGGTTTCTGGACTTGATTAGATCTGCACTTAAACCAGACTGACTCAGTTCAGACTCATTGACTCAGACTCGCAATATAGGTGAGTTGAAACAGTGTAGCGCACTAGCTCACTCTCTTTTCTCTTTCTTCTTCTCTTCCTTTCTTCTTCCTTCTACTTCTGCATTGTTTGCTCAAGGCTGTTGAATCCAACTTGACCCGGCAGTAGACTCGCAACAATGACTCGGTCCAACAAGGCAGACTCGCCTCAATGACTCGGTCCAGATTCGGACCTCGTCCCTGTCTCCTGAACCCTCTCTCGTTTTCTCTTTTCTTTTTTATTCTTCTTCTCTTCCTCCCTCTCCTACTTCTTCTTCTTCTTCTTCTTCTTCTTCTCTCTCTCTCTCTCTCTCTCTCTCTCTCTTCTCTCTCCGAAAAGACTCAAACTGAGTCAAAACTCAGTCCAGACGCAATCGACTCAATCCAGCGAGTTAGACGAGTCGAAACATTGCAGCTTCGCCTCCCGACCTAACTTGACTCCTCTCTCTCTTGTTTCTCTTCCCCTCTCTCCTTTCTCCTTTCTACTCTTGTCTTCTCTTATTCTCCTTCCTACTTGCAGCTTCCCTGATGACCAGACAAGAGTTGGACTTTGTCCTGACTTGGACTAACTCGTGACTCGGTCCGAGTCGGCTAACGTGGAAAGAAGGAATGACGCACCTTTCCTTTCTTTAAGTATTTCCATTTTTGGAAAGTGTAGCCCTAACAACAGCCTAGAGTTCCACTGACACGAGCTCATGACTCAAGCAGCGAGTTGGACTCGCCCTTGAAATTCGGTGCGACAGTGAAGACGACATACACCCCTCCCTTATAGATTTTCTATTTTTGGTGTGGGTTACCCTAAAAGGAAAGAGGGCTATTTATACCCTCTCAGACATCTAGAAGGGCCAACAACTGATCACGGATTAGTTACCAAGGTTATGAGTTAATCCGAGCTACTTGGAGATTATTATTATTTTTGTCACCAAAAACTGTTGGTCCCCGCCATCATCTTCTGTATGGTTGTGATTCAAACATGTGAGTAGTAATATACTGCAAGGTCTACCTTTTAAACATCTCAGATAAGGGAGTGTGGTCCATGTCATGAAGATGAGTTTTTCGGTTTGGACAGGGAAGATGACGAGCTCGTTTATGGCGAATTCAGATCTAATGAGTAAGCTCCTAATCCAATGCACATGAAAGGCATCGATTGGATCACTGAACCCTATGGGACCCTCCAAACGGACGGTCGTTAGCCTTTCCCTAATGGTTTTGAGGTTAGCATGTAGCGGCGAGAAATTCAACCAATGATTGTTGAAGCCCTAACTGCGGTTTGGAAAGCCCTAGGGCAGAGGGCTGAGATGATTCTACGTGGATGACTACGATGAAGGGAGAGAATCGTACGCGGACTGCTAGACTGTCACAGACAGTTTTCATTTTTGGAGAATGTTGCACACGCACGCTATTGCAATGATAGTCGTGTGCATGCACTCCATGCTTCAATGTATGAAATGAGTTGGGTTTTGTTCGAAAACCCCTCCTATATAAGATGAATGGTTCAGATTGCCTGGACGTTTTCTCAAGATGGGCTGCAGGTGGATTAAAAGGACAATGTTTGTTTGAAATGCAACTCGAGTACTATATGCTGGCATTGCACGCCCATATGCATGCATGTGGAACTACCTAGGGTTGGTCAAATTTGGGTGCTGCCCCTGATGGACGGTTTGGATCATCCTGTGCAATCATGATGGTGGGCCACTACAACCCCAAACAGACGTTGTCTGTTCAAATAGTGAGCAGCGAGAAAACAGGGAGGAAATCTCCTTTTCAGGTCTTGTTCGAGTTAGCGCCCAATTGACCGGAATACTGGTTCAGTGCTCTGCGGTGTAAAAGCACTGTACACTCACACTACTCTAAAGCGGGGTCCACCGTGATGATTTGTAAAATCTATTTCATCCATTCATCCTGAATAGGACCGTTGGGCCATCAACCTAATGATTGAGGCAAATCTAACGTTCAGGTGGGCCATATAACTTAATCGGAGTGTCTAATCATGGATCTCCATCGATCTGATGGTCGGATCGTTCTGAGTTTGAACATCAATGGTAAAAAAGGTTCGTAGTCCTATTTAGCAATTCGATTGAATGAATGATCGCAAGGTTGAACGGTTCAATTGTTCATATCCGACCATCATGGTTTAGGAATCTTTAAGGCATCTATATGAATCTGATAACTGGTTTTGGTTTGTCGGATTCTTTATCATATGATGTGAGGTCTAATTTAATAATTGATCTCCAATCTAATGATTCATTTTCAATCTCAACGGTCAGATCATGAGGTTTAACACATAAATTGTTCGAAATCACTTTTCACCAGTTCCAAGTGTCCTAAAAATTGTATAATTGAAAAGCTAAATATTTAATTTTATAATTATACAATCAATTAGCTCGATTCATAAATAAAGATTACTCATAATGTCTAGAGTGTAAGTGAATGACTCAAAAAACTAAGTATTACGGGTAACACCCGAGTACTGAAAGTACGAGTTGTTGCAGATCCATTACTATGGGACCCCCACCGATCCAAATCATTCATTCAATGGGAACCGTTGGTTTGATTACCTTAAATATATATAACACAATGTGTGTTATTATCGCACGTCGCTACAAAACTTTAGGGGGGGAGAGAGAGAGAGAGAGAGAGAGAGAGAGAGAGATCAATTTAGGTCGTGTTTGAATTTTGTTGGATTGAATTCGGACCCCTCCTTAACATCTAAAAGATGGGTGATCCTTCACAAAGTTGAGATTTCAGATTTATAAATACAAATTTTGGTTGCTTAGATCTTAATTTCTTTAAGATTGATATTTTTATGTGCATTTGCTTAATTAACTTTGATATGATTACGTTCTAAAGTTTTAAGTTAGATTATTAGTTGGGATGGATTCCAAATTATCGGAATTAATTTGAAAATATTAAAATTTTAATAATTTAAGGGCCTCTCTGAATTGGCGAAAAGCGTGGGAAAAAGGAATATCAATGTGTGAGAAACCTTACTTCAAGGAAATATAAGAAAGAAAATTATATTATTTTTTAATTTTATTTAAATTATTTTTCCATGATTGGCTATGAACAACATTTTCCTCTCATAAAGTTTATTGGATATGTTTATAGATCAATAGCATAATATTATTTTTTTCAAGTGTGGCATCCTCTTCTTCATTTCATAGAGCTTTTCATGGTCAGCTCATATCCTATAACTCACTTAATTAAGACTTAGGTTGTTGGGAAAGCAATAAGCCCTAATAAGACTTGTTGGATATTGAAGCAACTTTAAACATAATCAAACAACACAATAGATAAAGAAAATTTAAGCAATCACATAGAATACACGATTTTTCATTGGAAAAATCCTTGCGGAAAAAAAATCATAGTACAAAGCGACGAATAATCCATTGTATAATAAGAATTATAAGATATTAAACAATTTATACATCGAAAACTCTAGATTTCTCTCTTTTAAAATCTTTGGCTCTTAAGCTCTCACGTTGTGCTTAACTCTAATCGTATAATTAACTTGGTATTATACACCCTATATACAATTAGAAACAAAATACACACGCGAAAATTACACAAACTGTCAATCAAAATCAACTGTAATCAACGGACCATTAATCGAATTTAAAAGGTTCAAACATATCTAAAGGGTAAACTTGAATTTTTAGAATTTTCTCGATCGAATCGACAAGACTATTAATTAAATCAAAAATCCTATTTAAGCAACAAATTAAAGGCACTCGATCAATAATCTCTACCATACTTGTCATGCCTCATAACTCGGGTACTAGAGTAGGGCTAATCAATACCTAAAATCCAAGCATGTGAGTTAAAATTAATATATTATCATTAATGCAGAAGTAAATACTTAATTCCACAGGACCATGTACATTTAAAATAAAAGTGGATAACCATTAATTCCAAACTTAATTAAATGACATTGTACCATACCATCTACAATTTAAGTGGCTAATTAAACTAAATCACTTAACTTATTATGTTAACATTTAAAATTTCAAACTAAGCCTAATAATAAAGGCCCGCTAGATCGAAATATTTCAACTCGGCATTTGTATGGTTTAAATTAAGGTGAATTTAACAACTCAGTATGATCGTTTCATACTCAAATATAAAGTTTTAAATTTCACATGTATTTAAGTAAAATAATATATTTGAGACAAACATAATAATATAATTTATGATAACATCGAGTAGAGGGAATGCAAAAATGATATGGATGCAATATTATTTATGAATCCACATAAATAATTAAATAAAAATCCATCATTAATTACAACACCGTACACAATGTATGACATGTTGCATTAATGCTCACACACTGGTACCTCGTGGTGATGGACCCATTTATACGTTAGTTGGTCAGACTACTGATTATAATGTATGTTCTCGCACACGATTGTACTCATACGCCGTATACAAAGGATACTTCGAAGGATCGAATGGGTTCTAGTGTCTTTCACCTAAGGGACACGATTGCCCTACTTGCTGGCTTGATGGTATCTCACCCAAGGGACACGATTGTCCTACTTACTAGCTTTAATATTTTTCACTCAAGGGACACAATCGTCCTACTTGCTTTTACCATTCTCTTTAATTTTCTTTTTGTTTTCAATTCAATAATCAATAGAAAAGTATGAATGACATAAACGATTCTAAAATCAGAAATAAAATAATTTAATAATTCGAATTTCTACACTATAATTCAAGTTCTATGCAAATTACAAGGTGCATAAATTCAACGCTATTAAAAATAAGACCCTGAAATTTGTCGAAATATTAAGTTGTTAAATGTAACAGACTGATATTGAATTTCCAAGAAGGTATAAGCTGCATTATGAAACCGTTAGAGAATTTATGACAGCAACCCCTAAATTTGCTAGAATTTCTAAACAGGCCTGAGATTTGATTTTTGTATGAATACAATTATATTTTTTATAAGTAGATAATCAAATAAAATTTTACATCTACTAATAAAACTCTAAAGATAATAATATTAATATTTTTGTTTTAAATAAATTATAGAATAATTTATTTTCTTTCATATTATTTATTATTATTATCATTATTATTTTATTTAAGACTCTAACTTTTAATCAATTTAATATATAAATTACTAATTTATATCTAATCACTCTGAAATTTTATCTAACCTTACAATTCTATTATTTTAAATTTAATTTAGTTTTGACATTCAACAATAATTTCAAAATAAATTAAATATATTATCAAATAATTCAATAATTTAAGAATAAATCCATTAAATTAATTTAATTCACAACTAAGTAAATCCTAAGTTGCTCAATTATTATAAACTAATAATCTACAATATATGATTAATTTATATTTAATAATTATAACAATCTATTTTTAATTTATTTCATTAATAAATTTGAGTTCAGTTCAACCACTTGTAAGTAACTTGACTTAATTTTAGATCAAATCATCGAACATGGATTAGTTGTTCTAATAATTTGAATTCTATGTTGGAATGATTTATTATCTAATATATACTTACATATTCAAATTTACAAAACTCGAAATTTTAATTATCAAATTTGACAAAGAAACGACTCAATTAATATTAACCATTAAGATTAAAGTTTTAAATATTAAATTAAATAATTCTAAATAATAAACAGATATTAAATTTTGATTTTCATTAAGTAATTTAATTTAATTAATTATAAAGTCATTAAATTAATTCAAAAAGAAAGAAAAAGAAGACTAAATCAAGTGAAGCTGACTTTTACCAAATAAATAAAATCTTATTAATATTTATTCTAAACAAATTTTCTTTAAATCAATTAATCTAATAAAGTTTATTTAAATTTATTAATTTAACCTATAGAAAATGTTTAAATTTAGTGAATTAAATTTAATTTCGATAATACCTAATTTTTAAAAAATTAGGGCCACGTTATAATTAAACTATACAAATTAATTTGATTTAATTAATATTAAAATTTGAAATTAAAATGAAAATATAAACATTAAAAAGATTTAATTTTTAACAAGTTTAATCTAAAACATTAAAAAAAATATCATAAGATAAATTAAATAAATCTAAATTCCACACGTGATGAGGATCCCACAACATTTTCTTTTCTTTTTTTCTATTATTTTAAAAAATAGAATTTCATCTATCGTATCATATTTAAGTTAGGATTAATTTAAATCTTATTATTATTAATTATTCTAAAATTTAAATTTATATTTAATTTAAATTAAAATATATATATTAATTTACGTCAGAGATTTATTATTACGATTATAAATTATTATTATTATTAATAAATTGAACTCAATTTATAACAAAATAAAGTCAAAACTTATTATCTTAATTTAATTTAATAAATTTTTTGAACTAATATATCCAAGCCAATTACACATAATAAAATAAAAAGATCAACTAAGCTATTATATATAATTTAATTAATTAATTTAAATAAAAATGCATAAAAATTCAGATTAAAAAAATAAAAAATTTTATGTTTGCATAAGATCACCTACCTTTGGTAAATAATATGCTAATCCAACTTGACACAACCCTGATTCAATCTCGATCTTTATCTTGCTATCCTCAGAGTTCTTATTATTTTTTTTAAAGGGAATGAGAAACAGAATGGTGGATATGACTGAACAATTCTATCGATTGGATGGTTCAGATTGGTGGGAGGGTCCCACCATGATGGGGTTACGAGATTATGGTGGGTCCGGTACTTATTACTGTACGAAGAATAAGGAAAAATGGAGAGAGAGTCGGGAGCGTAAGTTTGGGCGGTGACGTGCTTCCGCATGTCACTGCAAAAATTGAATTATTATTATTATTATTAATTTTTGTTAAACGTGGTGGGCCCCACTGTGATGCCATGATAAATCCACTTTGTCTATTATCTTGGCCAGGCCATGAGAGGACATAAGGCAAAAAATAAGACCAATTCAAAGCTCAGGTGAGCTACACGAAAGAAGACGATGAGTTTGGTTTTTTAAAAAATGGTTGTTACAGTAGCTTTAATCTTCCAACTCCACTATTCCAAATTGCTATCACCATCTATAATCTCCTTCATAGTAATACTATCATCGTCGCTTCTCGTTCACACTTCATCTTCATTCCTTTTTTGGTAAATTTAGAGAAGTCGAGCAAAACCTGAACTTCTCTATTGAAACCACCTTTGTAAGCATGTTTTTTTAGATTTTTACTGGCGTGAATCTTCTCAAGAGTAACACTGCCTTCATCTAGTATTTGCCGGATAAAAATGATGACACACATATAACGTCCAAAAATTTTGATTTTCGTGGAGAACACGATGGATCCAATTCCCAAGTGTTAACTTAAATATGTTAATGACACAATCCCACACATTTTTTTCATTCACACATAATTACATTCTCATGGCATTCATAGCATAATTGGCGAAAGTAAACTCTTATTCCAATATAAATTCTACATTAAATTCTCATCATATAGTCTTTAAACAAAATCAAGTGTTGTCTTCCCACTGAGAGCTTTTACATCTTAATATAAAATGAAACTAAACCTATAAAACAATAAAATAATAATATATCCCCAGGCTGCTTCGGCTTTGTCATCTACCATCTGTTGCCATAAGCGTTCATGGTTCTCCCCCCTGTGGTTCAATACTATTCAATAGATCATCACCTGTACTGCCTACCGTTGTTTTTCTAATAAGAATGATAAGTTACTGTTGATGCAAAAATCTGGTCCGCCCTCTCTGACCTTCATAAACCTGCAGAAAAAGAGAACAAAGGAGACCCTGGCTAGAGCAGGGGACCCTCCGATGCCAAAGTCAGGCCTGGATTCTGGGTCTTAATATATTGAAGGGTTTTAAGAAAGAGTTTTTGCGTACCTCCCAAGACGATGGAGGTTCCTCCTTTATACCTGCTGGAGCATTCAATCGTATGAGGATTCTCCTCCTGGTATCGTGTACGGGATCCTCTCCCAGTATCGCGGAGATTGGATTGTGCCCATTTCTTCATCCGATCCTGTGAGCTTCGGGGTCGGAAATCTTATCCCGAGATATTCGGGATGACACCTTGTGTTGCGCTGTCCTTCCTTTATCGGCCGATCCGACAAGAGGGTCAGCCCGATGCATACCCGGATTGCTGGTTTATCGTCCGAACCGACTTAACTTTTGTCTTGGCTTAGTGAGCTTATAATCTTCCCTCGGATCCGATGTATCCTTTGGCGACCCGAGGCACGAAGTCCGAGCCTTCGGACTTAGTATCTTTTGTCCCCAACAGTAAGCCCCCTTACTCCGTGTGTTTCATATGACACTTAGGAGTTGCGAGTTTTGAGTCGGTTCATAACTTAGTCCGAGACAATAAGTAGGCATTTAATGCCTTCTGCGTCGCCTTTGATGGGAGACGGTTCAGTTTCTGACATCACATGTGCCGATAGCCGTCAAATCGCTCACCCCGCCAATGAGGGTTGGACATGTAGCAAGGGCATTATTATCGTCAGTCGATGTGCGCCACGTGTCGAGTGGGGGAATCGATGTAGGCGTCGAATCATTTTTCCATTAATTGCTTCCGCCACATGGCAACCTTATAAAAGGGTGGGGGTCCCGCATTTCGAACTTCTACTGCCATTCCCGCTCTGCATTTCCTTTGGAGCTTTTCGGTCTTTCCTCTTCTTCCTTTCCTCTTTCTTAACTGTCAGCGGCTCCCTTCGCCATTTTCGCTTTCCGTCCTCCCTCCGGTGAGTCTCTCCTTCCTCTTTATTTAGTGATAATGGCGGCTAGAGGTTCGCAAAGTCCCCAGGAGGGAATTTTCGGAGATGAAGGCGAAGCGCAACGTTTTTGGAACGTTGCGGAATCGCCTTCCTTACTGACAGAGATAGCAGTTGATGCGAATGCTGCTTTTCTTTCTGAGAGGGTCACTGAAGCTCCGGCAGAACGCCCTGCTTTCGTTGGTCCTTCTCGTGGTGGGTCGTCTCTGATAACCCGCCCGGGAAGGCCTAATCTTCCAAGGGATATGGAAGAAGAAGAGGAGGAGGAAGAGGAAATACTAATTGCCGAGGGAACCTCTGGGTCGGTTCCCGTTGATAGGTTGGCATATACCGAGTCTGAAGGAGAAGGATCGGGGGATGATCTAAGCGGCCCGGTTCCCTCTGTCTTGACCGAGGCGGATTTGGACAGAATCCGAATCGAGTATCACATCCCCAAGTCGGTTATCACTTATCTCTCCCGTCCGAATGATTTGCCGGATCATCCACCCGCTGGGGTGGTCGCGATCTATCAAGTCTCGATGCAATGCGGCTTACGTCTGCCCCTTCAGCCCATTGTCCGGGGCGTTTTATCTCGTATCCGGATTGCCCCGGGGTAAATCGTTCCAAATGGGTAGAGGAACTTATTCAGATGTGCGGTGTTGTGGGCTGAGTTGGAGCAGCCACCGCTAACAGTCGACGAATTCCTCCACTTATATCAAGTGCGCGTAAATCCGAACTTCCCCGGCTTTTATGTCTTTGCTGCATGGCGGGGCGGAGGCGGATCCTTGATAACCGACCCTCCTACTTCCAACAAGCATTGGAGAGAACGTTGGTTATGGGCTTGTGGTCGCTTGGAGACAGCTGAGTCCGGGCCTTACGAGGCTCGTGTTCCTCGGGCGTTCCAGAAAGCAGGTGATTCAGCGTCTCTTTTGACTCGACCTTTCTTTTTTTTTTTTTTTTTTTTTACTATCTTTGAGTCTGATGAACTTATGTCTGGCAGATATCCCGAAGAAACAACAAAAGCTCGGATCCAGCGCTTTAGCTCGGATCGAGGAGTTGAAGGCTTTGGACCTTGCAATTAGGTCCTGGAAGGTGCTTCTACAGCCTGAGTGCCTTCATCTCGCAGGTCTAGACTCGGCCGTCACAGGTAATTGAAGATGTATCTTCACGTATTTTTTGAATATTTTCTGACTTTCTTCATCTTTCTTTTCAGACTTGGCCGAAGCTCGGCCTCATCTAAGGGTTGTTCCTGACTCAGTCCCCTCAGAGATGACTGGAGTTCGGCCTCCCCTTAGGGCAGTCTCGAAGATAAAGGCTCCCCCGCGATCAGTTCTTCTGTCAGAGCCTCGGCCGCTGAAGAAACAGAGAGTGGTCCGGAAGGAGAAGGAGCCCGCAAGTTCTTTCGCCCCCCTGTCGTCGTACTTTCTGATCCGGAAGAAAGGCCGGAAGTGAGGGAGGTCGCACCCACGGAGCCTCAGGCGGCGTCCGACTCGGAGCACGTCACGACGGATGTGCCGAGACAGGAGGAAGAGACTAAGGCTGCGTCTTCCAGAGGGGAGGAAGAGACGAGGACTGCATCCTCCAGAGGGGAGGAGATGAGCCAAGAAGGGTCATCTGTCTTACAGAAGGTGGTGTCGGGGATGGTTCCCTGGGCCTTAGCCCATGGGAGTGAAAAAGAGTTTATCAGTCTCTACAACGCTCCTTCGTCGCAAACCATCAGCCATGCAGCGAGGGTGCTTTTTGAACTTGCTCCCTGCCTGGTCAAGGCCAGCAAAGAATTATCCTCGGCCCATCGGCTACAGACTCTTCTGTCGGAGGCAGAAGGGCGACACGAGCATGCCGAGACACAGGTCGGCGTTCTGATGGGCGAGGTGGCCCTTGCCCGGAAAGCTGCCGAAGACGCAAAAGCGGAGGCGGCTTTCTCTAGGAGAGCCCTTGATGAAGCGCAAGCCGAGGTTACTCGGGTGTTGGCTCTCCTCTCCAGAGCTGAAGAAGAGAACCGGCGAATCCTCACAGTCCATGCTTCTTGTGCAGATGACTTGGCTCGGGCTAAGCTTGAGGTGGCGGGGCTTATTCAGCAGGCCAACGAGAAGACTTAGGAGGCCGAGAAGGCTAGGGACCAAGCCATCCAAACTTTCCTTGAGTCTGCGGAGTTCGATGATGAGAGGGATCGCCTATTCCAAGGCGAATATCTGGAATGTGTCAAAGACATAAAGAAATCTTTCCCTGACCTCGATCTCTCAGAAATCGAGGGTGGAGGAGCCTCGGAATCCGAGAATCCGGACGCCGCTACTGAGGTCACTGCTGGAGATGAAGCCGGTACATGCGATACCATTCGCACCTGAGGAGAGTAACCAGGGCCCCCTTAGTTTTTTTTTTTAACTCGATGTACTCATATATGTCGGATGAATGAAAGAAAGCACTTTAGTTTTATTCATATGACTTGGCTTTAATCTTTCTTAGTTCAGAGTCTTTAAACATTGAGTACCGAGCTAATGATAGTAAATCTTGAGGTGCTCAGCGTTCCAAGGATGAGGCAATGATTGTCCGTTTAGATCTTTAGCCGATACGTTCGGGTCGGATGGTGCCCGATACGATATAGGGTCCTTCCCAATTGGGTCCCAACGTACCCGATCCAAGTTCCTTGGTATTGGAAAATACTTTTCGGAGAACCATATCTCCCATTCGAAACCTCCTGATCTTAACTCGGGTATTGTAGAACCGAGCCACTTGTCGTTGTCGGGCCTCTGTGCGCAGCCGCGCCACTTCCCTTTGTTCGTCCAGAAGGTCGAGCCCGAGTGTAAGGAGTTCTTCATTTTCATCCGTATTGAACGAAGTGACTCGAGCCAAAGGTAATCCGATTTCAACGGGAGTGATGGCTTTCGAGCCATAAGCGAGTGAAAAGAGAGTTTCTCCCGTGACGGTTCGAGCTGTGGTTCGGTAAGCCCAAAGAATTTTCAGGAGCTCTTCGGCCCATGCTCCTTTGGCCCGGTCAAGCTTGGTCCGGAGATGTTGCTTGATAATCTTGTTAACCGCCTCAACTTGTCCATTAGTCTGAGGATGATGGGGCGGAGAATAGATGTTTCTGATTCCGAGGTTATCGCACATCTCGCGAAAGCTCCTATTATCAAATTATTTTTCATTATCTGTAATAATGGTATGGGGTACTCCGAACCGGCAGATAATGTTCTTCCATACAAAATCGGTGATCTTCTGCTCGGTTATTTTAGCCAATGGTTCTGCCTCGGCCCACTTCGTGAAATAATCCACTGCCACCACAGCAAACTTGGTCTGACCTTTTCCCATGGGGAGTGGTCCTATAATGTCGACGCCCCACTGTGCGAAGGGCCAAGGACCAGTCATTGGTGTCAGTGCCTCGGGGGCTTGCCTCGGAATCACCGCGAACCTTTGACATTTGTCGCATTTTTGGACGAGCTTGCGAGCGTCGTGTTGTATAGTGGGCCAGTAGTATCCCTGTTGTAGGACCTTATGGGCGAGTGATCGCTCTCCAGAGTGGTTTCCACAGATTCCTTCATGGATTTCACGTAACACATAGTTCGCTTCACTGGGTTTGAGGCACCGCAGCAACGGAGCGTAGTAACCCTTTTTGTACAGGGTTCCGTTGAGAATAGTGTAACGGGAGGCTCGGATCTTAATTCGTCGAGCCTCGGCGCGGTCTTCGGGCAGTTCACCTTTGTCGAGATATTGGACGATTGGATCGATCCAGGAAGGTTCCGAGTCGATTGTATTGACGACCGAGCTAACTGGTTCATTTATACTCGGCTTAGCAACGTATTCAATAGGAACAGACCTGGGTATATCATCTTCATCGGCGCGAAGCGAGCTTTGCTAATAAATCGGCTTTAGTTTTCTGTACGAGGGATCCGAGTGACAAGACAAAATTGAAATCCATTGATCATTTCTTTCGCTTTTTCCATGTACGCCCTTAATTGGTCTTTCCGTGTCTGGTATACACCGGTAACTTGATTAACGACCAACTGAGAATCGCTGAACACATTCAGGTGCGTTACTCCCATGCTAGCTGCGAGTCGGAGGCCGAGTAACAACGCTTCATATTCCGCTGTATTGTTCGACGCTTGGAATCCAAGTCGTAAGGCGTACTGTATATAGGTATGATCGGGGGTTTCCAGCACTACCCCAGCCCCACTTGCCTTAGAGTTGGAAGAGCCGTCGACAAACAGTTTCCAGGGAACAGGGCAGGGTAGGGTCGGGGGAGTGGTTGTTGTCGGTACTGCAACATTCTCGGGCATATTGTCGACCGAGAGGTCGGTTGGCGGTGTTCCCTCGGCAATAAAGTCAGCTACGGCTTGCCCTTTGATTGCTACTTTTGGCTTGTATTGAATGTCGAACTCACTCAGTTCGATAGCCCACTTCGTGAGTCGGCCGGAAGCTTCTGGTTTCTGCAATACCTGGCGAAGTAGAAGATCGGTCATCACGATGATGGTATGGGCATGGAAATACGGCCTAAGTCGGCGAGAGGAAGTTATTAAGGCCAAGGCTACTTTTTCCAAGCTTGGGTATCTCGTTTCTGCTGGCAACAATGCTTTGCTAACGTAATAAACAGGCAGTTGCTTTCCTTCGGATTCTCGTAGCAGGGCCGAACTAACCGCTGCGTCGGATACTGCCAAGTAAAGGAGCAGAGACTCCCCTGGTTCGGGCTTTGATAAGAGAGGTGGCGAACCGAGATATGATTTTAATTGCTGGAATGCCGCTTCACACTCTTCCGTCCAATCCATTGTTTGTCGTCCTTTCAACTGTTTGAAGAAAGGGAGACATTTATCCGTGGCTCTGGACAGGAACCGATTAAGTGCCGCTACTCGTCCAGTCAGCCTTTGGACATCCTTAATGGTTTTAGGAGATTCCATATCAAGCAAAGCTTTTATTTTCTCGGGGTTTGCCTCTATCCCTCGCTGACTGACCAAGAAGCCGAGGAACTTCCCGGAGTTTACCCCAAAGGCACATTTACTCGGATTCAACTTCATATGAAATTTCCGTAAGATGAGAAACATCTCTTCCAAATCATCTACATGGTCCATGCGTGTATACTTTTGACGAGCATGTCGTCGATGTATACTTCCATGGTTCGGCCTATTAGCCGAGCAAAGATTTTATTAACTAATCTTTGATAAGTCGCACCGGCATTCTTCAACCCAAATGGCATCACTCGGTAGCAATAAAGTCCTTTGTCAGTGACAAAGGTAGTTTTTGATTTATCTGTTTGATGCATTACAATTTGGTTATACCCCGAATATGCGTCCATGAAACTGAGAAGTTCATGTCCAGCGGTACTATCTACCAACTGGTCTATCCTTGGAAGCGGAAAGCTATCCTTCGGGCAGGCTTTATTTAAGTCAGTATAATCAATACAGACTCGCCACTTCCCGTTGGATTTCTTTACGAGCACGACGTTCGCGACCCATTCCGGATATTGTATCTCTTCTATGAAGTTAGCCTGGAGGAGCTTGCTGACCTCTTCTTCAATGATGGCGTATCGTTCAGGGCCGAGCGGTCGTCGCTTCTGTCGGATCGGTCGATAGGACGGATCGATGTTGAGTCGGTGATTAATCACAGACGGGTCGATTCCCGGCATATCTTCGTGACACCAAGCAAATACGTCGGCGTACCTTCGGAGCAGGGCTATCAGCTTTTCTTTCAAGGGGGACCGCAAAGACGAGCCAATTCGCACTGTTTTGGACCCATCCGTCTCGACCAAGGGAACTGATATGAGATCTTCAACCGGCTGCCCTCGTTCATGACTCTTGCCCCGAGGGTCCAACGATTCGATTGTTGATATGTTGACCGGACTTTTGTCGGTGGGTCCTTTTACAACTATCATGTAACAACGCCTCGCATCTTGCTGGTCTCCTTTGACAACTCCTATTCCCGAATCAGTCCGAAATTTTAGTGAAAGATGGTATGTGGATACCATGGCCTGGAGGAGACTTAAAGAAGGTCGGCCGAGTATGGCGTTGTATACTGAGGGTTGATCGACGATCAAGAATTCGACCATCGTTGTTATCTGATGCGGGGCGCTACCAGCGGTGAGTGGTAACGAGACAGTCCCCTCAGGCAGTACTTGTCCTCCGGAAAAACTGATTAATGGGGTCCGAACTGGGCATAGCATGAATAGCTCAATCCCCATTTTATCGAATGCCTGAGTGAATAACACGTCTACTGATGATCCCGTATCGATGAGTATTCGGAATACCCTTTGATTAGCGATAGTTAAGGTGACGATTAACGCGTCATCATGGGGATGATAGATCCCTCGGGCATCTTCCTCTGTGAATGAAATGCAATATTTTTCCCTTTTCTTTTCTTTTGTAGGCTGATCTATAATCATGAGCTCGGACTCAGGCTGATTAAGTCTCCTCGCATGATTCCTTTGAGCATTGTTTGAGTCGCCTCCGCCTCGCGGACCGCCGATAATCGTGCGAATTTCTTCCATGGGTTGATTTTCGGTCGGACGTCCCTCAACTACCCCGGCTTTGACGTGTTCTTTGAGTCGGCCCTCCTTTATGAGTCTTTCGATCTCTTCCTTTAGGTGACGGCAATCACTTGTGTTATGACCGTGATCACGATGATAATGGCAGTATTTGTCCTTGTCTTACCGATTGGGATTACTCCTGAGCTTATTGGGCCAGTTGACAAAACCTTCGCTTTTGATTTCCATCAGCACCTGCTCCTGAG
Source organism: Magnolia changhungtana (assembly GCA_030180095.1). Classification (NCBI taxonomy): domain Eukaryota; kingdom Viridiplantae; phylum Streptophyta; class Magnoliopsida; order Magnoliales; family Magnoliaceae; genus Magnolia; species Magnolia changhungtana. Next base: position 1,750,459 of record JASAUF010000283.1, read on the forward strand.
TTTTGTTCAGGGGGGTATAAGTGGAGAATCTTCGATCTGGTCGTTTACTCGACCTCCGCTCATCGTGCGCTTGATCATCTTTGCGTTTCTTTCCTCCGGTCGAGTCGGCATCCTTTTTGGCCGACTCTTTGGCCGAGGATTTAGTTTCACACATAATCCGCGTTTCTTCGGCATTTGCGTATTTATCCGACCGTGCCATAAATTCTGCTAGAGTGTCGGGCGGATTTTTGTCTAGGGACGCCAGGAACGGCTTGTCTCTGACTCCTTGCATGAGCGCGTTGAGTGCCATTTCTTCGGAATGCTTCCGGACCTGAAGAGATTCGAAGTTGAAGCGCTTGATATAGTCTTTCAATAGCTCTCCCTGCTTTTGAACTATGTTGTTCAAATGTGCAGGGGGCTTCAATTTCTTTTTACCACCGATGAAATTGGTGAGAAAGGCGTCGCTTAGTTCAGCGAATGAACTGATGGACTTTGGTTTCAGCTGTTTGAACCATAGTCGAGCCACGTCGGTCAACGTAAGAGAAAAGGCTCGACACATTACTGCGTCTGAGGCATCGTGGAGCTCCATATAGGTTCTGAAGCATTCGACATGCTCTGTCGGGTCGGTCTTACCGGTGAAAGGAGTGATCTGAGGTAATCGAAACCTTTCGGGCAGCCGAGCCTGCATAACCTCGTCAACAAAAGGAGACGCTTTTGCTTCGGATCTGATTGGATACACATTCCGGCCCTGTTTCATGTCCGCCATTCCTTTCGCCATTTCTTCCCGTACTTCTCTTTTCAAATTTTGAATATCGGCTTTCTAAGGTTCATCACTCTCTGCTGTGCCTTCCATGGAAGGTCGGTTGCGCCTTCTTCGCTCTATCTCGTGTCGAAGGTCGGTCGGGGGCAAGGAAGCGTTGGCCGACTGAGCCGGAGATGGCTCAGGTATGCCTTGGGGTTGACTCGGCCGGAAAGATTGTGGCGCGGAAGGTTGAGGATCGACCGCCGCAGTCGGTACATGTGCTGTCTCCCCTTGGGGAGGCGGAGGTGGCTGCATTTGCTGATACATTCGTTCCAGCATCTGTTTCATCATATTCACATCGGATCGGATTTCTTGAACCTCCTGGTCTAACCGCCCATCGTTCCGACCCCGCTGGTTATTGCTTGCTCTGGTCGTTCCTCGTTGACGGTTGTTAGGTGGGTTCTGGGCTGCAGGGACTGCTACTGGACCCGCTGACCCTGTGATCGCGATCTCATTCAGATCTTCTTCTGGGACCGTCCTTCTAGTCATCACCATGACATTTAATATCGAAGTATGAGATGACTTTTTGTACGATCCCACAGACGGTGCCAAACTGTTGATGCAAAAATCTGGTCCGACCTCTCTGACCTTCATAAACTTGCACAAAAAGAGAACAAAGGAGACCCTGGCTAGAGCAGGGGACCCTCCGATGCCAAAGTCAGGCCTGAATTCTGGGTCTTAATGTATTGAAGGGTTTTGAGAAAGAGTTTTTGCGTACCTCTCAAGACGATGGAGGTTCCTCCTTTATAGCTGCTGGAGCATTCAATCGTATGAAGATTCTCCTCCTGGTATCGTGTGTGGGATCCTCTCCCAGTATCGCGGAGATTGGATTGTGCCCGTTTCTTCATCCGATCCCGTGAGCTTCGGGGTCGGAAATCTTATCCCGAGATATTCGGGATGATGCCTTGTGTTGCGTTGTCCTTCCTTTATCGGCCGATCCGACAAGAGGGTCAGCCCGATGCATACCCGGATTGCTGGTTTGTCGTCCGAACCGACTTAACTTTTGTCTCGGCTTAGTGAGCTTATAATCTTCCCTCGGATCCGATGTATCCTTTAACGACCCGAGGCACGAAGTCCGAGTCTTCAGACTTAGTATCTTTTGTCCCCAACAGTTACCATGGTCCAACTCTACAATAGCTTTCATTCGAGATTATCATAATAATAACTCATTCAATCCATATAAAATAACAAAGCAAAACATCTATATAAAAATATTGATTATACACGTGACCGTGAGCCCCCCAGAGCTTTCTGTTGCACGGTCTACCCGGCCGAGTTGCAACCCAATTACCCATCCGGATCCGGATTACGGCCTCCGTCAATCGCGACTGAGGCAAAGCTAGGAAAGGAATGCACACGAAGGGCGAAGGGCAAAGGAGGAAAGAAATTCGCACGGACTCGACTTCATGATATGCACGGTTCTCTCGGGACCTGAGCTCGTACAATCTGGGCCCCACAATCAACGACCAGAAACTAACTCACGAAAGCTAAATAATCCCATCCCTTGGATGGGTGGACCAAACATATTCAACGGTCAAGATTCAACCGCGATACTTTGGCTGCAAGGCCCATCGACGGTTGCCTCATCAGAACAACAGTCCTGATCACCGAATCACGGGCCCACTTTTAGAAACTGAGAACCCGAGGATCATATGATTTCCTAATAAAATAAAGATGTATCAAACCATCCGCTACTCACCTCTTTAACAGTACACTCGCCGGGTTCTCGTTTCTCACAAGTGGGCTCATATTTCCTCAACTAGTTTTCCCACCGTTGATGGACCATGGCCCGTAAATCTGAGCCGTAGGACAAGCTTAAACTTTCAATTCGTGGCCTAAAGTTAGATAACCAATAAGAAAATAAACCAATGGAAGAATTTCAACTGTAAAATATTCAATCTCTCCAAAAATTTAAAAATATACCATCCAAATTTGGATTCAACGTACCAAACGTGTGGATGATCAAAAAGTGGGTCCCACATTTCAGAACTGAAGATGCATGTATACAGTTTAAATGGAGGTGATAGCGTACCGTAATATATCTTTCCAAAGCAAAGGGGGAAATAAATATATTAAATAAAAAAAAACCTTCGTTTCGTTTCGCATAGCGAGAGAGAGAGAAGAGGGAGAAAATTGGAAGAAAAAACAGATAACAGAGAGAGAGAGGGGGAGAGGTTCGTCTTCAAAAACCTTCCCACGGACGTATCCCGATCCGTACATACGATCGTATACGACCGTATACCATCTCATCCAGACCTTATACATCTCCATATCCGATCTGGTACTTCAGCTCCTAGGTTCTCTCGGTGAGCGTTCTTTTTTTTTTTTTCCTCGTTTTTATGGTTTTGTTTTCAAACCCTAGGGTTTCGATTTCGAAAACCCTCGATCCGAAGCCCTGCATTGCTTTTGCTTGGTTTTTCTTACGTTTCGATTCGAAAATCTTTTGTTTTTCAGGGAATTAGGGTTTTGGATTTCGGCGTGCTTTGGATTGGTCCAGTTTGATAAAAGCATGAGCATCCACAGCCCTGGTGGAGTTGGATTTCGCTAGGGTTTTGGTTTTCTTGAGAAGATAGGTTCTTTTGAATTTCCATGGGCGATGGTGGGGTCGCCTGCGTGCCTTCACAGCATGTCGTTGAGCGGTTTCCGGAGGCGTTCTGTGCTGGCAGCGGAAGCAATGGAAATGGTTTTAGCTCGAAGACGGTGCAGCTTGCAGATTCCAATTCTTCATCTTCACAACAACAGCAGCAGCAGCAGAGGAAGAGTGAGAAGAACATGGAAGTAGAGAGAGAAGAATTCGGTTCGGAGAAGGGTCAGAACGGAGAATTCAAGAAGGTTGATTCGGGAGAAGGGGAGAAATTGCAGAAAGGGGAATTGGAGAAGGAGGGAGCCGGGTTGGAGAAGCGGCGGAAGGGGGAATTCAAGAAAGGAGATTTGGTTTCTGAGAAAGGGAGGAAAGGGAAAGGTGAGAAATTGCGGAAAGGGGAAGTAGAGAAGGGGGAGATTGTTCTGGAGAATTCACGGAAAGGGGAGATAGAGAAAGGAGAATTTGTCCCGGAGAGATGGCAGAAAGTGGGGGAAGTGGAGAGAGAAGAATACAGTTGGGAAAAGGTGCGGAGAGGGGAATTTAAGAAGGGCGATTCATGTTTGGAGAAATTGCGAAAAGGGGAAGTGGAGAAGGGGGAGGTTTTTCCTGGGAAATGGAGGAAATTGGAGGTGGAGAAGGGGGAGATTATATCGGATGAATGGCAGAAAGGGAGATAGAGAAAGGGGAGTTTGTTCCAGAGAAATGGCGGAAGGAGGAGTTGGAGAAGGGGGAGTTTGTTCCAGACAAATGGCGGAAGGGGGAAGTGGAGAAGGGTGAGATTGTTTCCGAGAGACGACGGAAGGGGGAGGTGACGAAGGAAGAGTTTGGTTCTGGGAGAGGGCGAAGATGGGAAGTAGAGAAGGGAGAGTTTGTTCCAGAGAAGGGGCGGAATCGCGACAGGGAGACACCTCCATCCGTGAAATTCACAGACGAGGATTTTTCTCAGAGGAATGAATCTAGTAGAAGTGGCAGTGAGCGGAGGAAGAGATCTTCGAGGTGGGAAACCACCCATGAGAGGGACTCAAAGGGCAGTTCAAGAATGATAGATGACGAGTCAGGACTTTATAAGAGTGAGTACGGTGATGAGAAGAATCGCGGTAAGGATTACACATCAGGAACTTGGCTGAAACGGCATGGCATGGAATCAGAGAGCAGCAGCCGCAGATATCCTGCTGATTGCACTGACTATTTGGGGTCAAAGAGTAGGAGGATATCCGATGACACCAATCATTCTGGCTACTCAGATAAGTTGCATTTGCGCAGTTCAGTGGAAGGCTCCTATAGAAATTCTTCTCTGTCATCAAGGGTCTCTTCCTCGAGCAGGTACACTTCTAGGCATTATGATTCGTCTTCATCTTCTAGAGGAGGTCATGATCGGCATGGACGGAGCCCAGGCTATTCAGAGCGGTCCCCACACAACCGGGCCAGGCACTATGATCATAGGGATCGAAGTCCAGCTCACCCAAGTGATCGGCATGGACGAAGCCCAGGTTACTCAGAGCGATCTCCATCCAACCGGGCCCGACACTATGATCATAGGGATCGAAGCCCGGCTCACATGGGTTATTCAGAGCGGTCTCCACACATAAGGTCCCGGCACCACGATCACAAGGATCGCAGCCCAGTTCATTCAGAGCGATCTCCACGTGACCGGCCCCGGCACCGTGATCACAGGGATCGAACTCCTCTGTACTTGGATCGCTCCCCGCATGATCGTGGGCGGTCCAGTGATACTCGGGAAACAAACCGGAAGACTGGAGGAAATGAGAAGCACAACAGTCGGTATGGAACCCAAGGGCAAGAAGATAGGCTTGGGCGGAGGGATTCAAGTGGCAGAGATTCTCACAGACATTCCACGAGTAAACAGTTGAATAATAGTACTAGTCTGGCTAACAGCAGCAGTTGCCAGGACAAAAGTGTTGATGATCAGTCTCACAGGGAAAAAGAGTCACAGAATCAGACTGTAGTTTGCAATGAGGTTCCGTCTCAGGTTAGCGAAGCTCCTGAAGAGTTCCAATCGATGGAAGAGGATATGGATATATGTGACACACCGCCGCATGTCCCAGCTGTGGCTGATTCAACCTTGGGAAAATGGTTTTATCTTGATCATTTTGGCATAGAACAAGGCCCATCAAAACTGTGTGACCTTAGGAGACTTGTGGAAGAAGGTCTTCTTCAGTCGGATCATTTGATAAAGCATTGTGAGAGCGACCGGTGGGTAACTGTTGAAAATGCTGCTTCTCCTTTGGTGCCTGTTAACTTACCATCAATTGTTTCAGATACTGAGACTCAGCTGGTAAACCCTCCTGAGGCTCCTGGGAATTTATTGGTGGATACTGGAGATATTGGACAAACAGCTAATCAGCCTAGCCAGGAGTCATCTATTTCGTCCTTGCAGCCATTAGGGCACCTGGATGAAAGTTCTGTTGCTTCAGAGTCTTTGGAAGATCTCCACATTGATGAGAGGGTGGGAGCTTTATTAACAGGTTATACTGTTATTCCTGGAAGGGAACTTGAGACACTTGGAGGTACTTTCCTATTATATTTTTAACTAACTGTTGTTTTTCTTGCTTTTCTGATACCCTGTTTGTTTCTTTCCTCTTCTTCAATATCAGTTGAGTGTTTGACTAAATTCCTTGTTTGTTTTTTTTTTTTTTCTCCAAATTATATCCTTGCAGAAGCTTTGCAAACGATGTTTGAGCATGCAGAATGGGAGAAATGGGGCAGCTCAGAAGGTATGGTACTTGATCAGGTTATGATTTCCTTTTATTTGTAATGACCTAGGTCATTTATGAGGTACATTACATGCTGTTTTTTGGAGGATATCTATGTTCTATGTCATGTTGGCATTCCATTTTTACAAAAGTACCTCATAGGAGCAGTTGGTGTGATTTGATGCACCTTGTATCCTGTTGACGAAGATTACTGTGTCCAGATAATATATTTATGAAACAAATTTATACAGTTTTTTCCTCTCTCTCTCTCTCTCTCTCTCTCTCTCTTCTCTTCTCTTCTCTGCTCTTCTCTTCTCTTTTGATGATGGGTATCCTATTGCGTGGTTGCTCAGGCTTCTCAAGATCTCGACCTCGCTCTGGTGAGTCATTTGGACATCCCAGAGATGAGGAATTTGGCAGAGGCATTGAAAGCATGCACAAAGAAACTGTTGAGACAAGATTTGTTGCACCACCTGAGAAGGAGTACCCCTTTCTCAACAGTGACTCTAGCGATTGGTCTTCCAGCCTGTGGTCCTGCAAGGGTGGCGACTGGAAGAGGAGCGATGAAGCAACTCAAGACAGATCTTTTAGAAGAAAACTTGTACTCAATGAAGGATACCCACTTTGTCAGATGCCAAAGTCTGGACATGAGGACCCACGCTGGCATAGAAAAGATGAACTATACCATCCTTCACGCAGTAGAAGGCTTGATCTACCACCTTGGGCTTTTACTCTGAGTGAAGAAAAGAATGATATAAATGGGGACCCAAACAAAAACATCGTTGCCAACAGATCAAGTCAACTTAAGCCACCATTGCCGTTGGCAAGAGGACTGAAAGGAATTATGCTGCCAGTGATCAGGATCAATGCATGTGTGGTCAAGGACCATGGTTCTTTTGTCTCTGACACACGTTCAAAAGTTAGAGGTAGTGAGCGGCATACCTCGAGGCCTGTCCGGCCTGTCTCTGCAAGTAGTGATGGTAAGGGTTCTTTCATGGATGGGGTTGCCCGATCCAAGGCTTATGAACGCGATTTACAATTACAAGCCTTGCTCAAGCACACTGGTGCGAATGCTCCAAAAGACCGTGTTTGCACAGCAGATGAATTACAATTGCATTTGGGTGATTGGTACTATCTAGACGGTGCTGGCCATGAACACGGCCCCTCATCATTCTCAGAGCTGCAGTCTTTAGTCACTCAAGGTATCATTCAGAAGCATACCAGTGTCTTCAGGAAATTTGATAAAGTTTGGGTGCCAATTACCACCGCTGTAAATGGTTCTGAATCTATACTTAACCAAGAAGGCAAAGTGGTGCCAACAGCCGATTCTTCTGCTGCCTCTTCTCTCCCGCAGCCACAGGTTGACCATGGTTTGGTGGAGGCTTCAAGTTCATTTCACAACTTGCATCCCCAATTCATTGGCTATATGCGTGGCAAGCTGCATGAACTAGTCATGAAATCTTACAGGAGTCGAGAGTTTTCTGTAGCTATCAACGAGGTCTTGGATCCGTGGATGAGTGCAAAGCAGCCAAAGAAGGAAACAGACAAGCATTTTCCATTCAATTCAGCGATCACAAAAAGTTCAAGTGGTCTTGATCATGATTTGTTAGTGCACAGGTTTCGGAAATCAGGTACCAAATCCCCCCCCTGACACAATTCCTTGAGAGTTAATTCTTCACTTTTTTACTTCATCAAACCTCATGTGTTTACTTTAGCATGTTTAGTAAGGTTATCCAATAGAGTAGGATTGCGAATCATGCAGTCCCCACACGTGCCAATGTGGCATGTGTGCGAGATCTTAGTCAGGCTTGTTTGTTGAATGTGAACCCACTGCTGGCCAATTTTTTTAACTGTTAACCTTTTTTAACATATGGCCCAAGATATGACTGAGTGGCCTTTTTTGTGCCATGATACCTACTTGGCATGGCCACCCTAATGAACAGTCCGGATCTCACACAAACATCCCTCATTTGCATTGGGACTTCCTCATCTTTTCATTTGCATGTTTGGGCTTTGAGAGTTTGATATCTGTTCTCACCTGCCTTGCCTTTTGTCATGCTTTTCCCTATATTCAGAGGATGATTTATCTGGGATTTACAAAGATCATACACGTTCTGGGAAAAGAGCTCGGTTGCTGGCTGATGAAAGTGACGATGATGATGAAATGGAAGAGGATTTACTGACAGGTCAAAATGACAGTTCCTTCGAGGATTTATGCAGTGAAATTTCTTTTGGTCAAGAAATTACTCCTCAAACTGAGACGGAAAGCTGGGGACTGCTGAATGGTCGTATATTGGCTCGGGTTTTCCATTATCTGAGAATGGACTTGAAATCCCTTGCAACTTCTGCTGCTACTTGCAAGTGCTGGAACACAGCAGTCAAGTTTTACAGGGATATCTCCCAACATGTAGACTTGTCATCCGTTGGTCCCAACTGCACCGATTCCATGTTCCAGAACATAATGGTGGGTTTTGCTTTTGGTTGTTAATTCCATCTAACATTGTTTTCTCAGTTATATTGATCCGTATATATCTTCATTTGATCTTGCAGAGTGGTTATGACAAATTGAAGATAACATCCATTGTGTTAATGGGCTGTACCAATGTCAGCGCCGGGGCACTTGAAGATGTTCTCCTATCATTCCCTTCCATACGTTCTGTAGATGTCAGAGGTTGCAGCCAATTTAGAGAGTTGAGGCATTCTTTTAAGAATGTGAAGTGGATAAGTAGCCATGGTTCACGCTACTCCAAGATGTCGGAAGAATCATATTCCAAGATGAGGAGTCTTAAACAGATAACCGAGAAAAGCTACTCGAATTACAAAGCTTTCAGAGGCTCAAGTAGTCATTTGGATGATTCTAGTGAGGTGATGGATTCATTTGATTATTATTCCAGTTTGGATAGGAAGGATTCAGCAAACCATGCATTCCGGCAGAGTTGTTACAAACGAACAAAACTGCTTAATGCAAGAAAGACTTCATCTGTTTTGTCAAGGGATGCCCACATGAGACGGTGGCTACGTAGGAAGTCCGAGAATGGATATAAGATGATGGAAGAATTTCTTGCCCTTAGTCTGAAGGACATCATGAAGGAGAATACCTGCCAATTCTTTATTCCAAAGGTACTCTTACCTTAATTTGTCCACTCCACTGTTGCAGGGAGACCGACTTCTGTTTGTGTTGAACTTTTTTGTTTTCTAACCATATGTTCACATCAACTTTATCTCATCAGGTTGCAGAAATTGAAGAGAGGATGAGGAATGGTTATTACATTGGTCATGGCTTGAGCTCTGTCAAGGAGGATATCAGTCGAATGTGCCGGGATGCAATAAAGTGAGCTTTCTTCCTAGCACTCTAGGCTTCTAAACTTAAGCGATTATAAAGTGTGTCTGTTGTTAAGTAACCTATGTCACATGGATTTCCAAACTGCAGAACTGTAACTGTAATGTTGGAAGGTACCCTTGAGGTTCTTCTATAGAACTTTTCGTACTTCCCTGTTGATGGAGTATGTCCTTGTTTTAGAGGGACTGCTTTCAGTCTGTGAAATCAGGGTGTTTGTCTTGATTTCCTGAAAGTAGTCTTTGTGTGTTGCCCACCAAATTTACGTATTGGAATATATTGCTATTTGTGCCAGCGGACCCCAAATAGTTGGGGCTTGACCTTAGATGGTGGTTTCGATCTTTCATTAGAAAAAAAAAATGATGGTTAGGATAATCTAGTTATATGTCCTAGTATTAGGCCTCTTATATAATGCTTTCATGTTTTTGTTTATCATTTCATGCTTCAAAAACATAAGTATATTGATTACATCAATGCAGAGCTAAAACTCGGGGAGGTTCTGGGGATATGAATCGTATTATCATGTTATTCATCCAGCTGGCAACGAGTTTAGAGGAGAATTCGAATAAGTCATGTCGTGAGAGAGATGAAATGATAAAGATGTTAAAAGATAGTTCAGCAGGTTCAACACCTTCCAAGTATAAAAAGAAACACAATAAAATTATAAATGATAGGAGAGGCATGCTTAGGAGCAATGGCACATCCTATGTAAATGGTGGGTTTGATTTTGGAGATTATGATGCTTCCGATCGGGAAATTAGAAGGCGCTTGTCCAAATTGAATAAAAGGGCTTTGGATTCGGAAAGTGAAACTTCAGATGACCCTGATCTTTCTGAAGAAGATGGTCGGGGTGAGGCTGAGAATAGCGATTCAGAGACGGAAACTGATCCGGACATCCATTCAGAAGCCGGAGCTGGAGATTTAAGAGGAGATGGACTTCCTTTTGTTGTAGATGAGGCCTTGGACTCAGAAGAGCGTGAATGGGGTGCTCGCATGACAAAAGCAAGCCTTGTTCCTCCAGTTACTCGTAAGTACGAAGTAATCGACCGCTATCTTATTATAGCAGATGAGGAGGAAGTACAGCGAAAGATGCGGGTTGCTTTACCTGATGATTATGCCGAAAAGCTGAGGGCACAGAAAAATGGCATGGAAGAGTCAGATATGGAGATTCCTGAAGTAAAAGATTACAAACCTAGAAAGAAGCTTGGTGAAGAGGTCCTCGAACAAGAAGTCTATGGTATAGATCCTTATACCCATAATCTTCTGCTCGACTCCATGCCCGGAGAAGAACTGGAATGGCCACTCCTAGAGAAGCATTTATTCATTGAAGAGGTAATTGTGCTTAAGAAAATTTCCGTGATGTTTAGTGTCCATATTATTTTATGATTGCATATGATTCTTAGAGAAATGTTTATTTCAGGTGCTTTTGCGTGCTTTGAATAAGCAAGTCAGGCACTTCACTGGCACTGGCAACACCCCCATGGTGCATCCTTTGCGGCCTGTCCTTGAAGAAATCCAGAAGATTGCTGAGGAAGGTAGCGATACACGCGTTTTGAAAATGTGCCAAGGAATTTTGAAGGCCATGCAGAGTCGTCCTGACGACAATTATGTTGCTTATAGAAAGGTATGTGTGCAATTCACTTATCATTGATGGGCCGCTTTCAGATGCCATTCTTGTTTTCATATAGCCTTTATTCACTGTTTTCTTTCTTTCAACTCATCTGTATATGTGGGTTCAGGGTCTTGGAGTGGTTTGCAACAAAGAGGAAGGCTTCGGTGAGGAGGATTTTGTTGTGGAGTTCTTGGGAGAGGTACAATACATAATTTTTGTTGAATGGAGTTATCTACGAAGCATGAAAAAATATCTTTTCCATTCAATCTTTTGGAAATAAAAATTTCCTTGGATGTTTAACTTGGTTGTGTAATGTGGTTCTCCTCCATGCAGCATAAATATATTATTTCCTCATGCATATATAAGCATTTAGCGGCAGTTTCATTTACATTCCCATATAGTAAATGGATACTTCAAATTTTTTTTTTTCTTCCATTCTTGGACAGTTAAAAAATTCCTCTGGAATCTGTGCATGAGATAATTGGACGGGCATTCATGTGATATATTTCATATTGGCATACATTTCCTTTTTTTTTTTTTTCTTCATGAGCATGTATGTAAATGTTTATAGATTTCATAGAATGTCAAAATCATTATTGTATCACAAATTGTAATAAGGGTTGAATCGTATCGAATCACAAATCGTATGGTAAATCGTAAGTTTTTAATGGATTTCTTAAAAAATTGAAAAAAAATCTGCAAAATATAAATAAATCAGAAAAAAAAAAATAAAAACTCATTAATCATCCATTTCCCATCAATATGCACCAAGTAATACCACTATATCATGATGGTGTTAGGATTCTTGTCTTTCCTTTATTTTTTGTCTTTCCAGAACTTTATCTTAAAAACATACAAGAATCTTTAATAATTTATGTTCTTTTTTACCTTTATTGAGCGTAGAATCATGTTGGAAAAGCGGCATTTGATTATGTTGACCGGCGAAAAAAGATGGAATATCTATGGAAAAAATTCCAATTAAGTCATGCACATGGTATTAAAAAATGGTTACATTGCGCTGTTGGGGTTCTTAATTGGGCTGTTTTGTGTATAAGGGATTGGGAGCCCTAAGGGCTGTTTTGTTGCTTCGGGCTTCAGCGCCCTCTGGGCTTGCTACCTGGGTGTGGTTTTCGGTTGTTTGTCGTTTATCTTGTCTTTGTTTGTTGTTTTAATTGGGCTGTTTGTGTACAAGGGATTAGAAGCCCTAAGGGCTGTTCGTTGTTTTTCTTGTCTTTCGTTATCTTTTGTTCCCTTTTTCCTTTTTGGTCTCTTGGCCTTGATAATAAACCATCTTTCAAAAAAAGTCATTCACATGGTATTAAAGAATGGTTACATTATGACCGTAATGACTGTTATGTAATGGTAATGGTGGTGACCATTATGCAATATGGGGTTGTAATGTCTATTTGAAAAAAAATTGGCTTGTAGTGGGCCGATACTGAGCCTATACATATTTTCGTTAAAAAAAAACTTGATGCAGGACATGAAAATTAAATATGATATGTGAGATTTCAGGCTTAAGATCACGTTAGTTCAGAAACATTACACATTCCATATACCACATGAAAGTTCAAACCTTCAATTAAGGGGAATCTATGCGGGTCTAAGCCTACAGATGATAGGGCTGGATCAATAAAAATTATGAACCAAATGATACTCAAGGATAAGAAATAAGCATCCACACATGCATAGTTATCAGTCCCTAATCCAAGGGATTCAGAAATTCTAATTCGGGGAACCCTAGGGTAAGAAAAAGGGCATAAAATTGAACATTTGAGTAATTTAGGGTTATGTTTAGGGATTTTGGGTGAAAGTGGAGTGAAAGAGAGGAAAGACCAACCAGAGAAGTACCACACGTGTGAACAACAACAATGGCCCAGGCGCACGTGCATGTGATCCCGGCCGCACGTGTGTGGGGCCCACTATTCAGAAAAATGCCACCTTGGCCCTGGTCGGCCAGGGATGGACTCCAAAACCCTCAAATCTCAGCTCGATCCGATGTACGGTTTGTGTGTGGTGCTCCGCCGAAGTTTTAGCCCTCCTGTATGGCCAGATTCTGAAATTCTGCTGTGGGGAGGAGAATTGCTGCAATAGATGATTGATTCGAAGTGTAGATGATGGGGTGAGATGAGATGAAGGGATGATAGAAGATGGGTAGTAGAGATGGTGATGGATGGGGGCGAATCGGGATAGATGTAGCTTCGCACCATGGTAGTTAACCCTTCGATGAAGGGAGGACTTTGCACCCAATTAGGCTTCATAACTCAGAGAGTAGGAAAACGCAGAATTTTTATTAATCTTCAATCAATCCAAAGTACTTCAAGGGGTGCCTATTTATAGGAAAACCCTATACTCCAAAACTCGCGCCATGTGCAACCTATTACTTAACGATGAAGTAAAGTAAAATAAAAACCAAACAAAGAAATCTAAAGCGTTCACGATGTTCTGAATAATAACAACAAGCAAAATCTAGAATATGAAATCAATCCGACGAGTGGGCCACGATCATGAGATCCCATGATGAGCTTTTCTTGACTATCGGGCCCACCCTTTTGAACAAAAACTTTGTCTTCTAGCTAGGAGGCCCTCCCTGGACGTCGTCATCGAGCCAGATCGATGGTGGGGCCCTCCTTCTGCGTACGTGCGTAGGGGTGGTGGTGTGCGTGCGCGTGTGCGCATGATATCCCCATCAAAACTCGACCGTTACGAGGCTGTGACGGCTGTTACGAGGGGTGTAACAACCGTTATAGGGCCGTAATGGCTGTTATGGTCTGCATTGTAACGGTTGTAACGCTGGCTATTACAGCCACCATTACTGTTATCGAATGCTATATCAATTTGGTGTTTCAACCAATTAAGAAGTAAGAAATCAAAACAAAATCATCTTTCAAAAAAAGAAAAAAAGAAAAAAAAGAAGAGATCATAACAAAATGCAAAATGATTTGACATCAAAGGGAATACCTATCATGTTATCTCTTGTAAAGATTATAATAAAGTAATTGACCTCTTCCAAATGATTCTTAAAGGCCCCAGCAATTTAAAAACATAAAATGAAAGCCAAGTAAATCTTAAATTAGAAAAGAACGGGCATAATTTGAATTGAAAATTGGGATCTGAATCGTAAATCATAGGAATCAAATAATAAAATCGTAGGATTCATCTAAATAGGGATTTAGGGTGGGGATTCAAATCATTTTGTTTAAAATTTGACTCAAATTGTAAATTGTAAATTGTAGGATTTCGACAACACCGACACACACACACGCGCGTATGTATGTATAGATATGCATATTGTTCTATCTGTTTCAACTTTTGTACCTTTTGCCTTAGCCTGAGGTCCACAAAGTATCTAAGCCTTGGCTTGGCCTGAGCTGGAAATGTAACTTTCTTAAGCATGAGGTTGACAGTTTGTTTCTTTATGTTTTCCTCATGGATGTAGGTATATCCGGCTTGGAAATGGTTCGAGAAGCAGGATGGTATTAGGTCTTTACAGAAAAACAGCAAAGATCCAGCACCTGAGTTCTACAATATATATCTGGAAAGGCCAAAGGTCTGGTACCTTGTACATGGTCTTATTTGAGGCTTACTATTCATGACTGCTTATACATGCTTTGCTGAATGAGTTTCGTTTTTATTTGGCAGGGTGACCGTGATGGATATGATTTGGTTGTGGTGGATGCTATGCACAAGGCAAACTATGCAAGTCGAATTTGTCACTCTTGTCGACCCAATTGCCAAGCAAAGTAAGCTCTAATATCATTCCAATTTTGTTGTTCCTTTACATCGTTTAAGCATGCATCTATGAGGTATAACATGATTAGCAAGTCGCTTTCTCTCTCTCTCAAAAAAGGAAAAAGAAAAAAAGAAAAAAAGAAAAAGAACAGACACGAGGACTGCAAAAGCTTCTTCATGTTGTTGGAATACATTCAAATCTACAGCATTCTAAAGAGAATGAAAAGAGAAAAAGAAAGGAATGAAGAGAAGAAAGATTTGTGTTTCACCACTCTAAACCTATCATTTACAATCACTTCATCTAAACAAAGTTATGGTGCATTGTGGGAGGACAATGATATGACACATCCACATTCTCTACGCTCCCTTCAAGCTGGAGCATAACTATTACGCATACGCAGTTTGTCTAACGTACAACAAAAGAGAGAAGAATTAGATGCCTTGTGGAATATATCTGTGAGCTGAAGATCTAAGCAAATAAATGAAGTGCACAACAACTTGGAGGTGACTTTTTCCCAAACAAAGTGACAATAAATTTCGATACATTTGTTGCTCTCATGAAAGAAAGTGTTGGAGGCCATATGAGTTGCAGCTTGACCATCAGTGTAGTGGAATAAACACCATATCGTCAAATCCCATTGCCAGAAGAAGCAGCTGAAGCCAACCTTACATGCAGCAAGAGCCATTCCAAGGTATTTGTGGCTTTAGCAGATGAGTAACCACTGAAAAAGCAACTAGATTATCTCCCACAAAGGTACCATAGGCAGTTGTACCTGCAATCATTTGAAGAACCCTCTCAGTCGGCATCATGATAACCACTTCTATTGAGATTGCCTACAATAGGTCTTTTCTAGGAGCAGACTAATTAATGAAGAATCTGATAGACAACATCGAGATGGTGGGAGCATAGAGCACGGATGAACTGGTTGGTGACATTGACAGTAGATGCTATATCTGGACATGTTATAGTCAAGTAGATGATCTTGCCAACAAAGTGATAATGCATATCAGGATCACGGTGAACCTTGGATTGCTCAGCATGGAGGTGATGATTTTCCTCAAAATGAGCGTCAGATGGCATAGTACCTAACGTTCTTGCAGCAGTAAGGAGATCCACAACATACTTCTGTTGGAAACTTGGAAAAAATGCCATGCTGAGACCTTACAACTTCCATCCCAAGAAAGTATTTGAAAGGACCTACATCCTTAATGTCAACTATACCAGCCAAGGACTTTATGCTGTCATTGTCGGCACTGCTGCCACCTGAGAGTACTGTATCATTCACATGTACAATCAGAATAGTGGTTGACTCTACAGTTCTTTTCTAAATGTGGTGATCTGAGGTGATCCTTAGAAGACCAATATGAGAAATCACAGCGCTTAAAACTGAGCCAAAAAGATTGTTTCAGTTCTTTAGTTAGAGTACTTCTAGACGATAAATTTGACAGAAATGAAGGAATGTGCACAATTGAAGGTAATGTTAAAGAAAAAAAAATTCTGTTTTTATTAGCTCTAGAAGATGATCCATTAAGTATTTTGATGCCACTAGAGATGGGAATAGATGAAGCAAACCTTTCTTTCTCATGAGTCAAATGATCTGATGCTTGGAATCAATGATCTGGGGTGTGGAGAAATGAGACTGGAACTGAGAGGCATGATTTATAGATGCAGGTGTACGTGAGTGCGCATTTTGAGTAATGAATTAAGCTGATGCTTAAAAATCAGTCGCTTGATTTTGGAGATCATTGATGACTTGGTTTCTTAGGTCTGTTATTATGGTGCTGGAAGAAAAACTAGTAGGATCATGCTTCCCTTCAAACTGAGCAGGATTTTTAGTGGTTACACAGCTTAATGCTTCACAAAAAGTTTATTGAGGTTTCCTGTTATGGGAAGTCCCTGGGTTGATTTAAAAGTACTTGAAGGGAATTTCAATGGTTGGAGATGGGTAGTGTATTGTGCATGTTCAACTCTCTCTCTCTCTCTCTCTCTCTCTCTCTCCCTCCTTTTTTTATCATCTTCATGTTATGCCAGTCATATTTCTTTGATACACCAAAATTTTGCCAATCTGTTATTTCTGCACTGATCCATCTGCTTCATGCGGACAGAGTTACTGCTGTTGATGGCCAGTACCAGATTGGGATTTATACTGTACGGCCCATTCATTATGGTGAAGAGATCACCTTTGATTATAACTCTGTAACAGAGGTGCGTATCTTCTGCATAAGTGCCTTGTCCATGATTAATTATGGAAGCCAGTTTCTCACGATTGGTATTTTTTTTTTTTCCGTTGCTTCAGAGTAAGGAAGAATACGAAGCATCTGTTTGTTTATGTGGCAGTCAAGTTTGCAGGGGCAGCTATTTGAACCTGACTGGTGAAGGCGCTTTTCAAAAGGTCCAATCACAAATCAATTCTCTTCACTGGTTTCCCTGTTTGTTTTTAATGTTGCTGAAGTTGAAACAATGTACTATAGAGGGAGCCTGGCTATGGCTACTTGCTGGGTTAGGAATTCACATTTTACTCTCCTGACATGTCCCAATCTGCTGCACTTTTGGTAGATCCAGGCTGTTCATCTGGTGGGCTCCATTGTGTATCATGGTGTGCCAAAACGGTTACGTATCGGCCGTTACGGCCGATACGTAACGGTAACGGTGGGAACCGTTACACGTTTCGGGGTCGTATCGGCCGTTACCCGATTTTGTACCCGTATCGGCCGTTACGGGCCGTTACAGGCCCGTAACGTATTGGCCGAATAACAGTAACTTTTTTTTTTTTTCATTTTAAGCTTTGTTTTTGCTGTTTTTTTGAAATCTCTTGCTTCCAAACTGTTTCTCACTCCTTCTACTACCAATTTCGACCAACCTTAGTTGGGTATTTGAGATAAAAACACATTATATTACGGATTTTCTTGAATCAAAGCTCGGTGGGTCATTTTTCAGAAATTCGTCAAAAATAGGTATTTATACTTTTTTAATATGTTTTGCTGTTTTAATCATGTCATATGATGTGTTAATCATAGTAGAACATGTTAATGTGCATTTTACAGATTTGGGGTGCCATTTAATATTTTTTAAATATTTTTTTCTATTTACGCATGAATTTTGGCCCCTTTTTTTAAAATTCGAAAAATCAATTTTTAATGGTTGTTTTGCTGTTTTAATCATGCCATTTGATGTGTTAATTATAGTAGAACATGTTAATGTGCATTTTATAGATTTAGGGTGCCATTTTATATATATATATATATTTATATTTTTTTCTATTTTCGCATTTATTTTGGCCCTTTTTTTGAAAATTCAAAAAATTCATTTTTTAATGATTCTTTTGCTGTTTTAATGATGCCATATGATGTGTTAATCATAGTAAAACATGTTAATGTGCATTTTACAGATTTGGGGTGCCATTTTATATATATATTTATATATTTTTTTCTATTTACACATGAATTTTGGCCCATTTTTTTTAAATTCGAAAAATCAATTTTTAATAGTTGTTTTGCTATTTTAATCATGCCATATGATGTGTGAATCATAGTAGAACATGTTAATGTGCATTTTACAGATTTGGGGTGCCATTTTATTTTATTTTTATATTTTTTCTATTTACGCATTTATTTTGGCCCTTTTTTTGAAAATTCGAAAAATCATTTTTTAATGATTCTTTTGCTGTTTTAATGATGCCATATGATGTGTTAATCATAGTAAAACATGTTAATGTGCATTTTACATATTTGGGGTCCCGTTTTTTATTTTTTAATATTTTTTTTCTATTTACGCATTTATTTTGGCCCTTTTTTTGAAAATTCGAAAAATGATTTTTTAATAATTCTTTTGCTGTTTTAATGATGCCATATGATGTGATAATCATGGTAGAACATGTTAATGTGCATTTTACATTTTTGGGGTGCCATTTTATATATATTTATATATTTTTTTCTATTTACGCATGAATTTTGGCCCTAAAAAATAATTGCAAACACCTAAATGTAAGAAATTTTCATATTACAATCATTTTAATATATCTATCATTGATAGTAGATAGTTAGAAAATTAAATATATGAATTTTGTAGTCAAATTCAGGTTATTTGGTTCATAAATTCATCAGACAGTCCGATACAACTTCTCATCAAAGAGTGGACCGTTACACCACCATAAACATGTTCCAATTTATAAATGAATGCATATTTGGAATGCTTAGAATATTCCGGATTTAATCCATATTTTTTCATATTTTTTTGACAATTTTTTTTTTTTTTGCGCCGTTACACCCCCGTATCGCCGTTACGCTCCCATATCCGTATCGGTTTCGGAGGGCACCGTTACGCCAACCAATACCGATACGGGTGTGTATGTGCCATTGCAGGAAAATCAGGCTGGCTTGGTTATTACATGGGCAAACCTTTATACCAAATGTGGGCCATTGTTAAAAAATTTCACTGTTCATTGTTAAGATCCAGAGGCCCAACTAATGACACACTGACTTGACCTTGCACTCACCATGTTGTCAGAAGATGTCTCAAATCTTCCTTTTTTCCTCCGCGCTGCTCGACCAGTCGAGGGACTGGCTCGACTAGTCGAAGATCCATTTGACCAGTCGAAGTCCAGCAACTATATATTTGGATTCCCGGGACGCTCGACCAGCTGAGGGACAGGCTCGACCAGTCGAAGGGTGGGTCCTTCGACCAGTCGAGGTTACGCAAACGGTGCACGGTTTTTTTGCACGGACTGCATAAATTTGAGGCAGTTTTTAGGGAGGTGCGTAAGTGGGATTTCCCCATCTATAACTAGGAGTCTCTAGGGCCATTCTAAGGTATGATAAGACTTTCTAAAGGTATTCCAAGGGCTTCTAAAAGGGTTCTAGGGTTATCAAAGGGTGTAGCAAGGTAGAGATTTGAGGTTGTTCGAATCGGTTAAGTCCCCTCTCTTTGTAATTCCTATTTTCATAGTGGATTTCCGTCGTTTTGTGCCGTGGTTTTTTCCTGCAAGGGTTTTCAACGTTAAATCTGTGTTCTCTTGTGCTTGCTTGACGCTATCGGATTGCTATCCTAGATCCATATTTGTGTGATTCCGCAACACAAATCCCCAACACACCATGCATGCAGTATGAGATCCACCTGATGAATGATCTGGATATTGGATGAGTGCAACAATGTCATGTGTCCACTGAGAGTATTTTTGGCTTGGTGCGGGGGTGGGATTGGGAAGAAAGGGATGATGCTTTGGAGACTATCCTTGATGGCAGGCTTTTTGGGCCTTTTTCAGAGACGAATAATCGATGTTTCCCTAATTGTAGTGGCTGGTCTCGGAGGTCTTTAGAAGGCTAAATTGGATGCAATGGACTGGGCCTCATGTATAAAGGCTCTTGCTGTGTGTCCTATCCTCTCTTACTTTCATCATGGTCTGCCTTGTAATTTGCCTGTGGTTGTTCTTTGGCTTTTTGCCTCGCTTATAATAAAAATGTTACCTTTCAGAAAAAAAAAAAAATCACGTGCAGGAAGAGTTGGATTGGAAATCTTGCTCTTGTGAGTAGCCATGGCAGTCTCCTTCAGCAGATGGATGGCTTTAGGATGTTGTACAGCAATTTCCTGTAGTCTTAGTTGGTCTACAATTGGAAGTTGAATATCGACCCTGTTGCTGCTGATATCTATATTCAATATTTTATCTCATTGGCATCTCATGAGTCATGAGAGTCCATAAGCCTGTTGGACCTGATCAGTCGTCCATCTATGTTGGATTTCACTCTCCATTGTGTTACTTAAACCTAATCATGCATCAGGTGTTGAAGGAGTGCCATGGGATGCTGGATCGGCATCAACTAATGCTAGAGGCTTGTGAAGTGAATTCTGTGTCTGAAGAAGATTACATTGACTTGGGAAGGGCTGGGATGGGCACTTGTTTGCTGGCTGGTTTGCCCGATTGGCTCATTGCGTACTCAGCCCGCCTGGTATTCTCTCTCTCTCTCTCTCTCTCTCTCTCTCGTTCGTGTGTGCGCGTGCATATGTGTGTGTGTGTAATCCTGTTACTGTATCTGATTTCACATGTTGGTATCTGACATGCTGTAATCATGTTGAAGGTGCGGTTCATTGATTTTGAAAGAACAAAGCTTCCCGATGAGATTCTAAAGCATAATTTGGAGGAGAAGACCAAATACTTCTCAGAAATTTCCATTGAGGTTGAGAAGAGTGACGCAGAGATTCAGGTGAACAGTGATTAGTGATTACTGCACTTATCTCCTGTCTGTGTTTTCATGCATACGTGTGTGTGTATGTCCGCCTGAGTTGGGTGTGTCCATGTATATATCATGAGCCTGATTCTAAAACTTAATTTCTTTTGCGTGAGACAGGCTGAGGGTGTCTACAATCAAAGGCTCCAAAATTTGGCTCTAACACTGGACAAGGTGATTGACTTTCTTTAATTCAACTGTGTTGCCCTTTTCTTCTCCTTGATAGGATCATAAAACAAGTTCATGGGAGCTTCTTTGGTTGATTAAGGATAATGTTGCAGACAACAGTGGGAAATTAGCAAGGCTTTGGTTATTGCATACATTGTAACTACAAAACAATGCCATCTTGCGTCAAATAGTTGTCCATTCCCTTAAATTTGTTGTGAGATGTACAGAACTGAATCTAACTGCATATTGAAGTACCGATATGAATTTAAAACTGAATCTCTCTTACTGCTTGAGAAGGATTTCAATAATTCTTTTTATGTTCATAGAAAAGAAGGAAACAAGAAATGGTTATTATGGGAAACTCACTTGTAAGAGTGACTCGGTCCTGACTCGATAGACTCAATTGTATCAGCTTGTTGATTTGCTCGACTTGATGCAACTCTTGATGACCTGGGCTAAGTTACTTACCTGTTCAAGATATCTCTTAATATAGAAGAGGCCCCAAGGAGTTCCAAACTCATGACCTTTCCTGAGGATGGGGAGGGCTCTATATAACATTAGAAACCATTTATCTTAGCTATTTTATATATTTTTATTCTAGCACAACTATTTCAAATATATACTCCAAATGTCTTTGATTTAATAATTATGAAAATGGTTTTAATTTAATAATTATAAAATATTGAGTCTAGTTAAGACTCTGCCACATCTTTGAGTTGATCCAACTTGGGTGGATATTGAGAAGTGGCAGATTTATTATTGTGGTGGTTCAGTTGTTTGGAATCCTTCTTGCCGTAGGAATATGATGGACGGCGAGATTGTTGAGTTCGCCGAGTTACTTAATCACTTGAAGAGCCTAGTTCCCTTATTTCGAGAAGAAGACTCCATGATCGCGCATGCTAATTCTCAGTTCGCTTGCTTTTCATTTTGATTTGCGAGTCGCCTTGCATCTCTTAGTCCTCCTCTCCATTTCATTATTGGTTTTATAAAGCTCCCCCCTCATGTGGCAGTTTTCGTTTGGCTAGTGGGAAGAAAGAAAGTTCTCGCTATTGACAATCTTCAAAAAAGATCCTTAGTCCTCCCTAATATTCGCTTGAGGTGTATGGAGAATGAGGAGTTGACCGATCATCTTTTCATTCATTGCCTTTTTGTACGGAAGGTTTAGGAGCAGTTTCCGATTTTTTTTTTTTTTTTTCAATTCCGATTGGTTGATGCTGAAGTCAGTGGATGGTTTTTTGTCGGTTTGGCATGGGGGTGGGGTAGGGAAATTTGGGAAAGCTACATGGAGACTCATTGTCATGGCTTTATTATGGTCTTTTTAGGGGATGAGGAGTGGTTGCTTTCAGAATGAGTGCTCTTCATTGGAAGAGATTGTTAGGAGAGTTGACGGCCTTGTTTGGGGTTGGGCTGTTTATGTCTTTTTTTTTGAAAGGCAATCATTTATTTATTTGACAAAGCTATTTAAAAATATTACAGAGCAAACCAACAAAGAGCAAACTGGAAAAGAAATATTAGAATCTACATCATTTATAGAGATTGCCCACCATTGAACTAGATGCCTAGCCTTGGAGAAACAAACAGAGTTTGGACTCATCCGATTCTTGAAGCAACGGTTGTTTTTTTTCCTCCCAAAGAGATGAAATTCCTGCCAATAATGCCAGCCTCCAAATGGGTCTCCCTTTTTTGCCTACTCCCCTCCCCATGCCAAGCTAGGAGGAAATGCTCCATGGAGCTTGGAATCAACCACAATCAGTGTGTTTTAAATAGTGAATAGCATGTAGCACAATGTTTACCCCTTTGAAGCGTGAGGCGCAAGCTACGTAGTGTGTAGCGTTACATGCTATTTCTAGATTTTTAATCAAGGTTGCGCTTGGTTGCACCAATTTCATGATATTCTACACCAAATTAGACTGGCTAATATTAAAATTTAACAAAATTTCATTATATTTAGTGCAACCAAATGTAACCTAAAATAATAAGAAAGGGCAATGATTAAGTATAAAGGTAAAGTAAGAGCAACGAAATTGATTAATACTGTTACTTATATTATTATTTTTTACTAAAGCGTTGAAAAGATTAACTAATTTTTATTGAAAATAAAAAAATGTAACAAATCATTGAAAACATTAATTGATTTTAATGTTGCAAACTTGCAGTGAAAAAATAACTTGTAATGTGAGTTATGTAGTGTGTAGCATAGTATGTGGTTTGTAGCATATGGAAATTATCATGTAGCGTAGGCCTCACACAACTTAAGCTCTGTTCATGAGCTACATAGCATTAAGGCTAAGCTACACCATGTAGCATAAGCTACATGTTACATAGTGTAACAATTTTAAACACTGCCCACGATACATCGAAAAAGAAATTGTCCCATAAGTCTTTTGCATAAGGACAAAGAAGAAAGAGATGCTCCACATATTCCTCAACTTTCTTACACATGATGCACACATTTGCGAGAGGCAAATTCCTTCGACGTAGATTGTCCGCTGTTAGGACTTTATTGTTTCCTACTACCTACACTTGGACCACATATTTGGGAGGAGCCCCATAGTGCCAAACGTGAGTGGTGTGGTGAGGCAAGGATTCTGAAGAGGAGCTACCGAATAGCTTGTATAGATATTTTGTGGAGCATTAGGTGGATTTCTCCTTGAACCATATCATGGTATCATTCATCCCCGCCTTGGGCTTTGCAGAACGGAGTAACTTAAAGAGGTTGGTGAGGTCATCGACTTCTTTGTCCGAGAGTTTCCTACAACATGGTGTTGCCCATATTGTCTCATTTCCTATACTTGAGAAGCATTGTGCGACCATGGTTTCTGATGAAGGGGGAGGTTCGCACCAACCGTGGAAAGATGTCTTGTAACGGTTTGTCACCTAGCTAGATGTTCTTCCAAAAGTGGATCCTTTTGCCACTACCCCAATGAGAAAGCCACCCCTCACAAAAAAAAAAAAAAAAATCTTTTTAAAAGAGCCACTGATTTTCATAGATTTGAGGCTCTATAAAGTGAGGAATCCCATGTCCATCATCCCCCTAGTCAGAGACTATATTTCCTTTCAATAATTTGTTTCCATAAATAATTGACCTCTGTTCGAAACCTCTATAGCAATTTACAAAGGAGAGCTTCATTTGTCAAATACAGAGGTCTTTGGTTGGTCCCTCCATCCTGAGTTTTGCATACATCAACCCATTTCATCAAATGAAATGCGATTGTCCGATGCTCCTTGCCATAAGAAATCCATTCTAAAATTTTCCAATTTGTCTAATACCGATTTCGGGCGACAGAAGAGACATAAAATAGTCTGGAAGGTCGCCGCCTTGATTAACGTCAGTCTGCTGTCCATGGAGAGATGCCTATTTTTCCAACTTGAGAGTTTCCTTTCCACTTTTTTGATACTTTATCCCATAGGTGTTTTACTGGCTTGCCTATGCATAGTGGGAGACTGAGATATGATGCGCCATGCATCTGAATACTGAAGCAAGCTTGTTGGATGTCTCTTCTTTTGAAAGACCACCTCGAGAGTTTGCTTTTAGCAATGTTCTCCTTTAAGCCCGTAACTGCTTTGAAGCATGCAATTACTTTCCTCAATTGCCAACCTCTTCTTCAGATGTGTACAGAAAAGCATTGTATCATCTGTGTATCAAAGATGCGATATTTGGAATTCTGGATTATCTACCTTGAAACCTTCAATTAAACTAGTTGAAACACCCTTTTTCACCATTCTGCCTAGAGTCTCCACCGCAACCACAAATAGTTAGGGCGAAAGTAGGTCACCTTGTCCTAGGCCCCATGATGCCGAGAAGTAGCCTATTGCGGAGCCGTTTACTTGGGTCGAAAATTTAGCCTATTGTACACATGGAGATCCAATTTCGCCATTTCCTAACCCATGCCAGGTGTGTAAGCATTCATGGGCGATTAGAGCAATGTCCACTTTGTCTTCTTTCCACGAAAGTCCCTTCAGGTTTGCATATCACTTTTGAATGCACCCTTCGGAATCTTGAAGTCGGGATTTTCGCCAAAAATTTGTATGGATCTCTAAGAAGACTGATTGGTCTAAAATCTTTGAGGCCTTCCGCATCTCCCTTCTTTGAATGAGAGCAATGAATGTTGCTCCCAATGTTGTAGCTAGGTGGCCTCCTTCTGCGAATTCATTTATGAAATTCATCAAATCTTCTTTCACCTTCTCCCAAAATTTTCTAAAGAACGCAATTGGAAACCATCTAGGCCAGAGGTTTTGTCACTACCTAGCTCTTGTAGTGCTGATTTGAGCTTGTCCTCTGATATTGGCCTTTCTAACTCCACCGCCTCTTCTTGAGAGATCTTGTCGAAATGTAAATTATCAAGGTGCGGTCGACACAAATACAATGCTTCTCTGGAGAGGAGATTCTTGTAGCAGTTGACAATGGAGTGCATACTTTAGACTTGTCTTTGTCTCTTTGATTCTCTTTTCGTTCACCTGTAAACTATGAATCTTATTATGCCAAGCACGTGCAATTGCGATTGCATGAAAAAAAATTGCAATTTTGTCCCCCTTCTTTTAGCCACGTGGCTCGGGAATGTTGTTTCCATTTAATTTCTTCCTTTGGTAACTTGGCATTGTATTTGGCTCGGAATATCTCCCTACTAGTTATCTCCTCTTCCCATAGAGCAGTGGTTTCCTCCTTGATGTCTAGTTCTTGAACCATTTGTAAAAGAGTGTCAAATTCAGCCATCATGGATTCCCGAAAGCTCTTATCTTCCATATCTTGATATTTTCTTTCAATAGTTTTGGCTTCTGAAACAGCCGGAAACCCACAAGACCTTCAATTTGGAATGATTTCCACCATTCTCTAACTAGCGATGAGAAGCCTTCTACTTCAAGCCATGCTAATTGAAAGTGAAATGGACGTGATCCCCAATTATCTTCTTCCGGGGATAGGAGGATTGGACAATGATCTAGTATCGGGTGCGGAAGACCCCTTTGTTGCTCTAGAGGAAACTTTTCAACCTAATTTGATGATAATAAAAGTCTGTTGAGTTTTGATTTGACTGAATAATTCCGATTGTTTGTCCATATAGTTCACATCCCCATTAAGAGATCCACCAAACCAATTTTCAAGATCCAAGAAGCGAAATCTCTCGTGCTATACGATTAATGCGCTCACCATTAGATTTTTCGAAAAGGGTATCTAGCTACATCAAAATCCCCACCTATGCACCAGGGATGTTGCCACCTGTTTCGGGACGAGTCCAATATTGACCACAATTGAGACCGATGACCCGGAGTGTTTGGGCTGTATATTGAAGTGAAAATCCAGCAGAGACCGGAACCGGAAGGCTTCTCTATCAGTAGCAGCAACACAGAAATCCCCCACCCAGCAGTCCTTGTCCCATATTTTAGTGTCCCAGATCACTTCGTATTTGGTTTGCACTATTTCGTGGTATTGTAATGCATTATAGCCATCATTACATTAATACAATGTTTGTTGACACTAGTATTTCAGTGGTCAAATGCAAATGTATACGGAACTGGAATTGGAATTTGTAATAATTACAAATATACAATAAATTACATGAGAAATTTCCTATCAAACGTGAGTTTAAGTGTATTTTTCCTGTCGAATTACCACGTTGACCAGGGAATAGGGCCTGTACTGTAATCATTGCACTATTACCAGGGCTATCCAAATACAGGATTTCTTGATCAAAATACCACAACACCATGAGGTAGGTTTTGTAGAATGTAATCATTGCTGAAATGCAACACAATGCAGTGCAATACCACGAACCAAACACACCCAAATATTCCCCTAGGTGATCTGACAGCGTTTAGAGAGAGACCCAGTCCCTTGCTTGACCCACCCAAAGGGAGTCGACTATCCTTTGATCTGTCACTTGAAGTTTAGATTCCTGCAAAGCGATAATCTGCAACTTGAACTGTTTTCATAGATCCCAATTTGGATTCTTTTTTTGTGGGCACCCCAAGCCACGAACATTCCAACTGAATATTTTCATTGAGACAATTTTCAGTTCTTCCTTCTTACTGCACGTTTCGCAGAGGTCTAGCCATTGTAGTTAATGGTTGAGACCAAAATTTCCAATTCTCTCCTACCTTTTGGAGATGTTTGACCATTCTTATCATGGAGTTCCTGGAGTGGTTTCCGACCCCTTTCCTCGATAAACTGAAATAATGCAGCATAGTCTTCCGATCTGTCCCCAAATGTGACCCTAATAAATCGGCCCACTTGTCCTAAAACCAGTTTTACTAATCTCATGCCTTGACCCATTGATATGTGCTCTTCCCCTGTCTCTGATCTACTTGCTAGAAGTGGAGAGTTGACTATCTGAATTTCCTTCTGGTGCTGTAAGTTTTGCATTCTGAAATCTCAGAGGGTCTTCTACAATTTCCAGCAGGAGAAGGTCGAGATTGTCTTCAAATTGGGCCGACAGTTTCTCTGTAGCCATCGTTTCCCCTGCCGCATCTGAAATGAGTTGCCCAACATTCTGAGGCATCTGCTTGTCTACATTATCAAGGATCACAATTGCTGTGGCCGAATCAGATGAGGATCCTGCCACTCTCTCTTCAGGAGCCAACAACGAGAGGAAATGTGGATGAAAATTGTCAATCGTTGGTGAGAGAGAGAGGTCTAAAAAGCCCTGATGAATGAGACTCGGAGTCTTGATTTGCACATATCACACGTATGGACACTTTTGAGTGGTTGGCATGTGAGAGCTCTATCACACGTGAGAGGAATTCTTCGAAAGTCTCCTGAAATACACCTATGTGCCACAACCTCATTTGCTTGATCGGGTCCCTCGCATGTGCGTGAGATAGCATTCGTACAATTGAGGAAATGCTGTCGCTTGATGCTACATGTCAAGACAGTGTGATGGAAATCTCTCTTCGAGCCAGAAGAGAGACAGGTGTCGACGTCAACTTCTTCCGAGGCACTGTTGGTGCCACCAGACTAGACGCGTCTCGCCTTTGAGAGGGTTTTTGCCACCTACCCTCTGAGCTCATTTACAGTGGGAAGAGAATGCATTTTGGGCTGCGGGAGTATTCTAGCCTTACTCCTTTGATCGCCATTGTTTCCGGCAAAAACGACTGTTCTTCTGCTTGGAACCTCCCTTCGTCTTGCTCCTTGCTCGGAATCATCTTCATTTGCCTGATAGATTCCGACCCACTGATTTTTTCTTTAATCACCTTAACCTCCATATTGAGTTTCCCAACTTTAACAGTTATCTTCTCTGGCGACAGCTCTAGTTTCTTTTTCCTAATGGAAATGCGAGAGTATTTCAGCATCTCACATCCTTCCGAGAGTGGGTCGATTTGAACCTCTTCGCCGGTGCACTTCTGATTTCCTCTAGGATTTCACGAATCCAAAATTCAAACGGTAGCTCCCATATCTGAGACCAGTTTTCTTCAGCCGAGCATAGACCTTTGCTCCCATCTGCTCATCTCCCTTGCCATGTTGTCTCTGTAAAGGGTATAGGCCATGATGAGCTTGACGATGTTTTCGTCTAGGCGGAGAGAAACCCACATCTCTGAGTTGGTGAGATGCTTAATGACTATATTTTCGCTTTCGATGCTGCAATTTTCTGAAATCCAATCGCCGACCTCCCTCCAGCGATTCTCCCTGCTTGATCAAGAGGACCAGGCGGTGCTGGAAAGAGCTCCAGGCACTTTCGATTACTGTGGGATGGACATGGACCTCCTTTCTGCCATGCTTCTCTTCACTCCAAACCCATCGATTCTGTGAGGGATTGGCGGCCTCTTCTGATTGTTTGGAGAGCTTGATTCCGTGGCTAGGGATGTCAGTGGCGACTACATCTCTGTACAATTTTTGATTTACTGGAAGAACTTCTGTTTCACTTCTTCCGGTCTGAGACTGGGAGGTCCTCTGAATTATCCTCTTTTGGTTTCTAGATGATCGATGTTCTCTTTTTATTTTATTTTACGTCTCTTCCTCTTTCGCCTACCATCTGCAAGTTCCTCCGATTCACTTCTTCTGGCCTATGTCCAGCTTGATTTATGATCAGCTTCCTGCTCCCGAACATGGCTCTGTTCAGCGCCAAGATTGCCTCTCTCATCATCTCTGGTTTGGTCACGCGAATTAAGGCAAAGCCCCTTATGACTGCTGAGCCTTTCACCTTTGGAATGATGGCTTCGCACACTTATCCGAACATCCCGAAGATTGCAGAAGTGGGGCCTTAGATCACTCTGGGAAGTTCGTGATGAAGACTGTTGGCAGTTCCTGCTCACTGGAGTCCAACCTCCTCTTGAGTCTCCAGTCTCTAATTGATTGATGTTGCATGGTTCTTTCCACTTCCTTTTGTCTGTTCCATGGCTGTGAGCTTTGTTTGTTGCATGTCTGCAATCTCCGTCACAGATGCCGGCTTCGCCACAGGCATCAGCTGCAAGCGGCTTATGTCAATGCAGCAAAGGCTGTAAATCTCTTCTTCAAGTCCTAGTGTGCCTTTTCCTTGTATCATCTTCTATCTATTAGAACCATAACTTCTAGTTCTACACTAAGGCCAGCAGTCCGGCAGTGCCTTTTCCTTGTATCATCTTCTATCTATTAGAACCATAACTTCTAATGCTAGTTGTTGCTTACTGTAACCATGACCATAACATGCGGAGGTTTTTTCCTTGTTACCAAATGTCTAGACTGTTAACCATATTCTGACTCGGGCACTCATTTTGCAGGTAAGGTATGTAATGAGATGTGTATTTGGGGACCCCAAAAAAGCACCACCGCCATTAGAGAAGCTCAGTTCTGAAGAATTAGTTTCTCTACTCTGGAAAGGGGAGGACTCTCTGGTTGAGGAGTTAGTTCAGTGCATGGCTCCTCATATGGAAGCAGACCTGCTCAGCGAATTAAAGTCCAAGATTCAGGCCCACGATCCATCTGGATCTGAGGATCTTCAAAGAGAGCTCCAGAAGTCTTTATTATGGTGAGTTCCTGGTGCCAAATTGTTAGTCCCTCCCTTCGCTCTTTCTGGAAATCATCGACCGTTCGGATCTCATTTATTGTCGATCTTATTTCAAGTTGAGGGATGAGATTAGAGATCTTCCATGTACGACCAAGTGCCGGCATGATGCGGCTGCTAATTTGATTCACATGTATGCATATACGAAATGCTTCTTCAAAGTCAGGGTGAGTCCATTCTTCTGCCAAACTTCAAAGAGAAATGCAAAGGTTACCCAAATCATACTGTCCCTGCAGAAAATGCAGCACGTTTGTGAGATGTAGTCCATTCCTCAGGCGGGACCTAATGTGTTGTGTCACAAGTATGCAAAGAAAATGGATGGTGGACAAGAGTCAACAAGTCTGCATCTGACTTAAACAAGTGGCACGCCCAATAGGGCGACAAGCTGGGTATTTGGGCCACAGAACATGCATGGTGAGGCTCACCTGAGGAATGGGCTGGGTCTTGCTCGTGTGGGTGGGTATAGAGTATGATTTGAGATTGTAAGCTCCAGATCAGTCATTGCGGGTCTCATCTGCGGAATACAATGTAAAATTTGACTATTTAAAGCTCTGTTTTTTAATTTTTTAATTTTTATTTTTATTTTTTTGGGACTCGGCAATTGGATCGAACTTGACTGAGTCCAAATAAACTCGGATGGGTTGGCAATCCATGGCTTTGGGTGATTCAATATTTGGCTTGCTTTGACTAAGTCACTTCCCTGCCTGCAGAATTACAAGTCTATTACATCTCCGCCTGTGTATATTAGCCCTCTTGACTTGGGTCCCAAGTGCGCTGATAAGCTGGGGTCAGGCTTCCAGGAGTATTCCAAGACATATGGAGAAAATTACTGTTTAGGGCAGTTGATTTGTTGGCACAACCAGGCCAACGCAGATCCAGATTGCAACTTATCAAGAGCAAGGAGGGGTTGCGTGTCACTGCCGGATGTTTCTTCCTTCTATGCCAAGTCTCAGAAGCTGTCCTGGAAGCGCGTCTATGGGGCGAGAACTGTTAAATTCATGTTGGCCAGAATGGTATGCATAAGCTGAAATCTGCAGGCTAGTTGTCTGTTCTTTTCTGGTTTTCATTTTGTAGGTGTCTAAGACTGCAACCCCAGGATTGTACATACAACGAAGTGTTTGGTGATCCAGACCATTGATCTGATGTACCCTGCTGAGAATGTTAGATGCTCCAAATTCTTCATAGATTGGATGATCTTAACCCTTTGATCAGTGGTGCCCATAAATGGACTGATAGGTTAGAAAAAAAGAAAAAGAAAAGAAGAAAAAGAAGAAGGCCACTGTTCCACATTGTGTGGAAAATAGGCCAAACATTGAAGGGTTTGGATTGTGCAATCTTTGAAAAGATTACTGGGTGTCTCCACCCATGGTTCTGCCCATCAGATCAGTGCCTCTTGAACTGCTGGCCTCACCCGATGGAATCCTTTGCATCATCAAACTAGACATTTTCTGTAACTCGGGACCCTATAATTTCCTATACAGTGGCATAGTGGCATCATAGATGCTCATGGGATTGTCAATTGTTCAAACCGCAGGAGAAACAGCCACAGAGAACATGGGCCAAGGATCGGATATGGACGTTCAAGAGCGCGCCACAGATACTGGGCAGCCCGATGCTGGATGCGGTGATGAATAAATTGGCATTGGACAGGGATATGGTGCATTGGCTGAAGAGCAGGCCGCCAGTTTTCCAAGCCATGTGGGACCGGTGATATGCTGCTGCAGGGGAGAAATTCGAAGCGCGCTTGTTTTGGTATGATTATTTTCGCATTTTAAGTTAACAGCTTCCCCTTTTGGTGTGGGGAGTTGGTAATCATATCGAAACAAATGTGGAGGCTCCCTCCCCTTCCATTCGGGTGTACAGGTTTTTTTTTTCCCCTCCCATTTCCCCCCCCCCTTTTGTAATTTGTATTCATTATAATTAAGTAGATAATCAATTGGTTTCACGGTAGTTTCAAAGATGCCGGTCTTTTGTTTTTGTTTTTGTTTTTTTTTTTTTTGTTTTTTGAAATAGCCAATGAGTTATATGATTATGCGACCCGCTTCTTTCAACGATGTACATGGATTTTTCAAATTTGACTAGTGTGGCCAATGGTTTGACAGGACAATCCCAGCCTTTTGATTTTTAAAGAGGAACACGGCAACAGTTCACATTCAACCGGAATGGAAGGTCGTGAGATCAGTTGCCTGATTCTTTAGATGGGGAGATTTTTGGGCATGGCCTGCATATGGCGATGGTCTGTGGATTACCAAACCATAGGCACCACTTGTTTAGGCTTGAAAAGCTGCATGTTTATTGCAAAGATGAGGGCCGCATAGTCATCCTAATTAGTCCCTCACATTTCAGTTATCTGTTATAGCATCAAGCAGAATCTCTTTTTGGAAGATGCTCTGCTGATGTTCTTACCTCATCCCATATGTGGTTTGTTCTGATATGGTAGACTGAAACTGAAACATTCGATGTTCTGATCAAGAACCCTTTTGTATGGAAACCGAACTCCGAACTGGCTGTATGGCAATCAGGACCGATGGGTGTTTTGGTCAGCTTGGTTAGTCTGGTTTCTAGGACGTGGTCGTTGCATTGGAACAAGTCGATCAAGCACTCTTTAAGATGGTTGTTTTCACTATTTGTGCTCCAGACGGTTTATCATCGAGTAAACCGGTGTGGCTGAGCCATGTTGAACAATTCACTGCCCGTGTGAAGGCTGGTTTAGAACAATGTTTGTGCATTTTAGCAACTTTGTATTATCTGTAGCCATTGGGATTATTCCCTTGTGGCCCATTTAATGGATGAATGGTCTAGATCATTGGCAGCTGAGGCACAAGTGGCAAGCATTTATTGGAGAGTAGAGAAAGGTGATTGATGTGTGCTTTATTCTGAAATGAAAGATATACATGCAGCCTTTTATTCTGACATGAAAGATAAAGATGCAGCCTTCCAACTCTAACCGGGCTGGGTGGGCTCGCTTGGGCTTATGTCTACTCAAATCCTGCCTGTGAACTGGTGCCGGTGTGGGGTCAAACAAATCAGGCCTGAGATAGCTCGGCTAGGAGTATGGGAATTTTGTATCCATGCTGACAGGACTTCATACACATGGGAATATGCTTTGTGATCCATACCCTTGATTTGTGGGCCCTGAAGGACAATAAATAAACTTGGGTAAATGGCATGCAATCCATTCGCTTGACAATACAAATCTGTGTTTGCAGAACATGCAACACAGGCCATTCGTGAGGTCTGGAGAATCGTGCCAGTCGCATTGATCAGGAGAAGAAATGCAGTTCCTCCATCTTAATGGAGAAATCACGTTTTGTGGATAGGTGAAAAAAGAACCGTATCCAAAGCTTGAGTGAGCCGTACTAAAGGAAAATGTGGTTAGGGAAATTCCTACCGTTGAAAACTTCCTAGGTTCAACAGTGATGTTTAGATACCATCCATACCGTTAATAACGTCATTCTTATTGGGATGAACTGAAAACAAAAATATTAGCATGAATCAAACTTCTGTGGCCCCACAATTATTTCAATTGTGCAAATTTAATTATCACGTTTTTGGCTCACTTGGGATTTGGATACGGTTCATTTTTAGTAACATGTTCTAAAATGAGCTCACAAAATGGATGGACGGAGGATTTCTCACAAACATCACAGTGGGCCCCACCTAATTTCCCAGCTCAGGAACTTCCTGCGAAAGGCTTTTGCAGGAAATCCGCGTCCCATTGATCAAGGAGAATGCATTCCATCTGAATAGGGGACGCGGATTAGCTACTGACGCTACTGAAGTGAAGTCACTAAGTTCTGTGGGTCCTAATAATATAATGTATGTGTTGTATCTACACCGTACATCCATCTGGAGAGGGCATGATCCAAAGCTATAGTGGACCCCACCACAGAAAACAGTGGAGAGAGTGACGGAAACCGTTGAAACCTTTCAAAGGTCCACCGTGATGTTTATTTGAGATCTAATCTGTTCATAAGTTCACACAGACATTAAAAAAGGGAAAACATAAATATCAGCTTGATCGAATGCTTTTGTGGCCCTTAGAAGTTTTTAATGGTGGGTGTCACTCTCTCCACTGTTTTTTGTGGTGGGGTCCACTTGAGCTTTGGATCTGGCTCAATCTTTGGCTCATGTCTGAAAATGGTCTGTCCAAATGGATGGACGGTGTGGATACAAAAAATACATCATGATAGGACCCACATAACTTGGTGACGTCACTTCAGTAGTAGCGAGTCTCGCTACTCAACCTGTCAGTAGCTAATCCGCGCTCCCTAATACGCTGCCTTGAGAGAATTCTTCCTCTTCCTCCTCCTCACAATAATGATTGAATATGCTGATTTTTAGAGCATTTTCTCATCACAATAATATTGAAAGATTTTATTCACATTACAAGTAAAATAAAACTAAATTAAATTTAATTCTCAGCATGAATGATTTAACACTGTAAAATGATACTCCTAGGTTGATTGGAGGATGAATGGTGTGATTTTTCTTTTTCCAACCATCATTGAAATTGACCCTCCTAGAATTCTTATCTCATATATTAAGGAAGCTTTCCAGAACGCTTTTTTCTTTTTTTTTTTTTTTACCACGGAGAGACCACTTGGAGGCATATTTACTAAGGTTTCTTCATTTTATAAAATATCTCATGAAATACTTGGCTAATTACTAATGAAGCATTACTAAGTTAGACCTGTTCAAATTTAAACATTTCCTTTTATACAAGTGCCTAAGGATGGAAGTAATCACAACCACAAAAAGGCCGACGAAAGGAAATATGGTCAATTTGGTCAAATCAACGATGGATTGGATCATCCCATCATTTTTTTATTTTTTATTTTTATTTTTTTATTTACACACACATACCCAAACACTCATTTTGTAGTGGGATTTCACCACTTATGGATACTCATACTCTTGACCGTGGGTCGAAACTCTACCATCGGAGCAAGAGCAGTTTAGTTTTACATGGTAAGCCTTGAAATATGTTACGTACTTATCCTTACTCTTACTTGGGTGGCAGACTCTCAGGAGTTTCAACACCCGGTCAAGGTTCGAGTATTGTGGTGAAATCCCGCTACGGCGTGACTGTGTTTGGGGGTGTGTGGAAAAAAATAAAAGCCCTTAAATATGTTACGTACTTACGGCGC
The DNA here is from genome assembly GCA_030180095.1 of Magnolia changhungtana. Lineage (NCBI taxonomy): Eukaryota > Viridiplantae > Streptophyta > Magnoliopsida > Magnoliales > Magnoliaceae > Magnolia > Magnolia changhungtana. Next base: position 1,785,731 of record JASAUF010000283.1, read on the forward strand.
AGGTCCATCAATCAGACTATCAACTAAGAGCACCATAACTTACAATGCTATCTTTCTCTCTCTGATGTTGATTTGACCTTTTTATGTAGACGATTTTAACCATTCATATTGAAAAAAATGAATCATATGATTAAGATTGGTTAGGTGAGTGTGATATTTGCATGTTAGCCCATGAAGTGTGCCTCAGACCTAATGAACAGTCCAGATCAATGGATTGATTGTATATGTGCCACAGTTCAACTAGGAATACCGTCACTTAAAGTGCTCTAATAGTACCTGGGCATGAGCGCAACTTGGCTGCAACCCCGGAACAAGCGATGGGGGTGCACCCTAATCAAAGGGCCCACCTTGATGTATGCATTCTATATCTACGCCGTTCATCTGTTTTTCCACCTTATTTCAGTATATGGTTTCAAAAACGAAGTTGATAAAAATTCAGGTGGACCATACTTACAAGAAATAGTGATCATTGAATGCCCACCATTAAAAAATTCCTATGGTCCGCTGTAATGTTTATTGACCGTCAAACCTGTTGAAAAGGTCACGTAAACTTGGATGAAAGGAAAAATAAAATAAAATCAACTTGATCGAACTTGTGGCCCACGAAAGGTTTTTAATGGCCAAAAATCACTGTTTTTTGTGGTTTGGTCCACCTGAAATTTGTACCTGCTTCATCTCTGGGATCATGCCCTAAAATAAGCTGGAAAAAGAAAGATGGACGGCGTCGATATAAAATGCATACGTGCAGGTGGGCCCTACGGTTAGGCCGCACCCACGTCGCTGGTTCGGGGGTCGCAAGCTAGTCGCGCTCCTGGGGCATCTCTCTCTCTCTCTCTCTCTCTCTCTCTCTCACCTTGGTGCCTTCGACGATCTCCATCGTTCTCTCTCTCTCTCTCTCTCTCTCTCTCTCTCTCTCTCTCTCCTTGGTGCCTTCGCCGATCTCCATCGTCTCTCTCTCTCTCTCTCTCTCTCTCTCTCTCTCCTTGGTGCCTTCGCCGATCTCCATCGTTCCCTCTCTCTGGTGGTGAGTCTCTCTCTCTCTCTCTCTCTCTCTCTCTCTCTCTTGTACAGAGAAAATCTCTGAATTTTTCTTGTTTTTCTAAAGATTCTGATTGTAAATCGACGGCACTTCGGATCGCGATTCAGGTGCTGTGGAGCGACCTGAATCGCAGTTCGATTCGCAAGAAATTCGGTGTTTATATAACCCGCTCGATCCTTCCGTCTCACTTCGACTCTGCACATGGCGTAGTTTTAAAGCAATGCAGGCCGTTCGATTTTCTGACCCTAAAAATTACACTTTAGAAGATGATAGTTACCCTCTCTTATTTTTGACCTAAGGATCCAGCCCTCTCCCTCGACCATCCATTTGGACGGTCAGGATTTCTCTATCTGCCTGATTTTAGAGATGTTCTCCTTCCACGATGTGCCCTACAATTTGGACGCTCTGGATTGCTGCACATGAGGACCGTTTGTGAGAAACATGTATCACCAACATTTATAAAATGGCATGAACTATCATAGGAGTATTATACACGTCTATTCTCTGACTAGAGATTGATCCTATGGTAGAATATATCGCTCCACGTTTCCCTCAAAATTTGTACTTGGGCATCATCCATAGCACATGATGCAAGATCTGGGCTGTTCGTCAAGTGGGCGGTGGGACACACTTGTAAATTTGAATGTAGATCATTGACTAGTTTCTGTTATTTATTATTATTATTATTATTATTATTATTTTCTAATTGGCCATTGCGTTCGCATCTGTTACATACCAATCAAATTGAATGGAAATTTTATAGGATAGCTATAAGGGATGCAGATTGCATGGTGCCCCCAACACCATGCAGTTCGATGGTGTTGGGACGGGTGGGATGCCAATGTCAGAGATGGACCACATCTCTGACATCAGTGCATGGCCCAATCAAATCCTGCCATGTCCCAACACCACTGAGCCGTGTGGTGGTGGGGCCACCACATGATCCAAGTCCCAACTATAAGACCAACCATGCTTTACAAGTTATAATGTTGGGCAGTTAAAGAACAACGTGTTCATAGGATGAGCATAGCTGAAATGAGGATGTTGAGATGGATGAGCGGCAAGATGAGGGAGGATAGAATTAGAAATGAATCAATTCGAGGAGACTTAGTAGTAACACTATCAGATAATAAGACGTGGGAAAATAGACTTTTGGATGGTTTGGCTAAGAACTGCGTTGATTAGGAGTGAGTTGGTTCAAGTTGAGGGCTCTAAAAGGGCAAGGGAAAGGCCCAAAAGGATATGGGTGGAAGTAGGAAGAAAAGACTTGATGACCTATGGTCTAGTTGAAGGTATGACCCTTGATAAAATGGGATTCATGTAGCCGATACCAATTAGTTGGGATAGGGCTTAGGTGATGATGGTGACATGTTGTTCACCGGATAGCAGACTGGCTTTGATTTTCGGACAATGGATATGCAGATATATTTGTTTATGAGTTTATGGTTGATTTGGTAACAGGTTATGTGCTGGATATAGGTACCGATTAGGACAAATTTTCTAGTCTTAGATGACCTAAATGGGATTTTCATATTGTATATAAGAACGAAAATTTCTATGTTGAGACATGGGGTTTTTGATCTCTTTGGAGGGAAGTATGTGTCAATAGAAAGATGATAATCATAGTTGCTGTTAGCCCATTTGCCTAGTTTCTTGAGATAGCCATTAATCTGCCTTTGGCATTGTTGGATTCTTTTAGTGGAAGAAGAAGAGAAAAGGGAGAGGATGGAATGGAAAAGAACAATTGGAAATTTATAAGGGGCTGATGTGGTTGGATCAGAAGAGATGTCGTGGAAGGAATTGAGAGATGGGGTCATGGGGCTATTACCTTTTAAAGGGACATCTTTCTTCCGCTATTGGCTGCCTCCCCTGTTCTGTGAGAGTCTTTAAGATGTGGGGGAGATTGATAGAAAATTATATCTTGTAAATGACTGAATTAACCTTAGGTTTTTGCAAAGATGACATAGTTGACCTTCTTTCTTCTTTCTATGCAAAGATGACATATGTGACCTTCTTTCTTATGTCTTTGCAAAGATGACATAGTAAAGCCAAAGAAGAATTAGAAGAGGTTATCCATCCCCTTCTTTTGTGCATAGATGTCGCCTAGGATTCGGTGATTAGACCATTGGTTTGGTGGACCCATCTCTAAAGAGGAATGCTAACTGCAGATCTCCCTTTTCCATTTCTTCTGAAGAATTAAACGGGAGTATTGGTTAGGTCTAGTTCAGTTTGACCTCTGAGTTGCACACCTAGATTTTTTTTTTTTTTTTTTCATTTCTATGTGTATCACATGTGTCCCTCCTCTGGTACGATACGATTACTCTCTTCCTGAATGTGGGCCGTTGTTGTGCTTCTCATCTTAACCGTCTATCGTTGTGCCGTGACTATAAAGGTTAAAATTGTCCCATCAAGGAAGTTTTGTAGGATATGATACACGCATGAACCATGTATGATATGGATCTTTGTGTGTGTGTGTGTGTCTCTCTCTCTCTAACTTTACCCTCGCCTCTATCCATGCAATCGTATGGTTGGAGTGAAGGTTGCTGGTGACAACATGTTCTCTCTCATGACATATCTTTTGAAATATGAAAATAAATTATTTGTTTTTTTTTTTTTTTTTTCTTTTTCGTTTTTTGTTTTTTTGGGTCTTCAAAAGACTTTCTGAAGTTTGCAAAACACAAACAGATTCCTTAGTCTATTTGACTTAAAAAAATCTTCAAGATTTTTAGTATCCACAAGTGGGCCCCACGGTAGTGATCCAGGTCTTTGATTTATTGGGCCCCACTGTGTATGGACCGTGCCGCAAAAATCTTCTCAATTGGACAATCCTACCCTTCAGTTTTGTGCTTGAAAGATGTCTGAGAAGTGGAATGCGAAAGTAGTCAATATTGTGATTAAAGAGGCTATGATCTTCCTATCCGGGAGAACTTTTGGGCCATGGTCCATCCCTGGTGGGTCGCACCCAACATTTAGATCACTTAACCATGTGCCCCACTTGTACAAATTGACATGTGTTATGCATATCCTAGGTTTGGTCCTATAAATACTGCCATGGTTATATGGTATGGATGTTTCCAGTATATACGATTATCGTGTTCTTAGTGGTGGTGTCATCAATATCTAGCAATGTATGATATGGAACCTATCCAAATTTGATGAGTTGCACTGAGTTAGTCTATAACTTTAATTTTGGTGATCCATGTGCGACTTGTTTGATACAGATGGGCCGTGGTTGATTCGGACGATTCAGAACAAGTCCTAAGGTATTCAACTAATTCAGGCAAGACCTTGCTTTACAAATCGTGCCCTACCATTGTCTTGTCTAGGTCAGTATTGAGTAGGCACCTAGTCAACTTTGTACCGAAGGATATTTCAAACCTTGGTTTTGATGGAGAACTGCATATGATCCAGCCATACCATTTATTCGAAAGGGAAATGTAAAATGGGACAATTTGCGATGGATGCAATAGGGGTATCCTGAAGCCTATAAAAACTGACCATTCAACCAGCGAACTCTGCAATGGACTAACCATAGCTGAGAAACTGCTTTGATTAGATAACCCTAAAAACGTTCGAGCAGTCACCTGAAAATGGATGGTTGGTGCAGATATTTCTGATTGATAATGACTAATTTATTGATGTAGAACCAGAAGGAGGGAACAACTATCGATTATGGAAGCATTTCAGTATACAGGGTCTATCTCGGTTGCAGAGTTGGCCCACCTAGTAACATGGTCGCCAGCGAATGTATCAATTTTTTGCCTGGGATCTGGATGGTAGTTAATAGAGGCAAGTGTTCTGATATATAAAGACTATCAGTAAGCTGGGTGACCAGAAGACTTGGGCGAAATTTCTTAACGAGGGGATGGAATTCAAGATAGGTGGCGACAAAGTGTGTTTTTGGGAGGATGAATGGTTCGGCAAGAAAGTTGACCAACACCTATCCAAGTCTTTTTCGAGCAACTTTGAGCAAAAGCTCAGCTGTCAAGGATTTTTATGAAATCTTTAGGACACCATTTGCTTCGAAATTTGTCTCTCTGAAGAGATCTCGAGGACAATGAGGTCAAGCCTTTGCAAATTGTGTGACAATCTACAAGTAGCGCATCTCCCTTTGTAAGGGGGAGATCTTAAAATTTTGAAACAAAATGCTTGAAGTAACATCCTCTGCAAAGGTCTTTTTTTTTTTTTGTTGTTGTTGTCGTGAGCGTTTTTTCTGAAGGAAGGAAGCTCCATCTTTTGGGTTGGTTTTAGCTTCTTCTGTGCCCCCTAGAGTTGTTGCATTTTCTTGGGCAATGGCAGCTGATAAAACTCTGACTCTCTATCATTTAAAGAGTAGTGGGATCAACCTCCCTAATACGTGCCTGGTGTACAGGAGGAGGAGAAGGGGAATGTGATATTTTTATTCACTGTGCCCCCTAGAGTTGTTGCATTTTCATTCACTATGTTTTTATTCACTGCACAGTGGCTAGATTGTTATGAAATTTTCTTTTAATCTCATCAGGTAGTGTGGATGTTTAGGGATAAGCTAGGCAAAGTATTTAGCAGTTGGGTCAAGGGGCTTTCAGAGAAGGGGAATGTGCTTCGATGATTTCTTCCTTACGTAGCGTTAGGAAATTTGGAAAGAAAGGTATGGTCATCTTTCCTATGAGGCGATGATGCGATGATATGCGAGTTGAAGTTGTAAGTAAAGAAATCAGGGTAATATTGAAATGTAGGCCATCAATACACATCTTACCAGTTACGGAGATTATTCCCTCTCATAATTATGGAAGGAATGGTAGTCTGTTATATCGAGTGACCCACATATTGTTTTCCTGGCAGATGCTTCTTCCCTTCCCCTGGGAGGTGTTTGGAAGCTGAAATTTGATGGCGTTTGTTTACACAGGGTACTCCAGTCCCTAAGGAATTTGAGGGGTACTTAGAAATGGCAATGATCTTATTGCATGGCTGTTTCAGGCCCAATCCTAATGGGTACTGCAAACACCACTGAGGCATTCTCTTTAATAGATGCTATTTGCGTTTCATCCTTAATTTTTTGGGGAGGTCATAGTCGAAGGTGACACAGACTTCTTCATAGACTGGGAAAAAAAGTGGGACCAAGCCGTGGTATTATGGCTCTGTGTTTCATGAATTAGAGCCTTCGTCTTTAGGCTAAACATTTCATTTACCCATTTTGGTAGAGAGGCAAATTGTTTAGCTGATGCACTGGCCAAAGAGGGTATTGGCTATTGGGAACTCATTCCCCGTACTATACGCTTGATAAACTACTTTATTATCTTCTCAAAAGAAGAAGAAGAAGAAGAAGAAGAAAGAAGAAAGAAAGAAAGAAAAAAAGAAGAAAAAGAAATAAAAAAAGAAGGCCCAGATATCTTTTACTATAGGTATGGATTTTCAGTGAATGGTTCCTCAGCTGTTTACCCAAACCATGGTTGCCTTCAAGTGCCCTTCGATTATAGAGGCCTCCCAACAGAATCGGAGAAAAGATTTAATCTGACTTTAATTGCCACAAGCTTAGCAAAATGGGAGCTGCCGGTCCCTGCTGCGGTGGATGGTTAAAAAATAAAAATAAAAAAAATCTAGTGCTATCCTTAACAGAAGAGTACAGTGCGTACTCTTGAAAGATCCTTCTATTTCTTTCCAACTAACCTCCCAAATAATGGTGAATGGAGTGAATCTCCAGAAATATGAGCTTCCACACCAAAAGGACTGTTTCCCCAAATCATTTAGAAATCCATCTTCTCCAGAAAAAAAGACAAGCAAACTTATAATGATGGGATTCAAGATGAAATATCACAAATGCCTTGTAACTTCCCAAATGGGTAATGAAGTGGATAACCATAGAAAGCTCATACTAGGAAGAATTCTCCATCCTTTGATTATCTTTTTTTAGAACAATTCCATAGATTATCATGTGCCAGAATTTTATATTCTAATCCTATCCAAGAAAAGGCTTTTTCTCTCAATGGAAGATGAGTGCCCCACACTTTATGGAGAGGTGACAGAGCTTAATGAAAGGAAAGAGAGGTGTAGAATGTGTTTGGATCCTCATTTTAACTGAATTGCATTATTTTAATTAAATATAGAGGAAATGATCAAGATGGAGGTGGGGCCATTTAATTCAAATGATGACCAACCCCTAATTGCAGTTCCATGTGTTTCAAGTTGGACTCGAAATGAAATGAATTGCTATTTCGTGGCTAGTCCTGGGTTGTGAATGGTGTTGTACTGATCCCACTTTGGTTATTTCTATTTTATTGCATTGAAGTAAGGAAATTCCATTCAATCTAGCATTCAAATGAACCTCGAAGCAAAGGTTTAGATGAAATGACAGTGTGCGAATCCCACACCCAAACTCGTGTCAACTCTATCCCAAGAAATTTAGAACTCATGTAACTTTCCGAGAAGCTCATGCATGTTCTTTCTACCTCTCATAAGATTCTCTGATAGACAATATCCAGCACAAGAAAAACTGATGGATGTATGCATACCAGGTACAAAGGCCCACTTATCCCTGCAAACAGCCTTGCAAATTTCAATTTTCACCCACCCCACCCCTGAATCTAACACTAACACCGAATTTCTGTAAGTTTTACAAATGGGCTTAAAAGAGCAACGATCCATTGCCCATTGCCTATAATGACTACCCCACCCTCTCAATGCCTATGTATACCACGTCTCACCAGTGATTTTCCTACCAAATTGCCGATTCCTAATAAGATGGTATTTATGTATCTCATCATTTCCCTCCATTTGAAATCTGTTCTCACTTTATTGAGTGGAAGGAAATGCACAATAACAAATTCTTAGTAAGTTCTGATGGTATTCCATAATAATTGCCTAAAGGATTCCAAAAGAAGGAAAAAAGTAGCCTTACTGTTTACAATTTCTTAATCATGCCCTCTTATTATTTTACAACCTTATTTAATTTTCGAAATGCCCCTTTCATGTTTTTGCTTGAATTCTTGTTAAGATGCTGATGGGTTGTAAACAGGGAGTGCTAATTAATATTGAGATGGAATTGGCAGACAAGACAATCGGGTTCTTGCTATCTGTCATCAGCTTATCTATATTCACATATTATACCTTTTGGGTCGTCATTCTGGTTAGTTTTTTGCTCCCTATTTCATTAGACTCCATACTCACAATTCTCTGAAACCTCTTCTTACTCAAGTCTTAATCTTCTTGTGATGTAACAGCCATTTGTGAACACTGATCACTTCATATATAATTACTTTCTGCCGCAAGAATTTGCTCTGATAATACCCGTATATGCTGGCGTTGCACTTCTCAGCCTCTTATGCATTTTTATTGGGTATGTGATGCTCAAATCAAAAAAGAAATCCGCTTGAGATTAGTTTTGTAATACCATAGTTTGTATTTTGTTTCTCATTGTTTCAAAGCATTTTGATGGTTGAATTTTCTTACTTGATTTCAAGAGAGTTGCAGGTTCTGAATTCGGCTCAACTTTTTTTTTTTTCTTTTTCAGCCACAGAATGTAGTGGTTCTGTGCTTCAGTTTAAATGATTCATGGTGTTAGTTTGTTGAGGTTAAATGCCAGCGATCTTCTGTAATGTCTTTTTGAAGCATCTATGTACCATCACATGTGCCAACCTTACATGTGTTGTGGACATCTGGACTTTGCATTAGGTGGGCTCCACTGTCTGGATGACCTTCAGGTGGATACATGGATGAAATCGATGGAAAGTTTAGAAAAGGTATCTAATGGTCTTCATTCAACTTGGCATGTTTGCCTGCCTGATGAGTTGACAGGGCTGATTGGTCCTCTTCATAGTGGGGCCCATGTGATGCACAACTTCTGATACTCTAGGAAGCTGATTGCGTGGTGTGCCACAGACCATTGACTTTGGTGGTGTGTTGATGTCACCAAGTTCTATGTGCCCCACCATGATGCATGTGTTATGTCCACACTGTCCATCCATTTTTTGTGATCATTTTAGGGCATGAGACCAAAAATGAGGCAGATCCAAGCTCAAGTGGACCAAACCATAGAAAGCAGTGGGGACGCTGATCCCCACTGTTGAAACCTTCCTAGGGAAAAACAAATATCAGATTGATCCAAAACTTCTGTGACCCCCAAGAAGTTTTCAATGGTAGATGTTCAATCCCCACTGCTTTCTGTGGTGTGATCCACTTGAGCTTTGGATCTACCTCATTTTTGGGCTCATGCACTAATCTCACAAAAATGGATAAACGGTGCGGATATAACACATACATCAAGGTGGGCCCCACAAAACTTGGTGATGTCAACACACTACTGAGGTCGTTGGTGTGTAGCACACCATGCAATCCGCTTTCGATACCTTGTGTTGGATTACCGAAACTCCACTCTTATGCAACTCAAATATTGTTTATACCAGCACCCAGTGTTTGAAATATTAGTATCGTGTTACGTATCGCATCCTTGGAATATAGATACATATCGATTATCACATGGGATATATAATTTGTATCGGGTAATTTATCGCACTTTTTGGGAAACATTAGGAAAATGGTTGATTTTTTCAATGAAACTTCAAGGATTGTTAAAAAAGACCTTAATACACACTTTTAAATCATAACATTTCAAAAAACAATTGCACATAATAGGTTTCCTTTGTACAAGATCCTTAGCTATGCATTGTCTAACTGAACTAATACAACTATATTCAAATTGAATGCATAACATTTAGAGTGTATGTGATGATCATTTCATCAAACTTTTTATTAATTTGAAGTAGACTACACAATGGGGATTAAATACTTTGAAATTAGTCTCAATTGTCTACTGGTTGAAGTGAAATTTTCAATTTATTATTATTATTATTAATTTTTAATTAAAAATGATTTTTATTTTTTGAAAATTGTCAAGGACTTAACAAATCAGTAGATTAGCGCTCATACATGCTTGATTTCATGTTTGGAGTGCAACATTGCAAGCAATTGGGAAAATTTTGAATTTTTTCCAAATTTCGCCAAATCTGACCACTTATACTCAAAATTTGAAATTAAAGTGTATGAGATGATCATTTCATCAAATACTCATAAATACTCCGAAATTAGTTTCAATTGATAGTTGGTTGATGAAAAATTTTGAAAAAAAACATGGAGAACATGAAGAACCAATGGATATCAAAATCAAAGTTCTAACTCTATGATATTCCATGCAAAACATGAAGAACCAATGGATTTGTAACCATTTGACACTAATTTAACATAATTTCAACCCAAAAAAAGGGATCGGAAATTGAAAATGCTCATCGGCTCGAACATGTGGGATATATCGGCACTACCTGTGTGTTTTGTATCGCACAGGTGGGATACAAGATATATCGTTTGTATATATCGTGCGATATATCGGCTGATATCGTCGATATTTAAAACATTGCTAGCACCAATCGCTCCTCGTACATCAAATTATCACTGATATAGTCATAAACTCAGGTACTCGAACCCATGACCTTGTGTTGAAACTCCTGAGAGTCTACCACTGAGACTTCAATACAATTGAAATTGCAATTTATCTGAATAAATACAATCCCCATCGACCAAGACGACATTCTCAATTCATCCAATTCACATTGTTATGTCGATAGCAGTAATTCCCTGAGTTTATACAAAACCACCACAGAAAACCATTGCCAAGTGCTGCTTCTTAGAACACCATTGTTGCTTGGATCTTCTACTCAATGTCGAGTTGCCTCCATCTCCCAAAAACTTTCAATCTCTGACACATGTTTCACACATGAGTCAAACACACGTCACCACAATTATATTTTATCAGCGGGAGGATGGCTATTGAAAGTGTATGTTATTTGAGTGCCTGTAATATTTCATGGATGACGATTTTTCTATCTTTAGAAATCTTTATTTATTTATTTTGAATTTTGCTAACTTCCCACTTCATGGAGACATTAGCAATGTCCCAAAGCTTTTACGTGACACATGGGATAACCTATCAGCGATTTGAGCTGGTCATTCATTCATACAGCTAGGAGCAAGCCATGGTGAAGAAATCATGCCAATTAGATGATCTTAAATATCTAATCGATAGCATGAAAAATTGAAAGTCGAGATTGAGCAGAGAAACAACAAAGTCCAATCATCATCTTCAAACATCTATTTGATAGATCACATTTTGTATTGCTTGTGATTTCAAAGTAGCACTTTGGTTTGATGATTCTAACCATATGAAGGGTTAGGATCCGATTTGTGTGATTCTTGCACCATGGTTTCATCCTCATTGATGATTGGGCATCCCACATGTCATTTAAAATGTTTCGGGATGTCGGCTAAAGTCCCCATGAAGGTGGGGGTGTCAGAAAAATCCTTTTGTTCTCCATTGTGATGGATTATAACAATAGCATCTAGAAAGTCAGTGGTGTGTGCGAACTGGTGGAAAGCTTGCAACGAAGGAGTGTTGATGTCAAGCAGCAGCTGGGCCGTAAAACTCTTGCAGGATCCTGCTTCTTTTATAGTAACATATGTTTATTCTTATTTCTATTGTATTGTAATACATTAGCTATGTGGGGCCCACTGTGATGTGCGTGTGAACTCTGCCATTACCTGAGAAGGTGGATTGCATACTGACACTGTGAACCATGGACTTCACGATGATGAATGTGTTTTATCTACACCAATCATCCATTTTTTACTATTATTTTAGGGGATGAGCTCAAAAATGAGGCAGATCCAAATCTCGGGTGAATGACATCGCAGGAAAACAATGGTGATTGAATGCCCACCATTAAACACTTCCGAAAGCTCACTGTAATGTTTGTTTGCCACCCAACCTGTTGATTATGTCACACAGACCTGGATGGAGGAAAAACACAAATCTCAGCTTGATCCGAAACTTTTGTGGCCCTCAAAAAGTTTTTAATGGTAGGTGTTCAAGCATCACTGTTTCTTGTAGTCTGGTCCACCTGAGATTTGGATCTGCCTCATTTTTTGGGATCTTGCCCTAAAATAAGCTGGAAAAATGGATGGACAGCATGGATAAAACACATTCATCATAGTGGGGCCCACAGAGCACTGTCCAATAGCAGCAGCATTGGTATGCAATCCACGTCCGTTTCATGATCTGCATCAGGTTCACCATACAAAGTAAAAAATAGTTACATCCGAACTTAGGTGGACCACACCATGGTAGCAATGTAGAATATCAACTACATAACATTTAAGTTAATGGGGGTGTGGCCTGTTGGAGTTTTTGGGTAGGGCTGATTTTGGTTTACACATTCATCCTAGTGGGGCCCACTTGATGAACAGGTTGGATGGAAGATGCACACTATGGTTTGCCGCACACACAAACCTAAAAAACTTATTTCCCTTAGAACCTGATGTTCCCTCTGATGTGGCCCACTCGAATATTGTATCCTTATGATGTTTGTAAACATGTTCTCACATTATCTAGAAAAAAACTGATGGACAGACTGGATGTTACATACACACATCGTGATGGGTTCTGCAGAGCTTTTTAATGCAAAATCCTGATGTCTTTGACATTTGTGACCGTCCAAAGGTAAGAATCAAGCTGTGGGGCTGGGGCCCACATTCTATCAAAATCCACTATATTGGTGTGGCCCATTGTGGATGCATTGTGGGGCCTAGTATGGAATTTATGTGGGGTCATCCCCTCCGATTAGATGCACCACCCAATTTTAGGGTCTGCAACCAAAAGTGCACCCAGATTCATATCTCAGGTGGGCCACACCAAAAGAAACTTTTGTTGCTTCAAGAAGTTTTTAATGGTGGGCGTTCAATCACCATTGTTTCCTGTTGTGTGGTTCACCTGAGATTTGGATCGGTCTCATTTTTAAGCTCATGCCCAAAAATGAGTTCTGGCAAAACTGAATGGATAGCGTGGATGATAAAGTGGAGCCCACACAGCACTATCGAGCCCCCATTCGGTACTTGCAATGATATTAGGCAATCAGTCACTTCCGTAAGGAATGTGGGTCCATCGTATCATGAATATGTCATCCAACCAATTCATCAGGTTGTCCTTGCTCTTGCTCCGGTGGTATACTCTCAGAAGTTTCAATACTTGGTCAAGGGTTTCGAGTACTCATAGGTAGTGAAATCCCACCACAGTGTGAGTGTGTGCAAAAAGGTTGTACCCACTCGGAAAAATGAGCCACACCGTAACTCTAGCCATTACAAAATTTAGGCGTTCCGCCTGAATTTGAAATTTGAAGCCTGAATCTAAAATCTGAATATGAATCCTAAGTACTGAATTTGAAAGACCTTGTTTGTTAACCAATCGAATGGGGTGGCTAACAGTGGAGTGCGTACTGACCGTGGGGTGAAAAAATAAAATAAAAATAATAATAAGTAAAATAAAAAATAAGAAATGAACGAATGAAATATCTAAAATCAGTTAATTTGATACATTTGTCCCTATTTTTTGTTTGAAAATAGTTTACATTATGAAGAAATTATTTTTTATTAAATGAAAATAAAATCATTCTATTTAATTCAAATAAACTAAAGTACTTAATAGAAAATTAAAATATCATTAAAAAAAAAAGATAAAAAAATCAATGATTTGCATGTATAAGTATGCGGCAATTTCTTCTCACACATTGGATATAATAGTTTGTTCGAATTCATCAAATACTCATTCCCCTTCAGGCATATCCTTCTCTGATTCGATATTCATCTCTGAAAGAATATTTTCCTCATTGTATTGTTAGAAGAATGGATCAGAGATGAATTCTTTTCTGTTGTAGTTGTGTAGTGTCATGCATGCAATAATTACGTCTCTCTGTGTCCGGAACGAATATGGTGCTATCCATTTCAAAATTGTAAAATGCGCATTCAACACGTCAAAAGCCATTTCGATTACATTCTATAACTTCAAATGCATATGATTAAAAACTTCATATTTACTAGTAGGTCACCCACCATTATGAAAATCATCCAACTAATATCGAACATTACAGTATGATGCCATAAATCCTCTCCTGTGAGTGTAAGCAGCATCAACTAGATAATATTTATCTACATAAAAACAAATGACATTTTTAGCAAAATTTAAAGTTATAAAAAAATCAAATTATATGAAAAAGCATATTAAATATTAACACGAGGTAACGGAAATTTTTTTTTTTGGATTAAGCACAACATCCATAAGTACCCTTGAATCATGTGCCACTCATTCACACCTAGATATGACATATGTAAAAATTATATTAAAGTCACATATGCACACCATGATGTTTATTTTCCATCGAACCTATTTATAAGGTCACGTAGAGCTGTAGAGCTGTATGAAGGAAAAATAAATAATTATCAACTTGATCCAAAACTTTTGTGTTTTTTGTGAGAAATCTACCCTGTCCATTGGTTTTGTAAGATCATTTTAGGACTGGAGACCAAAAGTGAGCAGGATCCAAGACTCAAGTGGGCCACACTAAAAGAAAAGGTGGGTAGGGAAATTCGTACAGTTGAAACCTTCGTAGGGTTGACCGTGATGTTTAAATGCCATCCATACCATGTTTGCCCAAACCATGGTTGCCTGTGACGCAAAGCTGTGTGGGTTCCACAGAGATGTATGTCACAAATTCACTCCATCCATCTGTATTGAAAGACCACAGTAGGTTGGGATTTTAAAAATCAGCCACATACAAAACTTATATAAGTGGGGATTGAACGCCTAACGGTGACAGAAGTTAGGTATCAGGATGATATTTTTTCCTACACTTTATATAAGTGGTAATAATTTTATGAACCGTTTGGATGGCATATAAACATCATGGTCAGCTCCAGGAAGATTTTACAAGTTGATGTTGCTGTTCTCATTGTTTTGTTGGTGTGGCACACCTGAATATTAGATCTTCCTGATTTATAGAAGTCTGCCTTATCGTGGTATTTCAAAACAGATGCACCGAGTAGATTTGTCACAGACATCTCTGTGGACTCTGTGGACCACAATCCTTTGTAGTCTTTCAAAACAGGCAATCCGCCCGATTGAGTAACATAGAACAAAGCAACACGTGCTGACGTGGAAGATTTGTGGGCTCACCATGATATGTGTTGTATCCATACCGTCCATTTTGCAAGAACACTTTAGGGGCCAAAGTTCAAGTGGACCGCATTGAAGAAATCAGTGGGGAAAATGACGTCCACAGTTTAAACCTTCCTAGGGCCTGCCATGCTGTTTATTTGCCATTGGACGTGTTCATAAGGTAATAAAGACATGAATGAAGGGAACTAATGTGCCTCCAAGAAGTTTTCAATAGTAGGCATTCAATCTCCACTGCTTTTTGTGGTGTGGTCCACTTGAGCTTTGGATATCATTCAATTTTAGAATCATAACCTAAAATGAGTTTGGCAAAATGAATGGATGGTGGTGATAAAACACATACATCACGGTGCTCTTACACCAAGTGATAGGTCAGTATGACAAATTACTTACAACAGGGTGGGTCCCAGTCTAGTGTTCACTCCCCAAGTGCAGGGTTGTGATGTAGTAATAAACTCGGTAAGACTGAGGTCGAATCCACAGGGACTGATACCTGTACGTCGTCTGAAACTAAGTAGAACTAGAACTAGAATAAGATGTAATCTAAATTGAATGAATATGAGGAAAATATGGTGAAATAGAAAACTAAAATTGTTGAAATTTAAAGGTAGGAAACTAGGGTGCCAAGGATCCACTTGTAGAGATCAGGGAGATCTACGCTTGATTCACGAACTCAACTGGATTTCGAGTCCCATCTTCATCCAGTTGGAAGATATGTCACTAAAGCTTGATCTGAACTTCCATTGATCTAGTTTTCAAAGAGATGAAAAATATGAGAATTAGAGTCGATTCCATCGGAAATCCATGCCCATGAGACAAAGTAAACAATAGAACTCAAATCAATCCATAATCAATCAGAAGATGTATGAAAGTTAGGAAGGATTCCGTCATCCAACCATGTCCAGGAGACGATGGTGAACAATAAGGTTTCTTAACCGCATAATCAGAATAATGAAAAGGAAATACTCAAGGCATCACAGATCTACTGTAATATCAGTCACAATAAACCATAAACAACTAGAAAATTCCTTAATATCGAACCAAAATCAAATCAGTTCAGAACATGAATCAAACCAGTCGTAAACGACCCATTACACGACAAGCTTCACCTCTTGGCCGTAGCCAAGAGATTCAGCCGATCACGATCATGATTAGGCTAAATCCAAAAAAAACAGAAAGAAAAAGAAAAGAAAAAGAAAAAAAGAACAACTACTCTACTCTCTCTCTGCTCATGTTCCAGCCTCAAGCCCCGATCCATGATCTCTTCTCAGATGTCCCTTTTGATAGAAACACCAAGGTGTGTTGAACGTTCGAAGCATTGGTCGGTGGGAATTTCTGGAAGTTCTTTACGCAGCGTGATTTTAGAAACTGCCTGCGTAACGTTGCTTGCGCACAAGAGCATATGCTCGCTGCTGATTCAATCATGCATCTGGCCGCACAGGGATGATCCACACACACTGTTGATATCTGAGTTCCTGTCCCACAAAATGGACCGTTCAGATTCACGGATGTGGTCCATTACAAAGGGAGTGGATTTCTTGTTTAATCCAAGAAGAGGCTCGAGCAATCATGGCAGATTTTTAGTCGGGGGGTTTTTCTCTGATCTGATGGTCATAGACGGGTCAGATGGGTCACAGGGAGCTTGTGGGCCACCGAAATCAGCCGTTCGGATGTGCTCTGTCGGTGGAATTCGCGGTACAAACCCGCGCACCTCTGTTCTGCGTAGCAAAGAAACGCAAATCTTGTTGCGTCGCATCCGTTTTTCAGAGAAGGTACCGTCTACTCCATCCGTTCTGTCTCTATATCAAGGTTCTTGATCTGCTTAGCTGCCATCTGGACGGTCCGGATCAGCTTCTTGATCCCTGATTGGTCGCCGATCATGCCGGAACTTCCGGTTTTCTCGGTCCTTTGCAGAACAGAGCTTGCCCAAAGACGTCCCCCTGTCTAGGGTCGGTTAGGCGTCCTGGGAGCAATGGACGGTCCCGATCGTACGTCCCAGTGATGATGATGATCTGAAGAGCATCTCAGCGGACGCTCGTCGCTGATGGCGGCAGAGGAATTTCAAATTCCTTTCTTTGCAAGAAGTGTCGGGTCAAACACAGTTTAACCCAACTTCAGGCTCGGTGTGTTGCATATGCACTTGTGTACGTGCACTCGCGACTGCCAGTGAGGCTCATGGTGTTGTTTTCTAAGAAATCCTCTCCATTCATTTATTTCTTCACCTTATATAATGGGTTGAAACCACACTTGAAGCATATCCAGGTCTTAG
Source organism: Magnolia changhungtana (assembly GCA_030180095.1). Lineage (NCBI taxonomy): Eukaryota > Viridiplantae > Streptophyta > Magnoliopsida > Magnoliales > Magnoliaceae > Magnolia > Magnolia changhungtana. The sequence goes on from JASAUF010000283.1 coordinate 1,803,065, forward strand.
GTGGGCCCCAAATTGTTAATTCATAGACTGATTTGACCATTGGACCACTTCTATAAGGATCCAATGGCTCAAATTTGACATGTACGGTTCATTTATAGTCCTCAGGCCACGTATGAAGTTTCGAACTGAACGGATGGTAGGAACCCTGTGATCTCGCATTCTGGACCCTTTTTAAGCCACTTGAGTTTCGGTTTCTCGATTTTTCTCGGATCTCTGACGTGTAAATCCATCGATCTTGGTCCCCTGGGGTCCGTCCCTTGCCTTGGTGTCATCAAAGCGTTAATTCCATGCTTTTAGCTGCCTATTTCGATCTCGGCTCACAAATACACCTTGCATTATAAACACGAGTAAAGTAGACCATTAAAGGATATCATGTTCGTAAAATCAGGTAATTACTAGGGTCTGATATGCAATATTTGACCCTCAACACTAGCTAGCCGGTATCAAAGCTCTTTGATCTCCATCATGTGATGTATCTTATCCATGCCTACTTGAGCTCAAAATGATGAAGATTAAAAACCCAAGTGGACCACACGACAGGAAACAATGGGCATCGAATTGTTTAAAGTTAAAATCTTTTTGGCAGTCACATAAGTTTTGAATCAAGCTGATATTCATGTTTTCCCTTTTATTTAGGGTTATCTGACCTAATCAATATGTTGGATGGCAAATAAACATTACAATGGGTGCGGGAAAATTAAATCATTATTGTTTCCAGCTGGAGTGGTCCACCTGAGATTTAGATCTACCACATTGTTGGGCTCATGTCTTAAATGGAGCTGCCAAAATAGATGGACGGCATGGATAAAAGATCACCACCCAAACTGGGTCCAAAATGGATGCCTAAAATTGAGTTACCAGTGGGAGCGGATTAGGTGTGGCCCCACCTCACCCAAGATGGTGTCTCTTACTGTGGGCCCCACCTTGATGTATATATTGTCACTACAAGAAAAGGGGGCTTTAGCCTCGGTTCAAAACCATATGACTAAAAAGGTTAAAAACTGAGGCTAAATTTAGCCTCAATTTTGCCTCAATTATCCAAACCGAGGTTGAAACCCTCGTGGCTAAAGGCTTTAGCCTCAGTTTTACTAACCGACGCTAAAATGACTTTTATAGCCTCGGTTCCTCAAGTGAAGCTAAAAGAACCTTTTAGCTTCAGTTTTCTCGAAATGAGGCTAAATCAAAATTTTAGCCTCCATTGTTTTCAACTGAGACTAAATCCAAATTTTAGCCTCAATTGCCTCCAATTGAAGCTAAATCTATTTTTAACCTCGGTTCTCAACAACCGAGGCTAAAGTCTTTAACCATGGGAGTTGTAGTCTCAGTTTAGGTAACTAAAGCAAAACTGAGACTAAAGATAGATTTAACCTTTGTTGGCATCAACTGAGGCTAAATTCAATTTTTAACCTCATTTATCAATAACCGAGGCTAAATCTAGTTTCTATTAACAAAAGCTAACAATATTAGAATCAACCAATGATTGAACTCGTGCATGTTTCACCCATTTAACATCCATCAAGACGACAATCAACACAATACCAACAAAACAATTAATGGTCTATTTAAAGTTTTCAAAACAAACAAACTGCCACATAGCCTTTCACATGAACTGTTTCAGTAAGGTCCCCTTCCACGTGACTATTTTCTCTTGGATCGGATCAATCGGTGGGTTTGTAACCTGAGCAAACATCTGCTTGAAATATTCAAATGTAAGTTTCTCTCCGTTGGACATCACAGCCAAAGTGGCATCATTTCCCATTGAGCCCAAGAGCCTTAGTACCATCTTTTGCCATGGACATCAATAGCATCTCCAGGGCTTCTACAATGTATCCGAATAAGGAAACCCAATGATTTATTTCATTTTTTCAAACATGAGCAAGCAAACAGCACAGAAAAGGTCTAAAACTACTTACCCAAAAGCCTTCAATGGAGCCAACAATCCATGAATTCCCATGTTTTCCATGTGATTATCATCATGTCGATCTACCTAAAGTATAAATAAAAATGGCAGTAATGATCATGCTCATAACTTCTTAAAATCAGAATACAAATAGAAAAACTACCTGAACAATCAAATCCTTGAGAAGCTTCAACTTATGAGGCTTTCTTGACTAATTGAATGAGAGCAATTCAACTTGTGCCTACAACATATAAAAAAAATCATCACAATTTCTAAGTTGGCACTATACTATTCCTCCCAGTCTCATCTTTCCATTTCCACAAGCTTTAAAATACAACCATGACTGTATTTGTATTCCAAGTTTTCTGAATTATGAACCATATCTAGGATGCTTTAATTCAATCAGCCATATGCTGATGACAACACGAAAAACCAAGAAGACCCTGCTCAAGTCTTTTTCTAGTGCAAGAAGAAACTGATTTCAATATCACATGAAGTTTATTGTGCTGCCAAGTTCAGAACAGGAAACAATGAATAAAATTTGGCTGCAGCAATCATAACTAATGACAGTTTAGATTCTAATTTTAAAAAGGAATGGATATCCCACTGCAATAGGAGCAGCACCAATACACCATTTGTTCACCGGATTTTTCAGTTTGGTTACAGTTGCCATGTAACCATTCAAACCGGCTGCTACAATGTGATAGCAGATATGCTACAAAATGCTTGCATACAGGATGGTGGGGCCATACGAAAACGACGGATGAAAATAGGCAACACTGCTACACTTCTAAGACACATTCCAAACATCATATTGTTTGAACAGTCCTAACATATGAATTAGTGGGCATCTTTTTTGTTAAAACAGGAACATTGGATTTTTCACTTTTTAACTTTACAATAAATATCCCATGTTGGAAATGTGGCTACATGGCCATTAAATCAGCCATATGTTGATGATGGTGACGCAATAGCCCAACCCATGACCCGATTCTTGCTTTTAATCATAGGAAAATTCTCTCTAATTAATGAGGAACGATCACATACAAACATTGGATGCTATGCTTAATATGCTACCCTGTTATTAGGACTGCTCATAGTAAGCTATGTACCTGAGCTTCACACGCGGCGGATCCTCTGTTCCGGAAACACATTGCCTAATTTTCAGTCCTGAACTGGAAAATATGTTTGCCATACTCCAGTTGAAGGTTTTGGATCTTCTGACATAGTGGACTATTGCTAGCATATGGGTGACACTCCCCTCCGTGCAAACGGCCTAAAAACAGAATATGCATGGAATAAGAATTTCAGTGGAACTGTTTACTACATTGTTCCCTGTGTGAATTGGTGTTTTGGGAACTCCAAACTCAGCAAACAGACAATTAATCAGAGTGGGGATCAAGGATGACAGGTACGAGTTCTGCACCAGATGCACCATTCATCTTCTCTGCGATCTTCTTCAGATCAATCCTACGCATCAAGTTCATCTTCCTTGAGTGTATTTTCAAGATATTGAAGCGGGACTGAAAAACAATCAAACAAATGAGATCAAGACGTCATATGTATTGAGCAGAATTCCACACAGTAGCTAGAGAAATTAAAGCTGGCATTGGTGGAATTATGGTACTTACAGGATAGTTGTCAATGTGCATTACATACATGTAAACAAACAATTTTCACATATGCAAAGGTAGGTCAACACGCATCTATGTGTAGGTGTGATTGTGCATATGCAAGGATTTGCCAACAGTGAATCTGTACCAATATATGCACTAATTCCTGCAACATGTGCATTTTGCTCACAACTATACATCATGCATTTGCATCCATGCCAACTTTCATGAATATTTAATGCAACATGCATACAAATAAGTATAGCGTGAAAGCAGTCATCTGAAAGAAGTATCTAGAAGTGCAAGTAAATTGAGGATCTACAATGAGGATTAGAACCTTATTATTTCTACCAAATGATCTGAACCAATTTATGCATGCTGAAAAGAGATGCAGAAACACCACAGGACTATTTACAAATAATTGTTCAGCTGGTTTTCTAGCCCACCTAATCAACATTCCTGATCACCGTGATTTTTTGCCTATGGCCCCATCCAGACTGTAGCCCACCCAATCAACATTCCTGATCATCTAACACGTTTACCATGTGTACCATGAGTAGCTGCACAGAACTATGACACGAGGTGCATACAAGATAATTATCCGGTATTTACATTTTTGCAATATTTTGCAAGAAAACCAGAAAAGAATCAGTTTTTAGAAAGTGCAGTTTTCATACCTAATATATCCATAGCTCAAGACCCTTTCTGACAAGCCCCATGAATGCATGAGTAGGATTCCCAGCACAACCCTGTTTAGTATAATAGAACAAAACCCATGAAAAGCTGAGTTAAATCAAATCAATTTTAGTTTCTATGATAATGTAGCTAAAGAATTTTCCAATTTGCACTGAAATAATTGACAATACAATACATTGTATTCAACATTACACTCTTAAACAGAGGATTGTTCAAGAAAAGAGAACAATCTTTGTTCTGATAGAATCGGTCCACACGGAAGGATTCGAACCTGAGTAACGGAACCAAAACCCATTGCCTTACCACTTGGTCACAACTCCTTTAGAAATATTACCTGACCGGTACTTCTTTCCCGTATTTCAAATCCTCGGCACGGTACCCATGCTCATTACTGAACTAGTTGAAGAGATGAAATCAATCAAGGTATCTTTTAAAAAAAAACTAAAAAAATCAAAGGTTGAATCAATCAGCAGAAGAAGAATTAGTCCAAATTTTTGGATACATTAGGGGAAAATGAAACTTCAATGGAAGAGAAGCAAATGAAATGCTTTCATAGAAGTTCTCGTAAAGTACATCTGCATGAAATGTCAACGACTACGACATTCTTTGAATCATGTTATCCCTTTTGGAATATATGAAGATCCATCTTCTTTTTGATTCAAAGCATGTCTTCTTTTCATGTGTGGAGAAAGCAAATGGGGTTACCAACTCTTGATATCTAAGAACAGAATGACAAGAGGGTCGGTTGTCATTGGAAATGTCTTGCCTGTCCCCGGGTTGCGTCTTCCTTTGCTTTTAAATATTTTTGTCATTTATAAAACAAATGCACCTTTTTCTTGATAACTCTTTCAAAAGAAAAAAAAATGCATCTTTTTTCTTTTCTTTTCCCTTTTTTTTTTTTTTTTTTTTTTTTTTTTTTGAAAGATTACAAAATTTTATTAAAAATGAAAATGCAAACAAACCGAAAGCAAAAACAATATAAAAGTGACGCCGAGCAATAACAGCCAAAGGAAAATCAAATTACATCCCTTCAAAATTGGAACACAAGAAGCCCATTCAATGACCAGTGATCTGGCCCTTTGAGAAATGCCTTGAACCATAATTTGGACAGTTTAATTTGAAATGAATTACTATCAAAGAGCTATAAAACTTTTGAACATGTTTGCTGATCAACAATGCTAACCTTTGATTCATGGACACTTGATTGTAGAAACAGGACTGTTGGATATTTTTTCATTTTTAGCCATCCTGATGACTTTTGGGCCATGGCAAAGGCACAGTGGGGCCCACCTGATGAACAACCAGGATCTTGTAAGAAGTTCCACATTGTAAAATCGAAACAGAGAAAACAGAGTTTCAAATTCTAAATGCACCCCATCCATCCATTTCATATTCTAAAAGTATATAACCCATACACCATGGTGGACCCTCGGAGCTCCTGCCCGTTCTGAGCTCGGGATGAGCAGGGGTAGGACGCAATCTGCTTTCAAAGACTAGTATCTTTAATACATAATTATTGTTAGCTAAAATAAGATGAAATCATTTTTACGCGTCTACCAAACAGGGCCTTAATAAACTATGTCGCATAAGGCACATGCTGGTTGAGTAATTACAGTAAATAGTTTAGTCATCACAACCACAAGATTAGTAAGAAGTGAAGCTCATGGTCTGAGAACAACTTTTCTTGTTCCTGTTCTGATATAATAGAGATACTTAACTTTCCAGTGATACTTCTTTAACGGCTTTGTTAACTTGCATGACGTCGCTCTGAACAGATTCTAGGACCATTCCCAACCTGTTTAATGAAGTTTCCATTAGTCTGATTCTGTGTTCGAGTTCCTCACTGACATGGCCTGTTCAGACGAATCAAAACTTAGCCTCTCCCAGGAGCAAACATACGCAAAAGCACAAGCTACACACAATGTGGCCTGCTTAACCCATGCATTGTTTTAAAAAGGCTAAAATTTTCTTAGTTAAAATTCTAAAATTCCAATTATGTTATTTTAGTCTTATTGCATAAAAACGCCAGTGGGTTATGGATCATCCAAAGATCTTACAAGCTTACATCTATTATTTGGAGCAGAAGTTGAACTCCATTTGCGGATAACATTGTTGGATGATCTCGACATTTGCATCTGAGTATCTTCTTGCGTGTAAGTAACAGGCGCCAAGCAAGAAATCCTCTTCAACGAGTTGTCTTGAGAACCGAATCTCTAAATTTACAATGTGCACATGATTAGTCAAGAAGAAAAAGAAGTGTTGCTAAAGATGTGAAGAAATAGCAACTCGAGAAGGACCTGGAAATTTTGGCAGCAGCAACAGAGATGGTAGCAAAGATTATACTCATCAATCCAGATATATGCATCTAACATTTTCTTAAATTTGGCAAAAATTCTTGATAAATTTAAAAGCCAGTGGACTGCTATGAATTCCAGAGTCTTGCAAGACCCAAACATGCACCCGTACACATGAAAAAATTGGATCTAATTAATGCAGGATGACATTTCTTTTCATTTATTTTTTATACCAGACATCATTCTCATCCTGCACAATTTATTTACAAAAATTAATTATAATAGTTCATGCATAGTGGAAACTCTCCATAATACCAAACTTCAAATGCGAAATACCTGAGTGCAACTTGTCTTGAACAAAATTTGAATTGGTTTTTTGTGAATTTTTATAGAAAATGAAATATTATTATTTTTCTATGCTAGCAAATTTATCATAAATTTCTCATAGTATAGGAAAAGAAAGTGACTTAAAGATGAATTCATCTAAAAGTCACACCTAGTTCCTCCAAACCCTGGAATTTCAGGCAAAATAGGGCTTCCTAAAATATTCTCGATTGCTTTCAAAGATGAGAAGAAAAAAATTAGCATCAATTAAAGCATTCACTCCTTTCAACTGTATCCTCACAACTCAATTAAGAGGAAATCAAAAGCATACCAAAGACATGTATGATTGCTACTTATTCCTCTGAAACTTAGAAACTGATGGCAAAATCGAGTTTCTTGTGTTTATTTGCCATGATCTGATTCAATATGGGAAAAACCAAAGCAAGTGCAATTTTCTTTTTCAAGTTCATCATCACAATCTCAAATAACAGGAAAATAAAAATAGAGATGACTTGATGCAAAATCACCACCCTAATTCATGCAAAATCCCTCATAATCCCTTCGAATCCCACCGCCCAAACACGCCCTTAAGAGGCGAGGCACTGCGAGGCATTGTGGCGAGGGATACATCATTTCTCATAGCTGTTGTAACTTTGTTTCTCAGGTAGTCAATTAGATATATCTGTGCCCGGGGCTGTGTGGGGTCCACAGAGTGTATGTGACAAATCCACTCCGTCCATCAGTTTTGAAAGACCACAATAAGACAGGAATCTAAAAATTAGGAATATCTATAAATCAGGTGGGTCACACCAACAAAACAGTGGAACAACAATGTCCACCGTTGAAAACTTCCTGGACTGACCATGATGTACGGAGTGGGTATATGCCATCCAAACTGTTCAAAGAATTATTACCACTCAGATGGACGGACTGAGTCCATCGCGGACATCTCTGTAGGCCCCACAAGCTCTGGGCACCGGTTCACAGGCAATCCGCTCCCCGAATCATTTGAATCCGCTAACCCCATTGGGACAATAAGCCATCCGATCATATCAGTGTGGGGCCCAACGTGATGTGGTCCACGTGAACTATGCATCACATCCAGATTTCTCGATCTGGGACTAAATAAGGTGGCTCATATAATGGACGTACGGTGGAGATAGAAATGGATTGTTTACTGTAGACCACATCAAAGGGAATTATAATGGACATTGGGGAGGGTGATGACCAAATATTCTTATTGGTGGTTGGGATCGGCCTAACTAAATCAGGTTCGTTAATGGGTCCATCCATGGTAGGTTTGGAAAGACGAACGGTCTGGATATCACACACGTATCACGTGTGTACTAAGATGGTGTGGTTGATAACTATGGTTTAGATGATAGATTTTTAGCCTCGGTTCTATGTAATCGAAGCTAAAAAGTTAACTTATAGCTTCACTTTCCTAGTAATTGAGGTAAAAAAGTGGCAAAATAGTAGACTTTTAGCCTCGGTTCTATGCAACTGAGGCTAAAAAGTAGACTTTTGGCCTCGGTTCATATGCAACTGAGGCTAAAAAGTAGACTTTTGGCCTCGGTTCCTATGTAACTGAGGCTAAAAAGTAGACTTTTGGCTTCGGTTCCTATGCAACTGAGGCTAAAAAGTAGATTTTTGGCCTTGGTTCATATGTAACTAAGGCTAAAAAGTAGACTTTTGGCCTCAGTTCTTATGCAACTGAGGCAAAATAGTAGACTTTTAGCCTCGGTTCCTATGCAACTGAGGCAAAAAAGTAGACTTTTAGTCTCGATTCCTATGCAACTGAGGTCAAAAAGTAGACTTTTGGCCTCAGTTCCTATACAACTGAGGCTAAAAAGTAGACTTTTGGCCTTGGTTCATATGTAACTAAGGTTAAAAAGTAGATTTTTGGCCTTAGTTCCTATGCAACTAAGGCAAAATAGTAGACTTTTAGCCTCGGATCCTATGCAAGTAAGGCTAAAAAGTAGACTTTTAGCCTCGGTTCCTATGCAACTGAGGCTAAAAAGTAAACTTTTGGCCTCGGTTCCTATACAACTAAGGCTAAAAAGTAGACTTTTGGCCTCCATTCATATGCAACTGAGGCTAAAAAGTAGACTTTTGGCTTTAGTTCCTATGCAACTGAGGCAAAATAGTAGACTTTTAGCCTTGGTTCCTATGTAATTGAGGAAAAAAAGTAGACTTTTAGCCTCGGTTCCTATGCAATTGAGGCAAAATAGTAGACTTTTAGCCTCGGTTCCTATGCAACTGAGGCTAAAAAGTAGACTTTTGGCCTTGGTTCTTATGCAACTAGGGCTAAAAAGTAGACTTTTCGCCTTGGTTCCTATGTAACTGAGGCAAAACTAAAGCAGATAAAAATCTAAGGTGGACCATACCTCAGGAAACTGTAATGATTTATCTTTAAAATCTTCTTGTGGGCCACAAAAGTTTTGGCTTATGCCGATGTTTGGTTTTTCCTTACTTCCAGGTTTTTGTGACCTTTTCAAAATGTTGGATGATAGATAAACATTATGGAAACATTACCGTAGGCCCTAGGTAGAGCTGTTCACGAGTCAAGCTAGCTCGAATAACTCGCTCGACTCGGCTCGAGTCAGCTCGGATTGACTTGGCTTGAATGGCTGAGTCGGGGCGAGTCAAGCTGAAATACTGTAGCTCGAGTTGAGTACGAGCCGAGTTCGACCATGGGCCCTTTTAACTCGACTCGACTCGCCTCGAAACTCGAACTCGAGCTCGCCTCGACTCGTTAGAAATAGGTTTTTATATATTTTTTAATATTATATATATATATATATATATATATATAATCGTAAAAACTAAAAACCCTACCCCACGTCCCCACCCCACCCGCACGGCTCCCTCCCTTTCCCTTTCTCCCATTTCTAATTTTCTTCCTTTTCTCTATCTCTACCCCACGGTCCCCACCCCACCCACCAACCCGCTGCCCCTGATCGCCACACGCCTGCCCGACCAACATCATCAAGGTGAGTTTTTCTTCTTCTTCTTCTTATTTTTTTTCCTCTTTCTTGATTCCGTTGGAGAATTGTGTCCACCTGATGCATGGCTTAGATCTCGAATCGGGTTCCGTGATGGCCCCGCCTGATGCCCCACCTGATGAGTGGATGGATTAGATATCTCATGTATCTGCCTGTAGCGTGGGTAGAAGAACAATGGTAGGATGAGGTTGGAGGTGGAAAGGATGGAATGGATTGGTACTCCCCAGATAATAGGGATGCAGAATAGGGATGCAGTGTTTCCAGGAGAATACTAGAATAGGGATATATGGATGGGCTACTCCCCCTGACACGATCCCCAGAGCTGGTGTTCGGTGATCTGTGGGCCCCACCATGATGTATATGTTTCATCCATTTCGTTCATCCATTTTTAAATATCATTTTCGGTCTTTACTCTAAAAATTAGAGGGATATAAATCTCAAGTGGACCACACCACAGGAAAACAGCCGTGATTGGATATCCATCATTTAAATCCTCCTAAGGCCCACTGTACTATTTATTTGACATCCAATCTGTTGATTAGGTCATAAAGACCTAGATGAAGGGAAAAAACAAAGACCAACTTGATCCAATACTTTTGTGGCCCTGAAAAGGTTTTTAATGGTCGAAGTTCATTCAACACTATTTCGTGTAATGTGGTCCACTTGAGACAGGGATATATTTCATTTTTTGTGTTACCATAGATTGATCTAGAAAAATAGATGGACGGAATAGATGAAACACATACATCATGATGGCCCCTAAGAGCACCGACCATGAGTAGCCAATCCGTTTAAAATAAGTCAAAACGGGTGCTGTGTTAACGTCATATCAGGCATGGCTGTAAAGCCCCTCCTTGAAATCTTCGCTGGAGCAATGGATTTCGTGTGCCCCAGTGGTTGGTGCTCTGTGGGGCCATCATGATGTATGTGTTTTATCTATGCCGTTCATCCATTTTGAAATATAAATTCAGGGCTTGATCACAAAATTGAGGTAGATATAATCTCAGGTGGACCACACCATGGGAAAACAGTTGTGATTGAATTACACCATTAAAAATCTCCTGGAGCCAACTGTAATGGTTATTTGACATCTAATCCGTTGATTAGGTAATAAAGACTTGGACGAAGGGAAAAAATATTTATCAGCTTGATCCAAAACTTTTGTGGCTCCCAAAAGTTTTTTAATGGTGGGCGTTCAATCAACACTATGCGGCCCACTTGAGATTTGGATCGAACTCATTTTTGGGCTCATATCATAGAATGATCTGAAAGAATGGGTGGACGGCATGGATGAAACACATACATCATGGTGGGGCCCACAGTGCTTGGGCTCCACAACCTACCATTATATTACCGAGAAACACCTTTTGATACTCTGGCAAAGTATCATAGATGATACGCACTTGAGACTTGCATACATGGCATAAAATTGGTTCAAATTAAACCGTCTGAATTATGGGTACATGGCATAAAAAATTCCTTTGATGTGTTTGTTTGAAAAAAGGGTTCATATCATTTCCCTTTCTTAGTTTTTCCTTTACAAAAATCATTTTTAAGAAACCTCTTCAAAAGAGGATTTTAACGGTTGAGATATTGAGAGATGACTTTTTCTATTACACCACTGACCTTAAACATTTTCATAGAAAAAATACTGTAAAAGAAACATGGGACAATTCCAACCTCTATTGATGAATACCTATTTGTTGAAATGAGATACCTATTTGTTAAAATAAGAGCATTGGACCAATATATCTCTACCAATGTGATAATCAAATAATTAAATAAATATAATATTTTTCTCATAATAATTTGCCAGAGAGTAGACTAGCATAAGCTATATTAGTATCATATAGCAAAGGAAGAATATCTTATAGATGTGCATATCTTGTAGTTAACTTAAAACATTTTATAGATATACCTAGAATTTGTATAATTTATAGATTTCCTCCATAGTCTGAAAATACAACTTTCATATTAGTAGATTAAAAAATAAAAATAAAAATATAAAAGTAGATTAAAAAATAAAAATAAAAAATCTAAGTAGGTGTGTATCATCTATCACATCATACCAGAGTATCAATGCTTTTATCTTGATTTTGTCTATTTGTTTCAATTTGGGCCCACCATTTTGACGGTGAGAGTTGGCATGCATGTGTGACACATGTAGTGTGCATGAATAACCATAGTAAATAACAATCTGGTGCAAAAGCACGGATAAAAGGTCAATGAACCATTATACCACAAGGGTGTTGGACTCCAGGCTCTAGCATTTATTAAGGAATAGGAAACCTGTAGTAATGAAAACAGCTGAAGGGCACCATCATAGGAAAAAGAGTCATCTTAGGGTAAGGATAGAACTTGACAGCAAATAAGATATAAAAGCTTTGATACTCTTGTAGAGTTACATTGATGATATGCATGCCCTTAGTAATTTTATTCCGGTGTTACAATTATCAAACTGTCTAAATTATTTTACATATTGTCATATTGATGTTGATGCTTATGATTATTTGTCATCTGACGCTGTTAATTAATATTTTGGCCACCTAGTGGTTTAGAAATATACTCCCCGTTTAGGAATTTATATTGAACAAGTACAATCATTCTACTGAAAATACTTGTTCTTTATGGATTCCTAAATTGTCCCATTTTGGACAGTTCAGTACCATACCATGTACTTAGGTTGTCATCATTCAATTTACATGTGATTAGAATTTCGGTAGTGTTTCCCTATGTTTTCTCCGGATATGTGGTTCTTTACTAATTGGTTTCCACTACATATGTACTGGATTACATGTGGGTGTGACAACTAATTAGTATTGAATTTTACATATATCTGGAGAATATGGGGAGGTGCTGCTGAAATTTCGGCTCACATGTAAATTGTATGGGGACAGTACATGGTATGTTATTGAATGGGATAAAGACAATTAACACCTCTAGATAGAGACAAGTAGGAATAAGATATTTAGAAACAATTAGGAAACAAAAATTGAAACAATTATGAACAATTTATAGTTATGTATATGTATGTATCCCGGTAGATTTATTTATTAGGAGACTATTTTAGACACTTGTATCTTGCAGTTTATGGAAGGGCCCGATATTATTTGTATTATATATTTATATATACGTATAAATGTTATTGACTGATTCCTTCAACCTATAAAAACCCTTATCTTACCCTACCCTTGTTATCTTTTGATTTTTAGATGACTACTGAAGAAAATCCAAGTACTTCTGGCTCTGGTGCGTCAATCAATTCTCCTTTAACCGTGGTGAATGAAGAAAAATTAGATAACAAAGTTGAAACGGCTTCGGTTATTATAAAAGGGAAAAAAAGATCGGCGATATGGGAATCTTTTGATGAGATCACGCAGACAGATGGTTCAGTCAAGATTAGATGCAAGTATTGTAAAACTCTTTACGGCAAGCATTCTGGTTCTTCTACAACTCACTATCAGAGGCATCTTGATAAATGTGTGAAGAGACCAAGAATATTGAAGGGTGGAGTTCAGCAACTGCTTTCATTGACTGTTTCTGAAGATGACGACTCTAAAGCTGCACTTTCAACATGTAAGTATAATGCAAATAAACTGAATGAGTGGTTTGTGAGATTAGTGATAGTCAATGAGAAGCCATTTAGCATGGTAGAAAGCAAGGTTTTCATGGAATTTTGTAAATTTCTAAATCCTAGATGTGAGAAGGCCTCTCGTAGTACTGTGAAAAGAGAGTGTATGAAGATGTATACTGTTGAGAAAGCTAACTTGAAAGCTCTCCTGACATCCGTATCCAGATTAAGTTTGACTTCGGATATGTGGACGGCCTCGAATCAGAGAAATGGATATATGTCATTGACCGTACACTTTGTTGATGCAGATTGGAAACTACAAAAGAGGATTTTAAATTTCCGCCACGTTCCTCCTCCACATACTGGTGTAGTCATGTCCGATTGCATTTACAATTGTCTTGTTAAGTGGGGCATTGAAAAGAAAATTTTTTCAATTACTTTAGATAATGCCTCATCCAATGATACTTTGGTTTCTTTTTTACATTCTCAGTTCAAAGCTGCTGGAAATTTATTCTTTGAAGGTAAAATATTTCAAGTTAGATGTTGTGCTCACATACTCAACTTGATTGTGCAAGAAGGGCTGAAAGCAATTGATTCAACGATTGCAAGCATACGAGATAGCGTTAAATACATAAGGGGGTCACCTTCAAGACTGAGTACGTGGAATGATATAATCCAACGTTTGGATTTGAAATCTAAACAGCAATTGAAGTTAGATGTCTGCACTCGCCGGAATTCCACTTATGAAATGTTGGATATAGCTTTATAATTTAAAGTTGCATTCCCTGAACTTGCGGCGCGCGATAAAATGTACACATACGTGCCAAGTGATGAAGACTGGAAAAAAGCTGAAGATGTTCATCGATTTTTCAAAGTTTTTTATCTGCACGAAGATTTTTTCAGGAAATCAGTATCCCACAGCAAATCAATTTCTTCCTGAAATTATTTTCATTATGAAAGCACTAAAAAAGTGTGCTGGTGATGGGTCGAAATTTTTAAAAGCGATGGCTATAGGAATGCAGTTGAAATTTGATAAGTATTGGGTTGTTTGTCACTTGTTAATGGCCATTGCAGTTGTCCTGGATCCACGATACAAGATGGCGATGGTTAGATATGTTTTCAGATCGCTTTATTCCAGTTCCAAAAGAGTTTCGGCGGAGATTGCCTTTATTAATGCTGCGATTGAAGAGTTGTTTGCTTCATATGTTGATAATTCGGCCGAAACATCAAGTGCAATAGGTACTTCTCAAACTACGGGTAGTTCTTCTACTGATGCTGAGGGCGAGCGACTTCGTGACTTTATGTCTTTCTTAGACGAAGAAGAAACAGATAAGCAAAAAATTGAATCCGAAGTGGAGAAGTATCTAAAGGAGCCGGTCATAAGGCTAAAAGATAATGATTTCGATGTTTTGCAATGGTGGAAGTCTCGAGCTCGTGAATACCCAAGACTTTCGTTTATGGCACGAGACATTTTATCAATTCCAATTTCGACCGTGGCATTAGAATCAGCTTTTAGCACTGGCAGTAGGGTAGTTAGCAAGTATCGAAGCTCGCTCGCCTTGAATACAGTTGAAGCACTGATATGTACGCAAGATTGGTTGCATCCAATTTGGGGCGGTAGTAGTTTCGATGCTGAAGAGTATGAAGAGGACAATGAAATTGAAAACATGGGTCAGAATGCTTGAAGGAAGGAAAACTTTAAAAAATTTCATGAGCGGTTTTATAATTTTTGATATATTTTAACTCTTCGGAATTGATATTGATGTTGATTATTGAGGACAAAATATGGTTTTGTGGTATGATATTGATAGTATATAGAGGTTTTTTATTTATGTCTTAGTAGTTAGTAATGTGGCATTAGCATATGAAACATTTAATTTGTATTTTTTAGCCAAAATTTTAATAATATAACATATGATGATTTAAACAAGCTCGAGCTCGACTCGAGCCACTAGCTCGACTCGAACTCGACTCGACAACTTTAGCAAACAAGCCAAGCTTTAATGTTGAGCTCGAGCTCGAACTTGAGTACCCCATGGACAAGCCAAGCTGAGCTTGGCCCACCTCGACTCGACTCGGCTCGATGCCCACCTCTAGCCCTAGGAAATTTTTAATGGCTAAATGTTCAACTACCACGGTTTCTTATAGTATGGTCTACCTGAGATTTGGATCATCTTCATTTTTAGGGTAATGCACTGAAATGATCTGTAAAAACATATGTACTAAGTGGATATACAATACATACATTAAGATAAGCCCCAAGGTAAGGGCCATACCATCTTGGCTGAGGCCGGGCCACACCTAATCCACTCTCGTTGGCAGTACCCAATATGAATCTAGAGAGAAGCAAAGTTGAATGTTTTGATGTGTGGAATGATATATGCATTAGATCCACATCGTTCATCCATTTTTCTAGATCATTTTAAGGCATGATTCAAAAAATGAGTCAAATACAGAGCTTAAGGGCCTATTTGTTAAATCTGAAATCCGAAGTCTGAATCTAAAGTTTAAATATGAAGTTGGAAAACTAATAATGAATCTAGAATAACTTGTTTGTTAACTAATGTCTGAAATATATTAATTTGACACATTTGCCTAGATTGGGGAGGTAGATTGGCTAGTTACCCTGCCACTAGCCAATGGCTATTGGTCAGTGTTCCGTGGGCTCCATCATAATGCATTCATTTCATCCGCTCTGTCCATCCATGTTTACAAGTCATTCTATGACATGATCCCAAAAATGAGGTATATCCAAATCTCAAGTGGATCACATCATAGGAAACAATGTTGATTGATTGCCCACCATTAAAAACTTATTGGGCCCACAAAAGTTTTGTATCAAGTTGATATTTGTTTTTCCCTTCAATCCAGGTCTGTATGACCTAATCAATAGGCTTGAGGTCAAATAAACATTACAATGGTCATTAAGAGATTTTTGATGGTGGACGCTTAATCACTATTGTTTTCCTTGATGTGGTCCACCTGAGATTTATGTGCCTCATTTTTTATATCAATGATATGGAAAAATGGATGAATGGCGTAAATGAAACACATACATCATGGTGGGCCTACAGAGCACCGACCACTAACCACTCGGCTAGTGGCACCATCACTGGCCAAACCACGTCCCCAGGTGTGAGCCGGATTTCATGGGAAAGCCTTTCCCAGGAAGTTCACCGCAGGAAATCTAGGCAGGACCCATCGTGATTTTGTGTGAAATCCACCTAGTCCATCCATTTTGTGAGATCATTTTAGGACATAGTGCTAAAAATGAGCCGTATCCAATACTCAAATGGGTTGAAAATGTGAGGATTGGACGCCAATAATTAAAATATTCATGGGGCCACAAAAGTTTTCAATCATACTAATATTTGTGGTTTGAGTTCATCTCACTAGGAATGATAATATGAACGGTATTGATGGCATGTAAACATCACTATCGACCCCAGGGAGGTTTCATGCGATAGGAATTTTCCTACCCACCTTTTCCTTTTCCTTTAATGCGGCCCACTTAAGTCATGTATCCTCCTCATTTTTTTGTCTCAAGTCCTAAAATGATCTCAAAACATGGATGATCAGATTAGATTTATCACAAATATAATGGTGGGCTCCACCTAAGATTCCAGCACAGGAACTTCTTGTGAAAGGTGTTTGCACATAATTCGCACCCCAAATTAGGGAAGGGATTGCCTACTACCTCACCAAGATATACCTAAATATGGAAAATTAAGGGTTTGTGGGGCCTACCATGATATATATGTTTTATCTATACTGTCCACTCATTTATTCATATTATTTTAGAAATTAAGACAAAAAACAAGGCAAATCTAAGGCTTAACTGGGCCACACTACAAGAAACTGTGGGAATTGAGTGCCTATCATTGAAAACTTTTTGGGGCCACATAAGGCTCTGATCAAGCTGATTTTTGTATTTTTCCTTCATCTAGGTCTGTGTGACCTTATAAAGAGATTTGATGGTGTGTGGTTGATTTGAGCTTTGGATGTGCATCTTTTTTCTGATCATGCTTTAGAATGATATAGAAAAGTTGATAGACGGTGTGGATATAACACATAAATCATGGTGGGCTCGGAGAAGTGCCCCATGTTAAAAGTTGGGATGTGTATAAGGCAAGAGAGAAAATCTTTGTTGCAAAGGACAATTTTTGATTAAAAAAAATAATAGTCACGGAGCGCATTTTTGATTCCCCATTAAGCTAGACTCCTATCATGGAAAAATTTTAGCATAAAATGGGGGAGCGCTTTTTTTTTTTTTTTTTTTCAAAAAACTCAGATGATTTTCATTGCAGATCAGAAATTTTTACATGGAAGCTTATTCGAGCAGAGGAAAACCAGGGCCAAAGCCTGAACTGCCTATCATATGCTATACAGGGCAGTTTTTAGAATACTCCCTAATGTAGCCTAAACCTGTTTTATCCAGAAGAACCTGACCCTTAATCAAGCAAGGAAGGGAGGAAAGACCTTGGAAGAGCCTATTTGTTTGTGTTTTGTTGCCGATTTTGGTGAGGATGGTGGAGCGTTTTCCTTCTTCCGCGTTAACAAACACCACTAAACATGGAACATTTTCCAAATTCTGTGTTAAGTACAAAAATTCAGCATTAACAAATAGGTCCTAAGTAGACTACATCACAGGAATCAGTGGGAATTTGACATCTACTATTGAAAATTCCTCAGAGCTAAAGAAGCCTCGTATCAAGCTGATATTTCTGTTTTCCCTTCTTCATTCATGTTTATGTGACCATAGGAATGACTTAGATGGAAAATAAACATTAAGGTGGGCCCTAAAAAGGTTTCAACGGTAGTTGTTCAACTCAATTCCCATTATGTTTATGGGATATCCAAACAGTTCATGGAGTTATTACCCCTTGGATAAACTGTAGGCACAAGTATAATTTTGATACTAAACTTATGTAACCCCACTCATTACAGGTGGGTGCACTTTAGCCCCTACTTTGATATACATGTTTAATTCATGCCCTCCATTTAATTTTTCATATCATTTTAGGGCATGAGCCCAAAATGAGGCAGATCCAAACTTAGGTGGACCACACTGCAAATGCACACCAGTAAAAACTTTCCATGGGCACTACACAAGTCTTGGATCAAGCTGATATTTGTTTTCTTCCTCCATCCAAGTCTCTGTGTCCTTATTAATAGGTTGGATGACCAGTAAACATCACGGTGGGTATTACGAAGCGCCTTAGGAAGTTTTTAATGTGGGCATTCAATCAACACTATTGTGTTACACTGCAAAGGTTTAATTGGGTAAATTAATTCATTTTAACCTAAATTTTAAATTATTTATTAATTTATAGTAAATATGTATTAATATTTTATTTTCAGTCAGATTTTTCGATATTATACAAGGCAGAAATATGGAAATCTAAAAACCTCCCAAAAAATGCCAAGGTGATATTTGTCACCACTACAACAAAATAGGGCTTAGCTGACTGATGGGCTTACCCTTTGCCCGCAGCCCATTTTAACGGCTGCGGGTAAAGGGTCCCTTTCTATTTAAAAAAAACATAAAGCCGTATCTCCCTCTCTCTGCCTCTGCCTTACGCCGTATCTCCCTCTCCCTGCCTCTCCCTCTCCATTGCCTCTCGCTCTCCTTCCCTCTCCCTTTCCCTCTCCCTATTGCACGCTCTCCTTCTCCCTCTCTCACTCTCTCCCTCTCCCTCTCACTCTCGCGTGCTCTCCCTCTCCATCTCCCTCCTTCTCTCTGCCTCTCTGGCCCTCTCCCTCTTGCGCGCTCTTCCTCTCCCTCTGCCTCTACCTCTCCCTGTCCCTCTCCGCTCGCTCTCCTCTCATTCTTTGAAGTTACAAGTGTTCCTTCATCTCCACGGCGGAGATCGGAGGAGTTGGTAAAAAACAAAAAAAAAACCTAGCTCTCTTTCGCTCTCTTTCTGTGAGATCTCGATCTTCCTTCGATTCCATCATAAGCAGGTGATTTTCCCATCTCTGCCCTAATTTTTCTGTTTTCTGCACTGGATCTTCTGTAGATGCGTTTTCTTGCTGCGATTTCCAACTTGAGGTTATTTTCTATGCACTGAGGGTTTCTGTATTTGATTTTGCAGAATTGACAACTGGAAACGTGAACATATACAGCAATTCCTGAGAGAGAAGGTGAAGCCTGGTGCATCAGCAAGCTAAGATTTGAATCTCAGGTTCCGTTTCTCCTCTCTTAATTGCTATATAGGAGTCTCTGTCCTATTTGATTTAGTTTCAATAATTAGATTTACTCAAAATTTCAAATTTGCAATTATGATGTTGGGGTGTAGCATCTTAGCTTTCCATTTCATTATGGAATATAATTGCACAGATTTTCTACTTGGGATGATGCCACTCTTGCTTTAAACCTTTGTGATTTCTCCAGGGTCATTAATGTCTTTTCCTGTTTCCTACTTCTCCAAGGTCAAACCGCTGTGATTTTCCTGTTACCTTGACATATTGGTTGACGAGAGTTGAGACTTGAGACTTGAGAGAGGGAAAATGCTAAATCGGTGGTTTGGAAGAAGGCTTTAGAATCTAGAGGCTTAAAAATTAGTAGAAGTAAGATTGATTAATTGGATTGCAACTTCATTAGGAGTTATAGAGGGGAAGGTTTGGTTAAAAATGATGACCATGAAATTCCTCAAACTGACTTGATTCGTTACCTTGGTATATAGAGGAAGCCGCGACAAACAGAAATTAGCTGGATACATAGAGGAAGCCAAAACAGAACTAGGATTATTAGGTGAAATGACTTAGAAGACTTTTTGCATTAGTGTCTAGTGAGGCGTCATTGTAATAAACATCGCCAAGATTTTGAAAAGCTCGTGGTATTTTAAAGGGAATCTGATTAAACGATTTTGATACGATAATATTGCAAAATCTTCAAAATCTCAGCTTTTTTTTTTTTCAAAATTGTAATATGGAAAAATTACAAGTTGAAAAAAAAATCATTTTATACTTATATATTTCAAGATATTAAAACTATGTAGTAGTTTATAATAACATGTTTAAATGTTTGATTATCAACAGAATTCCTAATAAGATCACAAGAAAAATATTACAATTTGAAATCTCTAGGCCGAGAAATTGCCAATTTGTCGCTTTGGTGAGGTGGACTCAACCCCTTGAAAAAGCCTATTAGTTAGACATTGATCACATAAGGAAGTCAAATCATTGCGTTGGAGGAAACTTCTAAAACACCCTCTCTCCACAAAACAACAAAATGTTCATTAATAGCTGTCCACCGAGGTGAGTGGGACCCCTGACTGTGGGGCCCACCGTGATGTATGTGACTACAGCTGCACCCCATCTGTATTGAAAGCTCATTGTCGGGCATGATCCAAAAAAAAATAAAAATGAAGTAGGTTCAAATCCTAGATGAACCATATTACAAGAAACAATGGTAATATATGTACCCATATACAAACTCTAGTCAATATATATAATATATGTACACATACACATACACATACATACCAAAAGCAAAAACAACAAAATTGGCTGAAGAATGGAGTTTATGGATATATATATGTACCCATCATATATACATAAATGTGAAAGCAATGCAGGAAACAGGGTCTTGTCAAGAATGGTGTATTATAACCCATACGTATGCATACACATCACACATACATACATACATGTCAAAAACAAAAATAGGAAACTGGGTTTGGTGAACAATGATGTTTTACACATACATACATGTACATATCATTCATAGTTACATGTCCAAAGCAAAACAGGAAACTAGTTTTGTGTAGACTTGGGCTTGAAATATGACAAAATTGATGCTTGTCCTAACGATTGTATGTTGTATTGAAAGGAGGCCGCTGGTGAACAATCATGTGCTACATGTGGTGCTTGTAGATGGAAAACGGTTGAACATCAGTCACCTGGGTTAGGACCGTAGACGAACCCCCCTCGTGGGCCCCAAATCACATGGGTACCGCCTCACACGAGCCACCTGCCTCACACGGGCCGCCCACCCCGAGTGTGTCCCTGCATCCCACAAGCTACCCCACTCGGTGTGAAATGCGCATTAATCACCCTCAGTGAGGAGTCTCGAACAGGAGACCTCCCCCGTGGGCCCCAAATCACATGGGTCACCCACCCCGAGTGTGTCCCCGCATCCCATGGGCTACCCCACTCGAGCCTAGTGTGAAAATGCCCCTGCATTACCCAATGTGGGACTTTTCCTATTAGATGTAGACTGCTGCCAACATATTTTCTACTAACCATTTGTTGACCATTGATTGAGCTATTTTCCCCCTATTTGTAATTCATTGAAATGATGTAATTGTTCTCTAATGAATTTGAGGATTCCATCTTGCAATCTAATATTATATGGTACAATATCATTGGCTAATCATTAATCAGTAGACTTAAAATGGATGGTTAAGAAATAAAATACAGCAACAATCCACATTGAATGGAGAAAAAAGTGAAAGTTTGAAGTCTTAGGATCTTCCAACAATTCTGAGGTGCTGTACTCCACAATTCCTCAACATTAGGAACCACAAAGTACTCAATCATTAACTGTAAAAAAACATTGGTTTGTTGTCCTCAATGTGAAATTAAACAGGGTTGGCAGCTTGATATATATGAGGACATGAAGTGTAAATATTGTCTAGGCCTGCATAATCAGTTTTTTCATCCTTCTAGTTTGATCAGCTCCCTTTATTGCATAAATATATTTGATGAAGGGAAAAACTGGAATAATGGTTTAAAGAATTCATGGAGAAAGTGCAAGTTCCTTTTGCTTCTTTTTATTTATTTATTTATTTTTTATTTTTTTATTTAAGAAAGTCAAATTTTCATTGACATGGAGAAAAGAGCTTACAAAAACACTGAGCGGAGGCTCATGCGAAAATAAAAGCCAAGACCCCCTGCTGTATAGGAATACACATTCGGGAGGCCCAACCCAAAGGCCCTCCTATCATATAACAAATGCATGTAATTACTAAATAAAATAATATAAGACTATAATTACTAATCTAGAAACAAGATGCTTGAACCCCAACCTGAGAAACACAAGTTTTTGTCGAGGAATTTCGTCAAACATGTAGAATAGCACGAAATTCAACATGCACATCATCTTCCATTTGCAGTCCAACTTACAATTTCACACTCCATAGCGGGATCCAAATCAAAGAAATGCCAGCTCGTCTCATGGAAAGCTTGAAAGAAATCATCTGAGACCATTTTTTGCCGCCGAAGATTTTGACCACATCTTCATTCACATTCACCCACACCAAAAGACTTTTACTGAGATTAATGCAAAGGCTTGAAATAACTTCTATGCATATAAGTATACCTTTCAAGTAGAAAACCTCCTCCCCAAGCACTTCACACATCAAGAAAGTGTTGTCCATTGACTGAAGATGCAGAATCTACATTTTCAATTGTTGATTCTTAATCCCTCAATCATGACAGAAGTAAATGCTTTTTGGCCATCAAACTAAAACCTTGAGCCACAATTGTGAGCAGAATAGGTAACAAAAGGTCTACTTAAAAAGCCCCTCTTGTGCTAGGAAAGGAAATGTCCAATGATCCATTCATGAAGATCGAGAACAAAGCGTGAAAATGCACACCTTATTGTATGTAAAAGCACCAATTTCCTGTTAATACAGTCACAAATTATATCAAGAATTTATAGGCATCTGAAAAATCTGTTGTAGGAAAAAGCAAGCTTGTTAAATAGATTCAGAATTAATGCATCATCAGCCAATCAAAATAAGGCACAAAAAAGAAAAGAAAACAAAAAACCAGAGAAGATTAAATCATTTCCACATTTTCATGCTCACCACTACCGATATGGTTTAACTTTATCCCTACACTCACAAAAGTGCACCCATGCGTAAAAATATAGGAAAATAGATAAGGGAATTAAGCACTCAAACAATTCAAAAACTAATACCACCATCCACTTTCACCATACTACTCCCTTTCACAAAGACCCTACCAAAACAAAATCTTAACCTACATCAGCTTTGGCAACAAGATCCAACATAATCTTTCACAAAAGCAAGCCAACTGACAGATCGCTCTCACATTATTTCTATGAAGATGGAAGCACCAAAGGATTAGATCGAACTACAACCAGAATTAGGAAAATATATATAGTAATGCCAATCGTAATTGAAAATGCTGATAGCGGAATTTCCAATTACAATAACAATGCACAGTAATATAAAAGGAGAAAAATATCAAATTGGAACCAACCAAACAGTACTAAATCTAGAAACTTGCAATTAGAGGGATCTCTCTCTCTCTCTCTCTCTCTCTCTCTCTCTCTCTCTTGTTATTTCTGAAAACAACAATAATTGAGAATCCTAAAAATACAACTCTTTACATATTTGTAGTGGGATTCCATTGCTATGTTCTTGAATTATTTTGTAGTTTTGCTTGACTAATTTACAGAGATTTATGTTGTGATTTGTTTCAGCTTTTCATCTTCTTATGCGTAAAAGAAGGTACACATATTTCTATTATGATTTGTTTTGATTTTTTCTCTGTTTATACGTAAAATGTTCTGATTTAAATATTAAGAATTACGTAGTGGCTTGATCCCAATCTTCCGAACATTGGGTACGTAGGCAGCCGTTCATACTAGACCGTATCGGTGCAGCCACAAATTTTTTTTTCTCCCTTCTTGTAGTGTATATGCATTTTCATTAGGACTACTTGGCGGTAAGAGAGGTGGATGTAAGTTCTCGAAACCTTAAATTAGTCTGAGAATTTAATTTTTAAAATCGTTGATCTGGTAATTTGATTTTTTTTCACTGATCTTGAGTAACGTCTGAGAATTTGTAGCTGTTGGATCGGTTGTTAGATGGTTAGATGTTGATGAAAGGATTGAATTTTGTGACAGGATGATTATGTGGCCAATGACGATGAATATGAGGAGAAGATGAAGAAAGAAACTATATCATTTTTCTTTTTATCAACGTAAGTTAGTCTTTTTTAGATTGGTTTAAATTCCTGTTCTCTCATTTTTTATTTATGTATCTATTTTTTAAAATTCATATATGGAGATGGTGAGCCCAGATAATGCTGTAAGGTTTTACAAATGGTTTACAGAGGTGAATTTTAAGAATTTCAGCTGAGATGATATCCCTTTATTTCTTTTCTTTTGAATTTGCATGGTGATTTCTATTACTTGGTTTTTTCAAGGGAATGAGAGGGGAAACTGGCTTCAGAACCTCAAATATGGTGTTTTTGGGCTTGGAAACAGACAGTATGAGCATTTTAATACGGTTCGGGGAAAAAAAGACGTTGAATATTACGGGCTTTTTGTTAACACTTCTTTTACCTTTTGGCTGCTGCTGACATTTATTTTATGCTGTGTTTTAAAAAACAAATAGCTAAGGTGGTGGATGACTTGATTGCAGAACAGGGTATGTGTTTTGGATAGCCTGATTCCCTTTTCTTTTTCTTTATTATTTTTTTCTACGTTTGGACGATATGGGCTTGTTGAGGTCATTGAACTTGATTAAGTGATATCTAACTGTGTCATCTTTGTATGCGTTATTAAATACCTACCTATTTCCATGAATTAGTTACAAAATCCCATCTTAACCAATGAACTTGCCTCTATCAATGGTATCTGCCTTACATTTGCTGGATTAATTTTATGGTTTACTTCAATTGATGAATTCATGACCCATTGTAATTGGTTGGAAGTTCTATTTGTGTCTTTTTCTGTTGAAATAAAAATTGTGGCACTGATTCAATTGGGATTTTGATCAATTTAGTGATTTGTTACAGATTAATAAATATGATATGTATTAAGTGCCATTCATTTCTCCTCATTACGTTACCTGTTAACATCATGAGGAAAATGTGTCTTTTTAACCGATATAGGGCACGATCTTGTTCATTAGCTTTGTATTTTTTTATTTTTAATATTATGTTTACCGAGTTTTGGTGATGCTGCTATGCTCACCCCTCTCCAGATGCACCTTTATGGGCAGCCCGTGTGCTAAGAGAATAAATGCAAAATTATGATTCGAGATAGTCCGTTTGGCATGCATCCTCTGAACGGGTGTACAAGGGGCCCCTAGCAGCAAGATGAATGAACACAAAAAATTAGGATTTAGTATGGTGCATTCATGTTGCTCCACAATTATATGTTGAATGGGCACTTTGGCAAGTGTATTTTTAGCCATACATTCCTTATGTTGTATGCATTCATCTGCATGGTGGGGATCACCTTATGCATTGTTGGATATCCCACGCACTTGCCAGGTTGGCACTTGTGTTGTGTAAAGATGTGTTTGCAGATGATTTTGCTTGCTCATTGATATTTTAAGTTAGATAGTCTTTAAAATGTTTCTGTATAATGTGCATAATCGTACATTCAAATTACACTACAAAAGAGGTGTTGTATTTATGGAGTTATAGAAAACTTGACCATTATCTAGAAACAATTGCATGTGAAATATGTTTGGAACCAAAAGCATTTTTCAGTCTGGATGTGAATGGTGTTCATTATATCTGATGGATCACTCTCTTTTTTGATTTGGGAGTTTGCAATCAAGAGGGCAAGAGTGTTACTGAGTTTGCTTGTTTCAGTTTTGATAGAAAGTGCTATTGTACATCCCATTGCTTTTCTGCAATTCTCCTAATCCATTGATGGTAGCTCATCTCTTTTTTTCTTTTGTACAGGTGGCAAGCAGCTTGTCTCGGTGGGTCTTGGAGATGATGATCAATGCATTGAGGATGACTTTACTGCATGGTGTGGAGAACTTTCATATTTCTCAGCATCTCTTTGATAGACTATAACCCTTCCACACTAGATAATACCCGATGAGCCTAACATTTGTAAAAATAGTTTGACTTACCTCATCTATTTTTCCTGCTGCCATTTATTTTGTATATTCATGCCCATTCCTTATTTTGGAGCTAATTTGTTCGATCTCCATTTGATAAATGGTTGTCATGGCTGTTCGTGGAATGCATGTGTCATATCATTATTTAGGATTGTCCTAGCTATTTGGCATTGGCTATTGAATGCATCTGTTGCTTTGTGCTTGTGTGGTGGTGAGCATCTTCTTTGTTGCATCTCATATATGAAGAGTGAACTGTGGCATTTTGTTTGAAGCTTAACTTTAGGGAACTATTCAGGACCACCTACAAATATTCAACATTGAGACAAAGGCAAAAATGAAATCGCATCAGATGCCTGGGCAGGTGATAATGTCATCCGAACTTTTTAGCTCACTTTTCTGTTTGTTTCATAGGTTGTTTCGTTTCTCAATTAGTTTCCATGCTATATTGTTATATTCACAGGTTGTGTTTTGGAAGTGGATTACGCCAAAGATGTTGGGGCTGGTCACACAAACATCAGTGTATCATTGGTCAATAGAAGGTAATATTGCATTTTTCTTTTCGTACGAGGGTTCTTTTGAACTACATTCAGTTTCTCACTTTTTTTTTTTTTTTTGATAGATTAATTTATATTTCAGTTAGGAACTTCCATTACATTGTTGAATTGCTAGCTTTAAAATTTACAAAACTTATTTGTAGGTGATTCAGAGTGTATAAAGATTTGTTTAAGATATTTTGATATGTAACCATGTGTTAATATTTGTTAATGTGTTATGTATTTTAATTCATAGAAACTATTCAATTAAGGTTTGATTTATTTCACTATAGGCATTGTCTGCCTGTAATATGTTAATTAAAAATTGAAATAGGAAGCAATTTCTTTACAGTACATGCCTAGGAGGGCTTCCATGAATTTTATTTATTGCATAGCCCTGTATCTTGGGGTAAGCTGATATGGATTCAACACTGCCATATCAGCTGATGTGAGACTGATTTTCTGAACCCCACTCAGCAGGCTATGCATCTATTGTGGCTATGGTACCAATGGCTACGGTTGTATTGTGGGGCTAGTCATATTTAGCTATGGATTTTAATTGTAGCTTTTGGCGATTTTTGTAACAAAAACTGATGATTTAGCGGCATCCAACACAAATGTCAGTAAAGGTCCTGGCCGCCGGTAAAGCCTTTACCGACTGAGGCTTTATCGGCTGTTAGATAACCGCAGGCAAAGGCTTTGCTGGCGGCCAATTTTCTTGTAGTGCACTGGAGGGGTCACCTCATGAGAAGACGTCTGAAGAGCTTTTGTCAACAACATAAATAGTAGCCATGTATTTGGGGAAGCGGATTAGCTGGTGTACCACACACCAAGGACCTGGCTAGCGTGAGTACGCGTCGGCTGAAGACTAGCGATGATGCACTGAGTTGTACCAACGGTTTAAAGGATATAAAGTCATGTTGGCCCACAATGATGTATTTATTATATCACACCCTTTATTCATTTGGAGGGATCATTTTAGAGAAAGAGCATGATAAAAAAAAATGAGTCATATTCAGAGCTCAAGTGAAAAAATATTTGTAGGGCTCAATATAATGTGTATTTTCCATCCAATCTGTATATAAGGTCACACTACTTAGATGAAGAGGAAAAACAAATATGATATTCATCCAAAACTTCTATGACACCCAAAAGGGTTTCAATTGTAGATGTTTAATCTTCTACTGTTTTTTCAGTGTGGTCCACTTGATATTTGGCTCTATTTTATTTTTGGATATAGCTTTATGACGAGCTCGCCAAATGGACGGACTGTTTGGATATAACACATACCTCATGATGAAACCCACGTAACTTAGTGATGTCAACAAACCAGCCAGGCCAGTGGTGTGTGGCACACCGGCCAATCCACTACCCTATGGAATAGAATCAGATTGTGTCCTGATTAGAGGTGTACATGAATCGAGCTATCTTGGTTAGCTCCCTCGACTCAACTCGAAAAAGCTCAATTCTACTCGGTTCGAAGCTGAGTTCGAGTTGGCCCCAGCTCGACTCGACTCGGATCGAACCCGGCTCGAATCAAACCAATTGATCAGTAACTCAGTTACTTTGATATTGATGTTGCTCACCAAGTGTTTGATGAAATGACTCAAAGAAGTGTGGCTGGTGGCAAGGAAGGTGTGAGGCCCGTGTCCTAGCCCGTACCATTTCGTAGGCTTCCGCGATTCTCCCGGTCGAATTTCGGCAACCCGCGACTAATAACTGGCATTTTTCGCGTGACCCTAAGTCATACGTTGTCAACCTGAGTCGACTCAACCCGAGACTTGTACCCAGGCGACTGTCCTGTCGCTGCGGTTCCGATGCCGCGTATCGCGCGCCAAGGCGATACCCGGATCAGAAGATGTGGGCCTTCGTTCAGTTTGAGAAAAAACGCCTCGTATTTGCAAACCCAAGAGAAATGTCCCATCAATCGAGTAAAAATCAATCAATCATGTCTCATCCCCAAGTACAACGACCCCTCCCCTAAAGTTAACTCTCCCTTACATGTCAAGTACACCCATCCATCACTCACCATCCCTCTCTCCCATCACTTCTCTCGCATCACCTCTCTCTCTCTCTCTCTCTCTCTCTCATTCTCCCAAGCAACTCCATGAGAGCAACGTCCAAGCTTTCCTCCATTTTCCACTCACCTTGAAGCTTCATACCCCATCATCCAACCTCTAAAATCTAATCTTAACCATTGATTCTTACTCCTTGGAGCTAGATCACCCTAGTGTGGAAGGAGGAGTGGTTTTGAAGGTGGGTGTTCGTAGTTGTAGATTGTGATTTTGATGTAGGGCCCACCTATTTTAGGACCCATCTTGATGCATTGTAAGATCTAAGGGAGCTCATAGTGGTGGAGCTCCCCCACCTCACGTTTCTCTCTCTCTCTCTCTCTCTCTCTCTCTCTCTCTGTCTCTGTCTCTGTCTCCCTCTCCCTCCCTTTTCTTTTTTTGTGTTGATTATGGGGTCCACCTGATCTATGTGTTTCTTCCAGCCGTCCAGCTAGGATGGTGGAGCCCACCCTGATATTTGTACAATATCAACACCGTCCATCTGCTTGGACGCTGCTGGACCGACGTCCAGCAGTTGTGCGACCCACTGTTGTGATTGTTTCATATTTCCATCGTCCATCTGTGGACAGGTGGAAGCCCCTCCTGATGTGTACTGTCCACACATGGGCACCATGATTTATGTGTTTTTATCTCCACCGTCCAGATTGCTGGACGGTGGGATGCACTTAATGCATGTGCCTTATCAACATCGTCCAGTGGACAGGCCCACTGTGGTGTATGTCTTCCATCCACATCGTCCAATGCTCTGGACGGTGCTGGACACCACGTGTAGGTGCTGCCCTGCCCCACCATGAGGTATTATTTTATCCAAACCGTTCATCTGCTGCTGCCCAGCAGCTGGAGCTACTCTAGCATCAGCAGATCATTGGATGCTGATCATGAGGTATGTGTTATATATTAACACTGTCCATCTATTTCTCCAGATCGTTGTATGGCCTGGGTGAGAAGATCCAGACCTTAGGTGGACCACACAGCAGGAAACAGTGGAGATGATGACGTCCACAGTTGAACCCTTCGCAGGTACCACTCTGATGTATGTGTTTTATATACTTTATCCATCTATTGGACGAGCAGCACAGAGCTGCTATAGATGTCAGCGGATCTGGGGCCCGCCATGCTGTATTTGTTTCATCCCCACCGTCCAGCAAAGGACGTGCTGGATGCACCTGCTTGGCTCGTGTGGGGCCAGATATGATGTATGTGTTTTATCCCACCATCCAGTGGGTGGGACGGTGGTGATCCAGGCCGTCCAGTGATGCCGTGGGCCACACCTTGAAGTATTTATTGTATGCACATCATCCATCTAGCATTCGTGTGGGCCCACCCACAGATGCTGCACGTGTGGGATGGGACCCACCTTGATACATGTATTACATCCCAGCCTTCCTTCCGTTTTTAGACGGTGGGCCTCCCTGTTGAAGACGTCAACAAGTTCCATGGGTCTGACCATGGAGCTTGTGTTGTATTCACACCGGCATTCCGTGTGGGACCCACATGTGTTCTATGTGTTATCCACATCGTCCAATGATCTGGACAGTGGGGACCACCTGGACGTATGGATCCACGTCGTCCACCTGTTTGGCATTCATGCCGTTCATCTGTTTTACCCAGCCGTCCAATCAGGTGGGACGTTGCTGTATGTGTTTCATCCTCACCGTCTATAAACAGGACAGTGGGACCCATGTGATGTATGTTTTGATCCACACTGCCCATTTGTGTGGGCCTGACCATGATATACGTGTATTGTACATGCTGTCCAGCAGTTGGACAGGTGCTGACGGTGCTGGATAATACTTGGACAACACTGATTTATATGGACCATGTTTGGACGGCGCTGATTTATATGGGAAATGCTTTGATGGTGCTGATTTACCTGGACAATGTTTGGGTGGTGCTGATCATCATTAGAGTGTCACGTGCCCCGTAGAATGATAACATATAGTGATACACATGTTACACTTACAACTATTGAAATGATTTTAGATGTAATCCAAAATTTCCACTTGAGGCCCACTTTGATATACTTATGGCCCACCTGTGAGGCCCACCTTGATATATTGTAGCCCATTTATGAGGCCCGTTAGTGCAGCCCATTAGTGCGGCCCTTTGATGCGGCCCACTTGACTGTATATGAGGCCCATTAGTGTGGCCCATTGATGTAGCCCACTTGATGTGTATGAGGCCCGTTAGTGTGGTCCGTTGATGCGGCCCACTTGGCGTATATGAGGCCCATATGATGAGGCTTGACTTGATGTACACGAGGCCCATTATGATGTGTATTAAGCCCTTATCGTGCGGACCATTGTGACGTGTATTAGGCCCATGGGCGTGGCCAATGTGATGTATTCAAGGCCTAATGTGATGTATATATGGCCCATTGAGATTGTGTGTGGCCCATTGTAATGTATTTTAGGCCCATGGGTGTGGTTCATTGAGATGTATTTTAGGCCCATGGGTTGTGGCTCATTGTGATGTATTCGAGGCCCATGTGTAGGGCCCACCTATTGTGTATTTGAAGCCCATGGGTTGTGAAGCCCGATGTGATGTATTCAAGGCCCATGTGCCGAGGCCCATTACGATGTATAAGGCCCATATGGTATGGCCTATTGTGATGTATATGCGGCCCATGAGTGAGGCCCAATGCGATGAATGTGTGGCCCTTGTGTGGGGCTCAAAGTGATGTATGTGAGGACCGATGCGATGTGTGATTTCGCCATGATGTATGTAATGATGTTTATGTGGGCCACTCCTTAGGAGCAATGTTGGTTAAATGTCCACATTGATGGACAATGATGGTTGAATGTCCACATTGTGACCTTCCCTTAGGCCTTGCTAGGCCCATTCTCACCGATTCCGATTGTTGAGACCGATTTCAATTGTCGAGGCTGGATATCGAGGCCAATTGTCGAAGTTGATTCCGATTGTCGTGGCTGATTGCCGATTAGCGATCGAGGCAGATTATCATGACCGACTGCCAATTCCGATTGTCATGGCCGATTGCCGATTCCGACTATCGAGGCCGATTATTGATCGATTTCGATTGTCGTGGCCGATTGCCAATTCCGATTGTCAAGACCAATTATCGGTCGATTCTGATTGTTGTGGCCGATTAACGATTCCGATCATCGAGGCCGATTATTGATCGATTTCGATTATTGTGGCCAATTGCCAATTCTGATTATTGAAGCCGATTGTCGAGGCCTAATGTGATGTATATGCGGCTTGTATTTGAGGCCTAATGTGATGTACATTTGGCCCGTGTTTGAGGCCCAATGTGATGTATATGCGGCCCATATTTGACGCCCATTGTGATGTATATTTAGCCTGTGTTTAAGGCCTAATGTGATGACGTATATGAGGCCTATGTAATGAGGCCCATTGTGATGCATTGAGGGCCAGGTGATGGAACCCATTGTAATGTATGTTAGGCCCATGTGAAAGGCCCATCATGATGTGTATTAAGCTCTTGAGTGAGACCCATGGTGTTGTATATTTAGCTCTTGTGTGAGGCCATGGGCCTACTATATGTTAGGCTCTATGTGGGCCATTCCTTGGGGGCAATATTGGTTAAATGTCCACATTGTCGAGGTCGATTGTCGATGTCGGTTATTAATACCGGTTATGAGTATGTGACAACATAACATCATGATACATGCCCATACGCATCATTTGCATATTTGTTATGATATGTGGTTGACCATTGCATATGTCATTGGGCAAGTTGTTATGAGACTCCCTAATAGGTAGAGATTATCTCACATGAGCGCACGGTATGCACATGATTGATGCATGACTGGATTGTATGACTCATGCATCTTGCATTGTGTGTTGTGACTACTGTACACCCTAGCAATATCAGGGTCATAGCCTTTACAGGCATATCGTGGATGGCCAGATGGGACACCGAAAATGTTTGGTTCTAGCATACGGGCACCATAAATGTCCCTGAGTGAAAATCTCTAAACCTCCATGGCCAGGAGACGCTCCAACGTCGAGACCGAGTAGATATATATATGAGCGCATGAGGGCCAAATACTAGGAGGTCGCGTCTCCCACTGTGTCGTAGTCGGTTGGGAAGGGGTATGACTTACTGGCCTAAGTGAGGGGGCAATATCTTGGTTGAGTTTGACCAGCTTGAGGAATGGGTCCGTTATCGATGAGCTGGGCCTGATATTGACAGGTGGATAGTGAGGTCTCTTCCACTTACCCAGTTGTGCGCTCGGATAGGGGTGGCGAGTTGGCGTAGAGTGTAATAGACCCCGGTGATGATCCTAGAGAGGAACCGTACTAATATGTGGACTTATTGAGTAGGAGTTGCATATTCATTCATTCATTCACTATCCACTTGGGATTATGGTACGCAACTAATTATTGTGTACCTTCGCATGGTTAGGATTTCGATTGGGCGTGCGACTAACCTGAGATTAGGAATCTGTCACATTGAGTCTGACTATCCAAATTTAGGTATGTGACTGGTTTGAATAGAAGTCCTTTGTGATAGACCCTGTAGCTTGCTATACTACGTACTATCATCCTGACTTCACACTTCAGCATGGTCATTCCATTCGCACCGCATATTGCATTACATCCGCAGCATGTGACACTTTGGATTACTGTGTTTCTACAATTATATAGTTTACATATAGCTGATGGTAGTCGTGAACTCATCAGGAATTGTATATTGCATTGTATCCTCGACATCTGACATTTGGCTCTTTATGACTCCTCATCTGCCTAGCTGATCTGTATTACGTACTCTAATATTGTTTGACTCATGGACTTGTCGGTATTTTCGCTTACTCTGATATCGATTGTATGATTATGGCATTGTATTGAATACTTGACACTTACCTTGTGCACACACTTACGCCATCCTCTAAGCTTTCTATAAACTTATGCACAATAGATGTGTGCAGGTGATGTTAGGTTGCAGCAGCATAGAGCTGACTTCTAGAGCTTTGATTTTGACATATGTATTTTCCTTTCAGCATTGTACTCAAATGATTATATTAGTGGATATGTGATGATGATGTTGCCTTTGTAATTTGGGTAAACTTGTGGTTATACTTCTTACTAGATAAATGTATATTGAAAAATCCTGCTTGTAAGATCCCAGGATCAAAATCTGGCATATGGGTGCTGGGAGCCGAGAATGAGGTACTACAGAGACTGTCGGCACAGGATTCAGAGATCGGAATTCCTGTGAGTTCGATCTCCGAGTTTGGGGCGTGACAGAAGGTATGTATATGAAACCAACACTTTTTTTTTTCTTGATTTTTATGTTGTTTAGAAGGTGTTTGATAAAATACCTGTAAAACCATTGTTGTTTTCTCAAATACAGTGAGATTTTGAAGATGCAGTCTAAGTGTTTGTGAAAATGCTGCAATGGCCAACTCAGCTTGATCTTGGCTCGAACTCGGCTCGAACTGGCCCAAGCTGCTGATCAAACCGAGCCAAGCTGGCCAGTTAGGCTTGAGGACCAAGCCGAGCTGAGTTCGAGCTTAGGTCAGCTAGTGGCCTAGGCCGGGTTAACTCGGTTTGACTCGATTTACACCCCTAGTCCTGATGCGCTATATGCATTAAATGCTTAATCACAACCAGGTAGAGGCTCTGTGGGGTCCACCATGATGTATTGGTTTATCCATGCCATCCATTCATCTTTTCAGATTATTTGAGGGTATGAGTCTAAAAATTAGATAGGTTTAACGCTCAAGTGGACTGCGCTATAAGAAATAACAATGACAATGAAACTCACCGTTGAAACCTTTCTAAGAGCCACTGTGATGCTTATTTTTCATCTAACTTATTCATAAGGTCATATAGTTGTGGATGAAAGGAAAACACAAATATAAGTTTTTAATGGTGGGCATTCAATCCCCACTGCGTGGTCCACTTGAGCCTTGGATTCACCTTATTGTTGTGTGTATATTCTAAAATGATATGAAAAAAATAGATGAACTGTGTAGAGAAAACCCATACATATAGTGGCCACAAAGAGCCCTGCCGACAGATTATCCTCAAGGGCAGGTTGCAATCCACTTCCCTCGACATATACATGAGTTGAATTTGGTAGCTGTTGCATTCACTACTATTTCATGTCGCGTTCACTACTATTTCATGAAGGCCTAGCATAGGAGGGATGTGATGAGGTCGATCACCATCTTCCTTAGGGAATAACTACTTCAAATTCATGGAGCTCTTTGGACTCCTCGTAGAGCTTCCTCGAATCCACGAGGGATAAAAGCAGGAATAATTCCTAATAAATTCTAAATAATTTGATTGATGATTAAAAAAAACAAAATTATAACCCTTTAAATAATGAGCTCAAATCTAGGATGGAGCTTTAGACTTAGACTCCAACTTAAATACCCTAAAAATACGACTTACTATAAATAATAAGCTTACTATTTATAGATAACCTCCTTTCTTACTTAAGATTGCATGATTTTCAACAAAAAAAAAAATAGTAAATGTCCAATTTGTCCCAACTACATTATTGTCCTAACTTTTTAAAGCCTTTTTTTATGTTGGGCACGACTCCTACAACTCAAATGATCAATAGTTATTCTTGAAGTAAATTTTACTAATTATAGTAGAAATTGAATGGGACTCTTGACTATTTGTATGTTGAAATCTTGCAAACCCCGCGTGGGCAACTTGACATAGTGGGGTTAGTTAGCTTAAATAGCTTCTCTCACCTCAAAATCGTATATAATATGTAGGAAAACTCATTTCAAATTGTGAGATATTGGTACCAATGATTGCGCATATGGCCTAATTCTTATAAATATCTCACCATGTTATCATTGGTACCAATAGCTTTCCTTACATAACATAGGTAGAGTACAATCATTGCCAATCTTATTGCAGCCATTTCTCTCTCCTCTCTCATTCATGTGGCTCTTATTTTGAGAAATGGCCAATGTGGACTGTGTCCTACCCAATCTCTAGCCATAAGCGCACATCTGTGTGGGGCCACTATGATGTATCTGTTTATCCACGCCATTCACTCCTTTTCTCGTACTATTTTAAGGTGGTCCCTGAAAATGAGGCGGCTCAGGTGGATCACACCACATACTACTTTTGCATTTAATGCAACTTGTATTTAATAATGGTTGTGCATTTAATGCAACCAAAGCTTACTATCTAGTGTGGTCTACTTGAGCATTGGATATGCTTCATTTTTAGGGACCCACCTTAAAATATTAAGAGAAAAGGAATGGACAGAGTGAAAAATAAATACATCAAGATAGGCACCCACATGGATGTGCCCCTTCATGGCTAGAGAAGGGCGGAGATAGGATGCAATCCGTATCCACTCCGGCTTGTACTAGTTCATGCAAATTATCACGGGAGGGTACGTACTACTAATGTTAGGGTAGGCTTGGGTTACTTGAGGAAGGTTTAGCTTTCCGTATCAAGTACATGATAGGTGCTGCATCGGCATTTTTGTGATGCCCACCCCGAGGCACTATAAATCCTTTCCAAGATTTATATAAAAATTTTGTTTTGTTTTCGTTTTATTTTTAAATTATTTTTTTAATGTACTACTAATGTCATAGTGAGGCTGGATCCAGTATACAGCTTTGTATAGTAAGCTTATGTTACAACACCTTTTGTGAGGTCACCATGAGGTTTTATTCACATAACCCGTTCATCATCTCCACCTCAGTAATGTTCTACTTGGATCTTGAAAATCATTTGAATCCTATACTTAGGTTGGATACAACAAAATCAGTCCACTACAAAACTCAAGTGGTCTAAAACATTCAAACCATGCCAAAAAACTTTAAAATTATATTTTCTGGCCACATTAGTTTCGAAATGGCCTGATTTTTATGTAGTGCATGTGAGTTTTGAACCTGACTACTTTTTTGAGTTACAAGGAAGACATTTCTAAGGCATAAATGATGGATGGGTTGGTGGGTGTACCCAACTGTTTCCACTGGCCAACCTAAGTTTTTGATCAAACTGGTTTTTGGCAGCCAGGTGAACCTGAGGGAGAGCACATGATAGATGGTCTGAATGTCATTTAATTCTCCACATGAATATATTCAGTGAGCACCAATGTGACAGATATGGTTGGGATCTTGAAAATATCACCTTTTCACCCTATTTACATAATAATAGCTAAAATTTTAAGTAAGTTTTTTTTTTAGTCCGAGTTTCCTTTACTTAAATAAGATTAGAATGTGTGGGTTCCGTGCATTGTGTTACACCGCAAAGGTTTTAGTTGCGCAAATAAATTTATTTTTATTTAAATTTTAAATTATTTATTAATTAATAGTAAATATATTTTAATATTTTATTTTCAGACAGATTTTCCAATATTATTAGGAGAGAAATGTCGAAATCTAAGAATGACGTTTGTCACTGTGGAGGCCGGCTTATGAGCATACGACCTGGACAGCTTTTGTCAACAATATAAACATTAGCCATGTATTTAGCATCACATGACGTGCGTGAATTCAATTTGGTAGCTGTCATAGAGGTTTCTTTGTAACATTTGAAACGGACATGCTCACCTAACATGTACGCCATTGGTTAAGTGAATATTATTTACAGCTGCCCATCGGCTCCAAATGACAATCATGCCAAGACATTCATCATAGAGTCGCTGTATAAGATTCGTGATTACTCCCGTACATGTCCATTGAATGTGGACTATCCTCTTTTAAATTCTCCACGTGAATATACCCGGTGAGCACCAATGTGACAAATATGGTTGAGATCTTGTAAAATATCACTTTTTCACCCTATTTACATAATAATAACTAAAATTTTAAATAAGTTTTTTTTTTTTTTTTAGTCCAAGTTTCCTTTACTTAAATAAGATTAGAATTTGTGGGTTCCGTGCATTGTGTTACACCGCAAAGGTTTTAGTTGCGTAAATAAATTCATTTTTATTTAAATTTTAAATCATTTATTAACTAATAGTAAATATATTTTAATATTTTATTTTCAGACAGATTTTCCAATATTATTAGGAGAGAAATGTCGAAATCTAAGAATGACGTTTGTCACTGTGGAGGCTGCCTTATGAGCATACGATCTGGACAGCTTTTGTCAACAACGTAAACATTAGCCATGTATTTAGCATCACATGACGTGCGTGAATTCAATTTGGTAGCTGTCAGAGATGTTTCTTTGTAACGTTTGTAAAGGATATGCTCACCTAACACAAACATGCCAAGGCATTCCCCGTAGAGTCGCTGTATAAGATTCGTGATTACCCTTGTATATGTCCATTGAATGTGGACTATATATCCTCTTTAAATTCTCCGCGTGAATATTCCCCGGTGAGCACCAATGTGACAGATATGGTTAGGATCTTGGAAAATATCACTTTTTCACCCTTTTTACATAATAATAGCTAAAATTTTAAATAAGGTTTTTTTTTTTTATAAAAATTTTAGTCCCAGTTCCCTTTACTTAAATAAGATTAGAATGTGTGGGTTCCGTGCATTGTGTTACACAACAAAGGTTTTAGTTGCGTAAATAAATTCATTTTTATTTAAATTTTAAATAAGATTAGAATGTGCGGGTAATGTAAATGCATTTACTGATGCATTGGTTACGAGGGGATAAAATTCTGAGCGAGATAGTGAATCTTCTCAATCGAGGTCCAAATCAAAGGGCAAGGGAAACGAAATTTGAAGTGTTGGAATTGTGGGATGTACTAACCAAACAATCGGCTGAAGAACTGAAGGAAGAGTATGCTCTCTGATGTCAATGATTGTTTGCAAGAATTGAATTTAATCAATGAAATTCAACGTCTTGGGGTTGCCTATCGCTTTGAAGCAGAGATTAAAGATGCATTACATAAGATGTATGATGCCCATATTAACGACAATGATGTTAGCGATGATCTTCATGCCACTGCTCTTTGGTTTCCTCTCCTAAGGCAACAAGGGTATAATGTGTCATCTACTAAGTTTTTATGTCAACACTTTCATCATTCGAGAAATATTGCATATGCACATGATTTTATGTAGACTATGTATATATGTGTGTGCATTGGTACATTTTTTATTTGGAAATAGGACTTATATTCAAAGGAGGAAGCAAAAGGCTTCAAAACAAGAAACATTTTCTGGCAGGGCCCATGGACAAAAGGAGATAGGGTTCCCTATCATATGAAGAGAGCAAAGGAGGAGGAAAAATAAAAGATTAGGCCACACGCAGGTTACCTAATCCTACTCTATCTAGAAACAGAAGACCTTGCACCATTGGCGGGAGTTCCATGAACGAGCTGAAAATGAGGTCCACTTGGCCTTCACTCCCCATACGGGCCAGGCTATTGACAACTGAGTTGGCCTCTCTAGGGTGTGGGAAATCAGGACCTCCATGCTATGCCTAAGGGACTCGATTCTCACCTTCCAGTACCACATGGACTAAGAAAAAGTGTTGTTGCTGGAGAGGGTTGTCACCACCGAGCTATAATCGCTGGTCACTTCCACTCTTTTATAACCAAAAAGCTTGCATGGAGCTAACCCATCTAGGATCGCCCTGATTTCCACCCTCGAGTTGGAACCAAAACTGTAGCCTTTGGAGAATGCAAATAGAACTTCCCCTTTATAGTTTCTCTCGATTCCTCCTCCCCCTGATTGGCTTGAGTTTCCTCTCGATGATCCACACATTTTATTCTTTGATGCAAGTGCACATGTGTGCACGTGCAAATACCATTTGCATGATTGTACAATTTTTGCTTGACTAGAAATTCAATTTACTATACTGTGTCTTGATTATGGAAGGGGATTGGTTGGTGTACCACACACCATCGACTTGGCTGGTGTGTTGACATCACCAAGTTCCGTGGGTTGCATCACAAGGTATGTATTATATCCAAACCATCCATCCATTTGGAGAGCTCGTTGTAAATCTCGAGTTGAAAAATAAGACAGATCCAAAGATCAAGTGGACCATACCATAAAACGAAGTGGATGATTGAACGTCTAGCATTAAATCACTTTTGTGTGTGATAGAAGTCTTGAATCAATATGATATTTGTTTTTCCTCTTCATCCAGGGCTGTGTGACATTATGAACAGATCAGATTGAAAATAAACATAAGTGTTTTAACGGTGAGAATCATTGTCCCACTAATATTTTTGGTGTGGTCCCCCCTTATCTTTGGATATGACTCATTTTGGGGCTCATGATCTAAAATGATCTCTCCAAATAGATGAACTGTGTGGATATAATAAATACATCATTGTGGGGCCATGTAACTTTGATCTCATTTGAATTGTTAGTACCACTCAGAGCTCGAGGAGCGTCAGAAGTCATCTTTGCACGACATGTACCCACACCAGTCAAGTCGGTGGTGTGTGGTACACCAACCAATCTGCTTTCCCTGATTATTGTTGTTGATGTTTCAAATCTTTTAGCAACAGTATCTGTTGATGCCATTGACAAACCATTCGATCCATCGACAACTATTTAACGCCATCGAACAGTTGCTCAATGCCATTGAGAAAATTCAAAATTCACGAGTTAGTTGCTGGACACTTTGTGGTGTCCTGCTTGATGCCATCAAAGGAGTTCGATGCCATCGACGGGTTGTCGATGCCATTGAAGTCCCATCATTTTTTTTAAAAAATTCATGTTTAGTCACTGGAATGTTTTTGTATTCTACTCGATGACATCGAGGGTAATTGATGCCATTAACAGTTTTTTGATGCCATCAAAGTGCCATCGAGCGTGTACGCAGAATTGCGTAAGTGCAGGATTTGTTTTCGATATTGTAACACCCTGAATTTTTGCTATTTTGGATTGCTAAAAATTCTTAAATTTTTTTTATATAACTAGCTACGTCGTCACTTATTGACCCTTAACGCTTGATGTGAGCTTATACGCGGCTGGTACCGATAAAGAACCATATAAATAAGATTAATCAACCATAGAAAACCAATGAATCTAGCCGATCACTTAAACATTGAGTTTAGCCCCATGATT
Organism: Magnolia changhungtana; assembly: GCA_030180095.1. NCBI lineage: Eukaryota > Viridiplantae > Streptophyta > Magnoliopsida > Magnoliales > Magnoliaceae > Magnolia > Magnolia changhungtana. Next base: position 1,843,872 of record JASAUF010000283.1, read on the forward strand.
TGTTTACATGGGTGTAACATCCTGGACTTTCACGGCCAGAGTATGCACTCATGTCCGAGGAAACCGGTGTTAATATGGTAAAGTGAGAATGTCTCAAGCACTTACCTTGAGATTTTCTCCCATCAACATTTCATTCATCTATATATCTGATGGAGACCATCCAAAGAATGAAATTAACCGTCTTTCTCATTCCAAAAGAAAATAAATAAATCGTCAAAAGTTCTCACAATAGGAGCATAACACAAACTCCATTAATAATAAAAATGTAAGTAAAACTAATTCCTATTCTCGATTTTAATCATCGGGTTCTCCCTTGAGTCGGTGCTCCTCTTGTTCTTCCATCTGTTCGTCACCTGCATCATCTATGTGGTTAGGAGAGGGTCAATGCCCTACTCATAGTGAAGGTCATCCTTTAAGATTAACAATAATTCAGGAGATTCATAATAGGTAATGAAGAATGTTCTGATATGTCCCGTAGTCCACTAATACGAGGATATCATAACGCGCAAACAATCTACATGAGATGCATGCCTAACATAGTGAGTGCGGCTCATCATACATAGTGATCGTCACAATGTGGAATATAATTCATAGAAAACTCGGCTCGACCCGCATCCCATAACTATGGATATTTGTCGGCATGGCCAACGCTAGCGTGGATTTATGTGTGCATCTCAAGGCAACACAACACGCGGTTAGGGGATTTACGTAACATGATGTGTTCATGGAGCGACTAATTGCGACATCTAATCCCGAAAAGTTGATGTAACACTGTAACGCCCTGAAAATCGGGAGTCGAGCATAAACTCAACTCCCGAGTTCCAGAACATCACTTATGCAACAAAATGAATGATGATTGAATGTTGACTGTATTCGTGCATTGAACATGAGTGAGATTAAGCCAAAACAGCATATCATACTCCAGAGACAGTTAAATTGTAAGCGGAAGACGATGATAGATAGATAAAATATATAAACTGTGATGAGTCTCCAGAGTGTGATAACATTACTAGGTTAAATAATTACAAGTACAGTTCTAAAATATACCAAATGTGTAAGTGTAATATCTTCTATCCCAAGTACCATAGCCCCGTCAATGCAGTACCAGGTCTTCAGAGACCCGTCAGAGAGTTACATGATAGGAGAACTCCTCCTCATCACCATAGAAGTAGTCCGGCTCTGCTTCATAAGCATCGCTATCATCTGAAATTCAACAAATCTGGTTGGTGTGTACAACACCGTCCCGTAACGTGGGAGTGAGTGATCAACTCAGTGGAACAGTAAAGCATATGTTAACATGTTATCAATTCAATCAAGCAGTAATGATAAAGCAGTACAAATCAAACAATTCTAACTACTCTTATTAAGTGCGAGAATGAAATGACATGATGCTGTATGCCCTTGCCAAACCACCCTCATGCGACATCATCTTACGTTCGCGAATGCTTAACTCCCTCAGTGCGCCACATCTACTAAGCACATGCGGTGCGATGATGATCATGATTACCGAGTTTTATTAGTCCATTTCAAACAGCAGTATTGGGAAACTAAGGTACCTCCCTTGTATCATTCCCAAACATGATCCATTTTAAGGTCGTCAGTCTTAGTTAATCTCATACGATATTATGGTTTGAGAGGCGTAGCGAAGGCATCATAAAGGGCTCGTCACCCGTCAGCACGGATACAGATCTCACCGTATGCGGCTCAATTGCTGACCGTCAGCTCGAGTATAGGTCTCACAGTACTCGGCTCAATCACTAGCCGTCAGCTCGAATACAGGTCTCACCGTACTCGGCTCAACTCATAATCCAGTTGCTGTGAAAGACTCGTCGCCAATCACAGACCTTGGAGTATACTCGAAGATACTACAGAGGACTCGTCGCCCGTCAGCACGAGTACAGGTCTTACCGTACTCGGCTCTCACCGTAAGTATCGATAGCTCGAATATAGTGTCCCATACCACCATAATCGGCTCACGAGTCTGGTTGCTCACTGGTTACTACGAGGAGGCACGTGGCCCCAGCGTAGGCCGACAGCTCAACCACGGTGTCCCATACTACCATGCCCAGCTCATGAGTCTTAGTGGATCGAGGTACTATGGTTAAAAGGAATTTCACTGGTAAGTTTGGTACCCTAGGTTCAGGCAGTAGCGACCAAACATGGTGAACATACATAAGACAGATCGGGTTACTTGACGAGCTCGGCTAACTCGAGCGCACAACAAGTTGAACGACATGAAGTGCATAAGTACTTCACGTGGCCAACCACTATCGCCAACCGAAGTACGACTCGGGTTCGTCGAACACATCTCACGTGGCAAATGAATCGCAGCCACGAATTCAATTTTGGTACCGATTGTCTGGACTATAATCATAGCCCCAAACATGATAACTTGCAGATAGATAAAGAAGTAATGGATCAAGATTCCACTCATACAATCAAGGTATGGTATTATCCGTTTAGGGCTACCAGGGCTGTTGCACGCACTCGTTGCTCTGCTCCCCCATCACCCATGACGGATCATATAACGTAAATATAAATTTAAACATATGCATTACATAGTTATAATCATAAAGCAGTTGAGCATGTTATGAATCACAACACAAGCATGAGTTTATACATGTTCAATTCCTAATCACACAACAATCCAAGGAGATCATACACATAGTTAAAAGAGGTTGAGAATCATATCTTAACACCCTTATCATTACAATTTGCTAACTACTACTCATTCAGACATTTCAAGAAACACTTAAACAAACATGCATCAACATACATGACATATGTCGATCACATAGGCATTAGGCCAAATCCTTTCACTAGGGAGTTACCCCAATCATAATACGCGTACACCCACGACGGATAGTCATGGCAAGCAGGAATCCAAGTTCCATATTCATTCAGTCATTTCCACAAACACTTGGGCGACACATTTTAGCATATATGGTGTCTATTGGCCGTGGCGTGATTTAGGAAAAATCCTTTCGTCAAAAGGGTATCGCCAATACAACAATCATGAATCCATGACAATTAGTCATGGCGAGCACGAATGAGAATTCTATACTCATTCAGTCATTTTTACAAACACTTAAAATACACTATTATAACATACATGGTGTATGTTAGCAAAACATGTATTAGGGCTATCCTTTAGCCAAGTGAGTATTTTATCCATGTATAATATATTACTACAGCAAATAATCATGATAAATACATCTCCAAAATTTATACGTATACAGTATTTTCTAAAATACGTATTTTCAACATACATAGAGTATACAAGCAAACATGTATTACGGCGATTCCTTTCGCCAAATAAGTAATTTATCCATATATTATATAATCATATGACAAATAAACATGGCAAACACATTTCCAAAATATACATGTATACGGCACTCCTTACAATACAGTATTTTTATATACATAGTGTACATTGGTAAAACATGTATTTCGGTGAATCCTTTCGCCATATAAGTATTTTATCCATATATCGTATATCCATACAACAAATAAACATGTCAAACACATTTCTAAAAAAAATACGTATACGGTATTTTATACGAATACCTAGAGTATGTGAAATTCCATATTCTTCAATTCTAATCGAAACAGAAAACGGAAAGCACTTTGTACATGTGCAATTGCATGCAGATCATGAATCTATCATTATCTGACATTGAAAGCATTGAAAACCATAACCTATACACCTAAAGTCCGCACCTTGTGTCGTAGAATCGTAACGGAGTCAATAGGTTTGCTAAGGTTCCGTATACGGGAGTTTGGCAGCCTAAAGAACGAAACATGTTAGCTATTTCATAACCTACAACCTATACAACCCTAAAACAGATTAGGGTTAAGGTTTCTTACCTAGAAACAATGCCGGAATTGCCGGGAAAGCGATGAGAATCAGGCGGTGGAGCCCGAATAGCGGCATAGGAAACAGACGAGGAGTTCCTCCCACATCTCCCTCACTTTCTCTCTTTTCTCTCTCTCAAATCCAAATTCGTATGGCTGGAATGGGAGAGGGTTTAAGGTCCTTTTATAGCCTAAAACCTTTCCAAAATAGACTCAGGTTCAAGGGTTACTGCTATTATAAGCATTTCGGCGATGTTCCAGCTCAAAAGAGTGTTTCTGGTGGCCCCCCTTGAGCCAAATGTCAGACTTAAGCTCTCTACTCACGGATCTACGTGGGAATACGTTTTCGACTCGAACGGATTCCCAGATCGCACGTGGCGGACCAGTTTCAGTTCAACGGTCAGTGGGCCATGATCTGAAATTCCAAGTACATGTAAATATTCCTGAAATTTTTCTTAATCCGAGGGTGTAATTTAGTCTGATTCTGACGGTCTGGTTGCTTAATACTGATGCGCAAGCGAATGGTGCCAGATCACTATTCCAGATATTTATTTTGTAAAGGGAATAGTGTTTTTCACACACTCTCGCTCCGGACTCAAGCGAACAACCATGGGACATCTATTTGGATTTGATTCCGAGATGGTTGTCAAGCCCAGCGAGGCGGTCCTAAGTCCTTAACTTCGTATTGTTCGGACTCCCGATGTGCGGTCCAGATCAGATACGGAGTTTCGAGATGCTCCCGTGAGCAGTCGGGTAATGAGATTGATCCTAGGTTTTAGGGTAACCTAGCGTCAATGATTATACAAGTTTTGGGTCTTACAGATCATATTTAAAACGATTCAAATGGATTTCATGGCTAATCTAGTTTAGCACTTAGTTAACTTTGTCAAATTTCTAAAGGATTTAATCCTAAGTGATTTCCGTCTGAGGTAGTATTTAGTCCTTTGCAGTTTGTATCTAAAGTGATCCAAGTTATACTACTTAGCTAGTTTAAGATAGTGTCTAGGGTGAAGGTGCTTTGAGAAATTGAAAGCACAAGATAGTGAAGGGTGGGATTTGTGAAGAAAATGGTTTGAAAAGAGATTTGAGGCTTTAATTGAGCGTTTAAGAAGTTAAACCTGTATTAGGATTGATCCATTGCCTAAGGACGTCTAATCCCAGGTTGGCAAAAATCTGGGGTGTTACAAACACGTATACCGATTTACATACATCGATTGTGCACCAAGCCAACCAACCCACGGAATTATGTGCCGACCAAGAGGGCCGCTACCCGTAACGCATTACATCCATGATAAGATAATCGATTTACTAGTTGTGATACCTCATAACACATCACTTGCACTTATAAAGAATATAGCTAAATCATGAAGAATATAAACTGAATCATGGAGGTTCTGGAATAATAAGACACATAGCCATGCCTTTAAAGATAGATGGCACAAGACCAATATAATAAGAGAAGAGTGACAATGGTCAACTCAGCATAAGTGGCAATGGCCAACATAACAAGAGAAGAGTGACAAGGGTCAACTCAATAAGAGGAGAGTGGCAGAGCCAACCCAAATAAAACGACGAGTGGCATAACCAACTCAAATATAAGGACGAGTGGCAGATCCAACTTAATAATGGATAAGGCAGGGGCAAGGCTTGTACCCATGGCCTCACATAAATTTAGAGAAATTCTCTTGTATTTGGCATCATATCATAATCCCAAAAGGGCCAATAATCAATTGATGGGATAATTCCCAATGGACATATAAACATGGAATACATGATAATTCATATCGTAAAAGGTATGAAAAGCCCATAATTGATGGTGAAACATATAATAACATGGAAGATTCAAATTTATGTATGAAGGGAATATATGTAAAGGCAATAATAAATTCATGAAAGCATGTATAAAAGCCAAGATATAATAATATGAAGACAGATAAAATACAGGAAGACATGTAAAAGCATGATAAATAAATCAACTTAAGTTACTGTAAGCTTAAAGGATAAAACCCTCACCTTTGGTTATCCGTATGTTACTACCAACGTTAGATGTTCAGAAGCGCACCTTAGGATTAAATCTTGTCCTCATTCATAAGGCCCAAACGATTAAGATTAAGGCTTAATTCATATTACTATTGAATACAATTTAATTTGGCAAATTACAATTTCGGCTTTATATCTTCCAACTTAGAATATATATATCTATCTAGATATATCTAAGTTATACGAGTGTTATTCCATTGAGTCGACTCAGTTCGCCTCAGTGGAAATTCTTCACCTCTATGGTTGGGATGAAAGGAAAATAAAGAAGAAGGAAAACAATCAAAACAAGGTTAGCAACTTACCTGGCCTCGAGTCAAACTCAGTGAGTCGACTCGACTCAACTTGGACCTCTCCCTTTCTTTCTTTCTTTCTTTCTGTTTTTCTTTTTCTTTCTCTTTTCTTTTCTTCCTTGCTTTTCCTTCTTTCTCTTTTCTCCTTTTCTTTTCTTTTCTTTCCTTTCTTCCTCTGCTGGACGACAACAAATCTGGCGACAGCTGCCGGATCTCTCTCTCTCTCTCTCTCTCCCTCTCTCCTTCTCTTTCTCACGTTTTCTCCTTCCTCCGCTGGACATGTGTTGTCCTTTATAGGGTGCAACGCACCTTCCAGAATACTCTGCGAAGGCTTTCGCAGATCGCTTGCCCAACCCCTGTTTCTAGCGTGACGAAATTTGTGGAGGCAGTCCTATGTGCGACAGTTGTTCTGGGAATCCGAGATCAGTTCTACCTGATTTGATTTCTTGGGGCCAATCGAGTCCCCCTTTAGGAGCATCTGGACGGTCTGGATTGACCTCCAGCTCTTTGGTTTAACCGTCCATCAGGCCGGATCGGCCGGTTCACTTGGGCGCACGCACCTTGCGTAATAACGATTGCAGAGATATCGGTGGGGCCTGTATCCTATGTTGTTTGAGAAATCCACGCCTTCCATCAGCTCCTTTGTGGGATTTCATCCTAGAAGGAAGTGTTTTTTATTTCGTTTCAGTGTAACCCATCGTGGTGATCTTGCTACGACGATCCGGATGTCCAAAACAGTGGGGGACGACCTTTGATGCATTCTCGGAGAAATTCGCTGGGTTTTGGTCGAAATTCCTCCCTACACGCGATGGACAGCTCGGATCATCCGAGTGAATGATGATGGTGGGCCATCACTCATCCTAGTGGACGATCGTCCGTCCGGACGCAAGAGAGGAGGAAGATTCCTCTTCGAATTTGGATTTTTAGTCGGGTCAAACGCCGTTTGACCCGACCTCATGTACAGTGCACTGCGAGTGCACCCCTGTGGTGCATGCGCAGCACTCGTGTGGGGCCCACAGCGTTATGCTTCACGGAATCCAGCCCATCCATTCATTTTCCCATCTACTTTGACACGTTGAGCCCAAGATTAGAGTATATCCAAAGATCAGGTGGTCCCACATCAATAGTTATAGACCTTTTCATCAATTTGGGCCACTTATATGATGATCTATGGGCTGTAATTTTATTTGTACGGTTATTTTGTGATCCCTAAGCATGGTATAGAATTTCACCTTAAACGGATCATGGGAACTGGGCGAACTAGAATCCAGGGTCTAGGTTTGTGGCATTATTGTAATTGTTGTTGATCTAAAAGTTTCGTGAAATCTAACGGGTCTACATGAGTGTAGGGACATTTCTAAGTAATTCTTATAAGAGAGCTTATGCCTAAATCATCATAGATGAAGGCCTCTCAATTGATTTAGTTAGTGGAACAGATACGCATTACACTGCTTGATCAAGGGTCGAACGACTCCTTTCGTGGGTGAGGATTATTCTCAAGGGTTGGCTTCGTGTTTAGGAGACAGATGCAAGGTTTGGATAGCTAGATTGGTATTGTACACTCGTATGAAATACATCGAATCTTACGGTAACGTCTATGGTCTTTGGATACTCGAGTATCGAAAAGTTCGAGGCGTTACAATGGGGCCTAAATCTAACCGACCTACCACCGACTAATTAAACAACCGTAACTAAATTAAATATTTACCCAAACTAGAGTCAACTATGAATCAGACCTTAATTAATAAACTAAATCAACTCGGTTACTCTTTTAGGCTAAAATCAACGGTTTATAGTAATCATGACTGAATCATGATTTTCGCTAATTTCGAATATGCCATACTGTGAACTTAGTTAATTCATACCTCAACAACTGCGCTCAAGAAATCTCCCTACCCAATTTACTCTAAAAATGCCTCGATCACCCGAACAAGCTCTAGACCGCTCGTTAGTGGGCCACTAGTTTCGAAATTATAGATTAATGTCTATCTCACTGGTCTTGTGGTCCATCGCGGGCAATAGACTTAAAAGACACCTTGAAATAGATGATTTGCGCCATCCAGTTGGCACTTGTAAAATGCAATTCTCTCAAGTATTGGCCAAAAATCTGAATTTTAAAACAAATGACCTCGTCACTTAGGACAATAAATTAGGATATTTCAGCTGTCGGATTTCACCCAAATTTGCACTGTAGGTTGAAGATATTTTTTTGCACTCGTTCGCCAAATCTGATCCCCGATCGAGAAACGATGACCTTTGATCACAAATTGGACCATTGTAATAAATCCCTGCATCCGTTTGCTGTCAAACCTTAGACAACCCTTCATTGGGCCATGGGGCACCTATCCCATAAATTGGATGGGCCAGGGGGTCATCAGGGCAGCCCTGAAAGCCATAAGTGGCCCCAAATGGTCACTTGAGGGAGAAATTAATACCTAGGGTCAACTGAAATAAAAAGTAGGGTATGTAACCCATTTCAGCCATCTCTCCCTCATTTATACAACTATTTCCAGCAGCTGAGAGAGAGAGAGAGAGAGAGAGAGAGAGAGAGAGAGAGAGAGAGAGAGAGAGAGGGTGTGCTTGGGAGCCAGAGAATCAAAATTCCCACACCCCTACCACCACCGCACGCCGGAAACCTTGGCCTTACTGCCGTAGAGATGAGGTGTGGCTGATCCAAGGTAAAAATCACAACATCTCCTTCAATTCTCATAAGTTAGGGCCGCATGCATGCATTTTGACATGCATTCCTTGGCACAGGGCATAGATACGTCGAATTTGCGAACCCGACACCGATAGGATGAGCGCATGTAATGCCCTGAATCTTATGGACCCGAGGATATGACTCGTGTCCCAAAAACCCGAGTGTTAACCTTAAAGGATAGTCAGATAATATATTTTTTCTTTTATCAGAGTAAGCGAATGAGCGTAGTGTGGATAAATCGACATAAAGAAAAATTTCATTATCATTCAAATATATAAGAAGCTGCTCATAATGGCTTATACAAACCAATGTCTCTAAATTTAACAAGTATAAGATTTATAAGAATTTAATACATGAAGAATAACAGAAAGCATATAAATATAAGCCGCAAGATCACGCAGCTCCTCCAGACAAATACAATCATGCCTCCCTGGTGATCGTACCCTGCTCCTCATCAAGTCCGAACATACATATCACTAAAGCCTCCTGTACTACTTGTACGGTTGTATATTTGATGGATAAGTTACCAACTCAGTGTGAATTTTCCTCAAGATTACACACCGCCGCATTAGGTAAGAAATAGTATAAAACATCTAGACAACTAAAACAGAGTAAATGCAGTCTTATTATATGCATGGATGCATGAATGCAATCAGTCTCGGGTAAAACATCCGGACGGACTGTGCCCCAGGTAAAACATCCGGACGGGTAATGTCGTACGAATGTGTGCCCCGAGTAAAACATCCGGACAGGCGTCACCCATAGATAGGACTAGTTATAAGCGCAACACGTAGTATAATCGCAGGGCAGAGTGATCCAAGTCATTATCACAATCGAATGGCTGGTCATAAGTGCAACATGCAACATAATCGCAGGGCAGAGTGATCCAAGCCATCGAAATATACCATGTATGCATGATTTGTCGGCCCATTATTAGTCCATTTGCAACCAGCCAATTTAAGTAAGCTCACGGTCACTACGGGGAGCACATGGCCCAGCATAGGCCGACGGCTCGGGTATAGTGTCCCATGACCACCATCCCCAGCTCATGAGACTACTACCTTAGGATGTTTAATGGTACCCCGTCAACTAATGACCAATCATATTACAATATATGGGGCTTACCATCACATGGTTGTACAGTATAAAATATTCAACCCATATAGGAAAAATACTAGAACAAAGCCACATAGGGCAATATCAAAGTAGGCCACATAAGGCGAGTATTAGAATCATGCGATAAAAGACCATCCTTGAAAACCATTGGACACAACAACTCTGGATGGTAGACCCACATCAATGATCCATCTAGACCACACTCAGTAACCACCAAGTCGAAGGTCCATTACAATCACAACTAGTCAAGTTACATCCCAAGTATGGGTGTACATTCATATGTGGGAATTTTCCACTAATGTACCAGTTTAAGTTCCATAAACAATCCACAAAAAGAAATCCACAAGCATGAACAATTATACAGGATAATCATGAAGCATGCAATACAACAATTCAATTTCTACCAGCTAACACATGTGATTAAAAAGGGAGATCAATTATGCATTTAAATAAAAACTATAACTTAAGCTAATGAGAAGATGGAAAGCTCAATGGGAAGAATCATTACCTTATACTTTGAATCGCCTACCAGCATGGCTAGGGGACGTGCGCTCCCTTAAAATCGAGTCCTACCACGAATTAGATGTAACTTTAGATCCAAGTTCTACATACTACCTAGGGTTTAAGATCATAGCCTAGGGTTATCTTTTAGGGTTTTAGTGTAGGATTAAGGTTTTCATCCTAGGGTTTAGTTCTAAACTTAGATTTTAGAATTTGATTATAGAATTAATTTGGACTTTAATTGGTGCGACCATTAATGATATTGTTAATGAGAATAATAATTGAGTAAGATTAATAAATAATTTAGTCATAAATTTTGGAAATATTACAACGGCTAATATTATATTAAATTATTTAACAACCCATGAGTAATGATACTAATAGTGACTTATAATAGTAAAGGAACCTGTAGTGATGTCATAGAGAATAACTTACCAATTAGGATAATAATTTATGGTTTAGGTTATTTAGGTCTAGGACTTCACACTAGAATGTAGGTTTAGGTTTTGATTTTTAGATTTAATTTCTATGTGATGTAATAACGGTATTGATGATATTACTAACTTAAAATAATAATTTAATAATGGCTAAATAACAACAACAACACTACGAATAATAATACCAGTAATTCTAAAACAATTATTAATATTAACCATATCTTTAATATTAGCTAACGTGACACTAATAATCTTTTGATGAGAATTAAATAGTGTGCTCTACAATTAGTGATAATATGAGAAATAAAGCACTTATATTTAATAATTGAGATTTTGTCTATAATAACTAATTTTAATATATATGAAATTTACTAATGGTTAATTATATCTAACTCTAATAATCCACAATTTAGTAATAATAGTAACAACGACAATCGAAATAATTAAATTTTGGGAAGCGAATGTGGGCTCACCTAGCTGACTCGGTCTGAGTCGAGTTGACTCGGCTCAACACCACCGTCTGTCTACTCTCTTTCTGTCAATCTCTCTTTCTTCCTTCTCTCCCTTTTCTTCTTCTTTTCTCTTCCTCTCTCCCTTCTCATTTTCTCAGTCACTCTCTCATTTCTTCCCCTTCTATATATATAATTTTTGTTTAATGCAGGAACATCCAGCAACACCTGGATCCAACCAGCAGGCGAGTCGCGTTCGAGTTGGTGTAACAGCCACAGACCCAACTCGAATGGCAGCAAACACAACACACCTTCTCTTTCTGTCCTATTGCAATGACCAGCAGCACCCATACTCAGACGGAGTTCAGCTGGACAATGCTGGGCAGCAACTCAGCCCATCCCGAGTGAGACCGAGTCATGAATCCCATCACGACAGTCAGGCGTGGTGCAACAGCCGCACCACCTTCTCTCCCTCATCCTTCTTTCTTTCATTTTCTTCCTTTCTTCCCTTCTTCGTGTGGGTGCTGGGACACCAACAACCCCCAAATACGGAGTAGATCCGAGCCAAACACGACTCAGCAATGGCTGCAACATCTTCCTGCCTCTCTCCCTCGTTCCTGTTTCTCCTTTCCTTTGCTTTCTTTTACTTTCTTTCTCCTTCTTTCTCTTCCAATACCATTACCAGACAGTGAGAGACTGAAATGGGCATCCTGGACTGAGTCTGGCTCAACTTGCAACGGTGGAGTAAGTGGCTGCCATTAATGGCGTCTTCACCACCACCACCTCTTCTATTAATCCGACTCCATGAGGACATCTGCGAGGACCCCAGAGAGCTTGCCAAAGAGCTCTAGTGAAGTTTAGAGGAGGTTCGAGCGGTGGGGTGAGTTTTGGGGAGAAACGGCGGCTCACACTCTCTCTTATCTTCTTTCCTTTTCTAAAGACCTAGATGGGACAGCTAGGATCTCTCCACGGCGGATGGCTAGGATTGAATGTCCTCCTCTCACGTGGATTGCTGAGTTGGCTAGGAGAGGGAAATTTCCATTTTTGGAAACAGTGTTTTCAGGCTCACTTGCGGTGAGGATCGTGTGCAATCACACGTGTGGAATAGCGTGAAACCTACAGAGTTTTGGTTGCACGTGTGCCCTCTGTCGGATGGACGGTCTAGATCATCAAGGTGGGGACCAGATGGTGGGCCGTGATCAGGAATTAGGGACGCCTGTGCATCCGCTGCCCAACCGAGGAGAGAGAGAGAAACCTCTCCATTTCGAGAGAGACGGTTAGAGGCATCTGACCGAGCTCCCTTGACTCATTGCGCTGCCAGAGCACGTGTATGGTGTACACACACTCCATTAGGTGGGGCCCACGAGGCAGATCTTGATGGATCTGGACCGTTCATCGGGTTCTATGGGCCCTATTAGGACATTAGGCCAAGGATGAGGCAAATCCTAAGCTTAGGTGGGACTGTCCGGAATTCAGATACCAACAGTTAAAAGAGTCCTGTTTATAAGATTTCATAATACTACCCAATTACTAACTCAAATGTTACTTACATTGCTATTACTTATCATTATCATCATTTATCTCTCTTTATTATTATTATTTTTCTTCTACACACATGCATGCATTTTTAGTAATGTTGTTTATTATTATTATTATTATTATTATTATTATTATTATATGTGTATACATAGGTACTTACTTATTCGTTTATTTATTCATATTAGTTGTAGTGTCTTACGTAGGACCCACCTTTGATTAGGGTCCCTAGTGGTTTGAACCATGACTTGTGAAGCCATGAGACTAAATCTCGGGCACAACTTCTACTTGGGCAGCTTATGGTTAGATTTATAACTAGATGGTCAAGCTTGTGATTACGTGAGTTCCTTTGATGATTTGGTGATCCCTCTTGAAGATCAATGGACGGATGACTTAATTAATACATGGATGTGAACGGTTTCCATTGGTTGGATTTAAGCTAGAATGCACATAGACGCTTGCTTAAGCTAGGCCTGCATTTATTTTAAATCTAGTTATGTGGTAACACCCGAGTACTGAAAGTACGGGGTGTTACACCGCAAGAGCTTCCAGTCGACAATAGGTGGGGACCATTACCTTTAGGTGGCCGATTATCGTACCTAGCGTAGATCTTAGTGAATTTGAGTGGTGTATGTACTTGCATGTTGCTGAATATTTGGAATTTCTTGATTTGGAACATAGACATATATAGGTTTCCACTAAAATTGGGAGAGAGATTTAGGTCCCGAACTTTTCCCGATATGAAATTTGTTGATTTGTCGGTCCATTTAGGGAAATGTGTATGAAATTCCCCAAATGTTGTTGATTTGATATCTTGAACTTCACACATGCAATTGCTAGGCGTAGATTGGATGCATTGTTTGTCTACCTGTTGATTTGCTGAAATTGTTGCGCTTGGCTTCCACTACCTTACTAAATCGTATGATTCATGTTGGCACATGCGAATTAAATTGTTGTGAATGGGTGTATGGCTGTCCATCTTTGCTAAATTGCTGGAATATGTTGATCTTGATCTCCAATTGCTACTAAAATTGTAATGATGACTCTTCACATGTGGATGGTTTGACGGAGTTTAGCATGTTACCATTCATATGCCTAGAATGCTGAATGATGCTTGTCATTGGTGAAATTGTCCCTGAAATTGTTGAATATATGTTATCTACCTGTGCACATGTCCCCTTATGGATCGGCCGATCAACCGGAATCCTTTTGGGTAACCTTTCCGTTGGGTCAGCCCATGGGCCAATTTGACCCATATATTCAAACCTTGAATTGTCGGCCGTAGTTGGACTACACGAGACGTCGTTCTCATGCCGTATAGCTTGTGGTTCATCTTGTAAGGGCATACTAGTGCACAAATTGGCCATCCTTTTATGTTAACCATGATTGTACATGCTTGAATGAACCTGAGGTACCCTGTGACCCTTGTGCCCACTGTTAATCATGATTTGCGGCCCACAAGATTCATGAGCTGGGGATGGTGGTACGGGACACTATGTTCGTACTATCGGCCTACGCCGGGGTGACGAGCCTTCCCATAGTGACCAGTGAGCACCAAGACTCATGAGCCAGGGACGGTGGTATGGGACACTGTGCCCGTGCTATCAGCCTATGCTAGGGTGACGACCTCCCCATGGTGACCGTGAGCAGGACTTTGAAGTCCTAATTATTTTCGTATGAGCTTAAGAGCTATGAGATTGATGAACTCATGAGGGCTAAGGATTGAAAGAGTCATACGGCCATGGCCATTAGAACCGCGCGATTGGATTAAGGCAATGTTTTTTGACAAGGGTATCTCGGTTTCCCTAACTTGCTGGATGAATGAACGTAATTAATCAACTTGGCTAAAATTTACATGACATTGCATTACTAACTTTGGCGATTCGGTAATCAAGGTTGCACTGAAGGAGTATTGGTCATTTGCGATCGTTAGATGTTGTTGCTCGAGGGAGTGTTGGTGATGAGAGGCATACATCATGTCATTAATCATGCATTACATTAACCAGAGTATTGATGTTTTACTTAAACCAACCTGATTTAAATGATTTTAAACTCGCAACTATACGAATCAGGTGTATATACGGTACGTATTACGAGATCGTTCCCACGAGGACTGGTTGTCACAATTCAAATTTTACGATTCTTCTTAACTAATCCAACAAATAGTGTAACTAGTAAATTAACAAAAATATGTGAAAAATAACTGAGAATAAGAAGGAAAATTCAATAAAAAAGAATACTAGGACTTTTGAATCCACCCCTAATTATCCTAACCCTTGTTTTACTTGTTAATTCACCTTAATTCAGATTGATATAAATTTAATAAATAAAGCACACTTTATATCCTTGGTCGGGCACACAAAATGTATAATCCCTTAAAGCATAAGGATCACACCTTTCCATCCATGGTCAGGCATGAATAGATGTAAATTCCTATCCCTTTCTCTATAGGAAAACCTGTTCATGGTCAGACACAAGCACCTAGAATAAGATTCCAAACAACATCCATAACTAGACTTTGGTTAAGCTCATAGAATGGAAAAGTACAAAGTTTTCATTTAAGCACACAAGAGAAAGAAATAAATAAATCAATTACGGATGAAATCTACAAATAACAAGAGTCATTCAAATTAGGGGCTTTATCTCAGCCCTAGCCAAGAAATTAGAAACTCATGGAGTATAACAAAAATTCAATTGGGAAGAAGAAAAATATAATCAAGAAAAAACACATCCCTTTGATTTCTTTCTAATCTCCCTTTTTCTCGTTCTTCCACGTCCAACTCAGCCTAGCTTCCCAGCTTCTCTCTTTACTCTGCTCCACGTATCTAGGCCCCTCTCTCTTTCTCTTCTCTTGCTTTTATAGGCAAGGAGGTCGGTGCATGCATAAGGGTTGGAGTCGGCTAAAGACAAAAGGCGGTTGCAAAAGCTCTCTTTACGCATAACATGCGTAACTTCTTTACGCAGCCAAGAAGGCACGCAAAATAACACTACTTTCCTTGATCATTTTCCAAAGAAACACCGTCCCTTAGGATGTTTTTGAATGCTCAACATGATGGACGAATAAGATCTTCCATCCGATCATAGCCATGATCATGCAATGCCACAAAAATCGGACATCGTCCGGACGCGAAAACCGGACCTGCGCACTCTCCTTGCGCTGAGACGTTGGTGGGGCCCATGATCAGTGTTTGTTGAGAAATCCACATCGTTCGTTGTCTTCTACTCGAAATTTCGGATGGGAATATCAATTTTGGATGTCTGTTATTTTGGCCCACTGATTCATCATTTCTGTCGTCCATTATGTAGTTGAATGTGTGGAAAGCAATATTGTTGCTTCTTTGGATTTTCCTCCTCTAGGCCCTGTTCACACAGCCTTTGGGCTTCAAATGAATGGTCCAGATCAACCCTACGGGCCGTGATGGTGGCCCACAACTTCCTTCAAATGGACGCCGTTCGTTCGTTTACGCAGCAACAGAAAACGGAAACTTCCGTTTTAGGAAGGAAGTCGGGTCAGTGCCTGCTGACTGACTTAGTTCATTCGGTACATGGCTAGTGCACATGTGCACTATGCACATGCCACATAAGGTGGGGTCCACTACAATGTTTTTGAGGAATCCTCTCCGTACATCTATCTCATCATCCCATTTAAGGCGTCGAGTCTAAAATTGAAGTATATCTAGATATCAGGTGGGCCCCACTTAAGGAATTAAGGGCCTGATCTGTTCGTTGGGCCACTTCCAGAGGTATCCAATGACTGAAATTTTACGTGTGTACAGTTAATTTATAGCCCCCAGGCCATGTATGAAGTTTCGAGCTGAATGGATAGTTGGAACCATGTGATCTTGAATGTTGGACAACTTTCGGGCCTCTTTAATGTGAACGACTTGATTTCCTCCAATCTCTGGCATATACATCCATCAATCTTGGTCCTCTGGAGTCCGTCCCTTGCTTTGGTTACTTCAGAGTGTTAATTCAATGCTTGTAGTATCCTTTTTCAGTCCAAGCTCCTAATTACACCCTACATCACAAACACGATTAAAATTTGACGTTAAGCATTATCATGTATGTAAAATCAGGTAATAATCGGGGTTTAATATGTAATATTCGACCCTCATCACAACCCCCAACCAACATTTTGCTAGTCCCGAGCAAAGTATATGAAAAATAAATTGAGAATTACAGGATAATTTCTAAAAATTTGAGTGATTTAGGGAATTAATCTAGATACGAGAAGTCTAAGATTCATGAATGTTGGGTAGTACCTTCTCCTGGACTCAAGCACACAGTAAATATTAAGATGAAGTCTGATAATAAGATGAGGTCTGATAAATTTCATAATTAAGTTCGAAACATTAATCCATTGATTAGAAAAAATTTTAAACATTAGTATAATTTCATCTTACCATCATTAAGAGATTCAATTGTCAAATTCTATGATACCATTAGTAACCAACAAAAGCATTCAGGACATCCAAAACCTAAACTAAAATGTACCTCACAGATCATTCTTTTTCTTTCTTTCAGCTTTCTATTAAAAGTGACGCTAAGGAGGGGAATCAAATCCTCACCTATAGGGAGCAAACCTATGGTGAAAACTAGTCACCTAACTCTTTCTAAATGTCAACCATGGGGAATTGAATCTACACCTATAGGGAGCAAACCTATTGTGAAGTTTGATTGCCCAACCCTTTCTACAGGTAGTTATCTTGTAGCTAGGTATTTCCTTTTTCTTTCATTCTTCTTACTGAACATGATGAATAAATTTCCCAGGTTGGTTCCTTCCATGCTTAATGATCACCAAGTTACAATTCAATATCGAGCTGAAACCTTAATGTGTAAGCGAGATGTGTCCTGTCAAATCATGACTCAATCAATGTTTACAACTTCCAATCACGGATTAATAACTCGAACTTAACTGTGGAATCTAACAGACAATTGAATCCCAGAGTCATAAATTACCAACATCACGTATCTTTTAATTCTAAATCTAAGATAGCCGTCGAAATCACTTCAAATTCACAAGAAATTCTAGAAAAATTGAAAAATTTTCACAATTTTTACTCGAGACCAAGAAAATACTGATTAGGTAACCTAATCTCTCACCCCTAACCTAAAATCTACATTGTCCTCAATGTAAAAGATATGAGCATGCAATGCACATGAGACAATGAAAGTAAAAGAGGAGTGATGGAAAGATGTACCTGGACGAAAGAATCAAGAGGCTTTCCAAAGATATCAGCATAAGGGTGGGTTAGCATAAGAGAGAAACCAACAAAAGCAAAAAAAAAAAAATAAGAATAACAAAAATAAAATCCTACCTACACCACTTTTGCAGGTGCTCTTGATTGCACTTAGCGTATGCAACAAGCCTTTAAACCTCTAGGTTGCCCCTAGTGGACGAGTTGTAGTCTTGTGAGGGTTTACTGATATGTTACCCACAAACATTGAACTAACTAACTAGGAAAAAGAAATGAAATGAAAGGTTGGATTGCCTCCCAGGAGCGCTAAGTTTAACGTCTTCAGCCAGACAAGCAATGCAAGCAACCATGGATCATGAATCAATCAATCTAAGTTCACTATGGTCAAGTTCAGGGGGTTTCTCAATAGACGGGACTAGTTTAGACTCAGATGGTGGAAGAAATTTCACTTTAGCTTTCCATTTTGTAGTATCCATGATAGAATTAGAGTCAAGCAATGTATTGACTTCTTGGATGGAACAAGTCTCAAGAGTGTCTTCGGAAGATTTAAGGAAAGAGTCACGCAAACGACTCTCAATCATGTTCACTTCAAATAT
The DNA here is from genome assembly GCA_030180095.1 of Magnolia changhungtana. Taxonomy (NCBI): domain Eukaryota; kingdom Viridiplantae; phylum Streptophyta; class Magnoliopsida; order Magnoliales; family Magnoliaceae; genus Magnolia; species Magnolia changhungtana. Next base: position 1,862,594 of record JASAUF010000283.1, read on the forward strand.
ATCATCCGAGTCTGCTGGTTGTTGTCCAGTATTGAAAACATTGAGTTTAATCTTCATGCTACCAAAAGACAACTTCATAAATCCATTCCTGCAATTTATGATAGCATTGGATGTGGCCAAGAATGGACGTCCCAGGATAATCGGGATTTGACTAGTAGGATTCTGAACGGGCTAAGTATTTAGAATGATGAAATCCACTGAAAAATAAAACTTATCAACTTGGATTAGCACATCCTCAATAACACCACGGGGTACCTTGACAGATCTATCAGCTAGTTGTAGTATTATTTTAGTTGATTTCAGCTCACCAAGTCCTAGCTGCTCATATACAGAATATGACAACAAATTAACGCTCGCCCCTAAATCAAGCAATGCTTTCTCAATCTTATAATCTCCTATGACACAAGAAATGGTGGGATCTCCTGGATCCCTAAATTTAGGAGGGGTGTTGTGTTGAATCATGAAGTTGAGTTGTTCCACAAGGAAGACCTTCTTGTGGACTTTCAGCTTACGCTTTTGAGTGCATAAATCTTTAAAAAACTTAGCATAAGCAGGGACCTGCTTGATAACATCAAACAACGGAATGTTAATTCGCACTTTCTTAAACATGTCTAATATATCATTAAAGTTGTTTCCTTTCTTAACTGGTGCCAAACGTTGAGGAAAAGGTGCTTTAGGCACATAGGATGACACATGAGCGGTTCCTGGAGACTCAGAGTGCTTTTGGACTTTGGATGCACTAGTGTGTCTCTCCTCTTCATTTTGGTCTTTCGATTTGGAATTTGATTCTTCCATAGGCATCTCTACTTTGTTCTCAATTTGTTTGCCAGACCTAAGAGAAATGATTGATTTGGCTTGCTCATGATATTGTTCTTGGTTTGAGTTAGAGCCAATCTCATACTGTCCTTTTGGATTTGCCACAGGTTGGCTAGGGAACTTGCCCTTTTCTCTCTCACTTAGTGTGGCAACAAGTTGACCCAACTATACTTCTAGCTTGGCAATGGATTGCCCATTTGCATGTAAGCTTTGCTGGTTAGCTTGTAAAGTTTGTTGGGTGTCTTTTTGAAATTGAAGAGAACTCTACATAAAAAGATTGAGTGTATCTTCAAGAGATGGTTTCCTTGATTGTGAAGGAAGTTGTTGATATTGCGAAAAATGTTATTGACTGCCAACTTGGGGGTAAGGTTGCATAGGAGGGTTTCCAGATGGTCTTCCTTGTTGTGGTCCTTTTGTCCAAGAAAAATTTGGATGTCTAGCCCACCCTGGGTTGTAGGTGTCTGAATACGGATCATTCCTAGTTCTTCGAAAAGTGTTCATAGTATGCACTTGTTCAAAGAGAAATTTCAGAAATGTTGCACCAGATGGACAAGACTAAGTAGGATGGGCGGGACTGGAACATATGGCACATGACTCGACTTGAGTTATTTTTGGAGGTCCATTATTTAACATTAAAGCATCAACTTTCCGTGTCAGGCTATCAATTTTGGCATAAAGATCTGGCGTGACTCCTATCTCATATATACCGCCTCTCTTCTGTGGTTGAGGACTTCTTTCACCTCTATTTGAATAGTCCCATTGCTGGGAGTTTTCACATAAGGTTTCAAAGAAATTCCAAGCTTCGACATCACTTTTGGTCATGAATGACCCTCCACTAGTGGCATCAACCATAAGACGGTTTTGGGGTGTCAAACCGTCATAGAAGTATTGAACCAGTTGCCACTTCTCAAAACCATGGTGTGGACATTTAAGAAGCAAGTCCTTCCATCTTTCCCAACATTCATGAAAGTGCTCACCCTCTTTTTGTATGAAATTAGTAATTTCTCTACGGAGAGCATTAATTTTGTGAACAGGAAAGAACTTGTTTAAGAACTTCTTAGACAGTTGGTTCCATGTAGTGATGGATCCAACTTCCAAAGAATTCAACCATGCTTTCGCCTTATCCTTCAAACAAAAAGGAAAAAGGTACAAACGGATCGAATCATCTGAAAAGTTTTGGAACCTAAAGGTAGAGCAAATGTCTAGGAATTCTTTCACATGATGATATGGATCCTCCTTATCTAAACCATAGAAGGAGGGTAACAATTGTATGACCCAAGGTTTAAGTTTAAAGTGTGCTGCCATGGTGGCTGACAATACTATGCATGAAGGTGCATTAAGTTGGACAGGAGCTGAATAATCTTTAAGAGCTTTAATTCCATTCTCGTTCGCCATTTCAAATAGAATGTTTCTCAATCTTTTACGAAATGTTCTTTCTATTTCAGGATCAAAAGGTGTTAGTTCTATGTTTGGAGATCTACGTCCTAGCATAAACTGAGTTATTGAAATGTAGGAAAGAAAGCTAAACTAAGATGCAACCTAAGAGAAATAAAACTAGAGTTAAAAATTACGAATTCCTAAAAACAAGATGAAAATATGTAAACAAGAATTGGAAGAAAAAAAGCCCGAAAATGGAGATGATTGATTTCCGAAGAATTGGGAGCTCCTCCTTCACTTTGAAGATAAATTTTTTTTCGGCTTCATTCCTCAATTCCTGTAGAGAATAAAGACAAAAATAAATTAAGTTTCCTAAAATTTGTAAAATGATGCGAGAAAAATCCTAGGGCTATGAATTATGATAAGAGAGAATCCTAAATCCAATTGGAATGAAATAATCCCTGGCAACGACGCCAAAAACTTGATGTTTTATTTAAACCAACCTGATTTAAATGATTTTAAACTCGCAAGTATACAAATTAGGTGTAGATACGGTACGTATTACGAGATCGTTCCCACGAGGACTGGTTGTCACAATTCGAATTTTATGATTTTTCTTAACTAATCCAACAAATAGTGTAACTAGTAAATTAACAAAAATCTATAAAAAATAACTGAGAATAAGAAGGGAAATTCAATCAAGGAGAATACTAGGACTTTTAAATCCACCCCTAATTATCCTAACCCTTGTTTTACTTGTTAATTCACCCTAATTCAGATTGATATAAATTTAATAAATAAAGCACACTCTATGTCCTTGGTCGGGCACACAGAATGTATAATCCCTTAAAGCATAAGGATCACATCTTTCCATCCATGGTCAGGCATGACTAGATGTAAATTCCTATCTCTTTCTCTATAGGAAAACCTGTGTTCATGGTCAGACTTAAGCACCTAGAATAAGATTCCAAACAACATCCACATGTAGACTTTGGTTAAGATCATAGAATGGAAAAGTACGGAGTTTTCATTTAAGCACACTAGAGAAAGAAATAAATCAATCAATTACGGATGAAATCAAAAAATAACAAGAGTCATTCAAATTAGGGGCTTCATCTCAGCCCTAGCCAAGAAATTAGAAACTCATGAAGTATAACAAAAATTCAATTGGGAAGAAGAAAAATATAATTGAGAAAAAACACATCCCTTTGATTTCTTTCCAATCTCCCTTTTTCTCGTTCTTCCACGTCCAACTCAGCCTAGCTTCCCAGCTTCTCTCTCTGCTTGCTCCACGTATCTGGGCCCCTCTCTCTTTCTCTTCTCTTGCTTTTATAGGCAAGGAGGTCGGTGCATGCATAAGGGCTGGAGTGGGCTAAAGACAAAAGGCGTCTTTACGCACAACGTGCGTAACTTCTTTACGCAGCCAAGAAAGCACGCAAAACAACACTACTATCCTTGATTATTTTCCAAAGAAATACTGTCCCTTAGGATGTTTTTGAATGCTCTACATGATGGACGGATCAGATCTTCCATCCGATCATGGCCATGATCGTGCAATGCCGCAAAAATCGGACATCGTCCGGACGCGAAAACCGGACCTGCGCACTCTCCTTGCGCTGTGATGTTGGTGGGGCCCATGATTAGTGTCTGTTGAGAAATCCACACCTTTCATTGTCTTCTAATCAAAATTTCGGATGGGAATATCAATTTTGGATGTCTGTTATTTCGGCCCACTGATTCATCATTTCTGTCGTCCATTATGTAGTTGAATTTGTGGAAAGCAATATTGCTGCTTCTTTGGATTTTCCTCCTATAGGTCCTGTTCATACAGACTTTGGGCTTCAAATGAATGGTCCAGATCAACCCTACGGGCCGTGATGGTGGCCTGCAGCTTCCCTCAAACGGACGCCGTTCGTTCGTTTATGCAGCAGCGGAAAACGGAAACTTCCGTTTTAGGAAGGAAGTCGGGTCAGTGCTTGCTGAACGACTTAGTTCATTCGGTAGACGGATAGTGCACATGTGCACTATGCACATGCCACACAAGGTGGGGTCCACTACAATGTTTCTGAGGAATCCTCTCTGTCCATTCATCTCATCATCCCATTTAAGGTGTCGTATATCCAGATATCAGGTGGGCCCCACTTAAGGAATTAAGGGACTGATTTGTCTGTTGGGTCACTTCCAGAGGTATCTAATGGCTGAAATTTTAGGTGTGTACGGTTAATTTATGGCCCTCAGGCCATGTATGAAATTTCGAGCCGAATGGATGATTGGAACCATGTGATGGACAACTTTCGGGCCTCTTCAATCTAGCATCCAAATGAACCTCGAAGCAAAGGTTTAGATGAAATGACAGCGTGCGAATCCCACACCCAAACTCGTGTCAGCTCTATCCCAAGAAATTTAGACCTCATGTAACTTGCCGAGAAGCTCAAGTGTGCTCTTACTACCTCTCATAAGATTCTCTGATAGACAATATCCAACACGAGAAACACGGATAGATGTATGCATACCAGGTACAAAGGCCCACTTATCCCTGCCAAACAGCCTCGCAAATTTCAATTTTCACCCACCCCACCTCTGAATCTTACATTACCACCGAATTTCTCTAAGTTTTACAAATGGGCTTAAAAGTGCAACGAGCCATTGCCCATTGCCTATAATGACTAACCCACCCTCTCAATGCCTATGTATACCACATCTCACCAGTGATTTTCCTACCAAATTGCCGATTCCTAATAAGATGGTATTTATGCTTCTCATCATTTCCCTCCATTTGGAATCTCTTCTCATTTTATTGAGTGGAATGGAATAAAAGTTTTAGATTTGTGTGTGCGGCAAACCATAATGTGCATCTTCCATCCAACCTGTTCATCAAGTGGGCCTCACTAGGACGAATGTGTGGACCAAAATCTCTCCTCATTTTATGAACAGGTTGGATATAACACATATCTCATGATGAGACAACAAAACTTAGCGATGTCAACACAAAAGCCCGGTCAGTGGTGTGTGGTGCACCAATCATTAATCGCTTTTTAAATTTGGACCCTATGGAGTGGAATCGGACTGTGTCCTTCCGCCCTGGATGCATTGAATGCTTAATGCATGTAGGTGGAGTCTCTGTAAGGCCATCATGATATATCAGTTTTATCCGTGCGATCCATCTATCTTTTTAGATTATTTGAGGGTATGCGTATAAAAATTAAGTAGGTCCAATGCTCAAGTGGACCGCACCATTTATCTTTTTAGGAGTGATAATGAAACTCACCATTGAAACCTTCCTAAGAGCCACTGTGATGCTTATTTTCTATTTAACTTATTTATAAAGTGATATAAATGTGGATGAAAGGAAAAAACAAATACAAGGGCATTCAATCCCCACTGTGTCCACCTGAGCCTTTACAAAAAAAAAAAAAAAAAAAAAAAAAAAACAAAACCTTCATTTCACGGAAAGGACACAGAACAAAGGACACTTCGGGCTGCCATCAGAGCAGAAAAGAAGCCTGATGCCGCCAATCATATGATTAACAAAGATGTCCACTTGAGCCTTGGATTTGCCTTATTGTCGTGTTTATATCCTAAAATGATATGGAAAAAATAGACAGACAATGTAGAGAAAACCCATACATCACAGTGGCCACACAGCCCTGCCGACAGATTATCTTCATGGGCAGGACACAATCCATTTCCCTCGACATATGCATGAGTTGAATTTGGTAGCTGTGGCATTCATTCCCATTAATTTCATTAAGACGCACAGGGAGGGATGTGATGAGGTCAATCACCATCTTCACCGGGGAATAACTACTCCGAATCCGTGTAGGTCTCTGGAATCCTCACAAAGCTTCCTCGAATTCAAGAGCGATAAAAGTAGAAATAATTCCTAATAAATTCAAAATAACTTGATTAATGATAAAAGCGAAATTAGGTACGAATGTTCATTGAATGGTTCCTCAATTGTTTGCCCAAACCATGGTTGCCTGTGACCCAGAGCTGCATGGGTTCCATGGAGATGTATATGACAAATTCACTCCATCCATCTGTATTGAAAGACCACAGTAGGACGGGATTTTAAAAATCAACCATGTACAAAACTTATATGGGCCATGCCACGTGAAACAGTGGGGATTGAATGCCTGACGGTGACAGAAATTTGGTATCAGGATGATATTGTTTCCTACACTTTATATAAGTGGTAATAATTTTATCAACGGTTTGGATGGCATATAAGCATCATGGTCAGCTCTAAGAAGATTTTACAAGTTGACGTTGCTGTTCCCATTGTTTTGTTGGTGTGGCCCACCTGAATATTAGATCTTCGTGATTTTTAGTATCGTGGTATTTCAAAACAGATGCACGGAGTAGATTTGTCACAGACATCTCTTTGGACAATGTGGACCACAATCCTCTGTAATCTTTCAAAACAGGCAATCCGCCCGATTGAGTAATATAGAACATAGCAACATGTGCTGGCGTGGCAGACCTGTGGGCTCACCATGAAATGTATTATATCCATACCATCCATTTTGCAAGAACATTTTAGAGGCCAAAGTTCAAGTGGACCACACTAAAGAAAGCAGTGGGGAAAATGACGTCCACCGTTTAAACCTTTCTATGGCCTGCCATGCCGTCTATTCATGAATAATGATATTTTAATTTTCTATTAAGTATTTTATAATTTATTTGAATTAAAAAGAATAATTTTATTTTCATTTAATAAAAAATAATTTCTTTATAATGTAAAATGTTGTCAAACAGGAGGAGATAGGGGCAAATGTGTCAAATTAACATATTTAAGACGATTCATATGTCTGTTAACAAATACATTATTTCAAATTCAGTACTTAATTTTCAGACTTCAGCCATAATTACCAAACAAGTTTTTTGACTTCAGATTTCAGATTCAGCTTCAGATTTCAGATTCAAGCTATAGACTTTAGATTTAACAAATGGGCCATACTCTTGCTCGGGTGGTAGACTCACAGGAGTTTCAACACCCGGTCAAGGGTTTAAGTATCCATAGGTGGTGAAATTCCACTAGCGTGAGTGTGTGGGCTGTGTTCTATGAAAAAAAAAACTTATGTGCCCAGCAAGTTTTCAATAGTAGGCATTCAATCCCCACTACTTTCTGTGGTGTGGTTCACTTACGCTTTGGATATCATTTAATTTTGAGATAGTAACTTAAAATGAGTTGGCAGAATGGATGGATAGTGTTGATAAAATACAAGCATCATGGTAGGCCTCAAAGAGCTCTAACACCAAGTGATAGGTCAGCATGGCAAATTACTTACAACAAGGTGGTCCCAGTCTAGCTAGCCGGTATCAAAGCTTTTTGATCTCCATCATGATGTATCTTATCCATGCCTGCATGAGCTCATCAAAAAATGATGAAGATCAAAAACCAAGTGGACTACACCACACGAAACAAATGGCATCGAATTGTTTAAAGTTGAAATCTTTTTCCCAGTCACATAAGTTTTGAATCAAGCTAATATTCATGTTTTCCCTTTATCTTGGGTTATCTGACCTAATCAATAGGTTGGATGGTAAATAAACATTACAATAGGCCCTAGGAAGTTTTTAATGGCGGGAGTTAAATCATTATTGTTTCCAGCTGGAGTGGTCCACCTGAGATTTAGATCTGCCTTATTTTTGGGCTCATGTCTTAAATGGAGCTGCCAAAATAGATGGACGGCGTGGATAAAACACTTATATCATGGTGGGGCCACGTTGTTTTGACAGCAGTAGGATCCACCCAAACCGCTTCCAAAATGGATGCCTAAAATTGAGTTACCAGTGGGAGCGGATTAGGTGTGGCCCCGCCTCACCCAAGATGGTGTGGCTCTTACCGTGGGCCCCACCTTGATGTATATATTATATATCCATGCCGTTCATCTATTTTCTAGATTATTTTAAGGTATGAGCCCAAAAGTAAAGCAGATAAAAATCTAAGGTGGATCATACCTCAGGAAACTGCTGTGATTTACCTTTAAAATCTTCTCGTGGGCCACAAAAGTTTCGGCTTATGATATACATTATGGAAACATTACTGTAGGCCCTAGGAAGTTTTTAATGGCTGAATGTTCAACTACCACTGTTTCTTATAATATGGTCTACCTGAGATTTGGATCATCTTCATTTTTAGGGTGTTGCACTGAAATGATACGTAAAAACATATATACTGAATGGATATACAATATATACGTTAAGATAAGCCCCAAGGTAAGGGCCATACCGTCATGGCTGAGGCCAGGCCACACCTAACATAGAGAGAAGCAAAGCCGAATGTTTTGATGCGTGGAATGATATATGCGTTAGATCCACACCGTTCATCCATTTTTCTAGATCATTTTAAGGCATGGTTAAAAAAATGAGTCAAATACAAGTACACCGCATCACAGGAAACAGGGGGAATTCGACATCTACAGTTGAAAATTCCTTAGAGCTAACGAAGACTTGTATGAAGCTGATATTTGTGTTTTTCCTTCGTTCATGTTTATGTGACGGTATGAACAACTTAGATGGAAAATAAACATTAAGGTGGGCCTTAAAAAGGTTTCAATGGTATTTGTTGAGCTCAGTTCCCATTATGTTTATGGGATATCGAAACACTTCATGGAGTTATTACCCCTCGGATAAACTGTAGGCACAAGTATAATCGATGCTAAACTTATGTAACCCACTAATTACTGGTGGGTGCACTTTGGACCCTACTATGATATACATGTTTAATCCATGCCGTCCATTTAATTTTTCAGATTATTTTAGGGCATGAGCCCAAAAATGAGGTAGATCCAAATCTTAGATGGACCACACTGCAAATGCACACCATTAAAAACATTCCCTAGGCTACACAAGATTTGGATCAAGTTGATATTTGTTTTCTTTCTCTTTCCAGGTATTTGTGTCCTTATTAGCAGGTTGGATGACAAGTAAATATCATGGTGGGTACTATGATGCACCTTAGGAAGTTTTTAATGTTGGCATTCAATCAACACTATTGTGTTACACTGCAGATGCTTAATTGGGTAAATTAAATCATTTTTACCTAAAATTTAAATTATTTATTAATTTATAGTAAATATGTATTAATATTTTATTTTCAGTCAGATTTTCTGATATTATACCAGGGAGAAATATGTAAATCTGAAAACCACCCAAGAAATGCTGAGGTGATATTTGTCAGTACTGGGGTGGTCACCTCATGAGAAGACGTTGAAGAGCTTTTGTCAACAACATAAACAGTAGCCATGTATTTGGGAAAGCAAATTATCTGGTACTGTACCACACACTACTGACCTGGCTCGTGTGAGTACGTGTGGTCCAAAGACTAGGGCTGATCTCCAAGTTGTACTAACGGTTCAATGGATATAAAAGTGACATGGGCCCGCAATGATGTATTTATTATATACACACCCTTCGTTCATTTGAAGAGACCATTTTAGAGCAAGAGCATGATCCAAAAACTGAGTCATATCCAAAGCTTGCAGGGATCAAGCCATGAATAGTAGTGGGGATAATAATTATCTCTATAAAAAGTATTTGTAGGGCTCAACATAATGTGTATTTTCCATCCAATCTGTATATAAGGTCACACCGATTTAGATGAAGATGAAAAATAAATATCATATCCATACAAAACTTTTATGACACCCAAAAGGGTTTCAATTGTAGATGCTCGATCTTCGACTATTTTTTCAGTGTGGTTCACTTAATATTTGGCTCTATTTTATTTTTGGGACATAGCTTTATGACCAGCTCGCCAAATGGACAGACTCTTTGGATATAACACATAGCTTATAATGAGACCCACGTAACTTAGTGATGTCAACGAACCAGCCAGGTCGGTGGTGTGGTGCACCGGCCAATCTGCTTCCTGTATTTGGACCCTGTGAATTGGAATCAGATTATGTCCTGCTGCGCTGTATGCATTAAATGCTTAATTGCATCCAGGCAGAGGGTCTGTGGGGTCACCATGTTGTATTGGTTTTATCCATACTGGCCATTCACCTTTTTAGATTATTTGAGGGTATGAGTCTAAAAAACAGGGGTATGAGTCTAAAAAATAGGTAGGTCTAATGCTTAGGTGGACCACACCAAAGGAAATAGCAATGATAATGACACTCACCGTTGAAACCTTTCTAAGAGCTACTATGATGCTTATTTTCCATCTAACTTATTGATAAGGTCGTATAATTGTGGATGAAAGGAAAACACAAATATAAGTTTTTAATGGTACACTGTGTGGTCCACTTGAGCCTTGGATTCGCCTTATTGTTGTGTGTATATTCTAAAATGATATGAAAAATAAAAAAGATTAACGGTGTGGAGAAAACCCATACATCACAGTGGCCACAAAGAGCCTTGCCGACGGCTTATCCTCAAGGGCAGGATGCAATCCACTTCCCTTGGCATATGCATGAGTTGAATTTGGTAGCTGTTGCATTCACTACCATTTGAGTTGAACTGTGGGTGGATGAAATAGATGAACTGTGTAGAGAAAACCCTACATCACAGTGGCCACTAAGAGCCATGCCGACAAATTATCCTTAAGGGCAGGATGCAATCCACTTCACTCGACATATGCATGAGTTGAATTTAGTAGCTGTCACATTCATTACTATTTCATGAAGGCCTAGCACACAGGGAGGAACGTGATGAGGTTGATCACCGTCTTCCTTAGAAAATAACTACTTCGAATTCATGGAACTCTTTGGATTCCTCATGGAGCTTCCTCAAATCCATGGGTGATAAAAGTAGGAATAATTTCTAATAAATTCTAAATAATTTGATTGATGATAAAAAAGAAACGAAATTATAACTCTTTAAATAATGAGTTCAAATCTAGGATGAAACTTTACACTTAGACTCCAACTTAAAATACTAAAAATGTGGCTTATTATAAATAATAAACTTACTATTAGTAGATAACCTCCATTCTTACTAGATTGCATGATTTTCAACCAAAAAAAAAAGTAAATGTCCAATTTAGCCCAACAACATTATTGTCCTAAAATTTTAAAGCCCCATTTATGTTGGGTAGACTCCAACAGCTCAAATTATCAAAAGTTATACTTCAACTAAAATTTACTAATTACAGTAGAAACAAAATTGAATGGGCCTCTTGACTATTTATATAATGAAATCTCGTAAATCCGATGTGGGCAACTTGACATAGTGGGGTTAGTTGGCTTAAATAGCTTCTCCAGCCCTCAAAATCATATATAATACTTTGAAAAATTTAATTCAATTTGTGAGATATAATCGATTAAAGGTCCTGATGGTCCTTCTTTGGTCTATCTTTACCGTGAAAGTGTCTCCACCCACGCTATATCATGGCATATGGCCTAATTTTTATAAAGATCTCACTAGGTTAGCATTGGTGTCAATAGCTTTTCTTACACCACATAGGTAGAGTACATAGGCAGAGTACAATCATTGGTACCAATAGCTTTCCTTACACAAGGTTGGTAGAGTACATATGTAGAGTACGATCACTGCCAATCTCATTGCAGCCATTTCTCTCTCCTCTGTCATTCACGTGGGTCTTATTGTGAGAAATGGCAAATGTGAGTTGTGTCCTACCACGCGCACATCTATGTGGGGCCACCATGACGTATCTGTTTATCCAATCCAATCACTCTTTTTCTCCTATTATTTTAAGGTGGGTCCCAAAAATGAGGCAGCTTAGGTGGATCACACCACATACTACTTTTGCGTTTAATGCAACTTGTATTTAATATTGGTTGTGCATTTAATACAACAAAAGCTTACCATTTAGTGTGGTCTACTTGAGCGTTGGATATGCTTCATTTTTGGGGACCCATCCTAAAATGTTCTGAAAAAAGGAATGGATGGAGTGGATAAATAAATACATCAGCACTCGCACAGATGTGCCCGTTCATGGCTAGAGATGGGCGGACAAAGGACGCAATCCGTATCCACTTGCATTCGTACCAGCTCATGTAGATTATCACCCTAACGTGTCGGTTGATTGGCTTGTTACGTGTTCTGGTTGGGGTGGCATGTACTACTACTGTCATAGTGAGAATGGATCTGGTATAAAGCTTCGTAGAGTAAGCTTATGTTACAACACCTTTTGTGAGGTCACCATGAGGTTTTATTCACATCTAACCCGTTCATCATCTCCACCCCCATAATGTTGTACTTGGATCTCAAAAATCACTTGAATCCTATACTTAGGTTGGATACGACAAAATCAGCCCACTGTAAAACTCAAGTGGTTTAAAACATTCAAACCATGGCCAAAAAACTTGAAAATCATATTTTCTGGCCACATTAGTTTCGAAATGTCCTAATTTTTATGTAGTGCATGTGAGTTTTCAACCTGACTACTTTTTGAGTTACAAGGAAGACATTTCCAAGGCATAAATGATGGATGGGTTGGTGGGTGTACCCAACTCATCCCAACTGTTTACAGTGGCCGACCTAAGTTTTTGATCAACTAGTTTTTGGCAGCCAGGTGAACCTGAGGGGAGCACATGATAGATGGTCCAAATGTCATTTACATAATAGGTGGGCCCTGCAGTGAGTTTTGGTGGTGAAGCTTAACTTACAAGCTTTTAAGTGGGTCTGGCCTCCATTTTCTTTTTTATGCCGCAGGCAAACAGGAAAATAGTCTCCTTATATATATATATATATATATATATAGTCATGCTCCCCTGCGCACCTATGCACGTGCGTACCTTTGCACACGTGCCATGGGTGTTTAATCTGAACGGTCCATGTGATGCGGAATCCCATGAAACTTTATGTAACAAAATTTCACCCCGATCTAAAATTCTTGTGGGCCATAGTAAAGAGAAACGCGAATCAAGGAAGAAAACTGTTTTCATTTTTCATGGCCATCGAAGTTTTAGATCAAAGTAAAACTTGGGCCCAAGAGGTTTCACGAGGTGCTGCTTCACATTAACGGTTCAGATTTTGGATCCAGATCACGTTTGATGGGTTCTGAAAAAAGTTGAGCGTTTCCGTGTAGTATATATATATATATATATATATATATATATATATATATATATATATATATATATATATATATAAAATAATATGGCTTTACCTACTATAGTTGTTGTAGTTGATACCTTAATATATATTAGGGTGGAATCTGACCATTTACACTGCTGATAAAGGAGATTGATGTATTAACCAAACCACAGGCTGAAAAACTGAAGGAACAAGTGACGAGGATGCTTTGTGATGTCAATGATTCTTTGCAAGAATTGAAATTAATCAATGAAATTCAACATCTCGGGATTGCCTATCACTTTGAAGCAGAGATTAAAGATGCATTATGTAAGATGTATGATGCCCATATCATCGGAAATGACGTTAGTGATGATCTTCATGCCGTTGCTATGTGGTTTTTACTCCTAAGGCAACAAGTGTATAATGTGTCATCGAGTAAATTTTTGTGCCAACAATCTCATCATTCTTAGAATTGTTGCATACAGTAGACATTTATATATGTTTGTGCATCTATTTACAGATATTTCATTCATCTATGCACGAGCACATATGTGCACAAACACCATTTGCATGATTGTGCAATTTTTGCTTGATGTCCGCTGATTACTAACATCACAAAGTTCTATAAATTTATTATATTATCTGTTAATAGTTAACATTGTAATAAAATATGAATTTTATGGATTTTTCTGAAGAGATTTCAATGACATTGTCACTTGTTCGATGGTACTTTAATGGTATGAACAAACTCTGTTATTTACAAATTTAAGACATCAATAACACAACAGAACTTCTAAATCAATCAACGTACTGATTGGATGGAGAGCCAAAATAAACCAAGAAACAGAGCACATGCAACAACTGTGACAGCAGACTTCAACCTCTTCTTACCGCCCTCTCATAGTAATGAAAATATTCCATCTGTGTTAATTACTTCTCGTGGTGGGTGATTAAGAGTTGCAGAGAGAGGTTTCTTTGTAACGTCTGTAAAGGACATGCTCACCTACCATATACGCCATTGGTTAAGTGAATACTGTTTACAGCTGCCTAGCAGCTCCAAACGACAATCATGTCAGGACATTCATCACAGAGTCGCTGGATAAGATTCGTGATTACCCCTGCACATGTCCATTGAATGTGGACTATCCTCTTTAAATTCTCCCCGTGAATGTACCCCGGTGAGCACCAATGTGACAGATATGGTTGGGATCTTGAAAATATCACTTTTTCACCCTATTTACATAATAATAGCTAAAATTTTAAATTAGTTTTTTATTTTATTTTTTAGTCCGAGTTCCCTTTACTTAAATAAGATTAGAATGTGTGGGTTCTGTGCATTGTGTTACAGCGCAAAGGTTTTAATTGCGTAAATAAATTCATTTTTATTTAAATTTTAAATCATTTATTAATTATAATAAATATATTTTAATATTTTATTTTCAGTCAGATTTTCCAATATTATTAGGAGAGAAATGTCGAAATCTGAGAATGACGTTTGTCACTGTGAAGGTCGCTTCATGAGCGTACCATCTGGACAGCTTTTGTCAACATTAGCCACGTATTTAGCATCACATGACGCGAGTGCATGAATTGAATTTGGTAGCTGTCATATTCGCTCCAATTTCGTAAAGACAGCTGGCCTGTTGTTATAAATACCCCACCATATTATCTTCAATCTCATTCACATCTCATATTTTGGAAACCGGCTACTCGGATATTCCTACAAAAAATTAAGATGGAAACGAATAGCAGAAAGGAGATTGGCCGTGCATGTGCAAATTTTCACCCAAGCGTGTGGGGTGATTGGTTTGTTACAACCTCTTCAGATGAGATGGCAAGTACCATTTCTGTCCTAGTGAGGCTGGATCCAGATAAGATGATATTCCAACACCTCAAAACTTAAGTTGGATATAACAAAATCAGGCCATTTCAAGCTTTTTTGTGGATCCTGCTTCCATTTCCTACGCCAAAGGCAAACGGGAAAGAAGTCTCCTTTTTTGTTTTCATATTAAATATTATGACTTTGCTTAGTTTAGTTGTAGTAGTTGATTCCTTAATATTGCAGTCAAATCTGACCAGTTACGCTGCTGATACAGGAGATTGATGTACTAACCAAACAACGGGCTGAAGAACTGAAGGAACAAGTGAAGAGTATGCTCTCTGATGTCAATGATTGTTTGCAAGAATTGAATTTAATCAATGAAATTCAACGTCTTGGGGTTGCTTATCACTTTGAAGCAGAGATTAAAGATGCATTACATAAGATGTATGATGCCCATATTAACGGCAATGATGTTAGTGATGATCTTCATGCCACTGCTCTTTGGTTTCGGCTCCTAAGGCAACAAGGGTATAATGTGTCATCTGGTAAGTATTTTTGCCAACACTTTCATCATTCTTAGAAATATTGTATCCGTACATGAGTTTAGGTAGATATGTATATATGTATATGCATTGACTCATTTCATTCTTCTATGCGTGCACACATGTGTGAACAAACACCATTTTCACGTTTGTACAAATTTTACTTGACTGGAAGTCCTGATTATGGAAGCTGATTGGCTGGTGTACCACACACCACTGACCTGGATGGTGTGTTGACATCACCAAGTTCTGTCGGTCGCATCACGAGCTATGTGTTATATCCAAACTGTCAGTTCATTTGGAGAGCTCGTCATAACTCTTGAGTCTAAAAATAAGACAGATCCAAAGATCAAGTGGACCACACTGCAAAAAGAAGTGGGTGATTGAACATCTAGCATTGAATCCCTTCTAGGTGTCACAGAAGTTTTGGATCAATATGATATTTGTTTTTCCTCTTCATCTAGGTCTGTGTGACTTAATGAACGGATTAAATGGAAAATAAATGCTATGGTGGGCCATATGAATGTTTTAAATATATTATCCAATTATCAGGTGGACCACACCAAAAATAGCAGTGGGACAATGATTCTCACCGTAAAAACATTCATAGGGCCCACCATAGCGTTTATTTTGGGATCATCATCTAAAATGATCTCTCCAAATGGATGAACGGTGTGGATATAATAAATACATCATTGTGGGGTCATGTATCTTTGATCTCATTTGAACCGTTTGTACACCTAATAGCTCGACGGGCGTCGGAGGTCGTCTTTGAGCGACACGTACCCACACTAGCCAGGTCCGTGGTGTATGGTACATCAGCCAATCCGCTTCCACTGATTATCAATGTCACAAAGTTCTATCAACTTACTCTATTATCTTGAGGTAGTTAACATTGTAAAATGTATTTAAAAGGTTTAGAGATAAAAAGGGTGAGTTTAAGACGACATTAAAAGAAGATATACAAGGATTGTAAAGCTTGTATGAAGCTGCATATCTTGGCACACGTGAAGATAATGAATTAGATGAAGCCATTGATTTCACCACTGAGCACCTTAAGTTGGCAATGCCACATTTGAGCTCTTCCCTTTCAACTCTAGTACTGTTTGCATTAGATCTACCACTGCACAAGCGTACGCGTTGAAAGGCTACATTCAAGGTACTACATTACAATCTACCAAGAAGATAAGGAGCGGAATGATATATTATTAGAGGTTGTGATGAGGTCGATCACCATCTTTCTTAAGGAGATAATTAACTACTCCAACTCCATGGAGCTTCTATGGATTCCTAAGAGATACCTCGAATCTACAAGGGAAAAAAAGAAAATAAAATTAAATTCTAAAAATTTCAAATAAATTGATTGATTATAAAAAAGAGTTTACAATCCCTTAAATGATGATATGAACCCTAAGAAGAAGGTTCAGAATCAAACTACAACTAAAACTCTCTGAAATCATGACTTCCTATTTATAGATGGTCATGATTCCTACTAGACCTCATGGTTTTCGGCCAAAAATAGTAAGTGTCCTATTTGACTTAAGCATGTTATTCTCCCAATTTTTCTAAGAACACTTTCATGTTGGACACAACTCCTAAAACTCAAAGGGTGAAGAGTTATAATCAAACTACAACATACTATAAATAGTAAAAATGAAAATAAAATGGATTTTCGATAGTCAATCTGATGGAATATCACAATTTTAGCATGGGAAACTCGTCAAAGTCGGGTTGGTTGGCTAAAGTAGCTTCGCCTACCCCAAAATCATGTATGATACATCGAATAACTCATTTCGGTTTGTGAGATATGCCTGTTTTAATGTTCTGACGGTATGGATCACATCTGCATCCGATCGGGCCTTTTTTGGTCCATTTTGGCCATGAAATTTTTAGCAACTCACTCTACTTCAATCCCTTCCACTTCAAAAGAATTTTTCCTACTTCGGTTCATGATACTCGCTCAGGTCTACGACGTTGAAAGTACGTGAGATATTCATGTCATTTGGAAGATCAACAACGTAAGCGTTATCATTGATTTTTCGGAGGATCGATACTGATTCAATCTTCTTATCGTTTAACTTATTGTAAGTCCCGCTTGTAAATCTCTCATTGCGTAGATGGACCATAAGTTGGTCGTCCACCTCGAATGTCATTTGTTTCCAATGCTTGTTAGCTTGC
Organism: Magnolia changhungtana; assembly: GCA_030180095.1. Classification (NCBI taxonomy): domain Eukaryota; kingdom Viridiplantae; phylum Streptophyta; class Magnoliopsida; order Magnoliales; family Magnoliaceae; genus Magnolia; species Magnolia changhungtana. Next base: position 1,880,318 of record JASAUF010000283.1, read on the forward strand.
TCCTTGTATTTATCGTTCGAGGCATGCAACTTGGCTTGCACTTCTGCATGAATGCCCATGATTCAGTCCGCTATATGTTATGCTACAACGCTCATGCTTGGGAACTTGGGCAAATGGATCAAGTTAAGTGTGTTACGAGATACTTGACCGTAAACAACCCAGAACGGGGACTTCCCTGCTGAGCGGTTCACCATGTCGTTGAATGTAAACTCGTCTTGCTACAAGACTAAATCCCATTATTTTAGTTTTTCACCTGAAATATATCGAAGGAGGTTTCCCAACATGCGATTCAGAACTTCGGTTTGCCCATTAGTCTTGGTGGTAGGCATTGCTGAACTGAAATCGTGTACTGAACTGATTCCACGAAGTCCACCAGAAGTGGCTAACGGATATCATATCACGGTCAGAAGTAATGGTCTTAGAAACCCCATGTAACCATATAACATCTATGAAGAATAGATTCGCTACATGTGTCGTATCGAGGGTCTTCTTGCATTGGATAAATTGTGTCATTTTTGAGAAACAATCTACCACCACAAACATCGAATTCATGACACGCTGTGCTCATAGGAGACCCAGCACAAAGTCCATAGATATGTCTTTCTAAGGGCCGTCAGGTACAGGTAACAGGGTGTAGAGACTCGTATTCTAAGACTGCCCCTTAGAGATCTGTCAAATATGATAGCGCTGCAATGCTCTTCTCACATCACGTACTAACTGCAGCCAGTAGTACTGTTCTTCAACAAGATCTTGCATCTTGTCTCGCCCATAGTGTCCACTAAGGCTACCTTCATGTAGCTTTTGGATAATATGCTCCCTCAATGAGCGTTTGGGGATACACAATTGAATCCCTTTGAAAAGGAACCATCTTGTATATGTAGGTCACAAGGGTAACCTTCTTGGCACTTACTCCATGTGTCCTTGAAGTCATTGTTGTCGGTATATATGTCTTTGAGGTGCTCAAACCTGACAACCTCATTGCTCATGGTGACTAACAAAGTTGCACAATGGCTATGCGCATCATCCACTTTGTTCTGCTGCCCACACTTATGTTTCAAACTAACATGCACACGATTCACGTTAGTTTGACTATTAATGAATTCGAGAGCTTGATGATCTTTGTAAAGAATGAACTCCCTCTGAATTAAGTAATGTCGCTAATGTGGCAGTGCTTGGATGATTGCGTATAATTCAAGCTCATAGGTCGACCACTTTTTCATGCATCACTAAGCTTTTCACTGTAGAAGGCTACTGACCTGCCTTCTTGAGACAAAAATCCCTAATTTCTGATACATGAAGCATCACATTTAAATTCAAACAGTTTGTCAAAGTTGAAAAGTACAAGAATCGGGGTTATGGACAACTTGCGTTTAATTTGGACAAAGCTTCTGTTTGCTTCATCAGTCCACTGAAATTGTCCCTTATTCATACAATCTATAATTGGTAATACAATGGAGTTAAAATTCTTCACGAACCGACGATAGAATGTCCCAAATATATGAAAGCTCCGTAATGGGTGGATGTTTATTGGAACTGACTATTTCTTGATGGTTCTCATTTTTTCATCATCCACTTGGATACCCGTGAATGTTACAACAAAGCAAAAAATAATAGGCTATCAGTTAAAAAGCTACATTAAAAAAAATTGAGATACAACTTATTTTCAGTGAGCACTTGAAGGACCTTGAGGTGTTCCATATGGCTTGTTTCGTCTTGACTGTATATCAAAATGTCATCGAAGTAGACCACTACGAACAATCCAATGAATGATTTCAGAACTTGGTTAATCAATCTCATGAATGTGCTGGCGGGTTCAAAAAATCGAAGGGCATGACTATCCATTCATACAACCCTTTGTCTTAAAAGCTGTTTTCCACTCATCAGCCGACTATATTAAAATTTGATGGTAGCTGCTCAAATCTAATTTAGAAAATAATTTCACACTCTCAAGTATGTCCAACATATCGTCCAACTGTGATAGGAGAAATCTGTTTTTTATGATAATCTTATTGATGGCTCGTCTATCGACACACACGCACTAACTCCCATTTTTCTTAGGAGTTAATAGAGTCGGTACGGTGCATGGGCTCATACTTTTTCGGATAAGACCCTTATAGATCAATTCCTCCACTTGGCCTTGTAGAATATCGCACTCTTTCAAACTTATCCGATAGTGAGGACGATTGGGTAAGCTTGATCCGAGGATAAGGTCGATATGGTGATGAATATCTCGCATGGGAGGCAATCCATTAGTAAGGTTATCAAGTGAAATTTCTTTGAATTCATGCAGCAAGGGTTTTAGTTTCTTAAGGATGATGGTGCCGCCCCCCCCGTTTACAATTAATGCATAGGCATGTCTTATTTCTTTGCATTCCTTCACAGAGTCCCATATGGTTAAAAGAAAATGGCCATCCACTTTAGAAGTTTCGAGTTGCTCCTCGAGATAGGGGCTAATATAGTTTTCCGGCCGTCTCTGATGAAAATATACACATTATCTAGCCCCTTATGAGTGGAGTCACGATCAAATTTCCATGGTCGACAGAGTAGAATGTGACAGGCCTCCATGTCAACTACATCGTATAGTACTTCATCTCCATAATGTTTACCAATTGAAAAAGATATAGTACGCTGCTTAGTTACCTTTGTATCACTGACTTTCTTAATCTAACCGATCATGTATGAAGAAGGATGGTGCTCCATTTTTAATTGTAATTTCTCCACCATGACCATGAAAACAATGTTCTCGCTGCTCCCATTATCGATGATCACATCAAAAACTTTTTAATTCATCATACACCTAGTTTAGAAGATGTTTTGTCATTTTAGATGTACTTCTTTCCTTAGTATATACAATAGTTGTCTCACGACGAGCGACTTGTTATGATCTTGCAGAACCCACTTTGTCTCATCCACTTCATCCTCTACGGTGTGCTCCAACCCATCAACATATGGGTCCTCATCGACATTTTCAGCACTACCATCATTGATGGTGAGATTCGCCACTTATTGCTGGGGACAAGTGTTTGATAGGTGACCTGGTTGGCCACAATGATAGAAATAGTTGGACCATAGCCGACCATAGGGGTTTAGGATCCTGCTTGGACCAGTTCGTTATGCCCCTTTAGAGCCTATTTTGCCCACTTGCCTGATCTCGGTTCTTAGGTTCTGTTTGGGTTGTGAAGCTCCTTAGGACGGACTAGCCATGGCAACCCTGGTGGTAGGATAGGTCTGTATGTTGGGATGTTCAAGTTGCGCTTCGGCTCGGGTAGTCAACTTGATCGCATCATTCATCGTCCAAGCAGGCTACATCTAGACCCGATCCTATATCGACATAAGAAATCCACCGTTGAATTAGATGACTTGTTGCGATTCAGTTTCGACCAAATCGTTACGTGCCGCCAAGCGATAGAATTCTTCTGCGTAATCTCTCACCGACCAACTACCCTGCCGACAATTTTGGTATTGTTGGAATAGTACTTGATCATAGTCGTTAAGGGGGAATTGCGTGCATAACAGATGCTTTATCCGCTGCTACGTGTATATGGGTGTTTTCATCTGCCTTATTTGTACAAGTTGTAGTTGCTCCCACTAAGCTGAAGTTTTATCTTTCAACTTGTATGCCATAAGCTTGATCTTCTTCGTTTCAGAAATTTTCATATAGTCGAAGAATTGCTCAACTTCAGAGAGCTAATCGAGGAAAAAGTTGATGTGAAGTTGGCCATTTAAATTAGGAAGATCGACTCTCATCCTGAATTCTTAATCTGTCCGATTTGCTTGATCACTGCCTTGTTCGGGATATTGGAGGATCATGTCATATACATCCTTGTTCCTGGATCTCCCTTGTCAGGAATGATCTTGTGGTTCACTGCCGGCACCATCCTGTGATTAATGTGATTACGACTCTCTACACTCGTTAGGAGCAGATCACCGCCATGAACACGGAGCTGCCCTAGGGCCTCTATCATGTGATCGAGGGTAGCTTGCAGCCCTTGCATGATTTGCTGATTCTCTACACCACTTCGAAAATTGCCACTATTAAAGGTAAATTTCTTGAAGCACTGTTAATGAGATTGTTGCCCTACCCATTATTAGAAGCTATAGATCCGAAGAGAAAGCCTCGCTCTAATACCAACTAACGTAGGGAAGGATATGATGAGGTTGATCACCGTCTTCCGCAAGGGGATAACTACTTCGAATACACGGAGCTTCTCTGGACTCCTCACAGAGATACCTCGAATCCACTTAGGAAAAATAAGAAATAGAATTACATTCTAAAAATTCCAAATAAATAGATTGATTATAAAAAATGACTTTACAATCCCTTAAATAGTGATATGAACCCTATGAAGAAGATTCAGAATCAAGCTACAACTAAAACTCCCTAAAATCATAACCTACTATTTATAGATGGTCATGATTCCTACTAGACCTCATGGTTTTCAGCCAAAAATAGTAAGTGTCGTATTTGGCTTAATCATGTCATTCTCCCCATTTCTCTAGGAACTTTTTCATGTTGGACACAACTCCAAAATATCAAAGAGTGAAGAGTTATAATCAAACTAAAACTTACTATAAATAGTAAAAATGAAAATAAAATGGATTTTCGATCGTCGATCTGATGGAATCTCGCAAATTTGGTGTGGGCAACCCAACATAGTGGGTTGATTGGCTAAAGTAGTTTCTCCCACCTAAAATCATATATGGTACGTCGAATAACTCATTCCGGTTTGTGAGATATGTCTGTTTTAAAGGTCTGACAGTATGGATCACTTCCGCCTCCAATCGGGCCTTTCTGGTCCATCTTGGCCATGAAATTGTCTGTAACCCATTCTACATCAACTTCAATATGCTGCAGTCTATGCACACGAGAAGGAACTAAGTGACATCTCAAGGTATGTTTTGAGAGCAATTCCAATGCTTTTTTTTTTTTTTTTTTTTTTTTTTTTTTTTTTGTTTCTTTTTCTTTTCTCTCTCTCTCTCTCTCTCTCTCTCTCTCTCTCTCTCTCTCTCTCTCTCTTTCTCTCTCTCAATTTTAATTTTTAAAGTTTTTTGGATGCAAACCACTTATAATTGAATTAATGAAGTAAAAGATACACCTTAATTAAACCTGGCCGTAAGCCAATCTCTATATCAAGGAAGCCTTAATTAACACAACCATAGAAAAAAGGAAGAAGAAGAAACGAAAGGAGCTAACCATGCCAGCGCTTATATACATCCTCTGGAACCCTAGATGACTCCATTGGCTCTGAGGCCTACCCGATCCATAGCAATGCAACCCCGGCTAATTCTAGAAAGTTCGAATAGACTACTAAATAGACCTTAACAGCCCTGCTACTACCCAACTTGGCCAAATGTTTTGAAGAGAGTAACTCACTATACTATCAGGTCTGGTTCCTCAAAGACAACCTTGAGTCCAACACTTTCATCATTCTTAGAAATTTTGTATACAGGAATTTATGTAGACATGCATGTATATGTGTGCATCTATCTACAGCCACATTTCATTCATCTACGCGTGACCATTTTGCATCATTGGGCAATATTTGCTCGACTAGAAGTTCAATTTACTTTACTAGCTTGTCTCCTGGTTGTGGACATCACAAAGTTCTATCAATGTATTATATATTATCTCTTGATAGTTAATATCAGAAAATGCCGGTTGTGAAACAGATGCGTTTCAAAGGTTTAAAGACGAAAAGGGTGAGTTTAAGGCAACATTAAAAGATGATATAAGGGGATTGTTAAGTTTGTATGAAGCTGCATATCTTGGCACACGTGAAGATAAAATATTGGATGAAGCTATTCACTTCACCACTGAGAACCTTAAGTTGGCAATGCCATATTTGAGCTCTCCCCTTTCAAATCTAGTACAGCTTGCCTTAGATGTACCACTGCAGAAACGTGTAGAGAGGCTACAATCAAGGTACTACATCTCAATCTACCAAGTAGAGGAGGAGAAGAATGATGTATTATTGGAGTTTGCCAAGTTGGATTTCAATATGTTGCAGTCTTTGCACAAGAAGGAACTAGGTGACATATCTAGGTATGTTTTGAGAGCAATTCCATTACTTTCTGTTTTTCTTTTCTAAAACTGGCGTGTACTTATTATTTTAGAAGGGACTGAAACTTCTTCTTCAGGTGGTGGAAGGAAAACGATTTTTCAAGAAAGCTACCATTCATTAGAGATAGAGTGGTGGAGTGCTACTTCTGGATATTAGGAGTGTATTTTGAACCTCGTTATTCCCGAGCTAGAAGGATGATGACCTCAATAATATCCTTATTATCAGTGATGGATGACACTTACGATGTATACGGTACATTAGAGGAGCTAGAACTATATACTGCTGCACTCGACCGGTCTGAGATTTGCTCTCTCTGTTCTTGTTTTCCATTTATAGGATTTTTCCCATAAGCAGCCTCTGTTTTGGTCTGTGGACTAAAAAACTGTTAGTTTTAAATAATTTCTCAAAAATGCCGACTTTTTTCTGCTCCCCTTTACTCTCGCGTAGTTCTAACTAAAGTATTTTGGTATTGACAAAATCACCCATCTCATTTTTCAGAGCAGAAACCTTTTCTAAATGTAGTTTAAAGAAATCCATGAATCTGGGTAGGCCCACTTTTATGATGCTTTTTGTAAATCTGAATTGTTCACCAGTGTCTCCATCTCACTTTTAGGCTAGGGCCCAAAATTCAGCAGATTCAATGCACAGATGGGTGCCGAGATAGGAAAATATGGGTAGATGGCTTACCACTATTGAAACTATCAATGATCCATTTTTCTGCTTGTAGGCCATCCAAACTGTTGAAATGTCATCCGCAACCGTTCAAAAGATCATTCCTAGTGAGATGAAATTCACCAGCGAATTTTTTATGCCGGATCTAAAATTTCTATAACCCACGACTGTTTGAAGGGCTTATGTGAAATATGCACGGTTATCTTTCGTGTGGCCCAACTGAGCTTCAAATCTGGATAATTTATTTAGCCGACTCCACTAATTCATATGAGGAAAACGGTCATCGCTTTAGATTTTTCATAAAGAACATGGTGGGCGCCATGATCACAAAGATCATCTCCTAGTGATTTATTTTTTTATTTTTTTTTATTTTTTTGGGTTAGCTTGTTAGTAGACCCCTAATCTCCTAGTGAAATTTGTCACGGAGTCAGAGATCTGACAAACAGGCCAGTCATTACCATGCAAACATTAATTTTGGTGGGACCACTTACTGATGCTTGTGACAAATTTGACCTGTCCACTAGTTTGTCCATCTAATTGTTTCCCTAATCTAATGCACAAGTGGGTCTAATAATAGGAAAAGGTTTACTATTTGTTGGTTTATGACTCACTTGAGTGTTTCTTTTTTTGCATCATCTTACAGCCTGCTAAGTAAAATTACATGGTAAACTTGTGAACTGAGTGGATTTATCTAAAACATTATTGTAAGCCCCATAATCAGAGAGACTATGTGTAGTAAAACTATGATGATGATCTGGTGAGATGGAGTAGCTATCCCCTTTATTCTTTCTTTGGGAAATGTGGAGGGCCAGAAACAAGGCCAGATTGGACGCTCATGCTATATCTCTCTCTGCCGTCATTTGTAGAGCCAAATGGTGGGGGGAAAATCTGTTCCTCCCTCATCTGTTCCTCTTTATCGCCGACATCTTCTGCCGCCTTGTAGAATCCGTGTCCTCATCGCTCTCTCCCTACTTTTTCTATTGTGAGATGGCTCGGACGCAGAGAGGGCTGCTTCAAGCTTAATGCTGATGGCTCTGCCTTAGTCAATCTAAGGCCATCAGGGGGCGGTGGCATCTGCAGGGATAGCCTTGGAAATATGGTCTTCGCGTTCCTCTCCGGTTATGGTATTGCCTCCAATAACAAAGCTGACATTCGGGCCTTATATGATGGCATGGTTTAGTGTGTTAATACCGGGATTGAAAGAGTTCTTATAGAATCTGATTCCAAATGGTTAATCGATTGTATTGTTGGCAATTCCAGCCCCGCCTGGAAATGAAGGTACTGGGTGGACAGAATTAGAAGGCTTAGAAACAAGGCTTCTTTTCTTTTCTCTCCAATTCCTAGGGAGGCGAATGGTCCGGCTGACGGCCTGGTTTAGGAGGGTAGTGCTAAGCAAGTGAACTGTTTCTTTCTGTACACTTGTCTTGGTATCGATCCCTAGTGGGGGTGGCTAACATGGAGTGTGTGTACTGACATGGGTGTGTACTAACAAGCCCATTAAAAAAAAAAAAAAAAAACTGTTTCTTCCGGGCATCCTCCGATCTCCCTCGCCTGGTCATGTGTTGTCTTTTTCTTGATAAAGTGGGTCTAGGCGTGATTAGGAAGATCCATAGGATTCCTCTTGTATAGGATATGATAGATGGGCCAAGCTTTTTGTCTCTGGCCCTGCCCGAATGTCTGCTTCTTTTTTCCTCTGTTATCAATCAAATGCACATTTTTTTTTTTTTAAAAAAGCTAGTGATATGGACTTAATTGTGTAGTGTAGAGCATAATGCAGACATTGGTAATATATATATATATAGAGGATGTGGTTGAGCTCATGGGAACTTCCCATGAGGTCGAGCTGTGTGGGCCCCATTGTGATACATGCCAAACATCTACCCCATCAGTTAGATACAACATTCAATGGTGGGCCTCGTGCTTAAAAATCAAGTCAATCCGTAACTTGTGTGGGCCACACCACATTCAAAAGTTGAGAGGGGTTATCCTCCCATTAAAACATTCATAATCATTTGTTTGACCCACCGAGGTGTGGTTCACAAATCCAGCCCATCCATTATATGTGTCCCACTTGTATGAGGGTTAGACTAAGTTTTAGATGCATCCAAATTTTAGGTGGGCCCTACCAAGTCTTTTATATGTTTTAGGCATGTATTCACATTATTTTAGATGGTATGGCTCACCTGAGTTCCTTATACAGCTGATTTTTGAGATATCCCATCATTTAAAGGGGACCCATCAAATGCAAAGTGTTGATGTTAGGCACGCATCACGATAGGGCCTACACAGCTCAACCTCATGAGAAGTTCCGATGTGCTCAACCGCTTTGAACCATATATATATATATATATATATATATATATATATATATATATATATATATATATATATATATATATTACAAAGCTCTATGAACCCTACCATGATGTATGTGTTCATCCACATGGTACATCCATTTGATGGGATCAACTTAGGCATGAGCCCCCAAATGAGGCATATGAAAGGCTTAAGTGGATCACACCATAAGAAATAGTGGGGATTTAATGCCTACCGTTAATGGATGAACGGCATGGATAAAACACATACATCATGATCATTGTCCCATGGAGCTTTGCCACATGCACACAGAACTAATGTCAGCCCTATGTTCTATACTATTGGAGTGTCAATGAGATGTGACACCTGGGCATCAGTGGTTATCTATCATGATCCCTTGAATCTTGTATGGGCGCATGTTATATATATAAACCATCAATCAATTTTGCCATTTTATTTTATGGTGTTGGTCTAAAATCCACCGGATCTAACACACAAGTTGGTCCCACAGTAGAAAAAGTATATTAATGGCTTACCACCGTTGAAACTATCAATGGCCCATTTTTTTTTTTTTTTTTTAATAATGTATTTGTATGCCACCTAGTCATTGAAATGACATTCCCAACCATAGGTTATTTCTTATAGACTGAACCTAACGAGCAGATTTCTACACTTTATCTTTTTTTTAAAAAAAAATTTTTAATTTTTTTTTTTTTTTTTGACTCACAACAGTTTCCATAGGTTATTTCTAATAGACTGAACCTAACGAGCAGATTTCTACACTTTATCTATTTTTTTTTTTAAATTTTATTTATTTATTATTATTTTTTTTTGGACTCACAACAGTTTAAAGATCTCTCCTTCAATTTCTACTTTTACTTGCCGTGGGACGTACCTGACCTTCAAATCTAAGATCATTTTTGAGCCCAAGCCCTAAAAGTCAAACGAAGGAAATGGTCAATGGCTCAGATTTTTTTAAAGAGCACCCTGGGAAACACGTTCAAAACCTCGTAAATGCGTTCAAATGAGTCTCTAGCCATGGAATATGGTAAGAACGTAGTTTTCCCACTTAACAGTAACTTTCGAGTGCAGATCATCTGTGTTGAAGAAGGCACATGAAAATTCAGTAACATCGCTTCTCGTTGGTCCACATCATCGGTTATCACTCCAGCTTTTTTTTTTTTTTCTTTTGGTTAGCATGTTAGTACACCCCCGGTCAGTTCACACTTCACTGATAGTCACCCCCATCATGGAATCGGAACCAAGACCTCAGTGTTGAAACGAGGTATCTTTGACTCAAGTCTACCACTTGAGCTATGGATCAGGGTGTAATCCAGCTAATAAGATGTGCTTGATTTTTCTCTCCCAAATAGATTGTGTGATACACATCACACAACCTGACTTCTGATGTGTGGAACTTCCCTGGTCCCATGATGATTTATGTTTTATATTCACATGGTCCATAAATTTCAACAGATCATTTTATAACATGAGTAAAAAATGAGGTAATGCAAAGCACAAGTGGTATGGAAAAATGGATGGACGGCATGCATCTGATACATACCTTATGATGGGCCCACTGAAGTTCCACATTCAACACTTTTGGTTTTCTTCTCTAAATCTGGAATATGCAGCACCACGGGAGCAGATTAGGTGAGACCCTCTCATTCACCCAAGATGGTGTGGTCCTCACCTCCGTGTGTGTACTCTATATCCACTCCGTCCATTAGTTTTTACAGATTATTTTAGGACATGATTCTAAAACTTAAGAAGATCCAATTATTAGGGGGACCATACTCTAAGAAACGGTGGTGATTGAACACCCTATCATAAAAAATTTCTTAGGGCGCACCTTAATGTTTATGTAGTTTTTATTTCCCATCCAATCTGCTGATAAGTTCACGTAATTCTGGATGAATTAAGGGAAAAAACAAAAATCAGCTTGATCCAAAAATTACGTGGCCCATTAACGTCAATCACCAATGTTTCGGTCCACCTGATAATTGGATTTGCTTTAGGTTTTTTAGATAATCTCCTAAAATGATCTAGAAAAAAAGGATGGATTGGGTGAATACAGAATACAAACATCAAGGTGGGCCCCACAGTAAGGGCTGCACCATATTGGGTGAGGCCGGGTCTAACGCAATCCACTCCCCTGCACCAGACAGCAAACAATGGAATTTCTTGACGTGTGAAATTTACCTGGACCCCACCGCTGGTCTATTTCTTATATCTACTGTCCATCCATATTTTTCAAGATCGTCCATTTGCAAACATTAGGCAATTTTGGAAGAAAAAAAAGGCAGTTTAAAAGTAACAGTTTTTTCAGTCCATAGTCCAAAACAGGCTGCTTATGAGAAAATCCATTCGTTTATATTGATGGCACATCTGATTCTCTTGAAATGTGAATTGGTATTTAATTTTCAGATGGGATTGGGCAGCCATGGATCTTCTGCCGGAGTACATGAAAGTCCATTATAATGCACTTCTGAACGTGGTCGAGATATTCGAGGATGAATTGAGTCTGGAAGGGAAATTGTATCGCATACCCTACCTTAAGAAAGCTGTTAGTACTCACAAATCTACTTCTCAAAATTCTCTTAGGGGCATTTGGATCGTAAGTTACTTTAGATAAGTTTCTTATACTATAAGTAGCTTGTCTTAGTTTTTACTCATTCAGCCCAACACCAACGGACTTATCAACCGAAAAGTAAAAAAGTAGGTTTAGTTTCCAACATCATGATCATCCCTTAAGTTTGTTAGGTCCCCCTTACATACACCGTACATCATGTGGGACCATCCTTTGATTTGGACCATTCAATGTGAGGGCCCCACCTTTGATGTGGGCTGTCTATCATATGGAGCCCACCTTGGATGTGGGCCTTTATCATTATGGCCCAACCTTTAATGTGCACCATTCATTATGTGGGGTCTACCTTTGATGTTGGCCATCCATCAAGTGGTGTCCACCCTCGATGTTATTATCCATCATGTGGGATCCGACTTCAATATACACCACCCATCATGCGGAGCCCACCTTTGATGTGGACTATCCATCATGTGGGCCCCACCTCTGATGTTGGTCCATCATGCAGGGCCTGCCTTGTATATGAGCCACTCATCATTATGGTTGACCTTTGATGTGGACCATCCATCATATGGGGCCTACCTTGATGAGGACCGTTCATCATGTGGTGCCTACCTTGATGAGGACCGTTCATCATGTGGGTCCATCTTCATGTGGATCATCCATTATGTACAGCCCACCATTATTAATTGCCTATCATGTGGAGCCCACTTTTGATGTGGGCTATACATCATATGGGACCCACCTTCAATGTGGGTTGCCCATCATGCATGGCTCGCCTTGGAAGTGGGTTATTCATGATTAGGGGCTGACCCTTGAGGTGGACTATCCATCATATGGGAGCAACTTCAATGTCCACTGCCCTATCATGTGGAGTCCATTATGTAGGCCCCACCTTTGAAGTGGGTCATCTATCATACCAGCCTATTTTGGATGTGGGCTTTTTATTATTATAGGCTGACTTTTGATGTGGACCATTCTTACGTGGATGCACATTAATATAAGGTCATCCATCATGTAGCCCACCTTTTTTGTAGACCATCCACTATGTAAGCTCTACCTTCAATGTAGACAGTCCACCATGTAGGGCCCCCTTTGATATGAACCGTGCTAGAGACCTTCCTTTAGTATGGACTTTGAGAGAGAAGTAGAAATGTCAGAAGTTAAAAAGGTAAAAATAATTACTTATTAAGATAAGTAGCTTTTGGAACATTTAGTGACTTTCACAGTGATATTTATCAAGCTGACTTGAGTGAAAAAAAGTAAATTACTTAACAAAAGTTAAAAAGTAACTAATTTGATGATATCCAAACTAACCCTTAGTGGCCATTTTTTTTTTAAAAAAATTTATTTGCAGCGGATGGGGATATTCTTCTGCCAAATCGCAAATGGTTCCTTTGTAATTTGGATGGAAAGAAAGTCGGCAATGTGAGCCGGCTGAATGTGGTTTGAATGTTTCCAACACACCAAATTTGAAAAAAATTTCTTCCATTGACAAACCAAAACCAATAGCAGAACCGATTTGAATTTCATGGCCAGGATTCCACTATAAGTACTGCAAAGCCCTTTCATTTATGGAGTACAATGATACCTAATGTGTGATTCCTAAAGTCTTATTAATAAAAAATTTCAGGACCTTATCTAGAACTACTTTTACCCATCAAAGGATCTTTCATCGATCAGAAAGTTACAATTCATTGAATGGATAGTGTGGCTTGATAGGCATTATGGGTCAGGTGGCCTATACATATTAGAGAATCAGTGTATAGCTTACGATAGGATTTTCTTCTTTATTTTGTGATTGACACTTCTTTTTCCTCTCTCTCTCTCTCTCTCTCTCTCTCTCTCTCTCTCTCTCTCTCTCTCTTGCTCCTAGGCAGTTAGGGAAATGAGTGTTGATTTTTTAGATGTCTTAAATCTGTAAATTCATCGATCTGTCGATGATAGGTTTGATGTCATCGATCAAGCTTTGATGTCATCAAAGTAGGCTCGATGTCATTGAGTATTTCCGAATTTTCTCCAGTTGATTGCTAGACTTACTGGGTGATTTTACGATGCCATCAAAGTTTAAGTTCGATGCTATCGAAGATGACATGTGCAATCGAAGAAAATTTGATTTCCATGTTTTGTCTCTTGACAGTTTTGACATTAGTTCAATACCATCGAAGTGACTTCGATGTCATCGAAGGTTAAGTTTTGATGACATCGAAGTGTGTTCGATGTCATCAAACATTTTTGTAGATTTAAGAATTTGTAGGATTTGTTTCATTTTCCAATTGTGATTCTTCCAAAGGCTATATATTGGGGTATAATCGACATTGGGAGGTATCCAAGGGTTTCTAATTCATTCTATGGTTTCAAGGGTGTAGCCCGAGATGATTCGAGGTTGTTCGGATCGGGTAATCTCTTTACTCTTGTAAATTTCTGCTTTCATAGTGATATTTGTCGCTTTGTGCCGTGGTTTTTTCTCGAAAGAGTTTTTCCATGTTAAAATCGTTGTGTTCTCTTTGTGCTTTCCTTGTGCAATTGGATTACATCACTTGAGTCATTTCTGTGCGCTTCCTCGATCCCCCAACAAGTGGTATCAGAGATAACGTTGGGGCGTAAACTTGAATCTGAAAGTGATTATCAATGGCTGACAATCCTAAGTACGATGTTAAGAAGTACTACGAGAAAAACAATTTTGAATTATGAAAGCTCAAGATGATTGGTCTATAGGATATGATTAAGTCCTTGAGAAGTGACTGGAATCTATGGATGACGATGAATGAAACAAATTAGATAAGAAAGCAAAGACCTCTATTCAATTATACCTGACAGATGAGGTCCTCTACAATGTCATGCGTTAGAAAACTGCGACAAGTTTGTGGACAAAGTTAGAGGACATATTTGCGAAGAAGTTCCTTGGAAATTGCATGCAATTGAAGTTGCAGTTGTTCAACTTTAAGATGGTAAAGGTAGGCGATGTTGAAGTTCACATTAGTAACTTTAATAAGATGATTTGTAAGTTACTGGATATAGAGGAAGTGGTTAAAGATGAAGATCTGGCGTGCATCCTATTGAATTCACTCCTGCCTTCGTATGAGTCTTTCGAAGACACCTTGTGCATTAGTAACACGACCCTTAGTGTCAATACCGTTATCTCAGCCCTTCAAGGAAAGGCGATAAGGAAGAAAAATGGTAGCATGGGGGCCTCCACTTATGCATTGTTTACAAAGGGGCAGAATTCTGAGCAAGACGGTGAAATTTCTCGATTGAGATCCACATCCAGAGGTAAAAGCAAAGGAAAATTAAAGTGCTGGAACTGTGGGATGATGAGGCACATGAAGAATGATTGTAAAATCCTAAACCAAAGATTCTTTGAGCGAGGCTAACACTGCTACATCTAATGAAGAAATAAATGGAAGTGATGTATTGTCGGTGTCTATGGTCGAACACTTACACAATGATCGTAGGGACGAGTATATTCTGGACACAGGGGCTTCATATCACATGACTCATCAAAGTTGGTTCACCAGTTACAGTGAGTACGATGGTGGACATATATTTATGGGTAATGATAATACCTGTAATGTTGTAGTTATTGGTACGGTGTGTATCAAGATGTTTGATGGGATGAAGCGTACCTTGACTGAGGTAAGGCACGTTCCTGATATGAAGAAGTGTTTGATATCTCTTGGTGCACTCGGGTCGATTAGGTGCATATTCACCAGTTTTAATGGGGACCTTAAAGTTTCAAAGGGGGCTCTCGTGATTATGAAAGCACAAATGCACGAAAATCGTTACAGGTTGATCGAGAGAACTTCAAGAGGTGGAGCTGCAACAACTATTGCGGATTTCACCTATGCACATATGTGGCATGCATGTTTAGGTTGCATAAGCGAATAGGGCATGAAGATACTTTCTGACCGAGGTTTAATTTATATTTTTAAAAGTCTTTATTTAAATATATGAGAGCATTATATATATGGTAAATAATCTAAGTTATCTTTTAAAACTTCTAAACATGTATGTAAGGGTATGCTTGATTATGTGCATTTTCATGTATGGGGGCTGTTGGCCGTGGTTTCCACTGGAGGGTCATCATGGTTTGTTACATTTATTAATGAATATTTCCAAAAAGTTTGGGTTTATTTCATAAAATATAAATATGAAGTTTTCACTAA
Organism: Magnolia changhungtana; assembly: GCA_030180095.1. Taxonomy (NCBI): domain Eukaryota; kingdom Viridiplantae; phylum Streptophyta; class Magnoliopsida; order Magnoliales; family Magnoliaceae; genus Magnolia; species Magnolia changhungtana. The sequence goes on from JASAUF010000283.1 coordinate 1,896,121, forward strand.
TTTCAAACAATGAAGGCCATGGTGGAAAGGCAGACAGGGTGAAAGGTAAAAGTTTTAAGGACTGACAATGGTGGCGAATTTACTTTTACTGAATTTAATCAATTTAGTAAGGATGAAGAGATCATAAGGCACAACATAGTGCACAATACGCATGAACAAAGTGGCGTGGCTGAGCGGATGAATCAGACTCTCTTGAAGAGGGCCCGATGCATGATTAGTAATGCTGAGTTGAGCAAGGACTTATGGACCGGGGTCGTTAACATGGCCTACTACTTGGTGAATTGGTTCCCTTCTACGCTGATTGATTGTAAAATTCCAAAAGAAGTATTGAGTGGTCATATGGCTGACTACTTGGATTTTCGTATATTTAGTTGAGAGGCTTACTCTCATGTACCACTAGTTGAGAGAAATAAGCTAGACCAAAGAGCCAGAAAATATATCTTTGTTGGCTATGATGTTGGTGTGAAAAGTTATAGTTTATATGACAAGGTGACACGTAAGATTAATACTAGCCATGACATTAAATTCAACGAAGGCTCCCTATTCCGCAAGAGTTATCAAAAGGAACAAAAGGAACTGGAAAGGTTAGTCGCGAACATTCAGGTTGACTCATGTGATACTCAAGCTGAGACAGATGCGCAGACATAGGTATAAGAGCAAGTGGAGTAGCCACCTGTGAGAAGAAATCCGTCGTGGGATTGCAGGTTACCGGTAAGATACAGAGATGACTTTGATATTGTATATGCTCTTATTACAGATGAGGGGGATTCGTTTACTCTTTATGAGGCTTTTAATGAGCTTGATGTAGAAAAATAGAAGATGACAATTGACGATGAGATGGACTCTTTGTACAAAAATGAGACATGTTGTTGGTGGAGCTTCCAGTTGATCGAAAAGTGATTAGGTGCAAGTTGATCTTCAAAAAGAAACATGATAGATACAAAGCAATGTTGGTAGTGACAGGATACACTCAGAGAGAAGGCATTGACTTCACAGAGATATTCACGTCGGTTATAAAGTTAGTATTTATCAGATTCGTGTTGACAATGGTTGCCCAATACGATCTCGAGCTGAAACAAATGGATATGAAGAATACATTCTTGCACGGGGAATTGGAAGAGAAGATCTACATGAAGCAACCAGAAGGCTACAAAGTTAAAGGGGCAGCGAACAAGGTTTGCAGGTTAAAGAAGTTGTTGTACGGCTTGAAATAGTCACCCAGGCAGTGATGCAAAAAGTTTGATTCTTTCATGTTGAGTCAGAAATTTATTAAGAGTGAGTACAATCACTATATCTATTACGAGACACAGAGTGATGCCAAGTTCCTCATCATAGTATTGTATATTGACGACATGTTGATCGCTAGTCATAACATGTCTGAAATCGATGTACTGAAGACTCAGTTATCAGGGACATTCGAGCTAAAAGATCCGGGGGCTGTAGAGAGGGTTCTCTACATAGATATTCACAAAGACAAGAAGATGAACAGGCTTTGGTTATCTCAGGAAGAATACCTTGAGAATGTATTAATCAAGTGTGGGATGAACAAGGCAAAGCCAGTTATCATTCTGCATGCGGCTCACTTCAAGCTTTCCTCATAATAATGTCCTAAATTAAATGATGAAAAACATGTTATGTCTTATATGCCTTATTCGAATGTTGTGGGCAGTTTAATGTATGACATGGTATCTATAATACCAGATATTTCACATGCTATTGGTGTTGTGAGCAGATACATGTCAAACCCCGGCAAGCAACACTAGGATGCGGTGAAATGACTACTTCGATATATTTAAGGTACAAAGACTACGTCTTAACTTTCGGGAAGACACAAGGCCTTTTTGGAGGAGGTAGAGTGGGAAGAGATAGTAATGGGGAATTCCTATTTGCTTTCGCTTTTGGGTATGGGAGAGGCTGTAATACGAGAGCAGAATTTAGGGCTATTCTGGATGACATTGAGCAGTGTGCCCACCTTGGGTTCTCGAGAGCGGAGATATCCAGTGACTCCAGTACGCCAATTACGGCCCTCGCAAAGGAGGAAAATGGGTCCTGAGCCTTGTGGTACTGGAGGAGAAGGATTGATGCTCTTAAATGCACCTTGGAGGTTCGTATCTCTCATACGCCTAGGGAAGCCAACGTGGTGGCGAATGGGCTAGCCAGGCTGGGGAGTGAGTCCCAGTTGGGGATTATCTTTAGATCCAAGGAGTCCCTATTAACTAACATTAAGGGCAACATGTTCCTAGACAGAGTAGGTTTGGTCTACCTAAGGAAGGGTTAGTCCTCTCAAGATGTAATTTTCTGGTTTCTTTTAGTTGACAGGATAGGTGGGCCACCCCTTTTTATCACTAGCTCGACACGAATTAGCTTTAGCTTTGTATAGCCTTCGGCTCCCGTTGATATGAAATTAAATCTCATTTGAAAAAAAGAAGAAGACAAAGGCTGAATTAGTCGGGTATGTGGATTCAGATTATGCAGGTAATATGGATTCCGGAAAATCTACTTCAGGTTATTCGTTTATACTAGTGGGTGGAGTAATTAGTCAGATGTCGAAGCTTCAGTCTGTAGTAGCTCTTTCCAGAACCGAAGTTAAGTACATGACAATGACATAAGCATTTAAGGAAGGCGTTTGGTTGATTAGTTGGGGCTTCGACAGGAGGCCGCGTCAGTTAATTGTGACAACTTGAGCGCTATTAATTTGGCTAAAAATTCTGTTGATCATTCATGTACTAAACACATTGATGTTTGTCACCATTTATCTAATCGACATGTGCTTGAGGAAGGAGGTGTGACTTTGGAAAAGATTCATACCAGCATGAATTCGGCGGACATGCTCAACAAGGTGGTTCCTACAGAGAAGTTCAAGTTCTGTGTGACTTCTCTGAGCTAGGCGAAGGCGTAAAAGGAAGACGGAGAATGTATGAGAAGTGATGATGGAGCTATGATGTAAGGCAGAGATGAGAGAATAGGACAACAAGCTACACATTTGATGATTGAAGACATGGTCGATATTGTTGTTTTCTAGATGTCTTAAATCTGTAAATTCATCAGTTTGTTAATGACAAGTTTGATGTCATCAAGCAGGCTTCAATGTTATCAAAGTCGGCTCGATGTCATCGAGTATCTTTGGATTTTCTCCAGTTGGTCGTTGGATTAATTGGATGATTTTTTGATGCTATTGTAGAGTGGTCGATGACATCAAAGGGTAAGTTCGATGCCATTGAAGATCTCTTGATGCAATCGAAGAAAATTCAATTTCCATGTTTTGTCTCTAGATAGTTTTAGTGTTAGTTTGATGCCATCGAAGTGGCTTTGATATCATCGAAGGTTAAGTTTCGATGACATCAAAGTGTGTTCGATGTCATCGAATAGTTTTGCACAAATTTTCGTAAAGTTACGAATTTATGGGATTTGTTTCCTTTTCTGATTGTGATTCTTCCAAAAGCTATATATTTCGGTGTAATCGAATTGGGAGGTATCTAAGGGTTTTTAATTCATTCTAGGGTTTCAAGGGTGTAGCTTGGGGTAATTTGAGGTTGTTCAGATTGTGTAATGTTGAGGGTCAAATATTGCATATCAGACCCCAATTATTGCCTGGATTTACAAATATGATACTGTTTAATGGCTCGTTTAATCGTATTTGTGATGCAGAGCGTAATTACGAGCCTAGATCGAAATAAGATGCTAAAAGATGAGATTTAATACTCTGGCATCACCAATGCATGGGACGGGACCTCATGGGATCAATATCAAAGATTCACACACCAAAGATCGAGGAATTCACCACTGTTTCAAACGGTCTGAAAACCAAATTTAATGCAAGATCACGGGTTTCCCACCATCCGTACGGCTCGAGACTTCATACATGGCCGAGGACCATAAATTAACCGTACATGTCAATTTTTCACCATTGAAAACCTGTGGAAGCGGGCCAACGGCAGATCAGCCCCTTAACTCAATAAGTGGGGCCCACCTGGGTTCTGGATATGCTTCAACTTTGGTTTCAACCCCTTAAATGGAGTCATAAAATGAATGGATGGCGCGGATTTTTGATATACATTGCAAGTGGACCGCACATGTATAGCATGTGCATAAACCACATTTGCAGACGGGTGTGCGGTACCGAATCGGGTCTTGCATCAAGTCAAAGTCGGTGTTGACCGACTCTTCAAGCTCAAAATGGAAGTTGCTGTTTCCGTCTGCGAAAACGAAAGAACAGAGAAGCTGCGGTTAGGTTTGTGGGCCACCACCGTGTTTCAAAAGACCAATCCGGACCGTCCATCGGTTTCCCATGAAGCGGCTTATCGCTACCTAGGTGACAGAATTGCAAAAGGTTGAGAAGAACGAAATCCAACCGTTCAAATGTAAGGTGAACGGCAGAAGGAAATCATTAGTGGGCCACACCAAATCTAAGTTGCACCACGTCATACCAGACTGTTTTTTTGAGATGAAATCAATGGACGGAGTGGATTCCTCATACACTTAGAGGAATGGGCCTCACTGACAGCTAACGAAAAAATGGAAGTTTCCATTTTTCCAGCGTCCGCGAACAGAGAGCTCAGATGATTTCAGTGGGCCACCGTCGATCATCATTCGGTCCATCTGGACCGTCCATTCGCTCCAGGACGTCAAATCGACGGGACATAGGTTGTTTTCTAGACTCATGTACAAGCGTGAATGAAAATAATGCCAAATTATTAAATGGACGGTGGGTTTAAAGATCAATGGGTCGCATTTATTTTGAGCAAAAACCGGTCTTCTTTGAACGGTTTTTCGATCAGAACAAAGTGGACGGCACGGATTTTTCATAAAAACAGCTCAATGGGACCCACCGACTTCACAGCGGAAGAAATCCGCAGCCTCTGTTACAGCGTCCGAAAACCGACCGACTTCGGGTCGGTTGCGCGTTCAGATCGGTGATCAGATGGATGATCTGATCCGTTCATCGTGTAGCCCATCCACAAATTGCCCAAGGGACGTTGTCCTTTTGAAAAGAAAGCTAAGGATTGGGAGTTTTGATGCAAGTTTTCCGATTTGCGAAAAAAAGCTTTCATTGCACCGTGAAACGTCAGGCTTTCGGTGCGATTCTTCATCCGATTCCAGCTCTCTTGTCCTGGCAAAGTGACTATAAAGAGAGAGTTAGAAACAAAAGCAAGGGCATCTGACGGCAGAGAGAAAAATAAAACGGAGAGAGAGAGAGAGAGAGAGAGAGAGAGAGAGAGAGAGAGAGAGAGAGAGAGAGAGAGAGAGAGAGAAAGAGAGAGAGAGAGAGAGAACTTTTATGTTTTTATTGTTTTCTCCCCTTTCTGTTGAGTGATCTAGCCAACATGGTTATTAAACCTCTTAGCTAGGCTAAGAGGTGAAGCTTGTGGTATGATGGGATGATTCTACGGCATTCGATTATGTTAGTTGAACTACTTTGATTTTAGTTTTATTATAAGGAATTGCCTGTAGTTTTTTTATGGTTTGTTGTGACTCCCATTACAATAGATCTGCAATGGCTGCAAGTAATTTCTTTTCTTTATTTTGATTATGTGGTTAGGAAGCCCTGTTGCTCACCATCGCCCCTTGGACATGGTTGAGTGATGGAATCCCTCCTAACCTTCATATATCACACTGATTGGTTGTGGATTGGTTTAACTCTGTTGTTTGCTTTGTCTCATGGACATGGTTTTGTGATGGAATCCATTCTAATTTACACCTGTCTCATCTTTTGAAAACTTGATCAAAGGAAGTTCAGATTGTTCTTTAAGCGATATATCTTCCAACTGGATGAAGATGGGACTCGAAGTCCAGTTGAGTTCGTGAATCAAGCATAGATCTCCCTGATCTCTACAAGTGGATCCTCTGAATCCCTAGTTTCTCTCAATTCCTTAAATTTTATATTACTTGTTTTCACCATTATTCCTTCAAATTACACTTGTTTTAGATTTCATCTTATTCTAGTTCTAGTCCTAGTTAGTTTCAGTACGTGCATGGGTTTGGTTCGTGGATTCGACCTCGGTCTTACCGAGTTTTTACTACATCACAACCCTATACTTGGGGAGTGAACATGTAATCTCTCTACTCTTATAATTTTCTACTTTTATAGTGATATTTATCGGTTTGTGCCATGGTTTTTTCCTGAAAGGGTTTTTTCACATTAAAATTGTTGTGTTCTGTTTATGTTTGCTTGGTGCAATTGGATTACATTACTTGATTCATCTCTGTGTGCTTCTGTGGTCCCCCAACAATGAGTTCTTCAATTTCTGACATCAGGATAACATGTTTGGATTATTTATTTATTTTTTGTGAACATGCAGTTCGTGGTTGTAGCCAAAGCCTACTTAGTAGAAGCGAGATGGGCCACCGCAGGGTACGTGCCATCTTTGGAAGAGTATATGAAAAATGCATTATTGAGCAGCGCATACCCCACGCTTACTCTAGCATCTCTGGTTGGGATGGGAGATATTGCAGCAAAAGAGACCTTTGAGTGGGCCATCAATGTACCTAAGGTGGTTAAGGCTATTGGTGTGATTTGCCGACTCAAGGATGATATCACATCAAATGAGGTACCTCACGATTGGATGACAAACACTATACTAATAATGCATGCCTTCTTTTTAACCTACATATTTCAATGTTGATTGAGTGCATAAGGTATTGTCATTCCATTGATTATGGATGTGAAGCACATGCACACGTGATTTTATGAAATAGAAAACACCTTATTATATATATAGTGTGTACTTTGAGTCATGTGATGCAACAACACACAATGACTCGTGAGAATGATGGATCATGAAGATGAATGGCTTTAATCCTGGACAGTGTGGATTACCTTTTTATTCACCTCCCCACCCTCATAAGATGTGCGCAATGGATGGAAAGCCACACATCATATTGAGCTTGGTGTAGAGGGGCAATGGCATTAGTAATTTATAGGTCGTGTTTAACTTTGCATCATAAAAGCCAAGCAATAACATTTTCTACTTTATATGTTAGCCTATTAAGTACGTGAGAGTTAGATTTAGTTTAAGCCTATGTTTTATAAACGAGGAAAAGCAAATAATAATATATAGTAATAGTAATAATGATAATAATAATAATAATAATAATAATAATAATAATAATAATAATAATAATAATAATAATAATAATAATAATAATGTGTGTGTACAGTAGGTCACACCTTTGCTGCCCTTTCACTAAAATGAGGGAAAATGGAAACCTATTGTGCCGTCAAATTCTATGCCTAGACGGGTCTAAATAACTAACCCTTACCGCTCCTACGCCGGACCTGTCCAGAACTAGGTTCCCTCTAGTAAGGAATGGAAGATCAGACGGATCTGTGAAGACTTTGTCCTGCTAGTTGGTGCTACCCATTCCTGCTAAGCTATTAGCCACGTAATTACACTCCCTCGGAATGTGGGCAATTAAGATAGAGGTAGAGCCCCTAATATGATCAAAACACCTTTTCTAGTAGAAGATTTTTATTTTATTTTATTTTATTTTATTTTAAATGTTTAAGAAAGAAAACTTTTATTTTCTAGTAGAAGATTAACCACGGGACTTGAACATCTTTCTTAAATAAATTCACCACTGAAAGCGAGTCACTTTCCACTTCCATCCTATCGAAACCTTGATCCCTACATAACATTAGTCCAGTCACCACTGGTTTGGCCTCGGCTAGGAAGCTGGTTCCGACTCCTTGCCCTTTGGTGAATTCAAAAATGAGGTTTCCTCTCTCGTCTCTACTGACTCCTCCACTCCCAGATGGGCCAGGGTTTCCCCAAGAGGACCTGTCAACGTTCGATTTCAACCACCCTGCCTTAATTAGGCCTTCTCCATTTTACTATTGAGAGGGTCATTTTGGTGTCTGCTTTTGGCGAGATGCCAAGGTCCCTGACCTCATCCCTATTACACTACCGAAAGCCTGACGGAAACAGGAATGAGTTCATAATGAGGAATCCAACTTTTGATCCTTCGAATGGACTGGGCTGCACATATTTGATTTCCCTAAAAAACTTACCCATTTTTGGAGATCCATATTTCCCAGAGGATGAGGGATGGAGGTAGACCTTGAATGGTACCTATGTTGGACTTAATTGAGGCGGAAGTCCACCATTGCGCTACTCTACCTACTACCGTCTGACCGGGAAGGAAGGAAACGTCAAGAACGGAGGAAAAATAGGATCATAGATTGCAAGCCAGATAGCTAGTTGCAAAGAGATGGTCTAGTTATTCCCCCTGGCGAGGGCTACTCAAGCTGCAACAGTTGCAACAATATGTGATGGACACTCCTTTTGTCTTAATATTGATCTCCACTGGGATTGCACTGTGGACCAGTTTCCAAATAAACAACGTAATCTTGGGAGGCACCTTAGCATGTCAAACCCATTTAGACTTCTAGCACCGTCTAGATGAATTATCCTTTATGCTGACCTTGTAGAGAATTTGCCTAACGATTCCTCAGTCTAAATGGGAATATCTTCTCCAATTTGCGTAGAGAGACCCTCCGATAGGACGTGTTGCAGGACCGCATAAGGGAGCATGGGCGGCAGAGTGACATTAGGCAGAATACCATTTGGTCCCAGGATGTCCTTAACTTTCAAATTACGTTGCTCTAGGGGAATCTGGCATGAGATCCATCCCTAAAGGGGGCCCAATCCTGTCTAGTTGGAGGACTACAAATTACAACAACCCTCCCCTAGAAGAATCTGGGAATTTTCTTCCACTAGTTTGAAGAGCTTCGACACTTCTCTCCAGCATGAAGAATCTGACGAACGGCTGTGATGATATGTTGTAGATAAATTATTGATCATGTACTTAGATCTCATGAATACACTCCATTGACTGTTTTCCTTGCTAAAAACTACCGACCATGCCATTTTCATTCTCATTGCTTTCATGACTTCCCTCAACGGTCTGATGTCTAGCCCACCTTCATCTTTCAGAGTACCTATTTTTTTCAACCTACCCAGTGCAGCTTCTTTTTACCTTCTGACCATCCCAGAAGAAATCTGCAAACATCTTTTCCAGGATGTTTACCGTACCTTTTGGCACCTCCATTGCTACCAGCGAATGAATCAGGACACTGCTTAGAATATGCTTTATGAGAGTTGTTTAGCCTGCCTGATTTAGAAGGCGACCTTTCCATCCAGAGATTTTGCGTGAAATCTTATATATTATTCGCTGAAAATGTTTTATTTTTGTTATTCCTTTGATCAAGGGGACCCCTAAGTAAACAAATAATGAAGTGGTTCTGGCTATTCACGTAAGCCTTTCCACAATTATGATACGACCTTCGGTCATCTATGTCGAAAGCAGAAGAGTATTTTTTCATTTGTTAATCTTTAGGCTTGAAACTGCCATGAACTTGTTGAGGAAAGACAGTAAGGCCGATAGAGATCTTCTACTACCATGAACTTGTTGAGGAAAGACAATAAGGTCGATTGCTCGGAAGTGGACATCAGACCCCCTTTCACGAAGTTTGGAAACGTTTCAGGCATTTACATTCTGAAACTCCAGACCTTGAGGAAAAACAAGGGCTTCAGATTTATAAGATTTAAACAGAAAGCAGACCCTACTTCTGCTATGGCAAGGCTTCAAGGCTTCAATCTGATGGCCGATCAATCCTCATTCAACATGCTAACTAGAATAGATCTCCCTGTTTGGAGCATAACCCATCCCCCACACCTCCAATAACCCCCGCAAACCCAATCTCGATCTAACCCCTCCCACCTCCCACCTCTGGGCCAACAGTCACCCCTCCTACATACCATGATCATAACTCTCCTCTTCAGCCACCCAAATAGGGGATAGCCTCCATTCGAGTTCCTCCCTAGATCTTCGACTCCAGGAGGAAAGACCTAGCTCATGCCTTGATAGGCGTTGCTTCTGACCCCACCCTCTCAGTTCCCCTCCTGCTAGATTCATTGAGATCCTCTCCATTTAGCGCATTTGGGGTGGAAGTGGCCAAAGTCTCAGATTGATCCTTCCTCATCTCCTTCTACTCTAGGATGGAAGCTGTAGCTTTTGAGCGAGATGCTCTTCTTCACTAGACTATGGGCTTCTGCTTTGTCTCTACCTGGGGACCCTCGGTAGTCTCCACCAACAAAGCAATTTGGATCCGGATTCAAGGGATTCCTTTCCATGCTTGGAGCAGACCAACTATCGAACAAATTGCAGGTTTTTTCAGAACAGTTGTTGACAACGATCCTATTTCTCTCTCAACTACCTTCTTCATGTTCGCTAGAGTCAAGATACTGCCTTATCCTGGAGTGGCTTTATCTATAGCCCTGAATCTGGAGGTAAAGCGACTATCCTTCCCGATAATTACACCGGTCAAATCATCTCCCCTTCATCAGTCTAGGCCAACTCCTTCCCCTCAGCAGACCAACCTTGTTCATCAACAGCTTTAAACAGAACCCAAAATGCCTCACTCCAATCCCACCCCTCCAAGGATAACAACTCAACCTCACCAGCCAACCCCAGGGCCCATCCCAGATCAATTTGCTACAATTTAGATCACGGATCCACCCTCCTCAGCCAATACAATTCGAAGCCCTGCAGGTGTTCGACGTAATGTTGCAATCACCTACCTATGCCAGGACACCTTCCCCAACACCCATCATACTGCTAAGCCTTAACCCAACAACCACACCCCTATTGCCATCGCCAAATACCCAGCCCCAACCCCACCTATACAAGACTCAATACCATTGGTCATCCTCCCAACCCCTCACCCTAACCCCAACCTCAACCCCCTATACCAATCTCACAACCATTGATACCATCCTAAGACTAACCACCAGCCCTATGCCCAACCATTTTAGCCAAATATCTCCCCCAACAAACCATTCTCATCCCCGACAAATCAATCTCACACCTTTCCTCAGGCTCTTTCTGACCCAGCCACTAACTTATCCCATCCCCCCCGGTCCCAACAGTTGACTTCCCTACCCAACACCATCATCAATTACCCAACATCCAATCTATATCAGCCCATTGACTCCTCCATCCAAATCTCAGATGGCCAAGCTGCTCCTTACCACCGCATCGAGGAAGTGTCTGCCCAAATTATCCAAACAAGGAACAATCACGTTGCAAGCTTCGAGAGGAGGTATTGACCTGATGAAGACCCGATAGACTCAGATAGGAATTGTTTTTCTGATAAGGATGACACTTCATCTCACTACGATTCAGACTCCCAATCTGATCAACCAGGGCCTGTAGCTACTCCGATTTCTCCTTCAACAGATCTAGATCTCTGGGTTGAAATCAAGGGACATCAGGATCATCCTGTACCATTCAGCATCCCTCTCTAGTGCCCATATCTATCAGCAACAACCGAGCTAATTTTTCCCAAAACTAAGCCTGACTGGGCTCTTAGGGGTAAATCCTTCCAACATCACCATTAGATCTACTGGAGGAGAGGGAGGGGGCACCACAATCGGATCTGAGGAAGGGGGTGTTACCTACTTAGATGTTACTACTTGGGTGTGCACTGGACCCTTTAAGGCTACTTGAGTGGGAGACCAGGTCACCCACATGGGATAAAAGTCCTTTAGATCCTCTTCGACATTTCCACAAACACCTATCATGAAAATTTTTATAGGTTTCTCTGGAAGTGGGAAAGACTTCTCCACCCACGTATTGGTGCTTTCTTCCTTAACCCTCTTTGATGGGCGATGTTAATCATCTCGTAATTTATCCATATCGACTAATACATGTTCCATTTTAGCAAGAGAAGAGAATGATCCAGCAATAACCTCCAACCTTCTCACCCTATGTATATAAACCCCAGCTTCAGTGTAGCTTTCACCTTGGCAAAAATTTGGAAAGATTCATCCTTAGTTGCACTATCTACTTCTACCATCTTTTTGAACGTCTGCCCTAACACCTTAATAACTGAGTTAAACCATGCGTGCACTGAAATTCCAAACAATCAAATCCATACCCCCAAGCTCCCAAGTATAGAGTACAGAGTTCAGGCTTCTACTGTACACAATCCCATCGCATTTTGAAGAATCGAGTTAGAAAAGAAGGCTACCATTTCTACTATTAATTTGAAAAGTATAAGAAAACGATGAGGAGCTATACAAGTAAAATCAATCGTGGATGCTCCTAAGAAGGAAGAACTCACAAATTCCCTAAGCATGGGAATAGGGGTTGACTTGTCAGACACAAATCCTACATATGAGGGCCAATGCTAAATCTCTTCTCTTCTTCACTTCTTTGTTTTCCACCCTTTTTTCCCAAAAAGGTATGAGCACACCCTGAAACTATGTTGATTGAAAAATTGGTTGTACATCCAAACAGCAGGCACTACAAAAAAGAGTCATGCCACACCTAACATAATCTATCTATATACAATAGTAAAAACCAAGAACTTGAAAAAGGACTAGACTTATATAGAGACCAGATAGCTTATCTCACTAGGTCACTAAGAACACATGCCACAACTACTCTTGAGCTAGTAGATTTAAACATTAGGAACCATAGTTTCCATGAAGGGCAACAACTTAAGAGCACTGAAGCAACTTCGATGGCTTGAAGATTCTTCGATAGGTGACTCCTCTAGCTGATCATGACCACTGGAAATATAAAGCCTCGAAACTTCTAATAAGAGCAACATCAAACTGGCTAAGACATTCCACGACAAACATCATGAACCGCAGCTCCATGGCATCAACCCTCTAGCCACCAACCCTTTTTTTAACTTGAATAACCTTGTCACATGTGAAAGAGAAGCTGACACTCTTAGACATTCCACCACAAACATCATGAACCCCAGCTCCATGGCATCAACCCTCTAGCCACCAACCTTTTTAAAACTTAAATAACCTTGTCACCTGTGAAAGAGAAGCTGCCACTCACCACAAGAACTCCTTCCCCAAGAAGTCTAATAACATTAGAGCTCTTGAGTTTTATACCTGAATTGCTGATGAAAAGCACCTCCAAAGAAGAACCCAAGTCCCTCACTTCAACCATTGGCAATCTTAAGCCTATTTTCGTCCCACCCATTATTAAATCTCTCTACTCCTTTAGTTCTGTTATCTTTGCCTATAGTTTCTTTATGTAATTTGCTACTTGCTCTAATTGGTCTTTTGCGATAATGATTCCTGCTGATAAACCTCCCCCGCTAGACCATCTCCCCTGGCCCTATGGCAACAACCATTAACCATCTCCTCAAGTCCCCTCCATTTTCAAGGAAAAGGAAGCAACATCAATTGTTGCCGTTATTGAGAGCTTCAAACCCGATGGGAAGGCCCCATTAATTGAATATGCATAGACTTGGGACCGTAGTCGGCTCATCTTGACTAGAACCAGACCTACGCAGTCTAAGAGAAGAGTTCCTCGAATAGCAAAAGGGAGTTCGAAGGAAAAATAAAAACGTTGGTGTTGTTGGGATTCGCTTTCTAATCTGGCTAGCTCATCTACCACTCCATTTGTTTTTCTAGGTGAAAAAGAGATCCTTAAAATAACCTTTCTTCTAATGTGTGAGACTCTAGCCCAGACATACAATAAGACCCACCTCAGGGTGGAATCCTGGTTGAGCAATCCCACCAAGATCTTGGAAACACTCTCCATAACGATTCGTGAAAAACCTCTCACCATGACCATGGAAAGGCCATCCAATAGTGCCCTAGCTTCGGCACTGGAGTTTTTGTCGAACTCGTAGCCTGAGGAGAAGGCAAAGAGAAAGTCCCCACCACTCCCTTTGTAAATACCCTTGCCCCTAACTGCCTGGGGTTCCCTCAAGCTAAGCCATCCACATTTACCCTCACCCAGCTCTCGTTGGGCCTGATCCACCTAACAATCGATGGTCCCTTACCATGTTGGGGGCCAGATTTAATTCCCAAGGTCTGAAGTTCCACTAGCACGAAAGACTATCAGGCTTTGGACAAGGAAATGAGGGGCTAATGAGATGAATCTAATGAAGCACCCTGGAGATTGCGTGGTTCCCATTCATTGGCCTCGCGTCGAATCTGGAACTATTCCTTTTTTGCCAGATTTCCTAAAAGATCAATTAAGGGATCAGCCCTCGTAAAGTTAGGTCTTCCACCCTATTTGTGTAGAGATCTATCCACTCCTCATGTTGGGGAGCTACAAAGATTCCACTCTAGTCGAGAGGGGTATTCAGTGGTCGATTAAAATCACCTCTTCTAGTCACCTCCAAGAAAGATTGAGAGTTGAAGGGAATTGTGGGGTTATTCTGGAGCTTGGGTTAGGATGGAGCCTTGTTTCCCCCAGAAGAGCCCTTTCAAGTGTAGGCATCTGTAACCATAATGATTCTACCATTTATTCTCCTTTGATGGAGGATGCCTTTCGTGGCGTTTGCTTCATCCACAAAGAAATCAGATAAATGCAAATCCTCGGGTATGTCACAGGACTAGATCTTAAGGGATATACACATTTGAGATTTTCTCATATCATCTAAATATTGCTTAAGATCTTCATGAGTGCACTCGAAGGAAAGGTTTCCAATGTAGAACTGAAACCTATTGTTGTTGGTTTTCTATGCTTGACCACCTTCCATTCATGACCCTGAAACCTTCGCTGTGATTTTCTTTAGCTTCTATTATGATGGGGAACGTAATCTATAGATCGACCTCTTATGGAAGGGGCTCAATTCCTCTAGGCTTGCCCGTCATCCAACCAGCTTCGCCGAGAAGATGGAAACTACAAGAGGGAGGAAACCTTAGCGCCGCTCTAGTCCAAAGCAAGAGTGCACCTCAACATCTCATCACCATATCAATGTTGCTCTAGTCTACGAGAGCTCTATGTGGATGCCTTTATTTAACTTGGATCTGACCCAATATCCCACCATCCAATGGTGGGCCTTTTCCATGTTGAGCAAGCATACCTTTGTATCTCTATTTTCTTTCTTGATTGTTTTTATTATTATTATTATTATTATTATTATTATTATTATTATTATTATTATTATTATTATTATTATTTAAAAAATGATTGTTTCTTAATCTATGATAATTAGGCCTGGTATAAAATTTCACATGAAATGGAACATGAGAACCATGTGATCTAGAATTCAAGGGTTTAGGTTATTGGCATTTTCATAATTATTGCTAATCTAAGAGTTTTGTGAAACCTAATGGTTCTACATGGTTGTATGTATCTTTATAAATAATTCTTACAAATGTGCTTACATCTAAATCATTACGGATGAAGAGTCATTGACCAAATTCATTTAAGGGAAGGTACTTATTTCAAACCACATGATCAACGGTCGGATGACTTGATTTATGGATAAAAATCATTCTTAACGGTAAGATTCATGTTGGAGAATAGTTATAGGTAGGGTTGTACATGAGTCAAGCTAGCTCGAAAAGCTCGCTCGACTCAGCTCGGTTTGACTCGGCTTGAAAGGCCGACTCAAGGCTAATCAAGCTTGTTTACTAAAGCTCGAGTTAAGTTTAAGCCAAGTTCGACCATGGTGTATTTCGACTCGAGTTGAAGCTCGAGCTTGAGCTCGACTCAGCTCGAGTAATATATTTTAATAATATATATTATATTAATATTAAATTATATATATATATATAAGTTTAAAAAAAAAAGAAGTTAAAACTTAAAAGTTTTTACTAAAAAATCCTACTCGACCCTACCTGTCCCCATTGCTTGTTCTTTCCCTTACCCTACTGAGGTAAACTCGACTCGACTCGACTCGAACCACTAACTCGACTCAAAAGCTTTGGCAAACAAGCCAAGCTTCAATGTTGAGCTCGAGGCTGAGCTTGAGTTCGAGCTCGAACTCGAGTATAGCATGGACTAATCAAGCCGAGCTTGGCCCACCTCGACTCGACTCGGCTCGATGTACAGCCCTAGTTATAGGTTTAGGATAGTTAGATTGGCATCGTACACATGTACCTATTAAGTTAGATTTCATGGTAACACTCGAGAACTTTTAATACTTGGGTATTGAAAAGTTCAGGGTGTTACAATATACCCCCCCTTAAACATAATTTTATCACCGAAATTTATTTATTTAATCCATTTGCATTGATCCATTATGTTTAATATCTCAATATATTCCTCGTGGGGTAGATGTATATGTCTCGGTGTGCGTGTAATTTGTTACTTGAAAATTGGAATGCTCCTATCTACCCCCTTAAATAAAAATCTCGACCCCGAGATTTGGTAATTGGATTAACCCACTTACCCTTTCCTGATTATGGTTCCGTTGCTAGGATATGAACCCGAGTCCCCACGGTGAAGGTCGGATATCCTAACCAGACTAGACGATAATGGAGATGAAGTTTTAGAGGAAGGTTGATGGAGACCTAAGTGATCTATTTGAAAATTTTTAGAATTTTTAGACGTGTCTTATATTTGTAATTAGTGGTGGTTTGCAACATGTCAGAATTACGTTGAAATAGTTGTAAATTCTGGAATCATTAGGGAAGTCTTTACTCCTATAAGGAAGACTTGTCCTTCCGGGTGTTGTTCCTATCTCAGGATGACTTTTAACTAAGGACAAGTTTTATTCAGAATTTTTAGGGATTTATTATGGGGGTACCTAAATTCATATTTTATAAATTTTACGTCTAACCAAATGTTTCTAATGGGGAACCAAAATATGGGTTTCTAATTTCTCAACTTCGTATTTCTTTGAGAGTTCAATTGAGTATATGTATCTAATTCATATATGTCATAATAGCATAAATTTTATGGTGGTCCACGCCCCTCAAGCCCAGTTAATCTCATTCTCATGCTCTGATACCAACTGTAACATCCCGAATTTTCACGGCTAGAGTTTATACTCGTGCCCGAGAAAATCGGGTGTTATTAATGTAAACTTGAATGTGTTAGAAATTGCACCTTATTTTTTCATTTAGATCACATCCAGATATGTTTTTGAAGGTAACATTCACACGAATAAAATTGACTGGATTGATTATTTCATCAGAGTAAAGAAATTCAATAAATAATCAAATGCCTTCTCAATGGAAGCTTATTACATTAATCGAGTTCGCAACGGAAGTATAAAATTATTTAATAAAACTATCATCGTATTCTTTCAATATGGTCTTCTATAGGGAGATGGTCTTCTAGGTCTTTACGTTGTACATCACCCACATCATCTGTATGGTTAAGAGAGGGTCAATACCCTACTCATAATGATGGTTATCCTTTAAGATTAATAGTAATTCAAGATATTCATAAAAGCAATGTAAAGGTTCTGTGGTCTTATGGCAGAAACCCCCTGCCGGTTGGGTGAAAATAAATGTTAACGGGTCCTCAAGGGACAACCCGGGCTTGGTTGGGGGTGGAGGTGTCTGTAGAAATGACAAGGGCGAATTCTTGTTTGGTTTCGCTTTTGGTTATGGTGTGATGTCCAATATTGGAGCTGAGATTCGTGCGGTTCATGATGGGCTTCTTCAATGTTTGGATAAAGGTTTCTCCAAAATTATGGTCGAGTCAGATTTGGATTTGGTGATTAAGGTCTTCAATGAGGAAGCAAATATTGGTTGGATATGGAATGGTTGGAGAACCATTATGGATAGAATTCAGAATCTTACCTCGGTGGAGTTCAGACACGTGTTCAGGGAGGGTAATGCTTCGGTTGATGCGCTCGCGCGTGTTGGAAGTGTGTCCCAAGTTCATTTTCTTACTTGTTGTAGGGCGGATTTGCCTCAGCAAGTGAGGGGTCTCCTCTTCCTTGACAAGGTCAGTCTCAGGTTGATCAGAGAGAGGAAGAATTAAGGCCTTAACCTCTTTGTTTGTTCCTTTGTTTTGCTTTTTGGGCCACGTGTCCGGGCCTCCTTACGATAGGTCTTTTGTAGGTCATTTTTCCTACGAAGACCCGAATATCTGTAATTTTTGTCCAGTAATGAAAATTTCCTTTTTCCAAAAAAAAAGTCTCGTACTCCACAACTACAAGAGATATCAATGCACAAGCAATCTATATGAGATGCATGCCTAGCAAAGTATTTGTGTTTTATCACACTTAGCGATCACTACAATGTGGAATACGATTATAGTTATCTGACTCGCCCTACATCCCATACTACGGAGATTCGCCGGCGTGTCCCACGTTTAACATGAATTTATGTGGTTATCCTAAGACGAACACAACACATGACCGGGTGAAGCACGCAACCTGAATTGGAGCGACTAATTGTGACATCCAACCCCCAAAAGAAAAGACCGGATTGGAACAACTAAATACGACGTCCAACCCCCAAAAGAAAGAATTGATGTATCATGTATAGATAGCGATTTACATACACCAATTTGTGCACCATCACCCATGAAACATGGAATTACGTGTCGCTCCAGAGCTGCAACCGAAAGCGCATTACGTCCACAGTATTTTTTCGATCACTAGAAGAGGGATCACCAACATAGTACTTGCACTAAAAAGGGGAAATCCATTGAATCATGGGAGTTTAGAAATATCAAGACACATGCCCAAGCCCTTTAAAAATAGATAACACAAGGCCAATAACATAAAGAGAAGAGTGACAATGGTCAACTCAATAAAAGAAGAGTAGCAATGACTAACTCAATAAATAGAAGAGTGACAATGACTGATTCAATAATAAAGAGAGTGTTAATGACCAACCCAATAAACAGACAAGTGGCAGGGCCAACTCAACAAATTTGATAAGGCAAGGGCAAGACTTGTATCCATGGCCCCACATAAATTCAAAAAGATTACTTGTAAATAACATTATACTACAATCTCACAGGAAAATAATTGATGGTAAAACATATAATTGCAGGAAGAATTCAAAGTAACTCGAAGGCATATTAAAGGCAAGATAGAAAAATCTTGAAGGCATGTAAAGGCAAGATGAAACAACAGGATGGCATGTAAGGTAAGGTAAATATAATAAGTTAAATTAATGTAAGCCTAAAGGATAAAACCCTCACCTTTGGTTGTCTGGTCGTCTGCTACCAAGGTTAAATGCCTAGGGACACACCTGGTGGTCAAACTTTATCCTAATTCACCTACTTTAAACGGTTAGGATTAAGATAGGTCTAGGCTTATCCTAATTCACATGATAGCGTTAGATCTAGGCAACTTTCACACCATTGTTGTGGGAAATAGAAAAGATAGAAGGGAAAGAAGAAGAAAAGATTTACCAGTTTGCAAATCATTTAAACCTAGATTCGGAATAGGCAAACTTGACAATTTGTTGCACGTGTGGTAGCTTCTCTCCCTCTTTCTTTTCTTTTCTTTTCTTTTCTTTTCTTTCTCTTTCTTTCTCTTTTCTTTCACTCTTTCTTTCTTTCTGTCTTTCTCTTATTCTCTCTCCCAGTATTGAGAAGGGTAGATGATTGCAGGCTTGTTTGCGTTTGGACATCCCATTGCTTGGCCTGCGAGAGGCTTGGATCGACAGCGTAGGTCTTTGCCACCCTGTTATCTCTAATGTGCTGGAAAGCATCTGCATTTAAATGGCCAACATGTGGGCGGTTACGATCTTTGTTTTGGCCCTAGGATAGTGGTTGTCGTCCAGTGATTGTTCAAGGGAGATGAGTCATGCTCCAATGGTTGTTTTAAATCTGGCCCATCTCCACTCAAAGCAGGGTTTCTGGATGGTCTGAGATGATCATCTGGGACTCCCTGGCCCATGGGTCTGTGGCCTGTGTGATCTCGTAAAGCATTCTTACGCGAATAGGGTTACCACATTCTGCGGAACTTTCGTGAAAGTCGATGGAATGCCGCAGCCTCTGTTTTCCTTTTCTTCTTTTGGACAATGTGGAGGTGGTCGAATCTCTATCATCTTTGATTTGGACGGTTTGGATTTAAGCTGAAAAACTGACTTAAGTTCCCCTACGCGTGAGGAAAACGCGTGATCGGAAGATTTGGTTTTCGGTTCTTGCTGGAGTCTATGGAACCCACTTGTGGTGGTCTTTTTGATGAACCACTCCATTCATGAGCTTCCTCGCTTCGTGTTTACCCATGGGCCTAAATTTGGGGTGGATCCATTGATCGGGTGGCCCACATATGGATCATGGAGATGGGGTAAAGCTCCTTATTGTACCCTATTCTTGGTTGCCGCTGTTTTAATATGAGGAAGAATGTTATTCAATTTGGATTGTTCGGGATAGGTGGGGTCCACTACGAACAGTTTTCATATAATCCACCCCCTTCATCAATTTCACAAGGTTGTGTTAGCTATGGGCCAAAACATGGACGGGATCTGGGTTATGAGTGGGCCACACTATTAATCAACGTGGGTTTTAAGTTCACTGTTGAACCAAGCCATTATGGGGAGTTAGTGACGTGCATGGTAGTGATTGCATTTAACTTCTTGATTTTTGTGAATGGTTGGGTAAAAGTGGAGTCCGTTCTTCATTTTTACAAGGTCATGTTTGGCCATGGGCTCAAATATGGGACACATCTTAGTACTAGGTGGGCCACACATTGTAATCATGTGTTGGTTCTAATTCAACATGAAATCAACCCTTCCACAACAGATTGCTTACGATCTTGGTATATATATGAGTAGGTTATAAGTACAATTCTACCATTTTCTTTAGTCCAGACTTCCGTCGTCTGTATCTCACAACTTCACCCTCTAAACGAGGTGAAATTTGATAGGTGATCATTATTTTACATGCCCCTTCAACTAGTTAAATTTGGGCCCTGATTGATCAAGGATGACAAAGATGCTCCTTTAGTGGCTAACACACTACGTAATTCAAAATAACATTTGTACACCTCTGATTGATAAGTTACTGAGTGCTTTGGACCTAGACCCTAAGATCTTTATGATGATCGGTTTATCATTATGTTCATGTGGCCTGTTTGGCAGATCCAAACATGACAAATGGTGAGATGACTTGTTAAAAATAAGGGGACTTGATGATTAACACTTTGACCATGT
This sequence comes from Magnolia changhungtana, assembly GCA_030180095.1. Classification (NCBI taxonomy): domain Eukaryota; kingdom Viridiplantae; phylum Streptophyta; class Magnoliopsida; order Magnoliales; family Magnoliaceae; genus Magnolia; species Magnolia changhungtana. The sequence continues at coordinate 1,916,961 of JASAUF010000283.1, forward strand.
ATATAGTTTCATAAATGGATGGACATAAAGCGGATTTTTGGAGTGATTAAGGGCAAGACACGTATACCGTTAGATTCGAGTGACTTGTTCACATGTATAAGTTCCTTCGATGGTAATTCTAATGGTAGATTAAGCATATTCATGTGGAGTGAACAAGATGAACGGGTTGAAATCTCGATCTGATAAGTGTACGAACGGATGTAGAGGTCAAGTAACTATTTTACTATGATCTAAGGATTGAAATTTGATGTGTATGGTTAATTTATGATAATTAGGTCTGGTATAAAATTTCACATGAAATGAATCATGAGAACCATGTGATCTAGAATTCAGGGGTTTAAGTTAATGACATTTTTGTAATTATTACTAATCTAAGAGTTTTGTGAAACCTAATAGTTCTGCATGGTTGTATGTACCTTTATAAACAATTCTTACAAAAGGGCTTATATCCAAATCATTACGGATGAAGAGACATTGACCAAATTCATTTAAGGGAAGGTACATATATCAAACCACATGATCAATGGTTGGATGACTTGATTTATGGATAAAAATCATTTTTAACGGTAAAATTCATGTTGGAGAATAGATATAGGTTTAGGATAGTTAGATTGGCATCGTACACATGTACTTATTAAGTTAGATTTCATGGTAACACTCGAGAACTTTCAATACTCAGGTATTGAAAAGTTCGGGGTGTTACACCAGCATTGTTGGAGCCCTACAAACCAATGGGCTATATGACTCAAGCATAGGTCCCACTTGAACAAATGGAAAGACCAAGAAATCCCTAAGGTAAATTTGGATGAGGATTTTGTAATTTATTTCTTTGACAAGGAGGGAGAACCTTTAATATCATATTACAGAGCCATTTCTTTAATGTTCTTAACATTTTTTTAAAAGAAGAAACTCTTTCATATATCAAAACGACTTTACACCTCAGAAAACATTTTGGGTAACCTATCTGAAAAAAAGGACCGAGAGGGCCTATCACGAGGAAAATATAGAAAAACTAACGAAACAAAAGGAGGACTGTCGAAGCGAAGAAAAATAGGATGGGCAGCTCCTACCTCCCCAACGGAGACTGTCTAATAGTGCCCAACCCCACTCTGTTGAGCATAACTAGACCTCGAATATGAGGCAGAGCTGAGAAGCCTGCCAGAAAATGGAGAGGGCCTGTTGATCACTCCCCATATGGGCCAGCCCGTCTGCTGGGGAATTCCCTTCTCTCAGAACATGGTAGAAGGAAAAATACCCTTTACTTTTAATCTTCTTGACCGGGGACACCCAATACCTCCAGCGCCAAGTATCCTAGGGCTTCCCATTCATTAAATCGACGACCATCTTGGAGTCAGATTCAACCAACACCTTGTTCAAGCCCCTATTCATGCAGATGGTTTAGCCGTCCTAGATCACTCTACGCTCTGCAATATTGTTAGAGCCCAACTCATAGCCAATTGTGAAGGCGAATACGAACTGGCCTTTCTTCCCTCTACAAATTCCTCCACCTCTTGTTGGTCCCAGATTGCCTTTGGATGACCCGTCGACATTCAACTTACTCCAACATGCTAGCGGTGGAATTCACTTTACTAGTTTTGTTTCCATTCTTGGAGGGGACAAAGCCTCTCTATCCCCGAGGCCTTAAAAGAGGGAATATTAACCATGGAATTGACCTTGGGCCTGGGTAGGCCTTGGCTCATATTTTTAAACCACCAGGCCACACGACGCATGGTCCTAGATGGTTAGACATTCATGCCATCAAATCTGCCTTCATTCCTGCTTTTCCAAATTTCACAAAGAATGATGTTTGAGGCCAACCCACACAGGATTGCAATGCCGCCCCTAGAATATGGAGTGAGCTACCAACTATATAACCTATCTTCCACTGTTGGATTTTCCATAATTGTGATGCCGAAAATGGTCCCAAAGTGCTGCCAAACAACCCTTGCCAGGTTACTGAAAAAGAAATAGATGGGGGAGGGATTCCTCTGCTGGATGCTAATCCCCTACCGCCTTGCAACAAACATACTTTGACACTAGTCTGATCCCTCTAGACTGAACCCTGCTGTCTGACGGGATCGCTCCTTCTAGAAGCCTCAAAACGAAGCAGGAGATCTTAGGAAGCATTTTAGAATGTCAAACCCAACTCACCCAGATTCTCCTTTGCCCACCAGCTCTATAGGCTTGCCACGCCAATTTCACAGAAAACTCTCCTGACAGCTTAAGGGGTAAAAAATATGAGTCGGTGCCCTTTGAGGTACAAAAACCTCCTCGGAAGATGAAATCAACGTCCCCTTGGGGGAGATAGGTGAAGACCGCTGATGGGGGGAGGACCGAAAGGGCCTAAGAAGTCTCTGACTTTCAAGCTCTATAGGCTCTCGAGAATGGGCCTGGTAACACACTGAACCAATGGACCAAGGCTGGACCAATTTTCGCACCACAAGCTGCACTCCCCCTTGCCCCAGTTGGCATTGAATGGAGTCCTCCTACAACTAAAAGGAGGATCTGATGCTTTTCCACATAGGGGAGGGGGAAGACGAGCCAGCTAGGCCACCTTCTCGCACCTACAAATCTTGCCGGTATTTGGCTCTCATCAGTGCAACCCATGGATTGACATCCTGCCTGAACTTGATCACCCATGCTAGCTTCAACCGGAAGGCCTTCAAGATCTCTTTGAGGGGCCTAATTCCCATCCCACCTTCACTCTTGGGCTTGGAGATCTTGTTCGAGTTGACCCAGTGCAGCTTCTTGTTCCCATTTGACCAGCCCCAGAAGAAATTGGCAAAGTTCTTTTCCATATCCGACAGAACTTTGGGCCGGCATGGGGGAGGCAACCATAGTGTGCACTGAGATACTCCCCAGTACATGCCAGATAAGCGTGGCCCTCCATGCCTGAGATAGACACAGCGCCTTCCAACCGCTAATACGGGCCACTATCTTGTTATGTAGGATCTGAAAATCGGAACTTTTAACCCTACCCTTGGCAATAGGGATACCCAAATAGGTGGCCCTTGAAGTTGACTTTGGGATACCCAGGCAACGCTCAATCGATCTAATCCTAGCATTAGAAAACTTGTCAGTGCGAAGGAACAAGCTTTTGCCACAGTTAACGACCTGACCATAAGCCGATTGGAACAAATCGAGGAAGCTTTTCACCGATCTGAGGGACGAGATTCCTCCGTTCAGGAATAAGAGGGTGTCTTCAGTGTAGAGAAGGTAGGAGATGAGCAGGTAGCCCTGTTTAAGTTTGAATGGGAGGCATGCTCCCCTATCGATAAGTGACTTGAAACCTCTACTGAGGACCTCTGCAGCCAGGATAAGTAGACTTGGGAAAAGCTGATCTCCCTAGCGAAGGCCTCGAGAGGAGTAGAAGAATCCTGCTGCTTCTCTATTAACAAGGACAGAGAACCAGTTATTTAGTCAGCATTTCTCCACCAGCTCAACCCATTTTCACTAAAACCAAAGCCCCTGAGGACTTGCTTGAGAAAATTTTATTCAACTCTGTCATATGGTTTCTCCACATCTAATTTCACCACAATGTTTTCTGTTTAATGTTCCCAACATGGCATACTATAATTCTTTATTCATGGATCGCGAAGTAATCATGATCCTTCATCTACTATAACTGGATGTATGCATCAGATTTCGCAGGGATGTGCGACCCCAAAATGTAGTCCCCTCCATTCCACCTGTCCCTTATCGTCATTCCAGCGTTGCAAAGGAACACTTAAATAGTCCGATTGATTGATCTAAACCATTTCATTCCATCTGCCAAAATAAATCATCCTCAGCTTATGATGAACCATACCAAATGGACGGCTCATTATTGATTCGAAGTCATTTTCCACAAACAATCCTCACCATCAACTTTATGGGCTTTTTATTTACTTATTTATTTTAGGTGGGAGCACATCAACTGAAATTGTACTGATAATTTCCAAAAATAGCAATCTCAACCAAAGAAGATTGGAAGCTCCACAAAAAAGCCAAGATACACTCAGCCATAACCCTAAGAACACTTCATGGACGGCCCAACCAAGTTTGCCCTTTCAACTTAATCTTATGGCCCTGGATCATGACCAATTTATTACCATTTTATAAATTTTATTCTTTTACTCACATGTAAATAAAAAATCAACTTTTTCTTTTTCTCATAATTTTATCGTTTTATCATTTTCTAGATTTTTTTTTTTTCAATAATAAATAACCAAAATGAACAACCAATAATATTTCACTTCTCATAAATGATTGGATGGTTAGATTTATCCAATGGGCAGGTTCCATACGGGCCTTCTCGAATGAATGGCCCAAATCACTTGTCTGTGTGCTCTTGAGTCCCTTATCTCACCTTCATGACCCACCTAACTTGGCTAACAATTTCTTATTTCCAACAATGATATGTGAAGCTCGAGCAAAAGAGAACACACGTTGCTTCGGCCATCCAGTGCTACATGAAGGAGCATGGCACAACATACACAGATACATGCAAGATGTTTCGAGAGGATGCTGCTGGTGCATGGAAAGACGTAAACATGGAATGCATAGAACCCATTCCCGTTCCCAGGGAAGTGATCATGCGGCCACTGAACCTTGTACGTGTGATCGAACTCTTATACCAGCACCGAGACTCATATACAAATTCAGCCGAGGAGACCAAAGAACGTATCACAATGGTGTTGGTAGATCCTATCACTGTTTGAAATTGTAGCTTCTTATATTAGGGTGCATTTGGTTGCCCCAAGTATCATGAAACCAAGTGCAACTAAAAGTACCCTAACACAGCATGCGTTTCTTTTATATGTAGCTACCTTGTAATTGTCCTTCCACCGCATGGATAGAGCACTTGGAAAATTATTTACTATATGTTTGTGAATGCATGGATACCCATGGGTTAGTGTGAACAATTTTGAGATTTTTCTCATAAGCGACCTTTTCTTTTTATTAATGGAACAAAAGAGCGTTACATTTGAACTATTTCTCCAAAACGGACTACTGCTTTCATATGCAGGTTTTCAGCGGCCTTAGATGACAATTCCGTTCTCTTACTGATTCCATGTCATCTATACTATGTTTGGGAATGCATAGATACAATTTACTATATATGTTTGGAAATGTATAGATACCGTCTGATGTTTTCCTATTGTGACCTCTGCTTCAAATCATCCTCGACGGCCTAAAATAAGTAGAAGAAAATGAAGGACGGGTTGGATTTATCACAAGCATCACTAAAGTGTGGCCCTCCTAGATTGAACGGTTGCAAGGTAAAGAGGGACAAGCTGTCACGGCCACTCAATCCAGAAATAGGTTCCCATGATGGCTTGGGGAACATCTGACTCTAAAACGAAGATAAGCGCACCTTAGATAGCACTGCCCAAATGGGCCAAGCTATCTGCAACTGCGTTAGCTTCTCTCCAGATATGAACAATTCTCAACTGAACTTACTGCTTGAGAGCATTGACTTTGGAGAACCCTCGGCTAACGTATAAGGAAATCAGTAACAATTTTGGTGACTCCATCGTAATTTTGGAGAACCCTTAGGTAACGTATAAGGAAAAACCTTCAACCAAGGTCCTTGCTTCTGCTCTAGTATTAGACCCTGGCCCATAGCCACTAGAGAAGTGAAGAGAAACTCGCCTCTTCCGCCTCTGCAGATATGCAAAAAGGATATGCAAATTCCTTTTGGGGCTGGGAGGAGGGAAGGAAGAAGTTACATTGGGCGAGCTGGAAGAAAGTCTCTATGCCTAAAGCAGAGGGGGGTTTGGGGATCAAAAGGCTCAAGGACATTTTGAAGAGTTTTAGATACAAAATGGCTTAGGCTATGAGGTTCGGTAGAGGTGAAACAATCTGTACCTCCTTTGTGTGAGTGAAGTATAGTCACCATCTGTCCAGTTTGGGCGTCAGTTCCGCTTCTCATTCCTATTCTCCGTTCTGGAATAGCATGAGGAAACTCTTCCTTTAGAAGAACATGCACGATGGATGGTGGGAAAGAGAGATTGTGACTTTTGGAAAGAGGATTTGACATGGCTAGGCCCTCTTGCCTCTTGGTGCATGCATCGGATTCTTCAGTCCCTCATAAACCTTAAAGTCAAAGACTATCTAGGCCCCTCACTACGTGAAAAATGGAAAAAAAAAATGACGGATTTAGAGACGGTTCTGGACTGTCTCTAAAATTTCTTGGTTTAAAGACGCTTTAGAGACGGCCATAAACCGTCTTTAAACTTTTAGACGGCTCTTGACCGTCCTTAATATTGTCTTAAAAATTTGAACGTCCACAAATCATTTAAGACAGTAAAAAACCGTTGTTAATTGCAGAAAAAAAAAAACGGTCATCGACCGTCTGGAAAAGAGACCGTCTCTGACCGTCTTATATGCGACCATTTGAGACGGTCAAAGACCGTCCATATTAGAGACGGTCATTGGCCGTCTCTTATTGGTAATCTGAGACTGTCAAAGACCGTCTCAATTAGAGACGGTCATTGGCCGTCTTTTACTGGTAATCTGAGACTGTTAAAGACCATCTCTATTAGAGACGGTCCTTAGCCATCTTATAGCCCTGTCAAAGACCGTCTTTATTAGAGACTGTCAAAGACCGTCTCTATTAGAGATGGTCCTAAACCGTCTCTAATGCTCATGTTAAAAGTTTAAAACCAAAAAAACTGTTGATAATTTTGAAAAAAAAAAAGATTTCAATATAAAAAATGATATTTTGAAAAAGAAAATTTTAAAAATTAAACAAAATTGTGAAAAAAATTGACAAATTTTAAAAAAATATATTTAAAAAAAAAAAAGAAAACTAGATTTTGTATTTTGACAAGAAAAATTGAAAAGTTACATAACAAAAGTGAGATTAAAAAAACAATATTTTGAAAAAGAAAAATTAAAAAATTAAACAAAATTGTGAAAAAATTGATAAATTTTAAAAAAATATATATTTTAAAAAAGAAAACTAGATTTTGTATTTTGACAAGAAAAATTGAAAAGTTAGATAACAAAAGTGAGATTTCGATAAAAAAAAATGATATTTTGAAAAAGAAAATTTAAAAAATAAAACAAATTTGTGAAAAAAAATTGACAAATTGTAAAAAAATATATTTTTTAAAAAAGAAAACTAGATTTTGTATTTTGACAAGAAAAATTGAAAAGTTAGATAACAAAAGTGAGATTTTGATGATGTGTTGTATATCCTTGCCGCCCATACGTTTCTCCAACCCATTTTTGGGCCGGGTATAAAAAATTGTGTAGATTTAAATCTTAAGTGGACCGCACCACTGGAAAGAATGATAATATAGTACCTCGCCATTAAAAATTATAAAGAGCCCATCGTATTATTTTAGTAATGTTTATTTGCAATCCAACTTGTTGATAATGTAAAGAAGATCTAGATGAAGGTAAACTACAAAGATCAAATTAATCCAAAACTTTTGTGGCCTTCCGAAGGTTTTTAATGGTTATTCATCATTGTTTTGATTGGTATGGCCCACCTAAGATTATTGAGTTCTTATGATTTGAAATCACATCCTAAAATATGATGAAAAATAAATGGATGGTGTCGATATACAGAAAATATATCAAGGTGGGCCCTACACAATTAGAGTAACACCCATGAAAGAGTTACCTAAATAGTGAAATGGTACTATAAGGTCACCTCATGGGAACTAATTCCTATGGGGTTAATCTGTGTGGGCCCCACCATGATGTGTGTAGAACATCAACACCATGCATTTGATGTGTCTCATTTAAGTCCAAAAATCAGTCATATACGAAACTCACGTGGGCCATAACATCTAAAACTATGTGAAGACATCCCTAAAACATATAAAAGCATTTGGTAGGGCCCACATGAGTTTTGGATGTATATGAAACTTGTTCTGACTCCTCATCCAAGTGGGACACACATAATGAATGGGCTGGATTTATGAACCACATCTAGGTGGGCCCAATAAATGATTATGAATGTTTTAATTTGGGGGGGGGGGGGTTAACCCTCTCAACTATAGTATGTGGTGTGGCCCACCCAAGTCATGGATTGACTTTATTTTTAAGGTCGTGGTCCACCATGGAATGGTGCATCTAACTGACGGGGCAGATCCAAAGTTCAAGTGGACCCACCATGGAAAAGAGTGGGATAGTGACACCCACTATTGAAACCTCCTTAGGGCTCGCCGTGATGTTTATTTGAGATCCAACCTATTTATAAGTTAATACAGACATGGAATAAGGGAAAACATATATATTAGCTTGGTTGAAAACTTCTACTGCCCAAAGTAAGGTTTTAATGGTAGACATTCAATCCTCACTGTTTTTTTTTTTTTTTTTTTGATGGGGTACACTCGAACTTTGAATCTGCCTCATACTTTGGCTCAATCATAAGAAGTTTTTAATGTTGGATATTCAATCAACACCATTTCATGTGGTGTGGTCCAAATACTTGGATGAATAGGAAAAAAAAATTTCATATTGATCCGAAACTTTTGTGACCCCGAAAGGGTTTCAATACACATTGCATCCTACCCTGCCGTATCCAGTTAGCAATGACACAGTGAATGTATTTGGTTTATCCACACTGTCAATCCATTTTTCCAGATCATTTTAGTGGTTAAGCCCAAAATTAAAGCATATCCAAAGCTCAAGTGGACCATACCACAGGAAACTGCAGGAATAATAATTTCCACCGTTGAAATCTTCCTATGGCCTACAATGATTTTTATTTGTCATCCAACCTGTTCAATAGATCACAAATACATGGATGAAGGGAAAACTAAAATATCAACTTGATCCAAAACTTTAGTGGCCTCCCAAAATTTTTCAATGGTAGATGTTCAGTTTATACTATTTCCTATGATGTGGTCCACTTCAGATTTTTATAGGCTTCATTTTTAAGCTTATGTAATAAAATTATATGTTAAAATGGATGGATGGAGTGGATAAAATTATATGTTAAAATGGATGGATGGAGTGGATAACAATTAACAAAGTTTGAGAAAAATTGAGATGTTGAAAAAAAAAAAAACCAGTGATTTAATAAAAATCTAGATTTTGAAAAAAAAAATAATAATTTAAGAACTTTGAATAAAGTTGATAATTTGTAAAATTAATTAGAATGATAATATAGTACCTCGCCATTAAAAATTATAAAGAGCCCATTGTATTATTTTAGTAATGTTTATTTGCAATCCAACTTGTTGATAATGTAAAAAAGATCTAGATGAAGGTAAACTACAAAGATCAAATTGATCCAAAACTTTTGTGGCCTTAAAAAGGTTTTTAATAGTTATTCATCATTGTTTTGATTGGTATATATGGCCCACCTGAGATTATTGAGTTCTTATGATTTGAAATCACATCCTAAAATATGTTGGAAAAATATATGGATGGTGTCGATATACAGAAAATATATCAAGGTGGCCCCTACACGGTTAGAGTAACACCCACGAAGGAGTTACCTAAATAGTGAAATGGTACTATAAGTTCACCTCATTTTAGGCCCACCATGATGTGTGTAGAACATCAACACCATGCATTTGATGTGTCCCCTTCAAGTTATGAGATATCTTAAAAATCATCCGTATACGAAACTCAAGTGGGCCATACCATGTAAAACCATGTGAAGTCATCCAAGAAAAATATAAAATCACTTGGTGGGGCCCACATTAGTTTTGAATGCGGTTGAAACTTGGACTGACCCCTCATCCAAGTGGGACACACATAATGAGTGGGTTGGATATGTGAATCACATTTAGGCAGGCCCAATAAATGATTATGAATGTTTTAAGGAAACCCCTCTTCACTACATATAGGTGAGTTGCTCATTACCCTTACTAGAGTAAACTCTGTGGGATCCATTGTTATTTATTTATTTTATCCACTCCATTCATCCATATTAACAGATAATTTGAGGTCTAAAAAATAAAAAGGAAGCATATACAAAGCTCAAGTGGACCACACCACAAGAAATAGTGTGATTGAACCTCTACCATTGAAAAATTCTTAGAGGCCATAGAAGTTTTGGATCAAACTGATGTTTGTGTTTTCTCTTCATTCATATCTTTTTGATATTATGAACAGGTTGGATGACAAATAAACGTTACTGTGGGCCCAAGGTATCAATGGTGGAAATCATTATTCCACACTGTTTGGTGTGGCATGGTCCACTTGAGCTTTGGATTTACTGAAAATTTTGGATTAACTCACACCATTCATCCATTTTTCGAGATCATTTTAGAAAATTATCCAAAAAATGAATCATATCCAAAGATTAAATGGACCATACCACAAATACTAGCGGGGGTGATATTTAATGGTGAATTTTCACCATTAAAAAATTCGTAAGGCCCACCGTAACATTTATTTTCCATCCAATCTGTTCATAAGGTCACAAAGACCTGGATGAAGAGGAAAAACAAATTTCTTATTGATCCAAAACTTTTGTGACCCCAAAAGGGTTTCAATGGTAGATGTTCAATCCCCACTGCTTTTGATCGTGTGGTCCACTTGATAGTTAGATTTGTCTTATTTTTTCGCCTGAAGCCTTACGATGAGCTCACCATATAGATGGACGGTTTGGATATAACACATACCTCATGATGGGACCCACAGAACTTGCTGACGTCACCCAGGCCATTCCCATATGCCATATCAACGGACGCGGATTAGTTACCCACGGGAGACTTGATACTGAAGTGACGTCACTAAGTTCTGTGGGCCCAACTATGTTTTATGTTTTGTATCCACACCGTCCATCCACTTGGAGAGATCATATTAAGGGATGATTTAAAGAATGAGTGAGATCAAAATCTCGTGTGGACCCCACCACAGAAAACAGTGGAGAGAGTGGCTCCCACCATTAAAAAGTTCTAAGGTCCACGAAAGTTTCAGATCAAGCTGATATTTTTGTTTTCCCTTCTTCTATGTATTCTCCAACACATGAACAGGTTAGATCTAAAAATAACATCATGATGGACCTTTGGAAGGTTTCAACGGTAGGCATCACTCTCCCCACTATTTCCTGTGGTGTGGTCCACTCTAGCCTTGGATCTGCATCATGCTTTGGTCCATACCCTAAAATGATCTCTAAAAATGTATGAACGGTGTGGATACAAAACATCCATCATGGTGGGGCTCACATAACTTGGTGACATCAACCTGTCAGTAGCTAATCCGCGTCCGATATCAACAGGGATGGTTAGGGCGCCGGCCTTAACCACTCCCTCTCCCTCTCTCCCTCTGCCTCTACCTCTCCACTCGATCTCTCTCACCCTCTCTACTCTTCAACCCTCCCCTGTCCCTCTCCACCCGATCTTTCTCTCCCTCTCCACTCTTTAACCCTCCCCTCTCCCTCTCCGCTCGATCTACCGTTCCCTCTCTCTCTCTCTCTCTCTCTCTCTCTCTCCCTCTTTTATTTTCTTATTTTCTTTGGTTCAGCACATCAAGGAGCATTCTGCAACATCAGGTATCTCTCTCTCTCTCTCTCTCTCTCTCTCTCCCCTTATCTATTCATATCAATTTGGGCATTTTTTTTAGCATTTTTAATCCTTAAAGTAGCATTGTGCAATGATTTGTGTATTGAAAAATTTTGAGTTTCGAATCCCTAATTAGGGATTTGTAATGTGATTCCCTAATTGTCGAATATAGATTAAAAAAGTGAAAATCCCTAATTAGGGATTCAAAATTCAAAACTCTTAATTAGGGTGTTCGGGCATCAGATTTGGGTGATCTATAGCCTGTTGAAAAGTGGACCTGATGGGCTAACTGATGGGCTTTTAGGGACAAATTCCTAGTGGTTAAGGAGATGTGGGCCCATGAGTTGCAGATTCCTTGTGCAACAGCCAACCGATCATGCACACTGTCTGGTATTTTGATCATAACTCCATGCCTGTAGATCAGATTGTTGTGATGGTATGCTCGTTGGAAAGACAATTGCTTGGGCTACAAAATGAATGTACGGAAATTTCTAGGATTTTTTCTGTTAGCTGCTATTCTTGATACCTTCTCCATTAACTCCTACTTTTGAATCTGATTCGATACATTCAGAATTACTCAAGAGATTAACATGTTGTAAGTTAGCATTCAATCTGCTGTGAGTGTTGGAAGAAGACTGCACCTGTCAGCAGACGGCTTTTGGTCCTACATATGTTGTAATTTAGCATTCAATCTGCTGTGAGTGTTAAAAGATGAAGAAGGATTTTTTCTATTAGCTTTATAACTCAGGTTGTTCAAGATAGTATTAGCTTATGTGTGACTGCAACATAGAAGATTCTGTAAAAAGCTATTCATATGGTGGGAGTGGAACCCTCTCACTCTTTATACTGATGAGGCCAGTCAGGTCATCAAGTGGACCACACATGTACAAAAGAAATGGATGGTTAGAAAAATTAACCAAAGATTCACATTGAAGTGCATGTGCAGCCCACCTGATGGATACAGGGAAATTTCTTGACCCACGGAACCAATGTTCCAAAATCTCAGTACTTGTGTCAGAATTGGCCAGCCAGAAAAAAGATGGAAATCAGGGTGTGTCAACAGGCCCAAAAACTAAAATGAATTAGTGTGCATTAGCCATATCATTGCCAACATCATCACATCAATGTGATATTTTATAAATATTTTTAGAATTACAAAAATTTTACTAAGTTCACATGGAACTTCTTCAGTTCTTGAATCATCTGCATTTACGAAGCAAAGCTTTTTAAGAATTTAAAGTCCCATCAATATGCTATATTTTTATCTTCTCTTTCACTTGCACCTCAATTCAATGCACTGATCTAAAAAAAGCATTTAAAAACAACCACACACACACACACACAGATATAACTTGCTTGATGGTTTTCTTCTTTCCATCGCTTTTCTTTCGACATAAACAATCACCCTCTTATCTTAAAAGAACAAGCTTGGAGCTGTTTGATGCTAGGTTTAAGTCGTTGTTCTACTTTAGCTAGATTAGAGAAGTGTGCCAAAAACTGAGATTTAAACCTTCCTACCTTGTAGTAGCAGAGTAAGAGACAAAAATCACAAGCCTAAATAATGCTCCACTAGGTTAAATGGGTTCCAAAAGATCCGACGCTGGAATCAAAATCAACGATGGAACTAATACAACTAGCCCATTTCAATTTAAAACAATGGCCTACCACATCTAATTGCAGGATCCTCTACGTCCTACTCGGTTAGCACTGCCTTGTTTTTGAATATTTGGTTTTGTAAGGATATGGTCTATTCTAAGATCTTGCTTATGGTCTGCATTTGAATCTCTTTCGTAATTCTATGGACCATTCGGATGGTTTAATAGCTACATATGAGGATTGATGAACCATTACCAGTATTTATACTGTGAAAAACTAACATAGAGTATGCTTCTATATTTATTAATGAAAAATATGACAAGGGAAGCAGGTAACATGAAATAATGGGTAAAAAAATTCACTGATGATAAGTGTTACTGATTGCAGTCTGTTCACAAATGGATGGTTTGTCACATTTATTTTTCATGCTTACATAATGGGATACCAAAGGTCATATGTTTTTCACTCATATTACATGCACAATAAGCTTGAGCTTATGTAGAATATTTTAGGGTGCATTTGGAATTTCCTGTTCTCACACATGATTCACTATCATCCAAACACATGTGAGGTATGTTTAGTGTCTCCCAGAACACACTCTCCTCTGATTAAGGTGGGGCCCATGGTCACGGCCTAACCAAATTTGGTGTTTCCCCAACTTCCCTGACCAAATCAGCTCCTGAAAATGAAGTGGAAAATCTGTAAAAGGGAATTGAAGTAGCTAATGCTACTATGCTGATGCCCCAAGGCAGTTTTCTCCAAACACATCTTGTAAATAGAACCTTATTGGCTTAGTAGTTCTGCTGAGTGCGATTTTGGAAATTCAATGAAATGTTGCCTTAAAGATACCCAGATGGAGACCCTTAAAAAACACTACTCAGATGGAGAAAATCTTTTTGGGGTTGTTGTGTAACAACCCGAAATTTTGAGTGCGAGTTTACCTGTATGTAAGAATGTACGATTACACTTTTGCACTTGTTCAACTATACACATATAGATCCATTAATATTTATGTAGTTTAACTTAAATCTCAACCATAGAAAGTAATTTTCACCCCTAGATTACGTCAACTGACTATTGATTAATAGGATAAACCCCTGAATACCATAGTATTCTCTCACCCGTTCATCAAACCGACTGTTAAGTTAACTATTTACCACTAGATGAGGATATCTAACCGACCACTTTGAATTTGTACCACTTGATCAAAGTAAAGTAACTACTAGATTTTCATATCCACTCGTATACACGTCAAATTAACATTCTAATTCGTTCACCTTATTTGTCAATTATGAAGATGCTTAATTTACCGTCAAAATCATGATCTACGTATTTTACACCTGTGAACCAATAACTTGAATATAACATTATACATTTCTAACATAGATCGCATTCAAAAACTACTTTATACGTATCCATTTACAAAAATGACCGTACAATAACCCATAAATATGATTAACATTTTAACCATATAATTATTTAAAATTTAGACCATCAATTGATCATCCATCACAGTCAGATCTGTCAACTGGGCCATCTAAATATTTAAATGAACCATTCATTAGGTAGATCATAAGGTATACATCAAAACTACTGGTTAATGTTTACATAGGATGTTGATAGACATTGTTTTGAGTTATAAATAGACGTAAGCCGTTAAATAGGCATCTTGGTAATCCCCAAGAGATCAAGGCCCAAACTTAGTCTGTTTGTAGAGCACGTAAAATGGTAATCTTTGGTAAAGTTTCACTCTAAATAAATGGTTTGAATAGAAAATATTTAAGTTTGAAAATATTTAGAAATATGATATAAGACTCATCCGTCTCCACGTACAGCTACAACGTTTTAAGAAGCTTAGCAAACCATGTTTCTTCAAAACTACACTAGCTATCGTCCACCTAGTCCAATATCAATCCATCCTTCACCGTCCACCATCTGTTAAGCCAACATATGTATGATCTGGGCCATTCACCTACTAGCCAAGAAGTCGTCAACAATCCATATTAAATCTTGAGAGTTTCCTGTCCTATCATATAGATCACCGGAATATTATATTTGTCTCATCCTTCAGCCCATAATGTAACATGATATAATCAAGTGGATGGGCAGAGTAGATTTCTCATAAGCAACATGATGGACCTCACATATCAATGAAAATTAAAATTGTAACAACTCCAATTTGTACGTTCCTTACATTTTGAAATTTGAAAATTTAGTTTTTTTTTTTAAAAAAAAGAGATCAAACTGGTTGCAACCTCCTTTATCGTTATCTTATCCATCTTATCCGAGCAACTCTCTTTTTCTTATAAAGATGGACATTTCTCACCGATCAAAAATAGTAAAAAAACAATAAGAAAAAGAAAAAAAATATAAAATGAGAGAAATTAGTGAAAGAACGGCTTGCACAGGTTAATATTTATTTTATTTTTTAGATTGTTATTTTTAATATGTTATTATGCTTTGGGTTTTTGTAATGGACGATGTAGATCTACCATGGGTGCAATGCATGTACACATACATCAATATGTGCACATATGCACAATGCACCTTGGAACACTTTACGTATGTAACAATAATTAAAAGGAAACACGTAAGTTCTTTTTGTTTATTTTACTTGAATTACATATGGAGTTATTTTACATATACGGCCCGATCAATTCCGTCCATTAGGTTTCAAGGACCAAAATATGAGTAAGCTTTTGGTAAGCCACAATATGCAAAATAGAATTCATTAGATAGTCACCGTTGGAATATCCATCGGGGCCGCAGGGAGTTCCGATGGAGATACCAATGATTTTGTCCATTAAAATATAATTGGATGAACCAATGAGCAAATTGAATCTGACATAGAAAGTTATGAGGGTTCAAAATAAGAAATATATATGTTTTAATGGTAGAAGAATGGTTAGTGTTGATTCATGACAGTATGATCCATCAGAATAACGAATCTACCTCATTTTTCTACCAATGCCCTAAAACTATGTTAGTAAAGTGGTGAATGGAATAGATCTTATGTATGGGTCATCATGACAAAAGTGTAGCAATATGGAGTGGGTGTAAAAAAAACACTCCAGCGTGCAAAAGTGAAATTGGGTTATTTACGCTATCGTAATTAGTCTGGATTTATGGACATTATATGCGGGGCTTTCTTGATGCATGTATCAAATCCGTACCATCTAATAATCTTGTCACTAATTAAAAGTCTTGGGGTTGAAAATTTTATTCGAAAGAAAACTCATGTGGATCACATCGCCTTAAACTGTGAAAATTAAATGGGCACCTTCGAATATTCTTGTGGGCCACAAAAGTGTTATTTCGAGTAGATTTTTAGGCTCGTCCTTTATGAGGAGATTACCTATCTTATT
This sequence comes from Magnolia changhungtana, assembly GCA_030180095.1. Lineage (NCBI taxonomy): Eukaryota > Viridiplantae > Streptophyta > Magnoliopsida > Magnoliales > Magnoliaceae > Magnolia > Magnolia changhungtana. The sequence continues at coordinate 1,933,381 of JASAUF010000283.1, forward strand.
CATGGTTTAGATTTTTATGGGACCTATTAAAAAAATTAATTAAATAAATAAGTACAAAAAATAAAGTTTGATTGTCAGCGTTCAAACCAAGTGCGGCTTTTAACGTTATAAACCATCTTCGGTCATCAGATTGTGGACTCACAGTGATGTATACATTGTATCCAATCCATCCATTTGATTTGGAAGATTATTATAGGTTAAGAGTATAAATTTAAGACATATCTAAAATGTGTGTGACCCATAAAGAAAGAAAATAATAGTAGTTGTACAATAATCGTTTACGTTATTACAGGTCCCACATATTTCAGATTAGATTAAAAATTTTTCTCAAAGGTCAATATAGCAATGGTAACCATATAATCAATCCAGATCCCTATAAGTAGGACCTATATAAAAAAATGTGTGTTAGATATATATAATATAATGTAACTCTACCTTCTGATGCACGGTAAAACTTATATAAGTTGCATGCATGTTTAGGACAAAATATACATAGGCTAAATTATGTATCATTATGACATGCTATTAGAAGATCCAAGCTATCCATGTGGTGGTTCATCTTATAAGATATCTAGTGTGTCTTTTGAGCCGAGATAGATAGGATGAACCCTATATATTACGTATGTTACTCGAGTATTACTCCCATGTAAGACCTTAATTAATAATCAAAACAAATCAAATACTTTATGAGTTTAATATATATATTTTTAATATTATGGTGTACTGCATGTGGATTATTTATAGGTATTTTATGATCCAGCTCCCATAGGATTCCTCTCTAAATCATCGGGTGAGTAATCCCAACATGTTTCCTCTCCATATGATTAAAATAATTTGTTGTTGTGAATGACTTGATTAAATTGTTTATAAAGCGATTAGTCTTTGAGATATTCTTGGATTATGAACATGTGAAAGGCCTCTCATAAAGGCGAGATGTATTTATTTGTTGATATGATTCTTGTTGCATCAAACATTTATGCATGGCATCATTAATACTCTTGTGCGATTACCTGGGGACAACCCATTGTACCCACTAGAAGCCCACTATATGTGGAAGCACTTGATGGGGGGGATGCGGGCCTTGCCCATGCCTACCAACGGTAGAAGCCTGCCAAGTGCAGATGTGGGTTGTCGATATCCAACTTAAGCAAGTGGATGGTTTCTATTTATACCCACTTGATGCATCATCACTATCATTCATAGCATACGCTTTAATTATTTGCATTGTATTTCAGATTTTTATACCTTACTTGTATGTATTTTTTTAATTGTACTGTGCACGAACCATGATGGGTTCACTCACTGGGCCTGGCCAGCTGACGATTTATTGATGGAAAAACTGTACAGATGGAATTGAAGCAGATAGAACTACTCAAGAGCAAGAATATGAAGCCAAACCAGTGGATGATCCACAGGATCAGTGGCCGTATTTAACTGAAGACGAGTTTACGTCGTTGGACTAGTAGAATAATTAAATGAGACATCTGTTTCCTATTATTATTTTATTTCTGTTTTAGAATGATTTTAAATTTTAAGTTTATTTTATTTTTTTGTTAAATGAAATTTCGAATGAGTAGACTCGATGATTCCTGATGTGGTTTTGAATATATGATGATGGAAATTATAGAAAGATAATACAAACATGGATGAATGGATGCTAAAATTGGATGTGAACTTAAGATTTATTAAATTGTGCTTCTAAATAATTGTACGGAGAATGAATTAAGTACACTCGGATTAATACGTGTCATGAAATTTGAAACTCAGTGCGAGGGTGCACACTCTGTATCCGAATTTCGGGGCGTGACATGTTGTGTTGCCAGTCTGTCTTTGACAGTACAAAAGAGATGCTATGCCCCACTGATGTAACTAAAGCATCATTTCTTGCAGGAGATGTGAAAGTTCAATACTGTCATGTCTAGTCATTACATTTTAGTACGTTGTACTTGTTATGGTTGTGATTCTCTAACTAGGTATTTCTGTCAAATACAAAGTGGTGGGCTGGATTAGCGGTAATGGCGAGCGGATTGTTGCACGTGCCAAGTCGAAGCAACTAGCTATGAGAGGTTAGCTGTCTGAACTTGTGTGGCAACCTAAAATCATTTAACTAGCTTTCTACTCAGGCTAACGGAACATTTATATGCTCGAAGAACAACAATGCAGAGTAGATAATTCCTAGACATTATAATTTGGAAAGAGAATCAGGCATGGACCACTCATCTGCTGGGCCACATACACTGTTGAATATGGACCTTAGGCCATTTTCTCTGGTTGTCAATTTCTCTCATGCATGTTTGGTCCCCCGGATGAATGGATTGACCTATTTTTAGGCTCGTGCATCTTAGTGGGGCCCTGGTGAATGGCGTCGGCATACATGTGCCATTTGTGGGAGGGTAGGATTTTGGTGGCTACTCTTGCAAGTACTGCAGGCCCATAGCATCATCTTGGGAAATTTAACTTGAGCACAATGCACTAATTTCCTCATTTGGTGTGCTCCTCAGAACTTGGACATGCAGCACAAATACAGTGATCCATGATCCAGAGTCCATTAGATGGTTCCCCTGGATGGATCAGAATTCATAAATCAGTTAATTGCTTGAATTGAAAGTTCGTACCACTGATTGGACCTTTACATTCAATGCTGACCATTTTCTGCACTATTTACACCATTAAAAAAGCATTTACTCTCTATACACTATCTGTAGATTGACAATCTGATGGCTAAAATAGCCCAATTAGCATGCATGTGCATGCATGCATGTGTATATTATGTACGTATATATGTACATATGCGGTCTATCCATGATTGGACCTACACAATGAATAGTTCGTATCATGGACTATTGTGCCCCCATTTCCAATTCTTGTTTACACAGGTTCATGGTGCATGGCTAGAGATTACCTTTTAAGTATTATCTTATGTTAGAATCCTATTATTGTTTTTGGTTGTGCAACGTCTATGGTGAGCCCATACCAGTGAAAGAACTTGCTGACCGCATTGCTAGTTATGTGCATCTGTGCGCGCTCTATTGGTGGCTAAGGTTAGGAAAATAGGCTCTTAGAAGACGATGTTTTGTATGTTGTGGTAATACCTTCAATATGTGGTTTTCTCAAATGCAAGAATGAATTGGTGGTGTAGACCTTTCGGATGTGGAGTAATTCTTGGAGGATATGATAGAGATGGATCTCAGCTATACATGGTCGAACCATCTGGAGTTTCCTATGTAAGTTGATTCCTTTGTGAATGCTTCCAATGTTTAGGCAGGAAAAATGTCAATGGGACTAGCTTGGGTCCCATTTCTAGGGATTGTGTCTCTCACACTTCGCAAGATTTTATCCACTCATCGGGGGTTCCCACAATAGAGATGCCTAGGGCCAAGATAGGCAGTCTGCTCATCTGACAAGCCCCATATTTATGTTTAATGCTGCAATTGTTAAATACTTATAATTTGTGCATTTCCTTTGTATGTGTCCCCGGTGATGGGCGGCATGTTTTTGGGTCGGGGCATATATGTGGCGGGCCTCGTCCAATGACAGATGATCACGTGTGCTTTATGGGCATATGTGAGCTATTGCAGCTAATATGGCTTTTAAGTAAACAAAGTATTGATCTTGTCTTCTTTTGCCAAGATCTGGACATGAGAGCTTTATGTAAATTGGCTGCGTTTCCAACTGCAATAAACTGCAAGATAAGTTCTTAGCAATATTAATGGCAATGCTATTTAGATCTAAGCTTCTTGGCATTAGCTATTATTTACTTGTATTGGAAATGTGCTCTGCATGTCGAGGTATTTTGGTGCTGCAATCAGGAAGGGAAGACAGGGTGCAAAAACGTAAGTTGGTTACAATCTCCATCTATGCCAGTATTTCTCCAGAAGGTGGAATTGCACATCGAATAGAAAAGTTGTATTGAATGTTTCATGGGCTTCACATGGTTTGCAAGTTCTGTCATTGGTTTTTTTTTTTTTTTTTTAATATTCAATCCCTGAATTTTCATTTCAATATTCAAATTTCAACGTTGCGGGGCCTCCTCATTTGCTAGATTTCACCCCTTACCCTTCATACACTATATAAAAACACACAAATGTGAGTACATGACATGTGCGTTTGTGATTGCACATGCTCCTCAAGACTTTAGGCCCATTTGGTGAAGCATGCTCCCTACGGTATTCCATTTTACTGATGCCAACATGATTAAATGTTATTCTTTTCACAAAGTGATATTGAAAAGCTGAAGCTTTCGGAAATGACCTGCAGGGAAGGTGTTATTGAAGTTGCAAAGATGTAAGTAATGATCTGCGTGTTGTTTCTACTAGCAATATTATAATTTTCGAGTTCTGTAATGGCGTGCTACTCCTTTATTTTTTTCACCGTTCTTTTAGAAGTGCCACATTGCTTCATTCTTGCATGGTTCTGTAATGGTATGCTACTTTATCTTTTCTTCTCTGTTCTTTTACTAGTACTACATTGCTTCATTTTTACAGATTCTAGTAGGCAATGCATCTAGGCATGTCATGCATTTCATCTGAGTTGATTTTAATCTTCTTCTAGCACAAGAGGTTATGGCGCATTGAGTTGCATTTAGGCACATGAACAACCTGGGCAACCAATGTGGGCATTCCACTAGGTGCGGACCTCACTTCATGAGTGATAACATAGTCCATGTTTATGAAATGATCGTATCCATCCAAATGCTGGCCTAATATTTATACTCATCTGTATTTCAAGCTGTAGATGGATGGTTAGGATTGTTTGATCGAGGTGTTTCTATAACAACAAAAGCAACCCAAGCTTCTGGCCACCAAATAGATGGTTCAGATTTATGATTTGACTGATTTTATTTTTATTTTATTATTATTATAAATGATCAACCATCTGTTTTATAGGCCATGGATCAGATGGTTAGAATAATCCACATCAGTGGGTTAAAGCATCCATGCATCCATATGTAACTCATAACTTAATTAGTTCCAAAAGTAAACATTGAACCATGCTCGTACATAACCCTTTGTGGTAGGGGTACCACTAATGTCGATCGCCAATGTCTGACCTGACCCATTATTGCCCCTACATCGAATTAAGAGTGAAATTATAAAAAATAATAAAGGCCATTTATGCACAATCACATGACGTGTTCGCCTTGAGGATGTGGCATAAGCCTAATCAGTCCTACTTCTTGTAACTTCAGCCACTGCTTCAAATGGAGGGACTGCACAAAGATTTGGTTAGGGAGACCACTGATGGTGAACTAGCAGCTGCAACAAATATGAGAGTTACAAAGGTGAAAAGAAACATAAGTCGGTCGGTAAGATAAGATGCATGATTTTTCTTTTCAATTGTTAGTCATAGAATGACAGTACTTGTTTCAATTTTCTTGGATGGATGATGAATGTATTTGGGAATGTAAATGAAAATAAAAAACTTATAATATATATATATATATATATGTTATCAATGGAGGATACCTTATTTAGGGGGACATGAAATTCTTGTAGCTTATGGTATGGTGCCCCATATTGGTTGTATGTTACTAGTATGTAGTAGATAATACTAGGTTCAATAGTAGATAATACTAGAAAATCCATAAACCTAAACCTACACTTAATCCTAATCTACTCCTTAACCCGAATCCAAACCTAAACCTATACTTATAACCTAAAACTATTCTCAAATCTCAAAACGTATAACCTAAACCCGAATCCAAACCCAAACCCGAATTCTAAACCTTAACCTAAACATATAACCTATAACCTATAACCTAAGCCTATACCTAAACCTAAACAAAACCTAAAGCTAAAGCTAAACCTATAACTTAAACCTAAACTCAAATCCCTAAACCTTAATTTAAACCTACAACCTAAACTTAAACTTATAACATTAACCATAAACCTACACCTAATCCTAATCTCAACTCCCTAACCTAAACCTAAACCTAAACTTGAAAACCCAAAACTAAACTCAACCCGAACCCGATCCCGATTTCCTAAACCTAAACCTAAACTTAAGACCTTAACCTAAACCTATTCTCAAATCCCAAAACCCATAACCTATAACCTAAACCAAAACCCATAACCAAAACCATAACCTATAACCTAAACTTAAACCTACACCTAATCTAATCTAAACTCCCTAACCTAAACCTAAACCTAAACTTGAAAACCCAAACCTAAACCCAATCCGAACCCGAACCCGAATTCTTAAACCTAAACCTTAACCTATTTTCAAATCCCTAAACCTAAACCTACACCTAATCCTAATCTCAACTCCCTAACCTAAACCTAAACCTAAACTTGAAAACCCAAACCTAAACTCGATCCTCGATCCAGAACCCAGAACCCGAACCCGATTTCCTAAACCTAAACCTTAACATATTCTCAATTCCCTAAACCTTTAGCTTCTAAGACCTAAAACCTTAACCATAACCTAAACCTATAACCTTAAAACCAAAACCTATGACCTAAAACCTTAACCTATAACCTATAACCTAAACTTATAACCTATAACCTAACCTTAACCTAAACCTAAAACCTAAACCTTAACCAATAACCTACAACCTACAACCTAAACCTAAAACCTAAATGTATTCTCAAATCCCTAAACTTGAACTACACCTAATCATAATCTCAACTCCTAACCTAAACCTAAACCTAAACTTGAAAACCCAAACCTAAACCCGATCCAGAACCCAGAACCGATTCCCTAAACCTAAACCTTAACCTATTCTCAATTCCCTAAACTTATAGCTTATAACCTAAATCTCAACCTAAACCTAAACTTAAACCTTAACCTAAACCTATAACCTTAACCTAAACCAAAACCTATTACCTAAAACCTAAATGTATTCTCAATTCTCTAAACCTAAACCTACACCTAATCCTAATCTCAACTCCCTAACCTAAACCTAAACCTAAACTTGAAAACCCGAACCTAAACCCGATCCAGAACCCGATTTCCTAAACCTAAACCTTAACCTATTCTCAAATCCCTAAACTTAAACCTACACCTAATCCTAATCTAAACTCCCTAACCTAAACCTAAACCTAAAATTAAAAACCAAACCTAAACCCAATCCAGAACCCGAACCCGAATTCCTAAACCTAAACCTTAACCTATTTTCAAATCCCTAAACCTAAACCTACACCTAATCCTAATCTCAACTCCCTAACCTAAACCTAAACCTAAACTTGAAAACTCAAACCTAAACACGATCCAGAACACGAACCCGATTCACTAAACCTAAGCCTTAACCTATTCTCATTCCCTAAACCTATAGCTTATAACCTAAATCTTAACCTAAACCTAAACTTAAACCTTAACCTAAACCTATAACCTTAACCTAAACCAAAACCTATGACCTAAAAACCTAAATGTATTCTCAAATCTCTAAACTTAAACCTACACCTAATCTAATCTCAACTCCTAACCTAAACCTAAACCTAAACTTGAAAACCCAAACCTAAAACCCGATCCAGAACCCTAACCGATTTCTAGACCTAAACCTTAACCTATTCTCAAATCCTAAACTTAAACCTCACACCTATTACTAATCTAAACTCCCTAACCTAAACCTAAACCTAAACTTGAAAACCCAAACCTAAACCCAATCCAGGAACCCGAACAGGATTCTAAACCTAAACCTTAACCTGCTTTCAAATCCTAAACCTAAACCTACACCTAATCCTAATCTCAACTCCTAACCTAAACCTAAACCTAAACTTGAAAACCCAAACCTAAACCCGATCCCGAACCCGAACCCGATTTCCTAAACCTAAACCTTAACATATTCTCAATTCCTTAAACCTATAGCTTATAAGACCTTAAACCTTAACCTTAACATAATCCTATAACCTTAAAACCAAAACCTATGACCTGAAACCTTAACATATTCTCAATTCCCTAAACCTATAGCTTATAAGACCTAAAATTTTAACCTTAACCTAAACCTATAACCTTAAAACCAAAACCTATGACCTAAAACCTTAACCTATAACCTATAACCTAAACTTATAACCTATAACCTAACCTAAACCTAAACCTAAAACCTAAACCTTAACCAATAACCTACAACCTAAACCTAAACCTAAAACCTAAATGTATTCTCAAATCCTAAACTTAAACCTACACCTAATCCTAATCTCAACTCTCTAACCAAAACCTAAACCTAAACTTGAAAATACAAACCTAAACCCGAACCAGAGCCCAATTCCCTAAACCTAAACCTTAACCAATTCTCATTTCCCTAAACCTATAGCTATAACCTAAACCTAAACCTTAACCTAAAACCTATAACCTTAACCTAAACCAAAACCTATGACCTAAAACCTAAATGTATTCTCAAATCTCTAAACCTAAACCTACACCTAATCCTAATCTCAGCTCTCTAACCTAAACCTAAACCTAAACTTGAAAACCCAAACCTAAAACCCGATCCAGGAACCCGAACCCGATTTCCTAAACCTAAACCTTAACCTATTCTCAAATCCCTAAACTTAAACCACACCTAATCCTAATCTAAACTCCCTAACCTAAACCTAAACCTAAACTTGAAAACCAAACCTAAACCCAATCCGAACCCGAACCGAATTGGCTCAAACCTAAACCTTAACCTATTTTCAAATCCTAAACCTAAACCTACACCTAATCCTAATCTCGACTCCCTAACCTAAACTGAACCTAAACTTGAAAACCCAAACCTAAACCCGATCCCGAACCCGAACCCGATTTCCTAAACCTAAACCTTAACATATTCTTATTTCCCTAAACATATAGCTTACAAGACCTTAAGACCTTAACCTTAACCTTAACCTAAACCTATAACCTTAAAACCAAAACCTATGTCCTAAAACCTAAACTTATAACCTATAACCTAACCTTAACCTAAACCTTAACCAATAACCTAAAACCTAAAAATAAACCTAAAACCTTAACCTATTCTCAAATCCCTAAACTTAAACTTACACCTAATCCTAATCTCAACTCCCTAACCTAAACCTAAACCTAAACTTGAAAACCCAAACCTAAACCCGATCCCAAACCAGAACCCGATTTCTAAACCTATAGATTATAAGACCTAAAACCTTAACCTTAACCTAAAACACTAATCCTAATCTCAACTCCTTAACCTAAACCAAACATAAACTTGAAAACCCAAACCTAAACCCGATCCGAACCCGAAACGATTTCTAAACCTAAACCTATTCTCAATTTCCTAAACCTTAACCTAAACCTAAACCTTAACCTAAACTTGAAACCTAAACCTAAACCTATAACCTAAAACCTAAAACCTAAACCTAAACCTAAAACCTAAATGTATTTCAAATCCCTAAACTTAGACCTACACATTATCCTAATCTCAACTCTCTAACCTAAACCTAAACTTGAAAACCCAAACCTAAACCCGATCCCGAACCCGAACCGAATTGCTGTAATAATGTAGCCCAATCACATGGCAACAAACAAGAATGTATCACTTTTTACAAAGCTTTAATTTTTGTTGTTGTTTCTATTAATTGAAACACTTTTTTGCATTATTTGCTCGTATTAGTTTTATTTTAATGATCAATTTTATTTTAAAAAAGTATCCACTTTTTTAGAAGAAGTTTCTGCAATTCTTCATAATTCAGAATTATAATGTTTTGTTGGTTGAATATTTTTTTATCAGATGAAAGACAGAAAATTGTTGCTGATCGCTTAAGGGTTCGAGCATCCATAGGTGGTGAAATTTCACTAGCGTGTGTGGGGTGTGTGTACGTGTTTTTGTTTTTTTTTTTTTTAAAATTATTGCTGATTTTTTTCCTTTTTTTTTTTTTTTTACTTAAGTTAAACTTATATGTATTATACAGGGATGAATGTAATGTGGATAAGATTGTTTGTGTTTGGATGGATGTAGTTTATGTTTGGATGAATTTACGTAGTTTGGGTTTAGATGGATGTGAATGTGAATGTGATGAAATATATTGTATAACAGTTGTATATCAGGAAGAATACGATGAATGTAACATGTCAAATTTGAAAATGTTCTTCAAGGGTCATAAGGGACGGCCCGTAGCAGTCCTTTTAAAGGACGGTCCATGACCGTCCTTTCAAGGCTCATAAGAGACGGTCCATGACAGTCCTTTTTAAGGACGGTCCATGACAGTCCTTTTAAAGGACGGGCCATGGCTGTCCTTTGAAGAGTCATAAGAGACTGTCTATGACAGTCCTTTTTAAGGACGGTCTATGACAGTCCTTTTAAAGGACAGTCCATGGTTGTCCTTTTTAAGGACGGTCTATGACAGTCCTTTTAAAGGACGGTCCATGGCCGTCCTTTAAAAGCTCATAAGAGACGGTCCATGACAGTCCTTTTTAAGGACGGTCCATGACCGTCCTTTTTTAGGACGGTCCATGACTGTCTTTTTTTCGTTAATAAGAATGACAGTTTTCAACCGTCCTTTAAGTAATAAGACACGTCAAAATTTGACGGCCTATGCGACGGTCCATGACCGTCCTTTTTGGTAATTTGAGACGATTTTGGACCGTCCTTTTTTTGCTGTTTTGGTGTAGTGCCTATGGTCCTTACTCATGCCTCGGTGGTAGACTCACAAGAGTTTTAACACGAGCTCGTGGGTTCGAATACCCATTGTGGTGAAAATATACTATGGTGTGAGTATGTGGATGTGTGTGGGATGTGAATGTGTGTAAAAAAATAAAAATAAAATGAAAAATAAAATGAAAAAGAAAATGAAAAAGAAAAAAATAATGACTATCTGAGCCCGATGGCATTTGTCTGGAAGTTTCACTTGGCGATCTCCTACCACAGGAAGTATTGTCTCACATTAGAGAGGAAGGTATTTACATGAATCAAGGAGACGACATTTGTGCATGGCCCCTGGAATCGTCAAGTCAGTTCTCCTTTAGGTTGGTGTGGGAGCTGTACAAGTCATTGGGTGTTTTGAAGGGCTAGTTGAAATGGGTGTGGCATGCGAAGATGCCTCTTAAGGTATCCAATTGTGTTTTGAAGATTTGCATAATGCAGTGCCTATAGATTCAAGGATGCAAGAGAAAGGCATCCATATGGCCTCCATGTGCTACCGTTGTCCCAACAAGAGAGGCCCTCCACCAGGTATTGAATCCATTGATCATCTCTTCTCCTCTAGTGACTTGGCCAACATGGTGCGGTTTAAATTCAGCTCAATCTTTGAGGTTTCTTTCATGGAGGAACAAACAGTTGTGGGCCGTGCCGTTTAGAGGTGGCATTCAACCGCTTTAGGGGGTTGTTTTTCCCGTACTAAGGGGCCTAGTGTTGAGACTCAAATATTGTATATTTATCCTCTTAATTGCACTAGTTTTTTATGCATTTATGTGTTAATTGGATATACTAATGAATGTTTAATGCATGCAAGTTGATTTGGAAACCAATGATGAAAATGTGCTTAAAATGATAGAATTAAAGCTCAAAGGAAGACAAGATAAAGAATTGAAGATTCTAGGGCCATGAAAGAAGATTTGACGTGATAACGGATCAAAGAAACCACGTGAAAAATGAAGAAAATGGAAGATTTAAAGTGGTGTTAAAAACTGAACGTAACATCCAACAACAGAGCAGAAATCAGGGCTCTCCACGATGGCGTGGAGATGTGCATCCTCCGCAGGCTGCCGAACATTGTCATTGAATCTGACTCAAGATGGGTCATCGATTGCATCCTTGGGAAGTCTTCTGTCCACTGGAAATGGAACTATTGGATTCTTAGAATCAAAACCCTCCTATCCAGAGGGTCCTTCTCCTTGGCTCTCATCCCTAGGGAGGCCAATGGTCCGACAGACTGTTTAGCCAAGCAAAGCGGCTCTTCACAAGAATCCAAGACCTTCTCGGTTCTCGTGGATCTCCCTTCTCTTGCCAGAGGTTCTTTCTTTTTGGACAAAACTGGGCTGGGATCTATTAGAAAGAAAAGATCGTCCATGTATAGGATATTTTGTCTCTAGTCTTAACTCGAAAAAAAAAAGCTTTAAAAAAAAAGGATTGGCTTAGACTACCTGAGAAAATCTTAGCCTAGGATAGTGTATGCATATTTGATAGGTGAGGGCCGAATCTTTTGTCGGGGCCCACTCGAATGGATGTACATTTCTCACGTTCAATGAAACTCTAGTGGCATGAGTCCACCTTCCAAAAAAAAAAAAAAAAGAAAGAAAAAAAACTGAAGAAATATAGAGAATGTTGATCCTATTGATAGGCCTTTGATCCCATGGACAGACCTTTGATAGGTCCCTGATGAGATTGAGCTCAAATCGAGAAACTTCAGAATTTCTAGAGAAGTTTGCTAGACTGTTTCTTTGATCCCATTGAACAACTTTAAGATTTTAAAATTTCGTTGTTTGAAAGATTCCATTTTTCTACTTGATCTATCGACAACATCTTCAATGCATTGACAGACATTTGATAGGTCTCGATCATATCGAAGAATCTATCATAAGTTGGTGACCACATAAGTTTTGTAAAATTTCCACGTCAGTGCGAAAGTGTAAGCCTCCAATCTATTTAGGGAATGGGTTTAGACATTCTTAGGTATTCTCTAGGATTTGGGAAGATAGAGAAGGCTCGGGTGGAGTGCCGACAACACCCTTCCGCTTCAATTTCCTTTCGGGTTCTATTAGTTTCTATTTTTCTTTTATTTTAGAGATAGTTAGGTCTAGCTAATCTCTTAGCCGAGGCTAAGGGGTGAAGCTTCTAATTAATTGCAATGTTTTAGTTTGTTTGAATATTCATACATTAGATTTGAATTATGATATATTAATTGAATTTGGTTTGGATTTTACTTTAAAGATTTTGAGATTATTTATTTATGCATCCATTGTGAACTTCGGGTATATTAGATGTTTTGAAGTACAATTTCTTTGCTTAATTAGAGAAAAAATCAATCTACAAAATTAATTGATCTATTATAGACTTTGGGCACAATAGATGCTTTGAATTTCCTATGATTGATGTCCGAGTGCTTCATGAGAGTATCGTTCAATTGAAATCATATTTTGTTGAATGTTTATGATTGATTTATCAGTTTTATCTTTCGATTAGAATGGATTGGACTCTGATTCTAGTTAACTTATAGAAGATGAATCAATGAATTATGCATTGTGATGGCTAGAAGTAAATCCATATATCCTCAGTGTTTCGTAATTATTATTTTTACTTATACCTCATTCGTTGGATTTCTTAAATTTTAGACTTAACTTTAGACTACTTCAAGTTGTTTTTCACACTCTCTACTGATCGACATCGGTCTTATCGAGTTATTAGTACATCGCTGCCCTGCTTGGGGTGTGCAGCTGTGACACCCGGCCCAATCAGAATAGTGTCCTAAGGCATCCACGTGTAAATTGATGCAGGACCGTATGATTCAATCAATTGCATGAGTGAAATTATCACCAATAAATTAACTCAGATTAAGCTACTAATGCGATTGAATCCAATTATGTTTGGGCTAAATGCGGGACGTAGAGCCAGTCTGCCAAATTGTACTTGACGACTGTTTGTACGGGTCGTGCATCGCCCAAAGAAGGGCGAAAAAATTTGAAACTTTGGGAGGCCATGGGTCTATCATGGATGACAGACTCGGACGACACCTGGAAACGAACGATTCACGCCGACCAGTCGGCACTAGTAAATTGCAACTCGCCCTAGTTTTGACTCGAAATTTGAAATTTTAAATAAATGGCCCCACCACTTGGGACAGTGAATTGGGGCATTTTAGCCATCAGATTTATCCAAATTTACACCGAAGGCTAAAGATATTTCCCTGCACTCATCCACAAAATCTAACCCCCGATCGAGAAACGGTGACCGTTGATCACAAATCGAACCCTTGTGATAAAACCTTGCATCTGTTTACCGTCAAACTTTGCACAGCCCAGCCCTCATCAAGCCATGGGTCACCAATCCCATAAATCAGATGGGCCCGGGGGCCATCAGGGTAGCCCCAAAAGTGAAAAGTGGATCCCAAAGGGCCATTTGAGGGAATTAACGAAACCTAGGGCCAATTGATTAAAAATCCAGGGTATAAAACCATTTAACTCCCTCTCTCCCTCACTCCCATAGCAATCTCAGTAGCTGAGAGAGAGAGGAGAGAGAAGAGAGAGAGAGAGAGCACTATGCCAAAACAGCGAAAAAAGAACGGTCCAAAATTGTCTCAAATGACCAAAAAGGACGGTCATGGACCATCGCATAGGCCATCAAATTTTGACGTGTCTTATTACTTAAAGGAAGGTTGAAAATCGTCATTCTTATTGACGAAAAAAAGACGGTCATGGATCGTCCTAAAAAAGGACGGTCATGGACCATCCTTAAAAAGGACTGTTATGGACCCTCTGTTATGAGCCTTAAAAGGACGGCTATGGACCGTCCTTTAAAAGGACTGTCATGGACAGTCCTTTAAAAGGACTGTCATGGACCGTCTCTTATGAGCCTTCAAAGGACAGTTATGGACCGTCCTCTAAAAGGACGGTCATGGACCGTCTCTTATGAGCCTTCAAAGGACGGTTATGGACCATCCTTTAAAAGGACTGCTACGGGCCGTCTCTTATGACACTTAAAGGACATTTTCAAATTTGACCTGTTACATTCATCGTATTCTTCCTGATATACACCTGTTATACAATATATTTCATCACATTCACATTCACATCCATCTAAACCCAAGCTATGTAAATCCATCCAAACATAAACTACATCCATCCAAACATAAACAATCTTATCCACATTACATTCATCCATGCATAATACATATAAGTTTAACTTCATAAGTAAAAAAAAAAAAAGAAAAAAAAATCAGCAACAATTTTCTTTTTGTGTCTTTCATCTAATAAAAAAATATTCAACCAACAAAACATTATAATTCAGAATCATGAAGAATTGCAGAATTCTTCCAAAAAAAGTGGGCACTTTTTTTAAAACAAAACTGATCATTAAAATAAAACTAATACGAGCAAATAATGCAAAAAAGCGTTTCAATTAATAGAAACAACAACAAAAATCAAAGCTTTGTAAAAAGGGGCATGTGTTAAAAGGGATACATTCTTGTTTGTTGCCATGTGATTGGGCTACATTATTATAGCAATCGGGTTCGGGTTCGGGATCGGGTTTAGGTTTGAGTTTTCAAGTTTAGGTTTAGGTTAGAGAGTTGAGATTAGGATTAGGTGTAGGTCCAAGTTTAGGGATTTGAGAATACATTTAGGTTTTAGGTTTAGGTTTAGGTTTAGGTTTAGGTTTTAAGTTTAGGTGAAGGTTTAGGTTTAGGTTTAGGAAATCGTGAGTTCGGGTTCTGGATTGGGATCTAGATCGGGTTTAGGTTTGGGTTTTCAAGTTTAGGTTTAGGTTTAGGTTTAGGTTAGGGAGTTGAGATTAGGATTAAGTGTAGGTTTAGGTTTAGGATTTGAGAATACATTTAGGTTTTAGGTTTAGGTTTAGGTTTTAGGTTATTGGTTAAGGTTTAGGTTAAGGTTAGATTTTAGGTTATAAGTTTAGGTTATAGGTTATAGGTTAAGGTTTTAGGTCATAGGTTTTGGTTTTAAGGTTATAGGTTTATGTTAAGGTTAAGGTTTTAGGTCTTATAAGTTATAGGTTTAGGGAATTGAGAATATGTTAAGGTTTAGGTTTAGGAAATTGGGTTCGGATTCAGGATCAGGGTTTAGGTTTGGGTTTCAGTGTTTAGGTTTAGGTTAGAGAGTTGAGATTATGATTAGGCGTAGGTTTAGGTTTAGGGATTTGAGAATACATTTAGGTTTTTAGGTTTAGGTTTAGGTTTTAGGTTATAGGTTTAGGTTAGGTCAGTTTAGGTTTTAGGCTTAGGTTTAGGTTATAGGTTTAGGTTTAGGTTTAGGTTTAAGTTAGGTTATAGGTTAAGGTTTAGGAATTGAGAATAGGTTAAGGTTTAGGTTTAGGAAATCGGGGTTCGGGTTAGGGATCGGTTTAGGTTTGAGTTTTCAAGTTAGGTTTAGATTTAGGTAAGGGAGTTGAGATTAGGATTAGGTGTAGGTTTAGGTTTAGGGATTTGAGAATACATTTAGGTTTTATGTCATTGGTTTTGGTTTAGGTTTAGGTTATAGGTTTAGGTTTAGGTTTAGGATTTGAGAATACATTTAGGTTTTAGGTCATAGGTTTTGGTTTAGGTTAAGGTTATAGGTTTAGGTTAAGGTTTAGGTTTAGATTTAAGTTATAAGCTATAGGTTTAGGTAATTGAGAATAGGTTAAGGTTTAGGTTTAGGAAATCGGGTTCAGGTTAGGGATCAGGTTTAGGTTTAGGTTAGGGAGTTGTGATTAGGATTAAGTGTAGGTGTAGGTTTAGGGATTTGAGAATACATTTTGGTTTTAGGTTTAGGTTATAGGTTATAGGTTTTGGTTTAGGTTTAGGTTAAGGTCAAGGTTTAGGTTTAGGTTATAAGCTATAGGTTTAGGGAATTGAGAATAGGTTAAGGTTTAGGTTATATGCTATAGGTTTAGGGATTTGAAAAATAGGTTAAGGTTTAGGTTTCGAAATCGGGTTCGGGTTTAGGGATTGGGTTTAGGTTTGGGTTTTCAAGTTTAAGTTTAAGTTTAGGTTAGGGAGTTTAGATTAGGATTAGGTGTAGGTTTAGGTTTAGGGATTTGAGAATAGGTTAAGGTTTAGGTTTAGGAAATCGGGTTCGGGTTTTGGGTTTGGGTTTTCAAGTTTAGGTTTAGGTTTAGGTTAGGGAGTTGAGATTAGGATTAGGTGTAGGTTTAGGTTTAGAGATTTGAGAATACATTTAGGTTTTAGGTGATAGGTTTTGGTTTAGGTTAAGGTTATAGGTTAGGTTAAGTCTAGGTTTAGGTTAAGGTTTAGGTTTAGGTTATAATCTATAGGTTTAGGGAATTGAAAATAGGTTAAGGTTTAGGTTTAGGAAATCGGTTTCGGGTTTGGGATCGGGTTTAGGTTTGGATTTTCAAGTTTAGGTCTAGGTTTAGGTTAGGGAGTTGAGATTAGGATTAGGTGTAGGTTTATGTTTAGGGATTTGAGAATACATTTAGCTTTTAGGTCATAGGTTTAGGTTTTAGGCTTAGGTTTAGGTTATAGGTTTAAGTTTAGGTTATAAGTGTAGGTTATAGGTTTAAGTTTAGGTTATAAGTGTAGGTTATAGGTTATGGTTTAGGTTAGGTGTTGGTTTAGGTTTAAGAAATTGAGAATAGGTTAAGGTTTAGGTTTAGGAAATCGGGTTCGGGTTCGGGATCGGGTTTAGGTTTGGGTTTTCAAGTTAGGTTTAGGTTTAGGTTAGGGAGTCGAGATAAGGATTAGGTGTAGGTTTAGGTTTAGGGATTTGTGAATACATTTAGGTTTTAGGTCATAGGTTTTTGTTTAGGTTAAAGTTATAGGTTTATGTTAAGGTTTAGGTTTAGGTTTAGGGATTTGAGAATACATTTAGGTTTTAGGTCATAGGTTTTGGTTTAGGTTAAGGTTATAGGTTTAGGTTAAGGTTTAGGTTTAGGTTTAAGTCATAAGCTATAGGTTTAGGTAATTGAGAATAGGTTAAGGTTTAGGTTTGGGATATCGGGTTCGGGTTAAGGATCGGGTTTAGGTTTAGGTTATGGAGTTGTGATTAGGATTAAGTGTAGGTGTAGGTTTAGGGATTTGAGAATACATTTTGGTTTTTGGTTTAGGTTATAGGTAATAGGTTTAGGTTTAGGTTTAGGTTAAGGTTACGGTTTAGGTTTACGTTATAAGTTATAGGTTTAGGAATTGAGAATAGGTTAAGGTTTAGGTTATTAGCTATAGGTTTAGGGATTTGAAAATAGGTTAAGGTTTAGGTTTTAATCTCGGTTTCGGGTTCGGGATTGGGTTTAGGTTTGGGTTTTCGAGTTTAGGTTTAGGTTTAGGTTAGGGAATTTAGATTAGGATTAGGTGTAGGTTTAGGTTTAGGGATTTGAGAATAGGTTAAGGTTTAGGTTTAGGAAATCGGGTTCGGAGTTTTAGGTTTGGGTTTTCAAGTTTAGGTTTAGGCTTAGGTTAGGGAGTTGAGATTAGGATTAGGTGTAGGTTTAAGTTTAGAGATTTGAGAATACATTTAGGTTTTAGGTGATAGGTTTTGGTTTAGGTTAAGGTTATAGGTTTAGGTTAAGGTCTAAGTTTAGGTTAAGGTTTAGGTTTAGGTTATAATCTATAGGTTTAGGGAATTGAAAATAGGTTAAGGTTTAGGTTTAGGAAATCGGGTTTGGGTTTGGGATCGGGTTTAGGTTTGGGTTTTCAAGTTTAGGTTTAGGTTTAGGTTAGTGAGTTGACATTAGGATTAGGTGTAGGTTTATGTTTAGGGATTTGAGAATACATTTAGCTTTTCGGTCATAGGTTTAGGTTTTAGGCTTAGGTTTATGTTATAGGTTTAGGTTTAGGTTATAAGTGTAGGTTATAGGTTTAGGTTTAGGTTAGGTGTAGGTTTAGGTTTAGGGAATTGAGAATAGGTTAAGGTTTAGGTTTAGGAAATCGGTTCGGGTTCGGGATCGGGTTTATGTTTGGGTTTTCAAGTTAGGTTTCCGTTTAGGTTTAGGTTAGGGAGTCGAGATTAGGATTAGGTGTAGGTTTAGGTTTAGGGATTTGAGAATAGATTTAGGTTTTAGGTCATAAGTTTTGGTTTAGGTTAAGGTTATAGGTTTAGGTTTAGGTTTAGGGATTTTAGTATACATTTAGGTTTTAGGTCATAGGTTTTGGTTTAGGTTATGGTTATAGGTTTAGGTTAAGGTTTAGGTTTAGGTTTAAGTTATAAGCTATAGGTTTAGGTAATTGAGAATAGGTTAAGGTTTAGGTTTAGGAAATCGGGTTCGGGATAGGGATCGGGTTTAGGTTTATGTTAGGGAATTGTGATTAGGATTAAGTGTAGGTGTAGGTTTAGGATTTGAGAATACATTTAGGTTTTAGGTTTAGATTATAGGTTATAGGTTTCGGTTTAGGTTTAGGTTAAGGTCAAGGTTAATGTTTAGGTTTAGGTTATAAGCTATAGGTTTAGGGAATTGAGAATAGGTTAAGGTTTAGGTCATATGCTATAGGTTTAGGGATTTGAAAATAGGTTAAGGTTTAGGTTTTGAAATTCGGGTTCGGGTTAGGGATTGGGTTTAGGTTTGGGTTTTCAAGATTAGGTTTAGGTTTAGGTTAGGAGTTTAGATTAGGATTAGGTGTAGGTTTTGGTTTAGGGATTTGAGAATAGGTTAAGGTTTAGGTTTAATAAATCGGGTTTGGGATTGGGTTTAGGTTTGGGTTTTCAAGTTTCGGTTTAGGTTTAGGTTAGGGAGTTGAGATTAGGATTAGGTGTAGGTTTAGGTTTGGAGATTTAATAATACATTTAGGTTTTTTAGGTGATAGGTTTTGGTTTAGGTTAAGGTTATAGTTTTAGGTTAAGGTCTAGGTTTTGGTTAAGGTTTAGGTTTAGGTTATAATCTATAGGTTTAGGGAATTGAAAGTAGGTTAAAGTTTAGGTTTAGTATATCGGGTTCGGGTTTGGGAATGGGTTTAGGTTTGGGTTTTTAAGTTTAGGTTTAGCTTTAGGTTAGGGAGTTGAGATTAGGATTAAGTGTAGGTTTATGTTTAGGGATTTGAGAATACATTTAACTTTTAGGTCATAGGTTTAGGTTTTAGGCTTAGGTTTAGGTTATAGGTTTAGGTTTAGGTTATAAGTGTAGGTTATAGGTTTAGGTTTAGGTTAGGTGTAGGTTTAGGTTTAGGTAATTGAGAATAGGTTAAGGTTTAGGTTTAGGAAATCGGGTTCGGGTTCGGGATCGGGTTGATGTTTGGGTTTTCAAGTTAGGTTTAGGTTTAGGTTAGGGAGTTGAGATTAGGATTTGGTGTAGGTTTAGGTTTAGGGATTTGAGAATACATTTAGGTTTTAGGTCATAGGTTTTAGTTTAGGTTAAGGTTATAGGTTTAGGTTATGGTTTAGTTTTAGGTTTAGGGATTTGATAATACATTTAGGTTTTAGGTCATAGGTTTTGGGTTAGGTTAAGGTTATAGGTTTAGGTTAAGGTTATTGGTTTAGGTTTAAGTTATAAGCTATAGGTTTAGGTAATTGAGAATAGATTAAGGTTTAGGTTTAGGAAATTGGGTTCGGGTTTAGGTTTAGGTTAGGAGTTGTGATTAGGATTAGTTGTAGGTGTAGGTTTAGGGATTTGAGAATACATTTTGGTTTTAGGTTTAGGTTATAGGTTATAGGTTTAGGTTTAGGTTTAGGTTAAGGTTAAGGTTTAGGTTTAGGTTATAAGCTATAGGTTTAGGTAATTGAGAATATGTTAAGGTTTAGGTTATAAGCTATAGGTTTAGGGATTTGAAAATAGGTTATGGTTTAGGTTTAGGAATTCGGGTTCGGGTTCGGGATTGGGTTTAGGTTTGGGTTTTCAAGTTTTCGGTTTAGGTTTAGTTTAGGGAGTTTAGATTAAGATTAGGTGTAGGTTTAGGTTTAGGGATTTGAGAATAGGTTAAGGTTTAGGTTTAGGAAATCGGGTTCGGGTTGGGGAAAGGGTTTTAGGCTTGGGTTTTCCGATTTAGGTTTAGGTTTAGGTTAGGGAGTTGAGATTAGGATTGGGTGTAGGTTTAGTTTTAGATATTTGAGAATACATTTAGGTTTTAGGTCATAGGTTTTGGTTTAGGTTAAGGTTATAGGTGTATGTTAAGGTCTAGGTTTAGGTTAAGGTTTAGGTTTAGGTTATAATCTATAGGTTTAGGGAATTGAAAATAGGTTAAGGTTTAGGTTTAGGAAATCGGGATTTGGTTTGGGATCGGGTTTCGGTTTGGGTTTTCAAGTTTAGGTTTAGCTTTAGGTTAGGGAGTTGAGATTAGGATTAGATGTAGGTTTAGGTTTAGCGATTTGAGAATACATTTAGCTTTAAGGTCATAGGTTTAGGTTTTAGGCTTAGGTTTAGGTTATAGGTTTTGGTTTAGCTTAGGTATAGGTTTAGGTTTAGGGAATTGAGAATAGGTTAAGGTTTAGGTTTAGGAATTCGGGTTCGGGTTCTGGATCGGGTTTAGGTTTGGGTTTTCAACTTAGGTTTAGGTTTAGGTTAGGGAGTTGAGATTAGGATTAGTTATAAGTTTAGTTTTAGGATTTGAGAATACATTTAGGTTTTAGGTCATAGGTTTTGGTTTAGGTTAAGGTTATAGGTTTAGGTTAAGGTTTAGGTTTAGGTTTAGGGATTTGAGAATACATTTTGGTTTTAGGTCATAGGTTTTGGTTTAGGTTAAGGTTTAGGTTTAGGTTTAAGTTATAAGCTATAGGTTTAGGTAATTGAGAATAGGTTAAGGTTTAGGTTTAGGAAATCGGGTTTGGGTTAGGGATCGGGTTTAGGTTTAGGTTAGGGAGTTGTGATTAGGATTAGGTGTAGGTGTAGGTTTAGGGATTTGAGAATACATTTTGGTTTAGGTTTAGGTTATAGGTTATAGGTTTAGGTTTAGGTTAAGGTTAAGGTTAATGTTTAGGTTTAGGTTATAAGCTATAGGTTTAGGGAATTGAGAATAGGTTAAGGTTTACGTTATAAGCTATAGGTTTAGGGATTTGAATATAGGTTAAGGTTTAGGTTGCGAAATTAGGGTTCGGGTGGGGATTGGGTTTAGGTTTGGGTTTTCAATTTTATGTTTAGGTTTAGGTTAGGAAGTTTAGATTAGGATTATGTGTAGGTTTAGGTTTAGGGATTTGAGAATAGGTTAAGGTTTAGGGTTAGGAAATCGTGTTCGGTGTTCTGGATCGGGTTTTAGGCTTGGATTTTCAAGTTTAGGTTTAGGTTTAGGTTAGGGAGTTGAGATTAAGATTAGGTGTAGGTTTAGGTTTACTGATTTGAGAATACATTTAAGTTTTAGGTCATAGGTTTTGGTTTAAGTTAAGGTTCTAGGTTTAGGTTAAGGTTTAGGTTTTGGTTATAATCTATAGGTTTAGGAAATTGAAAATAGGTTAAGGTTTAGGTTTACGAAATCGGTTTCGGGTTTGAGATCGGGTTTAAGTTTGGGTTTTCAAGTTTAGGTTTAGCTTTAGGTTAGGGAGTTGAGATTAGGATTAGGTGTAGGTTTAGGTTTAGGGATTTTAGAATACATTTAGCTTTTAGGTCATAGGTTTAGGTCTTAGGCTTAGGTTTAGGTTATAGGTTTAGGTTTAGGTTATAAGTGTAGGTTATAGGTTTAGGTTTAGGTTAGGTGTAGGTTTAAGTTTAGGGAATTGAGAATAGGTTAAGGTTTAGGTTCAGGTAATCGGGTTCGGGATCGGGTTTAGGTTTGGGTTTTCAAGTTAGGTTTAGGTTTAGGTTAGGGAGTTGAGATTAGGATTACGTGTAGGTGTAGGTTTAGGGATTTGAGAATACACTTTGGTTTTAGGTTTAGGATATAGGTTATAGGTTTAGGTTTAGGTTAAGGTTAAGGTTAATGTTTAGGTTTAGGTTATAAGCTATAGGTTTAGGGAATTGAGAATAGGTTAAGGTTTAGGTTATAAGCTATAGGTTTAGGGATTTGAAAATAGGTTAAGGTTTAGGTTTGAAATTCGGGTTCGGGTTCGGGATTGGGTTTAGGTTTGGGTTTTCAAGTTTAGGTTTAGGTTTAGGTTAGGAAGTTTAGATTAGGATTAGGTGTAGGTTTAGGTTTAGGATTTGAGAATAGTTTAAGGTTTAGGGTTAGGAAATCGTGTTCGGGTTCGGGATCGGGTTTAGGCTTGCATTTTCAAGTTTAGGTTTTGGTTTATGTTAGGAGAGGTGAGATTAGGACTAGTTGTAGTTTTAGGTTTGATTTTAGAATACATTTAGGTTTTAGGTCATAGGTTTTGGTTTAAGTTAAGGTTATATGTTTAGGTTAAGGTCTAGGTTTAGGTTAAGGTTTAAGTTTAGGTTATAATCTATAGGTTTAGGGAATTGATAATAGGTTAAGGTTTAGGTTTAAGAAATCGGGTTCGGGTTTAGGTTTGGGTTTTCAAGTTTAGGTTTAGCTTTAGGTTAGGGAGTTGAGATTAGGATTAGGTGTAGGTTTAGGTTTAGGGATTTGAGAATACATTTAGCTTTTAGGTAATAGGTTTAGGTCTTATGCTTAGGTTTAGGTTATAGGTTATAGGTTTAGGTTTAGGTTATAAGTGTATGTTATAGGCTTAGGTTTAGGTTTAGAAATTGAGAATAGGTTACGGTTTAGGTTCAGAAATAGGGTTCGGGTTCAGATCGGGTTTAGGTTTGGGTTTTCAAGTTAGGTTTAGGTTTAGGTTAGGGAGTTGAGATTAGGATTTGGTGTAGGTTTAGGTTTAGGGATTTGAGAATACATTTAGGTTTTAGGTCATAGGTTTTGCTTTAGGTTAAGGTTATAGGTTTAGGTTAAGGTTTAGGTTTAGGTTTAGGGATTTGAGAATACATTTAGGTTTTAGGTCATAGGTTTTGGTTTTGGTTAAGTTTATAGGTTTAGGTTAAGGTTTAGGTTTAGGTTTAAGTTATAAGCTATAGGTTTAGGTACTTGAGAATAGGCTAAGGTTTAAGTTTAGGAAATCGGGTTCGAGTTAGGGATCGGGTTTAGGTTTAGGTTAGGGAGTTGTGATTAGGATTAGGTGTAGGTGTAGGTTTAGGGATTTGAGAATACATTTTAGTTTTAGGTTTAGGTTATAGGTTATAGGTTATAGGTTATAGGTTTAGGTTAAGGTTAAGGTTTAGGTTTAGGTTATAAGCTATAGGTTTAGGAAATTGAGAATAGGTTAAGGTTTAGGTTATAAGCTATAGGTTTAGGGATTTGAAAATAGGTTAAGGTTTAGGTTTTGGAATTCGGTTTCGGGTTCGGGATTGGGTTTAGGTTTGGGTTTTCAAGTTTAGGTTTTGGTTTAGCTTAGTGAGTTTAGATTAGGATTAGGTGTAGGTTTAGGTTAGGGATTTGAGAATAGGTTAAGGTTTACGTTTAGGAAATCGGGTTCGGTTCGGGATTGGGTTTTAGGTTTGGGTTTTCAAGTTTAGGTTTAGGTTTAGGTTAGTGAGTTGAGATTAGGATTAGGTGTAGGTTTAGGTTTTGAGATTTGAGAATACATTTAGGTTTTAGGTCATAGGTTTTGGTTTAGGTTAAGGTTATAGCAGTAGGTTAAGGCCTAGGTTTAGGTTATGGTTTAGGTTTAGGTTATAATCTATAGGTTTAGGGAATTGAAAGTAGGTTAAGGTTTAGGTTTAGGAAATCGGGTTAAGGTTTGGGATCGGGTTTAGGTTTGGGTTTTCAAGTTTAGGTTTACCTTTAGGTTAGGGAGTTGAGATTAGGATTAGGTGTAGGTTTAGGTTTAGTGATTTGAGAATACATTTAGCTTTTAGGTCATATGTTTAGGTTTTATACTTGGGTTTAGGTTTAGGTTATAAGTGTAGGTTATAGCTTTAGGTTTAGGTTAGTGTGTAGGTTTAGGTTTAGGAATTGATAATAGGTTAAGGTTTAGGTTTAGGAAATCGGGTTCGGGTTCGGGATCGGGTTTAGATTTGGGTTTTCAAGTTAGGTTTAGGTTTAGGTTAGGGAGTTGTGATTAGGATTAGGTGTAGGTTTAGGTTTAGGGATTTGAGAATACATTTAGGTTTTAGGTCATAGGTTTTGGTGTAGGTCAAGGTTATAGGTTTAGGTTAAGGTTTAAGTTTAGGTTTAGGGATTTGAGAATACATATAGGTTTTAGGTCATAGGTTTTGGTTTAGGTTAAGGTTATAAGTTTAGGTTAAGGTTTTGGTTTAGGTTTAAGTTATAAGCTATAGGTTTAGGTAATTGAGAATAGGTTAAGGTTTAAGTTTAGGAAATCGGGTTCGGGTTTGGGATCGGGTTTAAGTTTAGGTTAGGAGTTGTGATTAAGATTAGGTGTAGTTGGAGGTTTAGGGATTTGAGAATACATTTTAGTTTTAGGTTTAGGTTATAGGTTATAGGTTTAGGTTTAGGTTAAGGTTAAGGTTTAGGTTTAGTTTATAAGCTATAGGTTTAGGGAATTGAGAATAGGCTATGGTTTAGGTTATAAGCTATAGGTTTAGGGATTTGAAAATAGGTTAAGGTTTAGGTTTTGGAATTAGGGTTCGGGTTCGGGATTGGGTTTAGGTTTGGGTTTTCAAGTTTAGGTTTTGGTTTAGGGTAGTGAGTTTAGATTAGGATTAGGTGTAGGTTTAGGGTTAGGGATTTGAGAATTGGTTAAGGTTTACGTTTAGGAACTCGGAGTGTTCGGGTTCGGGTTCGGTTCGGGTTTTAGGTTTGGGTTTTCAAGTTTAGGTTTAGGTTTAGGTTAGGGAGTTGAGATTAGGATTAGGTGTAGGTTTAGGTTTAGGGATTTAAAAATAGGTTAAGGTTTAGGTTTCAAAATTCGGGTTTG
Source organism: Magnolia changhungtana (assembly GCA_030180095.1). Lineage (NCBI taxonomy): Eukaryota > Viridiplantae > Streptophyta > Magnoliopsida > Magnoliales > Magnoliaceae > Magnolia > Magnolia changhungtana. The sequence continues at coordinate 1,958,665 of JASAUF010000283.1, forward strand.
GGTTCGGGATTGGGTTTAGGTTTGGGTTTTCAAGTTTAGGTTTAGGTTTAGGTTAGGGAGTTTAGATTAGGATTAGGTGTAGGTTTAGGTTCGTGGATTTGAGAATGGGTTAAGGTTTAGGTTTAGGAAATCGGGTTCGTGTTTTAGGTTTGGGTTTTCAAGTTTAGGTTTAGGTTTAGGTTAGGGAGTTGAGATTAGGATTAGGTGTAGGTGTAGGTTTAGGGATTTGAGAATAGGTTAAGGTTTAGGTTTAAGAATTCGGGTTTAGGTTCTGGGATTGGGTTTAGGTTTGGGTTTTCAAGTTAAGGTTTAGGTTTAGGTTTAGGTTGGGGAGTTTAGATTAGGATTAGGTTTAGGTTTAGAGATTTGAGAATAGGTTAAGGTTTAGGTTTAGGAAATCGAGTTCGGGTTTAGAATCGGGTTTAGGTTTGTGTTTTCAAGTTTAGGTATAGGTTTAAGTTAGGGAGTTGAGGTTAGATTAGGTGTAGGTGTAGGTTTAGCGATTTGGGAATATATTTAGGTTGTAGGTTATAGGTTCAAAGTTTAAGTTTAGGTTAAAGTTAAGGTTTAGGTTTAGGGAATTGAGAATAGGTTAAGGTTTAGGTTTAGGAAATCGGGTTCGGGATCGGTTTAGGTTTGGGTTTTCAAGTTTAGGTTTAAGTTTAGGTTAAGGAGTTGAGATTAGGATTAGGTGTAGGTTTAGGTTTAAGGATTTGAGAATACATTTAGGTTTTAGGTCATAGGTTTAGGTTTTGAAGCTTAGGTTTAGGTTTAGGTTTAGGTTAGGTTATAGGTTAAGGTTTAGAAAATTGAGAATAGGTTCGGTTTAGGTTTAGAAATCGGGTTCGGGTTCTGGATCGGATTTAGGTATGGGTTTCCAAGTTTGGGTTTAGGTTTACGTTAGGGAGTTGAGATTAGGATTAGGTGTAGGTTTAGGTTTAGTGATTTGAGAATACATTTAGGTTTTAGGTGATAGGTTTTGGTTTGGGTTAAGGTTATAGGTTTAGGTTAGGGTCTAGGTTTAGGTTAAGGTTTAGGTTTAGGTTATAATCTATAGGTTTAGGGAATTGAAAATAGGTTAAGGTTTAGGTTTAGGAAATTTGGTTCGGGTTTAGGGTCGGGTTTAGGTTTGGGTTTTCAAGTTTAGGTTTAGGTTTAGGTTAGGGACTTGAGATTAGGATTAGGTGTAGGTTTATGTTTAGGGATTTGAGAATACATTTAGCTTTTCAAAGGACAGTTTAGGTTTTAGGCTTAGGTTTAGGTTATAAGTGTAGGTTATTGGTTTAGGTTTAGGTTAGGTGTAGGTTTAGGTTTAGGAATTGAGAATAGGTTAAGGTTTAGGTTTAGGAAATCGGGTTCGGGTTCGGGATTGGGTTTAGGTTTGGGTTTTCAAGTTAGGTTTAGGTTTAGGTTAGGGAGTTGAGATTAGGATTAGGTGTAGGTTTAGGTTTAGGGATTTGAGAATATATTTAGGTTTTAGGTCATAGTTTTGGTTTAGGTTAAGGTTATAGGTTTAGGTTAAGGTTTAGGCTTAGCTTTAGGATTTGAGAATACATTTAGGTTTTAGGTCATAGGTTTTGGTTTAGGTTAAGGTTATAGGTTTAGGTTAAGGTTTGGGTTTAGGTTTAAGTTATAAGCTATAGGTTTAGGTAATTGAGAATAGATTATGGTTTAGGTTTAGGAAATCGTGTTTAGGTTTATATTAGGGAGTTGTGATTAGGATTAAGTGTAGGTTTAGGTTTAGGGATTTGAGAATAGGTTAAGGTTTAGGTTTAGGAAATCGGGTTCGGGTTCGGGATTGGGTTTAGGTTTGGGTTTTCAAGTTAGGTTTAGGTTTAGGTTAGGGAGTTGAGATTAGGATTAGGTGTAGGTTTAGGTTTAGGGATTTGAGAATATATTTAGGTTTTAGGTCATAGGTTTTGGTTTAGGTTAAGGTTATAGGTTTAGGTTAAGGTTTAGGCTTAGCTTTAGGGATTTGAGAATACCTTTAGGTTTTAGGTCATAGGTTTTGGTTTAGGTTAAGGTTATAGGTTTAGGTTAAGGTTTGGGTTTAGGTTTAAGTTATAAGCTATAGGTTTAGGTAATTGAGAATAGATTATGGTTTAGGTTTAGGAAATCGTGTTTAGGTTTATATTAGGGAGTTGTGATTAGGATTAAGTGTAGGTTTAGGTTTAGGGATTTGAGAATACATTTTGGTTTTAGGTTTAGGTTATAGGTTATAGGTTTAGGTTTAGGTTTAGGTTAAGGTTAAGGTTTAAGTTTTGGTTATAAGCTATAGGTTTAGGGAATTGAGAATTGGTTAAGGTTTAGGTTATAAGCTATAGGTTTAGGGATTTGAAAATAGGTTAAGGTATAGGTTTCGGAATTCGGGTTCAGGTTCGGGATTAGGTTTAGGTTTGGGTTTTCAAGTTTAGATTTAGGTTTAGGTTAAGGACTTTAGATTAGGATTAGGTGTAGGTTTAGGTTTAGGATTTGAGAATAGGTTAAGGTTTAGGTTTGAAATCGGGTTCGGTTTTTAGGTTTGTGTTTTCAAGTTTAGGTTTAGGTTTAGGGTAGGGAGTTGAGATTAGGATTAGGTGTAGGTTTAGGTTTAGGGATTTGAGAATACATTTAGGTTTTAGGTCATAGGTTTTGGTTTAGGTTAAGGTTATAGGTGTAGGTTATGGTCTAGGTTTAGGTTAAGGTTTAGGTTTAGGTTATAATCTATAAGTTTAGGGAATTGAAAATAGGTTAAGGTTTAGGTTTAGGAAATCGTGTTTGGGTTTGGGATCGGGTTTAGGTTTGGATTTTCTAGCTTAGGTTTAGATTTAGGTTAGGGAGTTGAGATTAGGATTAGATGTAGGTTTAGGTTTGGGATTTGTGAATTCATTTAGCTTTTAGGTCATAGGTTTAGGTTTTAGGCTTAGGTTTAGGTTATAGGTTTAGGTTTAGGTTATAAGTGTAGGTTATAGGTTTAGGTTTAGGTTAGGTGTAGGTTTAGGTTTAGGGAATTGAGAATAGGTTAAGGTTTAGGTTTAGGAAATCGGGTTCGGGTTGGGATCGGGTTTAGGTTTGGGTTTTCAAGTTAGGTTTAGGTTTAGGTTAGGGAGTTGAGATTAGGATTAGGTGTAGGTTTAGGTTTAGGGATTTGAGAATACATTTAGGTTTTAGGTCATAGGTTTTGGTTTTGGTTAAGGTTATAGGTTTAGGTTAAGGTTTAGGCTTAGCTTTAGGGATTTGAGAATACATTTAGGTTTTAGGTCATAGGTTTTGGTTTAGGTTAAGGTTATAGGTTTAGGTTAAGGTTTAGGTTTAGGTTTAAGTTATAAGCTATAGGTTTAGGTAATTGAGAATAGGTTAAGGTTTAGGTTTAAGAAATCGTGTTTAGGTTTATGTTAGGGAGTTGTGATTAGGATTAGATTAAGTGTAGGTGTAGGTTTAGGGTTTGATAATACATTTTGGTTTTAGGTTTAGGTTATAGGTTATAGGTTATAGGTTTAGGTTTAGGTTTAGGTTAAGGTTAAGGTTTAGGTTTAGGTTATAAGCTATAGGTTTAGGGAATTGAGAATAGGTTAAGCTTTAGGTTATAAGCTATAGGTTTAGGCATTTGAAAATAGGTTAAGGTTTAGGTTTAGGAAATCGTGTTTGGGTTTGGGATCGGGTTTAGGCTTGGGTTTTCAAGTTTAGATTTAGGTTTAGGTTAAGCACTTTAGATTAGGATTAGGTGTAGGTTTAGGTTTAGGGATTTGAGAATAGGTTAAGGTTTAGGTTTAGGAAATCGGGTTCGGGTTCGGGATCGGGTTTTAGGTTTGGGTTTTCAAGTTTAGGTTTAGGTTTAGGTTAGGGAGTTGAGATTAGGATTAGGTGTAGGTTTAGGTTTAGGGATTTGAGAATACATTTAGGTTTTAGGTCATAGGTTTTGGTTTAGGTTAAGGTTATAGGTATAGGCTAAGGTCTAGGTTTAGGTTTAGGTTATAATCTATAAGTTTAGGAATTGAAAGTAGGTTAAGGTTTAGGTTTAGGAAATCGTGTTTGGGTTTGGGATCGGGTTTAGGTTTGGGTTTTCTTGTTTAGGTTTAGCTTTAGGTTAGGGAGTTGAGATTAGGATTAGATGTAGGTTTAGGTTTAGGGATTTGAGAATTCATTTAGCTTTTAAGTCATAGGTTTAGGTTTTAGGCTTAGGTTTAGGTTTAGGTTAAGGTTTAGGTTTAGGTTTAAGTTATAAGCTATAGGTTTAGGTAATTGAGAATAGGTTAAGGTTTAGGTTTAGGAAATCGGGTTCGGGTTAGGGATCGGGTTTAGGTTTAGGTTAGGGAGTTGTGATTAGGATTAGGCGTAGGTGTAGATTTAAGGATTTGAGAATACATTTTGGTTTTAGGTTTCGGTTATAGGTTATAGGTTTAAGTTTAGGTTTAGGTTAAGGTTAAGGTTTAGGTTTAGGTTATAAGCTATAGGTTTAGGAATTGAGAATAGGTTAAGGTTTAGGTTATAAGCTATAGGTTTAGGGATTTGAAAATAGGTTAAGGTTTAGGTTTCGATATTCGGGTTCGGGTACTTGATTGGGTTTCGGTTTGGGTTTTCAAGTTTAGGTTTAGGTTTAGGCTAGGGATTTTAGATTAGGATTAGGTGTAGGTTTTGGTTTAGGGATTTGAGAATAGGTTATGGTTTAGGGTTTGGAAATCGGTTTTGGGTTTGGGTTCAGTTTTAGGTTTGGATTTTCAAGTTTAGGTTTAGGTTTAGGTTAGGGAGTTAAGATTAGGATTCGGTGTAGGTTTAGGTTTAGAGATTTGAGAATACATTTAGGTTTTAGGTCATAGGTTTTGGTTTTGGTTAAGGTTATAGGTGTAGGTTAAGGTCTAGGTTTAGGTTAAGGTTTATGTTTAGGTTATAATCTATAGGTTTAGGGAATTGAAAGTAGGTTAAGGTTTAGATTTAGGAAATCAGGTTCGGGTTTAGGATCGGGTTTAGGTTTGGGTTTTCAAGCTTAGGTTTAGCTTTAGGATTAGGTGTAGGTTTAGGTTTAGGGATTTGAGAATACATTTAGGTTTTAGGTCATAGGTTTACGTTTTAGGCTTAGGTTTAGGTTATAGGTTTAGGTTTAGGTTATAAGTGTAGGCTATAGGTTTAGGTTTAGGTTAGGTGTAGGTTTAGGTTTAGGAATTGAGAATAGGTTAAGGTTTAGGTTTAGGAAATCGGGTTCGGGTTGGGATCGAGTTTAGGTTTAGGTTTTTAAGTTAGGTTTAGGTTTAGGTTAGGGAGTTGAGATTAGGATTAGGTGTAGGTTTAGGTTTAGGGATTTGAGAATACATTTATGTTTTAGGATATGTTTTGGTTTAGGTTAAGGTTATAGGTTTAGGTTTAGGTTTAGGATTTGAGAATACATTTAGGTTTTAGGTCATAGGTTTTGGTTTAGGTTAAGGTTATAGGTTTAGGTTAAGGTTTAGTTTTAGGTTTAAGTTATAAGCTATAGGTTTAGGTAATTGAGATTAGGTTAAGGTTTAAGTTTAGGAAATCGGGTTCGGGTTAGGGATCGGGTTTAGGTTTAGGTTAGGGAGTTGTGATTAGGATTAGGTGTAAGTGTAGGTTTAAGGATTTGAGAATACATTTTGGTTTTAGGTTTAGGTTATAGGTTATAGGTTTAGGTTTAGGTTTAGGTTAAGGTTAAGGTTTAGGTTTAGGTTATAAGCTATAGGTTTAGGGAATTGAGAATAGGTTAAGCTTTAGGTTATAAGCTATAGGTTTAGGCATTTGAAAAATAGGTTAAGGTTTAGGTTTAGGAAATCATGTTTGGGTTTGGGATCGGGTTTAGGCTTGGGTTTTCAAGTTTAGATTTAGGTTTAGGTTAAGGACTTTAGGTTAGGATTAGGTGTAGGTTTAGGTTTAGGGATTTGAGAATAGGTTAAGGTTTAGGTTTAGGAAATCGGGTTCGGGTTCGGGATCGGGTTTTAGGTTTGGGTTTTCAAGTTTAGGTTTAGGTTTAGGTTAGGGAGTTGAGATTAGGATTAGGTGTAGGTTTAGGTTTAGGGATTTGAGAATACATTTAGGTTTTAGGTCATAGGTTTTGGTTTAGGTTAAGGTTATAGGTGTAGGCTAAGGTCTAGGTTTAGGTTTAGGTTATAATCTATAAGTTTAGGGAATTGAAAATAGGTTAAGGTTTAGGTTTAGGAAATCGTGTTTGGGTTTGGGATCGGGTTTAGGTTTGGGTTTTCTTGTTTAGGTTTAGCTTTAGGTTAGGGAGTTGAGATTAGGATTAGATGTAGGTTTAGGTTTAGGATTTGAGAATTCATTTAGCTTTTAAGTCATAGGTTTAGGTTTTAGGCTTAGGTTTAGGTTTAGGTTAAGGTTTAGGTTTAGGTTTAAGTTATAAGCTATAGGTTTAGGTAATTGAGAATAGGTTAAGGTTTAGGTTTAGGAAATCGGGTTCGGGTTAGGGATCGGGTTTAGGTTTAGGTTAGGGAGTTGTGATTAGGATTAGGCGTAGGTGTAGATTTAAGGATTTGAGAATACATTTTGGTTTTAGGTTTCGGTTATAGGTTATAGGTTTAAGTTTAGGTTTAGGTTAAGGTTAAGGTTTAGGTTTAGGTTATAAGCTATAGGTTTAGGGAATTGAGAATAGGTTAAGGTTTAGGTTATAAGCTATAGGTTTAGGGATTTGAAAATAGGTTAAGGTTTAGGTTTCGATATTCGGGTTCGGGTACTTGATTGGGTTTCGGTTTGGGTTTTCAAGTTTAGGTTTAGGTTTAGGCTAGGGATTTTAGATTAGGATTAGGTGTAGGTTTTGGTTTAGGGATTTGAGAATAGGTTATGGTTTAGGGTTTGGAAATCGGTTTTGGGTTTGGGTTCAGTTTTAGGTTTGGATTTTCAAGTTTAGGTTTAGGTTTAGGTTAGGGAGTTAAGATTAGGATTCGGTGTAGGTTTAGGTTTAGAGATTTGAGAATACATTTAGGTTTTAGGTCATAGGTTTTGGTTTTGGTTAAGGTTATAGGTGTAGGTTAAGGTCTAGGTTTAGGTTAAGGTTTATGTTTAGGTTATAATCTATAGGTTTAGGGAATTGAAAGTAGGTTAAGGTTTAGATTTAGGAAATCAGGTTCGGGTTTAGGATCGGGTTTAGGTTTGGGTTTTCAAGCTTAGGTTTAGCTTTAGGATTAGGTGTAGGTTTAGGTTTAGGGATTTGAGAATACATTTAGGTTTTAGGTCATAGGTTTAGGTTTTAGGCTTAGGTTTAGGTTATAGGTTTAGGTTTAGGTTATAAGTGTAGGCTATAGGTTTAGGTTTAGGTTAGGTGTAGGTTTAGGTTTAGGGAATTGAGAATAGGTTAAGGTTTAGGTTTAGGAAATCGGGTTCGGGTTCGGGATCGGGTTTAGGTTTAGGTTTTTAAGTTAGGTTTAGGTTTAGGTTAGGGAGTTGAGATTAGGATTAGGTGTAGGTTTAGGTTTAGGGATTTGAGAATACATTTATGTTTTAGGATATGTTTTGGTTTAGGTTAAGGTTATAGGTTTAGGTTTAGGTTTAGGGATTTGAGAATACATTTAGGTTTTAGGTCATCAGTTTTGGTTTAGGTTAAGGTTATAGGTTTAGGTTAAGGTTTAGGTTTAGGTTTAAGTTATAAGCTATAGGTTTAGGTAATTGAGAATAGGTTAAGGTTTAAGTTTAGGAAATCGGGTTCGGGTTAGGGATCGGGTTTAGGTTTAGGTTAGGGAGTTGTGATTAGGATTAGGTGTAAGTGTAGGTTTAAGGATTTGAGAATACATTTTGGTTTTAGGTTTAGGTTATAGGTTATAGGTTTAGGTTTAGGTTTAGGTTAAGGTTAAGGTTTAGGTTTAGGTTATAAGTTATAGGTTTAGGGAATTGAGAATAGGTTAAGGTTTAGGTTATAAGCTATAGGTTTAGGGATTTGAAAATAGGTTAAGGTTTAGGTTTTGGAATTCGGGTTCGGGTTCGGGATTGGGTTTAGGTTTGGGGTTTGTGTTTAGGTTTTGGTTTAGGTTGGGAGTTTGGATTAGGATTAGGTGTAGGTTTAGGGTTAGGGATTTGAGAATAGGTTAACGTTTACGTTTAGGAAATCGGGGTTCGGGTTTGGGATCGGGTTTTAGGTTTGGGTTTTCAAGTTTAGGTTTAGGTGTAGGTTAGGGAGTTGAGATTAGGGTTAGGTGTAGGTTTAGGTTTGGGATTTGAAAATAGGTTATGGTTTAGGTTTAGGAAATCGGGTTTGGGATTGGGTTTTAGGTTTGGGTTTTTAAGTTTAGGTTTAGGTTTAGGTTAGGGAGTTGAGATTAGGATTAGGTGTAGGTTTAGGTTTAGGATTTGAAAATAGGTTAAGGTTTAGGTTTTGGAACTCGAGTTCGGGTTCGGGATTAGGTTTAGGTTTGGGTTTTCAAGTTTAGGTTTAGGTTTAGGTTAGGAGAGTTGAGATTAGGATTAGGTGTAGGTTTAGGTTTAGGTTATAAGCTATAGGTTTAAGGATTTGAAAATAGGTTAAGGTTTAGGTTTAGAAATTAAACTTAGGGTTCCGGATTGGGTTTAGGTTTGGGTTTTCAAGTTTAAGTTTTGGTTTATGTTAGGGAGTTTAGATTGGGATTTGGTGTAGGTTTAGGTTTAGGGATTTGAGAATAGGTTAAGGTTTAGGTTTAGGAAATCGTGTTCGGGTTCGGGATCGGGTTTTAGGTTTGGGTTTTCAAGTTTAGGTTTAGGTTTAGGTTAGGGAGTTGAGATTAGGATTAGGTGTTGGTTTCGGTTTGGGGATTTGAAAATAGGTTAAGGTTTAGGTTTAGGAATTCGGGTTCGGGTTTGGGATTGGGTTTAGGTTTGGGTTTTCAAGTTTAGGTTTGGGTTTAGGTTAGGAGTTTAGATTAGGATTAGGTGTAGGTTTGGGTTTAGGTTAAGGAGTTTAGATTAGGATTAGGTGTAGGTTTAGGTTTATGGATTTGAGAATAAGTTAAGGTTTAGGTTTAAGAAATCGGGTTCGTGTTCGGGATTGGGTTTTAGGTTTTGGTTTTCAAGTTTAGGTTTAGGTTTAGGTTAGGGAGTCGAGATTAAGATTAGGTGTAGGTTTAGGTTTAGATTATAAGCTATAGGTTTAGGGTTTTCAAAATAGGTTAAGGTTTAGGTATAGGAATTCGGGTTTGGGTTCGGGATTGAGTTTTCAAGTTTAGGCTTAGGTTTAGGTTAGGGAGTTTAGATTAGGATTAGGTGTAGGTTTAGGTTTAGGAATTGAGAATAGGTTATGGTTTAGGGGTTAGGAAATCGGTTTCGGGTTTGGGTTCGTGTTTTCGGTTTGGATTTTCAAGTTTAGGTTTAGGTTTAGGTTAGGGAGTTGAGATTAGGATTCGGTGTAGGTTTAGGTTTAGAGATTTGAGAATACATTTAGGTTTTAGGTCATAGGTTTTGGTTTTGGTTAAGGTTATAGGTGTAGGTTAAGGTCAGTTTAGGTTAAGGTTTAGGTTTAGGTTATAATCTATAGGTTTAGGGAATTGAAAGTAGGTTAAGGTTTCGATTTAGGAAATCGGGTTCGGGTTTAGGATCGGGTTTAGGTTTGGGTTTTCAAGCTTAGGTTTAGCTTTAGGATTAGGTGTAGGTTTAGGTTTAGGATTTGAGAATACATTTAGGTTTTAGGTCATAGGTTTAGGTTTTAGGCTTAGGTTTAGGTTATAGGTTTAGGTTTAGGTTATAAGTGTAGGCTATAGGTTTAGGTTTAGGTTAGGTGTAGGTTTAGGTTTAGGGAATTGAGAATAGGTTAAGGTTTAGGTTTAGGAAATCGAGGTTCGGGTTTGGATCGGGTTTAGGTTTGGGTTTTAAGTTAGGTTTAGGTTTAGGTTAGGGAGTTGAGATTAGGATTAGGTGTAGGTTTAGGTTTAGGGATTTGAGAATACATTTATGTTTTAGGTCATAGGTTTTGGTTTAGGTTAAGGTTATAGGTTTAGGTTTAGGTTTAGGGATTTGAGAATACATTTAGGTTTTAGGTCATAGGTTTTGGTTTAGGTTAAGGTTATAGGTTTAGGTTTAAGTTATAAGCTATAGGTTTAGGTAATTGAGATTAGGTTAAGGTTTAAGTTTAGGAAATCGGGTTCGGGTTAGGGATCGGGTTTAGGTTTAGGTTAGGGAGTTGTGATTAGGATTAGGTGTAGGTGTAGGTTTAGGGATTTGAGAATACATTTGGTTTTAGGTTTAGGTTATAGGTTATAGGTTTAGGTTTAGGTTTAGGTTAAGGTTAAGGTTTAGGTTTAGGTTATAAGCTATAGGTTTAGGGAATTGAGAATAGGTTAAGGTTTAGGTTATAAGCTATAGGTTTAGGGATTTGAAAATAGGTTAAGGTTTAGGTTTTGGAATTCGGGTTCGGGTTCGGGATTGGGTTTAGGTTTGGGGTTTCAAGTTTAGGTTTTGGTTTAGGTTAGGGAGTTTAGATTAGGATTACGTGTAGGTTTAGGGTTAGGGATTTGAGAATAGGTTAAGGTTTACGTGTAGGAAATCGGGTTCGGGTTTGGGATCGGGTTTTAGGTTTGGGTTTTCAAGTTTAGGTTTAGGTGTAGGTTAGGGAGTTGAGATTAGGATTAGGTGTAGGTTTAGGTTTAGGGATTTGAAAATAGGTTATGGTTTAGGTTTAGGATATCGGGTTCGGGATTGGGTTTTAGGTTTGGGTTTTTAAGTTTAGGTTTAAGTTTAGGTTAGGGAGTTGAGATTGGGATTAGGTGTAGGTTTAGGTTTAGGGATTTGAAAATAGGTTAAGGTTTAGGTTTTGGAACTCGAGTTCGGGTTCGGGATTAGGTTTAGGTTTGGGTTTTCAAGTTTAGGTTTAGGTTTAGGTTAGGGAGTTGAGATTAGGATTAGGTGTAGGTTTAGGTTTAGGTTATAAGCTATAGGTTTAAGGATTTGAAAATAGGTTAAGGTTTAGGTTTAGAAATTCGCTTCGGGTTCGAGATTGGGTTTAGGTTTGGGTTTTCAAGTTTAAGTTTTGGTTTAGGTTAGGGAGTTTAGATTAGGATTTGGTGTAGGTTTAGGTTTAGGGATTTGAGAATAGGTTAAGGTTTAGGTTTAGGAAATCGGGTTCGGGTTCGGGATCGGGTTTTAGGTTTGGGTTTTCAAGTTTAGGTTTAGGTTTAGGTTAGGGAGTTGAGATTAGGATTAGTGTAGGTTTCGGTTTGGGGATTTGAAAATAGGTTAAGGTTTAGGTTTAGGAATTCGGGTTCGGGTTGGGTTGGGTTTAGGTTTGGGTTTTCAAGTTTAGGTTTTGGTTTAGGTTAGGGAGTTTAGATTAGGATTAGGTGTAGGTTTAGGTTTAGGGATTTGAGAATAGGTTAAGGTTTAGGTTTAAGAAATCGGGTTCAGGTTCGGGATTGGGTTTTAGGTTTGGGTTTTCAAGTTTAGGTTTGGGTTTAGGTTAGGGAGTCGAGATTAAGATTAGGTGTAGGTTTAGGTTTAGATTATAAGCTATAGGTTTAGGGTTTTCAAAATAGGTTAAGGTTTAGGTATAGGAATTCGGGTTTGGGTTCGGGATTGAGTTTTCAAGTTTAGGCTTAGGTTTAGGTTAGGGAGTTTAGATTAGGATTAGGTGTAGGTTTAGGTTTAGGGAATTGAGAATAGGTTAAGGTTTAGGTTTAGGAAATCGAGTTCGGGTTGGGATCCGGGTTTTAGGTTTGGGTTTTCAAGTTTAGGTTTAGGTTAAGGTAAGGGAGTTGAGTTTAGGATTAGGTGTAGGTTTAGGGATTTGAAAATATGTTAAGGTTTAGGTTTAGGAATTCGGGTTCGGGTTCGGGATTAGGTTTAGGTTTGGGTTTTCAAGTTTAGCTTTAGGTTTAGGTTAGGAGATGAGATTAGGATTAAGTGTAGGTGTAGGTTTAGGGATTTGAGAATACATTTAGGTTTTAGGTTTAGGTTATAGGTTATAAGTTTAGGTGTCGGTTTAGGTTTGGAATTGAGAATAGGTTAACGTTTAGGTTTAGGAAATCTGGTTGAGGTTCGGGTTTAGGTTTGGGTTTTCAAGTTTAGTTTTAGGTTTAGGTTAGGGTGTTGAGGTTAGGATTAGATGTAGTTTTATGGATTTTAGAATACATTTAGGTTTTAGTTTTAGGTTTAGGTTTTAGGTTATAGGTTAAGGTTTAGGTTTTGGGATTTAAGAATAGGTTTAGGTTAAGGTTATAAGTTTAGGTTAAGGTTGTAAGTATAGGTTATAGGTTTAGGTTTAATTTATAAGTATAGGTTTTAGGATTTGAGAATCGGTTTAGGTTAAGGTTATATGTTTAGGTTAAGGTTATAAGTATAGGTTTAGGTTATAGGTTAAGGCTTAGGTTTAGGTTATAAGATAGGTTTTGGGATTTGAGAATAGGTTTAGGTTAAAGTTATAAGTTTAGGTTAAGGTTGTATGTATAGGTTATAGGTTTAGGTTAAGGTTTAGGGTATAAGTGTAGGTTTTGGGATTTGAGAGTAGGTTTAGGTTAAGGTTATAAGTTTAGGTTAAGGTTATAAGTATAGGTTTAGGTTATAGGTTAAGGTTTAGGTTTAGGTTATAAGTATAGGTTCTGGGATTTGAGAATAGGTTTAGGTTAAGGTTATAAGTTTAGGTTAAGGTTGTAAGTATAGGTTATAGGTTTAGGTTAAGGTTTAGGTTTAGGTTATAAGTATAGGTTTTGGGATTTGAGAATAGGTTTAGGGTAAGGTTATAACTTTAGGTTAAGGTTATAAGTATAGGTTTAGGTTATAAGTATAGGTTTTGGGATTTGAGAATAGGTTTAGGTTAAGGTTATAAGTTTAGGTTAAGGTTGTAAGTATAGGTTATAGGTTTAGGTTTAATTTATAAGTATAGGTTTTAGGATTTGAGAATCGGTTTAGGTTAAGGTTATATGTTTAGGTTAAGGTTATAAGTATAGGTTTAGGTTATAGGTTAAGGTTTAGGTTTAGGTTATAAAATAGGTTTTGGGATTTGAGAATAGGTTTAGGTTAAAGTTATAAGTTTAGGTTAAGGTTGTATGTATAGGTTATAGGTTTAGGTTAAGGTTTAGGGTATAAGTGTAGGTTTTGGGATTTGAGAGTAGGTTTAGGTTAAGGTTATAAGTTTAGGTTAAGGTTATAAGTATAGGTTTAGGTTATAGGTTAAGGTTTAGGTTTAGGTTATAAGTATAGGTTCTGGGATTTGAGAATAGGTTTAGGTTAAGGTTGTAAGTATAGGTTATAGGTTTAGGTTAAGGTTTAGGTTTAGGTTATAAGTATAGGTTTTCGGATTTGAGAATAGGTTTAGGTTAAGGTTATAACTTTAGGTTTAGGTTATAAGTATAGGTTTAGGTTATAAGTATAGGTTTTGCGATTTGAGAATAGGTTTAGGTTAAGGTTATAAGTTTAGGTTAAGGTTATAAGTATAACTTTTGGGATTTGAGAATAGGTTTAAGTTATAGGTTTAGGTTTAGGTTATTGGTTATAAGTTTAGGTAATTGAAAATAGGTTTAAGTTATAGGTTTAGGGTGTGGTTTAGGTTAAGGGTGTGGTCCCTGTAAATACAGATATAAACACGGCCAATCTAAATGGCCAGGCCCTTCCAATGCTGTCCATAGGAAATGGACGGCTTCATCATGGTCATAACAGCGGTTCCCACCTTCCAAGGACCACGCATATCCGGATCTGCTCCATTAATTTCGAGCAAATACATAAACACAGCCTGTCCAAATAGCCAGGCCCCTTCAATGCTGTCTATAAGAAATGGATAGCTTCATCATGGTCATAACAGCGGTTTCCACCTTCCAGGGACCCCCGCTCATCCGGGTCTGCTCCATTAATTTCGAGCAAAAACATAAACACGGCCTGTCCAAATGGCTAGGCCCCTCCATTGTTGTCCATAGAAAATGGACAGCTTCATCATGGTCATAACAGTGGTTCCCACCTTCCAGGGACCCCCGCTCAACATCCGGATAGCTCCGACGCATATCCTGGTCTGCTTATTTAAATAAAATGGATTATCAAGATCATTTAAATAAAATCAGGTCTAATCAACAATCTGACCTGGAGGATTCTGTTAGTATTGTTGACGGCACCTCGAACCTTGTTTAAACCAGGTTTCAATCTATGGCCACTGATGCTAGCTATTTGTCTTTCTGTGAAGTTGGCGATGATTTCTGCATCAAACCAGGCGAAAGCAGCCCTAATGATAAAGAACATTTCTTTCCATGAATTCATTATCTCTCTTTCTTTTAATTTGACTTTCCATTAAATAATAACTACCTGAAATCATGGCGTTTTCTCAAGATAGAAGTCCAATCCATCCCAACTTGTGCACCTGTTAGGACAAGTAATTCAAACAACATCCTGCAATACATTTACATGCTTAATCAGTCTCACTCCAGTCTTATATATTAAATGCCTAATGTACAGTCTCTTGAATTGGTGCAAACCATACCTGAATTGAGTGTAATGAATCTACATCTCTTCTGCTATTGAGTGTAATGAATCTACTCGAAGAACCCCATCCAGGAGCTCTGGTTGGTCGATAGAAATTAAGTTTGTGCTATATTTTCTTTCCAACTGCTGTCATCTAAAGACTTCTCAATAGGGGAAGAACTCCAAACAGGAGATCTTGTTGGTTGATTCAACTCATCTTGTTTTGTTTTCATTCCAACCACCAATATCTGAAGATCCCTCCTTATAGGTACCCTTTGGGTTTTGACTACCCCAAACAGAATTAGATTGACCATGCATCTTGTCCTTATCCCAAACATGTGGTTTGGCAGATGAATCATTCGGTTGGTTCCAATAATTTACATCTTGGGATTTAGCATCTTGAACCCTCTCATTTCCTACATCATTTAATTTCCAACCTCCCCAGGGAGTAGATTGACCAATTAGTTTCCCCTTATAAAATATGCATCAAACACACTATAACAAGTACACTATGACACTGAAGCAACAAGTGGATCAAGCTCATAATTTTAAAATTTTCTCAAAAGCCCTCATTCTAATAATCACGTAGTCACGCTAGTAAGCAACAACACCCAGCTAAAGAGATGCATTCAAATCAAAATATTGACCTAGGCACACCACAAAATCCCTAGAAATAACATGGAAAAAATACATGAAGAAAAAAGAGGAGAGAAGCAAAACTTGTAATGCGTATAGAACTAGCAAAAGGTAGAGATAAATACATCTTGGTTTTTGGTTGGCATGAACGAATGGAAAATCAAGTATACTCATGATGAAAGGATTGAATTCATCGTCTGGAACTTAGTTTTGGAAACTGTTGCAAATTTCATTCACTGAAATGTCCAGTTCACAACCATTTACTTTCCTTGTCATTCAGTTAAATACCTATGCCAATAAAATCTATCAAGTTCTACCATGCATCACAATATTATGCGAATCCACCGCATCCAACTTATGCGAATCAGTTGGATCATGCCACTGATCGAGAAACAGATTCGATAAACACGTGACTGTTAATGAAGGGAAAGTACCATAACTCAAGTCAACAAGTCCTACTAGTTATATAATTGGATCAGAGAAGGCTAATGCATCTCCCATGAATTGAGATGCCATACAATAATAAAGGCTTAGACATGACAATATGCAGTTCTAAGACATATAGGAAGAATATTCCTGTAAATAAAAAGGGTCTAAGTTTGATTGACTTGTAATGAACAAATTCACTTGATCAAGTCAATTCAAATTGAGTCAGTCAATACTTACAGCAAGCTAGCTTGGGTTTCTCTAAACCTAA
Organism: Magnolia changhungtana; assembly: GCA_030180095.1. Lineage (NCBI taxonomy): Eukaryota > Viridiplantae > Streptophyta > Magnoliopsida > Magnoliales > Magnoliaceae > Magnolia > Magnolia changhungtana. Next base: position 1,974,335 of record JASAUF010000283.1, read on the forward strand.
AGAACCTAGTCAAAAGTACTTTGACATTTTGATCAATAGCTCAAAAATTCAAAGGAGTACTCAAAGACTAGATTAGATAGTAGGGTAAAAAAACAATCTATAGCCATTTGAAAACCAGCCAATCTTAAAAGTAAAAAGGGAATAGTACAAACATTATTTAAAAAAGAAAAAGAAAAAAGACAGGGAACTTGTTCATCTGCACCATGGGTAACAGGTCCAATTCTATTGACCATTCATTTGTTTTACATACACACAGTCCACCTATTATAAAATAAAAAAAGAAGAGAGATTTTGAAGAAAAAAAAATTCAAATTCTAGCCTCCATGTTGTATTGGATGTATTTGACTGATACCGGCAATGTACCCAATGCATGCCCCTGTTTTTTTTTTTTTGGATGGACTCATATGGACCTGACCGAAAGGGCACTCCTCCAAATGTCTCGAACAATGGGGCAGTTGTACAGTTTGTCCTGCAACCATTGATACCACCATATGCCAACTACAAATAGCAGAGTTTGTATGAGAGACTGAGTGCGAAGGGATTAGCCCCCATATATACGTCAGCCAAAAGAACAATAAAAGCCGAAAAAAAAAAAAAAAAAAAAAAAAAAAAAAAAACTCTGCAAACACAAACTCAATGCGACCAAGAATGTGACCAAGATGGAAAGGGGTCAAAGTAGCCCGGAGACTTCAAAATAGATGATAATGCTAACACAAACTCAATGCGAATGGGAATCCAAGATATAGAGAATTTATTACAACCATCCAACGGCTCTGAGTTTGAACATTCAGTTTGAACATAATTCAATGCAACTCATATCAAGCAAAACATCAAAATCCCAACAACAATCTAATAAAGGAGGAAAAAAAAATACCACAACACATACTAGAAATTCATTAAAGAAACAAAAAAAATAAAGAAAAAAAAAAGCCATCACCATCATAGGCAAGGCTAATTGAACCAAACAACTCTTTTGCTATATTCTGTTTCTTTACAGGCATTAACTCTATATTAAGCACATCCATCTGTTTTAAGAGGTAATCAGAGAGTTGCTCAGCCCCTGCTAATTGTGAATTCATTGTATTATATAGATTATGCAAAGATTGAATTTGTCAATATATAAAGTTTGAAAAAGTCAATATCATAGCCCCTTGTCCAACAATGCAACTCATGACATACAAAAGAAAAAAAAAAAAAAAAAAAAAAAAGAGAAAAAAAAAAGACCACCTGATTGCATAAAAATATGAAAATTGCTGGCAATGCTAACAGATGGTGATTGAAAATCTCATATCCACGTAACACTTCCATGTACGAATGATACACTTTAGCTTGCATCATCAAACACTCATCTCTCAAAACAAATCTCAGAATATGGGTTGTTACTGCTCTTAAGAATAATTGTTAGGATCCTCCAACTTGGCCAATTTTTGGTGCATCTCCCATCTACGGGGAGTCCATCATATCAACAGATTGGACTGTAGAGAAAAATAGTGGCATGCTTTTAATAAAGTAACAAGTAGAGAAAAATGAATCTTACTTCTAGCATAAGATGTTTATCCTCGGCTTGCATTAAAATAATGTATGTGAAGTCAGATTTTGGCTCAATTAGTAAATAGGTTAGATTCTAGCTGACCTTGACATGGCCCAAACCTGGCCCATAACCACCCCTAAATGATTATCCAGTCAATTTACTTTCATTCAACATGAACATAGCAATAAGCCTGCTAGAAAAGAATTTTGAACACGATTCAAAAGCATTTAAGAAGTATGCAACAACAATACCTAAAACTATTCTTACCATAGGAACTACAATATCTTCCTTCTAAGTACTCCTAAAAAATGTGCTGGATAGCATTCCAATACTCTGTGTAGGTCTAAAGACTAGGGTACAAGAAATATTCAGTTACTTTCAATGGTAAAACAAAGGAAAACATAACAACGAAAATGCAAATCAATAAGAAGACAGAGATTAAAAGTACAAGACATAGATCAAAATGTTCCAACCCCAAATCCGATTACCCCAATTCAGTTCGTTCAAACACCCAAACATGCCCTTAACCACATACATCAAATGCAACAATTTTCAATTCTCATATGGGAAAATAAGTTCTATTTTTATTCCAATTCACCACCCAATTAAAAATTAAGAGAAAAAACATAAAAAAAATATTCAACATTTTCATTCCACCGACCATACAGAATCTTCTATAAATAAATAAAAACTTCCTGGTTATAAAATTATATATATATATATATATATATATATATATATTGAAAAATACACTCAAAACCCATATAAAATGAAAAGAATAAACAAAAAACAAATTCCTAAAAACCCACAAATCTCACGTCAGATTTAACAAGACCCATATCCCCAAATCCAACAAAAATCAAAATCTATATACCAAAATCCCACAAAAACCCTTCCAGACCCTAAAACCCCAACTGGAGAAAAAATGGGGAGGGGAGAGAGTATCGTTCCACAAACCGATCTTTGGATTCATCGGTGTTGATGTTGTAGAGGACGCCTTCGTATCTGATTTCGCATTTGGATGTCAAGCTAATCATGCTGCTGAAGTAGGAATCTGTGGATCCTCCTCCACCGCTAGATCCTGAAGAAGCTTTTGTTGCAGTTGTTACTGCCATGGCTTTTCACAGCAGAGAGAGAGAGAGAGAGAGAGAGAGAGAGAGAGAGAGAGAGAGAGGGTTTCTCATCGATGGAAGATGAGGAAAAGAGAGAAAATAGGCAAAGAGGAGCGGGCGTTTGATGGTTTTCGTCTTTTAAAAAGATAAAAATTTCAAATATGTATATTGTGAGTTTACCATTATTTATAACACCAACTCTATTAACGGTCGTACATGCATGGGATCATTTTCTGGATTGTTAAGATCGTTTTACAAAATAAAATTATAAATATTTACTATTTATAGCTAGACCGATTATTTCGATGGTCTGGATAACTCTATATCTTAGCCGCTGTTGTTATGGATGAGTCAACACCATTTTACATAAAATACAAGACTCACAATGAAAAACCAGTAGATTGAAAATGTTAACTTGAACTTTGGACCTGGTATCGCTCTATGGACCCCACCATGATCGATTTGTTTCATCCACGCCGTCCATACATTTCATAACATCGTTTTGTGTACGATCCTAAAAAATGAGCCTGAAATAAATCTTGGGTGGACCACACAATCAGAAAAACTATTGAGCGCCGACCATTAAAAACATTTTAGGGGCCATAGAAGTTTTAGATCAAGCTAATTTTTGTTTTTCCCCTTAATCTAGGCCTGTATGACCTAATCAACAGATTGTACAGTGCACCTTAGGAGGATTTTAATGGTGGATATCCAATCACTATTGTTTTCATGTGGTGTGATCCACCTGAGATTTTTACCCCTCTAATTTTTTGGATCATTCCCTAAATTATCAGTAAAAATGGATGAATGGAATGGATGAAATACATACATCATGGTGGGCCCACAGATGGCTGGTGGTAAGGGGAGTAGCCAATCTGTTTTCTGTGTCGGGGTCCACTGGAACTTTGGATTTAACTTGTTCTTTGGACATTGTCCTAAAATGATCTCTCCAAATGGATGGAAGGTGTGGATACAAAACATGCATCATGTTGGGGCCCAGAAATGAGAGGTATATAAATCTCGGGTGGACCACACCACATGAAAACAATAGTGATTGGATATCCATCATTAAAATCCTCCTAAGGCCCACTTTACTGTTTATGTTTAGGTCATACAGGCCCCAACAGAGCTCTTTGTTGCCCAGCTCCTTTGGCCTAACCTCATTAACTTTGATGCGGACTTGACCTTGGGCCTACTTTGATTTATATATTGTATATCCATATGGTCCATTTGTTTTGCCAACTCATTATAGGATATGGGCCCAAAAATGAATCATATTCAAATCTTAAGTAGGCTACAACATAAAAAACAATTGTAATTAATTGAACACCCACCATTAAAAACTTTATGGGCCCACCTTAGTGCCCACTGTAATATTTATTTTTATTCGACCGTTGATTAGGTTAGACATAAAGGAAAAATAAATAAAATAATAATAATAATAATAAAATATCAACTTCATCCAAAATGTGGTGTGGTCCTAAATTGAGAGGTATATAAAGATCATTTTATGACTTGATCTCAAAATTGAGAAGTATATAAATCGATATCTCAGGTGCACCACACCACATGAAAACAATATGTTGATTAGGTCATACAGGGCCAGATGAAGGGGAAAAACAAAAATCAGTTTGATCCAAAACTTTTATGGCCCCAAAATGTTTTTTAATGGTTGACGCTCATTCAACACTGTTTCCTGGAATGTGGTCCACTTAAGATTTGGATATATCTCATTTTTTGTCTCATATTGTAAAATTATCTGTAAAAATATATGGACGACATGGATGAAACACATACATCATGGTGGGGGCCATACAGCATCGACCACCAGCCATTAGCTGGTGTTAGGGGAGTAGCCAATCCGTTCCCAAGTGTACTGGGTAAATCCTATCAAGGGAGTATGATATTTTAGTTTTCCCTTCATCCATGTATTTGTGATCTATTAAACAGGTTAGATGACAAATAAAAATCACTGTAGGCCATAGGAAGATTTCAACGGTGGAAATCATTATTCCCACTATTTCCTGTGGTATGGTCCACTTGAGCTTTGGATATGCTTTAATTGTGGACTCAACCACTAAAATGATCTGGAAAAATGGATTGATGGTGTGGATAAACCATGACTTTAGGCCACGAGCTTAAAAATAAAGTCAATCCATGACTTGGGTGGGCCACACCACATACTATAGTTGAGAGGGTTACCCTCCCATTAAAACATTCATAATCATTTATTGGGCCCACCTAGATGTGGTTCATAGATCCAGCCCATTCATTATGCATGTCCTAATTGGATGAGGAGTGAGCCCAAGTTTCATACACATCCAAAACTCATGTGGGCCCCACCAATTAAATGCTTTTATATGTTTTAGGGATGTCTTCACATAGTTTTAGATGCTATGGCCCACCTGAGTTTTGTATATGACTGATTTTTAGACTTAAAGGGGACACATCAAATGCATGGTGTTGATGTTCTACATACATCATGGTGGGGGGCACACAGATTAACCTCATGGGAAGTTCCCATGAGGTGACCTTATAGTACCATTTCACTATTTAGGTAACTCCTTCATGGGTGTTACTCTAACCATGTAGGGCCCACCTTGATATATTTTATGTATATCGACACCGTCCATATATTTTTCCATCATATTTTAGAATGTGATTTCAAATTATAAGAACTCAATAATCTCAGGTGGGTCATACCAATCAAAACAATGATGAATAACTATTAAAAACCTTTTAAAGGCCACAAAAGTTTTGGATCAATTTGATCTTTGTAGTTTACCTTCATCTTTATTGTTATTTTTTTATTTTTTAAACCCTAAATAACAACAACGCTCTTTTTGTGTAACTATTTAAATTATTTTCGTGACCTTAAGAAATTTGGGGTTGCTAGCCAGTACCAGGGAAACCAGAAAACACCATCTGCTCTTGCAACTCTAACTAAAGACAGTTACAGATATCCAAAAAAACAAACCAAACAAAGAAGGCAGGCGAGGCCCCTTTTACACACAATTTTCAATAGATGAATTGGCCAAACACATTGCGGGGCAAACAAGATCAAGTCATGAAAGGCCAGGGTAAAGAGTAAGCAGTCTCGGTTAGTTGTAGACCATGTACTTGGGAGTTGCACTAAATTTCTGATATCCTTTGATGACCTTGTTGATTACATCTAAGAAATCTTTCTCCGTCACTGTCTTTCTCCACATTCGGATTGTATACATGCCCGCCTCAGTGCATACACTCCTGATGTCCGCCCCAGTGGAGTTGGGGCAGAGGCGAGCAAGAAGCTCAAATCGGATATCTCTCTCACAATTCATTGTCCACGTGTGGATCTTGAATATGTGTGTCCTGCTCTCCAGATCAGGCAGACCAAACTCAACCTTACGGTCTAGTCGTACAGGACACAACAATGCTAGATCTAGTGTGTTGGGCCTGTTTGTTTCCATCATAACTTTGATGTTTCCTCAAGCATCAAAGCCATCGAGCTGATTCACAATTTCGAGCATTGTACGTTGATCGCATCCACCTCATCAAAGAAGACGATGCAAGCCTTTTTTGATCGTGTCATCTGGAAAAGCTCGCGAACCATCCGAGCCCCCTCTCTAACATATTTCTGAACAAGCTCACTTCCAATAACACGAATAAAGCAGGCATCAGTTCTGTTGGCTACAACTCAGCTAGTAAAGTTTTGCCTGTTCCTGGAGGACCATAGCAGAGAACCCCCTTTGGAGGATCAATGCCAAGCTTCACAAATTTCTCTGGATGGAGCATGGGGAGTTCCACAACTTCTCGCATCTTTTCAATTTGCTCCTTACACCCACCAACATCATTATATGTGACATCTGATTTTTCTTCTACCGTCATCATGATAACGTTCAGATTGATCTTCGAAGGCAAGGGAATTTGAATTTGGTATTTATTTCAATCAACACCGACACGCATCCCTTCTTCTACATCTGTTGGCAAAACTTTATCGCCCAAGCCAACGACAAACTTGGCAATTTGTTTAACATTTATCACATACTTTGCATCCTCGGAGTTCTAATTTATTATTTTTGTGCATCTTGCAACCTGAAGAGGCTGCTCCTCCTGCATCATTTGTTTATCAGAAACAAGATCCCATTGGCTGGATGCAGCTAACCCAGTGTCCGACTCTTTTATTCCACACAAGTCATTAACCTTCTTGGCTATTTCCTTGATTTCCTTCTCCACCTTCTTTATGCTAGAAGAGTAAGGTCCCAAACCATAGGTTTTGAGGAGTGCTATGTCGTCTTCATCCAAAGGAGGAGGATTTTTCTCATTGTTAATATCTACATCTTTTGGATCGGGCGCCATCGTATCTGTCTCTCTTTTCCGATCCTTTTCTTTTTGCTCTCTCGCTCTGCTCTCCTCTTCCGTCTTTTCTCTTCCTCTTGTAGTTTACCTTCATCTAGATCTTCTTTACATTATCAACAAGTTGGATTGCAAATAAACATTACTAAAACCTTACGATGGGCTCTTTATAATTTTTCATGGCGAGGTACTATATTATCATTCTTTCTGGTGGTGTGGTCCACTTAAGATTTAAATCTACACAATTTTTTATACCCGACCCAAAAATGGGTTGGAGAAACATAGAGGCGACAAGCGATATACAACACATTATCAAAATCTCACTTTTGTTATCAACTTTTCAATTTTTCTTGTCAAAATACAAAATCTCTAGTTTTCTTTTTTAAAATATATATTTTTTTACAATTCGTCAATTTTTTCACAATTTTGTTTAATTTTTTAAATTCTCTTTTTCAAAATGTCATTTTTTAAAAAATCTCACTTTTGTTATATAACTTTTCAATTTTTGTTGTCAAAATACAAAATCTAGTTTTTTTTTTTCAAAAAATATATATTTTCTTTTACAATTTTTCAATTTTTTCACAATTTTATTTAATTTTTTAAAATTTCTTTTTCAAAATATCATTTTTTTATCGAAATCTTGTTATATAACTTTTTAATTTTTCTTATCAAAATATAAAATCTAATTTTCTTTTTTAAAATATATATTTTTTTACAATTTGTCAATTTTTTCACAATTTTGTTTAATTTTTTATATTTTCTTTTTCAAAATATTATTTTTTTATCGAAATCTTTTTTTTTTTTTTCAAAATTATTAACATTATTCAAAGTTCTAAAATTTTTTTTTTTCAAAATCTAGATTATTATAAAATCTTATTATTATTTTTTTTTTTTCAAAATCTAAAATTTTCTTAAACGTTGTTAATTATTTTTTTAAGCTTCTCAAATTTTTTTTTTTCAAAATTCATAATTTTTTTGTTGGGAAGTGTTGACCATTAGAGACAGTTTAGGACCGTCTCTAATGCAGACGGTATTTGACGGCCTCAAATGACCGCTATAAGACGGCGAAAGATCGTCTCTAATTAAGACGGTCTTTGACAGTCTCAAATTAAGATGGCCAATGACCGTCTCTAATTGAGACGGTCCTTGACAGTCTCAGATTACCAATAAAAGACGGCCAAAGACCGTCTCTAATTAAGACGTCTCTGACAGTCTCAAATTAAGACGGCCAATGACTGTCTCTAATGTTGACGGCCTCAATGACCGTTATAAGACGGCGAAAGACCGTCTCTAATTAAGACGGTCTTTGACAGTCTCAAATTAAGAAGGCTAATGACCGTCTCTAATTAAGACGATCTTTGACAATCTCATATTGCCAATAAAAGATAGCCAATGACCATCTCTAATTGAGACGGTCCTTGATAGTCTCAGAGTAACAATAAGAGACGGCTAATGACCGTCTCTAATACGGACGGTCTTTGACCGTCTCAAATGGCCGCATATAAGACGGTCAAAGACTCTTTTCCAGACGGTCGATGGCCGTCTTTTTTCTGCAGTTAACAACGGTTTTTGACCGTCTTAAATGATTTGTGGATGTTCAAATTTTTAAGACAATATTAAAGACGATTAAGAGCCGTTTAAAAGTTTAGAGATGGTTTATGGCCGTCTCTAAAGCGTCTTTAAACCAAGCAATTTTAGAGACGGTCCAGAACCGTCTCTAAATCCATCATTTTTTTTTTTCCATTTTTCACGTAGTGGAGAGGAGTGAGTGCAAGTGCATGGCATGTTAGGGGACTGAAATTCCCACACTCCTACCTCCAACATTACTGAAAATCTCAGCCTTATCGCCATATAGGCGAGGTGCGTTCGATCCAAGGTAAGAATCCAAACTTCCCTTCGTTTCTCCTTAGCTAGAGTCGTATGCATGCGCCTTGACACAAAGTTTGTGTGACGGAGGGCCCCGACACGTGTAATTTGTGGACCTGACGCCGTTAGAGCGACCGCAAGAGCTTCCACTCGACAATAGGTGTGAACCATTACCTCTAGGTGACCGATTATCATGCCTAACATAAATCATAGTAATTTTGTGTGGAGAATATGTGTGCATGTTGATTTCTATGTAATTGTTGATTTAGAATCCATGCTTAGGATTTTCCTAAAATTGGAAAAGGGATTCAAATCCCGAGGTTCCCTGATGTGTAAACCGCTAAACTATTGGTCAATTTATGGAATTACATGTGTAATTCTCCAATGTTGCTGATTTTGTAAGTTAGAATTCGTTGCATGCAATTGATAGGTGTAAATTGGGTGTATTGCTGTCTACCTTGCTGAATTGCATGCGGAAATATGTTGAACCTGATTTCCCAATGTTGCTAATTTTGTAAGTTAAACTTTGTCGCATGCAATTGATGTGTGTGAATTGAGTGTATTGCTGTCCATATTGTTGAAAATCCTGAAGTATGATAATCTCTAGCTGGAATTATCTTTGAAATTGTTAAATGTATGCTATACACTTACGCACATGCCTCTAGTAGACCCGACATGGGGAAGTTACTACCCATACCTCGCCACGAAGAGTGAATGCCTCCTATATCTAGCTGTGGTATCCATTCCTACGCCGCAATCCCTTGAAACATAGATCCACGTACTTGTACCATTAGGATTTCTCCAAACTTAGATACAACCATGCCTTATACATTGATTTCGAACGTGGATTTCATTTACATATTGCCCACTTTGCAGATCGGCTAGCCAATTGGAATCTTTTTGGGCAACCTTTCCGTTGGGTCAGCCCATGGGTAAGTTTGGCATGATTAGCCAAACCACAAGTTGTCGGCCGTAGTTGGACTACACGAGACATTGATCTCAGGTCATACAGTTCATGGTTTGTCTCGTGGGGACAGATTGGTCCAATAGTTGGCCATCCTTGTACGTTAACCATGTTTGTATATGCCTGCTGGAACCTGAGGCACCCTGTAACCTTTGTGCCCACTGATAACCATAAGTTGCGGCTCACAAGACTCATGAGTCGGGGATAGTGGTATGAGACACTATGCTCGAGCTGTCGGCCTCAGTGTTGTCATGTGCGGTCGCATATGCGAATATGCGATCGTATATGCGCATATATGTGGGCCGATCGCATATGCGGCAGTGGCATATGCGATCCTTGCACATATGTGATCGCATATGCGATGTATGCGATCGCATAATGGCCAACGGTTAGATTTCTGACCGTTTTTTTACCCTTTTTTTATAAAAAAAAAAATCCAGATTTTTTCTCTATAAATTTGCATTCTAAGCATTCCTACATGCAAAAAAAACTCAAACTCTCTCTATTCTCTATTTCTCTTACTACATCCTCTCTTACACTTCTAAGTACTCTACATTCTACAATACAATATACATTCTACATCCACTCCTCTCCATCCATATTGCATTCCATATTGCTTTTCTTTTCTTTCAACTTTCAAGAATTAAGAATCAAAGAAGGGTACAAGAATCAAGAATCGAGAATCCAAGATACATGATACATCATACCATCCATATTCAAGATTCAAGAGTCAAGAGACTCCTCACTCCTCTCCAATCTCCATCCACTAAGTTTTCTAAGTTCTAACTTATAAGTTTCTAATTCTAAGTTTCTAACAACTTTCTATTATTATTTTTTAAAAAAATTTTGTTTGTTAATTGATTTGTTACTTTGTTAGTTGTTAGTTGTTACAACTTACAAGTTTGAAGTTACAACTTACAAGTGACAAGTTACAACTTACAAGTTACAAGTTACAAGTTACAAGTTACAACAAGAATTCAAGATCAATACTCAAGTAAAGGGGTAAAGGTGAAGAGAAGACAAGTAGACAACTTAGACAAGAATTTGGAAGTTGACAGTTGAAAGTTGGGAACCTCTTTTAGATTTGTAATTTTAATTTTTATTTGTGTGTAAATCTCTCTCTCTCTCTCTCTCTCTCTCTCTCTCTCTCCCTTCTCTTTCTACAAGTGTAACTCAACTCTCTCTCTTTTTCTCATTTTCTTTTCCCTCTTCTTTTCCCTTTCTACAAGTGTAAGTGTGTAACTCAACTCTCTCTCTCCCTCTTCTTCTCCCTTTATAGTTTTTACAAGTGTAAGTGTGTGTGTGTGTGTAAAACTCTCTCTCTCTCTCTCTCTCTCTCTCTCTCTCTCTCTCTCTCTCTCTCTCCCCCAAGTCCCATCTCTTTAGGCTCTATAGTCTTTACTCTTACTTACTCTCTTAGATCTACTTCTTTCTTACTTCTTAGTTCTTCTTCTTAGTCTCTAATCTCTTACTTTAGTTTTCTTTTTATTTGTAGTTTACTTTCTAGTTTCTAATTAGTAGCTATCTAGTTACTTTTAACTTTTTAGTGCTAATACACACACCACGATCCACCATCATAATGCCTTCTTCCCAATTTTCCTCATTGAAGCCCAAGTCGAATGACCTGGGTTGGAAGTATGGGCACCACCGTAGTGCTACCGAAAAGACTCACATAGTATGTGAGTTATGTGGGTATGTGAGTTTGGATGGCATTGCACGGCACAAGCAACACCTTACACATTTACCAGGGTCAAATGCAAAAGCATGCGACAAAATTACTCCAGAAATTAGAAGGGAGATCGTGGAGTATATGGACAAACAATTAAGAAAGAAATGTAATAGTGCCCTACGTCAGGAGGAATATATGGAATAAGATGCATATGAAGATATAAATGTAGTTACTGTAGATGAATCTAGTCCCACTCCCCTTACTTCGACGGGCCAGTCTAGACCCAAGTACAACCATTGAAAAGAGCCCGAGGGCATGAGCCCATAGATAGATGGTGTAGACCACACCCAGAGGATGTGGTCGACCAAAGGGGTAGAGGGAAAGGGTTGGCTCAAACAATTTTAGAGAAGCGGTATAAACAAAAAGATATGAAAACCACAATTCAATATATTGCTAAGTGGTTTTACCAAACTGGCGTTGCTTTCAACGCCGTTAAATCGAAAAGCTTTAAAGTAATGATTGAGGCTATAGGTCAATTTGGATCTGGGCTTAAACCTCCTTCATATCATGAAATGAGGGAGACATGCCTAAAAACTGAAGTTGAATATACACAATCCTTCATAGCTGAATATAGAGAATCATGGAAAATATATGGTTGTTCACTAATGGCCGATGGATGGACCGATAGATCCGGTCGGTCTCTCATTAACTTTTTGGTAAATTGTCCAGCTGAGATAATGTTCTTGAAGTTAGTGGATGTGTCGGGCCATTCACACATAGGAAAGTATTTGCTTAACTTACTAGATAGTGTAGTTGAAGAAATAGGTGAGGACTACGCTGTACAAGTAATTATAGATAACGCAGCCTCATATGTAATAGTTAGTCGTCTTCTTATGGAGAAGAGGCGACGTTTATTTTGGACCCCCTATGTGGCCCATTATATTGATCTTATGTTAGAAGATATAGGTAGATTATTTATAAATGTGATTGCAAGGGCTAGAAGAATCACGGTCTTTTTATACAAATACGCCCTTCTTCTCAGCCGAATGAGAAAACACATTGGGGGTAACTTGCTACATCCAACAGTCACCTATATCCAACATTGGGGGTAACTTGCTACATCCAACAGTCACCTTATGGAGAAGAGGCGACGTTTCACTACAGCCTTTTTAATACTAAAAAGGCTACATGCAAAGAAATTAGAACTTAAAAGCTTTGTAGTGTCGGACGATTTTACAAGTGGGCCTTGGTCAAAGAAGGTTGAAGGGAAACGAGTCCAACAAACAATTCTTTCTCAAAGTTTTTGGACTCAAGTGGTAAAAACGCTAAAATCATCTAAGCCCTTAGTTACTGTGTTGCGATTGGTGGACGGGGATGAGAAGCCCGTAATGGGCTACATATATGATGCGATGGAGAGGGCGAAAAATAAGATCATGGACCATTTTAACTATAGAGACTGTGATTACAAGCCAATTTTAAATATTATAGATAGAAGATAGGGTAGCCAAATGTCATCCCCATTGTATTCGGCTTCTTACATCCTTAACTCAACCTGTTTATTTGCTTCTTCTGATCCAGTAGAAGCACTAACTATGCATATGGTTGAGTTTATCGATTTAGATTTCATCTCATTCTAGTTCTAGTTCTAGTTAGTTTCAGATTACGTACCGGTTTCAGTCCCTGTGGATTCGACCTCGGTCTCACCAAGTTTATTACTACATCACAACCCTATACTTGGGGAGTGAACACTCCCGTAGTGACCCATGGACCTGCACAGGAAGAAGGAGAAAGGTGACCCTGGCTTTACCAGGGGACCCTCCGATGCTTAAGTCAGAACCTGGGTCTTTTAGTAAGGGTTTTGGGGCGAAAGTTTTTGTATACCTTTTACCATGAAGGTCTCGGTATTTATAATGGTGTCGTACCCCATAGGGTTTCCGTAATTAGCGCTGATCTCAATTTTTAAGAATCCATAATCCTTGATATTCCTGGATTTTCGGGGATTCTAATTTATCCTCCAAAAATCTTGAATGGAGATCCAGAATTTTACTAGGTAACTTCCGGATGGTATAGCTCGGCCGACTCTTTCTCTTTAGCACGGTTGTGCCGAGATAGGTTTTACGGCTAATCTCCGCCTAATCTATTGGCCGACTCAATCTTTGAGTCGGACTAAAGCTCGGGCAACTCTAGGGCCAACTGATCTTAGGTCGGCTTGGCTTTCCTCTGTGAGACTTTTGATTGAGCCTTGAGGTGTACTTCCTCCCTTAGAGGCTTCGCTTCATGGCTCAGGATGCTCAGGCTACGGCCGGGCTAGGCGCCTCACGATTCGAGGTACGTCTATCCATCCAACATTATGGACTTTGGGCTTTATTCAGATTGGGCGTCCAACGAGCTCGAGCCATTGCTTCACTAACTCATCTGACCCTTGAGCCGAGTACTAATAGGACTTGTTATATTTTTTCCCTCAACAGATACAAAAAAAAGAAATTTTACCTTAACACATATGGTCAGGCTGCCGGTGGATATAAAAAAAGAAATTTTACCTTAACACATATAGTCAGGCTGCTGGTGGATATAAAAAAGAAATTTTACCTTGACACATATAGTCAGGCGGCTGGCGGATATAAAAAAGAAATTTTACCTTAACACGTATAGTCAGGCGGCTGTTGGATATAAGAAAATAAAAAAATAAATAAATTTTACCTTAACATGTATAGTCAGGCGGCTGTCGGATATAAAGGAAAGCAATTGGGAGAGCACTCTTGATTTTGACGAGGACTACCATGATGAGTATATGCAATCCACTCCAACCATTAGATGCAAAATTAAAGATTAAACCTATGTCCTAAAAATCAGGCTCAATAGTCATTAAGGTGGGCCACACCAAGGGAAACAATTTTGGAGGGTGAGTGTTCTCTGGTATACTGTTTCTAATCATGTGATTAACCTGAATCATAAATAAGGCTAAATTTTCTACCCTAGACCTAACATGGGGTGACAAACATAATACTGGAGGTGGATTTCACATAGCACTAATGTGGGGCCTACCTGAGCTGGTGACCCCCTTTTCTTATATCCATCTCATTTATTAAGATTAATTAAACATTAATTAATAGTCACTTGCAATTATATCAGTTCATTGCTTCTCATGAGAATATCAGGCAATTCCTCTTACTTATAAATAGGGTACAAGATAAGGCTAAGCCCAACCATCATAGCAAAGTTCAAATGGCTCTAAGTATCCTTTTCCCATTTCCCACTTCTTCCCTTGTACGGTTGCCATTGAAAGATTTGAGCCATGGGAATGTGGCCAGGCAGTCAAGATGTCTTGCAGCAATTCAAACTTTGGAGTGGCCCACTCAGAGGCGATCCGCCAATTACCAACCAACCATCTGGAGTAACGAATTCGTTCAATCATTAAGGAGTGATTACATGGTAAGTGTTCTGCTAATGATACTTGAAAGATTGAAGTTTGAACCACCCATCTGGTGGGATCAACTGAAATCTGGCCCTTGCCCAAAAATCATGCAAGTTAAAATTTTAAGTGCGCCACATGTGCATCACATTTTTTTTTTTAAAGAGAATGAATGGCTGATGGAACCTTCATTTGGGTGTGGATCACATGTTTGAGGATAATTGATGGTTACAAAGGGATTAATAACATTCCATATCCGATCTAAGGGTGTGGATTATTCAATATTTTGGTTTCTTTGAGTTACTCTTGAAATATCTACCTTCCATCCTATCTTTTGTTTAAAAGATGGACCCATAATTTATAATAGCTGTCATGGTGGGACCCATGAGTGAAGCGATAAATGAATGAGTTTGCCTTCGTGCTGAACAAGGACCCTGATGAAGTGTGGGATTATTTTGATATGCTTACTGATCTAAGCCCACTAAGCAGAGACCAACTCAGTCTATTCTTCTCTATTTCTTGTCGAGCATCATATGATATGATGCAGTAGTTTTGTAGGATTATTTTGATATGTTTGGTGAAAACGTGCAATCATGGGATACTTCATCTAAGCCCACTAATCCCAGACCAACTCAGTCTATTCCTCCTTATTTCTCGTCGAGCATCATATGTTATAATTCAGTAGCCTAGCTATCAGTTTTTTGAAGTTGTATCTGATTATTTGGTAGGCTACAGCATCTCCGGCCTTTTGTAGCAGCAGGGGCTAGGAATTTTCCAGTGCTGGGCTGCAGTTGCTTAGGACTGTTGGGCCACAAGGAGCCTGGTATTGTTTGTTTGTTCAACTGCTGCTTGTTTCTCTCATATAGGTTCTACATTGTTAATTATGCGATAGTCAGGGTCCTGATCTTTTGTTGGCTCCTGTCCGAATGGTTGTTCAGTCCTTTTCTTTCAGCTCAATAACATTTGGGTCTATATGCAGGGTGACATATACACTACACGAATCAAGAAATTACAGGATGCTGCCAGGCATTTGATTCTAGAAGCATCTGGGCCCTTGGATCAACTCAACCTGATCGACAACATCCAACGTCTGGGGTTGGGGCATCTCTTTAACATGGAGATCGAAGAAGTACTGAGCACCATATCCACTGATAACAATGACATGGGTATGGCAGACGATGTTCATGGCACAGCTCTTCGATTTAGGCTTCTCAGACAACATGGTTATGAGGTCTCACAAGGTACTCATCCAGTCGTGATGGATTTTCTATTGTATAATGAGCTATTAAATCAAGTGGGCCACCCTTTGAATTAATTAGATCTAGCATCCTGGAGTTTTGGTCCACTGATAAGGTGGGCCTGACGTTGTCGAGTAAATTTGAACCGTTCCCACTTGGAATGGGTACCTTTGTCAATTAAAAGAAAAAGAAAAACAAAAGCTAATGGCCGTGAGCTGAATCTCATGGAAGGTGGTAAGATCAACAGGCTTGCCAAACACACACACACACACACACACACACACACACACATATATATATATATATATATATATATCTGAATGTTCAGCTGTGCACCAGTTCGCACCGAATTCATGTGAACTTTTTTGAGAACTCATCATATGTGATGTGACTCCAAAAACTGAACGAAGCAACACCTCATGAAACCCCTCAAGCTCAATTTTTACTTTAATCCAAAACTTTGGTGAGGCATGAAAAATGAAAATAGTTTCCTCCCTTGATTTACATTTCTTTTTACTATGGCCCACTAGAATTTTAGATCAGGGTGAAAATTTGCCACCCGAGGTTTCATGGGATTCCACATCACACAGGCTGTTTGGATTAGACGCCCATGACACGTGTTCAAAGGTGCGCAGCTAAGCTTTCCGATATATATATATATATATATATATATATATATATATATATATATATATATATATATATATATATATATATATATATATAGGCTGAGCTGTGCACAAGTTCGTACGGAACTCATTCAAACCTTTTGAGAACTCATCACATGTCGTATATTTCCAACATCTAAACAGTTCACTGATGTAACACCCCATGAAACCCCTAGAGCCCAACTTTTACTTTGATCCCAACTATGGTGGGCCATGAAAAAGAAGACAGTTTCCACCCTTGATTTGCATCTCTCTTTGCTATGGCCCACTAGAGATTCAGATCAGGACTAAAATTGTCTCCTAAGGTTTCATGGGATGCCACATAAAATGGACCATTCGGATTAGATGCCCATGACACGTGTGCAAAGGTGCACACGTGCACGTGCACAATTGAGCTATATATATATATATATATATATATATATATATATATATATATATATATATATATATATATATATATATATATATATATATATCTGAATGTTCAGCTATGCACCAGTTCACACGGAACGGTCAACGTGAAGCAGCGCCTAATGAAATCCCCTTTGCCCAATTTTTACTTTGATCCAAAACTTTAGTGCCATGAAAGGTCATAACAGTTTCCCCCCTTGATTTGCATTTCTCTTTGCTATGGCCCACCAGAATTTTAGATCAATGTGAAAATTTGTCCATTGGGGTTTCATGGGATTCCGCGTCGCATGGACCGTTTGAATCAAATGCGTCTAATCCGAATTTTATATATATATATATATATATATATATATATGTTATATATATATATATATATACGGATCGGTCAACGTGAATATATATCCGAATGTTCAGCTACGCACCAGTTCACACGGATCGGTCAACGTGAAGCAGCGCCTAATGAAATCCCCTTCGCCCAATTTTTACTTTGATCCAAAACTTTAGTGCCATGAAAGATCATAACAGTTTCCCCCCTTGATTTGCATTTCTCTTTGCTATGGTCCACCAGAATTTTAGATCAATGTGAAAATTTGTCCATTGGGGTTTCATGGGATTCCGCATCGCATGGACCGTTCAAATCAGACGCGTCTAATCCCATTTATATATATATATATATATATATATATATATATATATATATATATATATATATATATATATATAGAGTGATGCTACTCCGATGCCTATACATGATCAAGACTGTTGATATGAGGTGACCTTTTGCCATGTACAGAGGCTCTAACTAACACCATTGATTTCAAAATTTACCTTTCAATCCAAGATTGACTGAAATCTGTGGGCCCCACTATGATATATGTGTTATATCAACACCGTCCATCCACTTTGAAAGAGAATTTTAGAGCTCAGGCCCAAAAATGAAGCAGAACCAAAGATCAGGTGGACCACACCATAAAAAGCAGTGGAGATTGAATGCATACCATTGAAAACTTCTTGGGGGCCAATTTTTTTTGGATCCAGCTGATATTTGCATTTTCCAGGTGTATGTGACCTTATGAACAGGTTGGATGGCAAACAAAAATCATGGTGGGCCCTAGGAAGGTTTTAACACCATTCCCACTTCTTTCTTTAGTGTGGTCCACTTATGTTTTGTATCCGCCTTATTTTTGTACCCATACCCTAAAATAATCTCAAAAAATGAATGACTCGTGTGAATATAACACATACATCATACCTCATGGTGGGGCTCACGAAACCTAGTGACGTGAGTGAGGTCACTGGTGTGCACTCAAGCTGAATTTAGGCATATATGAAGAGGAACAACTGAAATCCATACATTTTTCAAATAATAAAATTTAAAGCAAGTGATGGAGAAAGCAAACAGAAACCCGATTTTAAAATATGGTATTTGAAATATAATGCAACTTAATACCATCTAATCCCGTGTTCCAAACAGGCCCCAAAACATCTCCCTGTACATCTGGCTCTCATGTACAGTGATCAGGATTGTAAATTTTTGAAGGTTGCCACATTGATGGGTCGCACCTTAATATCCAAAGAATTAACAGGATTTGGCTGCCCTGGTCATCTGATGAGTGGCCACAGAAAGGGATATTTTGCTCAGAGCAGTAATCTCTCAATGAGTCCAGGGTGACATCTGAGTGGTGAGTCCCTAACTGTGGGGTTCACCTTGGTATATTTGTTGTACATCCATTCCATTCATTAGTTTTTCCAGCTCATTTTAAGGCATGGTCTGAAAAATGAAGCAAATCAAAATCTCAAGGGACCACACCACAGAAAACAGTGGTCATTGAAAGTCCACCATTAAAAATTCTTAGGGCCCACCATAATGGTTATTTGCCATCCAACCTGTTGATTAGGTCACACAGACCAATGAAGGAAAAATACAAGTACCACCTTGATCCATTATGTTTATTTGCCGTCCACTCAAGGTTTGGATCTGCTTCATTTTTGGGTTCATGGCCTAAAATGAGCTGGACAAACGAGGGATGGAGTGGATATACAGACATAAAGGTAGGTCCCACGGTCAGTGCCTAACCCATTAAGCAGTTACCCTAGACACCCCACACCTAATCCGCCCTACAAGTACACTGTACATATCTGCCACCCCTAGCTAGGGTGAGAAAGGACTGATGCTTATTTTCTGTCCGTAGACCTATATAAGTTGGGCTTAGTGTTTGGTGATCCAAACAATTGTTGATATTAAGTATTTTATGAAAAAAAAAATCCTCAAAAACCCTGAATTTATAAAAAAGGCCTTGAATATTTTGAATTTTCAAAAGTGTCTTCTTATCATATAGGCTGGATGGCAGACCCATCTTGATTTGTCATCAAACTATCTAAAAGGTACACTCAACCATGATAATCAAATACCTGAAAATCAGGCTAATCCAATTATCAGGTGGCCACATGTGGAATTGGAGATTCTTGAGGGAGATAAGTTATTTACTATGATGTGGGCTACCTAATAATCGGCTCAGGCTAATTTTTTGGTCCTATGATGATCATGGTTGGGTCCACTTGTTTGACAGGTCAGATATCATAAGGCAATAGATAAAAAATCATAAGCCATCTAATAAGGAGCAACAAAGACACAATGGAGGAAAAAAAAAAAAATAATAATAAATAAATAACAACTAGTCGTATTTTCTTACTTTAGGTTGCATTCATAATGGGCAGATGTGTTCAGTAGGTTCATGGATGAGATGGGCCATTTCAAGGAGGGCCTTTGCATGGATACAAAGGGAACGTTGAGCTTGTATGAAGCTTCACATCTAGCTTTAGAAGGAGAAGCTACCTTGGATGAGGTTAAAGCGTCCACAAGTAGATATCTCAAGGGTCTCACACAGGCCATAAACCCAAACCTTGGAAGGCTAGTACAGCATGCATTGGAGCTTCCTTTGCACTGGAGGATGCCAAGGTTAGAGGCTAGGTGGTACGTAGACGAATATGAGAGAATGGAGGACATGAACCCAATTTTGCTTGAACTAGCTAAGCTGGATTTCAACATGGTGCAAGCTATCCATCAAACAGATCTTAGGAAAACATTTCGGTAAGGATCCTATCCGTTATTCTTGGTCCCTTCTTTTCAGTTAAACATGGGGTGGTTGCTGCATCCTTCATCTTGGCCGTTTACAAGCCGACCACCAATTGAAATGTTGGATCTGTCCAATCAGCCATGTTTTGGGGCAGGATACATCCATGACAAGCCCCCACATTCCTGTTCTTTGATCCAAACCGTCCAAATTATGGACCCTACTAGATCACAAATGACGCAGAGATGATGATCCTAAATGACCATTTGATGGCTACCGAATACATGGAAAATGTCCCATGTATTATTATTATTATTATTATTTTATTTTATTTTTACTACAATTGCATACGGAAAATGTCCATGTATTTGATAGCATTAAAAATTTAACAGGCCGAACTATTGATGTTAACATGTTTTCCCTTGTTTTCCAGCTTTTCAAACATTGAATTTGATCTTTCTAGGTGGTGGGCCAAATCAGGACTTGGGGAAAATTTGATCTTTGCTAGAGACCGTATGATGGAGGACTTTTTGTGGAGTGTTGGATTGATTTCTGAGCCGCAGTTTGGACATTGCAGGGAAGTACTCACGAAAATTATTCAATTCATACTAATCATCGATGATGTTTACGATATCTATGGTTCCTTGGATGAACTAGAGATCTTTACAGATGCCATTGAAAGGTTTGTATGACTATTTCCTCCATATTATGCAACTCACTGATATCAATTACATTCCACTAATCAGGCATTCAATCTCTACATGACACATGCTTCAAATCTCGCACACTTGTACCATGGATGGGCCATAAAATCGTATCAATTGGATGATTTTAGAAACCAATTGTGGTGATTTAAAGATTAATAGTAGCTTAGTGGGTATGTAGATAAAGAGATGAGATCATCATTTTCTTTTCAAGAATAACCTTAGAATCCATAAGAAGAAAGAAATCTCTAAAAACAAGATATAAAATTGACATTATTAAATGAAGTCCTCATTATAATATATTTGATGTGCTTATATAAGTAAAAGAAGCCCTAGATTACTAATTTAACCCGAAATAGGACACTTTCTCAAAATAGAAAGGCGTCTAATCCCACTAAAACTCTTAAGCAACCCTTAGATGACTAAGGAAAGACTTTGAATCAACACTTAGCTCTTAAAATCCTAAAAATAGAAGGAATAGTGTGTACTAAAAAAATAAGTTTTAGCTTAAAATAAAAAATTGATCCATGAGAGAATTGAATTTTAAAAGGCAATTTTTGGGGCAACAAGCATTGAGTGGTTGTCTAGTCATAAAGCTCGTTGATATATAGCTTTCCTACGACTTATTATACACACAAAATGGATAACAAGTCACAAAGGTTATGACCCTCTTAAGCTATAGTAAACATTTATATTATTTTTGCCCTAATGCGACTCTCCGACATAATTTTGTTCTATCATGGTTGTCCATGAAGTCATCCACTGCTAGTAATATCAATCCCCTTTGCTTAACGAAATCTCCCTCTCATGTTCGTTGGTTGCGATTGCTCCTTTAGTAAATGATACTCGAACAAATATATAATGTTGGATGTTTGCGATATTGTTAAGTTCTTAGGGAGATCAACAACATATGTGTTGTCACTAATCTTATGAGGTACCTGGCTTCTCCAATATTCTTATCCTTCAGCTTATTATATGCTATCATGGGAAAACACTCTTTCTTTAAATGAACCAGCACCTGTCAACTTCCTGACAATAATTCTCTTTCGCTTGTTAACATCTTCCTTCTATTTGGTGTTAGACTCTTCTAAATTCTCTTGATATGCACTGTCACCGTCTTCTCTGCCATGTATGCTTGGGAATACGATTATACACTATCTCAAAAGGAGACTTCCCTATAGATCTATTCTTAATGTTGTGCAAGCAAGCACAACCTGAACAAGAGAATTTTCTTGAGCATATCACTATAGAGACATTGTATAATGTTTCCCAACATTTAGTTCACCACCTCCATTGGTCATTTGTTCGGGAATGGTACACATTGTTATACTACAATAGTATATCAAATTACCTCCATAGAGTCCTCTAGAAATAACTAAGAAATCTTGTGCCATGATCTAAAGTAATTATCTTGGCAATGCCATGCAAAAAGATTGGATACATTTATTGCATCCATCGACTTATTGCATGAGATAAAGTATGTTGTTTTCAAGAATCTATGCACCACCATGATTATAGAATCCATACTTCATTGAGTTTGCAGAAGACATAGCATACTATATATCCACAGACAAATCTACTAATGGCGCATTTAGTACTAGTAAAGGGGTGTAGAGAATAATGTTTTGGGACTATTTCTTAGCCGCTTAGCATATATGGCATCTTTGCATAAACTTACCAACATCCCTCTTCAATTGTGGCTAGTAATGTCACTTCTCAACACTGGTGATGCTAGGATCATGTCCTAAGTATTCACAAAATCCTTCTCCATTGAACCCCTTAATAACGTGTTCCAGAAAAGGACACCTAGGAATACATTATTGATTCCCCTTAAATAGGTAATCCTCTTGTACATGTAATGTGCCCAATTGCTCTATCAAAGACTTGGCTCATTCATCCTTAAAAGTCTTCATCTTCTATACCCTTTAATCTCTTTGCTCAAAGTGACTCATAAATAAGCCCTCGTACTTAATGCATTGACTACCTTATTCCGCTAGCCTGACTTGTGCTTCAATACAAAAGTATATTCTTATGGAAAAGATATACATCTAGCATGTATAAAATTTATGGTGGACTCATGTAATCGAAAGTCACTCCACCTCCATGATCCAGTCGAGAAATTTCTTAATGTGATGATGCACACTGAAGGAAAGGAGATATACATTAAGTTGATAGGCTTAATCTTATTCAGTGCCTTCTCACCTTCGATGTTGGAGGATAATATTGTCCTCCATATCAACAATGGACTCTATCGTTAAAAGTTTTGGATTTAAGATTTGGTGTGGGTATTAGATCTATTAAACGACAAATTGGCTAACTGCAAGCCTCTTCAACCATCTTTTACTGTTCATTACTGCAAATCAGTTTGTGCCCCATGGTCTCGGTCAATTGAGTAACTACCACTTGCAGCTCCAGCTCCTGGATGACTCTTTGCAAGACGCTAAATTTTCTCCAGTCACTAGTTGATTCCTTAAAACATTGTCCAAAGAATTTTTGCTGCCTAATCTATATTAGAAGTTATAACCCAAGGAAAAATATTGCTATGATGCCAAATAACATAGTGGGTGTACTACGGAGAAAATATCATCATCCTTTTATTGAGAATAGCCCTTGTATCTACGGAGAGGGAAATCTCTAAAAATGGTAGATAAAATTAATATTATTAAATGAAGTACTAATTATAACATATTAAACAAAAGAAGCCTTAGATTCCTGATTTGACTCAAAATAGGACACTTTTTCAAAATAGTAAAAATTACTAAAAATAGTGAAAAGTCTAATTCTATCCACAGTCATTAAAAAGAACTAAATTCTGTAACACAATTAAACTCTTAAAACCCTAAAAATAAAATATAACTTGCTAAAAATAGTAAAATTTATCTTAATACCATAACTTGACCCAGAGAATAATTGAATTTATTGAAGCCCCTTTTGGGTTAAATAACCTTTGGTGGTTGACTAAGTTGTAGAGCTCAGTGATGCGGACACTTTCATGTCCAAGACATATCAGAGAAGGCCCAATCGGAGGCAGAAGTCATCAAGACCTTAGAACCTTAAAACAAGCATATCTCGCAAATAGAAATGAGTTACTCGAAGTACCATATATGATTTTGGGGTAGGACGAGCTACTTTAGCCAACCAACCTAGCATAGCCAACTTCCCCATGCCGAATTTGAGAGATTCAGATCGACGGTTGAATTCCCTGTTTATTTCCATTTTTACTATTTTTAGTAAGTTTTGGTGCAATTGTAACTCTTCATCCATTGGGCTTTAGGAGTTGTGTCCAACATGAAAAGTGTTTAGAATAATTAGGAGAATAATCCGGTCAAGTCAAATGGGACACTTACTATAAATAGTAAATTTACAATTTATAGTAAGTTACAAATTTTAGGGACTTTGACTTAGAGTTTGATTCTGAAACTTCTTCCAAGGTTTAGTACCCCTATTTATAGGGTTGTAAATTTGTTTTTATTATCTACTAATGAAAATTTAAAATTTTTAGAATTTATTTTTATTTTCTTATTTTCCCTCTTGGATTCGAGGGATCTATGTGAGGAGTCTAGAGAAGCTCTGTGGATTTGGAGTAGTTATCCCCTTGAGGAAGACGATGATCGACCTCATCACATTCATCCCTGCATCAATTGGTATCAGAGTGAGAACTCCCCTTGGATTGATGACAAATAATGAAGGTATGGACCAAAATCCTATGGATGGTGATCTAGGGATTCTTTATCTTTTGAAAAGAATAAAAGTTTTCCACCAAGAGAGTCAGTTGATTATGCAAGGGCTACAAGTAACCCTCGACCATATTGCAGATGCGTTAATTCTGCACCGAGCCCAAGGCGATGGTCAACCGCCCGTGGTCATTGTAGGAAACAACGTCGATTTCCTCAGAGTATCAATCGATAATGGTGAATCGCAGGCCACTACTTTAAACATGAGGAAGTCATTATATATGCCAAATTTAGAGATAAATTTACAATGACGCAGCATCTTTCGAACGAGGTGCACTGTATACCAAAAAATCTGTAATGTACTCATTAATGTCAAGAGCGGTAAGAATTTCGTGTTGAAAAAAATGGTGGAAAAGCTATAACTAAAAACAGAAAGACATCCATCTCCATATACGATTGGATAGATCAAGGATGTCAACAAAACAGATGTAACCAAACGATGCCATATATCCATTTCTATTAGTAAATATTATAAGGATGAAGTAATGTGTGGCATAGTCGACATGGAAGCTTGTCATATATTACTTGGTCGACCATGACAATATAATAATGATGCTACGCATACAAGCCAAGATAACATATTTATATTTATTAAAGATGATAAAAAAGATTATCATTGCCCTTATGGCAATAAAGAACTAACTCAAGACTTTTAAAGTTGAGGAACAGTCTCTCTTAACTGAATAGGATTTCGTAAAACAATCTGAGAAAATAAAAGATGGAGATGAATTATTTGAAAAAGAAAAATATATGGAGCTTGTGAACATCCCAGATGATTTGAAACCAGTGTTGCAGGAGTTCAAGGCGATTGCACTTGATAAACTCCCTAATAAATTGCCTCTTATACGAGATATACAAAACCACATTGATCTCATCTTTAGAAGCAAGTTTGCCTAATTGCCCATATTATTAGAAAGGATGCAAGATTTTGCAGGCACAAGTAAAGAAACTGATCCATACTAGTCAAGTCAACGAGAGCATAAGTACATGTATTGTGTCAGCTCAAGAGCCTAATGCAAGATACAAGGAAAAAGATGATAAATATCGACGCCAGAAATCATTTGAGTATCATGAGTGAAGTTCCTTAAGTAACTTGAGGACAAGTTTTTTCCATGTGAAGGGGTCTGATGTAGGACGTGGCACTGATAAATTCCTACCATGGTTGGACTAAAAGAAGGTAAACCGTAAATTGGCCATAACTTTTGATACGAGTATTGTTACGGGGCACACATGACCGAGTATTATGAAACAAAGCAGGACAAGTTCTGTTAATTGGAGGGGACTGACGTAGAGCAGGTCGTGGACACTTTCATGTCCAAGACAGATCGGAGAAGGCCCGATTGGAGGCAAAAGTAATCGAGAAAGTCAAAACCTTAAAACAGGTATATCTCACAAACCAGAATGAGTTACTTGACGTACCATCTATGATTTTGGGGTAGAATAAGTTAATTTAGCCAACCAACTCGGCTTTGCCAGGTTGCCCATGCCAAATTTGTGAGATTCAAATTGACGGGCGAATTCCCTATTTATTTCCATTTTTACTATTTTTAGTAAGTTTTGGTTTAATTGTAATTCTTCATCCATTGGGCTTTAGGATTTGTGTCTAATATAAAAACTTCTTAGAATAATTAGGAAAATAATGTGGTCATGTCAAATTGGACACTTACTATAAATAGTAAATTTACTATTTATAGTAAGTTAGGAATTTTAGGGACTTTGAGTTGGAGTTTGATTCTGAAACTTCTTCTACGGTTTGGTATTCCTATTTAAAGGGTTGTAAATTATTTTTATTATCTATTAATGAAATTTCACATTTTCTAGAATTTATTTTTATTTTCTTATTTTCATCCACGAAGGATCTCTATGAGGAGTCCAGAGAAGCTTCGTAGATTCAGAGTAGTTATCCCCTTGAGGAAGACGATGATCGACCTCATAATGTTCATCCCTGCATCATTCAAGGCTTTGGGCCTAATTGCTTTTTATCTTAACTGTCCATGAAGTCATCTGTCACCTGTACTACATTAATATTTACTCCTACTATATATAATGTTTGTGGTGTTTGGTCATTTAATCCTTACAGTTATTCACAGGGATGAGTGTAAAATTTTAAATTTGAAAAGGAAAATGATGTAGGATAATTAACCACTTAATCTAAAAGCTTGATCTGATTGAGATTATGGGATTGGTATATCCTGTTGTTTATAATTGTCTTATGGGCATAGTTTGGTGATGGAATCCCTGCCAATTATCATAGTTCTCCTTCATTGAGAATGAGGTCAATGAAAGTTCAAATTTGGTTTTATTGATATATTTTTAAATTGGATAGGATATGACTCCAATTCAAATTGTGTTACTTGAATTAAGCGAGAGAGCTCCCTGATCACTACAGGTGGATCCTTGGCACCCTAGTTCTCACATTTAGATTCTTAGTTTTAATTACTTAATTCACAATTACTCTCTTAATCACTTTAGAATTAGTTTTACATCTTCTTCCAATTAATTTCATAAACGTACAAGATCAGTTCCTGTAAATTCAACCTCGGTCTTACCAAGATTATTACTACATCATGACCCTACACTTGGGGTTGTGAACAAGTTTTTGGACATCTCATGTGTTATGACCTCGGCGGAACCCCCATCGTGGGCCCCAAATCACATGGGTACCGCCTCACACGAGTCACCTGCCTCAAATGGGTGGGCCTCGCCTCACACGAGCCACCCACCCCGAGTGTGCCTCTGCAACCCATAGGTAAACCCCATTCGAGCTTGGTGTGAAAATGCCCTTGCATTAATCACCCCCGGTGAGGAGTCTCAAGCACGAGACCTCACGCTCTGATATCAATTTGATGTATGAGAATTAACCGCTTTTTTTTTTTTTTTTTTTTTTTTTTTTCTCAAAAAAGTGGGCTCTTGCCACAAAATCCATTCATGAAGAGCATGTACATCCATTCGGGTGGGCCCATACAAAAGACCGGGACACTCGAACTTGGTGTGAAAATGCCCCTTGCGATATGTGTTAACACAAACCCAACACAACCTAAGAAACCGCACGGACAATACATTGTATTAGAAATCTGGGCAAGAAATATGTATATTGGACCCACCACCACCTAAGAAATCCCCGAAAAAGTGGAGAGGAGGGGTTATATATACATTGTTTTTAATCCAGATGATAAGTGAAAAGTGCGGATGGATGTCGCTCTGTAGCAAAATAGTTGGATCATTGTGGGGCGAGCATCGAAAAGGGGTCACTAATTGTACCTTGTTAACCCTCTCGGACGCATGGCAATAGGTAATCAGAAATAGAACCTTTTCGAAGAACTTTTTGTAAAGAGATCTCAAGAGGCTTTTCCAATAGTGAGCGATCCTTGAGTGTTGGGCCGTCCAACCGCGCTCAGAAAGTACATCCACCACCGAAGCGTGAATCACTCTCCACATCTAGCGTAAACAAGCCCTTTGACATCGGAACAAATCAATCAATCGCACCATCAATGCATGGCTCTAACTTCTCAAGATAAAGTCGGAGCCATGCGTACCCATCGCGCCCCTTAGAGAAAGCGAATAAGAACTCACACTTTACACCGCAAGAAGTGTTGTATGAGAATTAACCGCTTGATAACTTTCCCGAAGTGTTGTATGAGAATTAACCGCTTGACCTAAAAGCTCGAATTGATAGAGCATGGTAAATTAATCCATTTATCTCATAGCCTAGGCCCCACATCTCATGGGTTAGGATCTTGGCCGAACCTCCCTCGTGGGCCCCAAATCACATGGGTACCGCCTCAAACGGGTGGGGCCCGCCTCATACAAGCCGCCCACCCCAAGTGTGCCTCTACATCCCACAGGTAACCCCACTCGAGCCCGGTGTGAAAATGCCCCTGCATTAGAAAATGCGATGTGCTACCCTTCATCCAAGGGTATCTTTGTCATTTCAATCCTGTCATGTGAGTAGGATGCTCCCACATTCCTCTTCTTTAATCGCACAGGCAACATTGTATTAGAAATCTGGGCAAGAAATATGTATATTGGACCCACCGAAATGATTTTTTGATATAAATTCTGTAGATTTGTTGGGCAGGCTCATTTTAGGACATCCCAAAAAAGTGGATGGTGGACCACTCTTACATTTTGTTATTTATGTGCTGTTATCCATTGTTTTTAATCGTGTGGCCCAGATGATAAGTGAACTATGTAATCCTTAATTGTAGATTGGTTGGATGTCACTCTCGTACAACAATATTGAAATCCTCATTGTGGGGCCAACATATTAAAAGGGCGGGACGTCACTAATTGTCCACCCAACTTGAACTTGAGACCTGTGTGTGTGGGTGCGCGTGCGTGGCCGTACGCATGAGTGTGTGAGTCACTAGCTATCATTCATGGAAAAAAAAAAAAAAAAACCTTTTCTGTAATTATAACTCTTTTTTGTAACTATAGCTCTTCTGTAACTAACGATACATTTTACGGCCATTGATTAAACTGTATTCCTTGGGTGTTGATCATGCTTCCAATCTGGACTGTTCAGGTGGGATATTAATGCGATGGTACAACTTCCACGATATATGAAGATGTGTTTTCTAGCTCTCTACAACACTGTCAATGAAATAGCGTATAACATACTGAAGGAGCAGGGCTTGGACATCGTACCACACCTAAAGAAAGTGGTATTGCACCAGTTTTATTTTATTTGGATTTATGCATACAACAGGCCAGTCTCCTATGCGAGCTTCCTAACATTAGGCCCAATGGAAAATTGTGATTTGGTGGTACATCCAAACTGTGCCTAGTACCTCTTTACCATAACAAACCGTCTAATGTCCGTTGAAATGTTATGTTTATTGCAGTGGGCTGATTATTGCAAAGCAAACCTGTTGGAAGCAAAATGGTACAACAGCGGTTACACCCCTAGGCTTAAAGAATATCTGAGCAATGCATGGGTTACAGCATCTGGGCCCATCATTCTGTTTCATGTATATTTTTTGATGGGAGAAAACATAACAAAGGAGGCTCTAGATTGCATTGGAAGCTACCCAAATCTGATACGTTGCCCATCTATTATCTATCGACTCAACGACGATCTGGAAACTTCAGCGGTATGTATCTCATGATCTACTTTAGGTAAAAAATGGATTTATAAATGAGCTGGGACGAAGGTTTCCTAGTCTGGATTCATGAGCAACATATCTAAGAACTGGCCTAGTGCTAGAACTGACTAGGTTAGACCAGGACTGACTGGAATATAGTCAGCCTGGTGGGCTGACTTCGTGGGCTCAACTTAATAGCTACTGGTGCTAAAAACAGATTCTCTCTCTCTCTCTCTCTCTCTCTCTCTCTCTCTCTCTCTCTCTCTCTCTCTCTCTCTCTCTCTCTCTCTCTCTCTCTCGGTTTTATAAGAAGACCGTGTTTGGTTTGCAATTTTTAACTGGTTTTATATTTACCAGGAATGGAAAACCGTGAAATTAAAACAACGGATTTTAAAAAACAAATCCTTCAAAATACTGATTTTACCATTAAAAAAAAAAAAAAAAAAAAAAGAAGCAGCAGCTTCCATCAACCGAATTTTAGAGGCATTGATTCTTGGTGAATGAGTTTACTAAATTACTCATATATGTTTTTTCTTTAAAAAATGATAAACTTGACAATTACAGACCTGCAAGGAAAGTGTATGACATTCAACCTGTCCAACATATTCACCCCACCAGAACGATTACGCAAACAAAAAAATCAGGTCCATCAAATAATCAGTTGGGTTATGCGTGAACGTAGATGTTTATGGGCAGTGCATATTATTTCCTATGATGTGACCCACCTTTGGGTTTGATCAGCCACAGTTCGTTTTATCTTTATGATAGGATTCACCTGCTGGATGTCATCAACGTGAACCCACAATTCCCATCTTTTTCACCTTTTTAAAGAGAAAAAGTAGACAATTTTATAATTTCATCCCTTGCAAGACTCTCCACACTACTGGTTGAGATCTTTTTCATCTTGGGAATCGTTTGTTGGGTCATCATGTTTCCAGAATTGGCCTCACATCAATGGTCTAGATCATGGATCCATGGCACACACTAGCCCAGATGTCCCATTTTGACACTGATCAATCAAGGTCTCATTATTTCTCTCACAGTATTTCCCTTTCAATTTTGAGTCCCGGTTTTAAAACAATGGTTATTTATCAATTGGGAAGATCAATTTAGTAAGAAAGAGAGGTCCATGGAATCTTTATATCAACCGCTAATCTTTTTTTTTTTTTTTTTTTTTTTTTTTTTTTTTTTTTTTTAATTTCTAATCTTGGATAAGATTTTGGTAATCATTTGGGCCCATGTAATTTTTGAACCACTTACTATCTAAAGTACCTTAGATTAGATGGACGGTCCCGATTCATATATCACACTGCCATGCATGCTGGGAAGAGATGGCCAGACCCCATTATGGGTTCAACTGTCTATACTGTATCATCTCTGTAACCACATTTAATTGTAATCTCCCCCCCCCCCCCCCAAAAAAAAAAAAAAAAAAAAAATAATAATAATAATAATAATAATAATAATAATAATAAAAGTTACTTTCATCTAAATTCTATTGTTTGCTCATTCAGAATGAACGAGAGAGAGGTGATGTGCCAAAATCAATCCAATGTCACATGCACGAGACAGGTGTTTCTGAAGATGTTGCGCAAGAGTACATAGGAGGTCTAGTCAATGACACGTGGAAGAAGATAAATGAAGAAGTTGTGGCCAGCTCTCCATTCCCCAAGTCCCTTGTGGGTCCCTCCATAAATCTTGCAAGGATGGCCCACTGCATGTACCAATATGGTGATGGATATGGTGTTCCGGACCAGCACACCATGGACCATATCAAGTCATTACTGGTTCAACCTATTCCGCTCGAGTAGAGATAAGCCCTCCAGTACACATAGCAAGCATGTACTGTTATTGAGACTGTTGGTCTGGTGGGCCATGGCATGAACGGGCAGTATAATAATAAATAAATAAAAAGTGACGGGCGCAGGCTGTCATAGACATCTGATTAGTGAGGCTGCAAAAGGAACGGTTAGATCAGTAGTCCACATTCAACATTAGAAAGTCGCATCAACGGGAAGGTAGAAGTTCTCGGTAACTGCATAGTCCATCAACAAGATGGCTCACTACATCAACGGTTATGATTTCTGCAACTGTTTGCCAAGTGTACACCGAAGAGGAAGCTGTAGTAGTACTTGTGTTTTTAATGTTATGTTTGGACACCTGAAAAAGGAAAAGAAATGAAAAAATAATAATTGTCCAATAATAATTTCATAAGAGCCTTTGCAACATCTATGCAATATTTGAGCTATTATTTGGATGGTAAGTTGAAATTTAGGGCGTGTTTGGTATCTCCAATCGAATTCAATAAGAGCTACTCTAATAATAGATAGAGGATTAAGACTTTCTGTTTTACCATTTAATTAGTAAGAAATAATCTTTTTGGTAAAATCACTTTCAAAATTAAGCTAAAACTGTCATTTAAAATAAAAGTGATTGTAAAATATTCGAATAAGAGCTTTTTGAGAATAATTATTATGATAAAACTGCAACAACTCCATTACAAACAAGCATGCCCTTCATGCTTCTTACACGGGATGTGGGTCGTCCATCATAGTAGACATTAGATGTGGATCATCTATCATGTGGAGCCCACCTTTGATTTGGACTATTCATCATGTGGGCCAAAGCTTCAAAGTGCGTTGTCCATCATGCAGAGCCCACCTTAGATGTGGACCATTCATCATTGGGGATGTTTGGATTTAGCCATGGAAGTAATGAAAACCCATCACCCCAAAACACACGTTCACAAGTGTTGTGGATCTTGCTGTGATATAGGTGTTATATTTGCACCATCCATTCATTTTGCAAGGTCATTTTATGGTGTGTGCACATAAATAAGGCTGATTTAAACCTTACATGGACCACACCATGGAAAGAAGTGAGGACAATGATGCCCTCCGTTGAACCTCACTAAGTTGTAATTCATCTAAAATCATGCAAAGGGTGGTGCACTAAAACTGTGTCACACCCATAATATTCTTGTTTAACTAGGATTGACTAATTCATATGGAGCCTAACATAGAGGAGTTTCGATGGGTTTCAAACTCGTCAACCCTCTAAACTATATAAACTTGACTGGTTCCCAAGCCTACACGAGACTAAAGCTTCTATTCCCATCCCAATGCTTCTCTAAAGGGTGTAAGACGCGGAAGACTGCAGCATCAAGCGTACAGCGATGGCATCCCAATCAAGTACGAATTCTAAATTTCTCGATCTTCATATCCGATGCATTGAACGGTTCACTCAACTCCACAATTTCTAATTCCACACCTCCCACCAAGAACTCTTGTTCTCGCGGCTATTCCTTATGACGGTCTCCACCACATTTCTGATTACATGTTTTGTGGCGGTCGACACTGGAGGTGTACTTTTTGGGCGTGTCTTAAACTTGACTGCTAAAAATGAAGTCCTTGGATGACTGGATGTGGGACATACTTAACAACGTTTTTTTAAAAAAAAAAAAATGGAAAACGGGCTAAATGTAGCCTGCGATTCATATTAAAATATAAGATCTGAATACAGGGACTGTACTTCGAGTTGCCCAAGGACCACAAAAATATCACTGGGCAACCTATCTTAAAGAAAAAACTATGCATGATCCACCTCCCTAATGGCCCCAAGGCCAGCTTTATCTAGACCACCATCCCCCGGATGTCGTGGGGAAGATCCCACATAGACGTATAGATCCGATTGACTTGGGTCCCATTGCCCTCTCTAGCTAGCTAGGCCATCAGCCAGGCCATTCCCCTCTCTCAAAATATGGGGAAAACGAAAGGAACCGAACGTATTGATGCTAGAAATGCGGGCCGTCCAGTGAATCCACTTCCAGCCCACCTGAGAGACTCGATTAATCATATCCACTACCAACTTGGAGTCCGATTCGACTATGACTTACCACAGGCCCATGCTAACACGGATGGAGAGGCCCTCATAAACCGCCAAGAATTCTGCACTTTATTTCTACCAAGCCCATATCCATTAGAGAATGCGAAGACCATGTTACCGGCCTCCCTCCTACAAATACTGCTGCCTCTAGACATCCCTAGGTTGTGCATAGCCAAACTATTCACATTTAATTTGACCCAGTTGGTATCCGGCTTGCCCTATTTGATCACTTTGAAGCGCTTAGCTGGGGAGGGGGTCTTGAGGAAACCCAAGTTCCTAAGAAGCAGCCGATCCAACCAAGAATTGGAGATAGCGAGGGAGTTTCCTTTGAAAGCCCAACCCAGCCACCATTTGGTTCGAGGGATAATAGCCCCAACACCAAGATACTTATCATCAAATTTGGCAGAGTTTTTAGCTTTCCAGATTTCCCAAAGAAGGAAACATGGAGTCAGCCCATGAATCTGGAAGTTGGTGACACCTTGGAGCATCGCCCCCCACCATTGGTTCAGTCTATCTTGGATTGACTGGTGGGACACAAGGTTGAAACTAAAAAGATTGTTAAAATGACGCCATACCTTATCAGCAATGTGCCCGAATGACATACTTAGCAACTATTATCGGTCCACCTGTGCTCATTGAGTGGCAATCTCTTGATCTTATACCACTGAGATGTTTATACCTTCCTTCCGGTCTCCGGTACTCCACTACCAGCTGATGATGATCTCATTATCTTATACCACAGAGATGTACCCACAGTGCCTACAGTGCCTTGGCAAGCCGGGGCTTTCCCAGCTCGAAGTGTTTTTCTATACAGGCCTTCCTGTCTCTCACACCCCATTGCTATCCTAGTTGTTCGACACCTACTGGCACCTGCGGGACCATTTGGAGATCCTTTGCGTACTGTGTGACCGTACCGATCTGACCAGCAGGGAGCAAGACGTCCCAAGTTCTGTGAGGCCCACCATGATGTATGTTCTGTATCCACACTGTCCATCCTTTTCTGTGGGCCCCACCATAATGTATGTGCTTTATCGATTCTGTTTTGTTGAGATCCAACCTGTTTATAAGTTAACATAGACATGGACGGCGGTAAGACACAAATGTCAGCTTGATAGAAAACTTCCTGGTCTCCAAGAAGTTTTTAATGGTAGGTGTTCAATCCTACTATTTTCTGTGGTGGGTCCACTTGAAGTTTGTATCTGCCTCATTCTTTTGCTCATGCCCTAAAATGATCTCTCTAAATGAATGAACCGCGTGGATGCAACACATAAGTTGTTGATGTCACTTCAGTCTTGCACGGTGGAAATTTTCTAGTGGATTAGGAGAGACCCCGGCCTCACCAAGACGGTGCGACTCTTACTGTGTGGGGCTTTACCTTGATGTATTGCTTATGTATCTACACTGTTCATCTGTTTTTTCAAATCATTTTTCGTCAACATCCGAAACAGTAACTAGATCCAATTATCAAGTGGACGATACCATAAGAAACAGTGTTGATTGACCATTATAATGGACTACAAAAGTTTGGGATCAATAGATGGGATGGTAAATAAACACTAAGAGAACATTAAGGAGCGCCCTAAAAAGCTTTTAATAGTAGGAAAGTCAATAACTACTTTCTGATAGTATGGTCCACCACCTTAAAATAATATGAAAAAAAATGAATGGACGGCATAGATACAATATATATATATATATATATATATATATATATATATAGACACACACACACATATCAAGGTGGGACCCATAGTAACCTACGCTCTCCGATCTTGAGATGTGCTCTCTCTGATAAATTGGTGATTTTGAGCTTTCTTTTACTGAAAATTAAGGCACAGTAGAGATGATCTAGGAATTCCTTGCCCATGCAATCATCATGAGGCCTTGATCCAACTTTGTCAGTAGGGTGATCCAGCTAGACAGGTTGGATGGCACATACATGTTGACATGCATTTTCGGTCATGTTATTATTATAATGGATATGTTTTAAATAATAGCATTTCGCATGCATATCCGAATATATGTATTGAAACAAAGCATGTATTTTTCAAAAGTTTTTTATTTATATAGAAAAAAATATGCATTTTAGATGGTGATCTGGCATAAATCACCATCTAAAAATACTCTTAATTTTAAAACAAAGCTTAGTAAGCTACAATAATATATAAAGAATAAATAAATAGATAAAATGCCAGTAATAAAGTAATCTAAATGCATAAAAGAAGTCATTGAATTTGTATTAGATGAAGTACTATAAGGTGTGGTTAAAAAGACTCGGTTCCATATAGGATAGACTTTGAGAGTGTCGGCTAACAAGAAGACAGGGCCCGTAATTAACGACTGTCACAATAATGTAGTCTTTTAACTCAACTGATACAGGCTATAAAACCAACAAAGAAAATCATCCAATAACAACCCACTGTACACCTAGATTTATGTGGTTCGACAATATATCTACTCTACAGGAGAAAAGAACTTTCACTAAAATCATGTAATGCAGGAGTACAAGTAGAGTTTTAAAGCTCCATAGCTGCCTTACATGGTGAGATGCCAATGTAGAATAGTGCATATGGAATGCATAATCATACTTGTATCAAGCATTAATTTTAAGTGAATAATAGCATGCATGGGCTATGTGTATAGACAATTATATATGTAGATTTAGATTACAAATAGATCAATCTAAATTACAGTTAAGCTAAACATGATATTAACCCATATGTTAATCAAATAAGCCACTGATTAGTCAAGTGAGCCGTGGGACGATGAAATGGAGTAGGCTATGAACCATTCAAATGGGTTTTTTTTTTTCAAAAAATGGACGTCTGTATTGATATCAAAAAACTATACAGAAGGGAACTCCCCTACATAAACCAGGAGACCCAACATCGAAAACGGCAAGATACTAACAAAAAGGCCCTACCTGTACTCACACCATTCTAATCGATCCTAAACCAACTTTGTCAAGAAAAATCATACCTCGAACTTGACGTGGAAGCTCTGTTTGATCCTCAAAGCAAGTGCGAGACTGAGAAGCACTACCTAGGGAGCCATAAAATCAGCCGGCGAATTCTTTTCCCTTAGAACGTGCACAGCACTAATATTACCCCTTCTCCTCAGCTGGTTAATCCTAAACCACGCCTTCCATTTCCACCCTGGCTGAGCCTCTCCATTGATGATATCGACTACCAGTCGCGAGTCAGACTCAATGATGATTTGACAAAAATCCCTTTGAAGGCCAAGAGATAGACCATCATGCACCACGCGAAGTTTGGCAACAGTGTTTGTTCCGAAATCATAACCAGTTGAAAAAGCAAAAATGAAGTTACCCCTCTCCCCTCTACAAATTCTACCTCCACCAGAACTCCCCGGATTTCCTCTAGCAGAGCCATCGACGTTAATTTTGACCCATCCGCTCAATGGCCTCTCCCACTTGATCACCATTGGACGACAGTCACTTGTAGAGACTATATTTGGGCGTGAAGTTCTAGAGCAACGATAACTGCTGGTAGAACCGTTGAGCAGGGCCACCCACCATTTGATCTTGGCAATCACCCGATCAGAGTACACCAATCTACAATAAAAAATAAAAAATAAAAAAATTGCAGCATTTCGAGCCTTCCATAGTTCCCAAATAATAAAGCAAGGAATCAACATAAGATTTACCGATCTATGCTACAAGGAAGAGACAACCGCCCACCATTGAGCAAGCTTGGCATCAATCGTGATTGCAGGCATGACGCTAATCCCCAGCCAACTTCCAATAGCTGACCAACCTGACTGCGCCAAATTGCTATTAACGTACAGGTGAAGAGAAGTTTCGATGGCAAAGTTAGGAGAGACCTGGTTATTGCAGCATACATACCTGGACGCAAGCTGAACTCCTCATGATTGCACGGCACTATCCACCGGGACTGCATCTTGAATCGCTTTCTAGGTGAGGAGGGAAATGTTGGGGGGAAGTTTCGAATGCTATACCCATCTTGACCAGCTTCGGCGTGGGTTAGGGGCTATGGACATCGACCAAGCTGATTTAACAGAAAATTCCCCTGATGACGTCAACGGCCAAAAAGGAACATCCAATTCCTCTGAGGTATACAATAACCAACTTGAAACACGTGATCAATGACAAACTGAAATGTCTTGTGCGTAGGTCATCAAATAGGCCATGAAATGGACCATGTGTAGGTCATCAAAGAAGCCACGAAATAGGTTGTGTGTATGTCATCAAATGAGCCTCGCAAACAACTATGTGCTAAACAGAAATGAGCCCACCATTTAGGTGATACATGGGCCAGCAATGGGTTGGGAAAGAGGCCCTAAGTTTGGGCCTTAAATGAGCTAGCAATCTGGGCTCAAATGAAATGATAAAATGGCCTTGAATGGTTCAGTGATGGGTCTACAATGAGCCAGCAATAGGGTCAGCGAAGAGGCCCTATCTCGGATAGAGCTGGGCACGAGACAACTCGACTCTACTGACTCGACTTGTCAGACTCATTCAGACCTGATTCGACCCAAACCGAATGGGTGAGTCAGTCCGAACCGAGTAGGCTTCGCCCAATCTGAACTCAAACCGAGTCGAGTCGGAGTTACCTAGTGACTCGACCTGAAACTCGATCCGGTGAAACTCAACAATTTGAAACCCAACTCAACTCAAGTTCGTGTGTGTGTGTGATTTAAATAAATAAATAAATTAGAAAAAAAAAAAACTAATTTTAACTATCTCTAACTATCTAACCCATATACCACCTCCCTCACTCTTCCGACCCCATCCCAAACTCTCTCTCCTCCCTCCCTCATCCTCCTTCTCTTCCAACTTGACTGACTCGGACTCTCTCTCTCTCTCTCTCTCTCTCTCTCTCTCTCTCGGACAACTACACCACTCTCTCTCTCTCTCTCTCTCTCTCTCTCTCTCTCTCTCTCTCTCTCTCAATCCACTCTCTCTCTCTCTCTCTCTCTCTCTCTCTCTCTCTCTCTCTCTCTCTCGGTGACAACTTGACTTGACTCAGTACTTTTGACCAGGTCAAACTTGTCCGGATCAGTACAGGCCAAACCCGAACTCTGATCAGACTAGGCATGCTGGACTCAGTACCAAGTCGGATTGAGTTCAGGTCAGGCCTATTTCAAAACCGGATCGAGTCGGGTCAGCCCTAACTCGTTCTGACTTGACTCGATGCCCAGCTCTAATTTCTCGGGTGATAAACAGGCCATAAATGGATTTGAATCAGGGCAGTAACTTGGACCTAAACGGGCCTCCTCCAAATATACCACTTAGCTATCTGTATATGGTCCAGATATGCGTGCAGTGAAAATCAACCATGGGCTGGACAGTGAGCAGCCGTACGAAGCAGCCGGATCAGCTCACGATCTGAACTATGAATGGGTCATAATCGGGCGAGGCGTCTGGGACATTGATATGTCTAAATTGAGACAGCGTCTAAGACCTATTTCTAGGCCGACAAATGGCCAGCAACCGGGCCATAAATGGTCCAGTGAACGACTAGAAACTCGGGCTGTACATGGGCCACAAACAGGCCATCAATCAGGGTGGCACGTATAGCATACAATGCATGTGCTGTGTGCATGGGTGGCACGTGTGGATGATGAATATCATGGTCCATGAGTGTAATAAATAAATGTCATGCGTTTCTGGTGTGATGTGAAGCATGTGTAATCGCATGCATGTGTGGATGATTGATTGGCCACACCACGTGCTAACATGAAGCGTAGCAGACACGTGTAAGGGCATGGATTACTTGCATGCCTCACATGTGTGATGAGTTTGCATGAATTGCTTGAGTGCCTGCACACGTGTGAAAGGTGTATGATGTAGCACATGCAGGTAAATGAACGGATGGCCTTAGATTGCTAACACGTGATCAGTAGAGTGCTGGGAACGGTGACGGGATAACTTGAAATAATAGCTCGTGTGATACAATGAACTGCGTGGATGAATAAATGGATGGTCCAGATTTTGAAGGGTTGGATCAATACCGAACACGAAGTAAGATGGACGGCTCTGATACGGTGAAAAGGGAACTGCACGTGGAGAGTGTTGCTGCTTAAATATATGTTCCACTTAAGATGGACGGCTCTGATACGGAGAACCAAACATTGT
The DNA here is from genome assembly GCA_030180095.1 of Magnolia changhungtana. Classification (NCBI taxonomy): domain Eukaryota; kingdom Viridiplantae; phylum Streptophyta; class Magnoliopsida; order Magnoliales; family Magnoliaceae; genus Magnolia; species Magnolia changhungtana. The sequence continues at coordinate 2,014,143 of JASAUF010000283.1, forward strand.
ATATCAGATATGGACGGCATTGATTTTAAGGATGCCATTGTGCGTATGGCCCATCTAATCAATGTCTTTGGCAAATCTTGGAAAATGTGATTTTTTTTTCGGTGTCAACAATATGCCACGTCATGCTTTTCAGCAAACCCTGCTCTACTGAAAAAGCTTATTTTATCAAGAAATAGACCTCTTTTCATTTCTTTATATATCTCATGAAAAATACTATAATAGAAACGAATGGATACATACACAGCCACGTTAGAACCTTCAACAAACCCTGTCCTATGAAGAAGTTTAGTCTACAAAGACATATGATAAAGATCTGAGTCTCCTTTGTTGACTTCATATATCTCATGAAAAATGATATACCAAAAACGAATGGCTACCAGTATTCCATGAATTATGTAATAAAGGTTGATGGCTTTATACATCTCATGAAAAATGCTATACCAGTAACGAATGGCTACCAGTATTCCACGAATTATGTAATAAAGGTGGAGACAGCCAGGAAAGGAAGATAAAGAACGCTGATGTGATGCAAGATTAGCCACTCAGTAATGTGAATGTTATAGTACTTCTAAATACCATTTTGGCACTTGGTTGGCGTACCCATGCATTAATCAGGTGCGTCACATGCGTGCATTATTATTTTTTATTATTTTATTATTTTTTATTTTTTACATATGAATTGCACTGCATGTAAGCAGGCGTTAGAGGAATCTTCTAAACCCATGATGTGGCTCAACGAAATAGTGTCGATGTGAGGCTTGTAAGTAAAAACAAGGATTCTCCTGCGTAAAAATTTAAATTTGCCCTTTTTACCAGAGGCTTTGATTTTGATCAGTGAACATAGTTATTTTCCACTGATCCATGTCAGTGATTATAGGAATCGGTGTATTTGTCGTGCATGTAAAATAATTTTGTTGTTGATGTCTTAAATCTATCAATAATTTTGATTTTTGATGATACATGTATATCAGGGTAAACAAGTAATTATTACTTTTTCAGTGTTTGAAAATATGAGAACAATTCTTCCTCGAAATTCGAAACAAAAGTGTTGACATAAATATGTAGACCCCACCGTAATGTATATGATATATCCACGCTGTCCATCTATTTTGTTAGAACAGTTTGGAGCATTAACCAAAAAATGAGGCAGATCCAACGGTCAAATGGCCCACATGAAAGGAAACAGTGGCCTTAATTCATCCACCATTGAAAGTTATTTTCTTCACTAGGCCCACATTGACGTTTTTTCATCATCTAACCCGTTCATAGGGTCACATAGGCATGGATAAGGGGAAAACACAAATATGCAGTTTGATCCAAAACTTTTAAGGGCCCCAATAAGTTTTTAATGGTAGGCGTTTGATTCCCGTTGTTTCCTGTGGGGTGGTCCACTTGACCTTTAGATCTGCGTCATTTTTTTGCTCATGTTATAAATTTGGCTGGCATAACAAATGAGCAGTGTGGATAACTAGCATACATCATGATGGGCCCCACATTGATGTTGTAAATTTTCTGATTTAAGTGTTGAAAAGGTAAGTTGTCACATTTGCAATGGGAAAGATGTAGTAATTACCTAGGTAAATAATTATTACCCATTTACATGGTAATTACACTTGAGCCGGAAAATCAAACAGGTCCTTAGTGTTGCTACTCAATGTCATCGAAGTAAGTTTGATGACATCGAGGGTCATCGATGGCATCAAAGATCCCATTGAAGATATGCACGGAGTTGCGTAAGTATGGAATTTGTTTCCAATTCCAGTTGTGATTATATATATATATATATATATATATATATATATATATATATATATATATAATGTGTAATCGGGATTAGGGTAATAGAGAGGGCTTTCTAATTCGTTCCTAAAGTTTTAAGGGCATAGCTAGGGCTTGTGAAGTGGATTCAAGGCTTGTTCGAATCGGTCAGTAACACTCTATCTCTTGCAACTTCTGTTTTCATAATCACTTTGTGCCATGATTTTTTTATTTTTTTTTTGTATCAAATTCACATTGTTCTTGTTTGGACTTGGTTGTGTGATTGCGTGTGCTTTGCTTGATTCGTCTACAGGTGTTTTCGTAGTTCACCAATCAGTGGAATTAGAGATAAAGTTGGGAAGTAGATCGAATCTGAAAGTAAGGTATCAATGACATCTAATCTGAAGTTCAATGTAGAAAAATACTCCGATAAAAATAATTTTTAACTATGGAAAGTTAAGATGAACGATATCCTAGTTCAACAAGGATTGGACGAAGCTCTCCTTAAAAGGAGACCGAAATTTATGACAGAAGAATAATGGAACAAGATGTATAAAAATGGTAGAACCTCTATATAATTGTGCTTAATGGATGAGGTCATCTATAATGTCATGAGAGAAAAAACTACAACAAATACATGAGAAAAATTAGACAATATCTGTGCGAAGAAATCTTTTAAGAATCGTTTGTATTTGAAGCAATAATTGTTCAATCTAAAGATGGCAAAGAGGCTCACGTTGAATTCCACATTATTAACTTTAGCAGATTGATTTGTAAATTATTAGATGTGGAGGAAACGATGAAAGATGAGAATCATGCATGTATCCTGATGAATTCTCCCCCAGCTTCGTACAAGTCATTCAAGGACTCTGTGTACCGGTTGAATGACCATTAGCATTGAGACAACTGTTATCTCAACCCTTCAGTTGAAGGTGATGAGAAAGAAAAACAAAGACGTGGGTGCTTCTACAAATGCATTGGTTACGAGGGGGTAAAATTCTTAGCGCGACAGTGAATCTTTACGATCAAGGTCCAAATCCGAGGGTAGGGGTAACGGCAAGTTGAAGTGTTAGAATTGTAACATGATTGCGCACATGAAGAAGGATTGTTAGTATCCTAAGTCGAGAAATGAGCATTCAAATAGTTCATTTATAGTGCCAACAGTAAGGCATCCAGTGAGGCAGCAAATGGTAATGACGTGCTGACCATATCAAAGTTTAGATACTTCAATGAAGAATGGATTTTGGATATGGGGGCTTCGAACCACATGACTCCTCATCGGATTTAGTTCACAAGTTATAGTGAGTGTGATGGTGGCTAGGTATTTATGGACAATGATAATGCATGTAAAGTAGTAAGCGTTAGATCAGTGTGCATTTAGATGTTTGATGACATGGAGCCTATCATGACTGAAGTGAGATACGTTCCTGATTTTAGGAAGATTTTGATATCTCTAACAGCACTCGAAGAACTTTAATTTAGTGCAAATTCACCGAATTTTATCATGTCCTTAAAGTTTCAAATGAGGCACTCATATTCATAAAGGCACAGAGGAATGAAAACCTTTACGGTTGATCAAGAGTACTTCATCAGGTGGAGCTGCAGCGTCTGTAGCGGATTCCACGTCACACCTATGTGGCATACATGCTTGGGCCACATGAATTAGCAGGAATTAAAGGTACTTTTTAGCCATGGTTTAATTCCAGTTTTTAAAAGCATTGATCATAGTATATGCGAGCATTGTATATATGGTAAACAGTTAAGGTTTTCTTCTAAATCTGGAAAATATATTTGTAAGGGTGTTCTAGATTATGTGCATTCTGATGTGTGAGGGCCGACGGCCATAGTTTCTAGTGGAGGGTCGTCATAGTTTGTCACGTTCAATAATGACCATTTTAGAAAATTGCGGGTTTGTTTCATGAAAAAGAAATTCAATTTTTCACCAACTTCAAGCAATGAAAGGCAATGGTGAAAAAAAAAAGTCAGGGCGAAAGGTGAAAGTGTTGAGTATGGATAAAAGTGGGGAATTCACTTATGAGGATTTTAATTGGTATTAATTATAAAGATGGAGGGATTTTGAGGAACACCATAGTGCACCACACACGAGAATAGAATGGTGTGGCCGAGAGGATGAATCGGACTCTCTTAGAGAGGGCCTGATGTATGATCAATAATGTTGGGTTGGGTAAGGAATTGTGCACTGAGGCCGTTAATATGGCTTGTTACTTGGTGAATCGGTCCTCTTCTACAATCATTGAATGTAAAATTTTATAGAAAGTGTGGAGTGGTCAGCAGATAGACTACTTGAGACTATGTGTATTTGGTTGTGACACTTACTCTCATGTACCGTTAGTTGAGAGAGATAAGCTAGGCCAAAGGGCTAAAAAGTACATCTTTGTCAGCTTTGTTAGTTGTGTGATGGGATACAAGCTATATGACCGGGTCACAAGGAAAATCATCCTTAGTCGTGAAGTCAAATTAGATGAATGGTATTTGTTCTATAAGGATGAACACAAGGAAGCGAAAGAGTTGGTTGTGGATGTTTAGTTAGACAAAGATGAGACAGTTTGATACTGAGACACGGACAGAACATGAATAGGTGGAGTAGCCACCAGTGAGAAGGAATCTACCAAGGGATTGCAAGTTACTGGCAAGATACAAGTATAACTGAAATGTTCCATTTTCCCTCATTATGAATGCGAGGGATACGTCAACTTTTCAGGAAGCTCTTAATAAGCCGGAAGCCAAAAAGTTGAAAGCAACGATTAATAATGAGATGAACTCCTTGTATAAGAATGATACGTGGGAGCTAGTAGAGTTTCTCATTAGTTGAAAAGCGATCGGGTGTAAGTGGATCTAAAAAAGGAAACATAATAGGTACAAGGCAAGGTTGGTAGTTAAGGGATATGCTAAGAGAGAATGTATGGACTTTACTAAGATATTCATGTTGGTTGTAAAGTAAGTATCTATCATATTCATGTTGGCACCGGTTACCCAATACGATCTCAAGTTGGAATAAATGGATGTGAAGACAACTTTCTAGCATGAGAATTTGGAAGAGTATATTTAAACGAAGTAATCAAAAGGTTTCGAAATACAAGGGGCAGAGAACAAGGTTTGTAGATTAAAGAGGTCATTGTATGGTCTGGAACAATTACCAAGGCAGTGGTACAAGAAATTCGATTATTTCATGGTGAGTGAGAAGTTTACTAGGAGTGAGTATGATCATTATATTTATTACACGACATCGAGTGATGGGAAGTTTATTAACTTGGTATTATATGTTAATCATATGCTTTTTATCAATCATAGCATTTCTGAGATCGACATACTGAAGACTCGGTTATCAGGAACATTTGAGAAGAAAGATTTAGGAGTTGTAAAGGGAATTTTCAGCATTGACATAAATAGAGACATGAAGAAGAGTAGGCTATAGTTATCTCAAACAGAATACCTTGGGAAGGTATTGATGAAGTATGAGATGGGCAAGGTAAAGCCGGTTAACATTCCCCACGTGGCTCATTTTAAGTTATCCTCTTAATAGTACCTAAAAATAGATAAAGAAAAGTAGGATATGTCTCATGTGCCTTATTCAAATGCAGTTAGCAACTTGATGTATGCCATGGTCTATACAAGACCAAATATTTCATATGTGGTGGGTATTGTTCGCAGATACATGTCTAACCTCAGCAAGCAACACTAGGAGGTAGTGAAATGACTACTTTGATATATTCGAGGTATGCAAGACTATGTCTTATCATTTAAAAAATCACGGGACTAGTTAGTAGGTTATGTGGATTCTAATTACGCAAGCAACATGAATAATAGAAGGTTGATTTCTGGTTACTCGTTTGTGCTAGCGGGTGGCGTGATCAGTTAGATGTTGGAGCTTTAGTCTGTGGTGGCTCTTTCCACAACTGAAGCGGAGTATATGGCAGTGACATACGTATTTAAGGAAGGCGTTTAGTTGAGGGAAGTGATAAATTAGTTTAAGCTTCAGTAGGAGGTGGTGCCAGTCAATTGTGACAGGGAAAGTACGATCAACTTGGCTAAAAAATACGTTTATCACTCACGTATTGAATATATTGATGTGCGTCATCATTTTATCCAACAGGTGCTTGAGGAAGGAAGCGTGACTCTAGAGAGATTCATGCGAGCATGAATCCAGCTGACATTCTTACTAAGGGCCTATTTGATTTTTCAGCTCAATTGTAATTACCATGTAAATAGGTAATAATTATTTACCATGGTAATTACATCATCTTTCCTCATGCAGATGTGATAACTTACTTTTTAAACACTTACATTGAGAAATTTATGAAATCAATGTGGGGCCCATCGTGATGTGTGTTACTTATCTACACTGTTCATTTATTATGTCAGCTGAATTTAGGGCATGAGCAAAAAAATGAGGCAGATCCAAGGCTTAAGTGGACCACACCAAAGGAAACAGTGGGAATCGAACGCCAAAATAACGAAAAAAGGACGGTCCAAAATCGTCTCAAATGAACAAAAAGGACGGTCGTGGACCATCGCATGGGCCGTCAAATTTTAACGTGTCCTATTACTTAAAGGATGGTTGAAAACCGTCATTCTTATTGACGAAAAAAGGACGGTCATGGACCGTCCTTAAAAAGGACTGTCATGGATAGTCTCTTATGAGCCTTCAAAGGACCGCCATGGACTATCCTTAAAAAGGACTGCTATGAACCGTCTCTTATGAGCCTTTAAAGGATGGTTATGGATAGTCCTTTAAAAGGACGGTCATAAACCATCCTTAAAAAGGACTACTATGAACTCTCAAAAGACGGCCATGGTTCGTCCTTTAAAAGGACGACTATCAGCCGTCTCTTATGACCCTTAAAGGACATTTTATATATATACACTACAAGAAATTTCACTTTTACCTACGAAATATTTCGTAGGTAAATGATATTATTTCGTAGGTAAAGAGTTTTACCTACGAAAAATTTCGTTGGTAAAGTCGTTGGTAAAAAGCCGTGGCTAAAGACTTTTACCAACGAAAAATGTCATCGTCGGCAATGGTAAAACTTTTACCAACGAAATTAAAAACTTTGTTAAGACTTTTACCTACGAAACATTTCGTAGGTAAATGATATTATTTCGTGGGCAAAGAGTTTTACCTACGAAAAATTTCGTCGGTAATGTCATTGGTAAATCACTATCTTTGAAGGTTTTTACCAACGAAAAAGTTTACCGGTGGCAATGGTAAGACTTTTACCTACGAACATTTTCGTAACTAAAAACTTTTGTTAACAATTTTTCCTACCAAATGCTTCGTAGGCGAAAATTGTGCTAAGACTTTTACCTACGACAGTTTTCGTAGCTAATAACTGTGTTAATACTTTTACCTAGGACAGTTTTCGTAGCTAATAACTGTGTTAACACTTTTACCTACGAAATATTTCGTAGGTAAAAACAGCGTTAAGACTTTTACCTACGAATTGTTTCGTAGGTACAAACTATGTTAAGAATTTTTACCTATGAAATGTTTCGTAAATACAAAATGTGTTAAGAATTTTTACCTATGAAATTTGACGTAGGTAAAAACTGCTGATGAAACTTTTCCCTAAAATCCCTTTTACCTACGAAAAATTTCATAGGTATAAATGTCGATGAAACTTTTACCTACGACAATTTGCGTAGGTAAAAGTCTCTTTTTTTCCCAGCAAAATTTCCTGTTATACACCTGTTACAATATATTTCATTATATTCACATTTCCATTTTTCCAGACAAACACAAACTACATCCATCCTTGACCTGAGGCATTATGGTTTTCTACAAAACTATTTTGATCTAATGCTGGTTAGGACAACACCACCATCTTTTTTTTTTTCTTTTTCTTTTTCAAGAGCAGAGCTGAAGAAAACAGAGAGAAACAGAGGATTCTGGATATGTCGTTGGGACAACCTATCAATGCTTTCCTAGAGTAAAGCATCCATGTTAACATTAGCAAGACCTGCCACTCTCAAAACCACCCAGCCCGAACTGTGGCATATTGGTTGGTCCATTTGAGCATGGGAAATTGGGCCACATCCTCTCTGTTAAACACAGCTATATATATATATATATATACACACACACACACACACACACACACACACACACAGAGAACTTCGATAGCACAAAGTTAATACACAACCAATATGACATTGCACATGTACCATAGAACTAAAATTAAACCATTCAAATTTTTAGCCATAATTTAGGTGAAGCATATACCAAAAATTATACTGATTTGATTATATAAATAGTTGATTGGTGCATTTAATCCACAGTTAGAAACCATGGATTCTTTTGTTTGAGAAAAATATATAAACATGTTTAGAATCTTCTATAAATAGTAATGATGGTAATTTGTGCTTTTGCAGTTTAGAGGTGGATTTTTCTGGTTTTGTAGTGATGTTTTCTAGATTGGATTCTTATTACTACAAAGTGGTTTGTCTTGTTTTAAAAGATTGTTTTTGAGCTCCATTTTCCAAGAGATGAAAGACTGGTAAAAGGAGTTTTCCTTTTCCCCTTTTATTCTGTGTTGCTATGAAAGTCTTGGATCTTACTGCTTTGATTTTTTTTTTTTTTTTGCCTTTTCTCTTTTGAACAGATAGATGCTTTGGCCTTGTTTTCAATCAAAGAAAACAGGGTATTTTACTTCTTTCATAGAACCTGGTTTTTCTAGATTCTGTGCTTGAAAATCATCACATTACAATTCATATCTCATCTTATACAAGGTGGGTCTTTTTCCTTTATGTATATGTTTCATTTAATTGAGAAATCCAGATAGATGTTGAATTTTCTTTAATCCTAAATTGTTCAATAAACTGCCTCTAATTAGGTTTGTTCTAATGGTAAAAAAGTTCTATTAGAGTTTAGCTGTTTTATCTCATCTTATACAAGGTTTTTTTTTTTCCAAATATCTTTCATTTAATTGACAAATCCATATAGATTTTGAAATTTGCTAATCCTAAATCGTTTGATAAACCTCTTCTAATTAGATTTTTTGGCTAATAATAAACAGTTTTTCTTTTGGGGGTTTAGCTAGTTGGGTCATTTTCCTTTAAGCATAGATGTGTTTCATTTAATTGAGAAATCCATATAGATGTTGAGTTTTCACTAATCATAAACTGTTCACTAAACCACATCTAATTTGATTTTTTGTTAATAGTAAACAGTTTTATTGGGGATTTGCTATTTCAAGCCTTCAATTACCATTCTGGGCATCAGCAATGTCCTGGTTCACAATTATTCATTGTGCATGTCTGAACTCTTATTCAACCTACAAGTTATAATAAGCACAGAGCATGCCAAAAGATAAATAATAAATGTTTTTAGAAGGAAAGACAAACAATAAAAAGCTCAACTAGGAGCATATGGAAGAATTTTTGGGAGAGTGGGATTCTTATAGTGCTCAACTACTAAAAACAAGTCATATCTTCATACCTGAACAAGTGCATCAGGTCGAGACTCAAAAACAATCAGGAGAACGCCCAAGGGATATGATGTCTTATCTAATACGAGCCCATCTGCAATCTGGATACAAAGCTATACTTGAGAATTTTAAAGAGAACGGCGGCCAGTGCAAAAAAGAAGAAGGATATGAGCTAATCTAGATTATAACCATTCTGGGCATCAGCAATGTCCAGTAAAAATTTTCTTCGGTCTTGCGAAGATAAGCCCTGCAATGAAAAAAAAAATTGCATATTTCACACTCAGACAATGAGAATCACTTTCTCCAAGAACAAAAAAAGACAGCATGCTTTATACATTTAGGAGTTAAAAGAAGGGACATGCTTAAACTTTAAAGAGTTACACATGTGTAACAGCTGCCAAAAAATTGAGAAAAAGAAAGGGGAATTTTCAAACACAAGAATGCAACCCTTGTCATCAAGGGAAATAATGTGACGTTACCGAAGTCGCCTTGAACATTCCCTTGCTGCAACTGCCATCTCCCAGCGCCAACTTGTTTACGTGGACACCCTAAAATTGCATGCTGATGAAAGAGAGTGCCGACACGTTATCCTTGAATTACTTTTATGATGTTATCAGTACCAAAACCACTTCAAAAGAGATGGAAAATGAAATAGAGTTCAGCTAGGTAAATGACAGAATACAACAGTAGCTGAGAACTTCAGTTTGCTGCCTAATGTAGTTAAGTGAAGCATTTGACTAGAGATTGATTCGATGCTAACGTTTCAACTTGACATTTTCTTTCTGCTGTTTTTTACCAAATGTCCCAGATTAGTTGATTCCTTGGAAGTTTCCTTTTTCTGATTGATTAAAAACTTTGAAACACAGCTATATAATTAAAAGCTAAAAGCTTAAGCGCACGTCAAAAGTACCGAAAAGGATACTGTCATATATTGAAAAGAATAATAGTCAATATGAACACAAGAAATGTAAACGAGTGCTTTCCAAAGTCTAAAATATCAAACTGGGGCTCCACCAACACGCTAAAAACAAATCAACACAACCCTATCCTTTGGAGATGCTCTGGGATGATCTGCTTTTGAGACAAACATTCAAAAAGGGTTCAACCAAACAAGTCCTTTTCACTATGGAATTTTTTTTAAAAAAAAACACTATTCAAAGGAAATCATCTCCACACAAAAACCATTCTAATCAAGACCTCTTCCCCACAAAACTCAAATCAAATAAATAAGATACAAAAATCAGCTTGACAAAGTTTGGATTACTTGCCAGTTTCAGCAAATAGGGATCAACTAATAAATTACCATGGTAAATCATTTCCACAGGAATACACAGACCAGGAATCCACCATTACCATGCCAATATTCTAGATAAAGGTGCAATTAACGGAGTTTCATACTGGGCTGATTGATATAAAAAGCAGATTGCATAGTTATAAAGCATCATTAAACTCATAAACAAAAGCTTCAACACCTAAAGGACATCTATTTTATCAATAAACATCAATCATGCAAGTTTCTGTGTTATGCACAATGGCTGTAAACAATGACAATGACAAAAATGTGAAGGATCTCAGAGGTATCACTTACCAAAACGAATAAACAAAGAGACAAATAAATAAAAACCATAACCAGATATTTGTGCTTTCAGGTAGCTCGCCTGTGCTGCATAGGGTCCCCAGAACTTAAAACACACATCACTAGTAACAACTGCAATCTGGTTGTCCCTCCACAAGCGGCTGCTTGATGGTGCTTGTTCACCCATGCATAGAATGTTGCCTTCAAATTACTTGGTTTCATCGGCATCATTCATTAAATGACGTGTATTGTCACTTCTTTTCATCGTCATTAAATGATGTGTATTGTCATTTCTTTACACTGCTACCTTACTTCCAAGTGATGGAAAACTGGACATTGAGTTGATAGCGAGAATCTGAACTCTATCATCAATCAAATCAGAAAATAAAGGCAGAAAGCTAAGTCTATAAGAGCATCTTCAGACCAAGAACAGTGACAGAATAATGAAGAAGATTACCGAGATCATAAATAGCAGTTGTAAATCCATGGCGGGATACTGCAAACAAGGCAAGTGAATTTTTTCTTCCTTGCCCAAAATAATGAGGAAAAAAAAAATGACATCAGAAGAAATGCTTACTAGCCACTGTAAGGAGCAGCTAATGTTTGGTTATAATGGTGAAGAGCAAAAAATGGATTTTTTTTTTCCCCTTCTTATTGCTGGTAACAAATACAACAATGTGATAACAAAAAAGCAAAAAAAAAAAAAAAAAGAAAAAGAAAAAGAAAAAGAAAAGAATAAATGCCTGCCAGAATGGCAGCACTTGTAAACTGATTCACACACGTACTCAATGTTCCACTTCCCCTTCAAAATCCTAGATGCTTCTGGTTATTATATAGCTTATTTTATACTCTCTCTTTTTTTTTTTGTCACTCCAGCTCCCACCTCCTGATGCTTCTGGTAATGAAAGATCAACACAGATATAAATATAGACATCACAAATGTACATGCACATGTTTAATCGCTGGTTTGGAACAGAGCACAAAGGAATTTTTCTTTTTACAATATCTGAAATACCTCTGCTGCATCATTCCTATGTTAAAAATAGTGAAAGTATCTTCTGTTATAACCTGCAATGAGGAACTCGATTTAACCTTTAGAGCTGAAATTGTTAGCAGAGATGAACCCTCAACTTGCATTTTCACCCAGCTCCCACCATCCAAATCAGCCCCAAGCAACCCAAATATGCCAAGGGAGAAATTGCGGGATTGAACTTTCAGATACACAAGTACCAAACGTGTTGGGGGTTGAACAAGTCAAGTCATGAGTTTTCAAAACTGTAACTCAATGCCTTAATTGTCCACTTCTTGTCTAAAAGAATGTGGGTGGGATCTGAGTCATCTGACATCCCTATGCAGAATAGAATCCTACAAGCAGCTGCTTCATGGAGATATTCCAAGCTCCTTACAACTCTGATTGCAATGCCAACATGAGTTCCCTAGTCTATGGGCTCTTTCCCTTGGATCCAATCTAAACAATCTCTTAGATCTCCATTCAACATGTACTCAAATACCAGGCCTCATAGATTCCTTAGGAGTGAGAAATAGCCAGGAAAAGGTACTACATGACAGCATGGTCATGATATTAGCTCAACCTGAGAAAGCAAAATCAGATGTGTGAAACTTCAATCATACAAATGTTTGGAGATATTATAAAATTGCCGTAACCAATCTTAACCTTGATTAAAAATCCAGAAGTAGCATGTAGCTTACACATCACACACTTTTAGAGGGGTGAACGCTACACTACATGCTATTCGCTATTTAAAACAGTGAAGGACACATACCTAATTAATCCGACTATTGATTTTGTTAAGCCCCTGATGTGGTATGATCCAAAAATATCCGTGATTGGTAGATCCATTCCAAACTCATGCTTGTACGTCTATCAAGACCATCCAAATGATGGGCACATTGTGGATAGAGAAAATCTCCAAAATCACACTGATCACCAAGAAATCCTAACCACTTGGAGAAAATCAATGTTTTTTGATCTCCAACAGGTTAAATATTTTTCTTTTTCTTTTTGTTTTTAACAATGATTAAGTCATTATTTTATTTCATGTGCATCTTGTTAAAAAGGAATGCCATCTGTGAGTTGGTGTTTATCTAACCTTTGTGATGCACGCTGTTTGTATCCAGTGTCGATGAGATATTTCCTTCTGTGACGCTAAACTTCCAGGGTGGTGCAGCTTTGGTTCTTAGACCTGAGGACTACCTTCTGCAGCAGGGTTCTGTTGTGAGTTTTCCAAACTGCTTTTCTTTAGCATTCCCACTAGGATCCTGAGTTTCAAAGACTGACTGCATTTTATTTTGGCTGGGCCGTCCACTAAATATTTAATTTGCTATTTATAAGGCTTGGCAAAAATCCTAAGTTCTTTGTGTTTTTCTTCTGCAGAACAATGCGATATTGTGGTGTATAGGCTGACAGAAAGTTCAGGGTCAAGGAATCACAATCTTAGGAGGTTTGTATGCTGGAATTGTCTTTTTTAACAAGTTATCTGCATTAAATGCGATGGTTTCATGCACAAAAAATATTAAGGAAACAGTATGCACACATATATTAACAAGATTCCATATTGCAATCAGTCTTCTGCTAGGCATATCCTTTTTATTCTCCTCTTCTGTGATTAAAATATTTATGGAAGGTTTAGTCATTTTTTTAAAGTTTGATTTTTTTAGCACAAAACTCACACAGGCGCAATGAAATAGACTGTTACATAGGTTGTTTACAATTGAATGTACTAAGTCTGTTACATAGGTTGATTAGAATCAATGAGGAACATGGATGGGAGGAAATGGTCCTGAAATTTGCACATGTGCCTCCCCCCATCAGTGCTACATGGAGTTGCCTAAGGACCAAATCCTTTTGGTCCTTAATGGCAATACGTCTTAATGGAGTTGCAATAAATCTTAATAGCAAAGCTAATGACTAGGTTGCAGCAACATCAATGGTGATAGAAGTGAAGAAATTCCTGATCACTTTGTTACACCCTACCAATAACAATCTGTTGATTTGCTGAACTTACCAATAATGATGTGGCTACACATGAAGCAAACACATATAGAGAGAAATGTGGCATGTTGGCTGTCCAAGATGCCGTTTTTGTTGCTAATGAGATCTTTGAAAAGCTGCCCTTTTGGAGTTTCTCCCACCAGAGCCACATACTCAGCCCTTATCCATCATCATTTCCTTCTAATGATGGGGGAGACGAGCCTGATAAAAGTTACCTAATTCATGCTAATGTAACACCCTGGTCAGTTACTTTTTTAGAATGATATCAATAAACAAGCTAGAAGCGCCATGGCAAAAACAAAACAGCCAAGGAAAAAAATTACCAAAGGGCCAGATGACACAGCATCTCTAAACCTAGGGAAAGAAAGAAAAGAAAAAAGAAAAAGAAAACCAACCCAAACAACCTCCACACACACACACAATGTGCAAGTGCAAGGTGCATGCGTTCACATACATACCAAACTGTTGCTATCTACAGCAGCAGTGAGCCCAGAGTAAATGTTTACCAAACAGCACTGCCTTCACTCTGTAGGGATACTAACAATAACAATCAAACAACAGTACACAATACTTCTAGTTTCAGTGTTTCGCACTCAAGCTGAACTAAAATAAACTATTCTTACCTCAATTAATGCATAAATGAAATTTACCTATCTATAATTCTTTAGTGATTACATTACTAGCTTAAGCTTTTCTTTGCTTCCTACAGGTGGAGACTCCATTAGTTTTGGAATACCTTTTATCAAAAAAAGAAAAAAAGAAAAAAAGAAGTGATTATCTATTTCACTTTCTTTTTCTGCTTTGATGGACAAAAAAGTTGAAGCTATGAAATCATCATTTAAAAACGTGTTGAGTGGACCCTGAATGTTTTAGTACATCAGCTAGCTATTCTATGCTTCTAGCAAACAAAAACTGCAAGGGTCTTGGCTTACTTTTTCTCCAAGTGGCTATCTATTTCACAGTTTTTTTATCCCTATCATAATGGATATTCTCTTCAATGTTAAGTTGTTTTGTATTTTCTTATGATTTCTACTTCTTAATTAAAAATCACCACATTGATATATGACTTATTTGAAATGTTTTTATAGATGCATGTCATCATTTTGACACATACCTATATATATAATGGTGATAAAAAAAATTAAAATATCTTTTCTTGTTGATTCATGTAATTGAATGCCACTTTTTTAATGTGATTCTCTGCTCAAGAATCACACTGTTTTCCTTTTGTTTTACAACACATGCTAATGAAGGCGCTGCAATGTTCAGATCTCTACGTTTGAGGAATCAGTTCCAAAAATGAGATTGTTCAATCTCATGAAAGCCACTGATAATTTCAGCAAAGACAACATCATGGGCTCAGGGAAAACGGGCACCATGTACAAAGCGAAGCTTCCAGATGGTACTCTTCTTACAGTTAGAAGACTTGAAGATTCTCATCATTTCGGTAAGCATTTCATATCAGAGATGAATATGCTGGGGAGCATAAGACACCCTAACTTGGTGTCGCTTATGGGCTTTTGCATTGCAAGAAAGGAAAGGCTTTTGATATACAAATACATGCCCAAAGGATCTTTATATGATAATCTTCATCACCCAAAATACAAATCCAAATTCATAGAATGGCCTATGAGGCTGAGAATCGCGATTGGAGTAGCAAGAGGTTTGGCGTGGCTTCACCATTGTTGTAGTCCTTGTATAATCCATCGCAACATAAGCTCCAAATGCATCCTATCGGAGGAAGACTATGAGCCTAAAATATCTGATTTTGGATATGCAAGGTTCATGAATCCATTCCAAACTCATGCTAGTACTTCTGTCGTTGGAAATTTTTTTAATTCAGTCTTCATCGCACCGGAGTACATGCCCACATTGGTCCCCACTACAAAGGGTGATGTTTACAGCTTTGGAATGGTGATGCTTGAGCTGATTACTGGCAAAGAACCGACTCAAGTGGTGAATGCTCTTGAAAACTTCAAAGGAAATTTAATGGAATGGATTGCTTATCTTTCAAATTACTATGCCATGGATGAGTCTTCGACTGGAAGAGGTTGTGATGGTGAGATTCTTGAGTTCCTTGGAATTGCATTTGCTTGTGTTGCATTAGATCCAGAGGAGAGGCCGATGATGTTCCAAGTATACCGTCTTCTAAGAGCTATCGGTGAGAGGTATGATTTTACAGATGGAGATGAGAAGCTGATGCCTCTTGATTGTATCAATATTGATTGTCCAAGTGAATTTAATTTTTGTCCAGAAATTCAGGAAATTGAACATGAGGGTACAAATGAGAACACATTATAGTAGACATTGAACTTGGAGAAGCAGCATCATTTTAGTCAGTGTATAAGATCAATTGCATTTCATATCAGCTATGTTTTTCTATTTGAGAATGTCAGTCTGTTGGTGTATTGTATTGCATTTAAGATTTTCTATATTGAGAATGTCTGTGTGTTGGTTCATTATATTGTATATAAAAGTCATAAATAAGCTTTTTTAAGGTCTGTTTTATTGAACATCTTGATTGCTATAAAAAGGTATCGGTGGAAAAACAATGAAATTAGAGAGAAGAAATCTAAGCTCTAGAAAGGCTAATTCAAGGTTTGATTAGCCTGTTGCAACCAACACTCTCATGATCCTCATTCTATTCCGAATCATGCAAAAAAAAAAAAAAAAAAACACCTCAAATTTCTCTAGAAAAAAGCTTCAGATCTCGAAAACAGAAGCAGAAAATGGCATGAACCCCTAATATCTTCAAATAAATCACATACAAATAAGAAAAATAAACTCAAAACTCAAATATTTCAAGAAGAGAGACGGATTCAAGAAGAAAATACCTAGAAAACTCATACTTGAAACAGAGATCTCAACATCCAACGGAGAAAATAGAAACTATCAAAGATCGTAGACTTACCGTTAAAAATCAAAGAGAAAATCGACCTCCGAAGAAGAGAAATCCGATGGCGCGGCAGATCTGAGAGAGAGAGAGAGGTCAGACCTCGGAAGGAGGGCGACGCACGGCCTCCGGGCTAGGGGAGTCTGGGACCGGGACGACGAGAGAGAGAGAGAGAGAGAGAGAGAGAGAGAGAGAGAGAGGGAGGAGAGGAGGGGGATTGGGCGCGCGAGAGGGGAGAGGGGGTGAGAGAGAGAGAGAGAGAGAGAGAGAGAGAGAGAGAGGGAAGAGGGATTGGGCGCGGCTCTTTTTGAGCACGCGCCCAATTTTGGGTGGGAATTGGATGGTGCTCTGTGGGCCCTACCATGATGTATGTGTTTCATCCATTCCGTTCATCCATTTTTAAAGATCATTTTAGAGCTTTATACCAAAACTTAGAGGGAGATAAATCTCAGGTGGTCCACACCACATGAGAACAATAGTGATTGGATATCCACCATTAAAATCCTCCTAAGGCCCACTGTACTGTTTATTTGACATCCAATATGTTGATTTGGTCATACAGGACCAGATGAAGGGAAAGAACAAAAATCAGCTTGATCCAAAACTTTTATGGCTACCAAAATATTTTTAATGGTCGACGCTCATTCAACACTGTTTCATGTAATGTGGTCCACTTGAGATTTGGATATATCTCATTTTTGGTCTCATATTTTAAAATCCATAAAAATATATGGATGGCATGGATGAAACACATACATCATGGTGGGGGCCACAGAGCACCAACCACCAGCCATTGGCTGGTGTCAAGGGGAGTAGCCAATCCGTTCCCAAGAGTACTGAGTAAATCCTATGGGCCCCACCATGATGTATGTGTTTCATCCTTGCCGTCCATCTATTTTTTCATTTCATTTTATGGTATGATACAAAAAAAGAGGTATATCCCAATCTCAACTGGACCACATTATAGGAAATAGTGTTGAATGAGTGTCGACCATTAAAAACCTTTTGGGGGCCATATAAAGTTTTAGATCAATCTGATATTTTTTTTTCCCTTCATCTAGGCCTGTATGACCTAATCAACAGATTGGATGTCAAATAGAAAGTACAGTAGGCCTTGGGAGGATTTTAATGGTGGATATCCAATCACTATGGTTTTCATGTGGTGTGGTCCACCTGAGATTTATATCCCTCTCATTTTTTGCGTCAAGCCCTAATATGATTTGTAAAAATGGATGGACGACATGGATGAAACACATACATCATGGTGGGACCCATAGAGCACCAACCAACATCCACCAAGTTTTGTGGGCCCCACTATGATGTATTTGTTATATCCACACCATCCATCCATTTTGAGATATCATTTTACGTCATGAGCCAAAGAATGAGGCAGATAAAAATCTGTAGTGGACTCCACCACAGAAATCTCAGGTGCACCACACCACATGAAATCAATAGTAATTGGATATCCATCATTAAAATCCTCCTAAGGCTTACTGTATTGTTTATTTGACATCCAATATGTTGATTAGGTCATACAGGGCCAGATGAAGGGAAAAAACAAAAATCAGCTTGGATGAATGGTACAGGCCATAATATAGATGTTTTGGATGGTACAGGCCATAATATTGATAGTCTGAATGGCCTAGATTATAAAATAGACCGTATGAATGGTACAGGCCATAATATAAATGTTTTGGATGGACTGTATCATAATATCAATAGTTTGGATGGTCTCGATCATAATATCTACAGATTATAGTTTAGATCATAAAATCGATGGTTTGGATTGTCTTGATCATAATGTCAATTTTTCGGATGGTCTAGACCAGAATATTTATGGTTTGAATGGTTCGGATCATACAATCAATGGTCTAGATGGTTTGGATCACATTATTGATGGTCAAGATGGTTTAGATCATAATACCCACAGTTTCAATGGCCTGAATCATAATATCAACTGTGCTCTGGATCATAATATTCATGGTCAAGATGATCTTGGTAATAGCATCAACAATCTAGATGGTATGAATAATTGTATTGATGGTCGGAATGGTTTAGATCATAATATCCGTGGTGGTTTAGTTGATCTGGATCATATAATATCGATGATCTAGATAATGGTATTGACGATCATCCGTTACGAAACTTAGGTGGGCCATACCATCTAAAACTATGTGAAGACATCTAAAAAATATATCTTCACATAGTTTTAGATGGTATGGTCCACATTGAAGTTTTCGTAACGGATGATTTTTTAGATATCTCATAAGCTAAAAGGGAGACATCAAATGCACGGTGTTGATGTTCGACACACATCATGATGGGCCCATTTTACATGTCTGGTCCATTCACTTTATTCTACTGATCATTATCCTCAATTTGATCAGTTACTCGCCTCGATTATACTGCATATGAGAAATATATTGGGCAAACAAGATTGATCAACAATTTGAGTGAATTTTGATTTAAACATCTGAAGTTATTTACTCTTCAATCTGGACTGATCAGATTATCCAAAAATGGATAAAGGTTGTTCATAATATCAAAAATATATGAATGAATAGAAAACACAAACATCAGCTTGATCCAAAACTTCTATGGCCTCCAAGAAATTTTAAATGGTATAGGTTCAATCACATTATTTCCTGTGGTGTGGTCCACTTGAGCTTTGGATATACTTCCTTTTTGTTCTCTAGACCTCAAATTATTTGTTAACATGGATGAATGGAGTAGATAAAATAAATAAATAATGGTGGACCCCACAGAGTTTACTCTAGTAAAGGTAACGAGTAACTCAAATGTAGTGGAGAAAGGTTTCCTTACAACATTTGTAATCATATATTGGGCTTGCCTAAATGTGATTCACATATCCAACCCACTCATTATGTGTGTCTCACTTGGATGAGGGGTCAGACCAAGTTTCAACCGCATCCAAAACTCATGTGGGCCCCACCAAGTGCTTTTATATTTTTTAGGATGTCTTCACATAGTTTTAAATGGTATGGCCCACTTGAGTTTCATTTACCGATGATTTTTGAGATATCTCATAATCTAAAGGGGAGACATCAAAGCCATGGTGTTGATGTTCAACAGACATCATGATGGGGCCTACAAAACTTACTAACATCAATTCTTAGGTTCTCACGAGGTCAGTAAGTTGGGTCACAATTTTAACTAGAATATCTGGCCCATTTTACATGTTTGGTGCTTTCACTCTATTTTACTGATCAATACTCTCAATTTGACTAGTTACTCGCCTCAATCAGGCTACATATGAGAAAGATATTGGGCATACAAGATTGATCAACAATTTTAGTGAAATTTGATTTAAACATCTGAAGTTATTTACTCTTTAATTTAAATTGATTAGATTGTCAAAAAACGATTAAAGGTTCAATTAGTGGATGTGCCTAATAATTTAGTAAATTTATTTTTCACAAATAAATTTAACATTTTTTTTTTCAAAAGGTATATTTTTTTTACTCTTTTAAATAAATATCATTTTTATTATAAATATTTCAAAAATATTTAAAATACAAATTTTGAATTTTTATTTACAAAATCTCAAAAATTTTCTCATATTTTAATTTTTTCTCAAAATTTTCAAAATGCCAATTTTTCTCTTCAAAGGCATTATTTTGTTCTCAAAATTTTCCTTAAACATATTTAAAATTTCTAAACTTTTCAATATTCTTTTTCATGTGATATTATAAATTATTTAAATATTACCTTTTAATTAATTAATTAATTAATTAATTATACATACACACACACACACACACACACATTTAGGTAATAGAAAAAAAAAATTAAAATTAAAACATTTTTACATTATTACCAACGGTTTTTAGCCGTCGGAAAAAAGATTTAGGAAAAACACTTTTACCAATGACAATTTTCGTCGGTAAAAGTCTTACCGCCACCATTTCCACCACCCCGCGAAAATTTGCTTTTCGGTTTCAAAAGATCCTTTAGCTACGAATATTTTCGTAGGTAAAGATGGGTTTTACCTACAAAATTAAAATTCGTAGGTAAAAGTATGAAAAATTCAAATTTCGTAATTTCGCGTAGGTAAAAGTAAGGTTTTCGATATTTGGGGAAAAATTCCAAAAACCCTTTAGCTACGAATATTTTCGTAGGTAAAAATGGCTTTTAGCTACAAAAATTTCTTTCGTAGGGAAAAGTAAAAATTCAAATGACCCTTTAGCTACGAATAATTCTGTAGGTAAAGGTGGCTTTTGGAAGACCCTTTTGCTACGAATATTGTCGTAGGTAAAGATGGGTTTTACCTACGAAATTAAATTTCGTAGGTAAAAGGAAAGTTTTCGATTTTTAAAATTCAAAAGACCCTTTCGCTACGAATATTTTCGTAGGTAAATAAGGGTTTTACCTAATTTTGTAGGTAAAAGTAAACTTTTGGATTTTTTATTTTTTTGAGAAATTCAAAACACCATTTAGCTACGAATATTTTTGTAGGTAAATATGAGTGTTACCTACGAAATTAGATTTAGCAGGTAAAAGTAAAGTTTTCGATCTTTTGTAAGAGGAAAAAGTCAAAAGACCCTTTACCTACGAAAATTTTCGTAGGTAAAGACTTTTGGAAAATAAGTTTTACAAGGGAGAAGGCACTCCATCTGGAGCTCTGAAAGACAACGGCCGAGCCCAGTCCAATTAGTTGACCAAAGGTTCAAAAGGCCCTCTCCCACGTGCCATTGGGTTGTGGCATGAATGGATGGAAGCAGCGTACGAATCCGCTTCCATAACGGAGAGATGGCTGGCAAGGAAATGACCGAACCCATACTCCGAACATCAATGTCGTATCTGTCTGTCATAAAAAGTCCCCACAGACCCTTTACCTCTTTATGAGATACGTTCCAAGCCATCTTCATACGGAAGGCAGTCATGACGTCCTTTAACCGTCTAATCCCCAGACCGCCCTCCTCTTTGGGCTGACAGATCTCTTTCCAGCTTCGCCAATGCAGTTTCTTTTTACCTTCCGCCCAACCCCACAAAAAATCAGCAAATAGCCTTTCCAACGTCTAGAGGACAGCCACTGGGACGTGCGTAGCAGCCATTGTGTGAACAGGGATACTTGATAAGACGTGGTTAATGAGAGTGGCTCTGCCTGCCATAGATAGGAACCTTGCCTTCCAACCTGTGATGCGCCTTTCTACTTTGTTGAGAATAGAAAGGAAAGCATCCCTTTTTCTTCGGCCCACCGAGATCGGAACCCCCAGGTAGGAGAAGCCTTCCACTGAGCTTGCCATACCGAGCTCCCTGTGGATAGCCAAACATCTCGTAGGAGCCATATTTTCTGGATGAATAAACACACTTTTCTGGGCATTAACCTTTTGGCCTGAAACACGTTGGTAACTATCCAAAAATCCCTTGACCGCTCGAATGGAACGGATGCCAGAAGAAGCTTTCTTTGGAGAATTTCTTCTCCAATAAAGAGCTACAGTGATACACGACATGAGAAAAAACGAAGATAAAACCACAGTAATGACTGTGACTTTTACTCTGGGAGCAAGAGGCTTTCCTCTTTTCTTAGAAGCTTGCTTAAGGCACTCTGGCAATTGTAGTTCTGGTATACCTCCACAGAGTTTGCTCGACCTGTTATAATATATTTCATCATATTCTTCCACAGAGTTTGCTTAAGGCACTCTGGCAATTGTGGATAAGATTGTTTGTGTTTGGATGGATGTAGTTTATGTTTGGATGGATTTACATAGTTTGGGTTTAGATGGATATGAATGTGAATATGATGAAAATATATTGTATAATAGGTGTATTTCATCATATTCTTCCTGATATACACCTATTATACAATATATTTCATCATATTCACATTCATATCCATCTAAACCCAAACTATGTAAATCCATCCAAACATAAACTACATCCATCCAAACACAAACAATCTTATCCACATTACATTCATCCACACATAATACATATAAGTTTAACATCATAAGTAAAAAAAAAAAAAATCAGCAACAATTTTCTCTGTCTTTCATCTAATAAAAAAATATTCAACCAACAAAACATTATAATTCAGAATCATGAAGAATTGCAAAAACTTCTTCCAAAAAAGTGGGCACTTTTTGAAAATAAAACTGATCATTAAAATAAAACTAATACGAGCAAATAATGCAAAAAAGTGTTTCAATTAATAGAAACAACAAAAATTAAAGCTTTGTAAAAAGGGGCATGTGTTAAAAGGGATACATTCTTGTTTATTGCCATGTGATTGGGCTACATTATTATAGCAATCGAGTTCGGGTTCGGGATCGGGTTTAGGTTTGGGTTTTCAAGTTTAGGTTTAGGTTAGGGAGTTGAGATTAGGATTAGGTGTAGGTCTAAGTTTAGGGATTTGAGAATACATTTAGGTTTTAGGTTTAGGTTTAGGTTTTAGGTTTTAGGTTATTAGGTTTAAGTTTAGGTTTAGATTTTAGGTTTAGCTTAAGGTTGGGTAATAGGTTATAAGTTTAGGTTATAGATTATAGGTTAAGGTTTAGGTTATAGGTTTACGTTTAGGTTTAGGTTTAGGTTATAGGTTATAGTTTAGGTTATAGGTTATATAGCTTTAGGGAATTGAGAATATGTTAAGGTTTAGGTTTAGGAAATCGGGTTCGGGTTCGGGATCGGGTTTAGGTTTGGGTTTTCAAGTTTAGGTTTAAGTTTAGGTTAGGGAGTTGAGATTAGGATTAGGTTTAGGTTTTAAGGATTTGAGAATACATTACAGTTTTAGGTTTAGGTTTAGGTTATAGGCTTAGGTTTAGGTTATAGGTTTAGGTTATAAGTGCAGGTTATAGGTTTGGGTTTAGGTTAGGTTATAGGTTAAGGTTTAGGGAATTGAGAAAAGGTTTAGGTTTAGGAAATCGTGTTCGAGTTCGGGATTGGGTTTAGGTTTGGGTTTTCAAGTTTAGGTTTAGGTTTAGGTTAGGGAGTTGATATTAGGATTAGGTGTAGGTTTAGGTTTAGGGATTTGAGAATACATTTAGGTTTTAGGTTTTAGGTTATATGTTAAGGTTTAGGTTTTAGGCTTAGGTTTAGGTTATAGGTTTAGGTTTAGGTTTAGGTTATAAGTGTAGGTTAAAGGTTTAGGTTTAAGTTAGGTTATAGGTTAAGGTTTATGGAATTGAGAAAAGGTTAAGGTTTAGGTTTAGGAAATCGGGTTCGGGTTCGGGATCGGGTTTAGGTTTGGGTTTTCAAGTTAGGTTTATGTTTAGGTTAGAGAGTTGAGATTAGGATTAGGTGAAGGTTTAGGTTGAGGGATTTGAGAATAGGTTAAGGTTTAGGTTTAGGAATTCGGGTTCGGGTTCGGGATCGGGTTTAGGTTTGGGTTTTCAAGTTTAGGTTTAGGTTTAGGTTAGGGAGTTTAGATTAGGATTAGGTGTAGGTTTAGGTTTAGGGATTTGAGAATAGGTTAAGGTTTAGGTTTAGGAAATCGGGTTCGGGTTCGGGATCGGGTTTTAGGTTTGGGTTTTCAAGTTTAGGTTTAGGTTTAGGTTAGGGAGTTGAGATTAGGCTTAGGTGTAGGTTTAGGTTTAGAGATTTAAGAATACATTTAGGTTTTAGGTCATAGGTTTTGGTTTAGGTTAAAGTTATAGGTTTAGGTTTAGTTTGATTATAAGTTTAGGTTTAGGGAATTGAGAATAGGTTAAGGTATAGGTTTAGGAAATCGGGTTCGGGTTCGGGATCGGGTTTAGGTTTGGGTTTTCAAGTTTAGGTTTAGGTTTAGGTTAGGGAGTTGAGATTAGGATTAGGTGTAGGTTTCGGTTTAGGGATTTGAGAATACATTTAGGTTTTAGGTCATAGGTTTAGGTTTTAGGCTTAGGTTTAGGTTGTAGGTTTAGGTTTAGGTTAGGTTATAGGTTAAGCTTTAGGTTTAGGAAATCGGGTTCGGGTTCGGGATCGGGTTTAGGTTTGGGTTTTCAAGTTAGGTTTATGTTTAGGTTAGGGAGTTGAGATTAGGATTAGGTGTAGGTTTAGGTTTAGGGATTTGAGAATAGGTTAAGGTTTTGGTTTAGCAAATCCGGTTCGGATTCGTGATCGGCTTTAGGTTTGGGTTTTCAAGTTTAGGTTTAGGTTTAGGTTAGGGAGTTGAGATTAGGATTAGGTGTAGGTATAGGTTTAGAGATTTGAGAATACATTTAGGTTTTAGCTCATAGGTTTTTTTAGGTTAAGGTTATAGGTTTAGGTTTAGATTTCGGTTTAGGTTATAAGCTATAGGTTTAGGGAATTGAGAATAGGTTAAGGTATAGGTTTAGGAAATCGGGTTTGGGTTTGGATTTTCAAGTTTAGGTTTAGGTTTAAGTTAGGGAGTTGAGATTAGGATTAGGTGTAGGTTTAGGTTTAGGATTTGAGAATACATTTAGGTATTAGGTCATAGATTTGGTTTTTGTTAAGGTTATAGGTTTAGGTTAAGGTTTAGGTTTAGGTTTAGGTTCAAGTTATAAGCTATAGGTTTAGGGAATTGAGAAAAGGTTAAGGTATAGGTTTAGGAAATTGGGTTCGGGTTCGAGATCGGGTTTAGGTTTGGGTTTTCAAGTTTAGGTTTAGGTTTAGGTTAGGAGTTGAGATTAGGATTAGGTGTAGGTTTAGGTTTAGAGATTTGAGAATACATTTAGGTATTAGGTCATAGATTTGGTTTAGGTTAAGGTTATAGGTTTAAGTTAAGGTTTAGGTTTATGTTTAGGTTCAGGTTATAAGCTATAGGTTTAGGGAATTGAGAAAAGGTTAAGGTATAGGTTTAGGAAATCGGGTTCGGGTTCGGGATCAGGTTTCGGTTTGAGATTTCAAGTTTAGGTTTAGGTTTAATTTAAGAAGTTGAGATTAGGATTAGGTGTAGGTTTAGGTTTAGAGATTTGAGAATACATTGAGGTTTTAGGTCATAGGATTTGGTTTAGGTTTAGGTTAAGGTTTAGGTTTAGATTTAGGTTAAGGTTTAGGTTATAAGCTATAGGTTTAGGGAATTGAGAATAGGTTAAGGTTTAGGTTTAGGAAATCGGGTTCGGGTTTGGGATCGGGTTCAAGTTTGGGTTTTCAAGTTTAGGTTTAGGTTTAGGTTAGGGAGTTGAGATTAGGATTAGGTGTAGGTTTAGGTTTAAGGATTTGAGAATACATTTAGGTTTTAGGTCATAGGTTTAGGTTTTAGGCTTAGGTTTAGGTTTAGGTTATAAGTATAAGTTATAGGTTTAGGTTTAGGTTAGGTTATAGGTTAAGGTTTAGGGAATTGAGAATAGGTTTAGGTTTAGGTTTAGGAAATCGGGTTCGGGCGGGATCGGGTTTAGGTTTGGGTTTTCAAGTTAAGTTTAGGTTTAGTTTAGGTTAGGGAGTTGAGATTAGATTAGGTGTAGGTTTAGGTTTAGGGATTTGAGAATAGGTTAAGGTTTAGGTTTAGGAAATCGGGTTCGGGTTCGGGATCGGGTTTAGGTTTGGGTTTTCAAGTTTAGTTTTAGGTTTAGGTTAGGGAGTTGAGATTAGGATTTGGTGTAGGTTTAGGTTTAGAGATTTGAGAATACTTTTAGGTTTTAGGTCATAGGATTTGGTTTGGGTTAAGGTTATAGGTTTAGGTTTAGGTTTAGGTTTAGGTTTAGGTTTAGGTTTAGGTTATAAGTTATAGGTTTAGGGAATTGAGAATAGGTTAAGGTATCGGTTTAGGAAATCGGGTTCGGGTTCGGGATCGGGTTTAGGTTTGGGTTTTCAAGTTTAGGTTTAGGTTTAGGTTAGGGAGTTGAGATTAGGATTAGGTGTAGGTTTAGGTTTAGGGATTTGTGAATACATTTAGGTTTTAGGTCATAGGTTTAGGTTTTAGGCTTAGGTTTAGGTTTAGGTTTAGTGTAAGTTTAGGTTTAGGTTTAGGTTAGGTTATAGGTTAAGGTTTAGGGGGAATTGAGAATAGGTTAAGGTTTAGGTTTAGAAATCGAGTTCGGGTGGGTTCGGGTTTAGGTTTGGGTTTTCAAGTTAGGTTTAGGTTTAGGTTAGGAAGTTGAGATTAGGATTAGGTGAAGGTTTAGGTTTAGGGATTTGAGAATAGGTTAAGGTTTAGGTTTAGGAAATCGGGTTCAGGTTCGGGTTCGGGATCGAGTTTAGGTTTAGGTTTTCAAGTTTAGGTTTAGGTTTAGGTTAGGGAGTTGAGATTAGGATTTGGTGTAGGTTTAGGTTTAAAGATTTGAGAATACATTTAGGTTTTAGGTCATAGGATTTGGTTTAGGTTAAGGTTATAGGTTTAGGTTAAGGTTTAGGTTTAGGTTTAAGGTTTAGGTTTAGGGAATTGAGAATAGGTTAAGGTATAGGTTTAGGAAATCGGGTTCAGATTCGGGATCAGGTTTAGGTTTGGGTTTTCAAGTTTAGGTTTAGGGTTAGGTTAGGGAGTTGAGATTAGGATTAGGTGTAGGTTTAGGTTTAGAGATTTGAGAATTCATTTAGGTTATAGGTCATAGGATTTGGTTTAGGTTAAGGTTATAGGTTTAAGTTAAGGTTTAGTTAAGGTTTAGGTTTAGGTTATAAGCTATAGGTTTAGGGAATTGAGAATAGGTTAAGGTTTAGGTTTAGGAAATCGGGTTCGGGTTCGGGATCGGGTTTAGGTTTGGGTTTTCAAGTTTAGGTTTAGGTTTAGGTTAGGGAGTTGAGACTAGGATTAGGTGTAGGTTTAGGTTTAGGGATTTGAGAATACATTTAGGTTTTAGGTCATAGGTTTAGGTTTAAGCTTAGGTTTAGGTTATAGGTTTAGGTTTACGTTTTGGTTATAAGTGTAGGTTATAGGTTTAGGTTTAGGTTAGGTTATAGGTTAAGGTTTAGGAAATTTAGAATAGGTTAAGGTTTAGGTTTAGGAAATCGGGTTCGGGTTTGGGATCGGGTTTAGGTTTGGGTTTTCAAGTTTAGGTTTAGGTTTAGGTTAGGGAATTGAGATTAGGATTAGGTGTAGGTTTAGGTTTAGGGATTTGAGAATACATTTAGGTTTAGGTTTAGGTTTTAGGTTTAGGTTTAGGTTTAGGTGAGAATAGGTTAAGTTTAGGTTTAGGTTTAGGTTTAGGTTTAGGGAATTGAGAATAGGTTAAGATATAGGTTTAGGTTTAGGTTTAGGTTTAGGGAATTGAGAATAGGTTAATATATAGGTTTAGAAATCGGGTTCGGGTTCGGGATCGCGTTTAGGTTTGGGTTTTCAAGTTTAGGTATAGGTTTAGGTTAGGGAGTTGAGATTAGAATTAGGTGTAGGTTTAGGTTTAGGATTTGAGTCTAGGTTATAGGTTTAGGATTAGGTTATAGGTTTAGCTTTAGGTTTAAGTTATAGGTTGTAGGTTATATGTTTAGGTTAAGGTTTAGGAATTCGGGTTCGGGTTTGGATTCGGGTTTAAGTTATAGGATTTGGGATTTGAGAATAGTTTTAGGTTATAAGTATAGGTTTAGGTTAGGTTATAGGTTAAGGTTTAAGGATTTGAGAATAGTTTTAGGTTATAAGTAAGGTTTTAGGTTTAGGTATAGGCTTAAGTTATAGGTTATAGGTTATATGTTTAGGTTAAGGTTTAGGAATTCGGGTTCGGGTTCGGGTTTGGATTCGGATTTAGGTTATAGGTTTTGGCATTTGGGAATAGTTTTAGGTTATAAGTATAGGTTTAGGTTAGGTTATAGGTTAAGGTTTAAGGATTTGAGAATAGTTTTAGGTTTAAGTTTAGGGATTTGAGAATACGTTAAGGTTTAGGTATAGGAAATTAGGTTCGGGTTCGAGATCGGGTTTACGTTTGGGTTCTAAGTTTAGGCTAAGCGTTTAGGGATTCAGATTCGGGTTCAGGATTGGGTTTAGGTTTGGGTTTTCAAGTTTAGGTCTAGGTTTAGGTTAGGGAGTTGAGATTTGGATTTGGTATAGATTTAAATTTAGGAATTTGAGAATACGTTAAGGTTTAGGTATAGGATATCAGGTTCGGGTTCGAGATCGAGTTTACGTTTGGGTTTTAGGTTTAGGCTAAGGGTTTAGGGGTTCAGATTTGGGTTCGGGATCGGGCTTGGGTTTAGGTTAGGTTTAGGTTTTACGTTTAGGTTATGGTTACAGGTTTAGGTTATAGGTTTAAGTTTAGGTTATAAATGTAGGTTTTAAGTTTTACATTTGGGTTTTAGGTTTAGGCTAAGGGTTTAGGGGTTCAGATTTGGGTTCGGGATCGGGCTTGGGTTTAGGTTAGTTTTAGGTTTTACGTTTAGGTTATGGTTACAGGTTTATGTTATAGGTTTAAGTTTAGGTTATAAGTGTAGGTTATAGGTTACGGTTTAGGGAATTGAGAATAGGTTAAGGTTTAGGGTTAGGAAATCAGGTTTGGTTCGGGTTCGGGTTTGTGTACGGATTTAGGTTTGGGTTTTCAAGTTTAGGTTTAGGTTAAGAAGTAGATTAGGATTAGGTGTAGGTTTAGGTTTAGGGATTCTCTAGTATTATCTACTATTGAACCTAGTATTATCTAC
This sequence comes from Magnolia changhungtana, assembly GCA_030180095.1. Taxonomy (NCBI): domain Eukaryota; kingdom Viridiplantae; phylum Streptophyta; class Magnoliopsida; order Magnoliales; family Magnoliaceae; genus Magnolia; species Magnolia changhungtana. The sequence continues at coordinate 2,043,290 of JASAUF010000283.1, forward strand.
TATATACTAGTAACATACAACCAATATTGGGGCACCATACCATAAGCTACAAGAATTTCATGTCCCCCTAAACAAGGTATCCTCCATTGATAACATATATATATATATATATTATAAGTTTTTTTATTTTCATTTACATTCCCAAATACATTCATCATCCATCCAAGAAAATTGAAACAAGTACTGTCAATCTATCTTATCTTACCGACTGCCTTATGTTTCTTTTCACCTTTGTAACTCTCATATTTGTTGCAGCTGCTAGTTCACCATCAGTAGTCTCCCTAACCAAATCTTTGTGCAGTCCCTTCATCCTATGAATGCGTTCTTCCTTGGTTGCCCAACATTCAATCCCATAAAGCATGGCTGGTCTTATAGCTATCCTATAAAATTTCAGCCCACTATTACTGTTACAAGCAATAAGAAAGATTGTGTGTTGTGTTCACAAGCACATGATTGTGTGTTGTGTTCACAAGATAAGGAAATGAAAAATTAAAACAGGGGCTGACTTCTCCTATTTCTTGTTCCTAGTAATTACAAAAAGAAAGAGGAAATGGAAATTTGGCATTTACCTTATCTTCGTTGAAGTGCAAGTCAAGCCAATTCCCTTTTGAAGCTTTAGTCAGTGTGACGATGACTCGGTTGGGCTTAACAACCACATAAAAAAGAAATAGATAATGACCAGGCAATAGATAGTTTTCAATGCACCTAAAAAAGAAATAGATAATGACCAGACAATGTTCTATCAAGTATGAACCACAATGCCAGAAACCCACTTACCTTTACTCGAGGATTTTGGAAATCATCCATAGCTGAGGCTAATGCATATAACACCCATTGATGATACTGAACTTGAAGGTTTGGCCCCAAATCTGTAGACAATTGCCCATGTGCATTAATAGCAACCTAGCGCACACAAGGGTGGGGATCTTGAAACAAGTTCAAAACCATACTAAACTATCAAGTATTTGCTATAACCAGATCCAATGGTATGAGAAAAAAACCCACGGATGTAGTATATGATGTATAGCAATAAAGTGTATGGTGCCATTTATTCCTAAAAATACACTTTTATTATCCAATCTTGTGTCGCCACAATATGTAATTTTTTATTCAGTTAAAGAATTGTTCAGCATAGTGTCGTCATGAAGAAAAAATGTAAAGCAAGCAAGGTGGAGTTCCTAATGTTCTGAGAATTGAAGCTCGAGGTTACAACTTCTTACTTTGAAATTAAGCTTGAACAGGAAAGCACCAAAAAGACAACAGATTATTAAGGGAATAGAATGAACAGCTTTTATCACATATGAATGCAAAGCTGCTAATGCATCTGTGAATAAGCATAGCTCTTACTACTAGTATCCAATTATTGTACAAGACGCTGATTAAAATTGTTGCATGTTGGAGTTTGTATATGTATGGAATAACACACCAGATGCCTCATGAATACCAGAGCCATGCATGATGACAAAGAAGCTACACATTCATTGATGAGTAACCATACCTCTGATTTTTTCAACTACACCAGTTGGCTTTTAAGATTGTTGGCCTCCTCTTTAGCAGCCTTTCTTAAATGGATTTCATTTTGAAGCAACTGGTTGACTTCAGCAATTTCCTCTGCAACAGATACTAGGCCCTGTGCACCATGAAGAAAATAGAGACAGACAGTAAAAGTGAATTATTCTACAGAGTGATCATACAATTGGATTTTTCTACTTGAAACAGTTCTTTTTCTGAAAGGGCCATCATACTTTCAATTGCATCTATAAAATACGGCATTCAACCTAGCTAGTTTATGCAAAAAAATCAGTTCGAGTCATTTCCTTATTTTATCCATATTAGAAGGATAGCACACAAACCAAATACTCATGAACAAGATACGCTAAGCCGGTCCATAAATGATTTAAATATCTTCTCCAACAGTAACAACACTTTTTAACACAAGATAGCTCATAAGAAATGAGAATACACACAGCAATATAACAGGTGGGGAGCGTACCTCACATATCGTGGAACCATAACATGTACATGTAAAAGATGACAACATCGGCCCCTCGTCATGTACATAAAAGTTTCAGGACAACAAGATGTAGTCATATGATACACTTGTACTTGACATAAAGATTCAACATTAGCAAGCAGCAAATGTTCGCTTTTCCATATACAAATAAAATAGAATTGATATATTTCTACTTCTATATCTTACATGGAGCCACAATCCATGTAATGCGGAACAAGCAGGCAACAGAATGCAAGATGCATGATGTGGACTGCAAGGCCAATTTGAGTGTCATTACCACAAGGTAGCTCTATATAAATTGAACGAATCTGAATGAGGAATGAACACTTATGAAGGTTTCTAGTTTCATGACTTTGTAGTCACACAAGCTACAAGGATAACTCTGCCCATATATGACCTTGGTGCAGTACTGAAACTCACTTGCCTAACACTCACAACTTTCATGAATCTAATCATCCAAGTTATTCCCAACTGTATGAAATTCTATACTGAGCAACACAAAACTAAAATGGTTGTGACACAACATACCTAAAATATAACATTTTCCATTAGCTTGGTTGTATATTTTCCATTAGCTTGGTTGTACAACTAAAATGGTTATTCCATACCTAAAATGGTTGTATATTTTGGTCCATTTGAGGATGAAACTATCTGATTTTTGAGGTAGAGATCTAAGCATTATTACCAACCAAATGGAAACATTGACTCTTGCGAAGGGTTTAGCTAACACCATAAAAGATAAGTGCGAACTTGAAAAGTTGATCCATGGCTTCGTAAGTTGATAAATCAGACTACATCTTCCTTTCTTTCTGATGGGTAGGAGAGAAGATTGCACCTTCATAAACTTGAGGCCATCAGCCATGGAAAAATAGCTTTAACTTCAAGAAAATAATAGTTCATAGCTAATTATTTAGACTCAATTTAAAACTTGAGCAAGTATGAACTAGACATGGCTCTAACTTCAAGAAAATCATAGTCCATATCTAATAGGGAATTTAAATATTGATAGAAATGAAATAAACAGTTGCACTGTTATGATTGCATAACTCATCAAAAATACATTAATTTTCAAAAGGAAAGCTATAGGCATTAGGGCATTTGGAAATGCCACCAAAGTTACCTTAGAAGCAAATCTGTTAATACCATGCCTAGCGACACTGTATGTACTCCAAACTTGGATCACTTGCACTCCTTTAAATGCTTAGAGTTGCCTTAGACCACGCTTGGTCGAACCATAGCTACAAATTCAAAGAATATAAAGAACAAATTAAATATATAGATCAGAATAAAGAAAAAGGATAGCTAACAAAGCCTAACCTCAAAGAATGCATCAATCTTTCTAATTGCATTACCCAAGCCACCCTGAAGGTTTTGAAGAACCTCACCCAAATGGGCTAAGAGAACTTGCAATCCACCCCGATGGCTTATAATTTTCATGTTTCAAAGATAGAGAATGCAATCATGCAAACCTTAGTTACATGAAAATCCAAATGTAAATTCACTCATTGTCACCATCATCATAATCATAGCCTTTTGGTCCCATATGTCTAATATTAGATCCCTAGTATATAACAATTAGAGGTAAATGAAGGTACAACATGCATAAAAGCTGAAAAGATGGTGGGAAGCGAATGGTTACCAAAAATACACCACCGCAAAGGGGCTATCTATTGGTCCCATAATTGTTGCTTGCAGTGGAACATGTCACCAGCAACACGACCTATAATCATATAAAATAACTAATTCAGAAAAGCTGAAAACCAACCATAAAAGACCTTAGAGCTAAATAGGAAGCCAAACCCAACTATAAATTAGAAACAACTAGAAAATGGATTGTGGAAGTAATTTCAGTGATGCTAGTCTATTCAACTAGAAAGAGAAGACAAAAACAACTAGTGCTTGAGAAATTAGAGCAACTAATTCTCGATTAAAACATGTCTGCTAGTCTATTCAACTAGAAAGAGAAGACAATCGGTGCGGAACTAGGTAGGCCTTGGTCGAGAAACCTTTCAGCGTTGACTGAACGAACCCAAGCTCGGCAAAAAAAAAATAAAAATAAAATTGAATCCACAAGTTTGATCCATGGTGAGACTAAAACACTTACATCACTGTGGGCTAAAAATGAAGCATATCCAAAGCTCAAATGGACCACACTACCGGAAAGAGTGTGAATTGAACATCTACCATTGAAAATTTCACGGGGGCCACAAAAGTTTTAGATCAATCTGATATTTGTGTTTTCATTTCATCCATGTCTTTGTGATATTACGAACAGGTTGGATGACAAATAAGCATCACCGTGGGCCATAGAAAGGTTTCAATGGTGGAAACATTATTCTAAAGAGATTGTTTCTGTCAGGCATTTCATCAAACATGCAACAGGCATCATCAAGCTAGACCATTGGATGTATCTAGAGATCATGCAATTCCATGCAACGAGATCAAACCCATCAATTTGCTTGAAGATGGAGACGTATGAATCTAGTATCAAACTTAAGAAAGAAAAAGATCTCCACTATCAAAATCGTAGGAATTGCAAATGAAAACCGTAGGAAGAGAAGTCATGAAATTTACATTTAAAAAAAGAAAATTAATCTTCCAAACTGTAGGAATTGTACATGAAACAAAGAAAATCCATAAAAATCAACAGACCTTCGAGTATCCATCCGTATGAAAAGCTTTTCATACTCATACTCATGGAGAGATGCAGTCCACTCGCCACCTGCATCACCCGCAACGAGCCCACGAACCGGAAGACGAGCGATGGCTTCCATCCCGTCATCCAGAGAGGCATTCTCTAGTGAGTTCAGCGATGTTAGAAAAGAGGGAATTGGAAATGAGATGAGGGATTTGGAATTAAATCCCTCTTTCGAAATAAGATGTTAGTTTTAAATCCGCAAGTTGTGAGTTTTCCATAATTTAGCACATCAACTACATTAATAGCCCTACATTTAAGGGACCATTTAATGGATGATTAAGATAGTTTTATATAGTAAAAAGTTTAAATATTAATCATTAATAACTAGACCCATTATTTAGATGGTCTGGATAACTCTATATCATTGCCACTATTATTAAGAATGAGTCACCACTATTTTACATTAAACACAAAACTCACACATTGTTTCTATACACTAAATAACGTCACTTGCGCTTTAGATCTGGTATGGCTCCGTGGGCCCCACCATGATGCGTGTCAAACATCTACTCCATCAGTTAGATTCAACATTTCATTGTGGGCCTAGGGATTAAAAATAAAATCAATATGTGACTTGTGTGGTCCACACCACATACAAAAGTTGAGAAGGTTTACCCTCCATTAAAACATTCATAATTATTTTTTGGGCCCACAGAGATGTGGTTCAAAAATCCAGCCCATCCATTATGTGTGTGCCACTTGGATGAGGGGTCATACCAAGTTTCTAATGCATCCAAATTTCAGGTGGGGCCCCACCAAGTACTTTTATATGTTTTAGGCATGTCTTCACATGATTTTAAATGGTATGGCCCACTTCAGTTCAGCATACTGCTGATTTTTGGGATATCCCATAATTTAAAGGGGATCCATCAAATGCACGGTGTTGATTTTTGACACACGTCATGGTGTGGCCCACACAGCTCGACCTCATGGGGGAGTTCCCATGAGCTTGACGTACAGAACCTTATATATATATATATATATAATATTTAAAAAAATATAAAAACCTATGATGTATTTGTTATATCCACACCGTCCATCCACTTTGATATCATTTTAAGTCATGAGCCAAAGAATGAGACATAAAAATCTGTAGTGCACCCCACCACAGAAAACAACGGGGAGGGTGATTCCCACCGTTGAAACTATCCTAAGGCCCATTGTAATGTTTATTTGAAATCCAACTGCTTCAAAAGTTTTTTTTTTTTTTAAATGGTTGCCCTAAAATGATTGTTTATGTTGGGGTCCATCATCTGTGCTAGGGTCCACTGGAGCTTTGGATTTAACTCGTTCTTTGGACGTTGCCCTTCAATGATCTCTCCAAATAGATGGACGGCATGGATTAAACACATACATCATGGTGGGGCCCACAGAGCACCAACCACCAGCCATTGGATGGTGTCAGGGGGAGTAGCCATTTTGTTCCCCTTATTTGTGGTGTGGTTCATTTAATTAATCTTTGGATATGAATCATTTTTTGGATAATTCTCTAAAATGATCTCCAAAAATGGATGAACAGTGTGGGTTAATCCTGAATATTTGGTAAATCCAAAACTCAAGTGGACCATGCCACACGAAACAGTGTGGAATAATGATTTCCACCGTTGATACCTTCCTTGGGCCCATAGTACTATTTATTTGACATCCAACATATTCATAATATCAAAAAAATATGAATGAAGAGAAAACACAAAAAAATATGAATTACTATGGGCCAACTTTGTGGTCCATTTAATCTCTTTACTTGCCTCATGTTTAGAAAGTACATGAGATCATTGTGAGAGAAGAATACTAGAAAATATTAATAAAAGAAATTGTATAAAAAATGTTCAAGGTTATTTTCGTCTCAAAATTTTGAAAAAAAAAAGTCATAAAAAATGTTCAAGGTCATTTTTGTCTCAAAAATTTGTAAAAAAAAAAAAAAAAAAAAAAAAAAAAATCGTATAAAAAATATTTAAGGCCATTTTCGTCTCAAAATTTTGAAAAAAAAAAATCGTATAAAAAATGTTCAAGGCCATTTTCGTCTCAAAATTTTGAAAAAAAGAAATCGTATAAAAAAATGTTCAAGGCCATTTTCGTCTTAAAATTTTGAAAAGGTGTTCCATTTGTACGGAAGAAAAAACCGAATACTAGAGCCTTTAATTGGCAGCAGACGAATGAACACAAAAAAAGACAAAATCTAGTAATGGATTCTGTTAAGGAAGGAAAATGGTCAATTAATAAACATCTAAGATAGTATAATCATAGAAATTTTAGTTAAAGGTCAATCAATGGTCGATTCCACAAGATTAATAGCGGACGTTCAATCCCCACTTTGTAGTCCAGTTAAGCCTTCAACCCGCCCCATTTTTTAGTTAATATCTTAAAATGATCTGAGAAAAGTGTTGAACGATATGGAGAAATTCAATCCATGACTTGGGTGGGCCAAGAGCTTAAAAATAAAGTCAATCTATGACTTAGGTGGGCCACACCACACAATATAGTGGAGAGGGGTTTCCTTAAAAAATTCATAATCATATATTGGGCCTGCCTAAATGTGATTCACATATCCAACCCACTCATTATGTGTGTCTCACTCGGATGAGGGATCAGACCAATTTTCAGCCGCATCCAAAACTCATGTGGGCCCCACCAAGTGCTTTTATATTTTTTAGGACGTCTTCACATAGTTTTAGATAGTATGGTCCACTTGAGTTTCGTATATAGATGATTTTTGAGATATCCCATAACCTAAAGGGGACACGTCAAATCCACGGTGTTGATGTTCGACACACATCATGATGGGGCCCACAAAACTTACTAACATCAATTCGTAGGTTCTCACGAGGTCACTAAGTTGGGTCACAATTTTGACCAGAATATTTAGCCCATTTTACATGTATGGTCCGTTCACTCTATTTTATTGATCAATACCCTCCATTTGAGTAGTTACTCGCCTCAATCAGTTTACATATGAAAAAGATATTAGGCATACAAGATTGATAACACAATTTCAGTGAAATTTGATTTAAACATATGAAGTTATTTATTCGTCAATCTGAACTAATTAGATTGTCCAAAAATGATTAAAGGTTTAACTAGTGGTTGTGCCTAATAATTTAGTAATTTTATTTTTCACAGATAAATTTCATTTTCCATTTAAAAATAACAATTTTTTTTTCAAAATGTATATATTTTTACTCTTTTAACAAAATATCATTTTTATTATAAAATGTTTCAAAAAAAATTTATAATACCAATTCTAAATTTTTATTTTCAAAATCTCAAAAAATTTCTTATATTTTAATTTTTTCTCAAAAATTTTAAAATGCCGATTTTTTTTTTCTTCAAAGGCATAATTTTGTTCTCAAAATTTTTCTCAAACTTTCTTAAAATTTTAACCTTCGATTTCAAAATTTGAGGGCAGGTGATCCAATTTGGGAGAAATTGGTGAATTTGATTTAAACATCTAAAGTTATTTACTCTTCAATCTGAACTGATTAATTTGTCCAAAAAGAGTTGATTAAAGGTTCAATTAGTGGATGTCCCTAATAATTTAGTAATTTTACTTTTCATAGATAAATTTCAATTTCCATTTAAAAATAACATTTTTTTTCAAAATGTATATTTTTTTACTCTTTTAACAAAATATCGTTTTATTATAAAATATTTCAAAAAAAATTAAAATACAAATTTTGAATTTTTATTTTCAAAATCTCAAAAAATTTCTCATATTTTAATTTTTTCTCAAAAATTTCAAAATTCTGATTTTTTTCTTCAAAAGCATCATTTTGTTCTCAAAATTTTTCTCAAACAGTTAAAATTTCTAAACTTTTCAATATGCTTTTTCATATGATATTTTAAATCATTTAAATATTACCTTTTAATTATATATATATATATATATATATATAATTTTCAAGGCAGCGGGAAGATTTTCTAAGAGAAAATTACAACACTTGTATTTTCTCAAACTTTCTTTTTAATTTTTTATATTTTCTTTTTCAAAATTCATTTTAGGTTCAATTTTGTTTAATTTTTTATATTTTCTTTTTCAAAATATCATTTTTTATTGAAATCTTTTTTTTTTTTTCAAAATTATCAACATTATTCAAAGTTCTTAAATTTTTTTTTTTCAAAATTTAAAATTTTCTTAAACATTGTTAATTTTTTTTTTCGAAATTCATAATTTTTTGGTTGGGAGGTGTTGACCATTAGAGACTGTTTAGGACCGTCTCTAATATAGACGGTCTCAGATGGCCACTATAAGACGGCAAAGACAGTCTCTAATTAAGGCGGACTTTGACAGTCTCAAATTAAGACGGCCAATGACCGTCTCTAATTGAGACAGTCCTTAACAGTCTCATATTACCAGTAAGAGATGGCCAATGACTGTCTCTAATATGAACGGTCTTTGACCGTCTCAAAAGGCCGCATATAAGATGGTCAGAGACCGTCTCTTTTCCAGACGGTCGATGGTCGTCTTTTTTCTGCAGTTAACGACGGTTTTTGATAATCTTAAATGATTTATGGACGTTCAAATTTTTAAGACAATATTAAGGACGGTCAAGAGTCGTCTAAAAGTTTATAGACGGTTTACGGCCGTCTCTAAAGCATCTTTAAACCAAGCAATTTTAGAGACGGTCCAGAACCGTCTCTAAATCCGTCATTTTTTTTCCATTTTTCACGTAGTGATGTGCTGGATTCCTGGGGGACCTCCTTAAACAATATATTCTGTTAGAATCATTACCAGAAGCCCACTATATTAGTGGAAGCCTACTCAAGGAGTCGATGCAGGTCTTGCCTATGCCTACCAAATGGTAGAAGCCTGCCAAGGGGGCAGATGCGGGTTGACGGGTTTCAACTCAAGCAAGTGGACGGATTCCTACTTGATGCATTATTGTATTGTATTTGTATTTTTTTAAAATATTATAATGTGTATGTTTATTGGGCATTCTATTATAATTTGATGTAAAGAACCATGTCGGAAATTCTCACTAGGCCTGGCCAGCTTATCCTTTTTATTGATGGAAAAACCGTACAGATGTGAATGAGGGTGAGCCGATGGCTCAAGAACAGGAATACGTGGCCGAACCGGAGGAGGATTTAAGGGACACGTGGCCCTACTTGACAGAGGAAGAAATTACTGCCTTAGAGTAGCTATGATTTTTTTTATTATATTTGATTTTCTTAGATTGTTAGTTATTTTTTTTTCAAGTTGTTGGACATGTTTATTTTATTTCATAAGACCCCGAATGGGAGGGTTCTTAACTATGTTTATGATTAGTTATTTGAAATAAATGGTTATTTCTTGTTTATGAGATGATTCTTAGTATGAATGGAACGTAGATCTACGGTAAAGCTACTTAGTAGATGAGATTTTTTGTAAGAAATTTAATAGTTTAAGTACACTTAGTGTACAAGTCATGACATGGATATCGGGTCTAGAGTATACGTTAGGTACCTGAAATCTGGGTCGTGACAGAATGGTATTACAGAATAGTTTTACCAAAACCTAGAGCGTCCTGTAGGTCATGTATCCCACAAAATTTCATAAACTATAGACCCCTAAAATTAGAAATATTTCATCATAATTTCCCTCTCTATTGATGTATGGAATGAGGTACATAGAAATTCAAAACTAAATTCTTATTCATTTTTAAACGTAGAAATGAAAACTTTAGATTCTCAGAACTCCTATTTGAATATAATTTAAATTAATATGGGTTAGTGTGAACTGCAATTAATTTTTTTAAGATTTTTAATCCATAAAATAATATTTGACAGCAATAGGCAGCAGAAATTACCCAACTTGTAAAATTCATAACTATAAAAGTACTACTCCGATTGAGGCGATTCAGAAGCCTGATCGAAGATAGACGAGTATAAATTAATATAAAAATAAAAATAAAAATTTGAATCTCAGAGTCACTATATAGATTCAGTGAGTTAGTACAGGTTGGTCAGAATTCATCAAATTCTGGACAGGTCTGACTACAGGAATTTTAAAACATTTTGTGGTTAGAATTTTTAAATAAGATTTCACAGAAACATATTAAACTTATATTAATATTTCAAGAAAAAAATTAGAATCTACTATAAAATTTTAAAGTACAAGAAAAGGTGTTAGAAACAACAGTCATCAAACCGGAAATCAATCTGCCCATACTGGTTTTCTATCGGTTTAACTAATGGACTTTTTCATTTTAATAATTATTTTTAGTTTAATTAATATTTTTATTTAAATTAAATTATTTTTAAAAAATATTAAGAGTAAAATAAAATTAAATAAAGGTCATTATCTCTACTAAATTTAAAATTCTTTCTTATAGGATTATAAGCCCATACTTAGCGATTTTTTTTTTACTAAAAAAAAAATAAAAAAAATTTAATCTTAAACTTACTAAGACTTATTTTTAGGCCTATAAGAATATTTTCCCCAAATTTAAAGGTCCAGGGTAAGTATTTCTAATTTTTGACAATTTGTTTACATTGTTGATTGAAAATTTGAACCATTTTAGTGTCCCTGATCAAACACAATAAAATTGTTACCCAAAAATATTTTAATTTTTTTTTTAGAGTCATGTACATATTGCTGAATATTTGTATAAAATTTTATGATAATCCGAGCTATAAATAAATTATGAAAATTTAAATAGTAGGCCATAAATGACAAAAATAACTGCTGGACAACATGATTTTTCTCCCTTAGTAGTGATGAAAAACTAAGTAGACGTAATGATTTTGATCTGAAAATTTTTTTAAAAATCCATCATATAGTCAGTGACCTATGTTCCAAATTTTAGATCATTTTGACTTCCAGTATAGAAGTTAAAATTCTGGAAATGATGATGTATCTATCAAATCCGAATTTGAAATTTTCCTTTAGTCACGTCAAGAGATGCAACGCTTTGATCTTTAATCATCGTGACGTGTAAAACTTTGAAACCTAACCTATGATCCTTGATTGATATGATATGATATGATATATATATATAATATTAAATTTTATTCCCTTTCTAAAATAAATTTTTTTCTCATAAGATTAAATGGCCCCCAAGAAGACCCGTAGTATCCGAGATTTGTTGCCCTCCGCGAGTGCACCTCTCCCTAAGACTCCCGTAGCAATTATGACTATTCATGAAGAATTAGGGACGGCTCCTGAAGAGCAGGATGAGAATATGATAAATGAGGATGAAGTGGGCGATGTAGGACAAGTTCCTCTATGTCATGCCCCAGACTCGGTAACCAGACTCACAAGGAACCCGATGGCCGGTTTTGGTCGCAACAGCCTCTGTAGTACCCCATTCTCGGCTCCTGAGGTAGGTTCCGATCCTGAAATCTTACAAGAAGGATTTTCATAACAGTATAGTCATTCCAATACGAGCATACCCAAGATCATAATAAGTAAATCTTAGAATAATAAAGACACACATCACAAAATCCACTATGAATTTGAACTTTTACAAGTATCAATAAGGTCCAAAAGGACATATATAAGATAATAGAAGGGAAAAAGGAAGTCTGTAACATTGGGTCCTCAAGCTCAGTTCTAATCTAAACTCTGCCACTACGACGCCTGCCTAGGATCTCCTGCACGCATCAATCATGCATATGCTTTTAAAAAGCTTAGAGGGTGGTGAAAGTGTGTGATAATAGTGAAATTATTAGATATTTAAATAAAATTTTATATTATTTAACAATGAGATTTTAAAAGAGGTATTGTACAATTTTCAATCCATACATACATAGGTGTAATATGATATATTAGAAATTATATATTAACGAATATGTGAATTATAGCATATATACAGTAGCATGTTAATACTAGAAATTATATTTGTAAATACGTATAAGTTTTTAACTATATTAATTACAAGTAAATCCATATTAATATTAGTATTGATTAATAATACAAGTCGAAAGCCTTAAATGAACCCATAAACTCTTCTAGCTGTCAACGTTCAATTTTAGGGCGATCCGGCTGTTAGATCAACGGAAACCCACCATTGGGGGTAGAAGTTTAGGAGTATGGCCCATATAGACCTTGGTTCTTCCCCATCTTTTGTCAAGGGCTGTGATGAAGCCCACTGAATGGAATGGGCGGAGTGGATTTATCACAATCACCATGTTGGACCCCACCTCGGTGCGTGAGTGCACGGCAGGGGTGTGCACTTGCGGTGCACCCTTCCAAGAAGGCTCGGTCAGCAGGCGCTGACCCGCCATTTCCATAAACGACAGAGGTTTCTCTCTCTCTCCAGTTGCGCCAGCCGACTGACAGCGTCCGTTTGAGGCCCGCTATGGCCCACCACCTCAAATCATATGGACGATCTGGTCCGTCCATCGTGTGCACAGCATAGGTCTAACCAAAACCTAGTAGACCCTACATCCATTTGTGCTCAGATATATGCACAAACATTGACGCAAAAGGGGCCTACAAACACTTGCTTCCTAAAATAGAAACTGCCCTGCTGCCACGAGGGCGATCCGCGTGCTACCTCCATTTCTAATCCCAGCCATTCATTTTAGGGAAATCCTAGCCCTGCAATCTAGGTCTTTTGTTTAAAAGAATAGGGGAGGAGAGAGAACCAACCATTTCCTCCCAAGCTCAAACCCACCAACCTAAACCTCTTTAAGCTTCGAAAAAGCTTATCCCCAAGCTTCTTAAAGCCCATATGAATCTTCCCATCTTCTTGGATTGGTGAAAGAAGCGGTGGGTGGGGAGTTCCGCTATCGACGGCCGGACCATCTTCTCCACGGAGCTGCAATGGTTCGGTCCATTCCAAGCCGAGTCTGAGCCTTGCTAGATCTTCAAACGGGAGAAATGGATGAAGAATGAGGAGGAAAAAGAAAAAGAAAGACAGAGAAGAGAGAAGGAGAATGGAAGAGAGGGAGAGAATGAGAGAGAGTGGGCAATTTGTTGGACTCGGCTGGCTTCTTCTTGCACCGACCGAAATGTTGTGAGTTCGGGCGTGCCATCTTCAACGTCTTGCTAGACGGAGATGTCCCTGGTGTTGGAAGAAGATGGAAGGAAAAGAAGAGAAAGAGAGAAGGAGATCGGTGAGTGGTCGCACGTGTAAGGTAAGAAGCACGAACAGAGCCGAATCTGGGCAATTTGAGTCAGTGCCGTGATTCTTTGTGCCCATCGCTTGGCGTTTCCATCGCAGAAGGAGAAAAGAAAAGTAAGAAGGAAGAAATAGAAAAGAGGGAGAGATCCAGAGAAGAGAGGAGGAGAAGAATAGAGGGAAGGAGATGGTGCGTCTTTGCACCGGCTCGGGCCGAGTCAACTCGGTTGAGACCCGGATTCGGTTCGGCCGAGTTGGGCTAAGCCCGGGCTTGGGTCTAGCCAGTGTGGTGGGCATTCCAAAGAAAAAGAGAAAAAAAGGAAAGGAAAGGAGAAGTAGAGAGAGAGAGAGAGAGAGAGAGAGAGAGAACCATTTTGATTCGACTCGACTCGGCTGAAACTCGCTGAGTCGAGTGAGGCAACTCGGCCGCTGGCTGGTCCGTGATCAGTTGGAGTACCAGCAGATGAAAAAAAAAAGGGGGAAAGAAAGAAGGGAAAGAAAAAGGAGGAGGAGAGGGGAAGGAAGAGTCAAGAGGAGGTGTTGGTGTTTGTGTTGAGCCGAGTCAACTTAACTCGAACTGAGTCGACTAGGTGAGCCGTATTTTCTGTCCGGTTTGGTATTATTTCAACTGTCATTGTTACTATTATTAGCATTTTTAGAGTTTCTCAGTTAGGTATGACTAACCGTTAGTAATTGTCCATACTTATATTAATTAATATATATATATATATACATATATAAATTGTTATTATCATTAAAATATTAGTATTTTATTCGTCATTCTTAAAATATTATTATTGACGTTAGATCAAACTATTTCTGTTCATTACGATGATTATTAGTGTCACATTAATTAATATTAATTATATCATTACCATAAAACTATTAATATTATTAGCCACTAGTAGGTCATTATGCTAGAGCTAGTTATTATAAACAAATTGCAATTAATAAATGGAATTATTATATATTTCATCCTAAATAATCATTTTGGATAGTAGATTGTACTTGTTGGGGACAAAAATACTAAGTCCAGTGACTCGGATCTGGTTCCTCGGCTTGGGAAGCACTACGTCGGATCCGAGGCAGGGCACGTCGGATCCGAGACGGGATTGAGAGCTCTATAAACCGAGGCGAAAGTTAACTCGCCTCGGACGAAGGACCAGAAATCCGAGGGTGCATCGGGCCGACCCTCGTAACGGAACCAGCCAGAGGACAGCGCGACATCAGATTTCGTTCCGAACATTTTGGGATAAGATCCCTGATCCCGAAGTCCGCGGGATCAGACGAAGATCGCGGACGGGCGCCACCCGATGTCCGTGATCCTAGGAAGAGAATCCTCTTTCGATTACACGATATCAGGAGAAGAATCCTCCTACGATTAAACGCTTAAACAGTTATAAAAAGGAAGCTTTCATCATCTAAAAGGTACGCACAAATTTCTCACCCAAGCTCCCTCAATACTGTAAGACCCAGATTCCTAGCCTGACTTTGGCATCGGAGGGTCCCCTGCTCTAGCCAGGGTCTCCTTTGTCTTCTTCTTGTGCAGGTGATCGAAGGTCTACAGAGGATCAACCAGATTTTTGCATCAACAGTTTGGCGCCGTCTGTGGGAACCGTACAAGAAAGCCATCCCATATTCCTTTGTTGCATCCCATGGTGATGACTAGAAGGACGGTCCCAGAAGAAGATCTAAATGAGATCGCGGCTACGGGGCCAACAGGTCCAGTCGCGGTCTCCGCAGTCCAAAACCTACCCGCCAACCGCCAACGAGGAGCGACCAGAACGAGCAACAATCAGCGAAGTCGGAACGATGGGCGGTTGGATCAGGAGGTCCAAGAAATCCGATCCGATATGAATATGATGAAGCAGATGTTAGAACGAATGTATCAGCGGCAAATGCAGCCACTCCCGCCTCCTCAAGGAGAAATGACACACGTACCGACTGCAGCGGCTGATCCTCAACTTTCTGCACCACAGTCTTTTCGGCTGAACCAACACCAAGGCATCCCTGAACCGGCCGAGCCAACTCCAGCGCAGTCGGCCAATGCGTCTCTGCCCCCAACCGACCTTCGGCACGAGATAGAACGAAGAAGGCGCATCCGACCTCCCGAAGAAGGCACGGCAGAAAGTAGTGAACCGTGGAAAGCCGATATTCAAAACTTTAAAAGAGAAGTGCGGGAAGAAATGGCGAAAGAAATGGCGGATATGAAGCATAGTCGGAATATGCATCCAACCAGATACGAAGCAAAGGCGTCCCCCTTTGTGGACTCGGTAATGGCGGCTCGGTTGCCCGAGAGGTTTCGGTTACCTCAAATCACTCCCTTCATAGGCAAAACCGACCCAACGGAGCATATCGAATGCTTGAGAACATATATGGAGCTCCATGACGCCTCGGATGCGGTGATGTGTCGGGCCTTTTCTCTTACATTGGCACCGATGTAGCCGATGTGGTTCAAACAGTTGAAACCAAAGTCCATCGGTTCATTATTTGGTGAGCGACGCCTTCTTACGAACTTCATCGGCGGAAAAAATTGAAGCCCCCGCACATCGAACAACATAGTTCGAGAAGCGAGGAGAAGCTGTGAAAGATTACATAAAGCGCTTCAATTTCGAGTCCCTTCGGGTTCGGAAACATTCGGAAGAGACGGCTCTCAATGCGCTCATGCAAGGAGTTAAAGATAAGCCATTCTGGCATCTTTAGACAAAACTCCGCCGATACTGGGCTGGTGAGTTTATGGCACGGTCGGATAAGTATGCAACGCCGAAGAAACGCGAATCTGCGTGAAACTAAAACCTCGGTCAAAGAGTCGGTCAAAAGGAAGCCGACTCGGCCAGGGAAAAACGCAAGGATGATCAAGCGCATAATGAGCGAAGATCCAAAAACGACCGGATCGCGAGCTTTTTCCACATACACCCCCCAACAAAACTCGGGAGCAAGTATTGATGGAAATCAAAGCGAAGGTTTCGTTCAGTGGCCCAATAAGCTCAAAGGCAATCCTAATCGGCGGGATAAGGATAAATACTGTCACTATCATCGTGATCATGGGCATAACACGAGTGATTGCCGTCATCTAAAAGAAGAAATCGAGCAACTCATAAAGGACGGCCGACTCAAAGAACATGTGGTTAAAACTGCGGAAACTGAGGGACGCCCGACCGAGAATCAGCCGATGGAAGAAATTCGGACAATTATCGGTGGTCCGCGAGGTGGGGGCGACTCGAACAACGTCAGAAAGAACCATGCAAGAAAACTTAGTCAGCCAGATGCCGAGCTTATGGTTATAGGGCGGCCGCTGAAAGAGAAGAAAAGGGAAAAATATTGTCTTTCGTTCACAGAGGAAGACGCCCGAGGTATCTATCACCCCCACGATGACGCACTGATTATCACTCTGACTATCGCCAATCGGAAAGTGTTCCGGATACTCGTTGATACGGGGTCATCTGCCGACGTATTATTTACTCAGGCGTTCAATAAAATGGGAATCGAACGATCTATGTTACGTCGATTCGGACCCGCATGTCGGGTTTCAGGGGGACAAGTATTACTGAAGGAATTGTCTCGGCTGCCACTCACTGGCGGCGGTACCCACATCGAAGACGATGATGGTGGATTTCTTGGTCGTCGATCAACCTTCGGATATACAACGCCATACTCGGCCGACCCTCTCTCGAGTCTCCTTCGGGCCGTGGTATCCACATACCATCTCTCACTAAAATTCCGACCGAGTCGGGAGAGTAGGAGTTGTCAAAGGAGATCGCAAGATGCAAGGCGTTGTTACATGATAGCCGTGAAAGGATCAGCCGACAAAAATCCAATCGACGTCTCAACGATTGAATCGTTGGACCCTCGGGGCGAAAGTCATGAACGAGGACAGCCGGTTGAAGACCTCATCCCAGTCCTCTTGGTCGAGACAGATGCATCAAAGACAGTACGAATTGGCTCGTCTCTACAGTCCCCCTTGAAAGACAAGCTGATAGCCCTGCTCCGTAGGTACGCCGATGTATTCGCCTGGTGCCATGACGATATGCCGGGGATTGACCCATCGGTGATGACCCACCGACTCCACGTCGACCCGTCATTTCGACCGATCCGACAGAAGCGACGACCGCTCGGCCCCGAACGATATGCCGTCATTGAAGAAGAAGTCAGCAAACTCCGTCAGGCCAATTTCATAGAAGAAATACACTATCCAGAATGGGTCGCGAATGTCGTGCTGGTAAGAAAGTCCAACGGGAAGTGGCGAGTCTGTATCGACTATACTGACCTAAATAAAGCCTGCCCAAAGGATAGCTTTCCGCTTCCGAGGATAGATCAGCTAGTAGATAGTACGTGGGACATGAGCTTCGAGCTTCATGGATGCGTATTCGGGATATAATCAAATTGTAATGCATCAAAATGATAAATCAAAAACTACCTTTGTCACCGACAAAGGTCTTTATTGTTAAGTGATGCCATTTGGTTTGAAGAATGCCGGTGCAACTTATCAAAGATTAGTTAACAAAATCTTTGCTCGGCTTATAGGTCGAACCATGGAAGTATACATCGACGACATGCTTGTCAAAAGTATACATGCGACGGATCATGTAAATGATCTGGAAGAAATGTTTCTCATCCTACGGAAGTATCGGATGAAGTTAAATCCGAATAAATGTGCTTTCGGGGTGAGCTCCGGAAAGTTCCTCGGTTTCTTGGTTAGTCAGCGAGGAATAGAAGCAAACCCTGAGAAGATAAAGGCTTTGGTCGAAATGGAATCCCCTAAAACCATTAAGGACATCCAAAGGTGACGGGAAAGAATCGCGGACTTAACCAGGTTCTGTCAGGAGCCACGGATAAGTGTCTCCCTTTCTTCAAGCAGTTGAAAGGGCAACAAACAATGAGATGGACGGAAGAATGCGAAGCGGCATTTCAACAATTAAAATCATATCTCGGTTCTCGCCTCTCTTGTCAAAGCCGAGTCGGCGAATCCCTGGCTTCTTGTATCTAGCGATATCCCATGTACGGATTAGCTCGGCTTTGATACGAGAATCAGAAGGAAAGCATTTGCCGGTATATTACGTTAGCAAAGCATTGTTGCCGTGGCGAAACAAGATACCCAAACTTGGAAAAAGTAGCCTTGGCATTAATAACTTCCTCTCGTAGACTCGGTAGTATTTCCATGCCCATACTATAATCGTGATGACCGATCTACCTCTTCGCCAAGTTTTTGCAGAAACCGAAGCTTAGGCCGACTCACGAAATGGGCTATCGAGTGAGTGAGTTTGATATTCGATCTGGCCGAAGGCGGCAATCAAAGAAAGGCATGCTTGATTTTATTGTCGATGGAACCCCAACAAATGATCTCCCAGTCAATGATATGCCGACAGATGTCATCACCCCAGTAGCGGCCGCTACACAAC
This sequence comes from Magnolia changhungtana, assembly GCA_030180095.1. Taxonomy (NCBI): domain Eukaryota; kingdom Viridiplantae; phylum Streptophyta; class Magnoliopsida; order Magnoliales; family Magnoliaceae; genus Magnolia; species Magnolia changhungtana. The sequence continues at coordinate 2,062,445 of JASAUF010000283.1, forward strand.
CCCTTCCCTGCCCAATTCCTGGAAACTTTTGTCGACGGCTCTTCCAACTCGAAGGCAAGTGGGGCTGGGATTGTCTTGAACCCCCGATCATACTTACATACAGTATGCCTTACGACTTGGATTCCAAGCTTCGAACAATACAGCGGAATATGAAGCATTGTTGCTCGGTCTGCGACTCGCCGCTAGCATGGGAGTCACGCACTTAAATGTGTTCAGCGATTCTCAATTGGTCGTGAATCAAGTGACCAGGCGTATATCAGACACGAAAAGACCAATTAAGAGCATACATGGAGAAAGCAAGAGAACTTATCAGCGGATTTCCACTCTGTCAGGTCACTCGGATCCCTCGTGCGGAAAATGGCAAAGCCGACTTATTAGCAAAGCTCGCCCCGCCAATGAAGATGACATACCCAGATCCGTCCCCGTGGAATACGTCGATAAACCAAGCATAAATGAAGCAATTACTATGACTGTCCATGCTATCGACTCGGAACCATCCTGGATGGATCCAATCCGCCAATACCTTGACAAGGGGGAACTGCCTGAAGATCGTGCCGAGGCCCGACGACTTAAATTCCGAGCCTCCCGTTGCAGGTACTCAAGCAATACCCTTTATAAGAAAGGTTACTACGCTCCGTTGCTTCGGTGCCTCACACCGGTGAGGCAAATTACGTATTACGTGAAGTCCATGAAGGCATCTGCGGAAACCATTACGGAGGAAGGTCTCTCGCCCACAAGGTTTTACGACGGGGATACTGCGGCCCACTATTCAACGCGACGCCGCACGCTCGTCCAAAAATGCGACAAATGTCAACGATTCGCAGCAATCCCGAGACGAGCCCCGAGCGCTAACACCAATGAGCTGGTCCCCCGGCCCTTTGCACAATGGGGTATTGACATCATAGGTCCACTCCCTATGGGAAAAGGTCAAACCAAGTTCGCCGTGGTAGCGGTGGATTATTTCACGAAATGGGCGAGGCGAGCCATTAGCCAAAATAACAGACGAGAAGATCACCGAGTTCGTCTGGAAAAACATTATCTGTCGGTTCGAGTACCCCATACCATTATTACGGATAATGGAAGACAATTCGACAACAAGAGTTTTCGCGAAATGTGCAACAACCTCAGTATCAGAAACGTCTATTCCTCGCCCCATCACCCTCAAACTAATGGGCAAGTCGAGGCGGTTAATAAGATTGTCAAGCAGCATCTTCGGACAAAGCTCGACCGAGCCAAAGGAGCGTGGGCGGAAGAGCTCCCGAAAATTCTTTGGGCCTACCGAACCACAGCCCGAACCGCCACAGGAGAAACTCCCTTTTCACTCGCCTACGGGTCGGAAGCCGTCACTCCCGTTGAAATCGGCCTGCCTTCGGCCCGAATCACCTCATTCGACGAGGATGAAAACGAAGAACTCCTCGCACTCGGACTCGACCTCCTGGACGAGCGAAGGGAAATGGCACGACTACGTACAGAAGCCCGGCAACGACAAGTGGCACGGTTCTACAATGCCCGAGTTAAGATCAGACGATTTCGGATGGGAGATATGGTTCTCCGAAAAGTATTTCCGAATACGAAGGAAATTGGGTCGGGCACATTAGGACAACTGGGAAGGACCCTACATTGTCTCGGGTACCATCAGGCAGAGAACATATCAATTGAAAGACACGAGCGGGACAATCATTGCCTCATCCGTGGAACGCTGAACACCTCAAGACTTACTATCCTTGAACTCAGTGCTCAATGTAAAGATTCAGGACTAAGTAAGATCAAAGCCGAGTCAAATAAAACTAAAGTGTTTTCTTACATTCATCAATCACATTCGAGTACAAAAAAAAAAAAAAAAAACAAAAACAAAAAAAGGGGGCCCGATTCTTGTCCGCTTTGGGTCGGAGCGGTCCCAGAAGCATTCTCACAAATGACGACCTCTTCCCCACCGGTGATTTCGGCGGCATCATCGATTCTCGGACTCCAAGGCTCCACCCTCGATTTCAGAGAGATCAAGGTCGGGAAAAGATTTCTTTATCTCCTTAATGCATTCAAGAAATCCGCTTTGAAACAAGCGGTCCCTCTCGTCCTCGAACTCCTCGGATTCGAGAAATGCTGGACGGCTTGATCCCTAGCTTTCTCGGCCTCTTGAGTCTTCTCATTGGCTGCTGGATAAGCCCCGCCGCCTCATGCTTAGCTCGAGCTAAGTCGTCTGCGCATAAAGCGCATGATTGTGAGAACTCGTCGGGTTTCCTCTTGACCCTGGAAAGAAGAACCGATGCACCGACTAACTTCGACTGCGTTTCTTGAGGGCTCTCTGGAGAAAGCGCCTGCGCTTTCGCGTCCTCGGCGGCGACTTTTCGGGCGAGGGCCGCCTCGCCATCAAAATACCGGCCCGAGTTTCGGCCTCTTCACGGCGCCCTTCGGCCCGACGGAAGGGTGCGGCCGATGGGTTGAAGATAATTCCTTCTGGCCTTAACCAAGCAAGGAGCGAGTTCAAAAGCACCCTTGCCGCATGACCAACGGTTTGCGACGAAGGAGCGTTGTAGAGACCGATGAACTCTTTTCGCTCCCGTGGGCTAAAGCCCGAGGAACCATCCCCGATACCACCTTCGAAATACGGACGGCCCCTCTTGACTCGTCTCCTCCCTCTCGAAGATGCGGTCCTCGTCTCTTCCTCCCCTCTGGAAGACGCGGCCCTAACTTCTCCCTCCGCCTCGGGACCCCGTCGAAGTATGTTAAGTCGGGTGCCGCCCGAGGTTCCGAGGCCGCGGTCGCCGTCACTTCCACCCTTTCCTCCCGGGTCGAATTACGACAACGGGGGAGCGGAAGAACCCATAGGTTCTTTTTCCTTCCGTACCACTTTCTGTCTCTTCACGCCGAGGCTCGACGGGAGAAGCGATCGTGGAGGAGCCTTCAACTTTGAAATCATCTTAGGAGGAGGACGGGCCCCGGTCATCTTTGAAGGGACCGGTTCGGAGGGGTTGGCTCGGAAGGGCTGCCTCGAGAGGGGCGGCTCGGGAACAATCCGCATGAGATGGGGACGAGCTTCGGGCAAGTCTAAAAGTAAAAAGAAAGAAAGAGGAGAAATTCAAGTCGGGAAAAATCCAAAAGGCAAATGAAGATGCACTTTCAATTACTGTGATGTAGAGTCTGAGACTGCGAGATGGAGGCGCTCATTGTAAAAGTACTTTCCGGGACCTATACGTCGGGTCCAACGTCCTCGGTTCTTTGATCCGAGTGCGGCACTTGAGCCGAGCTTTTGTCGCTTCTTCGGGATATACGCCAAACACAAGCACGTCGGACTCGAACATTGCAAAAATGATGGAGGGCGTGGAAGAAGAGCCAAGTCACTGCTCTTTGGAACGACCGAGGGACACGAGCCTCGTAGGACCGGGTTCGGCCGACTCCCAACGGCCACGGCCCAAAACCAACGCTCCCTCCAATGCTTGTTAGAAGTGGGAGGGTCGGTTATTAAGGAGCCGCCTCCGCCCCAAGCGGCGAAGACGTAAAAGCGGGGTAGTTCGGATTCACGCGCACTTGATATAAATGAAGGAATTCGTCGGCCCATTAACGGCGGTTGTTCCATCTCGGCCCACAGATCGCACACCGAGCAAGTTCCTCCACCCATTCGGAACTATTTACCCGGTGCAATCCGGTCGGGATAAAACTCCCTGGACAATGGGTTGAAGGCGGCGTACGCAAGCCACATTGCATCGAGACTTGGTAAATCGCGGCGCCCCGGGAGGAGGATGATCCGGCGGTGACTCGGACGAGGGAGATAAGTGATAGCCGATTCGGGGATATGATACCCGATTCGGATTTTGTCTAAATCCGCCTCAGTTAGAACCGAAGGAACCCGGTCCGCTCAGGTCATCCCCCGATCCTTCTCCCTCAGACTCGGCACGCGCCGACTTATCAGCAGGAGCCGACTTAGAGGTTCTCTCGGCAATCACTGCCTCTTCTTCTTCCTCCTCTTCTTCCTCTTCTTCCTCCATGCCCCTTGGACAGTTGGGCCTTCCCGGACGGGTTATCAAAGAAGATCCACCCCGAGAAGGGTTGACAGGAGCAGGGCGCTCTGCCGGACCTTCGGTGACCCGCTCAGAGAGAAATGCAGCGTTAGCATCAACTGCCATCTCCGTTAATAAAAGAAGGCGATTCCGCAACGTTCAAACAGTTGCGCTTCGCCTTCGTCTCCGGAAACTCCTTCCTGGGGACTTTGAGAACCCCTAGTCGCCATTATCACTAAGTAAAGAGGAAGGAGAGACTCACCAGGAAGGAGGAGAAAACGGAAATGGCGAAGAGTGCCGGCGGACGGTCGGCAAAGAGGAAGGAAGGAAAGGAAAGACCGAAAGGCAGGAAAAGCTTCAAGAGAAATGAAAAGCGGGAACGGCAATAATAGTTTGAAATGCGGGGCCCTTACCCTTTTATAAGATTGCCGTACGCCGGAAGTAATTAATGAGGAAATGATTCGACGCCCGCATCGACTTCACGGCTCGACACGTGGCGCACGTCGATCGGCGACGATAACGCCCTAGCTACGTGTCCAACCCTTATTGGCGGGATGAGCGACTTGACGGTTGCCGGCGCATGCGTTGTCGGCCCGAATCGTCTCCTATCAAAGACAAAGACACAGGATGCATTAAATGCACTTATTGCCTCGGACCAGGCCATGAACCAGACTCACAACTCGTTACTCCTGAGTGTCACGTGAGACACACGGAGTAAGGGGGCTTACTGTTGGGGACAAAAATACTAAGTCCAGTGACTCGGATCTGGTTCCTCGGCTTGGGAAGCACTACGTCGGATCCGAGGCAGGGCACGTCGGATCGAGACGGGATTGAGAGCTCTATAAACCGAGGCGAAAGTTAACTCGCCTCGGACGAAGGACCAGAAATCCGAGGGTGCATCGGGCCGACCCTCGTAACGGAACCAGCCAGAGGACAGCGCGACATCAGATTTCGTTCCGAACATTTTGGGATAAGATCCCTGATCCCGAAGTCCGCGGGATCGAGACGAAGATCGCGGACGGGCGCCACCCGATGTCAGTGATCCTAGGAAGAGAATCCTCTTTCGATTACATGATATCGGGAGAAGAATCCTCCTACGATTAAACGCTTAAACAGTTATAAAAGGAAGCTTTCATCATCTAAAAGGTACGTACAAATTTCTCACCCAAGCTCCTCAATCTTTTGTAAGACCCTTGATTCCTAGCCTGACTTTGGCATCGGAGGGTCCCCTGCTCTAGCCAGGGTCTCCTTTGTCTTCTTCTTGTGCAGGTGATCGAAGGTCTACAGAGGATCAACCAGATTTTTGCATCAACAGTACTAATCATGAAAATTATCATTGCTACATTAGCGAACATTAGCTGCAACATTGATGTTAATAAATATCTTATAACTATTAAATTAACATTTCAATTAATTATCCATTAGCTAGAAGTTCAAATCCCAAGACCTAAGCCTAGACCTGGACTATAGGGTGAAACCCTAAACTTAAGTGATCCAAACCTTAGATTATAATCTTGGCCATAGATAGTTTGTAGAACTTTGATCTAACCATACGATCTTACGATTCATGTTAGGGTTCAACTCTAAGGACGACCTAGCGACAATGTGGGCAGTTCAAAGTATAAGGTGATGATTCTTCCCCTTGAGCTTTCCATCTTCTCATTAGCTTAAGTTATAGTTTTTATTAAAAATTGTAATTGATATCTCTCTCTTATAATCACATGTGTTAGCTGGTGGAAATTGAATTGCTATATTGCCTGCTTAATGTTCATCCTGTATATTTGTTCATGCTTGTGTATTACTTATGGACTTTAAACTGGTACATTAGTGGGAACCCCCACCTATAAATGTACACCCATACTTGGGATGTAACCCGACTGGTTGTGATTAAAATGGACCTTCGACTTAGTGGTTATTGTGTGGTGGTCTAAATGGATCATTGATGTGGGCCTACCATCCAGGGTTGTTGTGTCCAATGGTTTTCAAGGATGGTCTTTTATCGCATGGTTTTGATGCTCGCCCTATGAGGCCTATTTTGATGATTGCCCTATACGACTTGTTTGATATCGCCCTACGTGGCTTTATTCTGATATTTTCCCTATATGCGATGTTTTGTTTTGTGTAACCACGCGATGGTAAGCCCCATATACTGTAATTGATTGGCCACTAGTCGACAGGTTTCCATTAAACATCCTAAGATGGTAGCCTCATGAGCCGGGGATGGTGGTATGGGACCTATGCCCCAGCTGTTGGCCTACGCTGGGCCATGTGCTCCCCGTAGTGACCTTTAAGCTTATCTAAATTGGCTGATTGTAAATGGACTAATAATGACTTGGCTAATCATGCATACATGGCACGTTCCGACTAGTTGATATTTCTCAGGTTCGATGATTCCGACTGGTTGATGTTTCCCAGTTTCGATGATTGCATGGGTGACGGCCCACTGTCCGCACGGATGAGCATCCCCGGGGCGATGATTGCATTCACGCATCCATGCATTTAAAAAGACTGCATTTACTCTGTTTTGGTTGTCTGGATGTTTTATAACTATGCTTACCTAATGCGACGGTGTGTAATCTTCAGGAAAATTCACACTGAGTTAGCCACTCATCCATTAAATATACAACCGTACATGTAGTATAGGTGGCTTAGGTGATACGCATGTTTAGACTTGATGAGGAGCAGGGTACTATCACCAAGGATGAATGGCCATATTTTTCCTGGAGGAGCTGCGTGACCTAGCGGCTTATATTTATATGTTTTCTGCTATTCTTCATGTATTCAATTCTTGTAAATCTTGTACTTGTTAAATTTGGAGACATTGGTTTGTATAAGTCATTATGGGCAGCTTCCTGTATGTTTGAATGATAATGAAATTTTCCTTTATGCTTACTTGTCCACACTACGCTCATTTGCTTACTCTGATAAAAGGAAAAATTATATCTGACCATCTTTTAAGGTTAACACTCGGGTTTTTGGGACACGGGTCGTGTACTCGGGTCCTGAAGATTCGGGTTGTTACAGTTGGTATCAGAGCATAGTTTGTACAACTTGGCCTTGGGAAATGATTTTATACAAACCTTAAATGTCTCAAGTTAGGATGTTTGAAATTAGAAATGTGAACTTAGGTGAATCTTCCTTAGATTTAGGTGAGTGGTCAAGAATGTAGAAACCCAAACTTAGGTCCCCTTAGAAGTGACTTAGATGACAATCCAAACTTATATGAAATTCCATCTGAGCAAGTATACTTTGAGAATGTAGAAACATGAACCTAGGTTCCCTCAGAAATTGTTAGGGAGGTTATTTAAATTAATGTGGAATTCCCTTATAAGTGGAAGGACAGGAGAATATAGAAATTCAAAGGTTAGGCTCCCTAAAAGATTGTTTGGACGGCTACAGAACTTAGAAATGCTCCTAGTTTCCCTTGAAGATATTAGGTTTAGTCATTTGAACTTTAAGCTTCCCTGAAATTTTTAGTTAAACCTTTGGACTTTAACTTACGTAGAAATCCCTCAGAATAGGAAGGAAATGAGGGTACAGAAGCTCAAATGTTAGGTTCCCTAGAGAAATGTTTGGGTAATTATAGAACCTAGAAATGAAACCTAAGTCCCTTAAAAACATTGTAGGTTTGGTTATTTGAACTTAGGAACAAAACTTTAGTTCCCTTCAAAATTTTGAAAACTTAGATACTTCAAAATTTAGGCCCCTTGAAATTTCTAGGTAAGCCTTTGGACTTAGGCACATTTCTCCTGGAGCTTAGGAGGGTTGAAAATATAGGTACTCAACATTTTAGGCCCTTACAGAAGTGTTTGGATAACCGTAGAACTTAGAAATGTTTTCAGGTCCCCTTTGAACGTTTAGGGATTTGACATTTGAACGTAAAAAATAAAAAAAAATAATAAAAAAATAAAAAAAGCTTTGGTCCCCCCTACAAACTGTAGAACTGTCGTTTGAAACTAGAAATGAAAATTCCTTTGATTCCCTTGTAAACCATTGGGATAGTTGTTGAATTCCCTAAACTATCTCTTTAGTAAGAAACAATGAAGTGACTTGGACATAAGACGAGATTCCTTACCCACCATATTGTATGGTAGACTAAACTCTAATTCCCTTGAAAACTACCAGAATTGTTGCTGAACTTAGAAATTAAATTTATGCACCATGAAAGAACAACTACTCACTATGACGTATTCGAAGTCGAATAAAAACATCCCTTAGACTTGACTCTCAAGGAATATTTTAGGGATTTAAGATTCAAACTCATGCTATAATTTCCGTGGGTGAGAAATAACATTGTTACAACGCTTCGTTAATGAAATGAACTTACGCTTCGTAGGAACTTCCTTGATCACTAGATGGTGTGCTTGATTAAGACACAAGTGCTCTCTAACCTTAAGAATCGCACTAGAAATTATAGTTGAAATCCCCTAATACACATCCTTACTTAGATATAACATCCCCATAAGTTTCAGTACATAGAGATTAATTAGAGGTGGACTTATAGAATCTTAAGTAAATTTTTAACCATAGGGTAAGCATATCGGGACTAGGTTTGGAATTCTAAGTGAACTTGGAGAATTCAAACTTAAATTTCACGTAGAAACCTTGGCCCTAACGTTTTGTGTTTAGACAATCAGAGTGCGCATTGGAAGCGTAATGGGCCACATAGTCTTATTCATTATGGGAATAAATGGTCAAAGGATATTTCTCATGAGCTTAGGGTATTCAGGGTCACAGATTGATGGAATCATGTTTATGCGATGGATACGCGGTTTGACTCGAATTCTAAGTCCTATCAAATCTCAATGATTCCAATGCCCTGATCAAGCAAAGGATCGAGGTTAAATAGGATGGTGAATTGATACCAAAATCCTCTGTTCTGCAGGCAGATGATCGATGTATCGGGCTCAAACCCACTACAACCATCTGTTCATGTTAGCTCGAACACTAGCAATGAAAATTTGTATTGTAAAAATAAAAAATAAAAAGAAGAAGAAGAAGAAGAAGAAGAAGAAGAAGAAGAAGAAGGTATAGTAGTATTATCGGTTACCACTTAAGTGGACTTATGATCTTAGTGAAGTCAATAAGACATTCTGATGTAGGGAAGCATTAGAATGATTCCTTAATTTTAGATAATACTAGGATAGCCTCTAACCTTTAGTGGTAAATCAATATGCTAGATTAAACGCCTAAGGGTTTTGGAAAATTTAGATACATCTTGTCAAGAATATATATTGCGATTTCACAACTAGGCATATATGAGGTAGGGTACACCTTTAGACAATTGAATTACTTGCAATTTTGATAATCAGAACGTATGTCACCAAACCCCAATAGTAAAGCCTTCTTTAAGGGGGGTAGATCTATATATAGCTTGTTGGGTTTCATGCCTAGGCACATGCATCGTCCGACTTATTAAAATGGAGGTATGGAAGATTAGAAAATTTTTCCTATGGGTCGTTTAAACCCAAGTTTCGATAGCACGTGTGGACATAGGCGATATAAGGTACGCGGATCACTCATAATGCCAATAATTGGAATGCGTTTTACCAAATCTCGGGGACGAGATTTTCTTTAAGGGGGGTAGATTGTAACACCCCGTACTTTCAGTACTCGGGTGTTACCGTATTACCAAACTTAGTATAAATACAGGTCAGGCTTAAGTAAACATTTGCGTTCATCCAAATTTAAATTTGATCGTATAAAACAATCCCCATCCTTAGGTTAACCTATCCATCCATTGATGTTCGAGGCGAACCATCATGTCATTAACGCAACCCATCGCTAGGACTTCGATCACCTCGATAGACGAATCAAACCATCCTGTGATATTTAATAATTAAATAATCATCCTTATTTATTTATTTATTATATATAAGTGTTACTCAATCATAGATCAAAAAAAAATTATAGATGAATTTTGATAATTTAATTATCATATAGAAATGTATGAAAATGTATTGCCATAGGGTGACACCTATATATTTAATGTACATAAAATATTGTGAGAATAATATTATATTAACCAAGCATAATGAATAATAATTTTACAATATATAATTGAATTATAAATATTAATATAGTATTGAATATTTTTTTATAAACATGTATATAAAAAATTATTAGATATTTAAATAAAATTTTATATTATTTAACAATGAGATTTTAAAAGAGGTATTGTACAATTTTCAATCCATACATAGGTGTAATATGATATATTAGAAATTATATATCAACGAATATGTGAATTATAGCATATATACAGTAGCATGTTAATACTAGAAATTATATTTGTAAATACGTATAAGTTTTTAACTATATTAATTACAAGTAAATCCATATTAATATTAGTATTGATTAATAATACAAGTCAAAAGCCTTAAATGAACCCATGAACTCTTCTAGCCGTCAACGTTCAATTTTAGGGCGATCCGGCCGTTAGATCAACGAAAACCCACCGTTGGGGGTAGAAGTTTAGGAGTATGGCCCACCTAGACCTTGGGTCTTGCCCATCTTTTGTCAATCTTTTGTCAAGGGCTGTGATGAAGCCCACTGAATGGAATGGGCGGAGTGGATTTATCACAATCACCATGTTGGACCCCACCTCGGTGCGTGAGTGCACGGCAGGGGTGTGCACTCACGGTGCACCCTTCCAAGAAGGCTCGGTCAGCAGGCGCTGACCCACCATTTCCATAAACGAGAGAGGTTTCTCTCTCTCTCTCTCTCTCTCTCTCTCTCTCTCTCTCCAGTTGCGCCAGCCGACGGACAGCGTCCGTTTGAGGCCCGCTATGGGCCACCACCTTAAATCATACGGACGATCTGGTCCATCCATCGTGTGCACAGCATAGGTCTAACCAAAACCTAGAGGACCCTACATCCATTCGTGTTCAGATATGTGCACAAACGTTGACGCAAAAGGGGCCTGCAAACACTTGCTTCCAAAAATAGAAACTGCCCTGCTGCCACGAGGGCGATCCGCGTGCTCCCTTCATTTTTAATCCCAGCCGTTCATTTTAGGGAAATCTTAGCCCTGCAATCTAGGTCTTTTGTTTAAAAGAATAGGGGAGGAGAGAGAACCAGCCATTTCCTCCCAAGCTCAAACCCACCAACCTAAACCCCTTCAAGCTTCGAAAAAGCTTATCCCCAAGCTTCTTAAAGCCCATATGAATCTTCCCATGCTGCTGGATTGGTGAAAGAAGCAGTGGGTGGGAGTCTGTCATTGACAGCCGGACCATCTTCTCCACAGAGCTGCACTGGTTCGGTCTATTCCAAGCCGAGTCGAGCCTTGCTAGATCTTCAACACGGGAGAAATGGATGAAGAATGAGGAGGAAAAAGAAAAAGAAAGACAGAGAAGAGAGAAGGAGAATGGAAGAGGGGGGAGAGAATGAGAGAGTGGTGCGGCGAAAGTTGTTGGACTCGGCTTCTTCTTGCACCACTCGAGATGTTGTGGGTTCGGGCGTGCCATCTTCAACGTCTTGCTTTGACGGAGATGTCCTTGGTGTTGGAAGAAGATGGAAGGAAAAGAAGAGAAAGAGAGAAGGGAGATCGTGAGTGGCGCACTGTGCGGTAGATGCTCGAACGCAGCCGAATCCGGGGCCGAGTTAGGCGTGATTCTTCGCGCCCATCGCATGGCGTTTCCGGCAGAGAAGGAGAAAAGAAAAGAAGAAGGAAGAAATAGAAAAGAGGAGAGATCCGGAGAAGAGAGGAGGAGAAGAATAGAGGGAAGGAGATGGTGCATGCCGCACCGGCCTCGGCCAGTCAACTCGATTGAGACCCAGTTCAGTTGGGCCGAGTTAGGGCTAAGTTGGGCTTGGGTCTAGCCTAGGTGTGGCTGGGCATTCCAGCAAAAAGAGAAGAAAAGGAAAGGAAAGGAGAAGTAGAGAGAGAGAGAGAGAACCATTTCGATTCGACTCGACTCAGCTGAAACTCGCTGAGTCGAGTGAGGCAACTCGGCCGCTGGCTGGTCCGTGATCAGTTGGAGTACCAGCAGATGAAAAAAAAAGGGGAAAGAAAGAAGGGGAAGAAAAAGGAGGAGGAGAGGGGAAGGAAGAGTCAAGAGGAGGTGTTGGTGTTTGTGGTGAGCCGAGTTAACTCGACTCGAACTGAGTCGACTAGGTGAGCCGCATTTTAAATGTCGGTTTGGTATTATTTCAACTGTCATTGTTACTATTATTAGCATTTTTAGAGTTTCTTAGTTAGATATGACTAACCGTTAGTAATTGTCCATACTTATATTAATTGATATATATATATATATATATACATATATAAATTATTATTATCATTAAAATATTAGTATTTTACTCGTCATTCTTAAAATATTATTATTGACGTTAGATCAAACTATTTCTGTTCATTACGATGATTATTAGCGTCACATTAATTAATATTAATTATATCATTACCATAAAACTATTAATATTATTAGCCACTAGTAGGTCATTATGCTAGAGCTAGTTATTATAAACAAATTGCAATTAATAAATGGAATTATTATATATTTCATCCTAAATAATCATTTTGGATAGTAGATTGTACTAATCATGAAAATTATCATTTCTACATTAGCCAACATTAGCTGCAACATTGATGTTAATAAATATCTTATAACTATTAAATTAACATTTCAATTAATTATCCATTAGCTAGAAGTTCAAATCCCAAGATCTAAGCCTAGACCTGGACTATAGGGTGAAACCCTAAACTTAAGTGATCCAAACCTTAGATTATAATCTTGGCCATAGATAGTTTGTAGAACTTTGATCTAACCATACGATCTTACGATTCATGTTAGGATTCGACTCTAAGGGCGTCCTAGCGATAATGTGGGCAGTTCAAAGTATAAGGTGATGATTCTTCCCCTTGAGCTTTCCATCTTCTCATTAGCTTAAGTTATAGTTTTTATTAAAAGTTGTAATTGATATCTCTCTCTTATAATCACATGTGTTAGCTGGTGGAAATTAAATTGCTATATTGCCTGCTTAATGTTCATCCTGTATATTTGTTCATGATTGTGTATTGCTTATGGACTTTAAACTAGTACATTAGTGGGAAACCCCCACCTGTAAATGTACACCCATACTTGGGATGTAACCCGACTGGTTGTGATTAAAATGAACCTTCGACTTAGTGGTTGTTGTGTGGTGGTCTAAATAGATCATTGATGTGGGCCTACCATCCAGGGTTGTTGTGTCCAATGGTTTTCAAGGATGGTCTTTTATCGCATGGTTTTGATGCTCGCCCTATGAGGCCTATTTTGATAATTGCCCTATACGACTTGTTTGATATTGCCCTACGTGGCTTTATTCTGATATTTTCCCTATATGCGATGTTTTGTTTTGTGTAACCACGTGATGGTAAGCCCCATACACTGTAATTGATTGGCCACTAGTCGACAGGTTTCCATTAAACATCCTAAGATGGTAGCCTCATGAGCCGAGGATGGTGGTATGGGACCTATGCCCGAGCTGTCGGCCTACGCTGGGCCATGTGCTCCCCGTAGTGACCTTTAAGCTTATCTAAATTGGCTGATTGTAAATGGACTAATAATGACTTGGCTAATCATGCATACATGGCACGTTCCGACTGGTTGATATTTCTCAGGTTCGATGATTCCGATTGGTTGATTTTCCCAGGTTCGATGATTACATGGGTGACGGCCCACTGTCCGCACGGATGAGCATCCCTGGGGCGATGATTGCATTCACGCATCCATGCATTTAAAAAGACTGCATTTACTCTATTTTGGTTGTCTGGATGTTTTATAACTATGCTTACCTAATGCGACGGTGTGTAATCTTGAAGGGAATTCATACTGAGTTGGCCACTCATCCATCAAATATACAACCGTACAGGTAGTACAGGTAGCTTAGGTGATACGCATGTTCAGACTTGATGAGGAGCAGGGTACTATCACCAAGGATGCATGGCCATATTTTTCCTGGAGGAGCTGCGTGACCTAGCGGCTTATATTTATATGTTTTCTGCTATTCTTCATGTATTTAATTCTTGTAAATCTTGTACTTGTTAAATTTGGAGACATTGGTTATATGTTTGAATGATAATGAAATTTTCCTTTATGCTTACTTGTCCACACTACGCTCATTTACTTACTCTGATAAAAGGAAAAATTATATCTGACCATCCTTTAAGGTTAACACTCGGGTTTTTGGGACACGGGTCGTGTACTCGGGTCCTGAAGATTCGGGTTGTTACATACAGGAAGGAAACATGATCAAAGACAACACCACTAGCCTTACCAAGACTGTCATGAACGCAAGAAGCTATACCACGGTAGTATGATAATGTAGGAAGCCATACCAAGGCTATATAATGCAATGAGTACTGTAATACAATGTGTACTGTAATGTGATGAGTATTGTAATGCAATGAATACTGTAACGCAATATGAGTACTGTAATGCGATGAGTACTGTAATGCAATGAGTACTATAATGCATTATGAGGTTTACACAGCCGATGCAAATGTAATGCGAAGTAATGTCAGTGCTCATATCCAATCCACATATCAAGTACATTTCCATCATAAGGAAATCATCGGGGTCCATTACACTACTTGATGACTGCCGCTCTACAGACCCCGCACAGTCAAACGAGCTTAAGAGACCTCAATACCCAGCCTGCGGACAACTAATCACCAGCAAGGCCTGAAGGTAGCAGACTCATTCATGAGCTGGTCAGACTCAGCCTAGCAATGCCCCCTTACATCAGGCGAGTAAGGCCACACTCCTATCCAACCGACTACATGACAGTGGGAGTCACAGCCTAATGGTATAAGGCTCTCGTGCGCTCATATATTCCACTCGGTCACAACGTTGGAGCAGATCCTTTGTACCATGGAAGTTTTAGGAATTCCACCCATGGGCATCCTATGCACCCGATATGCTTAAGTAACATTTTCGGTGTCCAAACATGGTCATCCACGATGTATCTGTGGAGGCTACAACCCCGATGAAGCGAGGGTGATAATTCTCATATGTTATGCAATGCCAGATGCATGAATCACACCATCAACTATGCATCAATTCCAAGCATGCAACATGCTCAAGAGGGAATACTACGTCCCTCAAGAAGGTAACATACAATGCCCAATGACACAATCATAACCACACACACAGTGTCATCCAAGCATACAATGATGCACGTGGGCCATGAAGATGGGTCTAGATGCATTATGTGGTAATATACAAAGTAGTACACTCCTCCTATTCAAGAAGAGACCAAGACTAGGTATTTAAATAATATCCATAAGGAATCCCAACTCTAGTGGGGGCCCATTTACCTGAGGTAGCTCACTAGACTAAGCATACAACTACGTGTCTAAGTAACACAGAAGTGAATCTAGCAAGAGTTTAAGATGAGCATCTAATGACATTTAGATACAAACGGGCCTATAGGGGTCCATAATGGGGACATTTAACCACCATTCCCCAAGAGGCATCTCAACCACGAACTATATTGATATAAGGCCCAAGACCCTACATTCAAGATAAGAACACATGTAACCACATACATACATTCCTCATAATAGGCCATAAAAAGATATAATACCACTTTTAACAACATGGACCCCAAGAGAGAAATTAAGGCCTAAGGCTCAATTCCCAATGGCCATAGAATCCATGCATTAAGTTGGACTTGGTGGGTAGTCCGTATACACAGTATATGGCCCAAAATTAAGTTTAAGTTTGGATGATGAAATGGGCCCAACTACATCAGCCCAATAACTAGCAATTTAAGTGGACAACCAAGGGCCTAATACTATCCTTATCTTAGCCCACAAGTCCATCAAAACAGTGAAAGTTGGCTTAATATATGGTTGGGCCAAGCTGGGACGTCCCAACCCACTCTGGGCCTATGGGATACCCCAAAAATCTGATCTAAGATGGGGTCCTCATGTGATCACTAAAGGTGACCCAAAAGAATGCACTAATTAAGCCCAAGGATTATAAAATATAAGCATGCAACACACACAAGTTCTCAATATGGTGGGTCCCATGTCCAATAAAGTTTCAACCATAACAATGTACATTTAAGGCCCCTTGATAAACGTTCGACCCACTCAGCTTCATGGGCTTGCTAAAGCCCAGAAATTAGTCAAATAAGTGGGAACGATCTCGTGAAGGCCAACAATATTCACAGGAGGCCCCACCAGATGGAGGGTGTGTATACATCAAGAAAAGATCAAGTGGGCCTGTTATTGGATTGTGAATCCAATAGTAACCCAAGGCAGAGAGTGCCTCCATGATTGGGCGATCTAAAGCTTTGATGGCTTGGACCAAACATGCGTTAAGGTAGGTTCCACATACATTTACATTGGTCCTTAAACAAATGGCCTAGGGCCTATGGTGGGCCTTTAACCATCCATAGAAGAACCCATGGGCTTACCTTAGGACCACCCAGGAGGACATCCAACCTCAACTGGTTTCCAAGAGGTAGCCCGCCACTACTCGAACATGAACTAAGACCTAAAGCCTAAGGCAATCCATGGCCTAGTGGGCTTATACTCAAAGCCCAAAACATAGGCAATATGGTGAGCCCTCAAGCAAGGTTGGGCCCAACCATAAAGATCCTGAGTCCACTCATTGTGATGGGCATAATGGGCAGCTCATTATTCCAACATATGAGTGATCCTTACATTTAAAACAAGTTGGGCCTCACATCTCGGTCCAAGTATGGTTTACTTTAATGGGCAAGCAAGGGCCCAATTACCTGAGTATTTTGGCCCATAAACCCATCACAATAGTGTATTAAATATAGGCCCAAAGATCAGGGGAATCAAGACCCAAGGCCCAAGTCCCAATGGCCATAGGACTCATACATTCAGTTGAACTATGGGCAGCCCATGAGCATAAAAAATACGGCTTAAAAATAAGTTTAAGTTAGGTGAAATGGGCCCCACTATATCAGCCCAATCACTAGCAATTTAAGTGGGCAACTGAGGGCCCAATACCACCCTTATCTCAGCCCAAGTACATCAAAATGGTAGAAGTTAGCCCAATATATGGCTAGGCCAAGCTGGGACGCTCCAGCCCAATCTGGACCCACTAAGAAGTCCCAAAATCTGATTTATATTTGTGTCCCACAAATGATCATCAATGGAGACCCAAAACACTACAAGAAAAGCGGCCTTCTGGCGGTGATTCGGCCGCAAAAAGCCCCTTAAACGCCGAGAAAATCATTTGCCGCGGTCGGTGACAAATGTAATGCCTCGGTCGGTAAAGGCTTTACCTGGCGTTCAGACTTTTAATCGACGATTGTCTTTGGACGCCGCCAATCGCAGTTTTGCTACACTACCAGAATATGGGCTAAAAGCTACGGATAAAATCCGTAGCTAAATATGAGTAGTCCCACAGTACAACCGTAGTTATTGGTATCGTAGCTGTTTAAATCTTTATCAGTAGCTATAGGGATCATATCCACCGACAATTCATAGCAATAGAGGAAATCTTTCTTTAAAAAAATAATAATAATAATAATAAAAGATGTCAGATATGAATGCTCATGCTGGACAAAAAAAAAAAAAAAAAAAACAATAAAAGATGTCGATATGCATGCTCATCTTTGGACCGAAAAAAAAAAAAACACAACTGACTCTGCACAACCTCAGCCGCAAAATTTTCTACCCAGTGCCACTTGTCACTTTGAATTGTGTTTTTGATTTGTCTTCTTCTTCTTGCTCGCCTCCTAGCCGTTCATACCTGCTAACATTTTGAAGAAATAATGTGGGGTGACGGATACAAAACTAAAACAAAATTCATGCAATTATGATAAAACAATTCACCTTGTGTGATTGAATGATCCCATATATCTTTGTCAGTTCATTGATTTGTGTGACCGCCGCAACTAGTAATTCAATGTGGGGTGGCAAATTTGGAAAAATTGAATGTAAGTTGGTGAGTCGATCATGAACTTGAAAAAATCAATCAATACAATTTAACATTGTAAGTCATGAAAAATTTCCATACTTCAATAAGTCAAAATTTTGATCCCTATAATTTCCCTCACACATAAAGCATATAAAAGGTATGGACACAAGTAATGTGGAAAAGGGGAAAAGCATAGTAGTTATTTCAATACTAACAGTTTCAATAGCAATGAAAGGGATATGTTGGATTGCTTCCAAAAGCTAAAGCGGAACCAAACAGCACGAATTACTACTTCAAGATAAATTTCGATATTGGAAATGGAAGAATCTCTATTGCAGTCCAATGCAATTGTGACAGATGTTCCTCTGTGATCTTTTGCAGCCCACAAACTTCTTTGATCTCATGGTATAGACGGTCCTAGAACAACAATCGGAATTAGAAACATATAAAGCGAAAAGGTAAATATGAAGAGATGATTGATTCTCGAGAGAGCTACCTGATTCTTGGGGTTGGGCTCTAGCCGACCCTAAAATAAGGTTTTAAATATCGATGTGAGGCTTCAATCACCGATATGATACTGACCCCACATCCGCTATATATCGCCCTCTAATCGCTTCTTCAAATGGTGATATACTTTGCCACCCATCTTCATGGTCCATAGCTAAAATTTCTGCATATTAATATTTGTCATATTATCTCATATTAAGTTAGCCCCATGTCGGCTAAAGATCCACAAGAGACGAAGCATACTAGATTAACTCAACCAATAGCTATTAAAAACACAAATGAATCTCTAAAAATATTAAGTCAGCCCCATGTCTGGCTAAAGATCCACATTTGTGTATTGTTTTCAGATAGACATTCGCCTATCCATGGTTTTTTTTTTTTTTTTTTTTTTTGTCCTTTATAATTATTCAAGCCAGATAAGCTCTAGTTGATTATATGGAGTTATTATGTGCTTTGATTGGTTAGAGAGGACTCTAATTCAAGATTTTTCCCTTAGCATACAGATTTATTCTTCACTTGTTAACTCATCTTCAATTGTTGTTGTCGATAGCATGATACTCAAGTGGATCCCACGACTGAAAAGCATTTCAAGCAACCAGTAAGATAGAATCTATATTTTGTAAAGAGATGATAGTTAAAAGAAGAACAAAATTCAGTCACCAACATCTGCTACAAAGAAATCTGCCATGTAGAATGCCTTCACTCCTGAAAAGCCCATGAAATGGAAATTGAATCAAGACCCATCTCTCATTTTCTGCAGGTAAGAGATTCAAATGAAGAAAGACTGAATTGGAATGCTTTTGGTGTTGAAATCTGCAATGATAAACTGATAATTAAGAGGATGCAAGTTTAGTAGTTCATCAAACTACCCAAAGTTGTAGTCTCCCACTGTACATTGAGTACATGTTCATCCAGTGGGCTCATGTACTGCAGATGATCACAGCTAATTCATTTGCTAAACATCCACATTGGAGACTACAATACCTGAAAATGAAGCATGAGCACCTAAAATTAAGCAAATAGATTTAAATGTTAAAGCCAAAAACACCAAGCTCTTTGCGAAATGACCAAAACCACTAAATTGCATGAAGATATTGCCAAATGCAAAGGCAGTCTGAATCCAAGACAAATGAGTACAGTAACTCAGTAAAATAGCTAACATTAACAAAAGATATGTGATACTTTTGCAGTGTAGTCTCCCACTGTACATTGAGTACATGTTCATCCAGTGGGCTCATGTACTGCAGATGATCACAGCTAATTCATTTGCTGAACATCCACATTGGAGACTGCAATACCTGAAAATGAAGCATGAGCACCTAAAATTAAGCAAACAGATTTAAATGTTAAAGCCAAAAACACCAAGCTCTTTGCGAAATGACCAAAACCACTAAATTGCATGAAAATATTGCCAAATGCAAAGGCAGTTTGAATCCAAGACAAATGAGTACAGTAGCTCAGTAAAATAGCTAACATTAACAAAAGATATGTGATACTTTTGCAGTGTAAGAATATGCTTTAGGATTGAAACATTCTTTTAAAACATTTAATAATATATTTGAGAATCATGAGCATTGAGTTTCTACTTTCTAATTTTTGTAAAAGAACCAGTTTTTTTTTTTTTTGTTTTATTATTATTATTATTATTATTTGTTTTTTCGTAATTTCAAGATTGCATGCATAAGATGGCCATTTCTAAAAACAAGGGATCATGATTGGGATTGCTCATCTGTTGGATAATCAGGGTATGTTCATGCTTTCCCTACTAAAACCCACAAAATGTCAAGAATGGAGAGAAGTTAGCAGGCATAGGATGAATCCCATTCTGTATGGGGGATAGTAAACACTAGGCATAGGTGAAAGCACATGCCAACCTTACCCATGGGCTGAGGGTCTGTGATGGAGGTTGGGAAGTTTCCTTCCCAATCCAACCTACCAAACAGTCCCTTCCACTGATTGTGCCTATTGGCTATGTTTGGCAAGCATCCAGGTATCAAATCCACCATTTGACCAGTAGACAGATTAAACGCATTTTGTAGACATTGTAAGACAATACACCACAAACATCTGAGTTTATTAAAACAATATAAATTGAATTTATTGGGGAAACATACTAGACTATTTCATCCCATAACATCATAAACAAAGGAAAACATGGTAGTTTCATATTAACGAGAGTTAAGGAAGCATTTCCATTCTTTATAGACAGTTGGAACTTGGAAACACAATAGCAAATACATACATATGCAGAAGGGGCTGCTGTGCAAATGCCAAAAGCCTTTTCACCATGCTTGCCACAAACTAGTGTTCCATGGGCCTGAAGAAACTCCAGGTAAATGCCAGTGCATCAGATCAATCACTATTTTGTATGGCACAATCATGCAACTCTAATTTGGAATTGGAAGCCACACTTACATCATTAATGACCAAAAAAAATCCATGCTTCTTCCGAAGTATTACATAAAGTAGTGCAAACATAATTTGAGGATGAATGATTGAACATGGCTGTTGTTCTCTAGAATATCAGATCTAGGAAATATTGAACATGTAGCCATTCGGATCTCTAGCCCTTTTCCGTTAAATCTGAACTATTTATGGCATTCTCAGGATATAATCCAGTGGTTAGGATTGCCTTTACCCACCAAGTCTATTGAGAAAAAAAAAAAAAAAAAAAAAAAAAAAAAAAACTATCAAAAGTTTAGGAAAGTGCCCATTGAAGAAGACCATAAATGGACAACCGGAAACCAAGAACAATCAAGATCACCCCATCAAATAAATGTAAGAGATCTAACCATCAAAGAAAAAAAGAGAGCCATCAGACACCAATGTTTATCCCCATAGAGCAAACATAATTGTTGTACAGTCCGCATCATGGTTAGCCATTTTCAACAGAAAACAGCTACATCATTTGGCAATCTTTTATTTCATAAAATAAAAAGAAAAAGGACACAAATAACAACCAAAAAAGTCCTAAAAAATTACACAACCAAAACAGAAAGGGAATTAGAAATCCAAAAACCAACCTATACAAAAATCAAGGGATGTAAACATACTCATGGATCCCAAAAATGAATCATATATACATCTAAGGTGTACAACAAAATAAGAAAACAGTAATAATTAGAAGTTCAGTTCTAATGAAAGCAGAAATGCATTAGAAGCGCCACACAAAACTCCAAGACAGTTTAGGTACAGCTACACTAGTTACAAAAATTTGAAAGCATACTGCTGTCAGAAAGTCTAGTTCCTGGAAGCAACAAGTAGAGAATCAACAACTCCATCAAACACAAAAAATAAAAAGAGAATTGCTTCCAAACAACAATTCAGAATAGGTTTTCTAATATGGCTTTGATTGTGTGTGTGAAGGAAACAGCAACTTTTCCAAGACTCATATTGGTGAAAAGGTTTCCCAACGTGTGCACAGCAGCCAAAGGGAGGATTGCTACCAGCTGTAAAGTGAATGTTCATAACAAAACATGAGCCTAGTGATAAGTCTAAGTGATGACAATGATATTGAGTCACCATTCAAGAATAAGATCAAAATAAAACCTCAAAAGAAGAGAGCGTGATATTAAAAAACCTGTGCAGAACTAATCTTGGGCCTCCTGTATAGATTAGTTGACCACATAAAAAGAACAAGCACAGTCCCAACAGCAAACTGAAGTATTGTGATGGTTACTGGGAATGGAAAGACCTTCAGAACCTGCACATGAACAGAAGCATTAATTCATTTTCCTCCTCGGGCATTGATATTTGTTTGGAGCGCCTCTAGTATTTATGTAGGATTTGAGGTGTCAGAGGGATTTGAGGTGTCAGAGAAATATTGTAAGCAGTTTAAAAACGACTTCTTGCAAGCTTTCCAACTTGCATTTTAACAAATCACATAACACTATTCAACAACTTCACTGAGCTCAGAAAATTTGTAGCGTTACTAAATTTGCAGAAACTTTGGGCAGCATGACCAAAATACACCCATTTCCATGGCATCAGTACAATCAATTTCACGTTGTTACTCATGGAAAAAAGAATGTCCCTAATCAAAGGAAAATTTCTGCTCTTTACTTCCTACAATATGTTCAATACACTTAAGTTTCTGACAATCTACCACTTAAAAAGGCAATCCCAAACTGCTTGGGAGAAAGACTAAGATGATAATGAGGATGGCAAAGGTCTATACGGTGGCGAAATAACCTTCATGGATCGTGACTGCATGCTTATGACAAATGCAAAAAAAAAAAAAAAAAAAAAACCCTTATTGCTCTTAACTAAGCCAGAATGGAACATACTGTCCAACACTCCAATGTGCCTCCCAAGTACAATTCCTCCAACTCCCAATCTACTCGTTGGGGCTCATTTGGGGAACTGATGAGAATCGTTGCCTGATAGCTATCCCCCAATTGAGTAACTATGAAAATTCAAAGTGTGTCAACCACAAAACAGGAGAGATTTCAAAATTTCCAAGCACGAGGGTCATCCTAAGCTGTCCCCCAGTTGAGTAGTCAAAGCCAAGATCATGATAAACACAACACCTCTGACAGCTTTGCAATTATTTGTATGCATAAACACTTGCCCTGAAAATTGTAACTTCGATGATCTTAATATTTTCGGTGCCGAATTAAGTGTGCAGTTCTTATGTATATGCAGTGATTCATATGTCCGCGAAGGGCAATTTACCCTTTCAGCAACCGGTTTCGCTCTATACATGGAGAATCAACGACCTCAGTTTCACTCTGTTTGCAGGCTAGTGGGGGACTATAGCCAAGTGTAGTCCAGAATAGATCTGCTGAGCCAAATGATGGAATGCCTTCCTTTCCTATAACACGTTGGATCGCTGATTTCTTTGCATAGAAGCCATAGTCAAGGTCGGGAATTCGGGCTTTATCAGGATCTGCTCCAAATTCTGATGGAATGAACCTCTACAACCAATGATAGAAGCCATATGTATGAAATGTTTATATTATAACACAAAATTGAGCTCAAGTAATTCCATGATTTGAAGGACAGACCTGATGCCGAATCCACAAATTGCCCATTGATTAGCAGTTGGGTGTGCTCTACTTGAACAGGTGGTGTTATCAAGTCTTCAGCTGTAATGGCAGTGCCAAATCTATGGACGATTCTAGCATTTCTGCGTGAAGTTTATATTATAACACAAAATTCTATAAATAGAAATGCATGTGTGACTGGATTGGAAATCCAAAAGAGACATGATTACATGCTTAGAACTCAAAACAATAGAAAAACAAGTATGTATAATAAATTGGTTAGTGCAAGCACCCTACAAAAGACTTGAGTCACACTGATGTACTAGCTTCGATCTGCCTGAACAAATTAAAATTTAAAATTTTAAAAATTCTTGCAGGAGAATTCTCAATTTTCAGCTCATCAAATGATAATTTCACAGCACTCAAATTCTGAGAAGAATAAAGAAGAGGAATGACAAAATAGTTGGTTGAGAGGATGAATTGAAAGATGAAAATGCTTTACTTCTCTTCATATACTCGCTTGAAACTTGGGGCTATATCAACTCCATCCATCCTGTCAAATTATTTTAGGACATAAAGCCTAAGTATGAGGCATATTGAAACTCAAGCAGAGGTACACCACAAGGAAAAAGTAGGAATGAAAACACCTACCGTTGAGAACTTCTTGAGGGCCACGTAAGTTTTAAATGAGGCTGATATTTGCGTTTTCCCCTTCAGGTGGTGTACTCGCACATGTTGGCCACATGTACGAGACAACTAAAACTATAAAATTGATACACCGATCCATGCCGACAAAGCTAGATTAAATTCAACTGAATCCAAAGGACCCCATGAGGTTGCAAATATATTTCAGGCACTGAAGTTGTAGAACCTCATATTAACCACCCACAAAAGATGAGTCATATTGATCACAATGTCAATTAATTGTTTTGAGTTAACAGCAAGTTGGATCACTGTTTTGTGTTTAAAGCAATTTATCCTTACCCTGCCCAATCCCACTTGCTCCATGGAGACTTTTCTTAGCATCCACTCAAGATCTTTGACAATTAGGGGCCGTTTGGATTGTAAGTTGCTTAAGATAAGTTACTTATGCCACAAGTAACTTATCTTAGTTTCTACTTTATAAAGAACCTACTTAAACAACCTACTTATCAGCTTCTCTCTTTGGTCTCTCCTGATGCCTTTATTCCGCAACTTATGAAAAGTAGAAAGCTAAAAAAATTAACTGAAGTGATTAAGTACTTAAAGTAAAAAAAGTTGCTTATAACTAATCATAAACCAAACTTACTTATCTGAAATAAGTCACCTATCTACACTGTAAGTAGAAAAAGTAACTTATTTTGTGGCATCCAAATGGGCCCTTGATATGCTATGTTTCTCTAAACAGTGATCAACAACGAATCTCAAGTGAAACAGAGAAGTGCACTGTCATTTCTCACATGGTTAATGTGTGCAAGAACCAAGCTGCCAGAAGCAGGCTCCATGGCGTAGATAATCAAGCTGGCCATCTTTGTACAACATGAATGGTCTGTTCATGTAACCAATGGTCCGAATTCAATGTGCAAATATCTGATGATCTGCGTCAGCTTGATTTTTTTGGGGAATAAGCATCTAACTGTGGGATCCTCTTGATGAGAGGTTTGGATCTCACACATGGGAGAGAAAAGTGGCAGAAAAGTGTCTTTGAGTTCACTTCAGCATTCCTCTTTACAGACGCATCACTAACCAAGCATGGGAAGATGAATATTACAAAAGAATTTTACCGACAATCGGTTGCATGGGTGATCACAAGAAACATTCCCTCATATTTCTGAAACATCTAGAGTATCAAATTATCAGATTACCTTTTGTTGAGATCACAAAGAATCGATGAGCAATCAACTTGAAGAAAACAGTGATCACTCCAAATAATCCAAACTATCTGTTATTCCTACCGCATTATAATAAATATATAGCGATTACAATCCACAAAGTGATTCTCCTAAAAAACAAGAATGCATGTTGTAGGAGAGTCTAGACGCACAGAAACATCACATTTCCCATCATTTTCTCAAGTAAGGTGACTCAATCCAGTGCACACATTGGGAATAGATGCATGGAAATCGAGCTTCCAAACCATGGAATCCCTTGGTGGATGGAGCATGGCCCAAAAGTCAAACCAATTGGGTAATCTTAACCATCCGATTTTTCCCATTGAGTTTTGAAAGGACCAATTTTTTAGCAGTCAATTTTTCATGGACGTAGGACGGTTTCAACCTATTCTCCTTCCACGATTTCAATGGTCCAGATTGAGGTGATTCTATGCCACATTTACACTGAGTGAGCCACCAAGATTAAAAAGGTGGTTAACCCGTCTGGTTCTAGTTTGGAAAGCCGGCCATACTATGGTGTAGCATGATGGAGGGATGCTACAGTTACAGATATTGCCCTTTGTCATCAGGTAATTTTCTGACTAAATGATGTGCCATGAGCCTAGATCCAATACAAAGTTTTGTACTTTAAGCTTGGCATATAAAGTGATTCTAAGTACATTGGAGTAAATGTATTGAAGCACTTAAGATGCAAGTAGACACACGTAGAAGAACTTAAGCACACAACATACAAAGCCTTGTATTGGATCCAATCAGTACTCGAAATATCAGTATCACTATAAGTTTCGTTGGCCAGGGATACAGAAGAAATATCAATGTTGCCAATAATATCGCCAGTAACCAGAAATGCGGGGAAACACAGGGAAAACAGTGGAATTTTTCAGTAAAACTTCAAAAGATGCTAGAATACACATATTTGCATATTTAGGAATTAAAAAAAATTGCAAAACAGAATGCATACATAATAAGTTCCATTTAATGGGAGCCTAAAAGCATGCACTATCATAAGAAATCAGTCCAACCAACTAAAATTTTCAGTTTTTAGAGAAGAATTCTCATTTGGTTTATGTGAAAGTATATGCATTCAGTGGCTAATGATATTCACAAATTTTGTGCAGAGATTGCCGAACATATAAGGAAATCATAAGGACTCGTTAGTTTTTTAAGGTTTTGATCTAGGACATTATGTGCACTTTTTCCTCCTACGTTCTTGCTACTTTCTTGTATGCATTAACTAATGTTTTTAGTATTTGGGATATCCGAACACAGAAATTATGAACTGAGTAAACTGAAATTTAAATTAGCAGAGCAACAAACAACATCCTTAAACCTAGAAATCCAATCATGTATACATAGAAAAACGTGAAAAGTGACAGCATAAGGATATAATTCATGTGACCACACAAGTAATTGAAGTCTATCTAATTTCCCCACCAAAAATTTCCAAACGGAACAAATATACTTTGCAAAATCAATTTCAAGGCCAGGAAGTACCACAGATGCAATGCAGGATTTCTTCTATGGTAAATTTAGTTGGACAATTTCAAGCTAGTCTACATGTAAACTTTTTGCATACCCGACTCTCTAGCACTGAAGTATGACTAAGAGGGGGACATCACTATGTCCTGCAAATATCAACCGTGGGGATCAAAGTAGTTATCGACTTGATATTTTTGTTGTGCATTGTGCATGACCGCACTAATCCAAAATCAAAAGCACAAAATGGAGGCAACAGAGTTCCATCATTCTTAATCGTATAGAAAATAGATAAAGAAATAAAGAGCAAAAAAATTTTATTTTAAAAAATGGTGAGAACTCAGAGAGATGAATCCCGTGCAGTTTCTTGAACCTAATCTTGTCGGGAGCTCTCCCTTCTCTGCAAGAAGCTACAAAGTACACTTGGTAAGCTCTCAATTAGCATATCGGATACTATCATCATTACTTCATATTCCAATGCTGACTATGGCATAAACAATACTCCTTGCCTTCCAGAAGCAATTTTGATTTACTAACTAAAACACCAAGATGAAAGCCAAATGCAATATGAGAAAACCTATTTTCCTAGTACTAACTAAAACACAAGATGAAAGCCAAATGCAAGTCCAATATCTTCATTCAATCCTAGAAATACTTTACTGCATGCCATGAAAGCTTATGAGCATGCAAGAACCCAGTTTAAAGTAAGAGACGATTGCGCCAATATAATCAAGAGGGCAATCAATACTGTACAAACGTTCCATAATTTCAGGAAAAGTAGGATGATCATAGAGTACAATATCAATTCAAGTTCTTCAGATATGAAAGATGCACATGGCATTTTGAAGAAATTCTAGAAAGATTAATGATTAAAAAAAAAAACACTATATATACATCTATACCCACGACCATACGCTCAAAACTATGATGTGCTAGATTTTAAAAAGGCAAAAGACATTATATAATTTCTTAATGAAATGTACACTTGGAACAAGATCTCATTGTAATGCAAGTCCCTCAAGAAAGGGAACAAATACCGGCCCCCCCCCCCAAAAAAAAAAAAAAAAACAAACATGCAATAATATTGTTAGAATACAATATTGGACTCGAATTAATTTACCCAAATCAAAAAATTAGGGATTTCGGATTTCAATCCCCAAATCGAGAAAATTAGGATTTCGGA
The DNA here is from genome assembly GCA_030180095.1 of Magnolia changhungtana. Classification (NCBI taxonomy): domain Eukaryota; kingdom Viridiplantae; phylum Streptophyta; class Magnoliopsida; order Magnoliales; family Magnoliaceae; genus Magnolia; species Magnolia changhungtana. Next base: position 2,090,351 of record JASAUF010000283.1, read on the forward strand.
TTATGATCCCCAAATCGAAATTTAGGGATTTCGATTTATGATCCCCAAATCGAAATTTAGGGATTTCGGATTTTGATTCCCGAATTAGAAAATTAGGGATTTCGGATTTTGATCCCAAATTAGAAAACTAGGGATTTCAGATTCGATTCCAAAATCGACAATTGGGGATTTTGATTCCCAAATACGGTAATTATGATTTTAGAATTCCCATATCAGAATTGAAATCTCAAAATCCAATTAGGGATTTCAGAATCAACTCGTCACAATCAAAATTTTGATCAAGGACCTCCGATTCGATTGCTCCTAAAAAATGCTAAAAAAATGCCCAAATTGATAAGAATAGATAAGAGAGAGAGAGAGAGAGAGAGAGAGAGAGAGCGAGAGAGAGAGAGAGAGAGGAAGATACCGATGTTGCGACGAATGCTCCTTGATGTGCTAAACCAAAGAAAAGAAGAAAATAAAAGAGGGAGAGAGAGACAGAGAGAGTGAAGGAGCGGTAGATCGAGTGGAGAGGGAGTGCAGTGGACCAAATAAGTGGATGGAAGTCGCATTTGCAAAAATCAGGCCAGAAGTGGATGGACAACAACGAACTTGCTTCGAGCAGTACTAAGGACTGCCTCTCGCCCACTAAATAACTAAAATAAGCATCACTAATCATGAAAATTGAAACAGTCAAACTTGTATCTCCTAGATTTTTGTGTGCACAAACTGATAGACATGAATAAAGAATGAACAATTAATATTAATAATTGGGGGTTGTTTTTTCAATCCTTAAAATGTCAAATCAATGTGTTCCTTGGAAGTTAAAAGACATCAACATGGCTGTGTTGGATGTCGATAGAATCAATATCAAAGTAGAAATTATATGGAATTCCATGACATGATTGGGGTTTTCATCACACCCGAGCAATAACACATGTGGCAATTAAAACCCACGTCTTACCAAATTGAATGCTCATCAACATGTGATTTATATGCCAGAGCCCTAGAAAATGTATAGCTTAGCCTACCAGACAAACAGACTACAAGATCTGCATCATGATCTTCAAGTCATAACTTCAATTGCCACAGTAAAAAATGAAAATCAAACAAAAACCTGCTTTACTTATAAACAAAAGCGTATGTGAATCACTGTTTTTGAAAAATAAGAAGTTGAAAAGAATCAGGAGTTGTGCTTTGTTTCCCATGTGTGTGGAATTGTACTGTGTGTGAGAGCATGCACACACTAGTAAATTGCATGTGCATCACACATGGGAATGCCTAAACATTTTTCCTACATGACTACAAAGGACAGAAAGGCAATGATTTAGTTACAAGAATCCAACAGAAATTTGGTTCTCATAGTTCAAACCATCAGACATTCCTAGATCTCCAAGTTTTTTAGCAAACAAAGCATGAAGCAAAAAAGCATGGCCCACCTTTTTCCAATTTGCAACCCTCATTTCAAGACAGCTCTTGGATTCTTTCGCATGTCAAACACATAAATACACATAAATATGACTTGACCTGAAAAAGAAAGGACCAACTATTCAATGATGGTGAACTACAAACTCATGAAATGTAATAAAACATAAATATATATGTAAAAGATCACACATAAATGAATCTCAACAAAAAAACTACCTATTGATCCATATTTAGCCTCCTTTTTTTTTGAACCGAGGCTAAAAAATTGAGGCTAAAGGCCTACTTTCTTGTAGTGACATTTACTCATTTACTTTAAAGTGGACATCAATAACTTTCAAGCTTGTCATGGATCCCAAAAATATCACCCATTTTGACTTGGGCCATCCATAGAAAGCATATTGAAAAGATCAGTGGCATAATCAACCATTAGTCACTTCCCATTGTTTCGCGCGTGCCTATCTACAAATAATCAAATGAAAGAGAGCAACTCATTCTCTAAAATTGAAAGCAATGATCCTGATAATCAGAATGGCAAACATCTCGCAAATCAAGAACTTCGGTCCGTTTATTAAAACTTTTTTTTCAGTACTTAATACTGAAATAGGCCTTTTAAAGTGATTTTTCCTAATTCAAATGATTTGGATTAGCCTTCATGTCAATGGCCCAAGATTCATGATTGATAAGCTTTGGATTTCATAGCGAATTGCTTCTAATTGTGCAATAGTGTCATGAGGTTCTTTATGAACCTAAAACATAAAGAAGAATATGATACTGATTGTTTATGCTTTTTAGGATGAAATTGTGAAGAAATAGAGGAATCAATTGAAAAGAAGTTTATATTGATAAATAAGAGTGCCAGTAATTGCTGCTCAGGGTATTCCAATCTGGGAGATTTTTGGGGCTTGATCCATCGATGGTGGGACACAACAAACCAATTGTCTGCACCTCGACTACTAATTTTGATAATCTTGCATTGAACTAAAAACTGAAAACGCCAACCCGATTTTAATGGGTCCCAGTCTAATTTTTCAAACCCATTTACATATTTTAGTCAAACATTATGAGAATCACATTTACCACAAATGATCCATGTGAAGTAATTATATGCACATTGTCCTAACTTGAGCAGTGGGGGATTAAACCTGATTATCATCTGATACACTTTATTTTTATCTACCATTGGGCAGCAAGCTTCAACCCTTCTGTCATTCTTCTAAGCTTTGAATGAAGGAAATAGGTGAAAAGGTGGGAAATTTTTAAGAAAAAATCACAAAACAGGGTTTTATATGCCTTACTAGCCAATACAACTATTCAATATTTAGTATGCCAATTTGACTCCCTTTCTCATATTGGCCATGGTGGATATGGATACAATACAGTTGTATAGCCATGGCCCATTTGAGTTCCACCAATTGGATAGCTAGAGTTGCACAGTTAGTGTCAGTTAGTGTGATTTTTGAGTTATGCTGAATAACAATAGAAGCATTAGATAGGATGGATTGCCATACATGTTAGCATGAGTCCAATGGATGAATCACCATCAACTTAAAAATGGTGGTGAACTATTAGCATATACTTTCCATAATTCATAGCTTCATCCCCCATTTTTTGAAGATTGTTTGCCTGGATGAAGACAATATTGGAGCTGAAATGAAATACTGGTGGTTTCGAGAGGCTCGTAGAGAACGTTTTCCAACCGCCTGTGCCATCGAACATACCCAATCACTCTCCCTTCCATTCTAGCTATGATTGGTAGATCCTTGGGCCCCGAAAAAAAAAAAAAAAAAAAAAAAAAAAAAAGGTCCAACTTAGAAAGATCCTTATAATCGAAATTTCATTTCCCTTTGGAAATCGAAAAAGAAGATTTCATGAACAACATTAAGCTTAGCAGAAGTTGATGAAAAAAATACAAAATTCTTAATATAACTAGGCTTTATTGCTCACAATTATCATTTTTATACAAAATCAAACTTGCTTTGACAGAAGTGGAAATTGGTTTACACAATTCAATCTTAATCTTTAATAGAATACTTGTGAAATGAGCATGCCATATGCCTGTGGAACTTCCAAGTACAATAAAACAAAAACAGTCTCATATTAGTCATCTCAAACCAGCTAATCAAAACCTTCCGAAAAATTCAAGACATTACTGATTTAAGCGTGAAGTGAAATGTCAACAAATTAAAGCATGAAAGTTGCTTTCACCAATTAAAAAGAAAAAAGAAATATTTTCCTTCTTATTTATTTCCAGCCCAAGAAAATTCACAATTTTACATCTCGTAGCCACTTTAAACAAAAACAATCACGAAGAGTAAAAAAATCATACAAAATAATACAACTTCTAACAGGAACTTCATTTCCATCAATGAAAATATTCCATAAGTTCTCAAGACATAAAAATGCATAGCTAAACCAACATGGAAGTCAAAAGATGAAAGGTTGTGCTTGAGAGAGATCCATGAGCCATGATATTAGAATGGTTAAAAAGAAAAAAAATTGAAATGATGAAACAGAAATTCCATTTCACTAGCCCATAAGTGGCAGCCCAGATATGTTGATCCACTAGCTACACATGTACTTACATTCATAGGAAAATAAAACTCTGCCTTAATGATCTGCATCAAATGCAGTTATGTCAGCCACACATATACATGTATGTATTTGTGAGTGTACATAAGGCTCATAGATCCAAACTCACCTTTTTATATAATGCCATAAGGTTCGTTTCTTCAAAAGGCAAGTAACCTGCCATAAGAACAAAAAGGATTACCCTGCATGACCAGAGATTTGCCTTAGCCCCATCATAACATTTGTTGTTAATCACTTGAATAATCATTGCATGCCCTGTTTCCAATGAATCATATCAGTAAACAAGAAGAAGAAACCATATGTTTCACTACAAAACATGAGTATGATCCTACTAGTAAGCAGCACCTGCAACTGCAAAAACAGATTTAACAAACAGGCCATTAGTCTTCCATCCTTCTTGAGTCATGCAAATCCAATTCATGGAACAAGAGTACTCGAGGGATGACAATTTTACCTTGTTAATTTGGTATCTTTGATAGGAATTTCAACAGAATAAGGTTTGGTATTTCTTTTGGATGATTTCAAATAAGTTTTTAAAAGATGGTCCTATTTATCAATTGGGTGATTTTAAGATTTCAACAGCTATACCAACATTTTCAAGATTTCAACTTCCATAAAACCAACATGCATATAAATAAATAAATAAGGCTCCCTCAAAACATAGTTGACTAGCTATAATTTGTAACCTCTCCACTCAACGAAATTACAAAGCTTTGGGCCTCGGTTAAGAATCACTCCGCTGAGTTCCCGGATTACCTTCGGAATACAATCAGTTCAGAAAGCAGGCAGTTATGTGAAGCTGGATGGAAAGCAGTGAAACAAACATTGAACTTTAGTTCCTGAAAATTCAAGTGCTTGTTCCCATCAAGCAAGCTTTACAAAAGGTGAATTTTCAATTTTCTAGACACTTGCTCTCCCTGCTGCTGCTTGGAATGAAGATTGATTTTTTTTTTTTTTTTTCTTCACAAAGAAGGCCAAACAGATGCTTAATGCATGAACAAAACAGCAACCACAACCACAACCACAACCACAAAATTTTAAAACAATTCCAAGACAAGATGTAGTAGTTCAGATGAAGATGGGAAGATTTATAAAAGGCAGATTCCAAATTTCCAAAGAATTATTAGAAGAACCTTAAACACATCCCTAAATCTCTAAAATAACAGCAACATATTGTTCTATTTTTTTAAGCACAATTCGTTCTTCACAGAGAAGGCCCAACAGATCCTTAATGCATGAATGCAACCGCAACTGCAACCGCAACCGCAACCGCAACATTTTAAGATGATTCCAAGATAAGAAGTACAGTTCTAAAGGAGATGAGAAGGAAATTATCAGTCAAATGTATTTGAACTTAGGAAGATACACAAAAAAAAAAAACTCTGTTGTTTCAACAGAAGCCAAGTCATCACCATCATCGTCATCATATCCTTGCACATGATGAACCATCTGACTGCATCCTCCATTTTATCTCCTAAGCAAAAACTTTCAGGATACATCGGATTACCTCTTCCTTAATTCTATTCTATCCTTCATATTCTTCCCACACTTCCACCTGGTGCATGTTTGCCTCTTGACAGCCCAAAACTCAGTTAATAAAGTATTGCATGTTGGTAACATAGTTTGCTCATAACATCTTTCCTCAAGTTCCAAAGGCATGTGACCAAAAAAATCTAATATCATAGAAGGGCAATGTTTGATCAACTCTGTTAGAAGCTTCTAACATTTCGGACAATAAACAAACCGTACTTTAATGGTTTTGCTGGCCATGTTTCTTAAAACACACTCCAAGTATGAAGCTACCTGAAAACTGTAAAACTGCCTATTGTGACTCGTATTCTAAAGTTATCTGCTTTGGGTAATTTGATAGATTCTAAAAATGATTCAGCTATCATAAGGTTGTTCAACAACTTGGCTTTTGGGGCTTCAACTTTATGACCGAGGAAGTTTTATTCAAGGCGTTTGGTTAAGGATATGAGTTTCCACTTCCAAAATAAGTATTTTGTTAATGGTGTTGACTATCCTTCTGAGGCATTTGGGTTAGTTAAGAGCTCCTTTTTTCAAGGTCTGACCCCCTATGAAGAGTTGGTCCATTCCATATCATCCAGGGAAGTGTTGATCCGTTCTTCCAGAGGACTTACTGAACCAGGAACTTTGTTTAAAAATCTAATGGCCACACTTAGAGATGTCATTATCTGTTATGATGGGACAATGAGAAACCTCTGCAGCAATTCTATAATTCAATTTGAGTATGGACAGGTGGATGAAAAGACTGTTTTTGATAGATCAGTCAGATGACATTTTCAGCAACATTTTCAATATGAAATCATTGATGATTAGTAACAAGAGATTTCTGCTTTTGCCAAGTCCATGATACATAAATGAGGCTACTATCTTTATTGAACCTATCCATATAAAATTCTAAAACATAAATTTCCCAGATTCTCTCTATTAAAACCATCAAAGTTCAACCCCAACCATTGCTTTGGCCCAGGGACCCTACCATCCTGCCTAAGATTTTCAGAAGTTTCACATTCCTTGAATTCATGACTAGGTGAATAACATTGGCACATAGAAACTTTCTCTGGAGTATCCTGAATGACAAGGCACTTATCTTCAAGGGAGGCATCACCATCTTTCTTGAAATCCCACTCTTTTCCCCCTTGGATGTGATTAATGGAAGCCTAAAAAATGAAAATTAACTGTAGGGGAATGTCCCGTTGGAGTATGGAAATGCATAAGAAGCAGCGGTTATGGAAGAAGAATGCTATATTGAGTAGACAAATCCAAAGTGAGAAAGCTTTTAATTGTTTAATTGATGGATCTGAAATCAATGAATTGAGTTATAGTAAAAGAGGATGGAGAGAGACACATGAAGATAAGCATCTGCACCAAGAGGGTATCATAAGCTTCTCCATTCAAGAAACATCATGTTTATATCTCATAACTAGTTTTACAGGAAATAACAGACCAAACTACTTTTTGATCAGTCAGGGAATGAACAATATATACAATTGATTTCCAGAACAAAGAGTGGTAGCTTATTAAAATTGCCCAACTCTTCCTCCTCGGAGATTGTCATGCACACACTGACCAAAACGGTAGGAAATGGGGGAGTGCAAAAGTGAAAGAGCAAAGAGCTAAAAGAAGTAGAATATAGTCCACTTTGGGAGAGAGCATCTAGGAAGCAAGAATCATGAGATTCCAAAGTAGGCAGGATTCCTCATTGAAAATTCGAGGCAACCATGCACAAACTGTTTATGTAACTGGACCTCTGGTGACTCCGATTAGATCGCTTCCTCCTCTGTTTCTTCAGTTCACGTTCATCCTATCAAGGCAAGAAATATAAGTTTCTAATGTATATTAATAATATATTGGGAAATAGAAACTCACAGCTGTCAAAGCCAATATTATTTGCATTGTTCATTGTTACTGAATCATTTGCAAAGCTAATAAAAATTAATGAGAATAATTTGCGTAAATAGAAAAGAAAATTTCAGATTTCATCCTTGTTTCTTTCAATCTGTGATTATGTACTTATGGTGTAGAGCTAGCTTTTTTAAATGGTCAAATGGACAGGTTAACTTCAAACACCCCCCTTCCCCAAGCACACCCATGAAAACTCATGCACACAATGAAATTAAAATGAAAAGAAAAACTTGTTCTATTTTTTCCTTGCCATTCATTGATTTTCTGAAGAAGTTTGCAAGTTCAAATCCTATATTTTTTCTAATGCATTGACAGATGGTTTTGTTGATAATCATCTAAGTAGAAAAGCTTTTTCTTAATGCATGTTAAGGATTTTGTTTTACCAAAATAAATACTAGGGTGTTCTCTAGATCTTTTCTAGGAAAACGTTGGTGAAGTCTCTTTATGTATTTTCCTTTGGGACATGTTTGGATATGTGGAATCCAAGGAAAAGAAAGGAAATAACAATAATTGTCAAATGATGGCTTCCATGAGAACTATTAAAACATGGATTTCAATTTTGAGTTCTTGTTTGGATAGCAAGTGGAAATTTCATTTTCCTATTGCAATAGTCACCTAGTTTCTTGTGCCAAGAATCCAAATAATGGAAAAGTGTAATGTTTTCTGGGTGGAATCCACCCTTTTCTTTGTTGTCCAAACAACACAAATCGTCACTATCAAAGGAATACCCTTTTCCTCTTCCATTGTTTGGCGCAGAATCCATGGTTTCCAAACATGGCCTTACTGACTCTAAAAGTAACTTTTCCTTCAAGCTAGATTTGCTCATGCTTTTCTTTTTCCCTAAATTAAAAATATAAAACCAAGACAAATTTTGCAGGCAAATTTGTGTAGGTTTCATGTGATAGTGCAGCTGGCACAAAATGTGCAATCCAGATTGGAGCAGTACAAATAACATCAGTTGAAGCTGAAAAGGGTTTCTAAATTTGTGCCTTGCATGGAAGATTTCCTCTTAACACCCTCGTAGTTAGTGTGCGAAGAAATATTGAATAACAACAAGGGGAAAAAATACAACATTACATACAGGAATCCACATGTTCAGGTTGCATTGGTCTTTGGAACTACGTGGTGGGACCCAGTACAGCCAGTCTTGCCTTTATGGGTACAGATCCGGCAGAGGATGCATTCCAGAGATCCATCCCAATATTCAGATTGGTTATGTGCACGGGAACCACGGGTTTCCGGCACTAAAAGCTGGAAGGCTCTGAGCGAAGGTTGTCCCCGGCAGGGAAAAAGATGGTTCGGAACAAGAAGGTCAGAAGCTTGACATTGTTCTGTGCATTTGCTCCTAGAACAGCTTTCATGTTAAAACTTATATAGCTACTTAGGCTATGTTTGCATGCTCAATTGAATCGAATTGCAACAATCCAATTGAATAAGCAGACATCACCAAGGTGGTGTTTAACCCACTCCATGTGTAATGAGGGAATCACCAATTGCAGTTAAGATTTTTTCAGGTCCAGCTCACTAAAAATGAGATTTCTGCTTCTATCAGAAGCCTCTTATCCGAAGCGGGACAGGGATCATCGATCTACCAAGGAAGTCATCATCTCCATAATTGAAGAGATTATGGAATGAAAAAGACAGGACCGCTTAGATAAAAGAATTGCAATTGGGAGTTTGGTTGTCATTATGAATTAACAATGCAGAGACATGCTTTGGTGATTTCTTCTGTATTAAATTAGATTATCGCAATTCAGTTTGATAGAGCATCCAAACACATCATTAAGTAAGCTTATCTCAAATGGAAACAATACCATCTGCAAGCATCTGGTTGAAACTTCTCTTCCCATGTGTAGAAAAATCCTGTACCAAGTAAATATATAATCACGGAACTGTCAAAACCATCAAACTTTGTCCTTACTTGTAACAAAATGGATTGTTATAAGAGAATGAGAGGAAAAAATAAGCCAACTACGCACTTGTTGGTTGGTATTCTCATCACTCGCCTCCGTTGAAGCCTCACTTCCACTCTCACCACTGTTTACCAGCAATAAAATCAGTTAAGCACAAAAACATGAATGTAAAGATTTAAAATTCACCAAAATCCACTTGAACATTATCAAACATATTGAAAATAAATGTTCATAGATAACTTTCAAGCTAAACCACCTTAGTGAGGCACCATCATTTCCAGAACCTGAAGCTGCCTTTCCACCATCCCAGATTTTCCATCGGCAAGACCTGTATTTCCTGAACTTCCCTTTGACTTCTTCATCGAATTCTTGTCTTTGGGATCTGAGGGCTTTCCTTCTGTTCCTGTGGTGGTTGTTGTCGTGCCCTGTAGAAATAGTTACAGAGCACAATATTACTTTTTTTTTTAAGCATCCAAAATCCTACTTCACTTTATAACCATAACCAAGTTCAACCTCATAATAGAAATGAAAAAGGTATCAAATTCGGTGTCGGCAGTATCCTCATCGAAACGCTAAAATTCAAAGAATCCAAAACCTAGACATACAGACGGCCTACTCACCGCCGGCCTTCTGATAGACATAGGTGAGGCCGCACTTACCACAGTAGTGGCGATCGAAGTGGTTAGCCATGAAAGTGCCGGCACCGCACTCGGCATTGGGGAACTCCTTGCGGAGCCTCTGAACCTTACCTGAGTCGTCGACCTTGTAGAACTGGAGGACGGCGAGCTTCACCTTCTTCTTCTTGTGCTTGATCTTCTTGGGTTTGGTGTAGGTCTTCTTCTTCCTCTTCTTTGCCCCGCCCCGGAGATGGAGAACGAGATGGAGTGTCAATTCCTTCTGGATGTTGTAGTCTGCGAGCGTACGACCATCCTCGAGCTGCTTGCCGGCGAAGATAAGGCGCTGCTGGTCGGGTGGGATGCCCTCCTTGTCCTGGATCTTGGATTTGACGGTGTCAATCGAATCGGAGGACTCCACCTCATGGGTGATCGTCTTCCCCGTTAGGGTTTTCACGAAGATCTGCATCTTCGGATGCAGAAACTGTGGCTAGGGTTAGGGTTTCCTCTCTCTCTCTCTCTCTCTCTCTCTCTCTCTCTCTCTCTCTCTCGCGATCGGGTTCGAGCACAATATTACTTGTGAATGCATTGAACACGAGGATCGAAAGCATTTTGCATCGGGCATAAGAAGAGAGAGAGAGAGAGAGAGAGAGAGAGAGAGAGAGAGACATCATCGCGCGGGAGATTGAGAGAGATAAAGGAAAGGGAGGCATGAGATTGAGATTGAGAGAGATAGAGAAGAGGGGCACGAGAGATTGAGAGAGAGAGAGAGAGAGAGGGACGGGCGTGAGAGGGAATAGGGGTGATCGAGTGGAGGGAAATGGATTTCGTGAGAGGGGGAAAAGACAAAAGGCAACGCAGTTTTCAGCAGTGTTACCTGCTACGGTCCTCCTACGGTTTTTAACCGTAGCTAAAAGCTAATTTAACCGTAGCAATTGAACAATCCGTAACAGGCCTTCCACGGTTCACATTTGACGGAATCTGGACGGACGGCCTTGTCAAGGGCTTTGTGGGGTCCATCTTAATGCAATCGATATATCCACTCCGTCCATTAATTTTGTAATATTTTTTTATAGAAAATAAACTCAACATCTAGGCAAATCGAAGGTCTAATTGAACCACACCAGTGATTAATGGATTAATCTCCACTCTTTCTACCGTGTGGTCCACTTGAGCTTTCAATCTACTTCCTATTTTGGGTTTTTGCCCTACAATATTCTTAAAAAATGGATAGACGTACTAGATGGAGTACACACATTTTCATGGGTCTCGTAGAGTCCCTTGTGAGATATCCAAGGTTGCACGCACGTCTGGCAGAGTGAGCTTTTTGCTACGGTTTGTTCAGTTTTAGCTACGGTTTTAAGCCGTAGCAAATGAGCTACGGTTTATAGCCGTAGCCAAAAGCCAGAATAGTCCGTAGCCTTTGGTCATTTTTTTGGTAGTGTATAATTGCTATGGATGGTTGAGATGTCATCCCAACATGATCCTTAAAGTCTAAATGACCTTGAGATGGAGTGGATCATTAAATACATCATAATGAGGTCCATGGAGAATGGCCCAATCATGGATCATGACATACATGTAGGATGGGCCGAAGGGCCACATCCATGGGATCAAATAGGGTCCCCACCATGGATTAGTGGGTCCCATATGATCAATCAAGGAAGAAAAATAAGATTAAAGGGTAGAAAAGAAAATTAAAATTTAAAATCACCCACCTTAATGGATCTCACTCCAAAGTTACATCAATCTACTCTTCATGCTCCAAGGGACATGTTTCAATGAGTGAGATGGATTGTTCAAGGTTAGATGGGAGGGGATTAGAGGGAGAAGGAGCTGGAGAAGAGAGGGAGATGGAAGGGAAGTTGCTGAAAATTCTAGCAATAGAGGGAAAAGAGAGGGAGGGAAAGAATAAAGAGAGAGAAAAATGCCATAATTATTTTGTTAGAGAAGTCATCATAGCATAGGGAGGAAATTACAATGTTTAGGCCTTTAGACTAGGCTTGGGTGGTGTTTGTTGAGATGGGTGGTGTTTTCATAGGATTTGTGTGGTGTGTGTGTAGTGTGTATGGGGACTTGTGCCATGGGTGATGGTGGTCCACATGCATTCCACTTAAATGGGCCACATAATCAATGGTCATATAATGAAATGTACGTAACTTTTGATCTACATATCGGATTTATACACGAGATGCGGCGTTGGAACTGCAGCGATGATGCGGTCATAATGGCATAGGTCTCGGGTCAATCCGAGTCGGGTCTATATGAACAAACTCAAGGATGACCGCAAATACTATCCAAGGGTCGTGAGTCGTCGGGATTCGACCCGTAGGACCGCGAGACCATGATGAATAAGATGCATAGTCACACACAAACATGCACACATGCGAACTCGAGTCGAGTCTCACACTCTACCACCTCCTTATCCAGTTAATATGGGTGGTGCAGGACCAAACACTCATTTACCACTATCTCCAAATACGATGCGTGCTAACTTCAATGGACCTAACATTCAGCCCTACGATGCAGCCTTTGGGTTGATGACTCAGATGGCGGCCATGATGAAACAACAACAAGAACAATTTGCAGCTTAGTGGAATATGTTAATGAATTTGAACCAAGCCCCTCAGAATCTTCAGAATTCCTCACCGCATGGAACCGAACCACTTCGAGAAGTAGATATGCTTGAAAAATTTACCAATCTACGTCCACCAGTTTTCAAAGGAGCTTCTGATCCATTAGTTGAGACTTTAGAAGCTATGAATTGCCTTGATAACCAAAAAGTTCGACTCGCAACATTCATCATGCAGGACGAAGCAGATGTATGGTGGAGAGGAGCCAAGAGGATGGTACCAACTAGACATTTGTGGACTTGAAAAGAATTCTAAGATAAATTCCACGAAAAATATTTTTCCAAGGCTTATCGAAACCAGAAGATGATAGATTTGGCAAACCTACAGAAAGGAGCAATGATTGTGGCTCAATACGAGGCCAAATTCGCTGAGTTGTCAAGATATATCACAAGACTAGATGAAGATTACAAAATAACAAGATTTAAAGAAGGTCTTCGTCAGAATATCCAAACAAGATTTTGTTGTGCGGATATTCAGAAGTACTCTGAAATTGTAGATAAAGAAGCCCTTCGAGCCGAGAGAGATTGTGAACATTTTTCGAGGTCGAAGGTAGGAAGCCAAAGCAGAACCACACAAATCAACAACAACCTTTGGAGAAGAGACAATGGACGCATGTTCAAACAGCACCATCAGGAAATCAGGACAACATTTTCCTGAAAATTGTTCGTATTGTGGAAAATATGGACATAAAGCCCATGTGTGCAGGACCAGACTTAAAGACATGGGAGTGATGTCGCTTCAGCAAATACCTCCTAGATTGCAACTTCCAGCACTTACTCAACAGTTGGGTCAAGCGTCGCGTGCATTACCTTCTAAGCCTCCATAGAATCAACATAATAGGCCTCAACCTCCTACATCTTAAAACTAGTGAAATCAACAAACCAAAATGCAGTCGTCAAGATCTCAGGTTTATTCTTTTCATTCCATCACACAGGCAGACAAGCATGAAGATAAGCATAATATCGTGGAAGGTACAATTGATATAAATGGCATTTCAATTTCTGTGTTGTTGGATTCTGGAGCTACATTATCTTTTGTTGCGTCATCCATTATAACTCCATTAGGGTTACAACCAGAAAGTCTTATAAAGAAGATTTCTGTGAAGTCACCCATAGGAAAACTTGTTATTTTAGATAAGATTTACAAGTCTGTTTCGGTCATATTAGGAGGGATTCCAATGATAGCTAACTTGGTTGTCATGGACATGTCTGGATATGATATTATTTTTGGTATGGATTGGCTTACCCCTAATCATGCTAAGTTGGATTGTTACGAAAAGATGGTTAATTTTTCTGTACCTGGAAGAAAGCCATTTACAATTCAAGGGGAGCAGAGGAACGAAAGGATCGAGCGTGTTATGATGTTAATGAATGGAGAGACACCAGAATTGTTTATAGACCGAATTCCAGTAGTGAGGGAATATCAAGAAATTTTCCAAGATATACCGGGTTTACCAACTTGTAGAGAAGTAGATTCCGGTATTGATCTTCTGTCGGGATCAACACAAATATCTCTGTCTCCATATCGAATGACGCCTGTTGAAATGAAGGAATTGAAGAACAACTAGAAAAACTGAAGGCTCAGGGATTCATCGACCGAGCGCGTCACCGTGGGGAGCGCCAGTACTATTCGTGAAGAAAAAGAATGGTACTAGATGCTTATGTATTGATTATCGCCGATTAAATAAGGTGACGATTAAGAATAAATATCCCTTACCATGCATTGATGATCTGTTTGATCAGCTGAAGGGAGCTCGGTATTTCTCCAAGATTGGCTTAAGATCTAGATATCATCGGCTGCGAATCAAGGAGGAAGACATCTATAAAACGGCATTTCGAACACGCTATGGACACTATGAATTTCGGGTTATCCCCTTTGAACTAACCAATGCCCCAGCAGTGTTCATGGACCTGATGAATAGAGTATTCCAGCTTTATCTGGATAACTTTATCATTGTATTCATCGATAATATCTTGATTTACTCCAAGACTAGTGAAGAGCATGAGCTACATTTGAGGACAATATTACAGACTTTAAAGGATAATCAATTGTATGCTAAATTCTCTAAATGCGAATTCTGGAAGGAGAGTGTTAATATCCTTGGTCATGTTATCTCAGAAAAGGGAATTGTAATAGATCCAGCAAAGATCGAATCAATGGTGAACTGGGAACAACCCACAAATGTCTCAGAAATTAGAAGTTTTCTTGGACTGGCTGGGTATTACAGAAGATTCATCAAAGATTTTTTGAAGATTTCTGGGCCATTGACAAGTCTGACTCGAAAGGGAGTACCATTCAAATGGACTAAGAAGTGTGAAAAAACTTTTGCCAAGTTAAAGCGACTTCTAACCTCCGCTCTCATCCTTACTCTTCCGAAAGACGGACTGATGTTTGAAGTATATACAGATGCATCAACAAAAGGTTTGGGTTGTGTACTGATGTAATTTGGTAAGGTCATTGCCTATGCATCAAGGCAACTTAAGCCTCATGAGCGTAATTATCCAACTCATGACCTGGAATTAGCCATCATTGTGTTCACATTAAAAATTTGTCGACATTATCTGTATGGTGAATGGTTCGAACTTTTTACAGATCACAAGAGTCTTTGGTACTTATTCTCACAGAATGACCTGAATATGAGATAAAGAAGATGGACAGAATTCCTGAAGGACTATGATTTTGAATTACTTTATCATCTGGGTAAAGCAAATTTAGTAGCAGATGCTCTAAGCAGAAAAGAGTATAAGCAGAAGACTATAACTAGTTTGATGATCCACGAATGAGAAATGCTAAGTTTCATAAGAGAATTCGACGTCAAACTAAATTTCCAGGAGCAGAAGGTTAAGATATGTAATATTAAGGTGAAACCAACTCTTAGAGATCAGATTATCGAATCGCAAGCTAATGATGAATGATTGCTAAAAATGGTAGCCAAATATCTGGATAATGAGGAGTTCGAATGGAGTAATAGGAAAGATAAAGGGATTCGTTACCAAGGACGTATTTGTGTACCTAATATCCCAGAGTTGAAGGATGAGATTTTGAAAGAAGCACATCGAACCAAGTTTACTATTCACCACGGAAGAACGAAAATGTATCAGGATGTGAAGAAATTGTTTTGGTAGCTAAACATGAAGAAAGAGATCGCAGATTATATTTCTCGATGTTTTATCTGCCAACAGGTGAAGTCAGACCATCAGAATCCATCAGGTTTATTGCGCCATTGAAAATACCTAAGTGGAAGTGAGATTGTATTTCTATGGATTTTATAGTTGGTCTCCCCAAGACTCAGAAAAAGCACGATGCAATATGGGTGATTGTCGACCGATTGACAAAGTCAGCACATTTCCTTCCCATCCGTATCAACTATTCGATGGATGAGCTCGCTAAATTGTATATCAGGGAAGTTGTAAGACTCCACAGCATCCCTAGTTCTATCGTGTCAGATCGTGATCCTCGTTTCACGTCCCGATTCTGGATCAACCTACAAGAAGCTATGGGAACCACTACAGACTACAGTACAGCATATCATCCACAATCCAATGGGCAGACCAAACGTGTGAACCAGATATTGGAAGATCTATTAGCGTATTTGCCCTTGATTTTAAAGGAAGTTGGGATGACAATTTACATTTCTCTGAGTTCGCCTACAACAATAGTTATCAGGCAGGCATAAGAATAACCCCATATGAAGCTTTATATGGGAGGCCTTGTCGTGCGCCTAATTGTTGGACTGAAGTAGGTGAGAAGAGTTTGGTCGGGCCAGATATTGTTCAGGAAGCTACTGAAAAGGTCGAGATCATTCGTAAGCGTTTACAAGTTGCGCAAAGCCGTTAGAAGAGTTATGCTGATAATAGAAGACGTGATCTGGAATTCACAATGGGAGATCATGTATTTCTGAAGGTCTCTCCGATGAAGGGATTTATGCAGTTTGGTACAAAAGGAAAACTTGCACCACGATTTATTGGACCTTTTGAGATTCTTGAACGTGTTGGAGTAGTAGCATTCCGACTCGCTTTACCTCCTCAATTGACAAGTGTTCACAATGTTTTTCATGTATCGATGTTGCGGAAATATGAACGAGATGCCTCACATGTTATTGAGTGGCAAGATCTTGAGCTGCAAGATGACACTTCTTATATAAAGAAACCAGTTCAAATTTTAGACCGTAAGGAGCATGTCTTACGTACAAAAACTATACCATTAGTCAAAATCTTATGGTTACATCATCGAGCAGATGAAGCATCTTGGGAATCAGAAGTAGAAATTCGCAAGAAGTATCCTCATCTCTTTGAGGAATGACCTCGGGTAAATTTCGAGGACGAAATTTTTCTTTAAGGAGGGTAGAATGTAATACTCGTATTTTTTAAAAAATAAAATTTAAATTTAAATTTTTAAATTTTAAACTTTAAGTGGGAAAGAGATCCACTGATCTCGTTATCCTTCCTCTAATCTCTCATCATACAAAATTCCTCGTATCTCGTAGTTCCCCAATCAACCTTCCTTTAAAAAAAAAAAAAAAAAGAAGAAGAGTTCTATTAAAATTGAAAGAAGCAAGGAATAACTCGTAGAAAAAAAAAAAGAAACGTGAGAGAGATCATGAGTTCTATCAAAACTGAAATAAACTAATGAAAAACTCGTAGAAAATGAATATAAAAGGAAAAGTGGGAAGGAGGAATTTCTTTGGAATTCATTTATTCAAGTGAGTAATTTTATATTATTTTTCTTTATATTTATTAATGTAATATGTAAATTGGCATGATCTATACATTAGATGGATTGGATCAATCAAACATCCATTGTGTAGGTTTAATTAATTCATGTAAAAATGTATGCACATGATTTGCTAAAATATAGAACGTAAGATTTCAAGGTATGCACAGGGCTTTAAGGGTAATATGTAGAATGTGATATATTTTTTTCAATGGATAGAGACCAGTATGATCCGTACTGTTCATGGGTGTTATAACAATTAATTATAAAATATTTTTTTAGAATCAGATCGATTCGACACCTTAATGGACCGTACTAGTCCTATATCTATCAATTTTCTTCCTTAACTTAATGAAGAAGAGAAAAAAAGGAGATGGAAGAATAATTCTCAGCGCAAGATATAATTTGGCACAGAGAATTATATGGCATAATTTGAAATGTGTGATTAAATCATCACCATTCATTAGTTTCTTAAGATTAAAATAAATTAAAATATTAAATTCTAGACAGATCAGACCATTGAATGGGCAATATTGATCTGAATAAATAATAAATCATACGTTTTATTCATTATGTATAATCGTAAGATTTAAAGAAAATTTTTATTTATATGATTTTAGGAAGTCCTAATTCAATTCAAACTGTTGGTTCATGGAATCATCTCCACCACATCAAGGTGAGTGATCCCGATGTGTTTCCATCCATCAAATTAAAGTAGATGGATTGCTTAATGTGTTGTATTATTATTCTGATTTAATTGATATGATTTAATTGCCCTGATTTAATTGTCATGATTTAATTGCCATGATTTAATTGTCATATACTCTTAGTTGATTTAAAGGACTATGATTTCTGTATTAATAATTATATAATTTGATTAAGGTGTTAAACTATATTGATTCAAATGTGATAAATAGCCTATGCAATATATGATTCATGATTTCATGGTGCATCTATTAATTGTATGCACAACACGTGCTGGATTCCTGGAGGACCTCCCTGGACGGTATACCCTAGTAGAATCGTTACCAGAAGCCCACTATACTAGTGGAAGCCTACTCAAGGAGTAGATGCGGACCTTGCCTATGCCTACCAAATGGTAGATGCGGGTTGATGGGTTTCCAACTCAAGCAAGTGGACGGATTCCCACTTGATGCATTATTACATTGCATTTGCATTTTTTTAATATTATAATTTGTATGTTTATTGAGTATTCTATTATAATTTGATGTAAAGAACCATTTCGGAAATTCTCACTAGGCCTGGCTAGCTTATCCTTTTTATTGATGGAAAAACCATACAGATATGAATGAGGGTGAGCCGGTGGCTCAAGAATAGGAATATGTGGTCGAGCTGGAGGAGGATTTAAGGGATACGTGGCCCTACTTGACAGAGGAAAAA
This sequence comes from Magnolia changhungtana, assembly GCA_030180095.1. NCBI lineage: Eukaryota > Viridiplantae > Streptophyta > Magnoliopsida > Magnoliales > Magnoliaceae > Magnolia > Magnolia changhungtana. Next base: position 2,109,050 of record JASAUF010000283.1, read on the forward strand.
ATTACTGCCTTAGAGTAGCCGTGATTTTTTTAAATTATATTTGATTTTCTTCGATTGTTAATTAATTTGTTTTCAAGTTGTTGGACATGTTTATTTTATTTCGTAAGATCCCGAATGGGAAGGTTGTTAACTATGTTTATGATTAGTTATTTGAAATAAATGGTTATTTCTTGTTTATGAGATGATTTTTAGTATGAATGGAACGTAGATCTACGGTAAAGCTACTTAGTAGATGAGATTTTTTGTAAGCAATTTAATAGTTTAAGTGCACTTAGTGTACAAGTCATGACATGGATATCGATCCAAAGTATACATTAGGTACCCGAAATATTGGTCGTGACACACGGTGCCGCTTATTTGTCATCCAACCTGTTCGTAATATCACAAAGACATGGATGAAGTGAAAACACAAATATCAGATTGATCTAAAACTTTTGTGACCCCCATGAAATTTTCAATGGTAGAGGTTCAATTCACACTCTTTCCGGTAGTGTGATCCATTTGAGCTTTGGATATGCTTCATTTTTAGCCCACAGTGATGTAAGTGTTTTATCCACGCCGTTCATCATTTTTCTCAATTCATTATAAGGAATGAGCAAAAATAAATGAGGTAGCTGGTAAAGGGCTCCAGTGGACCACACCAAATGAAGCTGTAGTGATAATGACACCCACCGTTGAAACCTTTCTAAGGGCCAGCATGATGTTTTTTTACCATCCAACCTATTCATAAGGTCGTGTAGACGCGGATGAAGTGAAAACACAGATATCAACTTCATCTAAAACTTGTCCAGCTCCCAAGAAGTTTTTAATGGTGGACGTTTGATCCCCACTTCGTAGTCCACTTAAGCCTTGGACCCACCCCATTTTTTTTTGTTAATATCTTAAAACGATCCAAGAAAAGCATTGAGCGGTATAGAGAAAGTCAATCCATGACTTCGGTGGGCCAAGATCTTAAAAATAAACTCAAACTCAATCGATGACTTGGGTGGGCCACACCACATAATATAGTGGAGAGGTAACATTCATAATCATATATTGGGCCTACCTAAATGTGATTCCCAGATCCAGCCCATTCATTATGTGTGTCCCACTTGGATGAGGGGTTAGACTACATTTCAGCCGCATCCAAAACTCATCTGGCCCCACCAAGTGCTTTTATATTTTTTTAGGATGTCTTCATATAGTTTTAGATGGTATGGCCCACCTGAGTTTTGTATACGGATGATTTTTAAGCTATCACATAACCTAAAGGGGATACATCAAATGCACAGTGTTGATGTTTGACACACATTATGATGGGGCCCACAAAACTTACTAACATCAATTCTTAGGTTTTCACGAGGTCAATATTTTGGGTCACAATTTTGATCAGAATATTTGGCCAACTTTATATGTCTGGTCCATTCACTCTATTTTACTGATCAATACCCTCAATTTGACTAGTTACTCGCCCTGATCGGGCTAGCTACATATGAGAAAGATATTGGGCATACAAGATTGACCAACAATTTGAGTGAAATTTCATTTAAACATTTGAAGTTATTTACTCTTCAATCTGGATTAATTCGATTGTCCATAAATGGTTAAATGTTCAATTAGTGGATGTGCCTAATAATTTATTAAAAAATATTTTTGTTTTCACAAATAAATTTCAATTTCCATTGAAAAATAACATTTTTTTCAAAATGTATATATTCTTACTCTTAATTTTTCTTTGAAAACTTTTAAGAAAATATCATTTTTATAATAAAATATTTTTAAAAAAAAATTAAAATACAAATTTTCTTTTTTAAAATGATATATATATATATATATAATTTTTATTTTCAAAATCTTAGTCTTTTTAAATAAAATTTCAAAAAACATTTTATTTTTTTCCCAAAAATTCCAAAATGCCGTTTTTTTTTCTTCAAAAGCATCATTACGTTTTCAACTTTTCAATTTTTTTTTTAAAATGAATATATATATATATATATATATATATATATATATATATATATATATATATATATTTTTCAAAATCATGATTTTTAAAAATTTTCAACTTCTTTATTTTTCATTTCAAAATGTTTTTTTGATAAAGTATCAATTTTTTAATATCATTTTATTTTAAAATTTTCTATTAAAAAACAATTTTTCAACTTCTCCATTTTTTTAAAGCATTTTTTTGAACTTGTCAATTTTTATTGAACTTCTCGATTTTATTTTATTTTTCAAAATACAAACCCTCATTTTCTTTTTCAAAATATTTTCATTTTTCAACATTGTGAAAATTTTCACATTTTTTCAAGAAAGAAAAACATTTCTAATTTTCTTTTTCGGGATATTATCCACAATTTTTTTTTCACAAAATCAAATTTTTTTTTTTCCCACAAATCAGATTTTTATTAAATCACGATTTTTATTTTTTCAAAATCCCATTTCTTCTCAAACATTGTTAGTTGTGTGGTTATGTGCTTCTTTTTTTTAAACTTCTCAATATTCTTTTTCATGTGATATTACAAATCATTTAAATATTAATTTTAAATTTCAAAAAAAATTCTACTCGTGGATATAAAAACAACGTTTTTTTTTGTTACATTTATTCAATTGTTAAAAAATAATCCTATATACAAATTATAAAAAAAAAAAAAACAATTATTAGACAATTAAAAACCAATTATTATACCGACTAAAAAAAAAAAAAAACAATTTTCCACCATATTCTTTTAATTTTTAGAAATGATAAGATGCTCTATGCTTTAGGTTATTACAAATATGAATTATCGGGTCCTAAAATATAAATTGATTTCTTATCTTCTCTTAGCTTGCATACCTTGGAAGATTTTTATTTTGTACAATGTTATATTACTATTTAATAAATGAAAAAATAAATGTTTCAAGGCAAAAGCCTTTTTACATGCCCTACTTCTCTAAATACAGATTTTGTGAATACTTGAATCTAATATCTAGGCGTAGTGTTATGTAAATGTTATATATAATTATATAAGTGCGCATTCCTAAAGCCCAAATCCATGATCCATGATTTCACGAAAGCCACCAAAGCAACAAACAAAAATTCAAAAAGCCCCAAAATTAATTGCAATTTTGGGGTGGGAATTTGCCCATTGTCGATGGAGCAAACAACCGATCATTTTTACTTGTCCGTAAAAATCAAAATTTGCAACGGATTTTTTTTTGTCCGTCGCCATTTACGACGGACCATAATCCGTTCATAAATCTATAGTAAATCCGATTTTTTTTAGTGACGGATTTTGGTGGTCTATTTCAAAAATTGCTTAATTTACGGCTTTGATCTACATGCTCTTAGCATAGTGGTTGTAGCCTTTGATTTTCAAAAAGATGGGATTAGCACTTTTTTTATAAAAATTGTCATCAGAAACTTTTTCCATTATGGGGACTATGGATTAAATTGGTCGTTGGTGAAACCAAGTGAATATCCGGCTCTTTTTTTTTGCCATCACCAAGCGACAGACGAAGCGCCGCTGTAAAAATCCGTCGCAAATCCACAATTTTGGCATAGTGCCTAGTAAGAAAGGGAAGGTCCTCTCCCGACTACTATGATCACATGGACGTTTGTTACTAGAGATCGCCCAATTAATCTCTCTGCTTCCAAGCTATCCGGTGGAGCATTCCCCTCTCTTGGAATGACATCAAACACAAAGGTGATCGACTGCTATTAAGTTTTTTATCCTTTTCAACCAAGGGTTCCTGGATGAGTGGGATCTACCATTAAGCTTATCTTCCACCAATTTTGAATTGGTTTCCACCTCCACCATACTTGGTCCAAAGGATATCTAACAAAGAGAGAGATTTGATGTACATTGTAGTCACAAACCGTGTGTGTGTGTGTGTGTGTGTGTGTGTTGTGTGTGTGTGGTTATGTGCTTCTTGATAACTTTGAATGTAGACTGGGGTAATCGAGAAAGAAAAATGTATTGTATCTTTGAATTTATATTCATCTTGTGGTTCATCTTTGGTCATATTTAGGGAAGAAGCTTCTCAGGTATGACTAATTGTCTCATTTTTTGATCATTCGATGAAAATTGTTCAAAATTTTAGGAATTCTTGTTTTGTATTTGTGAACTTCTAATGGTTGGATAAAAAATGTTTGTTTGTTTTTTATACTTCTTCACCGGTAAGCATGAAAACATTCAAACTTGAAATGGCCCAAGAGCATGTTTGGATGCACAATTCAATTTGATTATGAAAATTCATTGTAATACAATCATGCCTCAATGTTCAAAAAGGCAAAGTAATGAAATTGCAATGGCTTTTCCTAGTATCTAGAATGAGGAAGTAGCCTTCAAATTAGGTCAGTTAGATTCCTTGCTTTATTAGACAAAAAAAAAAAAAAAAAAGTTTCAAAAAAAGAAAGAAGATAATCGAACTTGAAGACATGACCAAGTTGGAGCATAGTCTTTAAATACGTATAGTAAGGAGGGTAAGTACAATTTGGTCATCTCGCATTCTATCAAAGACTAATCACCGCAATTCAATCCAATAAAAGTCTCATGGTAAGTAAGTGTTCATAGACTGCCTAACATCTGATCATATCCATATCCTCCACGAGATTATAGCAGTTGCATCAAAGCGCCACAAGTGACTACAAATAAGTAACTGATGATTGCTTATTTATAAGTGTTTTTGTGTAGAACAAAGAATGAGTAGAACTAATTGGGAGGCTATATTTCCATGAAGGTTTCTTGTTGGATGTGTATATTAACATTTTTTTCTATTGGATGGATTGCTCAACACATTACTAGCACAACTACTTAAGGTGATCGAGGTTTGTTATGAAAGTTCATTTTTGAGGACGCTATTTTTTCATTTTTTTTTTCTTTTAACTTTTTTTTAGAAATGATACTATGCTCTTATTCATGCTTTAGAAATGTTAGGGTCGATTGTTTCCATTGGAAAATGCATTACAAATATGAATTATCGGGTCGACATGCCAAATATAAATTGATTTCTTATCTTCTCTTAGCTTGCATACCTTGGAAGATTTTTATTTTGTACTTGCACCGCTGATTTTATCTTAAAACAATCAATGTTATATTACTATTTAACACTTAAATTTGAAGTGCTAATATTACCTAACTCAAATTCTTTGAAGTGACATGCCCTAGCTTCTCTAAATACATCCTAAGATCCGATTTTGTGAATACTTGAATCTAATATCAAGATTGTTGGCTAAAGCCTCCATGAGTGTTATGTAAATGTTATATATAATTATATAAGTGCGCATTCTAGAATCTAAAGACCCAAATCCATAGATCCATGATTTGGAGGTGGGATTGAGTTGAAAACCACCAATATACATCAATATGTTTTAACTATTGGAAATAAAAAAAAGATCTCAAACAAACAAATCTTCCTCGATTGGATTCAAAAGCCCCAAAATTAGGTCTTTTTTTGTATCTCACTTCAAATGGACTTGAGATACTAATGGAATTTGATACTTGAACTATATTCCTGCCCATTTATCTCCTAAATGTTCATATGGATATCATTGCCCCCAATTACCTTTGATAACATAAAATTTTGGATGATGGAGCAAACAAAGTCAGTCGTTGATTATATAGTAAAAAATCCGATACAATTATTGATACGTGTTTTTTAGGCCGTAGTTAATATATATGTTAAGTTGGTTGAAAGGAAAGTAAGTTTTCATGAGGTCTTAAGGTAGGTTGGACTTTAGTTAATGTCAGACACTTATTCCATTTTTTCGTGGGTGACATCTGTTGGAACATACTCAAACTTTGGTTCATAAATTGGTTATTTTTTGGTGATTACCCATGTCATCCATGTCATTGACACTTATTCCATTTTTTTGTGTTTTCTAAATATTTGGATCTCATTGTTCGGAATGGAATCAGAATGGACCAAAACGAGTTGGGGGAATCAAAAACCACCGCCATGATTGGCCATGATTGGAATGCTCTCGGCACTCTTATATTTTGCATAAGATTCACATGGTGGTCTATTTCATGAAAGAGGGAAAAAGGAAATTGCTTAATTTAGGATCATAAAAAATATAGGAAATTAACAAGTTACATGCTCTTAGCATAGTGGTTGTAGCCTTTGATTTCAAGTGGAAATCGAGGAGAAGGGACAACAACCTAACACGTTTCTACCAATCATTTTGAGCTTTAGGCGATGTAGTTGCACTTTTTGTTATAAAAATTGCTTCCATCTTTCTCATCCGAAATGAAACAAAAGATATGGTTTGTTTTTCTCCTCACAGATGATTGTATGGTCCTCTGTGATTTCTATGAATAGTGATCATGTTTGAACCCCACAATATTTTCAAATGGTTCCAAAGTTGGTGCAACAAGGTTGAGAGACCTCTCGGCGCTTTGTAAGACATTTGACTTTGATTTCATGGGGCTTGTAAAAGCGCCAATCAAAAAGATGCGATAAACTTCTTTTTTTTCCCGCGGGTAAAAGCCTACATTGTAATGGCGTGCCAACACAAATGACCATTTTCAATTTTATTGTAATAAATGTTTTATATATATATATATATATATATATATATATATATATATATATATATATATATATATAAAGGACTCGACATTTTTTGTTTCAAATATTAAAAAATTGTAGGTTTCAATAGAATTATATATAATTAAAAAAAATTTACCTCACGATCTTTGGCCTTTTCAAATCAAATAAGAATCACACAGACGGCGCTTTTTCTTTATGGATTTTAGCTTTACCTGCTTTCAATGCTTGTCGCCCTAAAAATGCTTTATGGATGGACGCCGGCGAAAGTACTTTGTCTTGTAGTGAAGTTTGAGAGACCTTCTGGCGCTTTGTAAGACGGTGAATCCGTAAAAGCGCCAATAAAAGGTGTAAACCACCCATTGTAATGGCGTCCAACACAAATGGGGCTTCCCGGTAAATCTTTTACTAACGCTGCCTTTACCGTGGATGGGCCCACCGTGATGTAATTATTTAATCCACACCGTTGATTGTTTTTATATGATTATTTAAAGATAGCTAGGAGCCAAAAATTGAGCTAGGTTCAGTGTTTAAGTGGACCAAAAATTGGGGATTAAACTTCCACCATTAAAAGCTTCCTGGGAGCTGAAAAGTGTTAGATCAAGATGAAATTTGTGTTTTCATTTCATCCAAGTCTGCATGACCTTATTAATAGGTTGGGTGGTCAAAAAAACATCACGGAGGCCCTTAGAAATGTTTCAATGGTGGGTATCATTATCATTACAGCTTCCTTTGATGTGGTCCACTGGATCTTTGTATCTGCTTCATTTTTTTTATAATACCTTAAAATGATCATATAAAAACAATTAACGATATAGATAAAATAATTACATCACAGTCGGCCCCACAGAGCTCTGCCCGGATGGATTACTGTCCCGGCGGGAGCAGTTTATAGACGGTTTTCACCGCCGGTAAAGGCCAATTTTCTTATAATGCCACTTACCCATTTGTAAATGAGCCAGATATGCGTGTAGTGAAAATCGACCATGGGCTGGACAGTTATCAGCCGTACGAAGCAGCCAGCGATCAGCTTACGATGTGAACCATGAATTGTCATAATCAAGCAAGGCGTCTGGACCATTGATAGGTCTAAACTGAGACAACGCGTAAGACCTATTTCTGGTCCAAGAAATGTCTAGCAACCAGGCCCCTTGCGTGATGGATGGTTTGAATGCATGCCGGAAGTGGTGAGATGGATGACATGGGGAACGGATTGGCAACTCCCCCTGCCACCAGCCAATGGTTGGCTGGTGGTCGGTGCTCTGTGGGTCCCCACCATGATGTATGTGTTTCATCCATTCCGTCCATCTATTTTTCCATATCATTTTATCTTAGTGGACCACATATTAGGTATATCCCAATCTCAAGTGCACCACATTAAAGGAAACAGAATTGAATGAGCTTCGACCATTAAAAACCTTTTGGGGGCCGTAAAGTTTTGGATCAAGCTGATCCTTGTTTTTTCCCTTCATCTGGGCCCGTTTGACCTAATCAACAGATTGGATGTCAAATAAAAAGTACAGTGGGCCTTACAGCCCACGAGGATTTTAATGATGGATATCCAATAACTATTGTTTTCCTGTGGTCTGATCGACCTGAGATTTATACCCCTCTCATTTTTGGCATAAAAACCTAAAATGATCTTTAAAAATGGATTAAACATACATATCATGATGGGTCCCACAGAGCACTGACCACCAGCCACGGGGCTGGTGGCAGGGGGAGTAGCCATTCCGTTTCCGATGACATGGGTGCCGGACGTGGTGAGGTGGATAGCATGGTGAACACGTGTGGTGCGTGGCGGGTCTCATCTACACTGTTCATCCATTTTGCCATACCATTTCAGGGTAGCTACCTAGGAACCATGCAGATCCAGGGCTCAGGTGGACCACACAGTGCTGATTAAACTCCGACCGTTGAAGGGCCCTTGTGAGTCACTGAGGTTTTGGATCAAGCTGATATTTCTGTTTTCCTTTCATCCAGCTCTATATGAGCTTGTGAGCAGGCTGGATGGCCGATAAGCATTATGGTGGACCCTAGGAAAGTTTCAACGGTGGTCGTCATTGTTCCCCTTCTGCTTCATGTGGTGTGGTCCATGCATGCCAGCGTGTGGTGGTGGAGATGCAAGCTGAGGTCGTTACATGCACAAATGTGAGTGCATGTGATGGATCAATGGAATTAATGATGCATGCATGCATGCCATAAATGTCCAATACGTGTAATGAATTGCATGTGTAGGCATACAATGCATGTGCGATTAGTGCATGGGCGGCACGTGTGGATGATGTCAGGGTCCACACGTGTAACAAATGAATGTCTTGCGTTTCTGGTGTGATGTAAAGCATGTGTGTAAGTGCATGCATGTGTGGATGATTGGTAGGCCACACGTACTAACGTGAAGCATACCAGACACCAATGAGTGCATGGATTACTTGCATGCTTCACGTGTAGTGAGTTTGCATGAATTGCTTGAGTGCCTGCACACGTGTGACAGGTGTATGGTGTGGCACGTGAAGTTGAATGAACGGATGGCTAAGATTCCTAGCACGTAATGAGTACAAAGTGCTGGGCACAGATAAATGGATGCAATGAATGAACGGATAGCTTGAATGTAAAGCTCGCGGGTGCAATGAACACACTACAAGAAAAATATGAATTACCGGTGGCCAAAACCGTCCCTAAAAGTCCAAAAAACCGCCGGTATAAGAATTACCGGCGGTCGGGCGGCTGCCGCAAAAGGGGGGCGTCGCTGCGTCATTTATCGGCGGTCGTCCCTTTTTAGCGGCGAAACCGCCGCCTCTGTAAATGTCCTTTACCGGCGCTTCTTAGCATTTAGCGGCGACTCCCCTAACTGCCGCTAATAACTATAAAAGCGCCGGTAGATACCATTAAAGCGCCGCTAAAAACGCCGTTAAAAAGGTGTGAGAGCGTAAGTAAATTTTGTAATAAACGCCACTAAAAATAAGAACAACCGCCGCTAAAAGTTGTAACCTATGCTAATGAGAAATTTAAAAATGCCTGTAAAATCTGTTTAAAACGCCTGTAAACCATTTACAATGTAAAAGAAAAAATAATATAAACAATTAAAAATTCTGCTAGGCTGAATCTTCTTAATCAAGAGTCCTTTACAGGCTTAAATTAGCATTCAAACACAACATGTTAATCATTTACAACCAACCTCATTTACAGGGGACCTGAGAATGAAAGGTTACATAATGGACAAAAAATTTACAAATTGAAACACAAGGAAAAGCAAAAGGAAAAAATAAAAAAAAAAAAGAAGAAAAAATCAGCGGACTTCAGCGACGCCCGACGCAAGACTTCTCAAATGCACCCCAAGAACCAGAACTCATGCATATAGAGGACCTTTGTCAGCACCACCCTGCCATGCATAAAGGTCAGGTAATAAAACAATATATACACTCATAATCTGAGTTCCACTATCTAAAATTAAATTTTCAATCATAAATATTTCCTGCAAAAACAACCATACCGAATGAAGTCCATATCCATCCCCATATGAAGCAGCAAAGCCTCCCTCTATTACCAACGCTCCACCTTCAGTTACCAATTCAAAGACAAAAGTTTAATAAATAAAATAAAATAACCAAAAAACAAATTTGATATAAAATAAAAGGAACCAATAAATACTTGTAACTAGCATATGGAGGAGAATAGCTATGGATTTTTTTTATATATATAAATATGTGGACAGATTTTTCTTCCCTTTTTCTTCAAGGATAAAACTGCATCATAAGCATCATAGCATGCAACTCAATATGAGCCTTTTTACAGAAGCATTAACTAGCATGCAATTCAATATGGATGGACCTGAATTCAACACAAGGAAAGCCATAGAGTGTCTTGTACCTGATGAACCTAAGTTTTTAATGTACTGACACGGGTGTGTACTAACAAGCTAACCCCCCACCCCCCCCCACCCCCCCCCGAAAAAAAAACCCCCCCCCCCCCCCCCAAAAAAAAAAAAAAAAAAAAAAAAGGGTTTTGGATTTGTGTGAGTTTTGGGAAATTGTCCTAAAATGATATGGAAAAACAAATGGAAATGGTAGATTTCCAACAAACAACATGGTGGGCCCCACCTAGGTTTATGTAACATGAAGAAATTATCTTCTGCCATTAACACAAAAGAGGATTGCGTAGTGAGTAACTCTACCATTAGCATACTGAGTAAACTCTGTGAGGCCCACCATGATTTATGTATTTTATCCGCTCTATCCATCCATTTTCCAGATAATTTTATGGCTTGAGCCGAAAAACAAAGCATATACAATGCTCAAGTGGACCACGGCACATGAAATATTCAAATTTAACTTCTAACAAAACTTGGATGAAGGAAAAAATAAATATTAGCTTGATCCAAAACTTTTATAAAATAATTTTTTAATCGTCAATCACCATTATTTCATATAGTGTGGCCCCCACAGATTTTGGATCTTCTTTATTTTTGGGCTATCCCCTAAAATGAGCTGACAAATGGATACATAATGATATATTAAGAAGGGTTGCACCAAGTTGGGTCAACTTGAGTTGAACCTTATTCCCTTCATAAACCTTTGATATCCCCAACTCACTTGTTCACAACTCACTTTCTCTCTCCCTCTCTTTCTTTCTTTTCTTTCTTTTTCCTTCTCTTTCTTTCTTCCTCTTTCTTTATTCATTTCTCTTTCTTTTTCTTTTCCTTTCTGTTGCATTGCGCCCAAAGAAGTTTTTGGACTACGAATCCACTCTCAGCTTGATCAGCGCCTCAACCCGTGTAACTGCCTTCAACCCCTTCTCTCGATCTCTTCTTCCCTGTTTATGTCCTGTTGAGCCCAAGATTGAAGCATATCTAACTCACGCTGAAGCAAACAATGAGAATAATGGCACATACCATTGAAACCTTCACGGTGAGTGCAGACATTCCCATTCCTTGCTAGAGACGAGATGGGGTCGGACGTAATCCGCTTCCATTGTCCGTAGGAAAGGCAACCAACGCCTGGCTAGAGCCACCATAAAGAATGAGGGAAGTGGATTTAGGGCCCGTTTGGCCAGGTGGATTGGAAGGGAGTGAATGGTATTAGGGTGGATGGCATGGATTTCTAGGTAATGATGGTGTTGTCAGCGGATTGTCTTGAGATCCATCGGATTGCTATATCCCTGGATTGATACATCCAGTCCGTTTGGCACGCCCGGCCAACACGTCGCAGGCTAATTTGAACGGATTAGGATGGATTGGATGGGATTTAAAGGTAATGATGGTGTTGTCAGTGGATTGTCTGAAGATCCATCAGATTTGGATCAGATCACTTACACTGTTTGGCACGCCGGATCATTCCCGGGATTTACCATCCAATCCCTTCCACTACCATCTAATCCCTTCCAATCCAACCGGCCAAACGGGCCCTTAGGTGGTTGGTGTAGTGTATTGGTCTATACACATGCACTTATCAAACTATATATGTATCATGGTTGTGGGATAATCCAACCTGTTTATATGGTTAATTTAACCATGGATGGATAATAATAGGAAATTTCACTCACTAGGACTTGTATCCGTTGTTTCTATATTTCTGCTAGTGGGAGCAGTAGGTGTCAAGCATGCCATCTTTATACCAATTCTATACAATTCTCTAGACCAATTATCTCATGGTTGCTACCATGCACTATTGATGGCATATTAAAAAGAAAAAAAAAAAAAAAAGAAAAAGAGTAGATCCAAAGCTCAACTGGGCCACGTGATAGGAAATAGTGGGGATTAAACGTCTACAATTGAAAAATTCATGGGGCATGGGATGCAAGTGAGAAATTTACCAGGTCCATCAGTTTTGGCAGCTCATTCTATGGAATGGGCCCAAAAATGGGGTCAACATCAAGGGCAACGCATAAGGGTTGTAAAAATATTTTGGGGCTATCATGGGGCTCACTCTGAGCATTGGATCTCTCTCATTTTTGGGCCATGCCCTATGGTGAGCTAGAAAAACAGATAGGCAGTGTGGAAATTTCCCTATAAATAATGCTTTGGATGATGCCAGAAACACCAAGGAATAAAGTTCAACCATCACTCTGTTCAACCACTGTACCATATTATTTGAGTGTATAAGCTTAAAAATGAAGTAGATTCAAGGCTTTGGTGAAAAACATGGTGGGAATAAAACACCTACTGTTGAGAATGCATTGGGGGTTATAAAAGTTTTGGGACAATCTGATGTTTGCATTTTTGCCTTCATCCAGGTGTGTGTGACCTTATGAATAGGTTGGATGGAAAATAAACATCTTGGTGGGCCCACTGATGGTTTCTATGGTGCGAATCATTATAACAACCACTTTCTATTATGTGGTTCACTTGAACCTTAGATCCACTTATGTTTTTGTCATACTCCTAAAATAATGTGCAAAAATGGATGGACTGTGTGGATAAAACCCATACATCATGATGGGCCCTTAGATCCCTAGCTTGTTCCGAGCTTGGCAAACCAGCAATGTGAGTGATAACCTGACTGTAGGGCCCACTTTGATGCATGCATTGTATATGAACAGGTCAGTCTGTTTTGAAAACTTATTTTATGACATGGCACAAAAAATGATGAAGATAAAAACTTTAGATGAACTACACAGTATGAAATAGCAGTTGTTATTAAAAACTTTTTAGTGCCTAATGGTTGTTTACCATCCAATCTGTTAAAAAGTTCCACAGAAATTAGAGATGAAAGAAAAAATAAATATCATCTCGGTCTTATATACATTTTTTTTTTGCCTGAAAATTTTTTTAATGGTTAGTAACCACTGTTTCATGTGGTGTGGTCCACCTGAAATTTGTATCTGTTTCATTTTCAAGTTCAGGCCCTAAAATAATCTGGCAAACAGATGGATGGTGTGGATATATAATGCATGCATGCAGCAAGGTGGCCCTACGGTCAGGGTCTCACTCACACAGCTGGATTCTGTGGCCTCACCGTGTGTTGAGGTGTTGACGTAGCAAAGTTCTATATCCTTACATGATGTATGTATTATATTCACCCCGTCCATCTATTTTTTGAGATCACTTTGTTGAATTGGCACATGAGTGGAATTGGCACATGACCAGATGCAATTCCATCCCACCTAATCCTTTCCAATACAACTGGCCAAACAGGCCCTTAAGGTGGACCATACCTTAGGGAAACTGCAGTGATTGTCCATAAATGGGCAATTAAAGTTTTGGATTGAGCTGATATTTACTTTTTCCCCTCATCCATGTTCGTGATACTTCATCACGATTCGATGGCAAATAAACATTACAAAGGCTTACCTGATTCCATGTCATGATCTGCAATCAATGTTCTTCATCTTGATTTGAGGTACCATTGACGATGGAGATGCGATCGTCTCTGAATATCAAATACGTAAATATAGGACTTAGTATAGTCCAAGGAGATTGATTTGTAAATAGTTATCGAAAGCAACGTCGAAAGCAAAGTGTTTACTTGATGCAAGGAAAAAAACGGCATATGGAAAGAGATAATACCAGAACATAAGTGCAAAATCAGCAGATAAACAGAGGCCCACTTTGTACATCAAGCATGCCCTCATCGCCCAGGATCAAAAGGTTGTCATGGCATCACTCTCCCATCTCAATCACCTTCTGCTGCGTCTCTGACATCAATTGTAAAGCGTATTCTGGTCACATCCTAGATACGAATCATACATAAAATACGGATATATACTTCTTTCCAACTTCTGCGGGAGCAAAGTGAAGTCGAGCTTGACTTTTGCCCTCCATTGCGGTGACACCCTCTTTATCACAAGCAAGCGGCGGCTTTTGTTGTCACCAACCACAAGCCACCACCCCTCTTCTTTGGCTTTCGGGTATCTGGGTGCATCAACTGGTCCAACCTCTGAGTGCCCCTCGCGCCCCTCAAAGTCTCGCTCAAGGGTGACCTGCAAGGTAACATTTTCCCCAGGCCTCACATCATCACTATCCAGCACCTCGTACACCAAATCAATGTTAGGAAAGCGGTTGCAAAAGTGGATGATGTCCTATAGCTGTGACTTTGATATCTGGAGCAGCTCATGCCATTCATCATTCTCCATCTCCATCAAATCAAAGACTGTTCCAATACTCTTCCCTGTGACTTTGTATTAGCTGCTACTGCAGTATCAAATCCTGCATATAAAGCAGTTCTTGATTCTTCTCAGAGCAACAACTCTTCATGGGAATCGATGAAGGAAATACTTTTGTGCAAAGTTAACTTCAAGAATGATATTATTGATCAGAGAGTTATTCTATATTTGAATGAGTGCTTTTGCGGGAAAATGCATTGCAAGGAGAATGCAGCATATTTAGTTTAGAATTGTTTGAAAAAAGTCACTTTAAAGGATGTTGCTTTTGACTTCTCCATTGAATACCAAAGGCATCGACAAATACCTAAAAGTTCAGAAGCGGATATAGGCCTTGTTGGCCACATTCACCTTGATAAGATGCGCTTGAAAGGACTCGACTGAGCATGGATGAGATCCTGCACTCTTGTCAAGAGGTTATAAATTGCTTTGGGAGAAAGAAGCACGCTCTTTCACCTTTTTTAAGAAGATTTATTTGTCTAAGACTTATATGCAAATTTACTAAAAGGTATGATAGGAACTCTTACACTACAAATATGATGACTAAGTGACCACACTACTAAAAGGTATATGAAATTTTGCCTAAGACATTTCTTTATCTTGAAATTCAATAACACCCACAACTGTTTTGCAAGTTGCAACTCTTCTATATCTACTCATCTATGTTGAGCAGTTGATAAAAGGTGAACAGATCCCTATTATAATTTTTCATTTGCAAGTCACAAACTCATATTTCTTATTAATTGTGACAAGAAAAAGCGATACAAAGTTGGAAATCTTTGAACATGTTTTTGCTAATTGGCATTGCAAAATAGTCAAAAAGTATCGAACATAAATCTCTACACATGGATATTTAACTGTCTCTCCTGCTCCTACATCCAAGTAATGAGTTACATATATATGTACACATGCACAAAAAGCAAGATTCGGATTCAGATTCCCAAGGAAATTTTTTTAACACAAAGAACAAGAGTAGAAAACCATTGCAAGGCATCCAAGAATGAGTTCCTGAATTGAATTAGGGATAAAAAGGGATCATTTGCAAAAGGATTTTAAACATGATAGGAAACATGCTTGATCAAAGGCAGGGAAAATGTAATCTGCAAACTGAATTTCGCAATAACTCAATTCCCCTATTGTGGACAAAAATAAATAAATAAATAAATAATCCATAGTTAAAAAAAGAATGTTTGAAAGCTTTGAACCATTCACAAAATACCAGAGTTGCATTACAGAACACAAAAAGCAAAACATGAAAGTATAACATTTAGAGGATGTGGGAGAATTAAAATTTCGATCTAACATGATTACATGGACTGGACAAAGGGAAAACATAAATATCACTAGATCCAAAACTTCTGGCCTAAGAAGTTTTCAACCGTAAGTGTTTAATCCATAATGTATGGTTTACTTGAGCGTTGGATCTGCTAATGTTTGGACGTATACACTAGAATGATATGGAAAAATGGATGGACAGTGTGGATGAAACACATACATCAAAGTGGCACACATGTATAAGACATCTCATATATGAAGCACACATGTATAAGACATCTTCGTATTATACATCTCATATAATATACATGTGTGCTTGAAAAAATTTTCAGTGGTATAGAACAAAAGTCAGGCCAAAGATCAGCATGATTCACCACAATTTACAAAAGAAATGAATGGGTGAAAAAAGTTCAAGCAGTTTTATAAGCAGTCCAGTCTTGATGATATTGTAGCCCACCTGATAAGAGTACAGGCCAAATTTCATGACCATGAGATCTAAATGATGGCTTCTACTTGATGTATAGCTTGGAATTCATGTCCATAACCCACATTAGCACATGAGGTGGCGTCATAGGAAGCGGCTCTTACAAGCAAATGGGCTTAGGCCTATTGAGAAAATCTTTGATATGAAACCAAAGTGTGAAGCTTGATGTGCAATCAGTAAAAGCTGTACAATGTGTACAAGTAACTCAAGATGGATAATCCAACTTGTGCCCCAAAATCAGATGAATTAAGATACATAAATTACACTTATGATAAAAATCACAAGTTTTTACTGAAGTTTGGATGGGACTGATATTGAAGTCCCCATCTATTGACTGATCCATACATATCTTTAATGATAAAAATCACAAGTTTTTACTCTTCTTAATTGATTCTATTCTTCAAACTCTTCTCTGTTTCCAACATAGCAATGATGATCAATTAAATAAAAAATCAACATATAAAAGGGTTTAAATATGATTTTTAATTTTTAATTATTTTCATTCTTTCTCCAATATTGAAAAAAAAAAAATCAAATAAAAAAGTTTCAATTATTCAAATGACCAAGTCTTAATTATTTTGATTCTTTCCTAAATATTGAAAAAAAGAAGTAAAAAAGTTATAATATTTCAAATGCCCAAGTTACTAGTTAAAAGTGACTATTAAGTTACTAACTAAGATTTTTATTAAGATTTAAAAAAAAAAAAAAAGAGAATATGAAATTTTCATTTATTCGACTATCACCAGATATCATATGGTTAATAAAGTGAATGACATTAAAAAAAAGTACTAGATTTGCACATGGATCATAACATTTGCCAATAATTCATCCCAATAAAATATTAATTTATTTATTTGGAGTCATTAATTAATTCATTGTAAAATCAATTGATTGCCTTCTATTCCAATAAAACAAACATATGTCTACACCAAATTGCCTACACTGTTTTGGATCTTGTCCCAGAAAACAGACCATTTTACACATCAGGTAAAATCTGATATTTCCATCAAATTGCCTACACTGTTTTGGATCTTGTCCCAGAAAACAGAACATTTTACACATCAGGTGGAACATAACATGCAAAACAGGTGGATGGCTAGAAAGTAAAATAAAATTTAACCGTGGCCCACCAAAGGAGTGAAACAGCCTGATTTTTAGAACAAGAATGAAAACAGTGTTGCAAACCAGATCAAAAGCTTGGATCAGTCAAACGAGTTTCAAATTAATACATGTACCCACATGGGGATGAGCAGAGTTGTACACACATATGCAAGTAGATAACCTCTAGCTACATGGGTTCATTTGAACTGATTCTACCAAACTCAACTGATCTTATTGTTTAATTGTTAAGGACCGGTTCACATTCATCAGATTCAAAAGGATTTAAATCCTTCAGGTTCCAAAATGCACTTCGTTTGGAACTAGGTAATGAATGGCTTGGATCTCATGAACTTGTTCATGGGAAGATTGTGGGCAGCTCAACATGCATGAAGGAAAATGGCCCCAAAACATGAAATAGAATCCAGAGTCTTAAGGATTAAGAAATTCTAGTTGTGTCCGTCTCTCAATCAGATTAGAATCAAGATCGTTTACAGTTTGGAATGATGCATCTAAATGCACAAGTTAACTAAATTGCAAACTCGATGCGTCCCATCTAATCAGGAGGAAGAATGAAGATTAGTGATGATTACTGGCATTCAAATGAGGAAGTAGCCTATTATGCTCAATCAAAGTCCGGAGGTTGGTTCCTCTACAACAATCATAGAAAATTTCTTGCAACTAGCTACATATGGGGCCCATCATGCTGTTTGTATGGAAACCAATCATCCAGCAGGCTCACCTACCATTAAAATGGGGCAACACAAAAATCAAGCCAATCCAAGCATCATACGGACCACACAATAGAAAACAATGAATAACCTCCAAAAACATCAAATTCAAAAATTGACTCACCTGATGATTAGATCACCTAATTTTGAGTTTTCCCATTCTCACTCGTGGGGTGATCTGGCTGGACTGATTGATATGTAAATACTGGCAAGGAATTCTCCTGAAACAGAACCTCAATGTAGTGCTAACAAAAAACAACAAATTCATCATATCCATATTATTTAGAATGATAATGTCAATTCGATTCTTTTTTTTTTTCCATTTGTCATTAGAAACAACCATGGTAGAGGGAGACCAAGAACTCTATTCTCTCAGCAACACATGCTGGAGTGTATAGTAATGCTGGTTTTTATATAGTGTTTGGTCGTGTTTGGATGGACAAGTGATGACGAATATAGTTTAATCAAAGGGAAAATGACCCAAAAAGTAGTTTTGGTGCATTTTCTTATTTTGCAATTCAATTCAATAGTGCATCTAAGTAGAGAGTTCTTAAGGCAGTTGCTTTATGATGTCACTAAGCAGTTCTATTTAAATGGGTGCAGAGTTGTGCTAACATTTGGATTGAATGCACTCATTGGGAGAAAGAAGGCAAATCAAGATCCAAATGATACTCTTTACATAGGCAATTAGAACCCATCAAACACTCATGCTTTCATGCAGTACATCAGCTTTTGCGAAATTAAGGCATCTGGGGGAGGTAAAAGTAACAAGATTTCTATGTGCCTGCAAAAAAGAAAAAGAAAAGACCAAGGACTTATTACTAAAAAACTTGTGGCCATGTGTCCATAATATGCATCCAACATGACACCGAGAAAAATATTCACGGAGTATCTTTTAGTAAACAACTTTTGGCTCATGTCCTAACATTAGCTAGTGCAATGGAAGGGCAGAGTGGGTATAAAACATGACTTGCCGAACATCAAGTACGAAGTTTCAGGTTTTTGAACTAGGGACTTACACCATCCTTCTGACAGGCCACCATGAGGATAGACCATAACAGTCCATAATCAAACAGCAAGAATCATAAATAGATTACCTGACACGTCTTATTTTCTATATTCATCCTCTTTAACCCTTTCTTGTTGCATTTCTCCAAAGAGATATATAGCTCCACAAGCATCCCCTCCACGTGCATTGACAAGTGCCACCTTCCCATGTTAATTAGACATCAAATCGTGTATCAGGTGGGAACTACTGGCGAGCGAGATAATTTGGCCAAAAAATCAGGTTGTTTAATCATAGGACACATGTAAGAAAACAAATGGACAATCTTAAAAAACTTGCAAGCTCTCTCTACACCATCCTTTTTTTTTGTACATGTGGCCTACCTGATAGTCAAACAAACTGATTTTTTGGTCACAATGCAAAAGGACAAGTGGAAACTACTAGGAATTTCACATAGTTCCTTTGCAGTACAAGTTGCCTGTACTTGTCCAACCTGAAAACAACCAAACAGAGGTGCAAGAAAATCAGCAGACCTGCTTCAAAATGGTGAAATAATTTTAGAAATGGAATTTTGGCCCAAACCTGCATTAAACCTAAAATCTCTACATCTTCTCCAACTTTAATAGTCCCTTGTTCAACACGACTGTGACAACAGTTCCACTTCCTTGTAAAAATTGAAAAGCAAACCATAAAAAAATGAAGTGGCAACTACCCATTAAGCCTCTTGGTTCAAGCCAAATTCTTGGATAGCTAGATATGCTAGTAGTATTTGGTATGCATGTATAGGTATGCTTAGAGACATAGCAAAGAAATTACGTGATTTTAAATTTACAATAATCCATAATCTCAGATGATGAAGCCTCATCCCAATTTATTAGGGTTGGCTACATGAATCTGTTCCACCATTCCACTCAATCAAGGGCCACCCATAGTCTCAAATGACATGATTTTGAATTGACAGACATGTCATCTCGCAGAACTGTTACAATGAAATAATTTTACACGGAGAGCCTTCACATAACTTTCTACAGTGTTTTACAACAGCATTATGGCAATTATCTTGTAACTTTCAATGACATGTCTATTTGTAGGGCACAATTTAACTAAGTTTTGCTTTCACCACGTTAGGGTGTGTGATTTGGGGGTCTGGATTGGATTACATGTATGGTACTGCTTCTGCAGTGGAACAAATCAAGGAAAGGGTCCACCAGTGCTTACGTCGTCCCTGCGACGTGTGTCCTAATGTGGGTCTCATTCTCATCATACAGCTTGGCAAGACCAAAATCTGAAATTTTTGGATTGAGATCTGCATCGATCAAAATATTACTAGCCTTGACATCCCTGTGTATGATATGGGGTCTCAACTCCTCGTGAAGATAAGTCAGTCCTCTTGTTGTCCCCAAGCAAATATTATAGCGGATCGGCTAACTAAGATGCAAATTGCTCCTTCCTGCAAGGCAATGACAGTCATTTATAGAAAGATAAGAACATGTTTCACATCATTTCCTGTTTGTGCAACCTGGTCACAAACACGTATAGGTGTTGGACTAAGGTTGCATGAGGACACCAAGGGGCAACAAATTTAGGTGTGCGAGCATGGAAGCACATACTCCAAAATGTTACCAAGTATCAACTACTAGGAAATTAGAGCAGGAGTGTGCATACAAAGCATGACTCGGAACAGGAGTGGCACCTATTTAGAAAGATTGTGCAACCAAGTGTTGGATATTAACACATGGTAGCAAACATGGGGACCAAGAAAAATCCAACACACCAAGACATTTGTATGAATGCATAATCATCATTATCATCATCTAAGCCTTATCCCAACTAACTGGGTTGGCTACATGAATCATGTTCCAACATTCCACTCTATCAAGGGCCTTGCACATTTCTCACTGCACAGGGTTCCAATTGAGTGTGCCGCTTTCAGAGAATGCCCTAGCTTGCATACATAATGATATTTGATGTTACATAGATATTACTGTGTATATGCATAAGACAAAGACACACATGTACATAACTAAAAACACACTAGGACCTGGGAAACAACTATACAAATAACACTAAAACACAGGAAGAAAAGGTAAACTAAGGTTTTCCAAATAGAAATGTTGATGTGTGTCGACATGCGTCTAACATGGATCTTTGGACAACATACTTGCCCATAGATTCCATTGATTGATATAGAAGAAAGGAAACATGAATGGAAAATTGCCCATTGTTGCAACAAATTCTCTAGAAGTAAAGAGCACATGTCAGATTTGTTCAGATTACAACATGAACACACAATACCTAATCTTTTAGTTCAATTCTATTTAAATTCCATGATATATAAATGCACCATAAAAATTTCCCACCACATTTCCGTGCACATAGTTTCATTTGGACTCAGTGGCATCCATATCACCTATTTGGACCATCCATTAGGTCTAGTTCACTCTTCATAAGCCACCTTGAAAAATACATACTGGTCATCAGATGATCCAAACAGCTAGTTAGTGGCATACAAAATAGATGTACAAGATTGTTCATAGAAGATAGGCCCAATCACGGATGTATAGAGCCATCGATTCTTTGTCAATTTTTTTCCCAAGTAACACAATGAGGGGACTGGACGTAATGGCTGGTTAGGTAGGTGATATGAATGCCAAAAAGTCCAAATGCAACCATTATATTCCAAAAGTAACATTATACATTACAGGAACATTCCTTGCATTTGAACGATCTGTAAAGAGAGAGATAGACGGTTGATCTTTGCCCCCTTTCTCTCTCTTGAAAGAAACCAAAACGAACAAAACCAACACAGTAATAAAATAGAGAGAGGGAGAGAGATTAGCTGTATGCTTTTGGATTAGGCAGCAGATACAAAACCACATGAGAGAGCCATCAAGAAGACAGTACCCTCTTCTTCCTCTGACTTCCTCTTTCTCTACACATACGCAACAACTTTTTTTTTTTTTGACAAGAAATCCATATATAGTAATATTAGAATGTCTCATATATGCAAACAGAAGCATCTATGGCATCTTATTCCTATTCACGGCTCTATTGACAAACCCTAAAATCCAGATCTCCCTCCTACAGAGAAAACGAAGGATCTTCTCAGAATCCGCAACGAAAATCACAGAAAAATCCTCCGACTCCTCAAAGAAATACAATCCAAACACAAGCTGTAAAAAATCTAGAACAAACGCATGTAAATATATGTAACTGCCATAAATATCAGCATCGATCCTTCAATGGAAGAACGATCAGGGAAAAAACTGCCATAGATATCAGCATCGGATCCTTCAATGGAAGAACAATCTCAGAAAGAATGCAGCAAGAGAGACGGGAATCGAGGCCAGAGTGGAGGGACGTTGGAGAGAGAGAGACTTTCGGGATTTGGGGATGGGGCGCGCGATTTGGGAGAGAAGAGGGAAGAAGGGTTTTTGGGAGAGGAGGGAATAAGGGTTTTTGGGAGAGAAATATTTGGCGCGATTCGGAGATGGGGCGATTTGGGAGAGGAGGGAAGAAAGGGTTTGGAGAGAAATAAGGCGGGCGCGATTTGGGGATGAAATTCAGGAGGGGAAAAGACCTTTTTTTTTTTCTTTTGTTTTAATTCCAGCGGCGGTGGCATATCCGTACACGGGCGGCCACGTAAAAACGCCGCACATTTTGTATATACACGGGCGTTTCGTTCGGGCCGCCAGTGAGAATCCGTCGCTGATACAGATATTTCTTGTAGTGACAGCGTCGATGGATAAATGGATGATCCAGATTTCGAAGGGTTGGATCAATACCAATCACAAAGTGAGATGTACGGCTCTGATCTAGTGAAAAGGGAAATGCACGTGGAGACAAGTGTTGTTGTTTTAAATATATGTTCCACGTAAGTTGATTACTGCCTATGCATCAAACATGGTCTATCAGATGCCTGGCATTGATTTTAAGGATGCCATTGTGTGGGTGGCCCATCTAATCAACGTCTTTGGAAAGTCTGGAAAATTAGACATTCTTCAGTGTCAACAATACGCCACCACGCCGTGCCTTTCAACAAACCTTGTTATACGGAAAAAGCTTATTCTACCAACAACTTGCAAACTAACTAGCTTACAAAGACAAGAAACAGGCTTCTTTTCATTTCTTTATATATCTCATGAAAAATACTACAATAGAAACGAATGGAAACATTAGCATGCGCAGCTACGTTAGAACCTTCAACAAACCCTGTCGAATAAGTTTAGTCTACAAAGACATAACAAAGATCGAGTCTCCTTTTGATGGCTTCATATATCTCATGAAAAATGGTATAACAGATACCGATGGCTACCAGTATTCCACGGATTATGTATTAATGGTGAAAAGAAGAGCTGATGTGACGCAACGTTAGCTATTCATAAATATGCATGTTACGGTTCAGGTGCCACAATCATGCATTAATCAGGTGGTTCTCACATGCATTTTTTATTATCATGCGTGAATTGCATGTAACCAGGCATTAGAGGAATCTTTTAAACCCATGATGTGCCCCATGCAAGACTTAAAAGTGAAAAAATAAAATAAAATAAAAATAAAAAGAAATCTCCTGCGTAAAATAAAATATATAAATTTTCCTTTTCACTACAAGTTTTGATTTTGATGCGTGAACGTAGTAATTTTTCATTGAGCCACATTAGCATTGAAAAAAGTTTATTGAAAAGCAAAAATAAAATTATTTAAATTAACAATATTCTTAAAGCTTGATTCACGGATTGGCTGGTGTACCTCACACTAGCTATATAGCTGCTGTAGGTACGTGTCATGTGCGAAGGCGAGCACTGACGCTCCTTGAGCTCCAGGTTGAACGGTTCAAAGGGGATCAAAGTTACATGGGCCCCACAGTGATGTATTTATTATATCTAGACTGTTCATCTATTTTTAGAGTTCCTTTTAAAGCATTACCCAAAAAATGAATCATATCCAAATATCATCTGGACCACACGATAAATAGCAGCGGAGATAATGATTTTCACCGTTAAAAAATTTATAAGCCCCACCATGACGTTTATTTTACATCCAATTTGTTCATATATAAGGTCACAAATGCCTAAATGAAGAGGAAAATTAAATTTCATATTGATCCAAAACTTCTATGACCCCAAAAAAGGATTCAATGCTAGACGTTCAATCCCCCACTGGTTTTTGTAGTGTGCTCCAATTGATAGTTAGATCTGGCTTATTTTTCATCTCAAGCCTTAAGACGAGCTTGCCAAATGGATGGACGGGTTGGATATAACACATACCTCATGATCAGACCCATAGAACTTGCTGACGTCAATATAGCAACAATATAACTGGTGTGAGGTACACCAGCCAATTCGCTTCCCAATTGTTGATGGGTTATAGACGAATTGCTTCTAAAATAAGACAAGCATTTTCTCTAAGATCTTGCCTGCAACAATCATAAATGGATTTTCTCATAAACTAGATTAACGCAGCTGGTCGTCTGGCAAATTTGATGAGTGGTCGAACTCAGTGACTTAAATAATGTTCGAGCTACTGAGCAATTTCTTAAAAGAAAAATATTTGGAGAGATCGGATCAGATTCTAATTGAAGTTGTTGGATTTGGATAATTTGGACTTGGATGGTCTAGTTTATTTAACATCTGAGGTGTGGACCATTGCTAGGTGGTCATCAATGATTCATAATATTTGTAAAACTTTAATTTCCAAGTGTTTCAGATCGTTGGATCAACGATCTAACCATTAGTGCAAAGTGCGCCATCTAGTGCCAACTTTCCACGCCCGTGACCATGCCAGAGCCCGAGCGCACGTGCGTGCGTGCGTGCATGTGTTTTAGTACAAACCAGGCATCTCATCCTCCATTTCTCTGAGTAAGAATATTACCAACTCAATCACTTATAAACCATAAATTTCTCTCACTAGCCAATGTGGGACTTTAAAAAAATGCACATTTTCCTTTGTTTTTTCATAAACCGTTATGGATGGTAAATGAAATTTTCAAACAAAAATAAAAGTAAAGTATCTATTTTTAAACAAAATTTCAACAATCTCCCACTTAGTTTTTAATAAAAATAGTAGAAAATTTTGTCAAATATAAAAGACAGCTCATATGCATAGAGAAAAATATCTTACATTTTGAATCTTTCCTTAGGACCTATTTGATTTTCCAAATCCAATGTAAATGCCCTATGAATATGTAATTACTACTCTTCTAAACTATTTGAAAATGCACTTATATTTCCATTTTGAAAATCGATCAAAAAAGGATCAGTTTAAATTTATTGGCCCTATTGTGATATATATGATATATCTGCGACATCCATTCATTTTAATGTAACAGTTTGAGGCATGAGCCGAAAAATGAGACAGATCCAACACTCAAGTCGCCCACACCAAAGGAAACAATAGCCCTAAGAAGTTTTTGAAGGTATGTGTTTGATTCCCTAAATCCTGTGGTATGGTCGACTTAGCTTTGGATCTGCCTCATCTTTTTGGGCATGCCCTAAATTCAGCTAGGATAACGGTTGGACGATATAGATAATCCACATACATCACAGTGGGCCCCATATATATTTGACAGCGTCCTCAGTTTTAGCACAAAAAAAATTAAGCGTCAAATCAAGCATTGGTATCAGTGCTGTAATTACTCATGTAAATAATTATTACCCATTTGCAATGTATTTACTAGGGGGTTTGAAAATCAAATACACCCTTAGTGTAAATATTTTAAAGTTTTGTCAAAATCCCTAATAACCGCAGCTTTGAATCGGTTATTTATAAATGAAATAACTGAAGATAGTATACACATAATAGCATTTGGGTTATGTGAGTTTCTTTATATTACTCACTTAACACTTTTAATAGTCATGTGCTTATCCTGAGAAACTACACATGTGAGACATTATTAATTAAAAAAAAAAAAAAAAAAAAAACCATCTAAATGATGAACATGAATACATATTTATAATGATATTTATATATATATATATATATATATATATATATATATATATATATATATATATATATATATATAATTATATGTGTATCTATATTATTATAATAATAATAATAATAATAATAATAATAATAATAATAGTAATATATGATAGGTGGGATCTGCCCCCTCTTGCCTGCTGTGTTCATGTCTTTTTTGGTGTAATTTTGTATAGCTTGCGTTTATATGATAAGTGGAATCTGCCCCTTTTTGTTGGGTCCCACCTGAATGGCTGCACAGTTTCAGGATCAATGAAATTTGTGGCAAGAGCCCACTTTCCTTTAAATAAAATTTATAAATAAATAAAAAAAAAAAAAAAAAAAAAAGTGTATCTAGCTACAAGATTGGTGGGCATTTCTTGGACGATTAAAAATGAAAATCCAGTGCTCTTAATAGAAAAAACAAGTATCAACGAATCAGAGGTTGGGATTCTTGGACCAATATTATTCTCTTACTTTAACTTAAATCACAGTGAGTTCGACAGTTTAGTCGGTTTACTTTGATTTCATTCATGCCACATATACCATTTCTACATGATTGTGTATGAAGTGCCACATGCAGTAATATCAAATAACTCCCTCGCAAAGAGAAGATGCCTTCCCAGGTATGCAATAAATAAAATAAAATAAAAGCCTTCCTAGGATGCATGTATGCAATAAATAAATAAAATAAAAGCCTTCCTAGGATGCATGCATGCAATAAATAAATAAAATAAAATAAAAGCCTTCCTAGGATGTATGCATGTGTGCCATGTGTGCCAGTGGACAGTGCCTATAAATAAGCAACCATGTTAGCCTTCAAGCCCACAGCTTTCATTTAACCTACCTAATTAAAATACTGGGATTGCCATTGTCACCTTCTTCGGCTCATTCATGGATAGTCCAGCTACTCAATGGCCAAAGAAGGAGATTGGTCGCGCTTTTGTCGATTTTCATCCTACTGTCTGGGGCGACCACTTCATTACAGCCTCTCCAAATGACATGGTATTCTTGTGCTAGAATTTTAGCTCGTAAATGTAAAAGTACCGTATATGCTTTTATGAAAAGATTAGGTTTGGAACTCTGGGTGGAATTCCACACACTCATGGAGAGAGATATCTCAAGAGTTCGAATCGCTTGTATTGTTACTCAGGATAGCTGGCATGTGACGCTCCTGACCTTTTCTTAGAATAATCTATTTAGCATAATTTTCTTGCTGTGGTTGTCTCAATTATAAAACCATCTCAGCATATGTAGAGGCTTTCAAGAATTATTTCCGAACACTTCAAAAATATTGGTTATTGTTCATGCAAATATAGTGTATTTTATAGATATTCTAAATGAAGTGCTTTATAGTTGCTCCAGAAGCCATGAAAATATGCAATTTTCTTTTTTGAAGCTAATTCTCTTAATGATGCAATGTTTGCCTTGATTTTTGTCTATATACGACGTTAAAGCAGAGGCTCGACGCACATAAACAACGGAGTGAAGAACTGAAGGAAGTAGTAAGGAAAATGCTTTGCACCGACAATGATCCATTTCTCGAAATGAATTTGATTGATGAGATTCAACGCCTTGGTGTAGCCTAGCACTTTGTAATGGACATAAATAAGGCATTGCCCCGGATGTATGACAACCGCATCAATGGCAATGATGATGGTTTTGACCTCCAAGCCCTCGCTCTCCAATTTCGACTGCTTAGACAACATGGTTATGACGTCTCATCAGTTAAGTGTCATGCCAATGCTCTTGTCATTCTTAAGAAGTGTTATGTGTTTTTTGTGTTAATAAATGTAACTAGAGTTCATTTTACTAATGTCAACCATAAGATCCAGCAATTTTGTCCCATGGGGCCCACCTTGATCAGAACTATCCATGCTTTTACCATTGAAGGAGCACAATAATTATCACTCTTATCTATAGTTGCAATTCTCTAGCATAATAAATTAGGTGAGTATTATCTAATGAATTTGAAGATTTCACATGCTATCCAAACATGCGCCCTAACTTTTGAAGGAAATCCTATTTTAGACAACCACCATGGAAATTATGATTATCTAGTCATATTATGTTATCCACGGAATCCACGCTCGATCCAAATATGCAAACATTCCCTAGTGTGAATGTTGATTATTGAAAATAAAATTTCAAGGGTTCACTTCCACAAATAAATGTTAAGGTGCATTCTTTTAGCAAGATTATTGGAAGTTCCTAGATGACAAACAGTTCCAATTCTGTCGTAAGCTCTGCTTGTGGGCCCCATAGGATACCCATGGTGATGATCTTGAGCTGTGACATGGATAAAATGAATATATGTTAGAAAACACATGTATATAATTCAGTGTGCCCATAGTATTTGCATCCATCAACTATCATTGTCCTTAGGATTAGAGAACCCTTGACCCTAGATAGCTTGGGAATAGGGACAATAAGAAGAAAGAACACTACCGTTGGTCGTAGATGAGTAAGAGCTAGTCGGGGTGCCCGGGCGGCTGCTCCCTCATCTCGTCCAAGAGCTGGCTGTTTTTTGAGTGTTTGTACATGAACATATAAGATAGGTGGAGTCTGGTCTTTTGTGAGGATTCTGCCCGAATTGTCTAAAAATGTGGTCATCCATGGTTCAAAATTCGATGATGAGATAATCTTATCAATGTAATTTATTGCACGCAATGTTTACAATGATGGCCATGATTTGTATGTGGATTGATCACATGTATTCCACATGTATACAATGGCTGGTGGTTTCTGATTAGCTGAAAAAATTATAATTGGGTGCTTAAATTTTCAGGATCGTGGGGATATGGATTAGCTACCAGACTACATGAAAGTGTTTTTTAATTCAGTCTTAGATATGTTCGATGCATTTGAGGAGGAACTAACTGAGGAGGGAAAATCATACCGGATATACTACTTGAAGGAAGCGGTATGTTTCAGTTCCATTAAAATTAGAACCCCATAAGCTTAGGGTAGGTACGTACCACACAATGTGGGTAGAACTTTTATGAGACCAAGCTAGTACTTTTTTTTTTTTTTTTTTTTTGAGACCAAGCTAGTACATAAAAGCTAGTACTAACTTTTATGAGACCAAGCTAGTACATAATGTTTCCTGCCTCATCTTACCCTTGTGGTGTTTATATACCATCTCGTCAAGATGAAAGAATGGCCCAAAAAAATCCCGGTATTCCAAAACTCATCATGTAGGAAATACAATGAGAATTTTTTAAATTTTAAACTTGGTAGCCCACTTGAGTGTCAAATTCTCTATGCGAGGTAGGCAATCATTTTCCTTAAAATTATCATAATTCCGTTGATTAAACCATCTAAAGATTGTGTTTTGAGCCGGCAGTTATATAACCCATCAGCTGGATGGCATTGATCAATGGCCATTTTGCACCACTCAAACAGTGAATATAGTGTACTAGTATCAATGCATTCTATTTTATTTTTATTGGTTAATGGTGGGAGGATGGACACTTTTATTTTGAAGTAGGGCAGGCAAGATGGGCCTAGATCCGGCTACTTGTGGGCCCCAATTTGAAGATGTTGCAGAACTTAGTCCATAACCTGGCCCTACATAAGCTTCTTTTTTCTTTTTTTTTGGAAAAAATGTGGGAGCACACAAGCTCCCCACCTATAACTCTGTTGATCGAAAGGGATTTACATAAACTTTGGGCGAGCATCACAAAAATGAAGATGCCTCACCTATCATATACCCCAGGAGAAAAACTAGTCACGCTTCTTGCACTCCTTCCTACATTCACCCCCTATGAAATGACTACACTACCCTAGGCTCTTTAATATTCTTAAACTCCTTGACATTTGGCCATTCATCTTCCAACTTGTACTCCTTTAGAGCTCCAATACAGAGCCCACCTAATACGATTCATTGAAACAACAAACTATCCACCGGTCAAGATATCCTGGCTGCACTACTTGTGGGGAAGCGAACTTAGTCCATAAAGGAAAAACTAAGCTACAGAGAAGAGAGAGTCCTGGTGGCAACAAGGAGGCCAGGAGGACGCGCACGGAAGATGCCTCACCTATCATTGACCCAATAGTTCTTTGGCCTTGAGGGAAAATCGGCCCCATGCTGATTCTAGCTCCTCGAATGTGAGAGGCTCATGGTCCGCTACGAGAACAAAGTACTTCCTGGTAGTATATATCAGGAGGCCGTTGAACTCACGAGCGAACAAAAACAGAGGACACCTGCCAGGGGAAACCATTATCTTAGCCGCAAGGTTCCCAGACCCAACTTATCCAACCTATAAAGGCCCCTGACGCTTGGAGGAAGCTCGGCAACCAAAAGATAAGTAGCCTGCTGTTGAGACGTTGCACCCCGTGTAGCCAATTCATCCGCCGGGCCGTTACCTTCTCTCAAGGAGTGGAGAATCAGAAAGCAACCCTTTTCTCTCAAGCTCTTGATCCTTGTCCACCAATATCTCCATTTCCAAGCAGGGGAAGATTTTCCGATGAAAGCGTCCACTACACATCTAGAATCCGATTCCAAGATAATTTGTTTGTAGCACCTACTAAGAGAAATGACCATCGCATCGTGAAGGGCACGGAGTTCCGCCCTATTGTTTGTGCCAAAACTATAGCCACAGGAGAAGGCGAAGAGGAAACAGCCGGAGGTATCCCTTCCAATTCCTCCACCCCCAGAGGGACCCGGATTACCAGCTGCAGCACTGTCAATGTTGACCTTAATCCAACCTACATGGAATCTGGACCAGGTGACAACCTGAAAGGCTGCCATGTTCCGAGCATGACCTGGCCGAGAAACATAAAGGTCAGAGCTGGAATGGGGCGTGGACCCGGACCGATCACTGTACAGGCGAGCTATCCACCACTTGATACGGTTCTCGATAGTAGTGGCGATGGGGTGAGTCTCCTCAAAGCGTGCAACATTCCTAGCTTTCCAAAGCTCCCATAGAATTAAGCAGGGAATGAGACAGTGAGCAGAGGAGGGTCCCCTACGATGAGGCTGGGTGTTCCACCATGTCAGTAATCTTGTGAGAACAGAATCGTGCTGGGAGATAGAGATGTGGAACCTGTTGCTGAACCACTTCCACACGCAGTCAGCCAAGTGCCCGTTGATAAATGGGTGAGAGATAGATTTAGATTGGGGGCTTGAAGGAGGCTGAGCATGGTTGCAGCAGGAGCACTTAGAAGCTAAACTGACACCTTTCCGCTGAACTCTGTCATCTGTCGGAACCGCCCCATGAATTACCCTCCACACGAACATAGAGATTTTGGGGGGAAGGAGGGGGTTCCAAATATGCTTTGCCCAATCCATAGCTTGTTGCCTTGACCTGCAAAGGTCCCAAGCAGATTGAACCATGAAGGTACCCGTTCGGTCATGGGGCCAGAATCGTTCGTCAGGGCCTGGAGATGTGCAGAAGCCACCTGCAACAATGTGATGAATGGTATCTGCTGGAAGAAGGTTTGCAACAAAGGTTGGGATTTGAGGACCGTCTCGAGTGAGGACGTCGTTGACCTTGAGAGGAAGGGCGTCCAGTGGAATCGGATGGGGGGAAAAGCATGACAGCAGGCCAAGTCCTGTCCAATTGCAATTCCAAAAACTCATGTCCCCCCAGCCAACAGACCATTGAGAAGCAGATTCAATGAGGTGGAATAGAGAAGCCACCTGCTTCCAAAGCGGAGAGGTGTTAAATCGATGGTGTAGTGCTTCTTCTCCGGTCCTCGGTGGACCGTATTTGGAAATCATAAAGTTTGCCTAGATGCTGGAGCCATTGTGCTTCATCAACGACCACGACATCTTAAGTCTCAAGGCTTTAAGAACCTCCTTAAGCCGGCGGATACCCAGACCACCTTCTTCCTTTGGAAGAGCGATCTTGTTCCATTTGAGCCAATGAAGCTTCGCTTTGCCATCCTGCCAGCCCCAGAAGAAGTTTGCCATTTTCGTTTCGATCTTGTCTAGAATCTGAGAGGGGATAGGAGTAGCTGCCATTAAGTGGATAGGGATGCTTCCCAGGACGTGATTTATCAGCGTGCATCTGCCGGCCTGTGATAGGTAACGCGCTGACCAGCCAAGGATTTTTTACTCAATTTTTGTCATCAAAGGTTGGAAATGTAAACACTTGTTTCTACCGATAATCAGGGGGGCGCCAAGGTACGTGAACGGAGCTGAGGAACCGCGGATGTCGAGCACTCTTTCGATCCTTCGCATTCTGCCAGGAGGGAGAGAGGGAGCGTGGTAGAAATAGCCCTTAGGCTGTGTTTGTTAACACTGAATTTTTGCACTTAACGCGGAATAAGGAAAATTTTCCGTATTTAGTGATGTTTGTTAATGCGTTATTAACGCGGAAGACGGAAAGTGCTAAGTGGTTTTTCACTGAATTCTTTCCGTGATAAGAGTCTGGCTTAATGGTGAACGCGGAATGCGCTCCATGATTTTTCATTAAACAAAATTTTTTGCTTCCTAAAGTACCCTTTTTCAAATAACTCCGACAATTTTTTCTTTTAAATTGTTTGCGAAATACAAAATCAACCTTTAACCTGTGAACCTTTTTTTATGCCCCACCATGATTTATGTGTTTGATCCACACCGTCCATCAACTTTTTCAAATCATTTAAGGTGTGAGCTAATAAAAGAAGCAAGTCCAGTGATTAATTGGACCATAAGGTGGGGATTGAACGTCCACCATTAAAAACTTCTTAGGAGCTGGAGAAGTTACAGATCAAATTAATATTTGTGTTTTCACTTCATCCACATCTACCTGACCTAATGAATAAGTGGATGTTAAAAAAACATCACAGTGGCCCTTAGAAAGGCTTCAACGATGGATGTCATTATCACTGCAGCATCCTTTGGTGTGGTTTATTGGAGCTTCGAACCTGCTTCATCTTAAGATCACGTATTAAAATAAAATGAGAAAAATGATGAACGACTTAGATAAAATACTTACATCATGGTGGGCCCCACTGAGTCCTTCCATGCGGGCGGGGGTAGGACGCAATCCGCGTTTGTAGCAGATTGGCTGAGGGAGGTGGATTAGATACTGCCAGGTTGAGTAGAGCGTCAGGTTCTAAAGTGACATCACTAAGTTATATGGGCCCCACTGTGATGTATGTGTTTTATCCACACCGTCAATCCCTTTTGAGATATCATTTTAGGGTATCATCCAAGGAATGAGGCAGATAGAAAGCTGTAGTGGACCTCATCACCACGAAAAACTTGTGGGGAGAGTGATTCCCACTGTTGAAACTATCTTAAGGCCCACCATAATGTTTATTTGAAATCCAACCTGTTCAAAAGTTAAAAAAAAGACATGAAAGAAGGAAAACACAAATATCAGGTTGATCTAAAACTTTTGTGGCTTTTAGAAGTTTTTAATGGTGGGCGTCACTGCCCCCACTGTTTTCTATGCTGGGGTCCACTGGAGCTTTGGATTTAACTCATACTTTAGATCTTGCCCTAAAATAATCTCTCCAAATGGATGGACGGCGTGGATGCAAAACATATATCATGGTGGGCCCAAGAAGCTTGGTGACGTTACCTCAGTAGCTGGTCTCGCTACAAAACCGGTCAGTAGCTAATCCGTGCCCGGGCTGGACGGAATTGGGAAGCGGATTGGGACGCAGATTTCCTACGAAAGCCTTTCGCGGGAAGTTCCTGCGCAAGGATGATGGGTGGGGTCCACCACCATGTTTGTAGGAAATATACTCCGTTCATCTGTTTGGAGAGCTCATTTTAGGATAAGCCACCAAAAATGAGGTGGATCCAAAACTCTATTGGGCCACACCAGAGGAAACAGTGAGGATTTACTGAGAACCATTGAAACATTTTTATGACCATATAAGCTTTTTTTTCAGGTTAAGTTTTTGTATTTTCATTTCATCTATGTGGTAATGACCTTATAAACGGTTTGGACGGTATATAAACATCAAGGTGGATCTCAGGAAAGTTTCAACGGTTCCAATTTACCATCTGGTGTGGCCCAATTGAGTTTTGGATCCTCCTCATTTTTGGTGGCTTGTCCTAAAATGAGCTCTCCAAACGGATGAACGGAGTATATTTCCTACAAACATGGTGGTGGGCCCCACCCATCATCCTTGCGCAGGAACTTCCTGCCAAAGGCTTTCACAGGAAATCCGCGTCCAGCGGATTGGCTGGTATGTGAAGGATTGGCTACTCCCCCTACCACCAGCCAGGTGTTCGGTACTCTGTGGGCCCCACCATAATGTATGTGTTTCATCCATGCCGTCCATCTATTTTTATAGATCATTTTATGGTATGAGAACAAAAATGACGTGTATCCCAATCTCAAGTGGACCACGTTACAGGAAACAGTGTTGAATGAACGTTGACCATTAAAAACTTTTTAGGAGCCATAAAAGTTTTGGATCAAGCTGATGTTTGTTTTTTCCCTTCATCTGGGTGTGTATGACCTAATCAACATATTGGATGTCAAATAAACAGTACAGTGGGCCTTAGGAGGATTTTAATGGTGGATATCCAATAATTATTGTTTTCCTGTGGTGTGGTCCACCTAAGATTTATATCCCTCTCATTTTTGGGATAAAGCCCTAAAATGATCTTTTAAAATGGATGAAAGGAATGGATGAAACACATACATCATGGTAGGGCCCGCAGAGCACCGAACACCAGCCACGGGCTGGTGTCAGGGGGAGTAGCCGATCCGTCTCCTACGTTATCATGTTTCGTGAGTCCCATCATAACATATTTGTTATTTCCAAACCGTCCATCCATTTTGCAAGCTGGAAGTAAGGCTTGAGTTGAAAAATAAGACAGATCTATGGATAAACTTGGACCACACTGCAAAAAGCGGTGGGAGATTGAATGTCTACCATTGAAGCCCTTTTAGGGTTGCAGAAGTTTCGGATTAATATGAAAAAAAAAATTTCCTCTTCATCCAGATATTTTTGACTTTATGAATAGATTAAATGAAAAGTAAACGTTATAGTGAGCCCTGCGAATTTTTTAACAGTAAAAATCATTATGCCGCTGCTATTTTTGGTGTGGCCCATTTGAGTTTTGGATATGATTCATTTTTTGGATAATGCTCTAAAATGATCTCAAAAATTTGATGAACGGTGTGGATATAATAAATACATTATTGTAGGGCCCATGTAACTTTGATCTCCTTTGAACCATTCGTACGTACCTCGAGGAGTGTCCGCGCTGGTCTTCGCACGACATGTATCTACACCAGCTATATAACTCGTCTTCGTAGGAAGTTCCTGAGCTGGAAACCTATATGAGCACACCTTGACTTTTGTGAATAATGATATTTTAATTTTTTATCAAGTACTTCATATTTTATTTGAATTAAATAGAATAGTTTTATTTTTTTTTAATAAAAAATAACTTCTTTATAATGTAAAATATTTCCAAACAAGAGATAGGGGCAAATGTGTCAAATTAACATATTTCAGACATTTCAGATGTTTGTTAACAAACATATTGTTTCAAATTCAGTACTAAATTTTCAGACTTGACCATAATTACCAAATAAGTTTTTTGACTTCATATTTCAGATTCAGGCTTCAGATTTCAGATTCAGGATTCAGACTTCAGATTTAGGCTTTAGACTTCAGATTTAACAAACGGGGCCTTAGATTAATCTTTTGCCCTGAACACAATTGGTAGGCTGTAAGGAAAGCGTGAGTAGCAGAAATCGATGATCTACTACCATTTAGGAAAAGCATTGTATCATCGGCATAGAGGAGATGAGTAACTTGGTTGTAGCCTTGCTTTAATTTGAAAGGGGAACAGTCACCATTTGAAACTAAGTGGGAGAAACCTCTGCCAAGAACTTCTGCCGCCAAAATGAAGAGAGCGGGGGATAGGGGGTCCCCTTGGTGCAACCCTCTGGAGGTTTTGAAGAAGCCAGCGCCTTCTCCATTGATTAAAACTGTCATCCAGACATTATTCCAGCACTTTTCCACCATCCTTATCCAAGGAGTCGCGAAACCGAAACGTTCGAGAACCCGTTTTAGGAAATCCCATTCGATTATATCGTACGCCTTTTCCATATCAAGCTTCAGAAGGATGTTGCCACCTCAAACTTTACGACTGATATCCCGGTAAATTTTCTGGCCCAGGGCAATGCTTTCAGCGATAGATCTGCCTTTAACAAAAGCCCCTTGTTCCGGCGAGATTAACTTTGGAAGAAGAGAGGAAAGTCTTGCAGCAATAACCTTAGCAAAGATTTTATAGACACAGTTGCATAGGCTAATTGGTCTGAAACTAGAAAATCTCTTTGGGGCAGCTACCTTTGGTATCAAACGAAGGAGAGTAGTGGAGAACGCTCGCGGGAAAATGCCCCCTTGGAAAAAATTTGTGACCACCAAGAGAATGTCCATACCGACCGTAGCCCAGCTGCCCGCGAAAAAGGCAGCAAAGAGGCCGTCCGGCCCAGGGGCACCATCAGGTGGGATGGCCATAACAGCAGTTTTAACCTCATCCATGGTGGGGGGCGCATAAGGAAGTCGTTATCAACCGCAGTCATTAAGGGAGGGATGTTTGCCAGAAGGTGATCATTTATAGAGTGATATCCAGACTGAAATAGCTGAGAAAAATGGTCAACAACAGCGGTCTTAATCTGAGCAAGGTCTGTCATGATTGATTGAGCATCGAGGTGGATTTCAGAGATAACTGTCCTGCGGGACCTCTCCGTGGCTTGAAGGTGGAAATATTTTGTGTTGCGATCACCTTCCTTCAACTAATTGTTGCGGGATTTCTGCTTCCAAAAAACCTCTTCTAAAAGTTCCATCTGTGCCAGATGAAGCCTTGCTTCCGTAAGAGAGGATTGAGTAATATTGGTGGGAGCTAGCTGCGCCTAATTCTCCAAGAGGGCTAACTGATCTACGGCCTCTTTCAGGTTGTGAAAAACATTCCCAATGACTTGTTTATTCCATACTTTTAATCTGCACTTCAGCTTCCTAATCTTTAGCAATAGGTTTATCATCGGCTGATCGGATAAGTCTTCCCGCCAAGCATCCTGTACCACCTGGTTGTAGCCTTGATGAAGAATCCACATTCTCTGGAATCGAAAGGGCCTGGCAACAGAAGAGGAGCCATGAGGAGAGGCCAGTAAGAGAGGTGAGTGATCAGAATTCACCCGAGGCAGATGTTCAATCTTGAACTGAGGAAAGTGGGTAATCCAGTCTCCGTTGCAGAAAACTCTGTCCAATCTGGCCCAAACACGGGCGGTACCCGCCTGATTGTTGCACCAAGTAAATCTGTTTCCCGAAAACCCACAATCTAGGAGAGCTGCATTGTCCATAGCGGAAGCAAATTCAGATGCACTGTCGTGGTCGAAATTTCGACTTCCTCGTCTGTCTGATACCGATAAAACCACATTGAAGTCACCGCCAATGGCCCACGGGCCAGCGATGCGAGAGGCCAAAGACGATATATCGGCCCAAAGAATTCTCCTCTGGACCTTAGAACACTTAGCATAGACTATTGACATAGTAAAATTCGATGTGGAGTTGATGGGATTGACAGCAAAATATATTTGAGAGGAAGATTGAATAACACAAACTGATAAAAAGGAAGAAAAGAAAATCCAAAATTTACCCCCATCTGTCGCATTAGAGAAGGACGAGTGGAAACCCAACTTCAGCCCAATGGCGATTCTCTTCTCGTCCCTCGCCATTGGCTCTAAGATCGCCATCCACCAAGGATTATGAATGCGAGATAACCTGCGGGTTGATCTTAGCGTCGAAGAGTTGGTCACACCCCTGGCATTCCAAATTATCGCTTTATCCATCTACTATGTTGCTGGATTGGAACGCCCTTCTCTTAAGGCTCCGGATTCTTTGATTCCATTCCACAGCCACCTTAAAGGATCGCCCCTTTGCTGTCTTCCTTCCATCCGATGTTGGTATTTCTGTACAAGGAACACTCCTAGAAGTTGACAAGATTCTGGTGTCCGGTACCATGTCTATACCATTTGGTAGCTGATCGGGCTGAGGGACATTTTCGTCTTCTGAGGTCATATCATCACTGTCAGCTTGGACCATTTTATCAGCGTTGGCTCCTTCGACAGCGCAATCCCCTAGTTCCAGGGGGATGTCCACCGAGAGATATTGAGGATCAAGGATAGGTTGAAACAATAGGGATTTTATTTTGCTGTGGGCGAAAGTGGACTCGTGGTGGTGATTATGAGCCAATTCCTTAAGAGGAAAATGTCGCCTGCCATATTGGATGGGTGAGTTACCGACTGATCTCGAGAGAAAAGGAGGGGGTCTGTCGGAAATAGTATCAGTTGGAGGCTGGATTGGTAGGGTCTGGCAGACATGAGAATGAGTAGGATCTTGGACTACAAATGGTTCCTCCTGCGAATGCTGACTGAAACCTTGGATCTTCTCTACCGACATAGAGGAGAAAAAAGGCCCAGAGATGACAGGAGGATCCGGCCTTGGGGAAAGGATAACTGGGAGGATGTCAAGATGAAAGGTTGGTAGGGGTGGGATTGGGGGAGCCAAAGTTAAAGAATAGGTGATTGGAGGTTCGGGCTGAAGGCTTGGGGGTGGGATGGAGTGGAGGGTCTCGGGAGGGAGGGCCAGAAGGTTTTGTTTAATCAGAGATGGTTGGGGAGGGGGGTTATGGGAGGGGACCTGCTCTGAAGAACAAGACAACGCTAGGGGGAGTGAGGCTGGGGGAAAGGAGGGTGATAGGATAGGGGGTTGAGGTGTGAGGTGAAGGGGAGAAGTGAGGTTTTGTTCTTCAGCGACAGGGTGAGAGATCCCCGAGACATTTTCACAAACAGCATTAGGGCTAGGGGCACTGGGAGGACCAATCTTCTGGATCTTGTTCAGGTGAGCATTATCACAAACAGATGGTGGGCGAGGTTCGCTTGGGGCTCCTTTTGACAAGGGAGTGCTCGGTGGGGCATTATTACAAACAGGAGCCAGGCGTGGGTCCCTGAGAACACCATTCGCCTGGAAAGTGGCCTCCACCCACTCTCGGGTAGAACCAAAATGACGGTTCTGCATCCCAACGACGAGCGGCGATGTAACCATAATACTACACTCTTCCAGGATCCCCAGGATGGGGAAGGACTTGCCATTGACAGAGAGATTCCTGAGAGAGGAAACGTTTGATCTGGTCTGGAGCTTTACCCGGACCCGAGCAAAACCCTGGAAAGACCCAGACACTGCAGCATTATCAATCTCTTGTACTTCACCATAAGTCGAGGCCAGGCGTTTTATAGCGTCAGGATACCATGCGTGAGCTGGGATGCCCAACAGACGAATCCAAATACCTTGAGACAGAGCCGACTCCTTCGGGCTCCATATCCTCACATTTGATAGTTTCATCCTTTGGTGAAGGTCAACATCTTGTAGGAAAACCGTCATCGCCTCTCGCGATTTGAATTTTATGAGGAATCGGTCAGCTGCGATTCTGGTGAATGAAGCCTGAGAAGCAGAGAGCCTTGAAGCACGGAAAGATTCGGTGAGGTGAAGGATGGAGGTGGAAAGATTTTCGACTTCCGCCACCAGAGCGGAGGAGAGGGAGGCACGAAGCGTTGCTATGACAGAGGGGTTTGTGCAAACAGATCGAATGGCAGTCAGCGAAGGGATCTTGGGAGTAGAGGGTGGGCGGCGAGTGGGTGGGTGGAGGTGGGGATTTGCCATATCTCGGTAGGTTGTAGCTTTTGCCATATCTCGGTAGGTTGTAGCTTTGGAAGCTGGGGCCGGAGCTTTAGGCGTTGGGGCCAGAGCAGAGGAAAACAATGTGGAAGCCGTAGGAAAGACCCCTTTTCGTTGCGACTTGGCAACAGCTATCGAGGCAACCCGGCCATCGATCCTTCTTCCATTTAGGCAGGAAATCGCGTTGAGGGCATCTTGCTCGTAGCAGAAACGGATGAAACCAAACCCCCGGGATCTGTTGGTATTCTAATCCCAAGGGATGAAAGTGTCGGAGATCTTGCCGTATCTCCCAAAAATCCGGTGAAGGTCCTCAGCTGTGGTGTCAAAAGTAAGATTACCAGCGAAAACGGAGAGATTTTGGTGGTGAGAGCGAGGTCTGACGGTCATCCATGGTCGTTCGTGCTCCTCCATTTTCCTCTTGGCTGTCTTTGGCCCTACATAAGTTGGCAGCCCTATTTGCATGAGTTGATCATAAACTCAAGTTAAACCATCCAACTCGGGTCCTTACTCTTGCTCGGGTGGTAGACTCTCAGGAGTTTCAACTCCATAGGTGGTGAAATTCCACCAGCGTGATCCAACTCTTGTGCCCAAATTTAAATGGGCCAAAAAATACAATCAACCGTCCATTTTAACATTTACTAAAATTATTCAAAAACAAGTATGTCGAGGAAAAATTATTCTCTTTATCTTAAATCAATGACCAGTTTTGGTGTGGGGTGTGTGTACGTGTGTTAGGAAAAAAAAAAAAATAAATAAATAAAATTGTTATATATATATATAATAATAAAATATTCTTATAAATATAAAATACAATAGATGTTAAACCATCCAACTCTTGTGCCCAAATTTAAATGGGCCAAAAAAATACAATCAACCGTTTATCCTAAGTGGCCAATTGATGGAGATGATCTAATTAATGGACAATTAAGATGAAAACAGTGAACAGATCGACTGCAGGAAAATAAATAAATAAATAAATAAATAAAATTGTTCACTGACGATAAGTAAGGATTATATAATCAATCAAAACTATTCTTATAACCTATACAAAGTGGGGCCTACAATTTAGATGATTAAATTTGAGTTACATGCATACCTTACCCTTCCAGAACCCTAGGACCAGGTCCATGTGTTTGGTTATGAATTTTTAACCCAGGTATTAAATAAGTCTCTTATTGAAATGATTTTATGAAAAATTCTATTCGTTAAATGATTTGATCATGAAATTTTAAAATTCTAGATCCCAACTTCAGCATATATTATTATTATTATTATTATTTATCAATTTTTTTGAGAGACTATTTCCTCAATTATGTAACATTTACTAAAAATTATTCAAATTAAGTATGTCATGAAAGGCCAATCTTCAATCAATGACCACTCATCACATGGGCCCTGGAGATTGCTTGTCTTTTTAAGAATATAGATGATCCAAATTGATTATAAAAGAGTCACTAGCCATGCAACTTTTTATAGAAAGTTGTTTTTATAAATTATAATAATAATAATTTATTTTTATTTTATGGGCCAAAAAAAAAATCAACCGTTTATCCTACATTTTATTATATATATATATATATATATATATATATATATATATATATATATATATCAATCAAAATATATATATGAGAACATGTATATTTTTTGATAGGTGAAAACATAACAAAGGAGGCTCATTGTAAGCTACCCAAATCCGATACGTTGCCCATATATTATCATTATAAAAAACATTCTTATATATATATATATATATATATGAGAACATGTATATTTTTTTGATAGGATTATTATGAGAAGCTACCCAAATCCGACATACGTTGTCTATATATTAGACTCACCGACGATCTGGAAACTTCAGCAGTGTGTATCTCACGGTCTACTTTAGGTAAAAATGGATTTATAAATGAGCTGGGCCGAAAGTTTCCTAGGCTGGATTCATTAGCTACATGTCTAAGAACTGGCCCAGTGCTACTCCAGAACTCCATAACTGACTGGGTAGGACCAGGACTGACTTCTTGGGCTCAACTTAATTAGATACTGGAGCAAAAGATCTCTCTCTCTCTCTCTCTCTCTCTCTCTCTCTCTCTCTCTCTCTCTCTCTCTCTCTCTCTCTCTCTCTCTCTCTGTTTTATAAGAAGACTCTGTTTGGTTTTCAATTTTTAACTAGTTTTATATTTACCAGGAATGGAAAACAGTGAAATTAAAACAAGGGATTTAAAAAGAAAAATCCTTCAAAATACTGATTTTACCAAAAAAATAAAAAATAAAATAACCCTTCCGTCAACCGAATTTTAGAGGTAGTGATTCTTGGGGAATGAGTTTGCTAAATTACTCATATATATTTTTTTCTTTAAAAAGTGATAAAGTTGACAATTACAGACCTGTAAGGAAAGTGTATGACATTTAACCTGTTCAACATATGCACCCCACCATAACGATTACTATAACAAAAAAATCAGGTCCATCAAATCATCAGTTGGGTTATGCGTGAACTTAGATGTTTATGGGCGTGCAGTGTATATTATTTCCTATGGTGTGACCCACCTTTGGGTTGGATCGGCCACAATTCGTTTGATCTTCGTGATAAGATTAACCTGTTGGAAGAGTTGGATGTCATCAACGTGAGCCCACAATTCTCTTTTTTTTTTTTTTTTT
Organism: Magnolia changhungtana; assembly: GCA_030180095.1. NCBI lineage: Eukaryota > Viridiplantae > Streptophyta > Magnoliopsida > Magnoliales > Magnoliaceae > Magnolia > Magnolia changhungtana. The sequence continues at coordinate 2,151,516 of JASAUF010000283.1, forward strand.
TTTTTTTTTTTTCACTTTTTTAAAGAGAAAAGTAGACAATTTTATAATTTCATCCCTTGCAAGGCTCTCCACACTAATGGTTGAGATCTTTTTCATCATGGGAATTGTTTGTTTGGTCATCATGTTTCCAGAATTGGCCTCACATCAATGGTATAGATCATTGATCCATGGCCACACACTAGCCTAGATGTCTAATGTAGGGGAGGAAGTGAGGTTGAGCACAGTCTTCCTCAAGAGGATAACTATTCCAATCCACGGAACTTCTCTGGAGTACTCCTCACAAAACCTTCTTGAATCCACGAGAAAAGAAAGCAGAAAATAAGAATAAATTCTAATAAATTCGAAACTGATTAATGAATGAATAAAAACGAGTTCACAACCCTTTAAATAGGGGTACTAAGCAATGAGAAAGAAATCAAAATCAAACTACAACTAAAACTCCTAGAAATCGCGACTTACTATAAATAGTAAACTTACTATTTATAGACGGTCATGATGTCTACTAGTGCGCAAGGTTTTTGGCCAAAAATAGCAAGTGTCTTATTTGGCTTCACCAAACCGTTCTCCTAATTATTCTAAGCTCTTTTCATGTTGGGCGTAGCTCCTTAAAGCCCGACGGATGAAGAGTTATCAAACTAAAACTTACTATTTATAGTAAAAATGAAATTAAAACAAGAAAACGACTGTCAATCCAGGGGTTTTTCACAATTCCGGGCATTGCAACCTGGCACAGCCAGGTTGGTTGGCTAAAGTAGCTCGTTCTATCCCAAAATCATATAATTTACATCAGCTAACTCATTTCGGATTGTCAGATACGCCAGATTTAAGATCCGATGGTTTGGATCACTTCTGTCACCGATCAGGCCTTTTCTCATCCATCTTGGCCATGAAACTGTCCGCGACCCACCCTACATCAGTCCACTCGGTCAGGTCCGCGATGTTGAAAGTCCGTGAGATCGCCATGTCATCTGCAAGATCAACAACGTAAGTATTATCATTGATCTTTCGGATGATTGGTACCGATCCAATCTTTTTATTCATCAACTTGTTGTACGTTCCTGTCAAAAATCGTTCTTTACACAGATGGACCATTACTTGATCGCCCACCTCGAACACTTTTTGTCGCCGATGCTTGTCTGCTTGCTCCTTTTACTTTTCGTTCGAGGCATGTAGCTTAGTTTGTACCTCCACATGAATGCCCATGATCTTGTCAGTCATACGTGCTGCTGCAATGCTCATGACTGGGAGCTTAGGCAGAGGGACCAAGTCTAATGTGTGGCGAGGTACTTGTCCATAAATAACTTGGAGTGAGAATTTTCCTGTCAAGCGGTTCACCATGTTGTTGAATGTAAACTCCGCTTGAGACAAAGTCAAATCTGTTTCAATTTTTCTCCTAAAATACATCGAAGGAGGTTTTCCAACGTGCGATTCACCACCTCAGTTTGACCGTCAGTTTGTGGGTGGTAGGTGCTGCTGAACTGAAGTCGTGTATCGAATCGAGTCCACAAAGTCCGCCAAAAGTGGCTTATGAACTTCGTGTCACGATCAGAAGTAATAGTCTTGGGAACCCTGTGTAGCCGCACAATTTCTCTGAAGAATAGATTCACCACGTGTGTTACATCGAGAGTCTTCTTGCATGGAATAAAGTACGTCATCTTAGAGAAACGATCTACTACCACGAACGCCGAATCTATGCCGCGTTGTGTTTGTGAGAGACCAAGCACAAAATTCATAGATAAATCCTTCCAATGACCGTCAGGCACGGGTAACGGGGTGTAGAGGCTTGTATTATGAGATTACCCATTGGCGGTCTGACAAATATAATAACGGTGGACTACCTTTCCTACATCACATACCAATTGCGGCCAGTAATACCGTTCTTCCACAAGAGCACGCGTCTTGTCTCGCCCAAGGTGTCCACTGAGGCCACCTCCATATAGCTCTTGGATTATCTGTTCCCTTAGCGAACTGTTAGGGATGCACAGTCGATTTCCCTTGAAAAAGAACCTATCTTGCATATGTAAGTCACCGGAGTGACCTTCTTGGCATCTAACCCATGCATCCTTGAAGTCATCGTCATCGGCATATGTCTTTAAGGCGCTCGAACCCGACAACCTCATTGCTCATAGTGACTAACAAAGTTGCACGGGGACTCAGTGCATCAGCTACTTTATTCTGTTGCCCTGACTTGTGTTTTAGTATGAATGTGAATTCCTGCAAAAACAAGATCCATCTAGCATGCACACGATTAATGTTAGCTTGACCAATAATGAATTTAAGAGTTTGATGGTCCGTGTAAAGTATGAATTCCCTTTGAATCAAATAATGTCGCCAGTGTCACAGTGCCTGAACCACCGCGTATAACTCGATCTCATATGTAGACCACTTCTTGCATGCATCACTAAGTTTCTCACTATAGAAGGCCACTGGCCTACCTTCTTGAGACAAAACTCCCCCAATTCCAACATATGAGGCATCACAATTGACTTCAAATAGTTTGTTGAAGTTGGGAAGTACAAGAACCGGAGTCGTGAATAATCTGCACTTGATTTCGACAAAGCACCTGTCGGCTTCGTCGGTTCACTGAAACTATCATTTCTTCATACAATCTATGATTGGCGATACAATGGTACTAAAATTTTTCACGAACCGATGATAGAATATCGTCAGTCCATGAAAACTTCGCACTTCGTGAATATTTGTGGAAACCGGCCATTTTCTGATTGCCTTCACATTTTCCTCATCCATCCGAATGCCCGTAGATGTTACGACAAAACCCAGAAATAATAGGCTATCAATCATGAAGCTGTACTTTTTTTAATTGAGATAAAATTTATTTTTAGTGAGCACTTAAATGACCTTCTTGAGGTGTTCCATATGGGTGGTTTCGTCTCGACTATATATCAAAATATCATCGAAATAAACCACAACAAACTGCCCAATGAAAGGTCTTAGAACTTGGTTCATCAATCTCATAAATGTGCTAGGTGCTTTCGAAAGACCAAAGGGCATGACCATCCATTCGTATAATCCTTCCTTTGTCTTAAAGACCGTTTTCTACTCATCACCCAACCGTATTTGAATCTGATGATAGCCGCTCCTTAGTTCCAATTTAGAGAATAGTTTTGCACCCTCTAACATGTCCAGCATATTATCCAACCGTGGTATAGGAAACGTGTATTTTATGATGATTTTGTTGATGGCTCGGCTGTTGACACACATGCGCTAACTCCCATCTTTCTTTGGAGTTAATAGAACTTGTACAACACATGGACTCATGCTTTCTCGAATAAGATCCTTACGGATCAACTCATCTACTTGTCCCCACAGAATCTCGCACTCATTCGATAATGAGGACGATTCGGTAAACTGGACCCAGGGACAAAGTCGATATGGTGTTGGATATCCCTCATGGGGGGTAACCCATCGAGAAGGTCATCAGGCCAGATTTCTTTAAATTCATGTAGCAGAGGTCTTAGTCTTTCAGGGATGATGGTAGGCTTGAGTTCTTCCCCTTTTACAATTAACACATAACTCTGTCATGTTTCTTTGGAATCTTCCACGAAGTCCCGTATGGTTAAGAGAAAACGACACTCCACTCTAGAAGTTTCAAGTGGTCCCTCTGGATCCATAGGGGCCAATATGGTCTTCCGGCTGTCCTCGACGAAGATATATATGTTATCTCGCCCTATATGAGTGGTGCCACGGTCAGATTGCCAGGGAGCCGACCAAGTAGTATGAGACATTCTTCCATATCAACCATATCGCATACTACTTCATCCTTATAATGTTTGCCAATTGAAAATGATATGGTGCAGTGTTCAGTTACCTTTGTTTCGCTGACCTTCTTGATCCAACCGATTGTATATAGAGAGGGATGACGCTCCGTTTTCAATTATAATTTTTCCATCATGACCTTGGAGACGATATTCTCGCTGCTCCCACTGTCAATGATCATGTCACAAACCTTTCGATTCACCGTACATCTAGTGCGAAAGATGTTATGCCGCTATGAATGCAATTCTTTTCTTGGCGCATATAATAGTAGCCTCACGACTAGTGACTCGCCGTGATATTGCTGAACCTAACCTGAATCATTTTCCTCGTCCTCGGTGGTATGCTCCTGTTCTTCAATATCTGAATCTTCATAAGCATTATCAGCACTACCATCATTGATGGCGAGATTTGCCACTTTTTACTAGGGACAAGTATTTGATAGGTGGCCCGGTTGGCCACAACGATAGCAATTGTCGGGCCTTGGCCTAGCATAGGGGTTCGAAATTCTACTTGGACCAGCAGCAGTCGATACGTCCCTTTGGGGTCTACCTTATCTGCTTCCCTGATCTCGGTTCTCAGACGTATGAGGTTGAGTGCATGCTTGTACGGGCTCCTTCCCCTTGGGCTGTGCAGTTCCCTAGGGCGGACCTGCCATAGGGATCCTTGCAGTAGGATAGGTTCGTGTGTTAGGACGTTCAAGTTGCGCTTCTATCTGAGTAGCCAACTTGATCGCATCATTTATCGTCCAGACGGACTGCATTTGGACCTGATCCTGGATAGTCATACGCAATCCACCGTTAAATCGAGCGACTTGCTGCGATTCAGTCTCGACCAAATCGTTACGCACTTCCAAGCGGTAAAATTCTTCTGCATATTCTCTCACCGACCGACTACCCTGTCGACAATTTTGGTATTATTGGAATAATACCTGATCGTAATCGCTAGGGAGGAATCGGGCACGTAGTAGCTGCTTCATCCGCTGTCAGGTGCGGATTGGTACTTTCATCTGCCTGGTTCGCTCGAGTTGCAGTTATTCCCATCAAGCTGAAGCTCCTTCTTTCAACTTGTAGGCTACAAGCTTTACCTTCTTTGCTTCAGGGATGTCCGTATAGTCGAAAAATCACTCAACTTTAGAAAGCCAATCGAAGAAATCCTCAATGTGTAGTTGGCCATTGAAGCAAGGAATATCAACCCGCATCTTGAATTCTCGATCCGTTCAATCTACTCGATTGCTGCCATGTCTGGGGTGTTGAAAGATTATATCATCGATTTCCTCCTCACTGGAGCCCCCTTCCTTAGGAATGACCCTTTGATGTAATGCAGGTACTATCCTGCGATCAGGACGATTACGAGTTTCAGCAATTGCCGGTGGAGGATTACTACCAGGAACACGGAGTTACCTTAGGTTTCCCGCCAAGAGATCAGCTATGCGGTCGATGGAAGCCTACAGCCTTTGCATGGCTTGCTGATTCTCTTGTTGCGCTACTTCAAAAGCTGTTGCCATTAAAGGTAAATTCCCTGTAACACCGCCCATGGGATTGTTGCCCGACCTATCGTTAAAAGCCATCGATCCGAGGAGAAACCTCGCTTTGATACCAAACTGACGCAGGTGAGGACGTGAGGTCGAGCACCGTCTTCCTCAAGAGGAACTTCTCTGGACTCTATTCCGAATCCACGGAACTTCTCTGGACTCCTCACAAAAACTTCTCAAATCCACGAGGAAATAAAGCAAAAAATAAGAATAAATTCGAAACTGATTAATGAATGAATAAAAACGAGTTCACAACCCTTTAAATAGGGGTACCAAGCAATGGGAAAGAAATCAGAATCAAACTACAACTAAAACTCCTAGAAATTGCGACTTACTATTTATAGAAGGTCGTGATGTCTACTAGTGAGCAAGTTTTTTGGCCAAAAATAGCAAGTGTCCTATTTGGCTTCACTAAAATGTTCTCCTAATTATTCTAAGCTCTTTTCACGTTGGGTGCAGCTCCTAAAGCCCGACGGATGAAGAGTTATCAAACTAAAACTTACTATTTATAGTAAAAACGAAATTAAAACAGGGAAATGACTATCGATCCAGCGGTTTTTCGCAATTTCGGGCATTGCAACCTGGCATAGCCAGGTTGGTTGGCTAAAGTAGCTCGTTCTACCCCAAAATCATATATTTTACATCAGCTAACTCATTCCGGATTGTGAGATACGCCCGACTTAAGGTCCGATGGTCTGGATCACTTCTGTCGCCGACCGGGCCTTTTCTAATCCATCTTGGCCATGAAACTGTCCGCGACCCGCTCTACATCAATGTCCCATTTGGACACTGATTAATCAAGGTCTCATTATTTCTCTCACAGTATTTCTCTTTCAATTTCGAGTCCCGGTTTTAAAACAGTGGTTATTTATCAATTAGGAAGATCAATTTAGTAAGAAAGAGATCGTCCATGGAATCTTTATATCAACCACTAATCTTTTTTTTAAAAATAATAATAATAATAATAATAATTTCTAATCTTGAATAAGATTTTGGTCATCATTTGGGCCCATGTAATTTTTGAACCACTTACTATCCAAAGTACTTCAGATTAGATGGACGGTCCTGATTCATATATCACACAACCATGCATGCTGGGAAGAGATGGCCAGACCCATTATGGGTTCAACCGTCTCTAGTACTGTATCATCTCTGTAACCACATTTAATCGTAATCCCCCCCCCCCAAAAAAAAAAAAAAATAATAATAATAATAATAATAATAATTACTTTCACCTTAATTGTATTGTTTGCTCATTCAGAACGAACGAGAGAGAGGTGATGCGCCAAAATCAATCCAATGTCACGTGCCACAAGACAGGTGTTTCTGAAGATATTGCGCAAGAGTTCACAGTAAGTCTAGTCAATGATACGTCGAAGAAGATTAATGAAGATCTTGTGGTCAACTCTCCATTCCCCAAGTATCTTGTGGGTCCCTCCATAAATCTTGCAAGGATGGCCCATTGCATGTACTGTTATTGAGACTGTTGGTCTGGTGAGCCATGACATGAATGGGCAGTAGTATAATAATAATAATAATAATAATAATAATAATAAGAGTAATAATAATAAAAGCGAGGTGCGCAAGTTGTCATGGACATCTGATTAGTGAGGCTGCAAAAGGAACAGCTAGATCAGTAGTCCACATTCAACATTAGAAAGTCGCATCAACAGTAAGGTTTAACTATTAAGCCATGATCATTTAGAGGTTTAATGAGTTGTTTTAGGTCAAGAGTTAAAGTCACCTAGCCACCTCATTTACCTGTTCTTTGTCCCTTGGTGCTCATGTCATATTGTGTCTTCAGTCTTCAACTTCTAATGGCTCAACTAACTACATGACATATGCACTTATGTGTTTAACAAACAAGATGCACAAATCAGTATACTAACAATCTCCCACTGAAATAGAGAACTAGCGATGTCCTTTTTGGGGGGTGAATAGGATAATGTCAAATAATCAAAATAAATGGAAAATATGTAAATATTACAAAAATCTCAATCGCTTGAGTATTGAAACCTTGATTCTAAATAATTCGTAGGACAACCTCGACCTAAAATATTAGGCAGGACAACTTTATTTCATGAATGTTTTTAAAATCAATCTTTCAAACTAGCAAGAGAATATAAAAGTATTACAACATTCACCTTTAAGAATGAAATAATAAATAACATCTAATCACCAAAAAGAATAAGGGATGATCAGTAAGGTTTATCTATTACATCATGATCATTTAGAAGTTCAATGGGTTGTTTTAGGTCAAGTGTTAGGGTCACCTAGCCACCTCACCTAGTTTGAAAGATTGATTTTAATGGTAGGTGTTCAATCCTACTGTTTTTTTTTTTTTGGTGGGTCCACTTGAAGTTTGTATCTGCCTTATTCTTTTGCTCATGCCCTAAAATGATCTCTCTAAATGGATGAATCGTGTGGATGCAACACATAAGTTGTTGATGTCACTTTAGTCTTGCATGGTGGAAATTTTCTAGTGGATTAGGAGAGACCCCCGCCTCATCAAGATAGTGCAACTCTTACCATGGGGCTTTTACCTCGATGTATTTGTTATGTATCTACACCGTTCATCTATTTTTTCAAATCATTTTTGGTCAATATCCCAAAAAGTAACTAGATCCAATTTTCAAGTGGACAATACCATAAGAAATAGTGTTGATTGACCATTAATGGACTACAAAAGTTTGGGATCAACAGATGGGATGGTAAATAAACACTAAGAGAACATTAAGGTGCGCCCTAAAAAGATTTTTATAGTAGGAAAGTCAATCACTACTGTTTTTGATAGTATGGTCCACCTAATAATTGGATATGCTTCGTTTTTATTATAATACCTTAAAATAATATGAAAAAAAATAAAAATGGATGGACGGCATAGATACAAAATACATACACATCAAGGTGGGCCCCATAGTAACCCTACGGTAAAGGTCACACCGTCTTGAGATGTGCTCTCTCCGATTAATTGGTGATTTTGATGATTTTGAGCTTTCTTTTATTGAAAATTAAGGCACAGCAGAGATGATAGGCCTTGATCCAACTTTGTCAGTAGGGTGACCCAGCTAGACAGGTTGGATGGCACATACATGTTGCCATGCATTTTCAGTCATGTTATTATTATAACAGGGATGTTTTAAATAATAGCATTTCTCATGCATATCCGAAATATATATTGAAACAAAGCATGTATTTTTTTTAAAGCTTTTTTTATTTATTTAGATTTAAATATGCATTTTAGATGGTGATCTGACATAAATCACCATCCAAAAATACTCTTAATTTTACAACAAAGCTTAGTAAGCTATAAGAATATATAAAGAATAAATATATAGATAAAATGTCAGTAATAAAGTAATCTAAATGCATAAAAGAAGTCATTGAATTTGTATTAGATGAAGTCTTATAAGGTGTGGTTAAAAAGACTCGGTTCCATATAGGATAGACTTTGAGAGTGTCGGCTAACGAGAAGGCGGGGCCCTCAACGACTGTCACAATGTAGTCTTTTAAGTCAACTGATACCGGCTATAAAACCAACAAAGAAAATCATCCAATAACAACCCACAATACACATATTTAGGTGGTTTAACAATATATCTACTCTACAAGAGAAAAGAACTTTGACTAAAATCATGTAATTCAGGAGTACAAGTAGAGTTTTAAAGCTCCATAGCTGCCTTACATGGTGAGACATCAATGTAGAATAGTGCATATGGAATGCATAATCATACTTGTAGCAAGCATTAATTTTAAGTGAATAATAGCATGCATGGCTATGTGTGTAGACAATTATATATGTAGATTTAGATTACAAATAGATCAATCTAAATTACAGTTAAGCTAAACATGCTATTAACCCATATGTTAATCAAATAAGCCACCGACTAGTCAAGTGAGCCGTGGGACGATGAAATGGAATAGGCTATGAACCATTGAAAGGGGTTGTGGGCTATGAAATGTCTTGTGCGTAGGTCATCAAATAGGCCATGAAATGGACCATGTGTAGGTTATCAAAGAAGCTACGATATTAGGTTGTGTGCAGGTCATCAAATGTGCCTCTCAAACGAATATGTGCTAGACCGAAATGAGCCCACCATTTAGGTGATACATGGGCCAGCAATGGGCTGGAAAACAGGCCCCAAGTTTGGGCCTTAAATGGGCTAGAAATCTGGGCTCAAATGAAATGGTAAAATGGCCTTGAATGGTTCAGTGATGGGTCTACACTAAGCCAGCAATAGGGTCAGCGAACAGGCCCTATCACGGATAAAGCTGGGCATAGGACGACTGGACTCGTCCAACTCATTCAAACCTAATTCGACCCGAGCCGAATGGGTGAGTTGGTCTGAACCGAGTAGGCTTCACCCAATCCTAACTCAAACCGAGTCGAGTCAGAGTTACCTAGTGACTTGACCCGAAACTCGATACGGTGAAACTAGACATGATTCGAAACCCAACTCGACTTGGGGTGTGTGTGTGTGTGTGTGTGTGTGTGTGTGACCCACCACACCCTACCCCGACCCCATCCCAAACTCTCTCCCTGCCTCCCTCATCCGCCTTCTCTTCCAAGCCTGACAACTACCCACCTCTCTCTCTCTCTCTCTCTCTCTCTCCAACTCGGTGCCAACTTAACCTGACTCGGTACTTTTGACCAGGAGAGACTCAGTCCAGATCAGTATAGGCCAGACCCGAACTCGGATCAGACTAGGCATGCTGGACTCATTACCGGGTCGAATCGAATTTGGGTCAGGCATATTTCAAAACCAAATTGAGCCGGCTCAGCCCTAACTCGTTCTGACTTGACTCGATTCCCAGCTCTAATTCCTCGGGTACTGATAAACAGGCCATAAATTGATTTGAATCAGAGGAGTAACTCGGACCTAAACAGGCCTCCTCGAAATATGCCACTTAGCTATCTGTATATGGTCCAGATATCGTGCAGTGAAAATCAACCATGGAAATTTGGACAAGGAGCACCGCACGAAAGCTGGAAACGGCCGGATCAGTTTACGGTCTCAACCATGAATGGGTCATAATCGGGCCGGGCGTCTGGGACATTGATATGTCTAAATTGAGACAGCGCCTAAGACCTATTTCTAGGCCGACAAATGGCCAGCAACCGGGCCATAAATGGTCTAGTGAACGACTAGAAACTCGGGCTGTACATGGGCCATAAACAGGCCATCAATCAGGGTGGCACGTATAGCATACAATGCATGTGCTATGTGTGCATGGGTGGCACGTGTGGATGATGAATATACGTGCGTTTCTGGTTTGATGTGAAGCATGTGTGTAATCGCATGCATGTGTGGATGATTGATTGGCCACACGTGCTAATGTGAAGCGTAGCAGACACGTGTGAGTGCATGGATTACTTGCGTACCTCACACGTGTGATGAGTTTGCATGAATTGCTTGAGTGCCTGCACACGTGTGACAGGTGTATGTTGTAGCACGTGCAGGTAAATGAACGGATGACCTTAGATTACTAACACGTGATCAGTAGAGTGACGGGATAGCTTGAAATAATAGCTCGTGTGATACAATGAACTGCGTGGATGAATAAATGGATGGTCCAGATCTTGAAGGGTTGGATCAATACCAAACACAAAGTAAGATGGACGTACGGCCCATCTAATCAATGTCTTTTTCAAATCTTGGAAAATGTGATTTGTTTTCGGTGTCAAAATATGCCACGTCATGCTTTTCGACAACCCCTGCTCTACTGAAAAAGCTTATTTTATCAAGAAATAAGCCTCTTTTCATTTCTTTATATATCTCATGAAAAATACTATGATAGAAACGAATGGTTACATACACAGCTACGTTAGAACCTTCAACAAACCCTGTCCTATGAAGAAGTTTAGTCTACAAAGACATATAATAAAGATCCAGTCTCCTTTGATGGCTTCATATATCTCATGAAAAATGATATACCAGAAACGAATGGCTACCCGTATTCCATGAATTATCTAATAAAGGTAGATGGCTTTATATATCTCATGAAAAATGATATACCGGTTGGCATACCCATACATTAATCAGGTGGATCCCACGTGCATGCATTTTTTTTTTTTTTTAATTATCACACGTGAATTGCATGTAAGCAGGCATTAGAGGAATCTTCTAAACCCATGATGTGGCCCGATTATAAAACAGTGCCACATGCGGACGTGAGGCTTGCAAGTGAAAACAAGGATTCTCCTAAAAATATAATTTTTCCCGTTTTACTGCAGGCTTTGATTTTGAATTGTGAGTATAGTGCTTTTCCCCTTAGCCACGTCAGTTATTAGAGCCATATGCATATTTGCATTACATGAAAAATATTTTTATTGTTAATGTTTTAAATTTATCAATAATAGGGTCTATTGATGCCTTCAACAGACCACTCGATGTCATTGAGTAGATGTCGATGCCATCGACAGATGCTCAAAAATTTCATGTTAGTTGCTGAAATGTTTTCATGTTGTTATTCGATGCCATCGAAGTAAGTTTGATAACATCGAGAGTCATCGATGGCATTAAAAGTCCCGTCAAAGATGTGCGTAGAATTGCGTTAGTGCAGAATTCGTTTCCTATTCCGATTGTGATTATATTAATATATATAATCGGGGTTAGGGTAATAGAGATGGCTTTCTAATTCATTTTTAAAGGTTTCAATGGCATAAATTGCGCTTGTAAAGTGGATTTGAGGCTTGTTCAAATTAGTAACACTTTATCTCTTATAATTTCTGCTTTTATATTGTATACTCGTGGCTTTGTGCCATAGTTTTTTCTCACAAGGGTTTTTTCACATAAAATATAGGCTGTTCTTGTCTGGACTTGGTTGTGCAATTGCATGTACTTTGCTTGAATCTTCTATAAGTGATTTCGCAGTTCCCCGACAAGTGGTATCAAAGATAACGTTGGAAAGTAAATCTAATCTAAAAAAAAGGTATTAATGACATCTAACCTAAAATTCGATGTAGAAAAATACGCTGGTAAAAATAATTTTGAACTATAGAAAGTTAAGATAAATGATATCCTAGTTTGACAAGGATTGGACGAAACTCTTCTTAAAAGGTAACCGAAATTTATGGCAAAAGAAGAATGGAATAAGACGAATAAGAAAGGTAGAACCTTTATCCAATTGTGCTTAATGGATGAGGTCATCTATAATATCATGAGATAGAAAACTGTAGCAAGTACCTAGGAAAAATTAAAAGATATCTATGTGAAGAAATCTTTTATACTTGAAGCTATAATTGTTCAATCTGAAGATGGCAGAGGGGGTTGATATTTAAGCCCACATTAGTAACTTCATCAGGTTGATTTGCAAATTGTTAGATGTGAAGGAAATGATAAAAGATGAGGATCAGACATATATCCTGCCCAATTCTCTCCCAACTTCGTATGTATCATCTAAGAACTCTTTGTGCACCAGTAGAACGACCATTAGTGTTGCGATTGTTATCTCAACCTTTATTCGAAGTCGATGAAAAAGAAAAACAGAGACGTGGGTGCTTCTACAAATGCACTGGTTATAAGGGGGCGAAATTCTGAGCGAGACAGTGAATCATTACGATAAAGGTCCAAATCCAAGGGCAATAACAAAGTTAAGTTGAAGTGTTGGAATTATGACATGATCGGACACATGAAGAAGGATTATCTAAATCTTAAATCGAGAAATGAGAATTCAGATAGTTCTTCCATAGAAGCGAATACTGCGGAATCCATTGAGAAAGAAAGTGATAGTGACGTGATCGCATCAAAATTTGAGTACTTCGATGAAAAATGGATCTTGGATATGGGGGCTTCGTACCACGTGACTCTTCATCCGAGTTGGTTTACAAGTTACAGTGAGTGTAATGGTGGTTAGGTATTTATGGACAATAATAATGTCGATAAAGTGGTAGGCCTATAGTTGTTCATTCTAAAGATGACGGAGGGGGCTGACATTGAAGCACACATTAGTAACTTCAACAGGTTGATTTATAAATTGTTATATGTGGAGGAAACAATAAAAAATAAGGATCAGGCATGTATCATGCTGAATTCTCTCTCAACTTCATATGAGTCATCTAAGGACTCTTTGTGCACTAGTAGAACGATCATTAACGTTGAGATCGTTATCCCAATCCTTCAGTCCGATCGATTTCGAATAAGTGCTAATTCAAAACAAGAACAAGTCGGGTCAGCCCTAACTCGGTCGGACTCAACTCGATGCCTAGTTCTAATTTCTTGGGTGATAAACGGGACATAAATGGGTATAAATCAAGGCAGTAACCTGGATCTAAACGGGCCTCTTTGAAATAGGCCACTTAGCTATCCGACAATGGGCCAGATATGCGTGCTGCAGTGAAAATCAACCATGGACTGGACAGTGAGCAGCCGTACCAAGCAGCCAGCGATCAGGTTACGATCTAAACCATGAATGGGTCATAATCAGGCCAGGCGTCTGGGCCATTGATAGGTCTAAATTGAGAAAGTCGTGTAAGACTTATTTCTAGGCCGACAAATGTTCAGCAACCGGGCATAAATGGTCTAGTGAACGACTAGCAACTTGGACTGTACATGGGCCACATGTGCTAAAGCGACGCGTAGCACACACGTGTGAGTGCATGGATTACTTTCATGCCTCACATGTGTGTTGATTTTGCATGAATTACTTGAGTGCCTGCACGTGTGACAGGTGTATATGTGGCACGTGCAAGTCAATGAACGGATGGCTAAGATTGTTAACACAGGATGAGTACTGAGTGCTAGGCACAGTGATGGGATAGCTTGAAATCAGAGCTCGTGTGATGCAATGAAATGCGTGGATGAAAAAATGGATGGTTTAGATCTTGATGGGTTGGATCGATGCCGAACACAAAGTAAGATGGACGGCTCTGATACGGTGAAAAGGGAACTGCACGTGGAGACGAGTGTTGCTGCCTTAAATATATGTTCTACGTAATTTGATTACTGTCCATGCATTAGACATCTCCTATAGTTGCCACATGAAAGTTAATAACAAATAATGAACTGCCTTAGTTAAAGAACCAAACATATATAGTATATCAGATATGGACGACATTGATTTTAAGGATGCCATTGTGCGTGTGGCCCATCTAATCAACGTCTTTGGCAAATCTTGAAAATTTTACTGTTTTTTCAGTCTCAACAATACGCCACGTCATGCTTTTCGACAAACCCTGTTCTACTGAAAAAGCTTATTTTATCAAGAAGCAGGCCTCTTTTCATTTCTTTATATATCTCATGAAAAATACTACAATATAAACGAATGGATGACATGCGCAGAGCACGTTAGAGCCCTCGACCAACCCTACCAAGAAGCTTATTTTAAGTACAGTGACTTATAAAAAATGAGCCTCTTTCGATGGCTTTATATATCTCATGAAAAATGGTATAACAGAAACGAATGGCTACCAGTATTCGACGAATTATGTAATAAAGGTGGAGACTGCCAGGAAAGGAAGATAAATAACGCTGATGTGATGCAAGATTAGCCGTTCAGTAATGTGAATGTTATAGTACTTCTAAAAACTATTTTGGCACTTGGTTGGCATACCTATGCATTAATCAGGTGGGTCACATGCATGCATTTTTATTTTTTATTATTTTATTATTTTTTATTTTTTACATATGAATTGCACTGCATGTAAGCAGGCGTTAAGAGGAATCTTCTAAACCCATGATGTGGCCCAACGAAATAGTGTCACCTCTGGATGTGAGGCTTGTAAGTAAAAACAAGGATTCTCCTACGTAAAAATTAAATTTTGCCCTTTTTACCAGAGGCTTTGATTTTGATCAGTGAACATAGTTATTTTCCACTGATCCATGTCAGTGATTATAGGAATCCGTGTATTTGTCGGGCATGTAAAATAATTTTGTTGTTGATGTCTTAAATCTATCATTAATTTTGATTTTTGATGATACATGTAAATCATGGTAAATAAGTAATTATTACTTTTTCACGGTGTTTAAAAATATGAGAGCAATTCTACCTCGAAAATCGAAACAAAAGTGTAACATCCTGGATTTTAACTGTTTTGGATTTCAAAACATCCTTGATTTTTTTTTAATTAGCTTATATTATTACTTAAACGACCATTAGTACTCAATGTTAGTCTATACAGGAGTGGTACCAGTAAAGAACCATAGAAGTCCGATTAATTAACTGTAGGAAGCCACCGAATCCGCCCGATCATTTGAACGTCAAGTTTAGCCCCATGATTTACTCACATAGGGCCCAAATCCCTTCACTAACTAATCAAGACAAGCATGACTAAATTAAAGATCTAATCGGGGCAGAGTCAGATAAGGCCCGGATCTCGGCTACTGAATCAACATCATTACTCTTTTAGCCTAAAACCGACGGCTTAGAAACCCGATCGCGAACCCGAACCCGATTTCTTAAACCTAAACCTTAACCTATTCTTAATTCCCTAAAGCTATAACTTATAACCTTAACCTAGACCTATAACCTAAACCTAAGCCTTAACCTAAACCTAAACCTATAACCTTAACCTAAACCAAAACCTATGACCTAAACCTTAACCCATAACTTATAACCTATAACCTAACTTTAACCTTAACCTAAACCTTCCAAGTAGGAAAAGAAATTACTCCGGATGTTCTTGCTACTGCAGGTAAATGGTGAAGCATATGTTAAACTTCATTCTTTCATAGCACCCACTGAGAAAGTTTGTTTAAGTCAATTATGATAAAGTAGAATGGACTATTGCACATGATTTTTTATTCATTGATAAGCATAAACCTAGATTGATACCTAACTTTCCTATCTCTGTAGAACTGGAGAATTTGGGACCTCCATTATTGGACGGTTTGGATATATTAATAGTTGTACATATGTGATTTTATTTTACTAAGTTATATGCAATGTTCTTTGTAAGTTTTATATAAATATTCTAACTTGCTTATGGATTGATTATTTTCCAGAAAAATAAGCCTTCACCCAAGAAAAGCAATCCTGATCTAGATGGTAAAGAAATTTCTCTCGTTTTAACGATTACAGAAAGACAGTTGTTGAAATTTGTGGGTTTTATGGTTTTTAAATTAACTTGTTGGTGATGATGTAGTAATTCAGTACCAATCACCATCATTCCAATGGTTCACATCAAAGTCTTCAAAAAAGGTAATCTTTGTGGTTCACCATTATCCTGTTTGCATATTTTCATCTTGTTAGGAAAGAGTTTTTACATAACCCCAAATGGACTCAGCTCTACATTTTTTGGCCTTTTTTGTTGGCGGGTTTGTATTGGAGTTATCATATACATGCAATTTTGGTGCAATTCTGATATTTGGATATCTAAATGTTTCTATTTTTACTGTAATCTTAATAGTGGAGATGGATTAGTATGATATCTATATTTTCTGGCCACTACCTTGACTCTCTTATTGTTTGATGCATGATATGCAGCACCCTTTATTCTGCTATAGTTATTGAGTTTATCATAAAGAGCACCTATTTCTAAGGTAATTTTACTTTTAACATTTCTTGGCATGTTCAGGTACCCCTTGGCTTTGTCACATCAATAATTGATGACTTGAAGAAGCTATACATTGAAAAGCTGAAGCCCCTGGAAGTTACCTATCAATTTAATGATTTTGTTTCTCCTTTATTGATGAGCAATAGCAAACATGTGGACCTTGAATCAATTTGATCAGTTTATGTTTTAATGTAGTTAAATCATCTTCTTTCCCTAGAAACTGCACTCGAGATTGTGTGGGAGAAGTTGCAGATGTTGTTCTTGCTAGATAGTACATGCAAAGGTTTCTGTCAATTATAATCAATTGCTTTTGGGGCTGGTTCCTTTTTGCAGACAAACAGTGATTTCGATGTTAGGCCAATGGCTAGGCTCTTGGGCCAGTACTCCACTGGGAAAACAATAGTCATTAAACATTTGCTAAACTGCAGTTATCCAGGTAGACTAAACCGTTTACTTCCATTTCGCGATATATGTGCATTTATATGCATGTGCTTACCATTTCCATTGTTTTGAACAGGAGTTTACATCGGACCGGAACCTACGACTGACAGATTTGTTGTTGTTATGATATGCACCCAAATCCCAAAGCTAATTATAAATTTTTGAATTGCTCTGGTACCTTTAAAAAAAAAAAAAAAAAAGTTTACTCTCGTGTTAGGCTGATTCGATGATTCCATAATGGACGTCAGGCCATTTTCTGGATTTTTGTGGCACTTGTAGATTTCTTTGACAACAAAGAGAATTGTGTTCAAGAATCTAGTGTAGGTTGCACATATATGTGGGCGGTCAAAATCACTGGATATATGTTTAGGTTATAGGTTTGGATGGATGTAGTTTGTGTTTGGATGGATGTAGTTTATGTTTGGATGGATTTACGTAGTTTAGGTTTACAAGGATGTGAATGTAAATATGATGAAATATATTATATAACAGGTGTATATTATGGTGAAATATAATGTAACAGGTGTAGATCAGGAATTTTGTGAGGAGACTTTTAGCTACGAAAATATTCGTAGGTAAAAGTTTTGTAAATAATTTTAGCTACGAAACTATTCATAGGTAAAAGTTTTGTAATAATTTTTACCAACGAAACAATTCGTAAGTAAAAGTTTTGTAAATATTTGTTGGTATAAGTTTTTTACCTACAAAAATTCGTAGGTAAAAAGTTTTGTCAATATTTTTACCTACGAAAAAAAAAAAGCGTTGGTAAAAGTTTTTACCGACGAAAAAAATTCATTGGCAAAAGTCTTGTTTTCGTTGGTAAAAGTTTTTCCCCTCGGTCTTTTAGCGACGAATTTACCGACGAAAATTTTCACTGGTAAAACTTTTTGCCTACGGAAAAAAGGCTTTTAGCGACGAAAATTTTCATCAGTAAAAGTGTCTTTTCTTGTAGTTTGATGGACCCCACCCTGCCTAGGCCTAAATCGATAAAACTGCCCTTTCTCCTTACGCTCAGCCTTCTAGGGATAAAAGTCCCTCCGCCTAAGCTGCCTAAGGCCACGGTTGTGAAATGGGCCATACCTCGAATGGGTTAGATCAAGATGAATGTCGACGGCTTGGCCAGAGGGAACCTGAGCCAATCAGGGGGAGGAGGCATGGGTGGAACGTGCAATGGGGATTTCCTTTTCGCCTTCACCTTCGGGTATGGTTTCAGTTCAAACATGAGGGCGGAAATGAGGGCAGTTCTGGATCAATGGTCTAATCCAAGTAGCCCATTTCGGTTTTTTAAGAGTGGAGATCACTAGTGACTACAGCTCTATTATCGCTGCCCTATCTAAAGAAACCATCGGTTCCTGGACCTTATGGTATTGGAGGAAGAAGATTGAATCCTTGAATAGGACTACGGAAGTCAAATTCACCCACAATCTTAGGGAAGCAAACATTGTGGCGGATGGCGTAGCTCGCCTAGGCAGATCGAACCAAACTAACTCGGTTTTCATCTCGCTTTGATCTCTCCCATCGCTCTCTAAGGGCTAGCTCTTCCTGGACAAAGTGGGCTTAGGCTACCTCCGAGAGGTCTAATCCTTCTTTTCATATACAATAGGGTTACTGACCCCCGTTTGTCATTGGCCCTACCCGAACAGCTCTTTTTGTACAGCCTTGTGCTCCTCCACAGATAAATGAAATGTGTAAGTTCTTTAAAAAATGATGAAAGATGAGGATCAAACATGTATCCTGCTCAATTCTCTCCCATATGAGTCATCTAAGGACTCTTTGTGCACCGGTAAAATGACCATTAGCTTTGAGACTGTTATCTCAATTCATCAGTTGAAGGCGACGAGAAAGAAAAACAGAGACGTGGGTGCTTCTACAAATGCACTGGTTACAAGGGGGAGAAATTATGAGAGGGACAGTGGATCTTTACGATCAAGGTCCAAATTCAAGGGCAAGAGCAAAGTCAAGTTGAACTGTTGGAATTGTGGCATAACCGGGCACGTGAAGAAGGATTGTATGAATCCTAAGTCAAGAAATGAGAATTCAAATAGTTCTTTCATAAAATCCAACACTATGGAATCTAGTGAGAAAGAAATGTTGGGATGCTGGGATGCCTTGCACAAACCTTAGGATCTAGCCTCCCGAAACAAACCAGAATTATGGATAATAAAGCAATGAAATAAATCAAAGCATCAATCACACACCACACAAGAGATTTTTACGTGGAAAACCCTCAAAGAGGTAAAAACCACGGGACCTCGTCCAGATCAATAATCCACTATGAAGTAGAACGTTTACAACCTTCTTCACTCACGCAGGAGTGGATGAACAATAAGAGAAATAGAGAAAACAAAGAGATCTAACCGATTATGAGGACATAGAAGCACTGAGATATAAATTGCAAAGTAGAAAAACCTCTCCGAGCAGAACCTCCCTTCTATAAGCTTCCTCTCTCTCTTTCTCCCTCTCTCTCACCTTTGATAGCCCTCTTGTATTTTTCTCATCAACACAATGTATGTAGAAAAATCCTAAGGACCCCTTTTTATAGTTTTAGGAAACTCCTTTCCGCATCCTAGTTGCGAAAGGACTTGCGCATCCTAGTTGCGAAAGGACTTTGCGCATCCCAGTTGCGAAAGGACAACGGGTCAAAAAAACCCATCAAGAAAGGGATAGTGACGTGCTAACCACATCAAAATTCGGGTACTTCAATGAAGAATGGATCTTCGATGTGGGGGTTTCGTATCACATGACTCATCGTCGGAGTTGGTTCACAAGTTACAATGATCAGTGTAATGGTGGCAAGGTATTTCTGGGTAATGATAATGTCAGTATGGTAGGCCTACAATTGTTCAATCTAAAGATAACGGAGGAGGCTGACATTGAAGCCCACATTATTAACTTCAACAGGTTGATTTATAAATTATTCGATGTGGAAGAAACTATAAAAGATGAGGATCAGGCATGTATCCTACTGAATTCTATCCCGGCTTCTTATAAGTTATCCAAGGACTCTTTGTGCATCGGTAGAATGATCATTAACGTTGAGATCGTTATCTCAATCCTTTAGGTGGATCGAGTTCGAGCCAGGGCTATTTCAAAACCAAATCAAGTTGGGTCAACCTTAACTCGGTCTGACTCGACTCGATGCCCAGTTCAAATTTCTCGGGTGATAAACGGGACATAAGTGGGTCTGAATCAAGCCAATAACCTGGATCTAAATGCGCCTCCTTGAAATAGGCCACTTAGCTATCCGTAAATGGGCCAGATATCCGTGCAGTGAAAATCGACCATGAACTGGACGGTGAGCAGCCGTACGAAGCAGACTGTGATCATCTTACAATCTGAACCATGAATGGGTCATAATTGGGCCAGGCGTCTGGGCCATAGATATGTCTAAATTTTGACAACGTGTAAGACATTTCTCTAGGCCGACAAATGGCCACCAACCGGGCCATAAATGGTCCAGTGAACGACTAGCAACTTGGGCAGTACATGGGCCATAAACAGGCCATCAATCAGGGTGACACGTGTAGCATACAATGCATGTGCTGAGTGCATGAGTGGCACGCGTGGACGATGAATATTACGGTCCATACGTGTAATAAATGTCATGCGTTTCTGGTGTGATGTGAAGCATGTGTGTAATCGCATGCATGCGTGGATGATTGATTAGCCACACGTGCTAATGTGAAGCCTAGCAGACACGTGTGAGTGCATGGATTACTTGAATGCCTCATATATGTGATGAGTTTGCACGAATTGCTTGAGTACCTGCACACGTGTGACAGGTGTATGATGTGGCATGTGCAGGTGAATGAACGGATGGCTAAGATTGTTAACACGTGATGAGCACAGAGTGCTAGGCACAGTGATGGGATAGCTTGAAATCATAGCTCGTGTGATGCAATGAACAGTGTGGATGAATAAATGGTGGTCCAGATCTTGAAGGGTTAGATCGATACCAAACACAAAGTGAGATGGACGGATCTGATCCGGTGAAAAGGAAAATGCACGTGGAGACAAGTGTTGCTGCTTAAATATATGTTCCACGTGATTTGATTACTGTCCATGCATCAGACATTCTCCTATAGTTGCCGTATGAAAGTCGATGAGAAATAATGTACTCATTTGGTTGAAGAACCAAAGATGGTATATCAGATGGATGGCATTGATTATAAGTATGCCATTGTGCGTGTGCCCATCCATCTCATCAACGTCTTTGGCAAATCTTGGAAAATGTGACTTTTTTCAGTGTCAACAATACGCCATGTCATGCTTTTCAACCAACCAACCCTGTTCTACGGAAAAAGCTTATTCTATCAAGAAATAAGCCTCTTTTCATTTCTTTATGTATCTCGTGAAAACTACTCGTTCTACGGAAAAAGCCTTTTCTTTCCATAAACGGGCCTCTTTTCATTTCTTTTTATATCTCATGAAAAATACTAGAATAGAAATGAATGGATTACGTACACAACATGTTAAAACCCTCGACAAACCCTATCCTACACAAGAAGCTTATTTTAAGTACAGAGGCTTATAAAGGACGTGCCTTCTTCGATGGCTTCATATATCTCACGAAAAATGCTATAACAGAAGCCAATGGCTGCCATTATTACATGAATTATGTAATAACAGTAGAGACTGCCAAGAAAGGGAGAGAATAATGCTGAAGGGAGAGAATAATGCTGATGTGACGCAAGATTAACCATCTAGTAACACACGTACGTTGCAGTTCTAGATGTCATTCTGGCGCTGTTCGGCATATCCATGCATCAATCGGGTGGGTCCCATGCATGCATTTTTAAATTTTTTTTTTTTTTAATTCACATATGAATTGCATTGCATGTAAGCAGGCGTTAGAGGAATCTTCTAAAACCATGATGTGGCCCAACGAAATAGTGTCACCTACGGATGTTAGGCTTGCAAGTGAAAACAAGGATTCTCCTGCGTACAAATATAATTTTGTCCTTTTTACCGTAGGCTTTGATTTTCATCCGTGAACATAGTGATTTTATTTTTTACCAAGATTTTTCCAATATTATTGCAAGAAGGACATTTTTGTGATTTTATTTTTACCTCATGAGCAGACCATCCGGCAGTTCTTATAAATACCCCGCTATGTTCACCTTTGGACTCATAGCTTGCTTTATCCAACATACAAAGAATACAGTTCTTATCATTCCCATCACAGCCATTTCTATCTTCCCTGACATTCATGGCTTTTATTTTGGGAAATGCCCACTCGGATGTTCCTATCAGGTATCAGGTGGAAACGAAAGGAAAAAAGGAGATTGGTCGCGGTTGTGCAAATTACCACCCTAGCGTGTGGGGTGATCGTTTTGTTACATTGTCTCCGGATGAGATGGCAAGTACTCCATATGTAATAGTGAGGTTGAATCCAGTATAAAGCTTTGTAGGATAAGCTTATGTTAGAAAACTTTTTGTAGGGCCACCGTGAGTTTTTATTCAAATTCACACCATCCATCATCACACCCCATCACATCCTCCTTGAATCCCAAAAATCACTCTGATCCGAAGCTCAGGTTGGCTAAAAAAAAATAAAATCAGGCCACTCTCGTGGGTGGGCCAAACCATTCAAATCACACCAAGGACCTTTAAAATGTTTTTTATTTTTATTTTTTTGGTCTACTTGAGTTTTGAAATGGCCTGATTTTTGTGTAGCGCACTTGAGTTTTAGACATGACTGATTTTGGGGCTTTGAGTACATTTTGGGGGCATAGATGATAAATGGAGTTGTGGGTATTCCCATCCCAACGGTTCCCTCTAGCCAACTCAAGTTTTGGATTAGCCTGAGTTTTGGTAGCAATCATGAGTAGGAGGATTTGATAGATGGTTAGAATGTCATCTACAGATTATGGTGAGCCTTATAACAAGTTTCGTAGGTGAATCTTAACTTACAAGCTCTGTAGTGAATCCGACCTCCATTTTCTATCCCATAGGAAAATGTGAAAGGAAGTCTCTTCAATCTTTTAAATAATATGATTTTACTAACTATAGTTTTTGCAGTTGATACCTTAAGATTTGGGTCAAATCTGACAATCTACAGTGTCAATACAGGAGATTGATGTACGAACCAAACAAAGGGCTGCAAAACTAAAGGAAGAATTGAAGAAGATGCTTCTCAATTTCAGTGATTCTTTGCAAGAATTGAATTTAATCGATGAAATTCAACGTCTTGGAGTTGCCTATCACTTTGAAAAGGAGATAAAAGATGCATTATATAGGATGCATGATGCCCATATTAATGGCAATGATTTTAGCGGTGATCTTCATGCCGTTGCTCTTTGGTTTCGGCTCCTAAGGCAACAAGGGTATAATGTATCATCTAGTAAGTTTTTGTACCAACACTTTCATCATTCTTAAAATTGTTACATAATCAAATTTATGTATGCATGTATATATGTGTATGTGCATCCATCTATAGACACATTTCATTCATCTATGCATGTGGACACACAAACACCATTTGCATGATTGTGCCATTTTTGCTTGACTAGAAGTTCAATTTACTTTACTATATGTTGATGATCAACATCACAAAGTTTTATCAATTTATTCTGTTATCTCTTGATAGTTAACATCGAAAATGTTCGGTTGCAAAACAGATGTGTTTAGAAGGTTTAAAGACAAAAACGGTGAGTTTAAGGAAACATTAAAAGATGACATCCAAGGATTGTTAAGCTTGTATGAAGCTGCATATCTTGGCACACGTGAAGATAATATATTGGATGAAGCCATAAATTTCACCACTGAGCACCTTAAGTCAGCAATGTCACATTTAAGCTCTCCCCTTTCAACTCTAGTACAGTTTGCCTTAGATCTACCACTGCACAAGCGTGTTGAAAGGCTACAGTCAAGGTACTACATCTCAATCTACCAAGAAGAGATGGAGAGGAATGATATATTATTAGAGTTTGCGAAGTTGGATTTCAATATGCTGCAGTCTTTGCACAAGAAGGAACTAAGTGACCTCTCAAGGTATGTTTTTAGAGCAATTCCAATCCTTTCTTTTTTCTTTGCTTTTCTTT
The DNA here is from genome assembly GCA_030180095.1 of Magnolia changhungtana. Lineage (NCBI taxonomy): Eukaryota > Viridiplantae > Streptophyta > Magnoliopsida > Magnoliales > Magnoliaceae > Magnolia > Magnolia changhungtana. The sequence continues at coordinate 2,175,802 of JASAUF010000283.1, forward strand.
TCTCCTTTTCTTTTTTTTTTTTTTTTTTTTTTTTTTTTATCTATTTTTTAGGGGAAGGTGGGGAGTACCACCTATAATTGTTTTAACAAAGCAAAAGATACACCTACCAGTGGAAGGGCAAGAACCTAGCTCCTAGTCCAATATCTCTACAGAATGAAGGAAGAAGCCTCATTCAAGATAATAATAATAATAACAATGAGAATAAGAAGAAGAAGAAGAAGAAAATAAAAATAGCAACCCAAGGCCAAACGTCCTCGCACTAAAACACTTCCTCGGGAACCCTAGATAGCTTGTTTGGTTCGGAGGACCTACTGATCGATAACGATGTAGCTCTAGATAATTCTAGGAAGCTCCGATAGTCTACTAAATAACATGTTAATATCCTTGCTTTTTCCCAACCTGGCTAAGAAGAGAACAATTTTTAATAACCTAAGTCTCAACCTTTCTGAATTTGGGTCTGCTGAGTGAGGGACTATCAGGTAATCTCTTTGGCATCAATAGATCATCTCTTCTTCAAAACTCCATTACTTCCATCATTGCTTCCAATATGTGCCTGTCCATCGACTACAGTGTTGCATTCCCTAAAGATGTGGGTAATATGATGATTGGCACTGCTGGTTCCTCAATTTCTGTTTCCAATTAACTTCTTACAACACACCACATCCTTGATCTGATTTAGATATAAGGTGGATTTAAACCCATCTAGGAAATGGGTAAGGCCTAAGTGAGCCTCGATCCAAACCCAATCCATTGTCACCGCTACTTTTTCCTACCACCATTACAGATATGCCATTGATTTTTATTATTTTTTTTTAATATTTTTTTTCTGCCATTAACGTATTTTGAATATTAAAATAATCATTAAAGGAATCCCATGATGTGTTCTTCTAACTCACCAGTCAAGTTGGTTAGGTGACTCGGATTCAGTATAAACAAAATCACAAACAAGGGTTTAAGATGTATAAAACTGTTATGTAACTCATTTAAAACAACTGAAATCTCCTCTTCAGGTGGTGGAAAGAGAATGATTTTTCAAGAAAGCTACCGTTCATTAGAGATAGAGTGGTAGAGTGCTACTTGTGGATATTAGGAGTGTATTTTGAACCACATTATTCCCGAGCTAGAAGGATGATGACCCGAATAATATGCTTAATATCAGTGATGGATGACATTTATGATGTATATGGTACAATGGAAGAGCTAGAACTATTTACTGCTGCAATCGACAGGTTTGATATTTGCACCCTCGGTTATATTTTTCATTTATTCTCATGCCACTTCTGGATTTCATGAAATGTGAATTGGTAATTACTTTTCAGATGGGAGTGGGCAGCCATGGATCAGCTGCCGGATTACATAAAAGTACACTATAATGCGCTTCTGAGCGTGGTTGAGAAATTTGAGTACGAATTGAGCCTGGAAGGGAAATCCTACCGTATACCTTACTTAAAGAAAGCTGTATGTGTATACAAATCTACTTCGGAATGTTTTTATTTTTTACACACCCACCCACTCAAACCACATGGGCACTCGATCACTGGTCTCAGTGTTGAAACAGGGCCTATCTACCACTAAGCTATGGAGCCGGACCCCTTCTTAAAGTTCTTATAGGGCCCATTTCCAAGTTTTATTTATTTATTTATTTGTAGCAGATGAGATATTCTTCCTGCAAATCCTAAATGGTACCCTTTTGATTTGGAGAGGAAGAAAGTCGACAATGTGAAATCATCCAATATGGTTTGAATTTTTCTAGCACACCAAACTAAAGGAAATTTTGTCCGATCGATAAGCAAAACCAATAGCTGAACCGATTTGAATTTCAAGGCCAGGATTCCACTATAGCTACTGGAATGCCCTTCATTTATCCAGAGTAAAATGATGCCTAGTGTGCAATTCCCATGGTTTGATTAATAAAAGTTTTGGGGACATATAAAGAACTTCTTTTAACCATCCAAAGGTTTTTCATTGATCAGATAGATACAACCCATTGAACGGAAGGTGTTGATCAATGTACTTTATCAGTTTGGTGCCAAAGATCGGCTATACAGAGAATCAGCTTATAGCTTATGAATAAAATCTTTCTTCTTTACTTTGTGCCTGGCATTTTTATTTTTATATTTGTTCTTGGCAGAGGGGAATGAATTCTTCGATCTCTAACATCGCAATATCATGTTTTATTTTTATTATTATTTCTATTAATTTTTTGTTGCATGTAGTTCACAGCTGTGGCCAAAGCATACTTAGTAGAAGCAAGATGGGCAAATACAGGGTACGTGCCAACATTGGAAGAGTATATGAAAAATGCATTATTGAGTAGTGGCTACCCCGCACTTACTCTAGCATCTCTAGTTGGGATGGGAGATATTGCAACAAAGGAGACCTTCGAGTGGGCCATAAATATACCTAAGGTGGTTCAAGCTATTGGTGTAATTTGCCGACTCAAGGATGACATCACATCAAATGAGGTGCGACACATTGGCTTAAAAATACTACCCTAATAATGCATGCCTTCTTTCTAGCTAGCATGTTTTTTTCAATGTGTATTAATGGCTCATTTTGTTTTCTTTTCTTTGAGAAAGTGGGAGCACACCACCTGAAATTGTATCAAGAAATCCCAAAAATATACACCTAATAAGGGGAGGGGAAAAAACCTGGCCATCCTCAACCAAAGAAGAACGGTTCATCAACCAAAAACCAAGAGATTCTAGACCCCAAGCACACTTTTGTGGGCTATTGATTGGATGGCTAATCACGATTTTTCATTATAAGTCAGTAAATGTGATATGGACCTGATGGACAGCTACACTTGGAGTCTTGGACTGCCCAAGTGTGCCCATGCAACAAGGAGAAATACAACTTAATGCACTCCGTTGGCAGTGGATCATTTCTTGTTTGAATATTTCATTTATTCAGTAATTTCATGACCAATATATTACTATTTTATAACTTTTATCCTTTTAGTCCAAAAAAAAATCTTAACTTTCTTTTACTTTTCTCATTTATTTATATTTTTTCATTAATAAATAAATAAAATTACCAAGAATATGTCTAATGCGCTGCATCCTACTAGTGCATTGAGCAAGTGCTTGATGACATACTTTGGTCAGATATTTTGACAGACTCACCTTTCACCTTATAGCCTATTGATTGGATAGTTAAGAGTTGTCCAATGGGCAGGTTCCAGATGGGCCTTACCTGCTCGTGAGTCCCTTATCTCACATTTAAGACTCACCTAACTCTGCTAACAATTTCTTCTTTCCAATAATGATGTGAAGCTCGAGCAAGAGAGAACACACGTTGCTTCTGCGATCCAGTGCTACATGAAGGAGCACAACACCACCTACAAGGACACATGCAAGATGTTCCGAGAGAAGGCTGCAGGTGCATGGAAAGACTTAAACCTGGAATGCATGGAACCCATTCCCGTTCCCAGGGAAGTGATCATGCGGCAAGTGAACCTCCTACGTGTGATCGAGCTCCTGTACCAGAACCGAGACTTATATACCAATTCAGCGGATGAGACCAAAGAACATATTACCATGGTGCTGGTGGACCCTATTCCCGTTTGAGATTCAAGCTTCTAGGGTTAGTAATGTTGGACCAACTATCATGAAAATAAGGGCGACTGAATGTGTGTGTGTATATATATATATATATATATATATATATATATATATATATATATATATATATATATATATGCGTTTCTTGTTTGTGTAGCTATGTTATAATTTTCCTTCTTCCGTGATATGGAGAGAGCATGTGGGAAACTATTTACTCATTTTGGGAATGCATGAATATTATGTACTAGTGTGAACTTTTTTTTTTCCTCAAAAGTAAGAGCACACCACCTCTATATATATATATATATATATATATATATATATATATATATATATATATATATATATATATATATATATATTAGCATGGAGCAAGTGACGACCATTCCACCAAAAAAACTAGAACTGAGATGAGCCATGCCTTCGCTATACAGCCATAACAATGGCAAAATCCAACAAAAAAAAGTAAGAAATTACTTCGATAGTACTAAGTTTCGCTTTTGCGAAAGAGTGAGTGAGATTGGGGTCATTCACAAACTACCATCACATGGAAATGCGGCCTATCTCACAATCACGTGGGCCACATGCCAACCATAAGATGGATGAGTAAGTAAAAGAGATGAGTTTTGATATATATGTACGTTGCCAACAGAAAAAGTGAAGTTCATATATATATATATATATATATATATATATATATATATATATATATATATATATATATATATATATATCAGAATAGTGAGAGCACACCACCTATGACTTTGTTAATATGGTAAAAATACGATGCTGCACAAAAGGAAACTCTACAAAAAACAAATGGCCTGCCTTATCATATAATTTAGATATACAACACATATAAAAAGGGTCTCTACACAAAAAAAATAATAATAAATAAATAAATAAATCCACAATCAATCTAACAAGAGATAGTCTACATATGCTAGCAAGCAGCTTTCCTTGGACTATAAATTACCGAAGCTGGGATCAACCAAGATGTAACGCCCCGTGTTTTCAGGACCCAAGTATATGACTCGTTTTCCAAAAACCCGACTGTTAACCTTAAAGGATGGTCAAATTTGAGTGTATTTTTTTTTTTTTGTATCAGAGTAAGCAGATGAGCGTAGAATGGACAAATCAACATAAAGGAAAATTTTCATTTCATTTAGAATATACAAGTGGTTGCCCATAATGACTTATACAAACTGATGTCTCAACATTAACGGTTACGAGATTTGCATAAATAAGAAATAACAGAAAGCATATAAATGTAAGCCGCATGACCACGCAGCTCCTTTTTAGCAATACGGTCTTGCCTCCATGGCACCTGCAAGCCTCCTCATCAAATCTGATCATATACATCATCTGGGCCGCCTGTTCTATCTGTACGGTTATATATTTGATGGATGAGTGGCCAGCTTAGTGTGAATTCTCCTCAAGATTACACACCGCCGCATTAGGTAAGCATAGTTATAAAACAACATAGCAATCAAAACAATACATGATGCAGTCTTTTTAAATGCATGGATGCATGGATGCACATCGGCCTGGGGATGCACATCCAGCCGGACTTGGGCTCGTCGCCCATGCAAATCATCAACCTGGGAAAATCATCCAGTCGGACAGGGGTTGATAATCGGTGGTCTGGGAGCTAGCGAAACGATACCCCAAAGATCCTAAGGGCACATGCTACAACGTCTAGATTAGCCACCCGTCATCACCAACATGCTATGTGTGATGCCCCAGTCACTGCTTCATGTGGGTGGGCACACGTGGGCGGGCACACATGTGGGGGCCCCAGTGTGGGGCAAAGCTCTTGTGTGGATGGCGGAGACTCTTGTCTTTGGCGAGTTCTTGTTGCGATTGATTTGTAAGCGTAACTTGTCCCACATCGAAAGAGTTGTCTGGAGTTGTGATAATTATATGTTGGGTTCCTCCCTTAATAGACATGACGCATTTTAAATCCGTGAGCTTCGGTAAAGCGGACAATACCATGTATTGTGGGGGTGGGCCTTACAAATGGTATCAAAGCCGAGGACGGCTCTGCCCTCGGTGGGGGATAATGTGACATGCGGTCACTGCTTCATGTGGGCGGGTACACATGGGCGAGCACACATGTGGGCGGGCCCCCATGTGTGGATGGCAGGCTACTGTGCTCGGCGAGGTACTATTGCAGTTGACTGTAGCGTAACTTGTCCAACATCGGAAGAGTTGTCGGAGTTGTGGTGGTAATATGTTAGGTTCCGCCTTTAATAGACATGATACATTTTAAATCCATGAGCTTCGGCAAATCGGACAATATCATGTGTTGTGGGGGTGGGCCTTACACTATGGATGCATGATTAGCCAAACCGTTATTAGTCCAATTACAATCAGCCAATTTAAGTAAGCTCAAGGTCACTACGGGGAGCTTAGAGCCCAGCGTAGGCCACAAGCTCGGGCATAGTGTCCCATACCACCATCCCCAGCTCATGAGACTACCACCTTAGGATGTTTAATGGAAACCTATCGACTAGTGGCCAATCATATTACAATATATGGGGCTTACCTTCGCATGGTTACACGATGTAAAAACACCGAACCCATATAGGGAAAATACTAGGACAAAGACACATAAGGCAATATCAAAGCAAGACACAGAAGGCAAATGTCAAATAAGCCACATAGGGCGAGTATCAAAATCATGCGATAAAAGACCATCCTTACAAACCGTTGGACACAATAACCCATAATGGTAGCCCACATCACTGGTTAATTTAAACCACCATTCAATAACCGCCAAGTCGAAGGTGCATTACTATCACAACTAGTCGAGTTACATCCCAAGTATGGGTGTACACATATAGGTGAGGTTTTCCCACTGGTGTACCGGTTTAAGTTCCATAAGTAATTCACAAATAATCCACAAGCATGCATAATTATGCAGGATAAATATTAAGCAAGCAATGCAGTAATTCAATTTCCACCAGCCAACACATGTGATTATAAGAGAGAGATATCAATTATAAATTTAAATAAAAACTATAACTTAAGCTAATGGGAAAATGGAAAGCTCAAGGGGAAGAATCATCACCTTATACTTTAAATCGCCTTCTAGTGTCGTTAAGTGCTTACGTCCTTAAAATTGTATCCTACCACAAGTCATGAACTTGTACAATTATGTCCAAGTTCTAATCACTACCTAGGGTTTAAGATCATCGCCTGGGGTCATCTTTTAGGGTTTTAATGTGGAATTAGGGTTTTATCCTAGAGTTTAGTTCTAGGCTAGATGATTAGGATTTTAATGTAGAGTTTACGGTTTCATTTTAGGGTTTAATTCTAGGTTTGGATTCTATGTTTGATTATGGAATTTGAATTCTAGTTGGTGTACCATTAATTACAATGTAAATTCGATAATTACAAGATACTAGCATTAATATTATAATTTTTATTAGCCAACATAATAATAATAACCATTATGATGAAAATTAATATTATGATTTATGCTAATATTTAAGAGTGACAAACAATGCACTAGTATTTACTAGTGATATTATTTTACATGTAATAATCAATGTTAGTATAGATAAGTTACCAATGGCTATTCATTTCCAATATTAACGGTCCTAGTAATGATAGGAATGGTAACAATGTTGACTGTAGTCTAAACAAATTCAATGTGGGTTCACCTGAGTTAATAGTTGTGTTGGAGACGAGTGGTTTTATTTAATTCACCCGCCCAATGTGGCAGCACAAAGTGGGCCATCTTGAGTGGGTGCCCACCGATTTACTTTTGTCCACGGGCCCGATGAGTTGGCCCAGTTTGGTGGCTGGACTTAAGTCCATGACCAGCCCAGTCATGTGACCCGATCACGGCTCCACTTAATAGCACATTAGCGTGCATGGGAAAAACTAGGTTGGGCCGCCTCAAATCCAAGCCCATATATGGGACGGGTTGGACTTATCCATCGAACGGCGGTATTACCTAGACTTCGTCACAAGCTGAGTCAGCCCGGAGACTCACACGATTGCTGCAGTAGTTTGGGATCGGTTGACAGCACCGACGGCTGCACTAACAGCAATAGTAACAGCAGCCCTCCAATCTGCCTTGAACCCAGCTCGACCCAACCTCATTTCTCTCTCTCTCTCTCTCTCTCTCTCTCTCTCTCTCTCTCTCTCTCTCTCTCTCTCTCTCTCTCTTATTTCTTCCTTTCCTCATTCTCCCCTCTTCTTTCTGCTGATGGAATCACCCAGCAAGGACCATTAGCCCCAGCCTGACTTGGCCTGAACTCGGTCCAGCGAGTGGGACTCAGCAACGGGTCAGGCTGGCTCGGTTTAAGCCGGTGCAACCGAACCATTCTCACTCTTCCTCTCTCTCTCTCTCTCTCTCTCTCTCTCTCTCTCTCTCTCTCTCTCTTTGTTTCTTCTCTCTATCTTTCTCTTTTCATCTTCTTTCTCCCCACTGAGGGTCCCGCAACTGTGGCTGGTTGCTCAGGATCGACCCGACCCGCACTGCTCAACTCGGCAGCGAGTCGTGGTGTAACTGCAACACCAACAGCGAGCTGCTCCCCTCACTCCCTCTCGATTCTTCCTCTTCTTCTTTCCTTCTCCTCGTTTTTGCTTCTCTGGGGTCTCAGCAGACTCTCTGATTCGACCCGATTCTGCCCTGATCCGAGTTGGCTCGAGCGACTCGAACGAAGAAGAAGGAGACGACTCCAATGGCGGATTGTAAACGACAACTTCTCCCTCCAATCCAGACCCTAGGGATGCTTAGTTTGGACTTCATGAAGCGCAGGGGCGTGAGGTTTTGAAGCTTGGGGGAGGATTTGCTGGTGGGTTCGGGCTTGGAAGCTCTCAGCCGAGTTTTGTTGGAAGGTCATGGGCAGTGGATAAAACTAGTTGCTGCTCGATCCTCACTCACTTTAAGCTGCCCTACATTCTCCCAAAACCGTTGGATGAGGCTTAGATGGCTTGGATTGAATACTGTTATCCAGCTTTCTGGAAACAGTTGGCGGAAGGGAGGTTTCGGGCGTCAGTTTTCACAAACAGACCTTTAGCACGCGAGCAATGAATGGACGGTCGAGATTTCTCCATTAGGGACGGTCTAGATGAGCCTTTGCAGGCTCACGTGGATCACCGACAGGTTTTACAAAAGACAGTTTCCGTTTCTGGAAACTATGTTTTTGTATGGTCTACTTGCACCAACATTTGTGCACGCGCGCCTACACGTCTGCATGAGAGACCCACTAGGTTCTGGTCAGGCCCACCTTCTGAGTCGGATGGACGGTTCAAATTCCCTATAGGGTCAGTGTAGGTGGGCCACTAATTGAAATCACGGACGTTCATCCGTCGGCTGACGAAAACGCAAAGAGAGAGAGAGAGAGATCTCTCCATTTTGAGAAATCACGGGTCAGCCCGCTTTGACTGGTCTGACCCGACTGGTGCACAGTGAGTGTGCACCATCTGTGTACACGCACCTTGCTAAGTGGGGGTCCTTTGTGAGGTTTTGATAAATCCACACCGTCCGTTCCATTTAGTTGGCCAAATCAAAGCCCTCAACCAAGGATGGGGCCGATCCAAGTCTCAGGTGGGTCGTATGACTTGATTTAAGTTACATTGGTGGATTCCCGCTAATCTAATGGTCGGATTGGCTCGAAACTGAACGTCAATGGTTAAAAGGGTTCAAGGGTCCATTTAAGGCTTTCGTCACATATCACTAACCAAATACTAATATTAATAGAATTTTTTATTATTTTTGTATATTACTTATAATTACAATATATTTAAAATCTCATTCATATATATAAATATAATATTTTAATATTAACATACTACCATATACATGCTATTGATCACCTCTTTATTAATATAAAATTTATAATATAAAAAAAAATTTGTTTACATAGTCATAAAAGATATTTAATGTTACACTAATATTCATAGTTCGATTATACATTGTGAAATTTCCACTCGTTATGTTTATAATATTATTTTCATAACATCTTATATATATTAAATACATACATATCATTTTACTATGAAATTTTAAATCTTTACAAAGTATACATTTCATAGTGTGTATATTTAGGTTGCATTATTTATGTATACTTATATTAAATTAAATTAAATGGTAACACTCGAGTACTGAAAAGTACGGGGTGTTACAAACTACCCTCCTTAAAGAAAATCTCGTCCCCCAGATTTGGTAAAACGCATCCCAATTATTAGCATGATGAGTGATCTGCGTACCTTATATCGCCTATATATGTCCAAGCGTGCTATCGAAACTTGGGTTTAAACGGCCCATAGGAGAATTTTTCTAATCTTTCATACCTTTATTTTAATAAGTCGGACGATGTATGTGCCTAGGTATGAAACCCAACAAGCTATATACAGATCTACCCCCCTTCAAGAAGATTTTTACCATCGGGATTCGACAGTGCTTGTCCAACTATTAAAGTTATAAGTGGTTCGATTCTCATGAAGGTGTATCCCGTTGCTTGTCAACCTTTGAACTTCTCATAGTATTGGCTTAGACTATAACTTCATCTAGGTGGCTACTAATAAAACTTTATCCTTCTTTTTTTTTTTTTTTTTAAACTTTCCTGTACTCCTAATGTTAATTCCCTGTTATCCAAAGTACAATACAATTTTCTGGTTTTCAGTGTTCGAGCTGTCACAGATAGATAGTTGTAGTGGGTTTGAGTCTGATACATCGATCCTTTGCCTACGTAGAACAAGGGATTACTAGTATCAATTCATAATCCTACTAAATCTCGATCTTTTACTTAATCAGGGCATTGAGATCATTGAGACTTGCTAGGACTTAGAATTTAAGTCAAACCGCATATCCATTGCATAAACATGATTCCATCAATCTGTGACCCTGATTACTCTAAGCTCATGGGAAATATCATTTGACCATTTATTTCCATAATGAATAAGACTATGTGGCCCATTACGCTTCCAATGTGCACTCTGATTGTCTAAACACAAGATCTTAGGACCAAGGTTTCTACATGAAATCAAAATTATTATTATTATTATTATTATTATTTTGCTACATCTACCTAGGATTCAAATTTAGTTCCAATATGCTTGTGCTAGGGTTGCAATTCTACCCCTCTTTTTTTTTTTTTTTCCTCTAGTCATTTCTAAGTACTGGAAATCGCGAGAGACATCGTCTCTAGCTAAAGAGATGCATTAAGGGATTCGAGTTACAATTCCTACGTATGGTTCTTAAATTTAGAGAGCAATTGCAGCCAATCAAATGTACAATCTGGTGAACAAGGAAATCCCTTCGAAGCATAAGTTCGTTCCATTCACTAAGTGTTGTGACAATGTCATCTCTAACTAAGGGAAATTACAGAAGGAGTTTGAATGGTAAATTTCTAAAATGTTCTTTGGGAGTCAAGACTAAGGAGTGTTCTTATTCGATCTCAACTATGTCATGGTGGGTGTTTGTTCTTTTACGGTACATGAGCTTAATTTCTAAGTTCAAACAACAATTCTGGTAGTTTTCAAGGAAATTAAAGCTATATTTCTAAGTTCTAATGACCAATCCTAAAAATGTTTAAGGGACTCAAGTCTATTTCTAGGTTCTACAATTACCCAAACAATTCTCTAGGGAACCTAACATTTGAGTTCCTACATTCTCATCTCTTCCCAGTTCTAAGGGATTTCTACATAAGTTGACATCCAAGGGTCTAACCCAAGATTTTAAGGAGCCTAAGGTCCGAGGTATCTACGTTCTCAAATTCTTGAAAGGAACTTTTCATAAGTTTACATGACTATGCTAAAGCTCCAAGGGAACTTAAATTCATTTCCAAGTCCTTAGACTATTCAAACGATTCTTCAGGGAGCTTAGAATCTCATGTTTCTACGTCCTCAATTTCTCCTAATTTCCAAGGGAAGTTCACCTAATTTCAAATGATATTCTAGAAATTTGTAAGGGGACCTAAGTTCAGTTTGTAATTTCTAAAGATTATCCATCAACTCACTAAGGGACCTAAAACATTGAGTATCTATATTTTTCAAGGAACCTTAGATCATATCTAAGTTCCATGGTTATCCAAACAACTGTCCAAGGGGGCCTAACATTTTGATTTTCTACATCCTCAATTCCTCCTAGCTACAGATGAAGTTCTCGTAAGTTCAAATATTTGTCCTAGTAATTCTATGGGAACCTAAGATTTTGGGTCTCTATATTCTCAATGTCTCCTACTTATATGTAATTCCACATCAGTTCAAATGATTAGTTAAATTAGTTGTGAGGGAACCTAAGTTTGAGTTTCTACATTCTCAATCATTTTTCTAAGTCTAAGGGTGATTTATCTAAGTTCAAATTTCTAATTTTAAAATCTTAATTTGAAACGTTTAAGGTTTGTATAAGATCATTTCCCAAGGTCAAGTTTGTCCAAACTATGCTCTGATACCAACTATAATGCTCCGTGTTTTCGGGACCCGAGTATATGACTCATTTCCCAAAAATTCAAGTGTTAACCTTAAAAGATGGTCAAATTTGAGGGTATTTTTTTTATCAGAGTAACCAGATGAGCGTAGAATGGACAAATCAACATAAAGGAAAATTTTCATTTTATTTAGAATATACAAGTGGTTGCCCATAATGACTTATACAAACCGATGTCTCAACATTAACGGTTACAAGATTTGCATAAATAAGAAATAACAGAAAGCATATAAATGTAAGCCGCATGACCACGCAGCTCCTTTTTAGCAATATGGTCTTGCCTCCATGGCACCTGCAAGCCTCCTCATCAAGTCTGATCATATACATCATCTGGGCCGCCTGTTCTACCTGTACGGTTATATATTTGTGAATTTTCCTCAAGATTACACACCGCCGCATTAGGTAAGCATAGTTATAAAACAACAAAGCAATCAAAATAATACATGATGCAGTCTTTTTAAATGCATGGATACAAGGATGCACATCGGCCCGGGGATGCACATCCAACCGGACTTGGGCTCGTCGCCCATGCAAATCATCGACTTGGAAAAATAATCCAGTCGGACAGGGGTCGATAGTCGGTGGTCTGGGAGCTAGCGAAAAGATACCCCAAAGATTCTAAGGGCACATGTTATAACATCTATATTAGCCACCCGTCATCGTCAATATGCTATGGATACATGATTAGCCAAACCGTTATTAGTTCAATTACAATCAGCCAATTTAGGTAAGCTCAAGGTCACTACGGGGAGCTCAGAGCCCAGCGTAGGCCGACAGCTCGGGCATAGTGTCCCATACCACCATCCCCGGCTCATGAGACTACCACCTTAGGATGTTTAATGGAAACCTGTCGACTAGTGGCCAATCATATTACAATATATGGCGCTTACCTTCGTATGGTTACACGATGTAAAAACACCAAACCCATATAGGAAAAATACCAGGACAAAGACACATAAGGCGATATTAAAGCAAGACACATAAGGCAAATGTCAAATAAGCCACATAGGGTGAGTATCAAAATCATGCGATAAAAGACCATCCTTGCAAACCGTTGAACACAATAAACCTGGATGGTAGGCCCACATCACTGGTTAATTTAAACCACCATTCAATAACTGTCAAGCTGAAGGTGCATTATTATCACAACCAGTCGAGTTACATCCTAAGTATGGGTGTACACATATAGGTGAGGTTTTTCCACTGGTGTACTAGTTTAAGTTCCATAAGTAATTCACAAATAATCCACAAGCATGGATAATTATGCAGGATAAATATTAAGCAGGCAATATAGCAATTCAATTTCCACAAGCCAACACATGTGATTATAAGAGAGAGATATCAATTATAAATTTAAATAAAACTATAACTTAAGCTAATGGGAAAATGGAAAGCTCAAGTGGAAGAATCATCACCTTATACTTTAAATCGCCTTCTAGTGTCGTTAAGTGCTTATGCCCTTAGAATTGTATCCTACCACAAGTCATGAACTTGTACAATTAGGTCCAAGTTCTAATCACTACCTAGGGTTTAAGATCATCGCCTAGGTCATCTTTTAGGATTTTAATGTGGAATCAGGGTTTTATCCTAGAGTTTAGTTCTAGGCTAGATGATTAGGATTTTAATGTAGAGTTTACGGTTTCATTTTAGGGTTTAATTCTAGGTTTGGATTCTATGTTTGATTATGGAATTTGAATTCTAGTTGGTGTACCATTAATTACAATGTAAATTCGATAATTACAAGATACTAGCATTAATATTATAATTTTTATTAGCCAACATAATAATAATAACCATTATGATGAAAATTAATATTATGATTTATGCTAATATTTAAGAGTGACAAACAATGCACTAGTATTTACTAGTGATATTATTTTACATGTAATAATCAATGTTAGTATAGATAAGTTACCAATGGCTATTCATTTCCAATATTAACGGTCCTAGTAATGATAGGAATGGTAACAATGTTGACTGTAGTCTAAACAAATTCAATGTGGGTTCACCTGAGTTAATAGTTGTGTTGGAGACGAGTGGTTTTATTTAATTCACCCGCCCAATGTGGCAGCACAAAGTGGGCCATCTTGAGTGGGTGCCCACCGATTTACTTTTGTCCACGGGCCCGATGAGTTGGCCCAGTTTGGTGGCTGGACTTAAGTCCATGACCAGCCCAGTCATGTGACCCGATCACGGCTCCACTTAATAGCACATTAGCGTGCATGGGAAAAACTGGGTTGGGCTGCCTCAAATCCAAGCCCATATAAGGGACGGGTTGGACTTATCCATCAAATGGAGGTGGGGTGCGGTATTACCTTGACTTCGTCACAAGCTGAGTCAGCCGGAGACTCACACGATTGCTGCAGTAGTTTGGGATCGGTTGACAGCATCGACGGCTGCACTAACAGCAACAGTAACAGCAGCCCTCCAATCTGCCTTGAACCTAACTCGACCTAACCTCATTTCTCTCTCTCTCTCTCTTATTTCTTCCTTTCCTCATTCTCTCCTCTTCTTTCTGCTGATGGAATCACCCAGCAAGGACCGTCAGCCCCAGCCTGACTTGGCCTGAACTCGGTCCAGCGAGTGGGATTTGGCAGCGGGTCAGGCTGGCTCGGTTTGAGCTGGTGCAACCGAACCATTCCCACTCTTCCTCTCTCTCTCTCTCTTTGTTTCTTCTCTCTATCTTTCTCCTTTCATCTTCTTTCTCCCCACTGAGAGTCCCACAACTGTGGCTGGTTGCTCAGGATTGACCCAACCCACACTGCTCAACTCGGCAGCGAGTCGTGGTGTAACTGCGACACCAACAGTGAGCTCGTCCCCTCACTCCCTCTCTATTCTTCCCCTTCTTCTTTCTTTCTCCTCTTTTCTGTTTCTCTGGGGTCTCAGCAGACTCTTTGATTCAACCTGATTCCGCCCTGATCCGAGTTGGCTCGAGCGACTCGAACGGAGAAGAAGGAAACGACTCCAATGGCTGATTATAAACGGCAACTTCTCCCTCTAATCCAGACCCTAGGGATGGTTAGTTTGAACTTCATGAAGATCAAGGGCGTGAGGTTTTGAAGATTGGGGGAGGATTCGTTGGTGGGTTCGGGCTTGGAAGCTCTCAGCGGAGTTTTGTTGGAAGGTCATGGGCAGTGGATAAAACTCGTTGCTGCTCGATCCTCACTCACTTTAAGCTGCCCTACATTCTCCCAAAACCTTTGGATGAGGTTTAGATGGCTCGGATTGAATACTGCTATCTAGCTTTCTAGAAACAGTTGGCGGAAGGGAGGTTTCAGGCGTCAGTTTTCACAGACAGACCCTTAGCACGCGAGCAATGAATGGACGGTCGAGATTTCTCCATTAGGGACAGTCTAGATGAGCCTTTGCAGGCTCACGCAGATCACCGACAGGTTTTACGAAAGCAGTTTCCGTTTCTGAAAACTATGTTTTTGTATGGTCTACTTGCACCAACATTTGTGCACACACGCCTACACGTCTGCATGAGAGACCCACTAGGTTTTGGTCAGGCCCACCTTTTGAGTCGGATGGACGATTCAGATTCCCTATAGGGTCAGTGTAGGTTGGCCACTAATTGAAATCACTGACGTTCATCCGCCGGCTGACGAAAACGCAGAGAGAGAGAGAGAGAGAGAAATCTCTCCATTTTGAGAAATCACGGGTCAGCCCGCTTTGACTGGTCTGACCCGACTGGTGCACAACGAGTGTGCACCATTTGTGTACACGCACCTTGCTAAGTAGGGGTCCTTTGTGAGGTTTTGATAAATCCACACCGTCCGTTCCATTTAGTGGGCCAAATCAAAGCTCTCAACCAAGGATGGGGCAGATCCAAGTCTCAGGTTGGCCGTATGACTTGATTTAAGTTACATTGGTGGATTCCCGCTAATCTAATGGCCGGATCAACTCGAAACTGAACGTCAATGGTTAAAAGGGTTCAAGGGTCCATTTAAGGCTTTTGTCACATATCACTAACCGATACTAATATTAATAGAATTTTTTATTATTTTTGTATATTACTTATAATTACAATATATTTAAAATCTCATTCATATATATAAATATAATATTTTAATATTAACATACTACCATATACATGCTATTGATCACCTCTTTATTAATATAAAATTTATAATATACCAAAAATTTTGTTTACATATTCATAAAAGATATTTAATGTTACACTAATATTCATAGTTCGATTATACATTGTGAAATTTCCACTCATTATGTTTATAATATTATTTTCATAATATCTTATATACATTAAATACATACATATCATTTTACCATGAAATTTCAAATATTTACAAAGTATACATTTCATAGTGTGTATATTTAGGTTGCATTATTTATGTATACTTATATTAAATTAAATTAAATGGTAACACTCGAGTACTAAAAAGTAGGGAGTGTTACACAAGAAGAGCGGCACGCTTTGGACCACGATATGAATTGTCCCCACCCCTGTTAAACCAACAGAAAATTGCCTAAAAACTGGGCCACACTTTGTTCACTGACCAGAAAACACCACCAACATCCTACGGACTAGCACCTGGCACCAACATCACCAACCCCTCCGTGCCTGCACCATGAGTATCCTAAAACAGGACCAGGACCCAAGCATCACCCAGAGTATCCCGAAACAGGACCAGCACCTAAGCATCACCCAGAAGCCTCAAATGACAGCATTCAAATGAAACATCCTGAATAATTTTTTAGAAAAAAAAAAAAAAAAAAACAGCTATGCCATGAGATTAGTGGAACCCGAAAGCCAGCCATGGCCTCTTTTTTTATTATTATTTTTGTATCTTTTATCTAAGTTCGGTGCCACCTGATAAATGACTCAAATCATGATTAAGTGCAACCAATGGGCATACTCTGTCTATTTGAAAATTTGTGAACCAGGGTTAAGGAAAGTAGGTGTAGCTGTGAAATGAGGATGCATTTGACAAAAATAGGAGAGAGGTGGAGAATCCACTGTAAAAAGGAGAGTAATTTCATATATGCTGGCACCATATGAGGCTTGATATGCATGCATTAAGAACTTTTAAATGGGGAATAAAATAGTCTCCAGCTCCTTAGTTGAGCTAGCAGAGGTTATGTAGTGTACTTGTGTTGTTCAGGGTTTGGTACCTGCTATCCGGCATACGACAATTAATACATTCAAGCTGCCTGGGGCCCACCCCTAATGTTCATGGAGAATTTAATCCCTGAATCTTGTGTGCCTTATGTATTCACCGAAAGGTTGTATATAAATACTAATTAAAACGTTTCATACAAGTGGTCCATGACTTTTGGCCGTGGATTAGCTACTGACGGCTTCAGGTTTTGGCTACTGAAGTGATGTCACCAAGTTTTATGGGCCCCACGGTGATGTGCGTGTTGTATCCATGGTGTCCATCCTTTTTGGTGAGATCATTTTAGGGCATGAGATTAAAAAAAAAATGAAGCAGTTCCAAAGCTCCAGTGGACCAGATTACAGAAAAGATCATGGACAGTGATGCCCACTGTTGAGACCATGTCTGGGCCAACCATGAATTTTCTTTGACATAGAAAGTTAACTTCCTTTGAAAGTATTAGATTTATATGTAGTTTATCAATTTCACTGGAAACCGATATTTGATGGTTCAAGGATCAACAAAAAATCAAGAGCAGAAATTATCCTCATCGATTTAATTAGTAGAAAATAAGAATTTACATTCCATCTTGAGTTTGATTGCACCAACCATGAAGCCAAATACAAAGCTTTGATAATGATTTTAGAAATGTTGACTAATTTAGGAGAAAAATATTATTAGTAATATGTGATTCCTTATTAATAATAAACTAATTAATTGGTTTGTTTAATTGTAGAAGTATTGCCCTACAATCATGCTTTAACGATGCAATTGCTAAGAAAATTCGATAAGGTCGAGTTAAAACATAAAACTCAAGACAACAATATTGATACCAAAGAACTAGCATAGTTAGCATCGAAATTTTAGATCATATAAGGATTTAATGCAAGAACAATAATTGTTCAAAAAAATCATTGCCTTTGGTCTTCCAACAGTGATCGACCTAGAAATTTGTCAGGTTGACACAAGCAATGATGATTGGAGAACTCTAATCATAAATTACTTAAGATCACCAAAGATTAAGGTCAGCTGAGACATTAGGAGGATGGCTATAAATTATATATTGATCGATAATGAACTATATTGAAAATGTCCCAATGGATTATTGTTGTGATGTTTGACAAAAAAAGAATCTATGTTGGATATGGGTGAAGCGCGTGAAGGAAACTGTGGAGCGCACCAGGCTGGAAGGAAAATGAGGCTTAGATTTTGGTATTATGGGTATTTCTATCCAAGCATGCCAGTCGATTGTAACCAATATTCCAAAGGGTGTGAAGCATGTCAAAAACATGGGTCGATCACCATGTGCCCGCGACTAAAATGGATCATATTGTCAAACCTTAACCATTCCGAGGATGGCCAATTGATTTGATATGAAAAATTTATCCTCATTTATTTAAAGGACAGAGCTTCATTATTATGGTCACTGATTACTTCACCAGGTAGGTAGAAGTAAAATCTATGTCGGGAATTGATCATCAAGAGATTATTGAGTTCATCGAGACACATATAATTCATCGATTTGGGATTCTTGAGTCAATCACTAAGCATTGAGGTACAACTTTTTCATCCAAAGAAGTCAAAATGATGACCAATCTATATAGAATTAAACTGTTGTATTCATTGACTAACTTTGCTTAGGCTAACTGTCAGGATAAAGCTAGTAACAAAGTTATTAAATACATTTTACGCATGATGATTTATGGAAATCCAAAAGAATGTCATATTGAGCTCTATGAATTTCTTTAAGCTTATCGTAACTCATTTTGAACAAGCACACAGATGAGTCCAATAGACTTGCATATGGACATGGTATTGTGTTATCTTTGGAAGTGATTGTGACATCATTACGGGTAGCATATCAGGTTAACTTAACCCTGGCTGAGTTCATAGAAGCTATGATGCTCATGAATCAAACTCAGAAATTCATAGAGTGCAGGCATTTTGGCCAATATAAAACCATTCCTAAATGACGATTTTGGTGTAGTGACATTTCACTTGACCTTTCCTCCGTATCTAAGGTCTAACAGACTTGCATATGGAGTAAGACGAAAGTTACAGTCACACATCTGACTAAAAGCATAAGATGAATGCAGACAAGCGACGGCACTCGCCTGCACGAGACAGAAGGTAGACTGGCAAGTGAGCCAATGTGGAACATGTATGAGATTAGAGTCATTAATCAGGTGGAGCCAGATTATAGCTGCACAAAGAGTAAAGTGAAGCATCTGTTTCGAAATGTTATCAAGTATAAAAGGCTAGGAAGCAATAGACAAAGCAAGAGCAGCACCTTCTTTGAAGGATCTACAACTATGGGCCAGAGCAAACACACACTAGCCAAACAAATAAAGCTCACTTACTTATTTGGTGGGGGTGCACATGTATGTGGAAAATGGCAGTTTGAAGGGAAACAAAGGGGACCAGATTCTTAGTCAAAGTGCAAGAGCAAGGTTAGCTGTCAAATGGGCACGCCAATTTTTCTGGCCAAGGCATGATTAAGTTGGACCCTACAAAATGAATCTTTTAAGAGATTGATTTTTTCACATGTCGACTTAGACTACCCTCTCATGAGCCAGTACCCTATTGTTCCTAAACAAAATAGTTTCCTTGTCATTGGAAACAAACGGCAAGGTAGACTCATGATGTTGGTGGACACTAACATATGACAATGGGTTAATGCAAGTGTGCCACATCTATTTTGTTATTGAGACTATATTAACTAAATAAGATGGTAAGAGATTACAGGTGAATCAGGTTACCATGCATCTGTCTTGGAAGCTGTTCTGTGCCTGATGTTCTATCTCTGCCACCTGGGCACGATGATCCTTCTCGAGCTTCTGGAGCGTGCCCATGTGCACTTCGACTGCTGCCATAATTCCAGACACCGATTCCTGCTCACGCTCTGATACACCTGCACATATTTTACACATGAATAATCAAACAATGGAAATCACTCTCCCCACTGTTTTCTGTGGTGGGTCCACTACATATTTTTATCTGCCTCATTCTTTCACTCATGCCCTAAACTGATATTTCAAAATAGATGGATAGTGTGGATACAACACATACATCATAGTGGGGCTCACAGAACTTGGTGACGTAGCTTCAGTAGCCAACTCGCTACTCAACTGTGCGTACACGGTACATCTACTTCCAAATTAAAAGGGGAAGCGGATTGGCTGGTGTACCTCACTCAGCTGGACGCGGGTTGCTCCTACCCACCGTCCGGGCAGGGCTCTGTGGGGCCACCATGATGTAAGTTCTTTATCCACTCCGTTCAACGATTTTTTCAGATAAATTTAGTATGTGAACTAAAAAATGAGGCAAGTCCAAGGCTTAAGTGGACCACAACAAAGGAACCTGCACTGATTTGACACCTACCATTGAAACCTTTCTAAGGGTCCACGTGATGTTTTTTTAACCATAAAACCTAATCATAAGGTCATGTAGACATGGATGAAGTGAAAACACAAATATCAGCTTGATCCGAAACTTCTCCGGCTCCCAAGAAGCTTTTAATGGTGGACGTTCAATCCCCACTTTGTGGTCCACTCAAGCCTTCGACCTGCCGCTTTTTTTGGTTCACATACTAAAGTTTTCTGAAAAAATTGTTAAACGGCGTGGATAAAGAACTTACATCACGGTGGGCCCCACAGAACCCTGCCCTGATGGATTACCGTCCGGGTGGGGGTTGGACGCAATCTACGTCCCACCCAGCTGTATTGCTACTGTATTGACGTTAACAAGTTTTTTTTAGTCTAATCATGAGGTATGTGTTATATATATCCAAACCATCCATCCATTTGGTGAGCTCGTTTTAAGGCTTTGGACCAAAAATAAGACAAATCTAACTATCAATTGGACCACACTGCAAAAAGCAGTGTGAGATTGAACGTCTACCATTGAAACCCTTTTTGGGTCACAGAAGTTTTGGATTAGTATGATTTTTTTTTCCCTCTTCATTTGGGTCTTTTTGACCTTATGAACAGATTGGATAGAAAATAAACGTTATGGTAGGCCCTACAAAATTTTCAACTGTGAAAATCATTATCTCCACTGCTATTTGTGGTGTGGTCCAGATGATCTTTGGATATGATTCATTTTTGGAATAATGCTCTGAAATGATCTCTAAAAATAGATGAACCGTGTGTAGATATAATAAATACATCAGTGTGGGCCCATGCAACTTTGATCTCCTTTAAACCATTCGTACAACTCGGAGCTGGAGGAGCGTCGATGCTCATCTCGCACGACACGTACCTACAGCAACTATATGGCTAGTGTGAGGTACACTAGCCAATCCCAACTCGCTTACATTAGAACGTTGATCGCGTCCTACCTCCTCTCGGACGGTAATCTGTCCGGGCAAGGCTCTACCTTGATATATTCAGTTTATAGCCACCATCCACTTGACCAGGACGGTGGGACCCTTCTGGGTGCATGTGTTTTATGCATGCCATCTGTCCAGCGTCGAAGGACTGGGCATCGGAGTTTTGTTTCAAAAAAAGAAAAAAACTGAATAAAATAATATTATTATATTATATTATATTATATTATATTATATATATATATATATGTATATGTGGTACCCACCTTTGTGTGGACTTCATCCACACCGTCCGTCCATCTGGACGGGACCCACTGGATGTGTGGATGGAATCCACGCCGTCCGTCCATTTGCATGGAGCCCACCGTGATATATGGGCTTAATCCATACCATCCATCCCATTTGGTGAGCTCGTCCAAAGGCTTGAGAGAAATGAGGCAGCTCCAAAATTCAATGGTTCACACCGCAGGAAATAATGGGTTGTCACCCACCGTTGAAACCCTTTGAGGCGCACCTGCTATATGTCTAGGGCCCACCTTGTTGTATATACACGCCACACATCCATTTTACCGAAATATGGGCTGACTTGTGAGGCCATCCATTATGATGTATAAATGGGTTGTCCATCCATTTTCGGGGCCATTGGCTGCCCTATAAGGGCCTGTTATGATGTACGTGTTACACATGTTTACCCACCATGATGTAGATGTTTTATCCCTGCCACCCATCGGTAAGGCCCACCTTGATGTATTTTGTGACCCATCCGTCTAGCCCACCTTGATATATATGAGGCCCATGGGTTGAGACCCATTGTGATGTATAAAGGCTCGTGGGTTGAGACCCACTGTGATGTGTATAGGGCCCATGGGTTGTGGCCCATTGTGATATGTATTGGGCCCATGACGCGTGGCCCATTTGATGTGTTCGAGGCTTATATAAGTGGCCCATTTAATGTATATGAGACCCATGTGTAGGGCCCACCTGTGATATATATTAGGCCAATGTGTAGGGCCCAATTATTATGTATTTAAGGCCTATGAGCATGACTCAACGTGATGTATTTAGGGCCCATGGGTTGAGACCCACTGAGATATATTGGAGGCCCAGGTATGAGGCACACTTGATTGTATTAGGCCCATGTGTAGGGCCCACCTATTGTGTGTTTTAAGCCTATGGGCTGTGGCCCATTGTATTGTATTTGGGGCTCATGGGAGGGGCTCATGGGACGTGGCCCATCCGAGGTATGCAAGGTCCATGTGATGCGACCCACCGTGATGTGTATCAAGCCCTTGCGTGAGGCCATGGGCCCACTTTATATTTGGCTCTATGTGAGCCACTCCTTGAGAGTAATGTTGGTTAAATGTTCACATTGATGGGCAATGATGGTTAAATGTCCACATTGTGACCTTCCCTTAGGCCTTGTTAGGTCCATTCTCATCATTCCCTCGATGGGTTAACCTAAATAAGTGGGCCCCAGTCGTCGTAGACGGATGGCTCCGTGTGATCGGATTTGATATAATCACGGCCGAGTGCTGATCATCTATGAACCCCGTTTTGTTTATCTGCGGATTACCGATTTCAATTGACGTGACCGATTTGCCGATTTCGATTATTGACCGATCCCGATTGTCGTGGCCGATTGCCGATTAGCAATCGAGGCTGATTATCATGACCGATTGTTGATTTTCAATTGACGTGACCGAATGGCCGACTCCGATTATTAATCGATTCCGATTGTCATGACCGATTGTCGATTCCGATTGTCGTGGCCGATGGCTGATTCTGATTGACGTGACCGATTTGCCGATTCTGATTGACGTGATCGATTCCAATTGTCATGAACGATTGCCGATTCCGATTGTCATGACCAATTGCCGATTCCAATTGTCATGACCGATTGCCGATTTCGATTGACGTGACGATTTGCCGACTCTGATTACCGATCGATTCCGATTGTCATGGCCGATTGATGATTCTGACTGTCGTGACCGATTCCGATTATTGAGGCCTACTCCGATTTCGATTTCAATTATTAAGGCCGATTTTGATTGCTAAGGCCGATTGCCGAGACCTATATGAGGTATATGCGACCCGTAGTTAAGGCCTATTGTGATGTATTTGTAGTCCTTGGGCAAGGCCCACTGTGTTGTATATTAGGCCTTTGTATGAAGCCGACAGCCTATTATGTGTTTGGCCCTATGTGGGCCATTCCTTGGGGCAATGTTGGTTAGATGTCCACATTGTCGAGGTCGATTGTCGATGCCAGTTATTGATACCAGTTTTGAGTTGAGACAGTATAACATCATGATACATGTCCATACGCATCATCTGCATGTTTGATATGAGATGTGGTTGTCCATTGCATGTCATTGATCAGGTTGTTTTGAGACTCCCTGATAGGCGGAGTTGCCCCACATGAGTACACGGTATGCGCAGGATTGATGCATGATTGGACTGTGTGACTCATGCATCTCGCATTTGTGTAACATGACCACCGTACGCCGTAGTGACATCAGGGCCGTAGCCTCCACAAGTATTTCGTGGAAGGCCAGATGGGACACCGAAAATCTGTTCTACATGGGGTGCTATAGATATCCCTGGGTGAAAGTCTCTAAACCCTCTTGATTCCAGAGGTTGCTCCAACGTCTAGACCAATTGGATATATGAGCGCATGAGGGTCGTATACCGTTAGGCCGCGTCTCCCACTGTGTCGTGGTCGGTTGGAAGGGGGTGCAGCCTTACCTGCCCGAGAGGAGGGGCAATGCTAGGCTGAGTCTGACCAGCTCGAGGAATGGGTCTGCTATCGACGAGCCGGGCCCGATATTGGCAGGCGGATAGTGAGGTCTCTTCCACTCACCTTGTTGCGCCCGATGGGGCGACAATCTGGTTTTGAGTGTAATAAACCCATGTGATTTTTCAAAGAGGAACCGTACTGATATGTGGACTTATTGAGTAGGAGTTGTATGCTCATTCATTCATTCATTCACTATCCACTTGGGCTAGTGGTGTGCAACTAATTGTTGTGTACCTTCGTTATGGCAAAGATTTCGGTTGGGCACGCGACTAACCTGAGATCAGGAGTTTACCACGTTGAATCTGAGTATCCAAATTTAGCTATGAGACTGGTTTGGATAGAAGAGCCTTGTGGTGGACCCCGTAGCCTGTGATACTACGTACTATCATTCCGACTTCACACTCCAGCATGGTCATTCCATTCGCATCGCATATTGCATTACATCTGCAGCAATTGCATCTTAGGTTACTGTGTTTCTGAATTTATATGATCAAGATACGGTTGATGCTATTCATGGACTCATCAGGAACTGCATACTGCATTGCATCCTCGACATCTGATATCTGGCTCTTTGTGACTCCTCATTTACATAGCTGTTCTATATTGCGTATTCTGATATTGATTGATTCATGGAATTGTCCGTATTTTCGTTTACTTTGTTATCGTATGATTTATGATCTTGTCAGTATTCCTGTTTCCTCTGAAAATTCATGATCTTGTTAATATTTCTGCTTATTTTCGGTATTTTATTATGACAGTATTGTATTGAATACTTCGCACTTACCTTGTGCACACACTTACACCACCCTCTAAGCTTTCTATAAGCTTATGCACGATAGATGCGTGCAGATGATGTTAGGTTGCAGCGGTGTTGAGTTTGGAGCGTGCAACGGTCTTCTGGAGCTTTGATTTTTTATATATGTATTTCCCTTTCTGCACTGTATTCAAATGATTATATTAGTGGATATGTGATGATAATGTTGCCTTTATGATTTGGGTATACTTGTGGTTATGCTTATTACGAGTTAAATATAAAAAAAAAAAAATCCTCCTTGTAGGATCTCAGTATCGAAAATCTGGCATATAAACGCTAGGAACCGAGAATGGGGTACTACGGAGGCTGTCGACACCGGATTTGACGATCAGGATTCCTGCGAATCCGATTTCTGGGTTTGGGGCATGACAACTTTTGTAGAGCCCACCTTCATATATGAGTTGTGTATCCATGCCATTCATCAGTTTTTACACATTATCTTAATGTATGGTCGAAAAACTGAAGCAGATGTAAATATAAGTAGACCACACCACAAGAAACAATAGACATTGAGAACCTGGCAAAAAAAAAAAAAAAACTTTCCAATGACCATCACTATGATTTTTTAGATCTTATTGTAATGAGTAAACTCAATTGGGCCTACCTTAAATGTGTGTGGTCTATCTACTCGGTTCATCCGTTTTTCCATCTAATTTAAGGGGTTGAACCCAAAATTTAAGCATATCCAAAGATTGAGTAGAACATACCAGAAGAAAAAGTGGGGATAATGATTTCCACCGTTGAAACCTTTCTAGGCCCGACAGTGATGTTTATTTGTCATCCAACCTGTTCATAAGATCATACAGACATGGATGAATGAAAAAAACAAATATCAGCTTGACCCAAAACTTATGTGGCCCCCAAGAAATTTTCAACGGTGAAAGTTGAAGTCCACTATTTTCTTTCATGTGGTTCATTTGAACATCATATATGCTTCATTTTTGGACTCAAACTTTAAAATTATCTGGGAAATGTATGCACGGAGCAGATAAAAAACATAGATCCTGGTCGACCTCACAGTATTTACTCGGTACGCTATCCACTTCCGATTTTTTGCTATCCAAGTTGTTGATAAGGTAACTCCAGCTGGTTGATGAAGCAGAGAATCAGGTATAAAGGGAAAACACAGACATCGGCTTGATGCCAACCATGATGCATGTGTTATATGCACACTGTTCATCCATTTTCTCAATTTATTTTAGTGTATGAGCCAAAAACCAATCAAATCTAAAACTCAATTGGAACACACCAGAAAAGGCAATGGTGACAACGACCCTACCATTAAAATCTTCCTAGGGTTGACCATGATATTTATTTGTCATCTTACCCCTTCATAAGGTCACAAAAACCTGGATGAAGTGAAAACACATATATCAACTTAACCCAAAACTTCTAACTCTCGGGAAGTTCTTAACGTTGAGCATTTAATCCCCATTTCTAGGTTCATGTTCTAAAATGATCCAAAAAAACGAATGCTCAATGTGGATAAAAACCATACATCATGGCGGGCCTAACAAAGCCTTCTCTAAGTTGAAGATGGGTCTATTCGTTTCCATTTTTTTGCAGTGAGGGAGAGAACATTAAACAAGAGATGCATTTAAGGGAAAGAGAGACGGGAGATGCATTCAAGAGAGAGAGAGATAAAATGAAGATGATTCTTTCCAAATAAAAGAAAATGGGATGACTAAAAAATTGTACACATGTAATGTATTTGGATGAAGTGCCACATGTAAAAAAATTCAATCTGGTAGTTAGGTAAGGTCTATTTTAAGAAAGTGAAGACAATTTTATTTTTTTTTTTAAATAAAAAAATTAGTCCATTAGAAAGGATTTCTAATGGCCCATATTTAACTTACATGTATGGCCGCAGATATGAGAACCATTTACTAATTTTTAGTAAATAAAATTTAATTAATGGACTCTATTTAATGAATGTATTAGATCTTTAATACACAATTTTTATCATGCTTATGTAAGACTTGATGTCACACATCCTCACATGATGCATTCTATTAAATTGAAAGAGAAATTTGTACTATTTAATACATAGCTAGTTGGACCAATTTAAATTGTCTAAGTAGTTGCGTGTGAGCATTACTTTATATATATATATATATATATATATATATATATATATATATATATATATATATATATATATATATATATATATAATGCTTAGTTTCACGTGCAACAACACCCTGATCCATAGCTCAAGTGGTAGACTGAGTGAAAGATACCTTCAACACTGAGGTCGTAGTATACAGACTGAAAGATACCTTCAACACCGAGGTCTTGGTATCAATCCCTAGTGGGGATGGCTAACAGTGAAGTGTGAACTTACGGTGAAGTGTACTAACAGGATTAAAAAAAAAAAAAAAAGAGCTTCGCATGGAACATGATGTGACTCCAAAACCTGTGTGGTTCATGTGAAGTGGCACCTCATGAAATCCTATGTACCCAATATTTACTTTGATACAAAACTTTAGTGGGCCAGGAAAAATGAAAACAATTTCCTCTCCGTACCTGATGTGACTCCAAAATCTGTATCGTTCATGTGAAGTGGCACCTCATGAAATCCTATGTACTCAATATTTACTTTCCTCTCCGTACCTGATGTGACTCCAAAATCTGTATTGTTCATGTGAAGTGGCACCTCATGAAATCCTATGTACCCACTATTTACTTTGATACAAAACTTTAGTGGGCCACGAAAAATGAAAACAATTTCCTCCATTGATTTGCATTTCTCTTTGATATGGCCCACCAAAATTTTAGATCAACATAAAAAAAGTTTTCTTTAGAGTTTCATGGAATTTTGCATCACATGGACCGTTCAAATTAGATGCTTATGACATGAGTGCATAGGTGCGAACGGGCAAAGGTGCGTAGTTAGATTAATCTTCTCTCATATGCACCAATAACTGTTCCCTTGAAGCTTCCGATCATTTATGATATTTTATTTCACTCAACAAACATGAAAGCCAACTGACGTTGATTTCCTGCAAATAAAAAAAGCCGCATAAAAATGCTATGCTGGAAACATAGGTATGGCCGGCCGTGTTGTTTGTGAGAAATCTACTTTATCCATTTATTCTGTGAGCTCATTTTAGGCCTTAAGACTAAACGAGAGAAGGATCCAAGACTCAAGTGGGCCACACTAAAGGAAAAGGTCAGTAGAGAAATTTCAACCGTTGAAACCTCCTTGGGATCATTGGTGATGTTTACATGCCATCCATATATACCATTCATAACGTCATTCCTACTGAACTGATAACATAAATATTACATTGATTCAAAACTTATGTGGCGAAACAAATATTTCAATTGTGGACGTTCAATCCTCATGTCTTGAGTATTGGATGGGGCTTATTTTTAGTTCCGTGTTCTAAAATGAGCACACAAAACGGATGTGCGGGGTGGATTTCTCAAAACCATCTTGGTGGCCCTCACCTAGGTTTCTAGCAAAAGGCTTTAGTAAGAAATTCCGATCCCCAACAATATAATATTTACAATTTATTACCTTTCTTAATTAAGTTTTTATTAAGATACCTCATTAAATAAGTTATTGCCAAATGGGTACCTTTCCATAGTTTCCTAACATCAGTTGGTTTAAAGTATGATGAATGCCCACCATTAAAACTTCTTGTGGGCCACAAAAATTTTGGATTTAAAAAAAAAAAACTGATATTTGCTTTTTCCCTTCATCCAGGTCTGTGTCCTTATCAACAGGTTGGACATCGAATAAACATTACGGTGGGCCTTTTAAAGTTTTTAATGGTGGCCGTATTCAATCAACACGGTTTCCTACTATGGTATTGTCCGTCTGAGATTCGGATCTGCTTAATTTTTAATTTTTGGGTTCATAACGTAGAAGAAGCCAAGTAGCCTGCCAAAAGGATGGATGGCATACACATAGAATATACATTAAAGTGGGCCCCACGGTCAGGGCCGCCCCATGTTGGGTGAAGCCGAGGCTGCACTTAATCTGGAAAGTTTTCCCACTGCTTCATGTGGTGTGGCCCACAAAAGTATTGGATATTTCTGATATTTATATTCCTATTCTATTGTGGTCTTGCAAAACTGATGGACGGATTAGATTTTCAACAATTCCTGTTAGCAGAAACACTACGCCAAAACAGCGAAAAAAGGACGGTCCAAAACCGTCTCAAATGACCAAAAAGGACGGTCATGGACCGTCACATAGGCAGTCAAATTTTGACGTGTCCTATTACTTAAAGACGGTTGAAAACCGTCATTCTTATTGACGAAAAAAGACGGTTATGGACGGTCCCTAAAAAGGACGGTCATGGACCGTCCTTAAAATGGACTGTCATCGACCGTCTCTTATGAGCCCAAAGAGGACGGCCATAGACCGTCCTTTAAAAAGAATGTCATGGACCGTCCTTAAAAAAACTGTCATTAACCGTCTCTTATGGCCCTTCAAAGGACGGCGATAAACCGTCCTTTAAATGAACGGTCATGGACCGTCCTTTAAAAGGACTGTCGTAGACCGTCTCGTTTGAGCCTTCAAAGGACAGTCATAGACCGTCCTTTAAAAGGTCCTTTTAAAGGATTGCTATAGGCCATCTCTTATGACCCTTGAAGGACCTAGTCTTCTTCCTGATATACACTTGTTATACAAAATATTTCATCACATTCACATTCACATTCATCTAAACCCAAACTACGTAAATCCATCCAAACACAATCTTCCTGATATACACCTGTTATACAATATATTTCATCACATTCACATCCATCAATCCATCCAAACACAATCTTTCCTGATATACACCTGTTATACAATATATTTCATCACATTCACATCCATCTAAACCCAAACTACGTAAATCCATCCAAACACACAATCTTGATAATATACACTGTTATACAATATATTTCATCACATTCACATTCACATCCATTTAAACCCAAACTACGTGAATCCATCTAAACACACAATCTTCTGTTATACAATATATTTTATCACATTCACATCCATCTAAACCCAAACTACGTAAATCCATCCAAACATAAACTACATCCATCCAAACACAAACAATCTTATTCACATTACATTCATCCACGCATAATACATATAAATAAGTTTAGGTTTAGGTTGGGTTATAAGCTATAGGTTTAGGGAATTGAGAATAGGTTCAAAGTTTAGGAAATCGGGTTCGGGTTCGGGATCGGGTTCAAGTTTGGGTTTTCAAGTTTAGGTTTAGGTTTAGGTTAGGAGTTGAGATTAGGATTAGGTGTAGGTGTAGGTTTAGGGATTTGAGAATAGGTTAAGGTTTAGGTTTAAGAATTCGGGTTCGGGTTCGGGATTGGGTTTAGGTTTAGGTTTACGTTGGGGAGTTTAGATTAGGATTAGGTTTAGGTTTAGAGATTTGAGAATAGGTTAAGGTTTAGGTTTAGGAAATCGGGTTCGGGTTCTGGATCGGGTTTAGGTTTGGGTTTTCAAGTTTAGGTTTAGGTTTAGGTTAGGGAGTTGAGATAATGATTAGGTGTAAGTGTAGGTTTGGGATTTGAGAATATATTTAGGTTATAGGTTATAGGTTCGAGTTTAAGTTTAGGTTAAGGTTAAGGTTTTAGGTTATAAGCTATAGGTTTAGGGAATTGAGAATAGGTTAAGGTTTAGGTTTAGGAAATCGGGTTCGGGTTGGGATCGGGTTTAGATTTGAGTTTTCAAGTTTAGGTTTAAGTTTAGGTTAGGGAGTTGAGATTAGGATTAGGTGTAGGTTTAGGTTTAAGGATTTGAGAATACATTTAGGTTTTAGGTCATAGGTTTAGGTTTTAGGCTTAGGTTTAGGTTTAGGTTTAGGTTAGGTTATAGGTTAAGGTTTAGGAAATTGAGAATAGGTTAAGGTTTAGGTTTAGGAAATCGGGTTCGGGTTCGGGTTTAGGTATGGGTTTTCAAGTTTAGGTTTAGGTTTACGTTAGGGAGTTGAGATTAGGATTAGGTGTAGGTTTAGGTTTAAAGATTTGAGAATACATTTAGGTTTTAGGTCATAGGTTTTGGTTTAGGTTAAGGTTATAGGTTTAGGTTTAGGTATAGGTTTAGGTTTAGGTTATAAGCTATAGGTTTAGGGAATTGAGAATAGGTTAAGGTATAGGTTTAGGAAATCGGGTTCGGGTTCGGGATCGCGTTTAGGTTTTGGGTTTTCAAGTTTAGGTTTAGGTTTAGGTTGGGGAGTTGAGATTAGGATTAGGTGTAGGTTTAGATTTAGGGATTTGAGAGTACATTTAGGTATTAGGCTTAGGTTTAGGTTGAGGTTTAGGTTTAGGGAATTGAGAATAGGTTAAGGTTTAGGTTTAGGAAATCGGGTTCAGGTTCGGGATTGGGTTTAAGTTTGGGTTTTCAAGTTTAGGTTTAGGTTTAGGTTAGGGAGTTGAGATTAGGATTAGGTGTAGGTTTAACTTTAGGGAATTGAGTTTAGGTTTAAGTTATAGGTTTTGGGATTTGAGAATAGTTTTAGGTTATAAGTATAGGTTTAGGTTAGGTTATAGGTTATAGGTTAAGGTTTAGGGATTTGATTTTAGGTTATAGGATTAGGTTAAGGTTTAGGTTTAGGTTATAGGTTTTGGGATTTGAGAATAGGTTTGGGTTTAGGTTACGAGGTTTTGGTTTTGGTTTAGGTTATATGTTTTGATTTAGGTTATAGGCTATAGGTTTAGGTTAATTATAGGTTCTTGGATTTGAGAATGGGTTCGGGTTTAGGTTATAGGTTTTGGATTTGAGAATGGGTTATGGTTTAGGTTTAGGAAATCGGGTTCATGTTCAAGATTGCGTTTAAGTTTTGGTTATAGGTTTTGGATTTGAGAATGGGTTATGGTTTAGGTTTAGGAAATCGGGTTCATGTTCGGGATTGGGTTTAAGTTTTGGTTTTCAAGTTTAGGTTTAGGTTTAGGTTAGGGAGTCGAGATTAGGATTAGGTGTAGGTTTAGTTTTAGGGAATTTAGTTTAGGTTATAGGTTTAGGAAAGGTTAGGTTTAAAGTTATAGGTTTTGGGATTTGGGAATAATTTTAGGTTATAAGTATAGGTTTAGGTTAGGTTATAGGTTATAGGTTAGGGTTTAGGGATTTGATTTTAGGTTATAGGATTAGGTTAAGGTTTAGGTTTAGGTAATAGGTTTTGAGATTTGAGAATGGGCTTGGGTTTAGGTTATAGGTTTTGGTTTTGGTTTTGGTTTTGGTTATATGTTTTGATTTAGGTTATAGGTTATAGGTTTAGGTTAATTATAGGTTCTTGGATTTGAGAATGGGTTCGGGTTTAAGTTATAGGTTTTGGATTTAAGAATGGGTTATGGTTTAGGTTTAGGAAATCAGGTTCATGTTCAGTATTGGGTGTAAGTTTTGATTATAGGTTTTTGGATTTGAGAATGGGTAATGATTTAGGTTTAGGAAATCGGGTTCATGTTCGGGATTGGGTTTAAGTTTTGGTTTTCAAGTTTAGGTTTAGGTTTAGGTTAGGGAGTTGAGATTAGGATTAGGTGTAGGTTTAGCTTTAGGAATTGAGTTTAGGTTATAGGTTTAGGGAAAAGGTTAGGTTTAGGTTATAGGTTTTGGGATTTGGGAATAGTTTTAGGTTATAAGTATAGGTTTTGGGATTGGAGAATGGGTTCGGGTTTAGGTTTTGGTTTTGGTTTAGATTTAGGTTTAGGTTATAGGTTTTGGATTTGAGAATGGGTTCGGGTTCAAAGTTATAGGTTTTGGTTTTAGTTTAGGTTATAGGTTTTGGGATTTGAGAATGGGTTTGGGTTTAGGTTATAGGTTTTGGTTTTGGTTTAGGTTATAGGTTATAGGTTTTGGTTTACGTTTAGGTTAAGGTTTAGGTTATAGGTTTTTGGATTTGAGAATGGGTTCGGGTTTAGGTTATAGGTTTTGGTTTTGGTTTAGGTTATGTGTTTTGGTTTAGGTTTAGGATAAGGTTTAGGTTTAGGTTATAGGTTATTGGATTTGAGAATGAGTTCGGGTTTAGGTTATAGGTTTTGGTTTTGGTTTAGGTTATAGGTTTTGGGATTTGAGAATGGGTTCGGGTTTAGTAATAGCTTTTGGTTTAGGTTTAGGTTATAGATTTTGGATTTGAGAATGGGTTCGGGTTTAGGTTATAGGTTTTGGTTTTGGTTTAGGTTATAGGTTTTGGGATTTGAGAATGGGTTCGGGTTTAGGTTATAGGTTTTGGTTTAGGTTTAGGTTATAGGTTTTGGTTTTGGTTTTGGTTTAGGTTTTGGGATTTGAGAATGGGTTCGGGTTTAAGTTATAGGTTTTGGTTAAGGTTTAGGTTTTGGGATTTGAGAATGGGTTCGGGTTTAGGTTATAGGTTTTTTATTATTAGGTGTAGGTTTAGGTTTAGGGATTTGAGAATACATTTAAGTTTTAGGTCATAGGTTTAGGTTTTAGGCTTAGGTTTAGGTTATAAGTGTAGGTTACTGAGGTTTAGGTTTAGGTTAGGTTATTGGTTAAGGTTTAGGGTTTAGGGTTTAGGGGTAAGGTATAGGTTTAGGAAATCGGGTTCGGGTTTAGGTATGGGTTTTCAAGTTTAGGTTTAGGTTTACGTTAGGGAGTTGAGATTAGGATTAGGTGTAGGTTTAGGTCTAGAGATTTGAGAATACATTTAGGTTTTAGGTCATAGGAGGTTTTAAGCTTAGGTTTAGGTTTAGGTTTAGGTTTAGGTTATAAGCTATAAGTTTAGGGAATTGAGAATAGGTTAAGGTTTAGGTTTAGGAAATTGGGTTCGGGTTCGGGATCGGGTTTAGGTTTGGGTTTTCAAGTTTAGGTTTAGGTTAGGGAATTGAGATTAGGATTAGGTGTAGGTTTAGGTTTAGGGAATTGAGAATAGGTTAAGGTTTAGTTTAGGAAATCGGGTTCGGGTTCGGGTTCGGGTTTGTATACGGATTTAGGTTTGGGTTTTCAAGTTTAGGTTTAGGTTTAGGAGTAGATGGTGTAGGTTTAGGTTTAGGGATTCTCTAGTATTGTCTACTATTGAACCTAGTATTATCTACTACATACTAGTAACATACAACCAATATTGGGGCACCATACCATAAGCTACAAGAATTTCATGTCCCCCTAAACAAGGTATCCTCCATTGATAACATATATATATATATAATAAGTTTTTTATTTTCATTTACATTCCCAAATACATTCATCATCCATCAAGAAAATTGAAACAAAGAAATCTTGTCAATCTATCTTATCTTACCGATCAGCCTTATGTTTCTTTTCACCTTTGTAGCTCTCATATTTATTGCAAATTTGCTAGTTCACCATCGTAGTCTCCCTAACCAAATCTTTTGCAAATCCCTCCATTTGAAGCAGTGGCTGAAGTTACAAGAAGTAGGACTGATTAGTCTTTCCATGTTTTGAAAAAAATCAAATTCTTTATTTTTTGCTGCAAGTCTACTTATAATTATCATTTTTAGGGCCATTACCTACTAAGGCCCCACAAAGATGTTTTTGTCATCCGTTTGCTACTTCATCAACCCATTCCAAAACTGCAAGATGAAGTTCAGGAATAAAAACAAATTGATAGTTATGGTATGCGTCATGTGCCATTTAGGAATGGTATGCAACATTAAAGAGCTTCATCATCTCACGAAAAAATATTTTTATTTTCCTTTGATAAGTATGAATAGAAAATTCTGATAGTAACAAGAAAGGGAGAAAGAAATTTTATAGTTAGATGCAAGATCGAAGTAAATAATGTTCTGTTTCAGAAAGATAATATTTTCAGAAAGCACAAGTTCACCAACAAGAGGGGAAACAGTCAACTCATGAACTGACAAACCTTGCAGTTATGGAATCCTGAGTTGCATTCATGAATCCATCCATTGCTAAGTTCAAAAAACATAAGCCATAACCAAAAGGAGCATTTGGATGATATAAGGTGGGATACATATATATGTATCAGAAAATGAATAGTCATGTTGGATGCAGATATAGCTTAACAACCAAAATCCCTTACTTCCCAATCAAGCTACAACCATTTAATCTTAAAAGCCTTGCCTCAACAAGTAGACATGAAACAACAAATGTTACTGGATCATATGAATCATCCAATTACTTGAAAAAGTTAGTTATAATAAATTTCCCACCAAAATCGTGGATGGCATTAGTTTTTGCTTGAAAAGTTTTTTGGGACAGTTCACTGAATGGGACCTTTTATGCTTTAAAACTATAATTTTTGCACCTTTTATGAATGGTATAATGTTTGCACTGAATTGACTTTTTTTGGGACAGTTCACTGAATCGGACTATTAAAAACACAAGCCTATTACCTGATATAAAACAATAATAACCGGGAACGGAACATACCTTACGAATATTTCCTATGTTTGCTCCACCTTTACCCATCACTTTACCTACTGCATGGGCCAGGATGACAATCTTCAAGGTTGAAGCATGATCTGTACAAATGAAAATATACAAAGAGCAAGCTCAGATATAAAAATTAAAATACCCAAATAACACCGGCCTGAGAGGCAAAACTCTAAGATATGAAATACAAACCCATATGGCTTTGAAGAATATGAAGGAATAGATCCATAGCCGTTCTCCCCAACCTTCATTTAAAGAAAAAACAAAAGGAGATGAGTTACTTAAGCAGGGAAAGATGTTGCATTTTTTAATGCATGAACCTTCATTTAAAGCAAAAAAAAAAAAAAAAAAGGATATAAGTAACTGAGGGAAGACGCTGCATTTTGAATGCATGAAATGATTCAGCCCAAACCCAACTTTGATTCAAAGACATACAACTAATGCAGCAGTTTTTAATGTTGGATACTAAGACTCGAGGCAAGATTTAGCCTTTCAGTTCTAAAGTTTGACTAGATTGAGTTGATAAAAACTTGCCTATAATCAAAGGAAGACATGGCCCCAAGCTGATGTTCCAACTGCTACATGGCAGCAAGGTTCTGCCTGATCCTTGCATCAAGTCTACAAATCTGCAGGAATTTCAGTTTACTACAACTGAATATCAGAAAAATGAAATGAAGAATGTAGAGAAAGTTTATACTATTGAATACATGTGCATGCTATTGAATGTCAGGTGAGTGGAAAATTAAAGAAGACTCTGCAGTAAGACATACCTTGCATAGTGCTCTATATTCCTTTTAAAGGCGCTTCACACAAGCCCTCTCAGCCATTGGTGAATAGATTAATAGCTTATACTCTTAGTTGGATAGTCTATATGGTTTCTTTGATGTGTTAGCTGCTGCACATAGAGAGAGCATGCAGTTCAGAAACATAAAAAAACTGGATAGTTAAGCCCCAGAGTTATAGAACTCTTTGATACTGAATGAGTAAAAAGAAAGAATATGATGTGTTCTCGTTGTGAGGAAAACCAAGTGGAAAGGCATTGGCACAAAGTTTAAATGCATGTTATCAATTATCACAATAATACAAATCATTGTTGAAAGGAAAACAGTATCATGCTATAGTTTCAGATAATTTTCATCTTTGCTAATACATATGCATCTTGATACATGTGGAACCCGGAGGAAATACTTGAAATTTTTTGCAAATAAGATGGACCCAAATCAAAAGACATGTTTAATATTGAACTTTGATGCCGGCAAAACAAAAGTGGGCCAAAACAATCAAGAATAACTTGAATTTCATTACATCTATTGGCCCCATATTATAATTTTAAATGCTTTAACTGCAAGAAAACCAGATGGATGAGTTAAATCAATTCAATGCTACCTTAGGTTCATTTCATCTTGTTTTCTGTACCTTTGTAACACGCATGTGAGACATGTCTTTGTCTTTTAATAAAGACTAGAAAATCTACACATTTTATTTGCTAGCACACCTTAGCTTAGAAAATGGTTGAAACCGATCGACTTCCCCTTTCTCTCTCATTAACATTGCAAATCCTTTGGAGATTGAATATACAACAAGAGTATGGCGGCATGCGTTACCATACACTAGTGCACCTGACTTTGCATCGTAGCAATGCATGAAACTCCACCTGACATACCAAGAAGCGAAAAATGCAATTAGGTATCCATAAACATCCCTATGAGCATTCTATAGAACTCACTCCCAACTCGAGTTCATTGAAGGACACGTATTTCAGGAGAAAAGAAAAGAAAGGTAATGATTATTTTCATGAGTGCTACCGAAATTTGAATTTCATTTTCAGAGGACTTGTTTGGATAGCGAGTGAAAAGCTCATATTGGTAAAACAGTGGTCACCTAGTTTCTTTTGCGAGAGAATCAAAACTATGGAAAAGTGCAATTATTGCACCGTGGAATCCATCCTTTTCTTTACTAGCCAAACATCTCAAACTGTCACATCAATAGAAAAGATTTTGGTTTCCATAGTTTTTCATGGAATTGGTGACAACCAAACATGTCCTGAATTCATAATCATAAAATTCTCCATTTGAAGAACACGCCAATGGTTTGTAAATTTTTCTGGAAACAATTTTTTTCCCAAACAATGCAAGAATTTTTCAGTAATTACAAAAGCTAAAAAAATAAAAGGAATTTATATTGTTCCATTTAAAGAAACTCAAATTTTTCATGATTTTTCAGAATTTTGGTTTCATGACCACTTGCATTGCATTGTCAAATTTCTCCAGAATCCATTTGAATCTTTTCTAATATATAAAACCCAGAAAAGTTTCCACTGACCAAAATATTCATGCACAAAAGTCTGCCTCAACTGTTTGATGGCAAGGTTTAATCAGTAATATAATGCTTGGAACCCCTTGAATTAGTTAGAATTCTGGAAATAACTGTAATATCAAAAAACAACAATTTTGTTTCCGAGCTTCAAAATGAAGTGGAGCTTCTGTTGAGCAATCTTGGAAACCCATTGGCTGCATGTTGGCAACTTACTGAACTTTTAAGATTTTGACAGCGGACTACAATATGCATCAATTGGAAGCTATTTAAGTTGTGGCAACTCATCACCATACATGTGGCATGTGTGCATCTTTGATCCAAATGTCCAAATATAGTGGCCCCATTGTGGAAAGATCATCGCTTGAAATCAAACATTTGCCTTTTAACCACGACTCGCCTAATCGAGTTTGAATAACTTTAAACATTTTCTCGTTTACAATTATCATAGGCATGTCTCTGTCCTACACCTTGCATGCAATGCACTTAAAAGCGGTCACACACACACACACACACACACACACACACACATGGCGACCACTTGGCGGCTACAATGTATATCAAATTCAATCAAACAAAGTAGCTTGAACCATTCACTTTTTGTGATGGTTTTAACAATTATAAAACAAAATTTAGACATGATTAATTTGCATTAGTTATATGTTAGTGGAATTTCTAATCAATATATAAGTGCCTTGATCATGCTTTACATTCTGCTGACCATTCACTTTGCCCGGCTGACCATTCACCAAGCATCAAAGTATAAAATCCATACCAATACCAACTACAATACCAAAACAAAAATAGTTCCCACCAACACGCTTTTCAAGTTCTACCAACCCATTCTCACGAGATCCTGGACACTCAGACATGGTGGAAGGGACTGCCTTCAACTTATCAGCCTTCTCTGAATCAAACACACAAAGCGTGTAGAGGCATTTGGAGCACCGGACCTTAAACTTCACGACATCCTTGCTCTTCTTGATCTTAACTGATCGAGCATCTTTCCTTCTCGCAGTGTGAAGGAAATCCTTGATCTCGTGGATGCTTCGGCATTTCTCGGGCCTGTTTGGCCAGGCAGATCCCACGGTATCAGGAGGGATGGGATCGGCAATATCTGGGATAGGCATGACGTGCCAAACAGACCCAGTGAACTTGTCCGGGATATGAGCAATCCCATGCATCTTAAGACAATCCACTGACATCACCATTATTACCTTAAAATTGATCCTATCCCTTGGTTGGATGGATTGGAAGGTAAAATCCCGGGATATGCGGGGCGTGCCAACAGACAGTTAACTTGTCCCGGGATATAAGCAATCCCATGGATCTTAAGACAATCCACCGACACCACCATCATTACCTTAAATTTGATCCCATCCCTCCTAATACCATGGGATCTGGCCAAACAGGCCCTCAAGGATTCCGAGGAGCCCTCTGCAATTCCTCCACCAAAAAACAAAGAATTTGCAACGTACATATGAAATCTCTCAAACTTTGCGGGAAAAAAAAACTCCACTTTCGGATCTAATCATTTCAAGAGCTCATTTGAAAGAAGAACTTGAATCCCACCTAATCCCTTCTAATCCCCCCAAACACGCCCTAAATCCCCAAATCCCCAAATCCCAAAATCCCAAAATCCCCAAATCCCCAAATCCCTAAATCGATATTGAGATTGAGAGAGATTGAGAGAGAGAGAGAGAGAGAGAGATACCTCACTGTCGTGAATGACCTTCAACCGAGCTTCGAGAGAGAGAGAGGCGTGCGTGGGTAGGGCGTTCGGCAACGGACCGCAAGAGACGGAGAGGGAGGGATGGATTGGGGAACTGAGAGAGAGAGAGAGAGAGAGAGAGAGAGAGAGAGAGAGAGAGAGAGAGAGAGAGAGAGAGAGAGGGGGAACAAATAGAGAGAGGGAGGAAGATGAGAGAGCTGGAGAAATCGGGAGAGAGAGGGTTAGGGAACGGAGAGCGAGAGAGAGAGAGAGAGCGAAATGACGAAAAAGAAAGGGCGCGGCTCTTTTCGAGCGCGCGCCCAAACGGTGGTCGGTGCTTGTGGGACCCACCATGATGTATGTGTTGCATCCATGCCGTCCATCTATTTTTACAGATCATGTTATGATATGAGACCAAAAATGGGGTATATCCCAATCTCACGTGGACCACATTACAGGAAACAGTGTTGAATAAGCGTAACCATTAAAAACATTTTGGGGGCCATAGAAGTTTTAGATCAAGCTGATTTTTGTTTTTTCCCTTAATCTAGGCCTGTATGACCTAATCAACAGATTGGATGTCAAATAAATAGTACAGTGCGCCTTAGGAGGATTTTAATGGTGGATATATAATCACTATTGTTTTCATGTGGTGTGGTCCACCTGAGATTTCTATCCCTCTAATTTTTTGGATCAAGCCCTAAATTATCAGTAAAAATGGATGAACGGAATGGATGAAATACATATATCATGGTGGGGCCCACAGATGGCTGGTGGTAGAGGCGATAGCAATCAATTTGCTGTTTCTTCTGGTCCACTGGAACTTTGGGTTTAACTCATTCTTTGGACATTGCCGTAAAATGATCTCTCCAAATGGATGGAAGGTGTGGATACAAAACATACATCATGGTGGGGCCCAAAAATGAGAGGTATATAAATCTCAAGTGGACCACACCAGATGAAAACAATAGTGATTGGATATCCATCATTAAAATCCTTCTAAGGCCCACTTTACTATTTATTTAACATCCAATTTGTTTATTAGGTCTTTGTTGCCCACTAGTTGGCCTAACCTCGGTCAACCTGATGCCAGACTTGACCTTGGGCCTACTTTGATTTATATATTGTATATCCATATGGTCCATTTGTTTTGTCAACTCATCGTAGGATATGAGCCCAAAAATGAATCATATTCAAATCTTAAGTAGACTACAACATAAAAAAACAATGCTAATTGAACACCCACCATTAAAAACTTTATGGGCCCACCTTAGTGCCCACTGTAATATTTATTGTTATTCGACCTGTTGATTAGGTCAGACATAAAGGAAAATATAAATAAATAAATAAATAATACAAATATCAACTTCATCCAAAATGTGGTGTGGTCCTAAATTGAGAGGTATATAAAGATCATTTTATGACTTGATCTCAAAATTGAGAAGTATATAAATCGATATCTCGGGTGCACCAAACCACATGAAAACAATAGTGATTGGATATCCTTCATTAAAATCATCCTAAGGCCCACTGTACTGTTTATTTGACATCCAATATGTTGATTAGGTCATACATGGCCGTTGAAGGGGAAAACAAAAATCAGCTTGATCCAAAACTTTTATGGCCCCAAAATGTTTTTTAATGGTTGACA
Source organism: Magnolia changhungtana (assembly GCA_030180095.1). Lineage (NCBI taxonomy): Eukaryota > Viridiplantae > Streptophyta > Magnoliopsida > Magnoliales > Magnoliaceae > Magnolia > Magnolia changhungtana. Next base: position 2,216,871 of record JASAUF010000283.1, read on the forward strand.
CTCGTTCAACATGCTTTCTGGAATGTGGTCCACTTCCGATTTGGATATATCTCATTTTTGGTCCTATACCGTAAGATGATCTTTAAAAATAGATAGACGACATGGATTAAACACATACATCATGGTAGGGCTCACAGAGCACCAACCACCACCATTGGATGGTGTCAGGGGGAGTAGTCAATCCGTTCGCCTTATTTGAAGTGTGGTCCATTTAATCTTTGGATATGATTCATTTTTTGGATAATTTTTTAAAATTATCTTGAAAAATAGATGAACGATGTGGGTTGATCCCAAATTTTCGGTAAATTAAAAACTCAAGTGTACCATACCACACCAAACAGTGTGGAATAATGATTTCCACCGTTGATACCTTCCTTGGGCCCACACAAGAATGTTTATTTGACATCCAACATGTTCATAATATCAAAAAGATATAAATGAAGAGATATCTCATAACCTAAAGGGGACACATCAAATCCACATGTGTTGATGTTCGACACACATCATGATGGGGCCCACAAAACTTACTAACATCAATTCTTAGGTTCTCACGAGGTCGCAGAAGTTGGGTCACAATTTTGACTGAGAATATTTGCTCATTTTACATGTCAGGTCCATTCACTCTATTTTACTGATCATTACCCTCAATTTGACTAATTACTCACCCCGATCATGCTACACATGAGAAAGATATTGGGCAAACAAGATTGATCAACAATTTGAGTGAATTTTGATTTAAACATCTGAAGTTATTTACTCTTCAATCTGGACTGATCAGATTGTCCAAAAACGGTTAAAGGTTGTTCATAATATCAAAAATATATGAATGAATAGAAAACACAAACATCAGCTTGATCCAAAACTTCTATGGCCTCCAAGAAATTTTAAATGGTAGAGGTTCAATAACACTATTTCCTGTGGTGTGGTCCACCGAGCTTTAGATATCCTTCCTTTTTGTTCTTTGGCCCACGAAATTTTTAGAGACGTCAAATTATCTATTAACATAGATGAATGGAGTAGATAAAATAAATAAATAACAATGGACCCCATAGAGTTTAATTACTCTGGTAAGGGTAACTAGTAATTCACTTAAACGTAGTAGAGAAGGGTTTCCTTAAATCTTTCATAATCGTATATTGGGCCTGCCTAAATGTGATTCACATATCCTGTATTGAGGAAGGGTTTCCTTAAAACATTCTTTTTGACCAAGGTATTGAGGAACTTTGATTTGCACTCCTCTTTCTTAAACGTGTATATTTTTTCTTAACCTTGAGTTGCACTCTTTTTCTTCGTTTTCTTTTTCTTTTTCTTTTTTCTTTTCATGTTTACATGTTTTAATCCTACCTTGTGTATTGTAGGCCACATCCATTCAATTTGGTATAGATCCTTTTTTAAAAAAAAATTTTCTTGTCAAAATACAAAATCTAGTTTTCTTTTTTAAAAAATATATATTTTTTACAATTTGTCAATTTTTTCACAATTTTGTTTAATTTTTAAAATTTTCTTTTTCAAAATATCATTTTTTAAATAACGCTTTTGTTATATAACTTTTTAATTTTTTTCAAAATACAAAATCTAGTTTTCTTTTTAAAAAATATATATATTTATAATTTGTCAATTTTTTCACAATTTTGTTTAATTTTTTAAATTTTCTTTTTCAAAATATCATTAAATATCACTTTTGTTATAAACTTTTTAATTTTTTCTTTTCAAAATATAAAATCTAGTTTTCTTTTTAAAATATATATCTTTTTTACAATTTGTCAATTTTTTCACAAATTTGTTTAATTTTTTAAATTTTCTTTTTCAAAATATCATTTTTTAAATATCACTAAGTTATATTACTTTTTAAATTTTCTTTTCAAAATAGAAAATCTAGTTTCCTTTTTAAAATATATATTTTTTTTACAATTTGTCAATTTTTTTCAATTTTGTTTAATTTTTTAAATTTTCTTTTTCAAAATATCATTTTCTTATCGAATTTTCTCTCTTTTCAAAATTATCAACAATATTCAAAGTTCTTAATTTTTATTTCAAAATGTAGTTTTTTATAAAATTACACTTTTTTTTCAAAATCTAAATTTTTTTCTTAAACATTCTTAGTTATTTTTCTAAGCTTTTAAACTTTTTTTTTCGAAATTCATAAATTTTTTTGTTCTTAATTTTTGACTTGAGCATTAGAGACTACGCACCGCCTCTAATAAGTCTTTGATCATCTCAAACGGGCCTACTTAGCATTCACAGGGTACTTATGAACCAAGAAAAGACGGACGATGACCGTCTATAATTAAGACGGTTCTTGGCAGTCTCAAACACTAATAAAAGACGGTCAAAGACCGTCTCTAATAGTGGGACGGTCCTTGGTGGATCTCAAATAGAGAAACAGCCTAAGAACCGTCCCTATTTCAGACAATTTTTGGCGTCTTATATTATAGGGAAAGGCGGCTAATGACCATCTCAATTAGAGACGGTCCTGATACAAGCCTCAGACACAGTAAGAGACGGCCAATGACCGTTTTCTAATACTCTGACGGTCTTTGACCGTCTCAAACAAAAGATATAAGACGGTCGAGACCGTCTTTATTCCCACGGCCAATGGCCGTTTTTATCCGTTAACGACGGTTTTTGACCGTCTTAAATGATTTGTAGACGTTAAAATTTTTAAGACAATATTAAGGACGGTCAAGGGTCGTCTAAAAGTTTGTAGAGTCTTCTAAAGTGTCTTTAAACCTAAAGTGAGTGAAATCTCTGTCCACCCCCAAACCATTTCCAACCGGAGGGCCATGCGGTTAACTTGGATTGCGTACGGAGCTTTGTAGGCCGCAGCATGATGAATACGTTTAATCGACTCCGTCTGTCCATTTTTCCAGGTCATTTTAGGGCATGAGATAAAAAATGAGAAAGATTCAAATATAAGGTGGACCACACCGGAGGAATCGGTGGTGATGAATGCCCACCATTAAAAACTTCCTTATGGGCTGTAAAAGTTTGGATCATACTGATATTTTCCTTTTCCCTTCATCCTGGTCCGGGTGACTAAATGAACAAGTTGGATGGAAAATAAATATTATGCTAGGTATTAAGGTGGGCCAGGTCTTTTGGATAAAATGGGGTTGAGCTTTAGAGTAATTCCTTTGTATACGATATGATAGGCAGGCCATGTCTTTGTTTCGGGTAGCCGTCAGAAAAATCTAGTTCTTCTGTACATTTTCTATATCAATGAAAAATATGTTTTGTTAAAAAAAAAAAAAGAAAAAAAAAAAGAAAAAAGAGTGGGCCTTAGGAAGTTTTTAATGGAGGCAGTTCAATCACCACTGTATCCTATGGCGTGGTTCGCCTAAGATTTTGATCTGCATCAATTTTGGGCTCATATAGCATGGACTACTGGCCACGTCCCTATTTCCACGCAAGGTTAATTGGTGGGTATTTTTGTTATTTGAGGAATAATCATTAATTCTTTAAATTTACGGGCATCAGACAAAACTAAGAGAAAATAACCATTTGACAATAACTTCATTTAATGAGATAATGGTACCCTTTTGATAAAAACTTCATTTAATGAGATAGTATTTTGTAAAATTCTCTAATTATTAGTGAGTCAATATAAATGAACATGACGAAGAGAAGGAAAAGGAGCCCATTGGCTCCTTTGCGCCTCACATTAGAGTTTATGTGAATTCCACCCAAACCATTAAGTGAGTCACTACATGTTAAGCTATGGCTAAAAAATCAGTCCGTGTTTGAGGCGGACCACAAGATTAGAAAACATTCACCTTCGAAACTATTTCCCTTGATGTAGCCCATTGAATCAAGAATGGCCTAATGTTTAGGCGTCAGGCCTAAATTTTAGTGTGGCATGTAATGGTTGAAGTATATTATGCATAATGAATGGGCCCTTTAAAAAATCAGGGTTAAACATTTCTCTCTCAATTATTTCATTTGGTGTAGTGAACCTGAGTCACAAGTAAGTATATTTTTTCTGGATCTGGGCCTAAAATTGTATTATACATCTAATGGTGGGATTGGATCTTACATACATGTCATGATGTACCACATAAAAAATCAATGGTAGGTGATCATCTCCCACCTATTCCCAACAAAGGGTGCTATATTCACAAAAAGAAAAAGAAAAAGAAAAAACCATATAAAATAACTTCCATGTATTTATTGGTAAATATTAAAACACAAGTATGGACCACTCTATATGCGGTTGTTATCTGTAGGTTGAACCTTAACACGTATAGTTAGCCTGTTGGATATAAAAAAGAAATTTTGCCTTAACACGTATAGTCAGGCGGCTGTCGGATATAAAAAAGAAAATTTACCTTAACACGTTGGATATAAAAAATAAAATTTACCCATATCCCTCCCATTATCCCATTATATATTGACAGGCTCACCAAGGAAAGCAATTGGGAGAGACTTCCACTCTTGATTTTGACGAGGACTACCATGATGAGTATATGCAATCCACTCCAACCATTAGATGCAAAATTAAAGATGAAACCTATTTCCTAAAAATCAGGCTCAACAGTCATTAAGGTGGGCCACACCAAGGGAAACAATTTCGGAGGGTGAGTGCTCCCTGGTATACTGTTTCTAATCATGTGATTAACCTGAATCATGAATAAGGCTAATTTTCTACCCCAGACCTAACAGTGACAAATAATACTGGAGGTGAATTTCACATAAGCACTAATGTGGGGCCTACCTGAGCTGGTGATCCTTTTTTTCTTTTATCCACCTCATTTATTAAGATTAATTAATAGCCACTTGCAATTATATCAGTTCATTACTTTTCATGAGAATATCAGGCAATTCCTCTTAGTTATAAATAGGGTACAAGATTAGGCTAAGCCCAACCATCATGGCAAAGTTCAAATGGCTCTAAGTATCCTTTTCCCATTTCCCACTTCTTCCCTTGCACGGTTGCCATTGAAAGATTTGAGCCATGTGAATGTGGCCAGGCAGTCAAGATGTCTAGCGGCCATTCAAACCTCGGAGTGGCTCACTCAGAGGCGATCCGCCAGTTACCAACCAGCCATCTGGAGTAACGAATTCGTTCGATCATTAAGGAGTGATTACATGGTAAGTGTAAGACCCGTATCTTAGATTGTATTGTTCCATAAGCTTCTGCGGTCCTTCCAGTCAAATTCCGGCAACTTGCGATTTGTTTTCGGCATTTACACGCGATCTTGAGTCGTGTCCTATATATCTGAGTCAGCTCGACTCAAAACTTGTACCCTTGCGACTGCGCCGTCGCCGCATCTCATTCGCCGAAGCGATACCCGTGCTAGGATATGTGAGCCCGCATTTAGTTCGAGGAAAATACCGCGCGTTGTAATTCCGAGAGAATCTCTATGAAACGTCACATCAATCAAATCAAATCAAGTCAAGTGCAAGCAACTATCCCTAAGTACAACCACCTCTCTCATAAAGTCAACTCTCTCCTTACACAAGTACACCTATTACCTTTCACCCATCACTCCCCATCACACCCATCTCCCTCGCTATCTTACATCCTATTCTCTCTCCCCCTCATTTCTTCAATTTTCAAGCAAACCATGAGACTCCAACGTCCAAGCCTCCACATGAGAATCCATTTATGGTCCACTTTCCACCTCCTATATCCACCATCCTAAGAACATTTTGACCGTTGAAATCGTCCCCTTGGAGCTTTAGATCATGTTGGCAGTGGAAGTGTCCATGATTAAAGGTGGGTGCTTCTTTCTCTCTCTCTCTCTCTCTCTCTCTCTCTCTCTCTCTCTCTCTCCTTCCTTTATTTTGTGGCCCACTCAATAAGATATGTGATGTCCAACCGTCCATCAAATGGACCCCATGGTCATCCAAGCCATGTGGGCCTTACCTTCTGGGTGATGGGAAAACACAAATATCAAATTGATCTTAATCAAGTGGGCCACGTATGCATGGGACCCACCTTGATAAATTGGTGCATGCAAACCATCCAGCATCCCTGGACGCTGGACGTGTTTCCAGTGAAGTGTGAAGTGACGTTGGAGTATACTAAACCCCGGTGATGATCCCAAAGATGAACAATACTGATATGTGGACTTATTAAGTAGGAGTTGCATACTCATTTATTCATTCGTTCACTATCCACTTGGGCTGGTGGTGCGCAACTATTTGTTACGTGTACCTTCGCAATGGTCAAGATTTCAGTTGGGGCGCGCGACTAACCTGAGATTAGGAGTTTACCACATTGAGTCTGACTATCCAAACTTAGGTATGAGATTGGTTTGGATAGAAGTCTCTTGTTGTGGACCTCATAGCCTGCAATGCTACGTACTATCATCCCAACTTCACACTCCGCATGGTCATTCTAATCACACCGCATATTGCATTACATTCGCGGCATATGACATTTTGGGTTACTGTATTTCTACATTTATATGATCTAGATACGGCTGACGCTAATCGTGAACTCATCAGGAATTGCGTATTACATCGCATCCTCGGCGTCGATATTTAGCTCTCTATGACTCCTTATTTGCATAGTTGTCTTATATTGCGTATTCTAATATTGATTGACTCATGGACTTATCTGTATTTTCGCTTATCTGTTATCATATAATTCATGATCTTGTCAGTATTTATGCTTATTCCAATATTGTACGATTATGGATTACCAGTATTTTCGGTATTGTATGATGATGGTATTGTATTGAATTCTTGGCACTTACCTTGTGCATACACTTACACCACCCTCTAAGCTTTCTATAAGCTTATGTACGATAGATGCGTGCAGGTGATGTTAGGTTGCAGCAGTGTTGAGCTTGGAGCGTGCAACGGTCTTCCAGAGCTTGATTTTCTATTGATGTATTTTCCTTTCATCATTGTACTCAAATGATTATATTAGTAGATACGTGATGATGATGTTATCTTTGTGAATTGGGTAACCTTGTGGTTATGTTTATTATGAGTTAAATGTACAAAAAAAATTCTTCTTGTAGGATCGCAGGATTGAAATCTGGCGTATGGACGCAAGGAGCTGAGAATGGGGTACTATGGTGGCTGTCGGCACCGGATTCGGCGATCGAGATCCTGTGAGTCCGATTTCTAGGTCTGAGGCATTACAGTAAGTGTTCTGCTAATGATACTTGAACAAGATTGAAGTTTGAACCACCCATCGTGTGGGATTAACTGAAATTTGGCTCTTGCCCAAAAATCATGCAAGTTAAATTTTAAGTGTGCCACATGTGCATCACATTTTATTTTTTTTTAAAGAGAAATTTTATGGAATGGCGGATGGAACTTACATTCGGGTGTGGATCACATATTTATGAGGATAATTGATGGTTAAAAAGGGATTAATAACATTCCATATCCAATCTAAGGGTGTGAATTATTCAATATTTAGGTTTCTTTGAGTTACTCTTGAAATATCTACCTTCTATCCTATCTTTGATTTAAAAGATGGACCCATAGTTTCGAATAGCTATCATGGTGGGACCCATGAGTGAAGTGATAAATGAATGAGTTTGCCTTCGTGCTCAATGAAGAGTTCATGAACAAGGACCCCGATGACGTGTGGGATTATTTTGATATGCTTTCTGATCTAAGCCCACTAAGCAAAGACCAACTCAGTCTATTCTTCTCTATTTCTTGTCGAGCATCATATGATATGATGCAGTAGTTTTGTAGGATTATTTTGATATGCTTGGTGAAAACACGTAATCATGGGATACTTCATCTAAGCCCACTAATCCCATACCAACTCAGTCTATTCCGCCTTATTTCTTGTCGAGCATCATATGTTATAATTCAGTAGCCTTGCTATCAATTTTTTCAAGTTGTATCTGATTATTCGGTAGGCTACAACATCTTCGGCCTTTTGTAACAGCAGGGGCTAGGAATTTTCCAGGGCTGGCCTACAGTTGGTTAGGACTGTTGGGCCATAAGGAGCCTGGTATTGTTTGTTTGTTCAACTGCTACTTGTTTCTCTCATATAGGTTCTACATTGTTAATTATGCGATAGTTAAGGTCGTGATTATTGGGGGCCTTGCACAAAACCTTGAGATCTAGCCTCCCAAAACAAACCAGAATTATGGGATAATAAAGCAATGAAATAAATCAAAACACAAACCACACGATACAAGAGATTTTTACGTGGAAACCCTCAAAGAGGTAAAAACCACGGGACCTCGTCCATATCAACAATCCACTATGAAGTAGAACGTTACAACCTTCTTCACTCACGCAGGAGTAGATAAACAATAAGAGAAGAAAAGAAAAACGGAGAGATCTCTCCGATCACGAGGACGTAGAAGCGTTGAGATGTTAATTGCCCAGTAGATCACCTCCACGAGCATAACCTCTCTTCTACAAGCTTCCTCTCTCTGATCTCTCTCTCTCTCTCTCTCTCTCTCTCTCTCTCTCTCACACACACACACACACACACATACACCTTTGATAGCCCTAAACCCCTTAACAAACCCTTGCAAAGCTTTAGGAAACCCTCTTGCATTGCTTAGAAAATCCCTAGGCACACATCTTTATTGTAGCATCCTGAATCATATAGACAATTATGCGCACACCTAGACATGTATGGATCTATCCCACAAAGAATACATGAAAGACTTAAGCAAAATGAATCGATGAGAATGTTAGGAACAATTAAATTTTAGGTGGTATCTTAAATAATTAGGATACACAGCGAAAGAGTAATGAGCCATGTATAATTATCCCTTATGAGAATATAAGATTTTGTGATATTTCGTGATATCCTCATAACTTTAAAACAATTGAGGATTATGGACGGATGAAACTATGTTATTGTCAAATTTACAAGGTTTGACTCAAATTCTAAGTCTTAGAAAATCTCAAAAGATTCTAATGCCTTAATCAAGTAAAGGATTGAGATTCAACGGGATTATGAATTGATACCAGTAAATCCTTTGTACTGTGCAGACAAAGGGTCTGTGTTAGAGCTGGGCATCGGTCTGGGTCGGACTGGATTGGGCGTAACCCGGTCAGATCCGAAATTCTAATAAGCTGACCCGAAATCGATCTGATCCGAGATCGAGTCCAAGTCACCTGACTCGAACAGATCCGTTACTTGATTAACTTGACCCAATCCGAGTCCGACTCGGTCAGGAAACCGAGTCGGATTGGGTTGGGCACTATTCAGATCATTTGATATGGTGTGGTCCACTTCAGCCTTCAATGTATCGTAATTTTTTGTTCAACGCCTAAAACGATATGTCAAAATGGATGAACGACTTAGATAACATATATACATGAAGGTGGGCCCCACATGACTATAAAAAATATTATTACGCTTTCTCTGATGTATTAATGTATTACGTTGACGTGCATGCAGAGACTTTCTTTTCACGCTAAGTACGTTACTTTCTTTATTGAGTTTAACAAGTTATATGGGTCTGATGGTGGAGTAGGTGTTATATCCAAACCGTCTATTCATTTGGCGAGCTCGTCTTAAGGTTTGAGACTAAAATTAAGACAGATCTAACTATCATGTGGACCACACAAATTGTTTAATGGTGAAACTCATTCTTTGCTGCTATTTGTGATGTGGTCCACATGATTGTTGGATATTATTCATTATTTGAACAATGCTCTATAGTGGTCTCTAAAAATATATGAACAATGTAAATATAATAAATACATCACTGTGGGGCCCATGTAACTTTGATATCCTTTGAACCATTCGTACAACTCGGAGCTCGAGGAGCGTCAGTGCTCGTAGACACGTAACTATAACTAGCGCCTACACACAGCTAGCTCCTATAGGCTACAGCTAGCTACATAGCTATGCGCGGTACACCAACAAATTTACTTGCCATTGGACACAACAAACTCTGTTGGGGCCCCACCTTGAATGCGTGCGATTTATCCACACCGTCCATTCGTTTTTGTAGATTATTTTAGTAGTTGAACTCAAAATTGATGCATATCCAAAGCTCAAGTGGACCATAACATAAGAAAAAGTAGAAGGATTAATAAAAAACTACTTCGGATCGGGTAAGATCGGATCTGTCCGATTCAATCGGATCAGGTTTTTGGGTCGGGTTGGGTCGGATCTGGGCCAATCTTAACCCGACCTGAAAAACTATCGGATCTGGACGATCAAAATTGATCAGGCACGATTAGACCGTCGGTTCTGTTCGGAACGGTACCGAGTCAGCTCGGGTCGGGTCGGGTCAGATCCACCGGATCGGGCCCAAGTTTCCCACCTCTAGTCTGTGTATCGGGCTTGATCCAACTACAATCATCTATCCGTATCACCTAGAACACAGGATGTAGGGAATCCGTAGAGACATGAAAGATGGCTTGTACATTAAAAGTACTAAATTTCGCAGGTGAAATTATGTTTAAGGGGGGTAGATTATAATGCCTCGAACTTTTCAATACTCGAGTATTGAAAGTTCTTGAGCGTTACTGTAAGACTCAATGTAGCATATACGTGTGTACGTTACCAATCCAGTTATCCTAGCCTTACATCCTTGCCCTGACACAAACCCAACTGTTAGGAATGATCTCCATTAATAGATCAAGTCATCTAACCGTCAATTTCAAGGTAAGACTCTCCGGCATGTGATTTAACGTATGTGTCTTTTCTTAAACGAATTAACGAATAACTTCCTATCCATAATGATTTAGATATAAGTTCTTTTGTAAGAATTGTTTGGAAACGTTTCTACAACTATATAGAACCATTGGATTTCCCAAAACTCACAGATCAACAATAATTACAAAAATGTCATTGACCTAGACCCCTGAACTTTAGATCATATGGTTCCCACAATCCACTCTATGTGAAATTTTATACTAGCCCTAATTATCATAAATTAGCCATACAATTCCAACCCTTAGATCGTAGCAAATTAGCTACTTGACCTCTACATCTGTTCGTGCACTTATCAAATCAAGATTCTGATCCGTTTATCTTGTTCATCACCTATGAATATGCTTAACCCACCATCAGAACTACGATCTGAGAAACCTACACATGTGAATAAGACACTCTAATTGGACGATATACATGCTTTACCCTAATCCTCTAGAAACCCACATTACGTCTATCCGTTTGTGAAACTGATCGTGTATCCACCTACATACATAGTAAGAGTGCTAACCATCGAGTTCCCTTATTTTTAGCTAGTCATCTGACCCTCCATCATGTTCGGATCGACCAAACGGGCCACAAGAATATCACGGTAAACCGATCATCATAAAGATCTTAGGTTCTAGGTCCAAACTACCCGTTAAATTGTCGATTAGAGGTGTACAAATATTATTTTCGAATTTCGAAGTATATTAGCCATTAAAAGAACATCTTATTCGTTCTCAAGAGATCAGGGCCCAAACTGGATCGCAGGAAAAAGCACAAAAAGTGATGCATGCCCGCCAAATTTCAAGACATTTGGACGTCACATTTCGACATAATGGGTGTCGAATGCCGGTTGAGAAATAAATGGCGAGTTCGTAAATAGTCAATGCCACTACATGCCACCATTAATGCTTGATCAAATAGTATGGCCCACCTGATCAACAGATCTATCCCATTTTTAGACTCTAATACTAACTGGGCATGTTAAACGCAATGAACAGAGCGGATCGTACAACTACAAATAGTCAAGTGGATTCCACGCAAAATAACTCAATTTATTCAAATTGTCACAGCAAGCTACATCTCTCATGCATGGGGTTTACGGTGAATGTTGGTTAGTATTGGACACACCATACGACCTACTCGACTAACCAAATTGCCTCATATTTGACCCCGTGTCCTAACCTAGCGATACAAAGCTGGTGAATGGAGTGGATTCCTCGGGGAAACATCATAGTGGACCCCACATCATCACACGTAGGTAATGCATAAACAAGAATACTGCTGCGAACAGATGCTCGGTTTCTGCGGATTCTCTCACGTGAAAGAACTTCACAGCAAAGCGAGGGAAGCAGCCATGTCTGATATAAGTGGGCCACCATTTCAACTAATCTAGACGATCCAAACCGCCCAAAACCTTCCAAGAAACACCCCAACCCCACCCACAAAGATAGATCAGAAAGGGGACCTACTGTCCGCAAGATAGAAAACAAGAAAAGAAAAAAATTGGAGGTTGGGAAAGAAATAAAGAAAAGAGGGAAAGAAGAAGAAAAAGAAGATTCGGTCGAGCGTCAGCTTCATCCGCAGCCACTGTCGTTTAGCAAGGAGTTGCTGCCCGATCCAGTAAGAAAGAAAGGAGAGGAGAAGAGAGAAAGAGAAAGAAAGGAAGAGAAAGAAAATAAGAAAGAAAGAGAAGGAAAGAGAGAGAAAGAAAAGAAAACAAAGAAGAAAGACGAGAGAGGAAAGAAGAAGGAGAAACAGAGAGGAAGACTGGCAGCGGCCCAGTTTAGCTTCGAAAAGACATTGGAAGGTAAGGATTCTGGTTCTTAGGTTATTTTTATGTCCTTTTCTTCTTTTACCTTCCCTTTTCTTCACAACAGAGAGACGTGGAATCTTCCACCATCTTGAACCGAGTTAACTCGGAGGAGGAATGTGCTTCCAAAGTGGAACCGCACCAACAAAGGAAATACTTAGCTTGGGTCTTAGAATCAAATCCTCTTATACTCACTAAGTTAGTTAAAGCTAACAAACTCTTTAATCAATTCGAGTCAGGAAAATATAGACAAGATGTAATCCTAAAGGGCGCCTTCGAACGTCTGAATACCTAACTTTTGTAAGGAACAATCAAACAGATAAAGGTGAGGGTTTTATCCTTTAAGCTTACACTAATTTAAGTTATTATATTTATCCTGCCTTTCCATGCCTTTAAAGATGTGAATTATTCTGCCTTTTCATACCTTTACTGATGTGAATTACCTTACCTTTCTATATATTTAATAATGTGAATTATCCAGACTCTCATGTTTATATTTTTATCTGGGAATTATCCTATCAATTGATTCAGTTATTATCATTACAATTATTGGCCTTGCGGGGATTATGACATCATGTCAATTATAAGGGATTTCTCTAAATTTATGTGAGGTCGTGGATACAAGCCTTGTCCCTGCCTCGTCTCTTTATTTGAGTTAGCCCTGCCACTCGTCTCTATGTTGAGTTGGCCTTTGCCACTCTCCTTATTATTGAGTTGACCATTGTTGCTCTTTTCTTATTATGTTGGCCATTGCCACTTTTGTTGAGTTGACATTGTCACTCTCCTCTTTTTTATGTTGGCCATGTGTTATCTATCTCTATGGCTTGAGCATGTGTCTTGCTATTGCAGGACCTCCATAATTCAGTTTATATTCTTCATGATTCAGACTCAGATTCAGTTATATGTTTAAGATTCAATTTATCTCTATAAGTGCAAGTAATGTGTAAGATGTATCACAACTAGTGATTCAAATATTCTATCATGGACGTAAAACGCTCTGGGTACAGACCCTCTTGGGGCACGTAAGTCCTTGAGCCTTCGGGTAGTAGTGTACAAATCAATGTGTGTAAGTCACAACAACGTCACATCACCCTAGGATTGGATGTCACAAATAGTCACTCCATGAACAAGTCGTGTCACGTAAATCACCCAGTCCATGTGTTGTGCGCTCTGAGGAGTTCTCGTAAATCTACGGTAGCGTTGGCCATGCCGGCAAATATCCATATAGTGAGAGTACGGGTCGAGTCGGTTATCTATAAATCGTATTCCGCATTGTGATAATCACTACGTATGATGAGCCCCACATACTTTGCTAGGTATGCATCTTATATAGGTTATTTGTACATGTTGATACCCTAGTGTTAGTGGAGCACGAGACATATCAAACCCTTACTTTACCTGTTATGAATCTCTTGAATTATTATTAATCTTAAAGGATAATCTTCACTATGAGTAGGGCAGTGACCCTCTCCCAACCGTACAGTTGATGCAGGTGACGTACAGATTGAAGACTTAGGAACTACTTTCCTATAGAAGATTATATTGAAAGACTAAAAAGACAGTTTTACTATTTAGTTTTATACTTCCAATGTAAACTCTGATGTTGCAATAAACCTCTCATTGTGAAGCCATTTGATTATTCCTGTTACTCTGGTAATATATAATCAATACAGTTGATTTTATTCTTGTGAATGTTACCTTCATGAATGTATTTGAATGTGACCCTAATCAAACGAAGAAAAAAAAAGGGTGTGATTTCAGAGCATCCAATTATACATTATTAACACTCGGTTTCCTTAGGCACGAGTACATACTCTAGCCGTGAAAATTCGAGATGTTACATTTATAGTTGGAAACTCCCTTTTGCACCCTATCATGAAAGGCCTTAGATTTATGTAGTTCGCACAAGATTGGGACTCAAATCTGCGTAAGCTCGACTGGTTGAGTCGAGTCCTCGACCAGTCAAACACCTCCCTTGACTAGTCGAGCACCCCGGAGAAAAATCATTAGATGGTCGCTGGACTTTAAGTCGAGCCTCACTCAATCGGTCGAGCACCACCCACGACCGGTCGAGCAACGTCATGAAACACTCTGAATTTTTAACCCGCTGTACTATCTCTTCCCTGAACTGAGGAAAACCCCATCAAATCTCTCCCTTTTCGACTCAGGAGGAATTCACTTTCTTCAAGCTAGCCTGGTTTCTATAAACCTCAAACTTGCCCTTGAGCAAAGCCTTGGTCATCATGTCTGACCCATTATCGTCCGTGTGGACCTTCTCAAGCTGTAACACCTTCTGTTCCAAAGTATCTTTGATCCAGTATACCGAATCTCCATGTGCTTTGACTTGGAGTACTAACTTGGATTCTTGCTCAAGTGTATAGCACTTTGACTATCGCAATAGACCACGTGCTGCTCCTGCTTCAAGCTAAGTTCCCTTAGGAACCTCTTCATCCAAAGCATCTCTTTACATGCCTCTGTGACTACAATATACTCGGCCTCTGTTGTCGACAATGCTATGACCTTTTATAGCTTGCTCTACCAAGAAACCGCTCCTCCTACAAATGTGAACATGAACCCCGATGTAGACTCCTGAAGTCTATGTCGCCTGCCATATCTACATCTATGTAGCCCTCTAACACAGGTTTTCCATCACCATAGCATAGGCTTAACATGAATGAGTCTCTTAAATACAGTAGTATTTATTTCACTATTGCCCAATACTCTTTGCTAAGATTGGCAAGATACCGGCTGACAACACCAACCGCACATGCTATGTCTAGGCGTGTACACACCATAGCATATATCAAACTTCCTACAGTTGACACGTAGGGTATCTTCTACATCTCTTCCACCTCTACCTTCGTCTTGGGACACTGTCTGTCGCTTAATCTGAAGTGGTCATCCAATGGAGTACTGACCAGCTTCACTGTATTCATATTGAACTGCTTTAGGACTTTCTCAATATACCACTCTTGTGACAGCCAAAGTCTTTCATCGCAAACGATTTGCCCAACTCCTGTTTTAGTCTGTCGATATTCTTGATGTCTTTTTCCATGATGAGCATGTCATCAACGTATAACAGCAGAACTAAGAAATCACCATCTGAGAACTTACATGTAAACACACAGTGGTCCGACTTCGTTGTGTCATACCCATGCTTCAATATAAACGAGTTGAACTTCTTATACCATTGTCGTAGAGCTTGTTTCAGTCCATACAAGATCTTTCTCAGCCTATACACCATATGCTCTTTGCTTTTGACTTCGAACCCCTCTGGTTGGTGCATGTAGATCTCTTCTTTCAGGTCACCATGGAGGAAGGCAGTTTTAACATCTAATTGCTTTATCTCTAGATCTATGCTAGCCGCCAACCTAAGCAACACTCGTATGAATGTCATCTTCACTACTGGTGAGAATATCTCCTTGAAGTCTATGCCTTTCCTCTGACCAAACCCTTTCACCACAAGTCTGGCCTTGAACCTCATCTGTGAATTCTTCTGCTCAACATTCTTTCTGAACACCCACTTGTTGCTCAAAGCTTTCTTGCCCTTATGCAGTTTCACCATATCATAGGTGTGGTTCTTATGCAAAGATTTCATCTCCTCTTGCATAACTTTCAACCACTCCCCCTTATGCTTGTCGGCTAAGTGTTCACTCCCCAAGTATAGGGTTGTGATGTAGTAATAAACTCGGTAAGATCGAGGTCGAATCCCACGAGGACTGGTCGTCACAATTCAAATTTATGACTCTCCTTAACTAATTCAACAAATAATGGAGCAATTTACTAACACAAATCTATGAAAAAAAACAATTGAAAACAGGGAAGAAAATTCAATCAGAGAGAGAGAGCACTAGGACTTTCGAATCCACCCCTAATTATCCTAACCCTTGTTTTGTCGTTGATTCACCTTGATCTAAATTGATCCCACTTATATTCTGTGTCCTCAATCGGGCATACAGAATGTCTAATTCCTTTAAGCAATGCCATGAACAATAGATCCCATGTCTTGGTCTCGTAGCATGGTATGTACAATTCATTAAAGCACCCTGTTTCTTTCTATAGGAAACCCCCTTGATCGACCCAAGCACTCTGTAATAAGCATCCAACAACATCCATCTATATACTTTGATCAAGTTCATAGATGGAGAAGTATGAAATTTAAACCCATAAAGCCCACTCAGAGAAAGAAACAAATTAATTAAAATTCAAAGTAAATCAATCAATACAAGAGTGATCAAATTAGGGGCTTCATCTCAGCTCTAGCCGAGAGATTAGTTACCCATAAAATCCATAAAAAGATATTAAATAAAATTCATAAAATAAAACGCCAAACCGAACAATCTCTCTCTCTTCTTCCTTCTCTTCCTTCTCTTTCTCCTCTCCCGGCTCTGGATCTCAAATTCCCTGGATCTGAATACCTCTCCCACGTCCAAAACTTCCTTAGTCTGGATGGATGGACCATGGAGAGTCGTAGACGGACTCAAAGTGCGATTTTCGCAGAACCGAGGTCTTTAACCGAAGTATTTTTCGGAAAATCCACCCGTCCATTGATTCGGACTCCTCAGAATGGGTGGTTTTGAACGTCCATTCTTGGCCCTCATGATCATGCACGTGTGTACGCATGGGAGTGGAATATCGCATGGGTTTGTAGTGCAAAGCCCTCTACAAGATGGACTCGGATCGATCGTACGGCGACGTGTGGGGCCCACAAGTTAGCAGCAAAACCGCCATGGCCTGGTCCTCGCTCGTACAGTAACGGGACGCGGTTCTTTTTCGTCGCAAAAATGGTGGGGTCCACCGTAATGTTTTGTTGGGAAATCCACTCAGTCCATTGCTTCCCTCTCGAAAAATCGGTCGATCGCCGAGATTGGAGTGAACTGTGGTCCATCGATCTCTCGATTCACCGTCCGAATTGTTTTCAACGGCTTGGATTCCACTCATGATGATCTTCACGATGACACTCCAGGCATTGAAGAGGACCTTCATTTGGACCCGATGGACGGTCCACGGTGTGGACCCACAACTCCAATGATGGATCGGCCATAACGTTAAGAAGCTCTAACGGGTCGGTCCTGGTTCATGTGCAGCCGGGTGTGCCGTGTACATGGTGTACATGCATCATGTACGTGGCCCACAAGAATGTTTGTGAGAAATCTTCTCCGTCCATCCTTTTTCCCATTTGAATTCCATTGGGACAAAACTTGAGGCTTCAGATATCGGTGGGCCCCAATTTGGAGATTTAATGGGCTGATCCGTCCTTGGCCCACTTCGAAGTCTTCGGGAGATGAAATTTAATATGTACGGTTAATTTATGGCCCCATCACATGTATGAAGTTTCTTGATCGGATGGCGGAAACCATGTGATCTTGCATTCTCGACCTTTTTCTGCCCCTTGGCTTGCTTTTCTCGGATCCCGGTTCTGGAGTCCATTCCGTACTCTGGTAATTTCGGAATGTCAAATCCATGCCTTTAACATCAATTTCCAATTAACGCTCCTGATTTCATCCTGTAATAAAAACACGGGTAAAATCTCCATTAACCCTTATCATGTACGTAAAATTCGGCAATTACTGGGGTCTGGTATGCAACATTCGACACTCATCACTAAGGCCTCAGAATAATCTTCTGGCCCTCCCACATCAATGAGCATAATGTACTCATGCGGCAAGTACCTCTTTGATGGTTGTCCGTCCCTAGATGACCTCCGCACCTGTGGATCAACAGGTGAATCAAGTGGGGGCTGCTCCCCTGGTCCATCTTCTGAAGGAACTCCCTCATCCTTTGCACCTTGCTGTACTCCCCTGTCATCAGGCACCACGGGAGGAATAACCGGATCCATGTCCTCTAGCTCACCTTAACTAGGCTGGTTCTTCTCTGGCTTACCAATGTCTTCTATATACTTATCTTCAAAGAAAATTATATCTCTGCTCCCGACGAGCTTCTTCTCCATCAGATCCCACAATCAGTAACCGAACTTCTTATCACCGTAGCCCAAGATCACACACTGCCTGATCTTTATATCGAGCTTGGACCTCTCATCCTTTGGTACGTGAACGGATGCCCTGCATCCAAACACCCTAAGATGAATGTACGATGAATTCTGTCCAGTCCACACCTTCTCAGGTACTTCTCCATTCAACGGGGCTGATGAAGACTTATTTATCAAATACACTACCGTGTGCATTGCTTCTCCCCAGAACGTCTTGGGCAACTTCGCATGTGATAACATACATCTGATTCTCTCAACAATGGTGCGATTCATTCGCTCAGGCACACCATTATGCCGGAGGGTCTTGGGAACCGTCTATTCATGTCGTATACTCAAGGACTTACAATATTCATGAAAGTCACTAATGTATTCACCACCATTATCAGTGCGGATGCACTTCAATGATCTACCTGTCTCTCTCTCGACCATAGCATGAAACAATTTAAACACACCAAAGACCTCGTCCTTGGATTTCAAAGCATAAGGCCAAACCCTCCTAGATGCACATCTATAAAAGTGACAAAGTACAATGCCCCACCCAAGGTTTTTGTCCTCATAGGACTACAAACATCAGAATAGATCAAATCTAATGCATGCACTTTATTAACATGAGAAGCAGTTTTAACAAATGTAACTCTATGTTGTTTCCCTGATAAATAATCAATACAGGTTTTGAGAGGTATACCTGTCACGTTTGGAAGGAGTCGCTTCCTCGCTAGTACTTGAAGCCCTTTTTCACTCATGTGGCCTAGAAGCATGTGTCACATGTTAATAGATGAATCTTCCGTTGCGTTCAACCCACCCTTGCACACACTGACACTTGCCTTGTAAGGGGTGCAACACTTTTTTCCTCCAGCTGCGATTAACGAACCCTTGATGAGCTTTTAGCGCCCACCAGCAAACCGGCTTTCATAGTCATCATCATCTAACCTTTCCGATGACATCAAGTTGAGGCAAAGGTCTGAAATATACCTCACATCCTTGAGAACCAATGTGCAGCCCACATCAGTCTTCACACAAATATCACCGACCCATACTATCTTCGATACGCCAGAATTTCCCATCTTCACGGTCCTATAGCCACCTGACTTGTAGCTTGTGAAGTAGTCCCTGCGTGAAGTCGCATGAAAAGAGGCTCCTAAGTCAATTACCAAGTCGGTGTCCTGACTCGTAGCCGTGAGACAAACATCATGATCTGCTAAAAGAATAACTATAACGTCGCCATCTGAAGCGACCGCATTGAAATCTAATTCATCTTTCTTCTCCTTTCCATTTCCTTTCTTGTCGTTCTTACTCTTACGACATTCATGCTTATAGTGGCTGTTCTTACCATAATTCTAGCATTCAACATCCTTCCTGGTACTCGATTTTCCTCTTGATTTATCTCAGGCCTTCCCGCCCTTCATGTTCTTTCCTCTCCCCCATTCCTGTGTCACAAGGGCCTCTTGATGAGTAGACCCCTGAGACTTCGTCCTTATCTCCTCATTGAAGAGACAACTGGTTATCTGTTCTATGGATATCTTTTCGTCTGACGCGGAGTTACTTAGAGACACCACCAATGTCTCCCAACTATCAGACAATGAACTAAGTAATAACAAAGCCTGCAATTCATCATCCAGGACCATTTTCATTGCGGAGAGCTGGTTCACTATATTGCTGACCTCATTCATATGCTCAGCCATAGAACCACCATCTTTGAACTTGAGATTCACAAGTCATCGTATCAAGAAAATCTTATTGCCGGCTGTCTTCCTCTCATATAGCCCTTGTAATTTCACTCATAGGCTAGCAGCTAAGGTCTCCGTAGACACATGGTGGAATACGGAATCGTCCAACCATTGTCTAATAAACCCCACCACCTTCCGATCTATCTTCTTCCAATCATCATCAGACATACCTTGGATTTTGCTGATATGCCTAAAATTGGAGAATATAAGTCCTTGTAATAAAGCAACTCCTCCATCTTAGCCTTCCATATGGTCCAGTTAGAACCATTAAGACTGATCATCATTGATAAGCCACCTTTCATAATTCAGAACTGATCCCACTCCATTCAATGAACTTAGCTTTGATACCACTTTATTGGGGGCCTTGCACAAAACCTTAGGATCTAGCCTCCTAAAACAAACCAGAATTATGGGATAATAAAGCAATGAAACAAATTAAAGCACAAACCACATGACACAAGACATTTTTACGTGGAAAACCCTCAAAGAGGTAAAAACCACGGTACCTCATCCATATCAACAATCCACTATGAAGTAGAATGTTACAACCTTCTTCACTCTCGCAGGAGTAGATACACAATAAGAGAATAAAAGAAAAACAGAAAGATCTCACCAATCACGAGGACGTATAAGCGCTAAGATGTTAATTGCATAGTAGATCACCTCCACGAGCATAACCTCCCTACAAGCTTCCTCTCTCTCTCTCTCTCTCTCTCACCTTTGATAGCCCTAAACCATTTAGCAAACCCTTGCAAAGCTTTAGGAAACCCTCTTACATTACCTAAAAAAGCCCTAGGCACCCCTATTTATAGTTTAGGAAACTCCCTTCCGCACCCTGTCACGAAAGGCCTTGGATTTTCACAGTTCGCACAAGATCCGGATTCAAATCTGTGTAAGCTCGACTGGTCGAGCGGAGTCCTCGACCAGTCGAGCACCTCCCTCGACTGGTCGAGCACCCCGGAGAAAAATCATCAGATGGTCGCTGGACTTTGAGTCGAGCCCCACTCAACCGGTCGAGCGCCACCCACGACGGTTGAGTAGCTCACTCGACTGGTTGAGTAGTGTGGTGAAACACTCCGAATTTTCAACCCACTACACTGTCTATCCCCTGAACTGAGGAGGAAAACCCTATCACTGATCTTTTGTTGGCTCCTGTCCGAATGATTGTTCAGTCCTTTTCTTTCAGCTTAATAACATTTGGGTCTATATGCAGGGTGACATATACATTACATGAATCAAGAAATTACAGGATGCTACCAGGCATTTGATTCTAGAAGCATCTGGGCCCTTGGATCAACTTAACCTGATCGACAACATCCAACGTTTGGGGTTGGGGCATCTCTTTAACATGGAGATCGAAGAAGTACTGAGCACCATATCCACTAATAACAATGCCATGGGTATGGCAGACGATGTTCATGGCACAGCTCTTCGATTTAGGCTTCTTAGACAACATGGTTATGAGGTCTCACAAGGTACTCATGTAGTCGTGATGGATTTTCTATTGTTAGGCTACTTTTCATATAATGAGCTATTAAATCAAGTGGGCCACCCTTTGAATTAGTTAGATCTAGTAATGCAGGGATGAATGTGATGAGGTCGATCACCGACTTCCTCAAGAGGATAACTACTCTGAATCCACGGAGCTTCTTTGGACTCCTCACAGAGACTTCTCGAATCTATGAGGAAAGAAAGTAGAAAGTAGAAATAAATTCTAATAAATTTAAAATTAATTAATAAAAATCCAATAAACGAGTTCACAACCCTTTAAATAGGGATACCAAGCAATGAGAGAGAAATCAGAAGCAAACTACAACTAAAACTCCTAGAATTCGCGACTTACAATAAATAGTAAACTTACTATTTATAGACGGTCGTGATTTCTACTAGTGTGCAAGGTTTTCGGCCAAAAATAGTAAGTGTCCTATTTGGCTTCACCAAACCGTTCTCCTAATTATTCTAGGCTCTTTTCACGTTGGATGCAATTCCTAAAGCCCGAGGGATGAAGAGTTATAGTCAAACTAAAACTTACTATTTATAGTAAAAATGAAATTAAAACAGGGAAGCGACAGTCAATCCAGGGGTATTTCACAAATCCAGCTTGCGCAACCCGACGTAGCGGGTTGGTTGGCTAAAGTAGCTCATTCTACCCCAAAATCATTTATTTTATGCCCGATAACTCATTCTGGATTGTGAGATACGCCCGATCTAAGGTCCGATGGTCTGGATCACTTCTGTCATCGACCGGGCCTTTTCTGATCCATCTTTGCCATGAAACTGTCCGCGACTTGCTCTACATCATCTAGCATCCTGGAGTTTTGGTCCACTGATAAGGTGGGCCTGATGTTGTCATGTAAATTTGAACCGTTCCCACTTGTAATGGGTACCTTTGTCAATTAAAAGAAAAAGAAAAACAAAAGGTAATGACGGTGAGCTGAATCTCATGGAAGGTGGTAAGATTAACAGGCTTGCAAAACAAACACACACAAAGAAAAACAAAAGGTAACGCTCACCTGTGCACCTACGCATGTGCGCACCTTTGAACACGTGTCATGGGTGTCTGATCTGAACAGTCCATGTGATGCAGAATCCCATGAAACCCCATGTGACAAATTTTTACCCTAATCTAAAATTCTGGTGGGCCATAGCAAAAAGAAATGCAAATTAAGGGAGGAAACTGTTTTCATTTTTCATGGCCCATCAAAGTTTTAGATCAAAGTAAAACTTGGGCTCGGGGGGTTTCATGAGGTGCTGCTTCACATGAACGGTTCAGATTTTGGATCCACATTATATATGATGGGTTCTCAAAAAAGTTCGCAGCAGTTTCGTGCGAACTAGTGTGCAGGTGAGCATTTCCCTATACATACATATATATATATATATATATATATATATATATATATATATATATATATATATATATCGAATTTTCAATTGCTGCGCACTGGATTCGTCACACTTAGAATTCATGTGAACTTTTTTAAGAACTCATCATATGTGATGTGACTCCAAAAACTGAATGGTTCAGGTGAAGAAACACCTCATGAAACCCCCAAAGCTCAATTTTTACTTTAATCCAAAACTTTGGTGAGACATGAAAAATGTAAACAGTTTCCTCCCTTGATTTGCATTTCTCTTTGCTATGGCCCACCAGAATTTTAGATCAGGGTGAAAATTTGTCACTCGGGGTTTCATGGGATTCCACATCACATGGGTTGTTTGGATTAGATGCCCATGACACGTGTACAAAGGTGCACAGCTAAGCTTTCCAATATATATATATATATATATATATATATATATATATATATATATATATATATATATATATATAAGAATGTTCAGCTACGCCCAAGTTCACGCGAAACTCGTGCGAACTTGGTTAAGAACTCATCATACATGATGTGAGTGCAAAATTTGAACGGTCAACGTGAATCAGCGCCTCATGAAATCCCCTTCGCCCAATTTTTACTTTGATCCAAAACTTTAGTGCCATGAAAGATCATAACAGTTGCCTCCATTGATTTGCATTTCTCTTTGCTATGGCCCACCAGAATTTTAGATCAATGTGAAAATTTGTCCGTTGGGGTTTCGTGGGATTCCGCATCACATGGACCGTTCAAATCAGATGCGTCTAATCCGAATTATATATATATATATATTTATATATATATATGGGAAAAGGTACTATGCGTTCGAGCGTAAAGTGATCTCCATGAGGTCGAGTTGGGGTGGGCCCCACCGTGATGCCGTTCGAGCATCTATCCCCTCAGCCAGATGCACCATCCCTAGACGGGTCCACACGGCTAAAAATGACGTCCATCCGAGACTTTTGTTGGCCACACCACGTCCAGAAGTGGAGAGGGGCCGTGCACCATTCAAACATTCAAAACCACTTGTGGCCCCCTTTCAAGACGTTTTTTGATGATCAACACCGTCCATCATGTGTGTCCCACTTGGATGTAATTTTATACCACTTTTCAGGTGGTATTCAAATCTCAGGTGGACCCCACCAAGTGATTTTACATGTTTTCACGTGTATACTTATGTTTTCATAAGGTATGGCCCACCGAGAAAAGTGGACGGTCGATTTCCAGCCGTGTGGGTCCCACTTGGAGCGGTGCATCTGGTGGATGGTGTGGATCTTCTAAAGGAATCACGGTGGGGCCCACCCCAGCTTGACCTCATGGACGACCGCTTTACGCTCGAGCGCATAGTACCTTTTCCATATATATATATATATATATATATATAGTGATGTTATTCTGATGCCTATACATGATCAAGACTGTTGACATGAGGTGACCTTTTGCCATGTACAGAGGCTCTAACTAACACCATTGATTTCAAAATTTACCTTTCAATCCAAGATTGATTGAAATCTGTGGGCCCTACTATGATATATGTGTTATATCATCACCGTCCATCCACTTTGAAAGAGAATTTTAGAGCTTGGGACCAAAAATGAGGCAAAACCAAAGATCAGGTAGACCACACCACAGAAAGCAGTGGAGATTGAATGCATACCATTGAAAACTTCTTGGGGGCCAAATTTTTTTGGATCCAGCTGATATTTGCATTTTCCAGGTCTATGTGACCTTATGAACAGGTTGGATGGCAAACAAAAATCATGGTGGCCGCTAGGAAGGTTTTAACACCATTCCTACTTCTTTCTTTAGTGTGGTCCACTAATGTTTTGTATCTGCCTTATTTTTGTACCCATGCCCTAAAATAATCTCAAAACACGAATGACTGGTGTGAATATAACACATACATAATACCTCATGGTGGGGCTCATGAAACCTAGTGACGTTGAGTGAGGTCACTGGTGTGCACACAAGCTGAATTTAGGCATATATGAAGAGGAACAATTGAAATCCATACATTTTTCAAATAACAAAATTTAAAGCAAGTGATGAAGAAAGCAAATAGAAACCCGATTTTAAAATATGCTATTTGAAATACAATACAACTTAATACCATCTAATCCCGTGTGCCAAACAGGCCCCAAAACATCTCCCTGTACATCTGGCTCTCATGTACAGTGATCAGGATTGTAAATTTGAAGGTTGCCACATTGATGGGTCACACCTTAATATCCAAAGAATTAACGGGATTTGGCTGCTGGTCATCTGATGAATGGCCACAGAAAGGGATATTTTGCTCAGAGCACAGTAATCTCTCAATGAGTCCAGGGTAACATCTGAGTGGTGAGTCCCTAACTGTGGGGTTCACCTTGATATATTTGTTGTACATCCATTCCATTCATCAGTTTTTCCAGCTCATTTTAAGGCATGGTCTGAAAAATGAAGCAAATCAAAATCTCAAGGGACCACACCACAGAAAACAGTGGTCATTGAACGTCCACCATTAAAAATTCTTAGGGCCACCATAATGTTTATTTGCCATCCAACCTGTTGATTAGGTCACACAGACCAATGAAGGAAAAATACAAGTATCACCTTGATCCATTATGTTTATTTGCCGTCCACTCCAAGTTTGGATCTACTTCATTTTTGGATTCATGGCCTAAAATGAGCTGGACAAACGAGGAATGGAGTGGATATATAGACATAAAGGTAGGCCCCACGGTCAGTGCCTAACCCATTAAGCACTTACCCTAGACACCCCACACACTACAAGAAAGTAGGCCTTTAGCCTCAATTTTTTAGCCTCAATTGAAAAAATGGAGGCTAAATGTATTTTTTAACCTCGGTTGCTATGGAACTGAGGCTAAAAGTTCATTTTTCGCCTCAGTTGCTAAATAACTGAGGCTAAAAGTCTACTTTTTAGCCTCAGTCGCATAAGAACTGAGGCGAAAGGTCTACTTTTAGCCTCGTTCCATAGAAACCGAGGCAGAAAGTCTACTTTTTAGCCTCAGTTGCTAGGAACCGAGGCGAAAGGTATACCTTTTAGCCTCACTTGCATAGGAACCGAGGCAAAAGGTCTACTTTTTAACCTTAGTTGCATAGGAACCGAGGCGAAAGGTCTACTTTTTAGCCTTAGTTACATAGGAACCGAGGCAAAGGTCTACTTTTTAGCCTCAATTGTTAGGAACCGAGGCGAAAGGTCTATTTTTTAGCCTCAGTTGCATAGGAACCGAGGTGAAAGGTCTACTTTTTAGCCTCACTTGCATAGGAACCGAGGCAAAAGACCTTCAAAAGACCTACTTTTTAGCCTTAGTTGCATAGAAACCGAGGCGAAAAGTCTACTTTTTAGCCTTACTTGCATAGAACCGAAGCGAAAGGTCTACTTTTTGGTCTCAATTGCACAGGAATTGAAGCCAAAGGTCTACTTTTTAGCCTCGATTGCATAGGAACCAAGGCTAAAAGTCTACTTTTTAGCCTCCATTCTATAAAAACTGAGGCCTATATTTAGGAATATTGAAAAAATTTGAGAATATTGAAAGAATTAATAATTTTTAAAAATTTTGAAAATTGTGAAAAAATTGAGAATTAAAAAAAAAATTGGAGACAATTGGGAAAAAATTAAGAATTTCTTTTTAAAAAATTGAGAGTTTTGAAAAAGATTTGAATTTTGAATTTTTTAAGAACTAAGAATTTTTAAAATTTTTGAGAACTTTTAAAAAATTAAGAAATTTTTTTTTTGAAAAATTAAGAATAAAAAATGATAATTATGAAAAAGTATGATTTTTTTTTTAAAAAAAATTGAGAATTTAAAAAAAATTAAGAATTTTGAAAAAGTTTGAAATTTTTGAAAAAAAAAAAAATTAATTTGAAAATCTTGAAATAAATTGAAAATTTTTAAAGTTTTAAGAAATTTCAAATAATTGAAAATTCTGAAAAAAAATTAAGAAATTTCAAATGAAATCGAACGGACTAAAGAAAGATTTCAGACAGAGGGTTTTTAGCCTAGGTTGCATAGATGGAGGCTTTCTCCCTGACAAAAAAAATACAGTCTTCTCCTCCTTAGAGAGCAGAGAGGGCAGCAAAGTAATTTCGAGTAATATCCTCAGATCCTGATCTCCTCCACTGTATATATATCTTTCTCACCATCATCTTCTCAAACCCTTTCTCTCTATCTTAAGAGCGTAAAGAGAGCGAAAATGCAGAGAACAGCCCGGTCTGAAAACCCTACACATCTACAGCAGATCTCCTCACATGGTCCGAAAATCCCTCTCTTGATTCCCTCTCCCTCGACTCTTCGACTCGGGGATCGTGTCCGACGATCCGTACGCACTAGGTACGTCTTTTTCCCGGCCAGATTCGGGCTTTTTCTCGCCGATTATGTTAAATTTCCGGCGACTTAGGGTTTGACTTTCTGGATCTTTTTCACCTGCATTTGGAGGAATCAGTCTGATTCTCTTTGGAGGGCAGATGACGGACGAAGAGGCCGAAAGTCTGTTGAAAAGGTCGATCAGGACTTGGAATCTCGAATCTAAGGTTTCTTTTGTGATTATCTGACATTTGGGTCCGAATTTGGTTTTAGAGTTGCTATTTGTGGTAATGTACATTCCGATCGGATTGTATTGAATATTTTTTTCATTGTTTTCGTTTATTGATGATCTTTATGAGGTGCTCTGTTGTTGATTTGCCTGTTTTCATGATTTCATTTGACTAGTGGTAGATTAAATCAATAGGGACTCCATAGATGTATGAAATGGGTGTGCACCTGAGACTTCATATGTGGAATGAACAGATCAAGATGTTTTAGCAACTAAATTCGTTGATTTGTGCAGTACGGCATCCAATGATACAATTTGTTATGAAATCTAGAACTCTATGATTCTCTTATGGTGTTTACATTCGGATTAGAGCTGTGAGTTTGTTGGAAAGCATGTATTTGCATTTCGAGGCACATGGTTCGTTTTATATGAACTATTTTTGAAATTAGTACCGCTTCTTTCATTCTTTCTCGATTTGAAGGAATAAGTGGATGTCTATTGCCTTTTTCCTTCTTTAGTTTAGTTCAAATTAGTGATGAACTTGCCAAATCATATGCTTATCGGAAATTCACGCATTCAATTTCAATTTCATTGAAGAACTTGAATGTGTTGAGCGTTTGCTGGCAGAGATGATGTAATGCTTTTGCATGTTCGCAAGAAACTTGAGGTGGTGCAAATGGGTTCAAAGTTCATTCTTTTGTGTTGATTGAATTGTAAATTTGTTTGATTTGTTCTCTTGGCATCTTGTAAATGTAGGCTTTGATTAAGTAACTTTAGAAACATGGATTTATATGTTGAATGTTTAATTCTTTAAACTCTATTGAGTCTGTATGATTGTTC
Organism: Magnolia changhungtana; assembly: GCA_030180095.1. Lineage (NCBI taxonomy): Eukaryota > Viridiplantae > Streptophyta > Magnoliopsida > Magnoliales > Magnoliaceae > Magnolia > Magnolia changhungtana. The sequence goes on from JASAUF010000283.1 coordinate 2,245,236, forward strand.
ATTTCAATATACTGATTGATTTCCACCCTTTCTTAGTCCTTTCATTTGTGGTCTTCTCTCATTTTATGGGCTAGGTGTCGCAAATTTTCTATGCTTCAAGGGATTCAATGCTCATCGTGCCCATGACCAAATTTTTTTATACAAACCAAACATAACCAAGCTGTGCAACAATCATTTAGTTGTTACCATCCATCTATAACACCAACCCAATTTGAAATCGTGTTGGGTTCATGTTGAGCAAGTTTGTCATGTTAGGTCTGGTTTTGAACAATCCCATGTATTTGGGTTGAGTATCAAGGAATTAGGTTGGCTCGGGTTATGGGTTGGATCCTCTTGAGGTTGGGTTAGGCCTGGGAAAAGAAAAATAGATGAATGAACCTACATTCACACACCAAAATCGTTACAAAAAGTACTAAATGGTGTTTGATCAGCTCACTGTTTGCTATGGTTCTATCTTTTTCTCGTTGATCCTTTTGGTATGGACTGAAAATCTGATGTGTTAGCATGTCTGCCACCTATTCATGTCAGAATCAAAAAGAATTTTTGACTTCTTTTACACAAACATGCCGTAAATGAAGGCTCTTTTTACTTAAAATCTTTTTGTTGGTGTACAAAACTTAAATGGTTGCATCTCACTTGATGAAAGTGCCTTGTTAAAAATAAAATGCTTCAATCTATAAAGGATTTTCATTTATTTCTTTATCATTTGGTACTCACTAGACACATTTAGGGTCTTTTCAATTTCTTTGTATTTTCAGTTGATGTATTTCCTGTGAAAATTGAACCATACCCATTTTTCAGAAAAAAGAAGAAAAAAAAAAAAAGTAGAAATGTCCTTTCTTAAAAAAAAAAACAAACTTTCTAGGGTAATTTAAAGTTAGTGATTGGTTGTCATCATCCAATATTGATAGAAATATGTGGAAAGTGAGAAAATCGTGCCAAGGATCTGATCACTTTGATTGGGAACACTGGGCGCATATGGGGAGTGGTAAGAGAATTCAACTTAGGCTAGTTACCTCTACATCATATGGTTTTGTTTTGAATTACAAAATTTTGTGCAGGCAATGCGATGTACTCAAGGTTCTTCAAAACCAATATTCATATCGATTGGACATCGCATATCTCTCGATGCATCTGTCAAGGTTATTAAAATGTGTCGTAAATACTGTGTACTAGAGCCAATCCGGCAAGTACAATTTATTGCTTTGTTTTGTGCTCACATAACACAAGAGTCTGTCTTATTTCAGTTTGAACTTTTTCAAATTTTAGTCTAGTAATAATAATAATAATAATAATAATAAATTAAAAAATCAAATATGAAAAACCACTAAATGGATCTGAAAAGAATAAAAAAGCAAAAGAGGTCTGGGTTACATAAAGAAGGAAATAACAAATGTCTAAGTTACATACAGATTACTCTCTGTACTAGTGCCAGAATTCTGAAGACCAAAAAATTGCCTTATAGTGTTGCTTCCTCAGGAATGTTTCAGAAACATCAAAATTGTTCTGTTTGCAGTGAAATGGCTGATACAAGCTCTAGCATTTAGAGCTCAGGAGATAACTAGAAAGCCCAATTCTCTTATTATGCAAAAGAAACTAGGGGCGTCTTTGTTGAAATGAAAATGATATCCACAAAATCCTACTTCGACGCTACTTGTGAAAAAAAAAAATGGTGCAGGATCCGTTTTCCTTTTCCAAGCTAATCTGCTAAAAACAGAGAAATCAATCTCTCCCAAAAATGTCGATAGAATGATTTCCAACTATTGAAAGGAAATAAAGCGACGATTTGACTGTTGACCTTTCACATTTCTACATGAACCATGAAAAACTGCACTGAAACCAAACACACAGATCTCCCTATGGAATACAAGTTTTCCATTTCCAGCGGATTGCATGTCTATTTTCCATATCCATGAAATGGTTTCAACAAACAAAAATGTGCCCTATAGCATTGATGTTTGAAGTGGTTTAATAAAGCCCATTTTAATAAATATAAAGCATGGTATTTCTCATGATGTGATTCAGGTTGGTCATCAAGGGAAAAGTCTCAAGCTCCGGATTCCATTCCCCAGATGCGCAGAGGACAGGAAGTAAGCCCTCTCAAAACCATTAGCAAAGAACTAGTGAAGTCCTTTCTGTTACTTAGGAGTTATGAGAGCCATACACTCGGGTAGACTATCAATCATCATCAGATTTGTAGTGCATCGGTTCTTGGGTGTCCGTATGGAATGCATACTGATCTTGTTTGTTTGTTTCTTTCTTCCTTTCTTTTTTAGTTTTTTTTTTTTTTTTTATTTAAGTGGCTTTAACCATATTATTCATCATTGACAGTAGACAATACCTTGGTTTATCCTATAACTTCCTTGTTGAATAATCAGCATAAACTCCACAACTTTTAGAAAGAAAATTTCTCTTTTCTGTCATGTGACTCAAACCATCACTGAATATGTAAGGGTGCTTACTATAATTTCCAGATACATGTTGACAAGAAACAAACTTATTGCATATTTTTTGCAAGAACTAACATGATGTTTTGCACCATGAAACTTAAAAAGTCTTTATGTATTTTTGCACAGGCATGCATGAGAAGCAACTATTTGAGGGCCGTTTTGTGTGGTTAGATGGAAAAGGAGAGCTGCTATAATCAATTTTTTATTTATTTTTTATTTATCAAGATGATTATCTGTGACTAAATTAGTTGTGTGCCGGAAATGTCTTGAAATTTGGATCTCACAGCACCCCCAATGGCTGAGATTAGATTCAGGAAAAGAATACATAAATGACTACATAGGCATGCTAAACAATGGAGTATTTCGAATTGAGAAATGTTATTTCTATTGATTGAAATGAGCTAACTGGACTGTCAATTTGGTAGGCCTAAGGACTTGTTGTTAATTTAAACTCAGTTTGATGGCTTTAGATTTCAACAACTCATATGTTTATGTTTATTTTCCTTTCTTTAGGGATGTGAAGACTCTCATAGTAGAAATGCTTCAAGCTGTGAAGGCCTCCAGTTCTTAAAGACAGCTATAAGCAATGACGAGGTGCTTATTGTTTGTGATTTTCTTTTATACGTTTACTTCTTAATTTTCCAGTGATATTTTACCTTTTTTTTTTTTTTTTTTTTTTTTTTCTTTTTCTATTATGATACTTTCCACCAAAGAATCTTGCCGCTGATGTTCTTCATAGCTGCAACTCATACCCAATTACCCATTGATGCATGGCTTTTCTTTCCCTGTAATGTTGTACTGAAAGGCTGTTGGCTACATATTGTTGTCTGCTGAAACATCTGCAATGATTTATGCCAGTAGGTCCCACACTTGACTAGTTGCACGAACTTATTCCATCTACAATTAGTTGTGGATGAGACATTCTTGCACATCCAAATGCATCCTTAGCCTACCAGAATATTCATTTGAGAAATTTCGGGCGACCAAAATGTTTTCATTTTCTTTAACTAATCTCTTCTTCCTATTTATTTATTTTATTTTATTTTATTTTTTTATTTATTTATTTTTACGTGATTGATTCCCTTTCCTCAATACAGGAGTGTGTATCATCCAGCAGGACCACTTGTACTGCTCTCATCACCACATCCTTCATTGCAGGTAGAACCCTTGCAGTGTCGAAAAGGCTTGTGCACATCTCAATCTCAGCTGAATCTTATACATGCATACATATACAGCCCAGGTAAGTTGAATACATAAACACCAATGTCTTCTCCACATTCTGATATAAGAGATGGACTCAAAGACCTAATTCCAATTATAATGAATTCACTTCATCCAAGAACTTGTGGAGTCAGTACTATTCACTTGGTTATGGAATTCCATTCAACAAAGAACTCAGAAGTTTTTATACAATGTAAAGTGATATGTTCAATTTGGATTTTTCAGGACATGGATGGATATAATTTGTGCTCGGATTTTGATTATTTTGTAGTTATTTGGATTTTTTTTTTCTCGCTTTTCTGTCGCTTATTTTGTTTTTTTTTTTTTTTTTTCTAGTTATGCATGCATCACGCATCTGATTTTTTGATACTGGATTAGCATACAGTGCACCCCATTCTTCCATCGATGATATTATCTTTTCTATGTTGCTTGAGGAAATTTTCTTCAACTTTAGACTGATTATTTCTGTAGGATGTGTAGGAACCTTTCTTCTTAAATGATGATATGTTCTTTTACTTTCGAGATGATTCTTCCTATTTCAGGCTTTGAACTGCAAGAAATACTATCTACGCCACCTTTCCCCAAAGCCCATTCGAAGCATCATGTATTGCACAATTCAAATGGAGAATGTTGGTGGAGGCAATGATGATGTTGGCCTGGAAGAAGCAGCAGAAGATGGACGGGCAGTGTTATCTCAGGGTCCGCCAAGCATGACGGCATTGGTGATGACGGATGCGACCATGACTTTGTATTATTTGTGGAACCTAATGTTGTGTACCAGTTAGATTGAGTTAAACTTTAAATAGGCTGTTGTTAACTGTTTTGTTGGTATTGTGGCTTTCATGATTGATTGTTTCATGAGTGGATTGAATGAATGGATTAGTAGTTTAAATAAATATTAAAAAAAAAAAAACATTTTTAGCCTCAATTTGTAATTGAGGCTTGAATTTAGCCTCGGTTGTTGAGAACTGAGGTTAAAAATATATTTAGCTTCGGTTGGAGGCAATTGAGGCTAAAATTCAGATTTAGCCTCAATTGAAAACAATGGAGGCTAAAATTTTGATTTAGCCTCATTTCGAGAAAATTGAAGCTAAAAAGGTTTTTAGCCTCACTTGAAGAACCGAGACTATAAAAGTCATTTTAGCCTCGATTGCTAAAACTGATGCTAAAGCCTTTAGCCACAGAGGTTTCAACCTCGGTTTGGATAACTGAGGCAAAACTGAGGCTAAAAGCTTTAGCCTCAATTTTGAACCTTTTTAGCCTCAATTTTGAACTAAGGCTAAAACACCCTTTTCTTGTAGTGACACCTAATCCGCCCCATAAGTACACTGTACATATCTGCCACCCCTAGGGTGAGAAAGGACTGATGCTTATTTTCTGTCCGTAGACCTATATAAGTTGGGCTTAGTGTTTGGTGATCCAAACAATTGTTGATATTAAGTATTTTATGAAAAAAATAATCCTCAAAAACCCTGAATTTATAAAAAAGGCCTTGAATATTTTGAATTTTTAAAAGTATCTTCTTATCATATAGGCTGGATGGCAGACCCATCTTGATTTATCATCAGACTATCTAAAAGGTGCACTCAACCATGAGAATCAAATACCTGAAAATTGGGCTAATCCAATTATCAGGTGGCCACATGTGGAATTGGAGATTCTTGAGGGAGATATGTTATTTACTATGATGTGGGCTACCTAATAATCGGCTCAGGCCAATTTTTTGGTCCTATGATGATCATGGTTGGGTCCACTTGTTTGACAGGTCAGATGTCATAAGGAAATAGATAAAAAATCATAAGCCATCTAATAAGGAGCAACAAAGAAACAATGGAGGAAAAAAAAAACTGGTCGTATTTTCTAACTTTAGGTTGCATTCTTGATGGGCAGATGTGTTCAGTAGGTTCATGGATGAGATGGGCCATTTCAAGGAGGGCCTTTGCATGGATACAAAGGGAACGTTGAGCTTGTATGAAGCTTCACATCTAGCTTTAGAAGGAGAAGCTACCTTGGATGAGGTTAAAGCTTCCACAAGTAGATATCTCAAGGGTCTCACACAGGCCATAAACCCAAACCTTGGAAGGCTAGTACAGCATGCATTGGAGCTTCCTTTGCACTGGAGGATGCCAAGGTTAGAGGCTAGGTGGTACATTGACGAATATGAGAGAATGGAGGACATGAACCCAATTTTGCTTGAACTAGCTAAGCTGGATTTCAACATGGTGCAAGCTATCCATCAAACAGATCTTAGGAAAACATTTCGGTAATGATCCTATCCGTTATTCTTGGTCCCTTCTTTTCAGTTAAACATGGGTGGTTGCTGCATCCTTCATCTTGGCCGTTTACAAGCCGACCACCAATTGAGATGTTGGATCTGTCCAATCAGCCATGTTTTTGGGGCAGGATATACATCCATGGCAAGCCCCCACATTCCTGTTCTTTGATACAAACCGTCCAAATTATGGACCCTACTAGATCACAAATGACACAGAGATGATGATCCTAAATGACCATTTGATGGCTACCGAATACATGGAAAATGTCCATGTATTATTATTATTATTTATTATTTATTTTTTTTACTACAATTGCATACGGAAAATGTCCATGTATTTGATAGCATTAAAAAATTAACAGGCCGAACTATTGATGTTAACATGTTTTCCCTTCTTTTCCAGCTTTTGAAACATTGAATTTGATCTTTCTAAGTGGTGGGCCAAATCGGGACTTGGGGAAAATTTGAGCTTTGCTAGAGACCGTATGATGGAGGACTTTTTGTGGAGTGTTGGATTGATTTCTGAGCCCCAGTTTGGACATTGCAGGGAAGTACTCACGAAAATTATTCAATTCATACTAATCATCGATGATGTTTACGATATCTATGGTCCATTGGATGAATTAGAGATCTTTACAGATGCCATTGAAAGGTTTGTATGACTATTTCCTCCATATTATGCAACCCACTGATATCAATTACATTCTACTAATCAGGCATTCAATCTCTACATGACACATGCTTCAAATCTCACACACTCGTACCATGGATGTGCCGTACCTTAAAATAGTAACAATTTTTTAGAAACCAATTGTGGTGATTTAAAGATTAATAGTAGCTTAGTGGGTATATAGATAAAGAGAAGAGATCATCATTTTCTTTTCAAGAATAACCTTAGAATCCATAAGAAGAAAGAAATCTCTAAAAACAAGATATAAAATTGACATTATTAAATGAAGTCCTCCTTATAATATATTTGATGTGCCTATATAAGTAAAAGAAGCCCTAGATTACTAATTTAACCTGAAATAGGACACTTTCTCAAAATAGAAAGGCGTCTAATCCCACTAAAACTCTTAAGCAACCCTTAGATGACTAAGGAAAGACTTTGAATCAACGCTTAGCTCTTAAAATCCTAAAAATAGAAGGAATAGTGCGTACTAAAAGAATAAGTTTTAGCTTAAAATAAAAAAATTGATCCATGAGACAATTGAATTTTAAAAGGCAATTTTTGGGGCAACAAGCATTGAGTGGTTGTCTAGGCATAAAGCTCGTTGATATATAGCTTTCCTACAACTTATTATACACAAAAATTGGATAACAAGTCAAAAACTTTATGACCCTCTTGAGCTATGGTAAACTCTGATATTATTTTTGGCCTAATGCGACTCTCCGACATAATTTTGTTCTATCATGGTTGTCCATGAAGTCATCCACTGCTAGTACTATATCAATCCCCTTTGCTTAATGAAATCTCCCTCTCATGTTTGTTGGTTGCGATTGCTCCTCTAGTAAATGATACTCGAACAAATATGTAATGTTAGATGTTCGTGATATCGCTAAGTTCTTAGGGAGATCAACAACATATGTGTTGTCACTAATCTTATGAGGTAACCTGTCTTCTCCAATCTTCTTATCCTTCAGCTTATTATATGTTATCATGGGAAAACCCTCTTTCTTTAAATGAACCATCACCTGTTAACTTCCTGACAATAATTCTCTTTGGCTTGTTAACATCTTCCTTCTTTTTGGTGTTAGACTCTTCTAAATTCTCTTGATATGCACTATCACCGTCTTCTCTGCCATGTATGCTTGGGAATACGATCATACACTATCTCAGAAGGAGACTTCCCTATAGATTTATTCTTAATGTTGTGCAAGCAAGCACAACCTGAACAAGAGAATTTTCTTGAGCATATCACTATAGAGACATTGTATAATGTTTCCCAACATTTAGTTCACCACCTCCATTGGTCATTTGTCTGGGAATGGTACACATTGTTATACTACAATAGTATATATATCAAATTACCTCCATAGAGTCCTCTAGAAATATCTAAGAAATCTTGTACCATGATCTAAAGTAATTATCTTGGCAATGCCATGCAAAAAGATTGGATACATTTATTGCATCCATCGACTTAATTGCATGAGATAAAGTATGTTGTTTTTGAGAATCTATGCACCACCATGATTATAGAATCCATACCTCATTGAGTTTGCAGAAGACATAGCATACTATCCACAGACAAATCTACTAATGGCGCATTTAGTACTAGTAAAGGGGTGTAGAGAATAATGTTTTGGGACTATTTGTTAGCCGCTTAGCATATATGGCATCTTTGCATAAACTTACCAACATCCCTCTTCAATTATGGCTAGTAATGTCACTTCTCAACAATGGTGATGCTAGGATCATGCCCTAAGTGTTCACAAAATCCTTCTCCACACTACGCCAAAATTACGGATTTGCGACGGACGAAATTCGTCGTAAAACCAAACAAACGACGGATTTCGTCCGTCGCTGTTTACTGGGTCGTTTTTTGTTTCCGACGGATAAAATCCGTCGTTGAATCTACGACGGATAAGGTCCGTCGCAGCTTACCGACGGATAAGATCCGTCGCAAGAATAAAAAATCCATCGGTGAAATGCGGAAAAAATCAGTCATTTAAAATATTTGCGACGGATAAGGTGCGTTGCAAATATGAGGAAAGTGACGGACCTCCAATCCGTCGTCGGGTCTTGTTTTGAAATTAGCGACGGATTTAGTCCGTCGCTAAAATATCTGCGAATTAAAAAAAATTGCCAAATTTGTTTGTATTTTTTTTTTTTTTTTGAATCTTACACCTAATAGTCATACAAAAAATAATTCAGACAATCATAATCAATTAATGATTAAACATGTGCATGCACATTTCACCCATTTAACATTCATCAAGACTATAATCAACACAATACCAATAAAACAGTTAACGGTCTATTTAATGTTTTCAGACTATAAATGCACACATGTCCATAGGCAAAACCATACATCAGTTGGGACTGAAAGTAGCTGCAACATCTCCTAGGTAAATCACAGCAATAAAACAGAAGATGAGACCAGTCGGCGATAGGGCAGTTATGCTTTGATGCTCTTCGACACTTGAGAACCACAATAGAAGCCTCTGCTAATTCTTTTAACTTCAGCATTCCAACTACCAGAGCAAACATGCAACAATGAGGATAACATCCAAATACACAAACCATACAGTAAATACATGTGAAAAGAAAAAAAAAAAAAAACACATAAAAAGTGACCATGCCAAATACACATCCAACGTAGTCCTTGTCTAAAGCTCACTTTTTAACCATGCTAAGGAAATACCCACATCAACTATATTATGCAAATGCCCATGGCCACATATAAAACCCATTCCAACTAATAAGCATTGCCACATTTATGTATAGATGAGTACTCTTATCATAGAAATATACTCAAGTCTGAGAAAATCCATGCTCGAAAATCATGCTTACCTGAACAAACTTAAATTTCAACCAATAGACATCAATAGCCCCTGTAGCCTCTCACTCTTAACCAATGGCTACGAACACGCCCTTAGCTCTACATCCTTGGTGAGGTCACCACTCGCCTTCAGCTCTACATCTATGATGAGGATACATAAACATTAGATTGAAAGAAGTGGTAATTGAACTCATCATTAAAAGAATCAGGTATTTGGTCTATCAAAATGTTCTGTTTGAAAGCAAGTAAACATTAAAAACGCACCCATTTCCAATCTGCTTCCTTTCATCAAAGCTAGAAACAAAATGGATGGCCTATCCTATCCATTTTCATCAGGCCCATCCAAGCAAACAAGTCCTGAATGAATTTGGGGCTAGCCCAACTTCCCCTCACTTTGGAAGACTTCCAACTCCAAATTACACAACAATCCTAATAAATTGATATGCAATTGAACCGAGCATCCAAACACGTAAAAACTTAATAGCAAAACCTAAGCCCATATGCTCAAAACACCCAACACCAAAATTCCACCCATCCATTAATAACTAAACAACTCAACCCAAGTGAAAGTGCCAATCCCATTATTACAATTTTGCACATCATAGCATAGGAGGTTGTAGCAACCCGTGGCTAGATAAGCATCACCTGTCATTTTTCATTAAAAAATGAAAAAAGAAAATGAGACAAAAACTTCACTACTTACTTTGTCTACTAATGTCTTCCCATGTATGAGATTCTTTATCCAGGCCATAGTAAAGGCGTATTATATCTCTCCCCTTTCACCCAGGTTGAACTGATAAGCTTGTTCACTTCATCCTGAAAATGAGAAGAAATTTGGTATTTTATAAGACTAACTACTAAAGGAGACTGAGAACTGAGACAACAGGTTTGCTGAGCCCACACACAAGTGAACTGTTGCCCATCCACATAAAAGAACACGTGCCAATATGGCACACTAGTGCAAGATCCAAGCTATCCATCAGGTGGGCTGCACTTGTTTAGATCGTTGCACTTAGGTCAGCCAAAGTGTACAAAACAAATGGATGGCTAGAAAAAATAAAATAAATTTTGTTTTAGCCAAACATTTCTTTTGTTAACTGTTGCTCATCTGAGTGAAATGGCCTTATTTTGGCCAGAATATCTAAACTGTGTTGCATACCTAATGAAAATCTTATATCATGTATATGTGTGCCACATTGGCATGTGTGCCTGCATGTGGATGGGAAAGGCTTCACGCAGGTGTGGGAGTAGCAACTTCTTGAGGCAATATACCAGAACTTGTGAAAGAAACCATGCAACAACTAATAAGATTTTATTTGAATACTGAGGGCCTTGTTGCTTATCTTTTTGAAAGCAACCAATATAACTTTCAAGAATAATGAAGAAGAAAAACCAACAACATTTTCGAACTTCATTCAGGCGAATCGGTTTTTATCTTGAGTGACCACTCATCAAATCCATGCCATGGGTTGTTCTCAAGATTGTTATCTGCAATGTACTACAAATAGAAAGATCTAAGATTTTGGATTAACAACGTACAACAAGATAGTACAATTGTGTGCATCCAAACAAATCATTCATGACAAGAATAAAAGCAGCTTGCTTTCAAGTACAAACCAAAACAGTTTAATAAAGAGAGCAGAGCAACCGTCTAAAAGAAAGGGTTTTATGAAACAAGGTAGCGACCATTACATAACTACTTTTTAATACCTTGGTCTTTACATGCCATATTCCTCTTTCATAATTTCCTAAAGAGAGATGATTTAGTGGGCGAAGTGTATAGAAACCTTCCCATGCACGGTAACATTTGGCCTCATGAGCATGTTACTTGGACCATCCATTAGGTCCAACCCATTCTTCCTCCACTACTATGCACAAAAGATTACAAACATTCCCTAATTCAACTTACGAGTAACTGAAGAAGTGGACAGAGCCATTTCCATGTGAAGATCAAATTGTAGTAGAACTAATGGATAGTGTTTAAAGCTCACCCGAATTAACATTGGGTTTGTAAGAAACCAATCTCACCCACAACTCAGTTTGGGACTGCCCATTTAATAAATCCAAAAATCAGTGATAGATAGTGGTTCACAAAGACTGTTTTTAATTTATAGATTTAAAAATAAATAAATATATAAACTGACTAAAAGGCAACTTCGCAGGTTGAGGAAGCATCAGGGATTAAGTGTCCACTATATGCTATATGGTTTTAAGAATCTGGGAAATTAAATATATATAATAATAATAAATTAAAAGAATACTAAATAATGAAGAGTTACTTGACAAATTTGTGGGTAAAAGAACAAAAGAGGAGAGAAAAAAAGATAGGATGAAGGCTTACCTTTGGATGCGTGGATCGGATTTAGTACCAATGAAGCTCCTCATGTCTTCGGATGAAGGCTTTTTTCTCTATACAAAGACGTAGTCAAAACCAAAAATCGGTTTCTATTGTTCTATTGTTCACCTCCCATCTTTGTACAAGCTAGTAGTAATTAGGTTTCTATTGTACACCTCCCATCTTTGTACAGCTAACAAGGTCAAGTTCACAAGCATATGCCACATCAAAGAAATAATCAGGTTTCTATTTAGCCAAAGCCACCAAGAATGGTGAATGAACATAGATCATAGTAGACATTTATCATATTGTTTGATGTTTGATTTAGACATTTCAAAATTGAAAAATATAATCTAAACTGCCACTCCAAAGACACACATTACCACAATTGATTCTTTTCGCAACTAGAAAGGGAAGTACTTCAATGCAAAATTCAAATTACCCAAACAAATAGCCTGAAGGATCTTGTCCCAGAAACTTCAGGAATCCTTTTGTAGGCTACAAGTGTTTGTTTCTATGCATGAAATACAAATACAAACAATGCAACAACTTTGAAGTCCAAGAAACTATGGCTATAGACAAAACTCCACCTCAATCTATACTTCTCATGTGTGAGCATTTCATGCAAAAGTTGTAACCAATTTTGCAAATCCTGCGCATATCAATGATGCTATAACTGTTAACTGAGCTTATAGAGAATGTTATGTTTACAATACATCAGTAGATGCAACAATATGATGAAATGTAAAAGGTAAGATTAAAATCAAAAGTAGGACCTACAATTTAGATGGTTTGATATTGAGTCATACATGCATAAGAACCATCATACTCGTACTATAGAATCACCATTTTTCCTCACAAAACAAACCCAAGTGACAAATAGCATCTACATTTTAAAGCATAGTTCTAAAACTCACTAACTCAAATCGAAACTCGTCCGATTGATAAGGTTGAACAAGAAGTGGGTGTTTGCAATTGTCCAACTTGTTTTCACCTCACAAGCAAGCTTGTAGTGTTTAAATTTGTAAATTCACCATTCCAACCTCCAGGCGTTTGTGCTTGTTTAATGTGCAGCGGTCATACGTTGTGTATCCGCCAGAGGGTCCTCGGCCTCCATCTCCAGAGGAGCTGCGGGAGATGGCTCGAGAGATGTGCAAGAACAAGAACCACTGACAGGCTCCTGATGTGCAAGGACAATTATGCTTGGTACTGTGGTAGCACTCATCGAGGTATGGTATTCATGTAGTTTTAAGGTCCCACTCGGCGGTACTACAAAACAGTTTGAGTGGTTTTCTTGTATATAACGAGCTGTGTTTCAAATCTCATAGCATATTTTGAAAGAGACTGTTTGGGCAAAAACCTCTCAATGGAAAAATGAAAACAGAAACCAGAAAACCTCTCTCATGCATAGGAACCACAAAGAATGTATGTAATTCTTGTTTTTCTTTTCCTTTAATAAACTCATGGAATTTAATAAATTGACATCTCTTTTCTGCAGTCTGTTGTAAAGATTGGTCCAAGAATGTGGCTGATTCAATATGGACCGTCCATACAACATGCTGCTAATAGCTAGAATCGAAATGGAATCAATTGATTTTTCTGCCATACCAGCAACTTAGCCCAAATTCCATTTTGGTTGGGTCATGGCCTGAAATTCACACTGATTTAATGATGTTAACCATATGATTTGTCTTGTAGTATTTCAACTGTTGGCCATTTTAGTTTTGACCCCTTGATGGAATCATCCTACCAATGGAGGAACTCTTGGTCTTATGATCTAACACTACAATTTGGGTGTCTAGATTGAAATTGCATATATGCTCTCTGTTTTTTTTTTTTTTAATGGAATGGGGAGTTATTTGATACTCTAGATGTGTTGTGATGCTTGATATGCAGGCACTCCAAAATTGTAGCTCAAATGGGGCCAACTAATTTTTGGAACACACTGTTGCTAATGCTAAGCGATAGTCCCAAAATCAGATTGGTTGAACAAGCCTAACCTATGATTTGCAGACAGTTGTATGTTGAAATTGGACCATCGGATATTTTAAAATTCGAGGAAACTACCCTGTAATGCCCTTAATTATTCTCTCTAAAAGGTGGTAACATCAATAAATTGTGGGACCCACCATGGCGCATATATGACATTCAACTCGTCACCAGTGCATCCGCATGATGATTAGAATAACCCAAACTAGGTGATCCAATCATCAGCTGGGCCACACTATAAAAAAACAATGTACATCACCCAAAAATTCTAAATTCATTCATAGTCCATTGGAAGATTGGATTGGCTGATTTTTTGTTTTGCCTGATCATGAAGGTGGACTGCGTTGTTGAATGGATTGGATGTCAAACACAGACCACATCGCCCCACAATTCTCCTCTCTTTGGGAAAAAGAAGAAAGTGGCATTAAAAAAAGCACAGTTTGGAATTTTTGTTGGTTTTGGCATTATTCGGGAAATTAGGATTTCCTTGGGAACTTTGTCGTCAAAATCTCCTTAATTGTATGAATTGTATTTCCCTTGACATGATATAATGGGTGTCGTATCTAGAAAAATATAAGCCTGCTTGATTTTCCATGATAAATGTAAATCCCTGATAAATAAGCAATTGTTACTTTTTCATCCAGTTTGAAAATGAGTTAGTAATTCCACCTGAAAAACCGGTCCAAATGTATTGACTTTAATCCATGGCCCCATCGTAATGTATATGTTATCCATCTATTTTATCAGAACATTTTGGGGAATGAGCCGAAATAAGAGGCAAATCCAACGCTCAAATGGGTCACACGAAAGGAAACAGTGGCCTTACTTGGCCTAACATTGAAAGTTGTTCCCTTCACTGGGCCAACAATGAGGTTTATTTGTCATATAACCAGTTCATAGGGTTACATGGGTAAGGGGAAAACACAAATATCAGCTTGATCCAAAACTTCCAGGGACCTAAAGAAGTTTTTAATTGTAGGCAGGTGTTTGATTCCCACTGTTTCTTCTGGTATGGTCCACTCTTTCCATGTCACAAGTAGATCAAGTTTGGATGCAATGGCCAAGAGCTTACAAAGATGCTCACATGTATCCATCTCATCTCTGTCTATTATAGTAACCATGGAAAGAAAAATCGAACGTTGGCATATGCGGTACCATGAACACTGAATAAAAAATATTAGTGGATGGGGATTGACTCCAAAATTAGATTGATGGAGAAATTCTAACCCATCTTTAACCATTGTGTAGAAAGCTCCCTAAGCTGTGTTCAGATGCAACATTAAATTGAGTTGCAATGATTTGTTCAATAAAGTGGAAATGACCAAGATGTAAATAGCCCTTAGCCTTGATCTTGAGAGACAAGGAACTGAATTCCAGATATGTTACCTTTAAGTTGGACTTGAAAGGAACTCAACAAAGAATTTAGGGCCTACCTTTTTTCATTACGAGTACTAGAAAACACCAATAAAATTTCATTATTCTCTTATAATTGAAATGAACATACACATTCCAAATCAATTGTGCATCCAAATGCACCCAAAATAGAATTTACAGTTTATAGCATCACCAACCAAGGGTCACAGTATCATAGGAAAGCGGTACTTTATTCCCCATGCATGACCAGTTTCATATATAAATGATATGGCTGTATCACGCCCAACACGGGCGATACAGACAAAAGAATCTGGTTTTGGTGGTGACCACCATAGCAACAATTTTCAAACCTTGTCACTGACATCACTCCCAAGCCAATGGTTCCCAACATAATCCCAACAAAGGAACTATATGTTAATACATTGAACAAGGCTTTTTTTCAAAAAAAAAAAAAAACAATTCATTTGGGACCCTACAGATCCATTCTTTTTTCTTTTCAAATATCAACCCTTTTGTCTCTGTTTTCACTTAGAGAATTCTTTGCAGATGGGCGGGGAAAAAAAGAAGAAGAAAATATTAAAGAAAACACACGACACTTGAACAAATGCAATTCTCCATGACAAACAAATCGGACCAAACACATTCATCTTATGGAAACAGCATCAGAATTTCCAACAACTAAAAACCCAAAATTCAGATTTTATATTCAAAGCCGAATAAGAATAACCACATTACCGGTGGTCCTTCCAATAACCAGGGACAGAAAAGAAGCCAAATCTCCATAGCATTGCTATATCAGGACTTTATTCACGAAAAGTCAACACAGAAAAGAGATGAAATTACAGAAATGCCATTGAATTCCATCCACAAAGATCGGATTGATCATAAATGCGCTCCGACCGTGAGCGAATCGGAATTCCACATTGAATCCAAGAAAATGATCAATTAGATAAAGGAAGAGAACAAAAAGCAATAATGGCTGCACACCTATGTCTGCTTAGGAGTAGGAAGAAGCGGACGGGACCTGCTTGTTGCGGAACATCATATATCCGACGGGTGCAGCGGACAGAGCTCGACCGTAGAGGGAGAGGGAGAGCCGAGAGAGAGAGGGCGAGGCACAGAGAGAGAGAGAGAGAAGGAGAGATGGAGGGAGAGGGAGAGGGAGAGGGAGAGGCGCAGAGAGAGAGAGAGAGAGAGATGGAGGGAGAGAGGGAGAGGGAGAGGGAGAGGCGCAGAGAGAGAGGGGTTGGTTAGGGCCGGCGCCCTAACCAGTCCTCTTTAGAAGTTTTTAACGGTGGTGTCACTCTCCCCACTGTTTTCTCGGTGGGGTCCACTGGAGCTTTGGATGTGACTCATTCTTTGGATCTTACCCTAAAATGATCTCTCTAGATGGATGGACGGCGTGGATACAAAACATACATCATGGTAGGGTCCACAGAACTTGGTGACGTCACTTCAGCAGAGTCTCCTACTCAACTTGTCAGTAGCCAATCCGCTCCGGCAGAGAGAGGGGGCCGGTGACGTCAGCAAATTATGTGGGTCCTATCACGAGGTATGTGTTATATCCAAACCGTCCATCCATATGGTGAGCTTGTTGTAAGGCTTGAGACAAAAAATAAGACAGATCTAACTATCAAGTGGACCACACGATCAAAAGCATGAAAACAATAGTGATTGGATATCCATCATTAAAATCCTCCTAAGGCCCACTGTACTGTTTATTTGACATCCAATCTGTTTATTAAGTTATACAAGCCTAGATGAAGGGGAAAAACAAAAATCATCTCGATCCAAAACTTTTATGGCCCCCAAAATGTTTTTAATGGTTGACGCTCATTCAATATTGTTTCCAGTAATGTCGTCCATTTCAAATTGGGATATAATTCATTTTTGGTCTCATGTTGTAAGATGATTTTTAAAAATAGATGGACGGCATGAATGAAACACATACATCATGGTGGGGCCCTGAGTTTACTTTGATAAGGGTAATGAGTAACTCACCTAAATATACGGGAGAGAGGTTTCCTTAAAACATTCATAATTATATATTGGGTCTACCTAAATATGATTCACATATCCAACCCATTCATTATGTGTGTCCCACTTGGATGAGGGGTCAGACGAAGTTTCAAACCGCATCCAAAACTCATGTGGGCCCCACCAAGTGCTTTTATATTTTTTAGGATGTCTTCACATGGTTTTAGATGGCATGGCCCACCTGAGTTTCATATACGGATGATTTTTGAGATATCTCATAACCTAAAGGGGACACATTAAATGCACGGTGTTGATGTTTGACACACATTGTGATGGGGCCACAAAACTTACTAACATCAATTATTAGGTTCTCACGTCGTCAATAAGTTGAATTATAATTTTGACCAAAATATTTGGCCCATTTTACATGTCTGGTCCATTCACTCTATTTTACTAATCAACACTCAATTTGACCAGTTACTCATCCCGATCAGGCTACATATGAAAAAGATATTGGGCATATAAGATTAATCAACAATTTGAGTGAAATTTGATTTAAACATCTGAAGTTATTTACTCTTCAATATGGACTCATTAGATTGTCCAAAAATGGCTAAAGGTTCAATTAATGGATGTGCCTAATAATTTAGTATAAAAAAAAAATTAATAGATAAATTTCAATTTCCATTTAAAAATAATATTTTTTTTCAAAATGAATATTTTTTTTCTCTTAATTTTTTTTTTTGAAAACTTTTAACAAAATATCATTTTTATTATAAAATATTTCAGAAAAAAAATTAAAATGCAAATTCTGAATTTTTATTTTCAAAATCTGAAATTTTTTCTCAAATTTAAAATTTTTTTCTCAAAAATTTCAAGATGCCTATTTTTTTTTTTTTCTTTAAAAGCATCATTTTGTTTTCAACTTTTCAATTTTCTTTTTTAAAATGATATATATATATATATATATATATATATATATATATATATATATATATATATATATATATATATATATAAATCTCAATGTTTTTACAAATAACTTTTTCCTTTAATTTCAAATTTTTAACATTTTCAATTATTTTTCAAACATTGTTAAATTTTTTAAACTTCTCAATATTCTTTTTCATGTGATATAACAAATCATTTAAATATTAGTTTTACATTAAAAAAATATAATT
Source organism: Magnolia changhungtana (assembly GCA_030180095.1). NCBI lineage: Eukaryota > Viridiplantae > Streptophyta > Magnoliopsida > Magnoliales > Magnoliaceae > Magnolia > Magnolia changhungtana. Next base: position 2,263,541 of record JASAUF010000283.1, read on the forward strand.
TCCACTCATTTAATATAAAAACTATATATATATATATATATATATATATATATATATATATATATATATATATATATATATATATATATATATATATGCATTCAATCAATTGTTAAAAAATAATCTTAGATAAAAATATGTACAATAAAACTACTGAAATTCTATTAAAAAACAATTCTTAGACTATAAAAAAACATAATTTCCCACCATATTCTAAAAAAAAAAAAGGAAAAAATTAATGTTCAATGCAAAAGTCATTTTAAGAGGTTTAATCACACTATTTCTTGTGGTGTGGTCCACTTGAGCTTTGGATATGCTTTCTTTTTGTTCTTTAGACCTCAAATTATCTATTAACATGGATGAACAGAGTGGATAAAATAATTAAATAACGGTGGACCCCACAGAGTTTACTCAGTATGCTAAGGGTAATGAGTAACTCACCTAAATGGGTTTCCTTAAAATATTCATAATCATATATTGGGCATGCCTAAATGTGATTCACATATCCAACCCACTCATTATGTGTGTCCCACTTAGATGAGGCGTCAGACCAAGTTTCAGCCGCATCCAAAACACATGTGGGCTCCGCCAAGTGCTTTTTTATTTTTTAGGATGTCTTCACATAGTTTTAGATGGTGTGGCCCACTTGAGTTTCATTTTGAGATATCTCTTAACCTAAAGGGGACACATCAAATGCACGGTGTTGATGTTCGACACACATCATGATGGGGCCCACAAAACATACTAACATCAATTCTTAGGTTCTCACGAGGTCAATAAGTTGACCAAAATATTTGGCTCGTTTTACACGTCTAGTCCATTTATTCTATTTTACTAATTAATACCCTCAATTTGACTAGCTACTCGCCCCGATCAAGCTACATATGAGAAAGATATTTGGCATACAAGATTGATTAACGATTTGAGTGAATTTTGATTTAAACATTTGAAGTTATTTACTCTTTAATCTAGACTGATTAGATTGTCCGAAAATGGTTAAAAGTTCAATAAGTGGATGTGCCTAATAATTTAGTAAAAAATATATATTTTTTCACAGATAAATTTCAATTTCCATTTAAAAATAACAGTTTTTTCAATATGTATATTTTTATATTTTCTCTCTTTTTTTTTTTTTTGAAACTTTTAACAAAATATCAATTTTATTATAAAATATTTCAAAAAGAAAATTTAAAACGCATATTTTGAATTTTTATTTTCAAAATCTGAAAATTTTTCTCAAATTTTATTGTTTTTCTTAAAAATTTCAAAATGCCAATTTTTTTCTTTAAAAGCATCGCTTTGTTTTCAACTTTTCAATTTTCTTTTTAAAATGATATATATATATATATATATATATATATATATATATATATATATATATAAAATCTACGTGTTTTTATAAATAGCTTTTTCTTTTAACTTCAAAATTTTAACATTTTCAATTATTTTTCAAGCATTGTTAAATTTTTTAAACTTCTCAATATTCTTTTTCATGTGATATTACAAATCATTTAAATATTAGTTTAAAATTTTTTTTTTTTTAAATTCCACTCATTTGATATAAAAACAAAATAATTTTTTTTTGCATTCAATTAATTATTAAAAAATAAACTTAGATACAAATATGTACAATTAAACTAATGAAATTCTATTAAAAACAATTCTTTGACTACAAAAAAACGTAATTTTCCACCATATTGTAAAAAAAAAAGGAAAAAATTTATGTTCGGCAAAAGTGCTTTTACGACGGACCATGGTCCGTCGCAAAATCAATTGAAAACCGTCGCCAATTGGTATTTTGGGCGGGAATTTGCTACCGAGACGAAACCGTCGCAAAATCAAAATTTGCGACGGATTTAGTCCGTCGCAATTTTCGACGAACCAAAATTCATCGTAAAGCCATCGTAAATCAGATTTTACTGACGGATTTTGGTCCGTCGCGAAATTCTGCGACGTTTGAACTACAGATTTTCGTGAAACACGGGATTCGCGACGGACCTTTTCCCTTAGCGACGGATTAAATCCGTCGTTAAACCAAGCGATTTTTGCTTCATCCGTCGCAACAATCTGTCGCAAATCAGCAGTTTTGGCGTAGTGCCATGCAACCCCTTAATAACGTGTTCCAGAAAAGGACACATAGGAATACATTATTGATTCCCCTTAAAGGGGTAATCCTCTTGTACATGTAATGTGCCCAATTGCTCTATTAAAGACTTGGCTCATTCATCCTTAAAAGTCTTCATCTTCTGTACCCTTTAATCTCTTTGCTCAAAGTGACTCATAAATAAGCTCTCGTACTTAATGCATTGACTACCTTATTCCGCTAGCCTGACTTGTGCTTCAGAACAAAAGTATATTCTTATGGAAAATATATATATCTAGCATGAATAAAATTTATGGTGGACTAATGTAGTTGAAAAATCACTCCACCTCCATGATCCAGTCAAGAAATTTCTTAATGTGATGATGCACACTAAAGGAAAGGAGATATACATTAAGTTGATAGGCTTAATCTTAGTCAGTGACTTCTCACCCTCCATGTTGGAGGATAATATTGTCCTCCATATCAATAATGGACTCTATCGTTAAAAGTTTACAATTTAAGATTTGGTGTGGGTATATTAGATCTATTAAACGACAAATTGGCTAACTGCAAGCCTCTTCAACGTCCACTACAACAAAACCGGGTATACACGTCATTTGTGTTTCTCTTTTATCGGAGCTATGTAAGACTACGCGATGGATATCTTAGCATCTATATATACCAAAAAAAAAAACTACCGGCCCCAGTGCGACTCTCTCCTATTTCCTACCTCTCTCTCTCTCTCTCTCTCTCTCTCTCTCTCTCTCTCTCTCTCTCTCTCTACAAACCTAGCTCGAACCGTTTAGCTCCCGGACCCCGCGCCTCTTTCTCCCTTTCTCGATCTCTCTCCCTCACTTGCATCATCTCCAGATCTCGCGCTCTCTCTCTCTCTCTCTCTCTCTCTCTCTCTCTCTTTCTCTCTCACTTGCATCATCTCTAGATCTGGTGTGGCCAGCAGCCCCTGCCCTTCATCTCTTCCCGGCCAGGTACTCTCTTGTTTCCTAGGGTTTTGGATCTATTTTTCGCACTTTGCAAGGTATTTTGACTGGTTATGGTGGGGATTTACTAGATCTAGAACTAGGGTTTGGATTTTAGAAAATTATTTTTTTAATTATTCATTTGATTGAGATTTCTCTAAATTCTGTTAATTGAATTCATGTGATTGTTTCTTACATTTGTTGGGACCAAACGATCAATCTCTCCTCTTGATTTTCTTTCCTATGTTGCCGATGGCAGTTGATTGACTCTGATTTGAATTTTGCATGTTCCGCCCATTCATGCTAACAAAGTCGAGGGTTTAGTAATGGATTCTTTAGGTGAGGCTCAGATCCCTTTTGTTGGGGCCCGCCCGAATGCTCTTACATCCCCTGTTTCTCTTAATATACTTCTGGTAGTATGTTACCAAAAAAAAAAAAAGGATTTTACTGGCCATGAAAGCTCATGTTTGTCACCACCTTGCCACACTGTAAAAGTTTTTTATTTTTTTCTCTCCCTCATCTTAACTCCCAATGCCAACGAAAGCTTCAATCCTTCCTATAAGGATAATTGGGTTAGCTTGTTTTATCTTCCTATCTATGCAATTCTCGTATAAGTAGAGGGGCAGGAGATTTCTCCTTTTCAATTGAAGAAGGGAGGACCTCCTTCCCCACTCATGCTTTTTGTTTATTTAAAATGTATTTTTTTAAAAATGCGTACTTTCCAACATGTACTTGTTTGCTTGTGAATCTACACACCAAGGCCAATGGGCCCAACATCGCTGCATAGGCAAGAGTGCTCTCGAAGCAATTACTAAGGCCAATACAACATCCATAGGTTGGTAGTTTTAGAAGTGGATTGCCTGCAGCACTCATCTCCAAACTCTGTGGGGCCACAATGACATATATATGTTTTATTCATTTTTTTTTTCAACTTATTTTAAGGCATGAATCTAAAAATGAAGTAAATCCAAAGCTCAATTAGACTACACCACAAGAAATAGTGGGGATTGAATGCCCATCACCATTGAAAACTTTTTAGGAGCCACAAAAGTTTTGAGTTAAGCTAAGATTTGTGTTTTCCCTCCATGCAGGTGTGTGTCAACTTATCAACAGATTGAGTGGAAAATAAATATCATGGTGAGCCTCATAAATATTTTGACAGCCGCCAGGATTATCCCTAATGTGGAGCATCCAATTAAGCTCTGGATTGGCTTTTTTCATAGCTCATACCTTAAACTAAGCCAACAACATAGATAAAAAGAATGGATAGAAAATGCACATTATTATAATAGGCTTGATAGGACTTGAGCCCCATTACCCTTGAGTGTTGCAAGTTATTTACTTTTGGTAATTTTTATAAAATAATTATAATTGTTGGCCTTGACCATACACTCACAACTGGTGTTATCAGGTAGGAAGATCTGTAGTTTAATATTCACCTCTTAGTTTGCTAATAAGCAGGAATATTCTGATTTACTTCGTTGTTTATGGGTAGGCAAGTAGGAGTTTTTTTTTTTTTTTTTTTTTTTTTTAAAGATAATTTTATTAAGAATTGGCTGTGACTACCAACTTTTTGAAAGATAGTTTTTATTATTATTATTATTATTATTATTATTATTATTATTATTATTATTATTATTATTTTATGGATTATGAAATGTTCAGTGGCTGGGGCTCTTGTCTCATGCACAGTTAAAGTTTGATGTAGTTATACTTCTATAAGAAAATTCCAATGCAATTCATGTCATGTCATACTGTAGAATATTGTGGTGCATATCACAATACATCTCAGAACACATCTCAACACACAACAATGTACAAAAAGCAACAGAAGATTCAAAGTAGGGTTTCTAGGCTAGGCAGTCAACCAATCACATTGGGCCCTGATGGATCAAGATGTGAAAGTGTCCTGATGGGTCAATTTGCACATGTAAGATCCTTCCTTAGCTCAGAAATTCAGGCTATTGATTAGAAGGAACCCAAAATAAATGGTAGTTCTTAAAAGTTATTCCAAAATAGACAATTCTAGCCCTTGGATAAGCAACCTAATAGCAAACAGTTAGTGAAAAACACATTAACAGTCCAAAATAACAGCCATAGATGGGATGGATAGGATCATCTAATCTGGAAATCTTGGGAACGTTATCCATGTATGGTGGATTCCTTCGTATCTGTAGTCTAGATGACCATATAGGGATTTGCATCATGATAATAAGGCAAGAAGAATTCTCATTGCTCCTGTTTCTATTATTTCTATATTTTCTTTCTTTCTTGATTTTTGTAGGCATGTTTTTTGGTTTTCTAATAAAGTTGCTTTCTTTTATGCACAACTCCAATAATAACTTTGTGCTCAAGCTGGACTTTTCGCCCTTCACTGATTCTCTTTTCCTCAGCCTACTCTGTCAAAATCCATTGGCAATGGTGTAGAGTTCCTAAATCAGCACATTTCTTTGAAAACGTTTCATGACAGAGAGAGCTTGTGTTGTTTGTGTTGTTTTCTATGACATATATACAAGGAATAGATTATAAATTGGTAAAATGGGAGCCTTCATATCAAGATTGACACTCTCTTTATTCATTTGCTAGCCTTTTTATTATGTTTTCATGTTTTCATGAGTTTTTTTTTTTTTTTTTTTTTGTCTGAACTCTCTCTTAGTATTGGAAAAAAATGCATAGGAGTTGTTTGTTAAAACCTCAAAGAAATGTGATTTTGTGGAGAATGGTATGCTTTTAATTTGGTTCTACTCTCTCTCTCTAACTTCTTGAAATGCGGAAAAAGCAATGGATGATGATCTATCTTGGTTGAATGGTTTGAGCCATGAAACCAATGAATGATGTTCAGGAACCCATAAATAGTTGGTTATGGACACTGATTCTATTTTTTCCTCTGTGTTGGGCAGGAATACTTGTTAATGTTTCAGAGGCTTGTAAGCAAGATCTTGACTTTGTGTCCCAACCATTGCAGTAATTTGGTGAATTTCTACATAGGAGATAAATTACAATTGTTATTTCTAGCTAACTCCAATTCTAACATGTTTCCAAGTTCAAATGATTGCATTTATTTCATAATCTTGGAATTAGTTTCTAATACAAGGTGACTGTCCAAACAGAAGACATGCAGTTGGCGCGGGTTGCATTTTTGCATTGGCACATGACTATCGGCATTGATTGCATTGGCACATGATTATATTGGAGACATGTTCTCAGTTGGTGCAGTTTGGCACAACAGATTTAAGGTTTTCAAAGTTAAAATGTTTCCAAAAATTGATTGTTAGAGAAAAAAATTCTCAAATTTTTGGTGATTAGCTGTTGCCATCTGGAACAAGGTCATATACTTCTGAAATTTGACCTTTGCTATTATGTTTTTTGACTGATTCAGGCAGTAGCATTGGGCTTCCAACTCATGGCAGCAAGCTTTAATCTTCCAGGCTCTGGAGCTTTATATCTTTTTGTTGGTGGGATGCTACTGTGAATAATAACACCCTAGCCTAGAGATTTGATGATCTTGAAGATGAACACAGAACTAGAATAAGCTTTTAGAATAATCTTCCATGGCAGCAAGCTTTAATCTTCCAGGTTCAGTCTGATTGGGGTTTTTATTTGTTATTGATTTACTTTTGGTCATAGCCTGATGGAAATTTTCAGAAATAGGTACTAGGTAAGTTTCTTAGTTATTGTTCCATTTTCTATTTTTTAGTTCCTGGCAGGATTTTTTTTCTAGTGATTGTTGTCTTGTGTTTTGCACTTGAATGTCTTTTTGTTCTTCAACTTCAGAAACTATCATCAATATTCCAGGTGTTATTTTTTTTTATTTTTTTTCTCTCTTTTTGTAAGCATGGGGTCTTTGATAGAATGAAGGAGGTTTTGCATTGGGCTGATCTATATATTGGTTTTTATGTAATCATCTATTTTTTTTCTCTTGATTTTCCATTTGTTATTGATGTAATGAAGACTATATGTTTACATGATTTAATTATTTCTTTTAGCTTTTGGCTTAGAAATACATATTGCAGCAGCAATGAGCGGTCGACTATTGTAGAAGAAGAAGAAGTTTAAAATTACAAAGAAGCGAAAAGGGATGGAGAAATCTAATTGGTAATCTCTCTCTCCCTGATCTAAATATCAGACTTGTGCTCAGGCTTAAGTTGGACCTTGTACGAGAATTCTGCAACGTACATTGCATTATGGTCAGGGTTCCTCAAAACACTACATTGCGTTGGCTGGCAGAGTTATGGTCATTGACCAGTTTGCAGTGGTCCATGCATTGGACTTCTGTTGTAACACTCAGATTCTTTCCTTGTATATATATTTTAAATCTTGGGGAGGGATTAGCCTCAAGAATCCTTTGTTTTCCTTTTTCAGCTTGTTTTGTTTACTGAAATGGTCCTCTGCATTTTTTAAAGCAGGTGAAGGATTAGGTGTTATTGAGAAAAAAAAAAAAAAAGGTGATTCTGCAATGTACTAGAACTAGATCTGTTTAGTTCCCCATTTGCAGCAAATGGCATCAGCTAGTGTGGTGCCTGCGACTGGATTGAGAAACACAAGTGGAAATGCTATCAGCATGGATAGGTTGCCTGAAGAAATGAATGATATGAAGATAAGGGATGACAAGGTAGGTTTTAATATAATCTTTCTCTCGCTTGCTTGATAGCATATTAGCCTTCTCTATGAAATGTGAATTTTTCTTCTAGGAAATGGAAAGCTACTTTGTGGTCAATGGAAATGGCACAGAGACGGGTCATATAATCGTGACAACTATTGGGGGTAGAAATGGCCAACCAAAGCAGGTAATCACTACATGAATTCTAAAATAATCAGTGCTTGTTGTTCACTAAACTTGTTTCTCACCTCACCTTATCCCTTGCTTTCAGGATTATTTGGTATTAGTTATCAATTAACATTAATATTTTTTAGCCAACTCATCAAAATTTAAGATGTGTATTTCAGAAACAGCAGATGATGAGAGTATTAGCGTGTTGGAAGTACTTAGCTGGTGCATGTAGGCAATATGACGTTAGAAGATTTCCTCACCCCAACTGAGATGAAAGATGGACTCACAAACCTTACTAGAGTCAAAGAGCTGGTTGTTGTTATGCAGAGGCAGAGAGAAAATATTACGAAGAATGTAGGTAATGCATCCAGACAATGGTCAATTATTGCAAGTACCTTATCAGCAACGGAGAAGAATGGTCGCCTTAATCATTTTCTTCAGTTAGACGGGCATAAGTTTCTCAACCAATGGTTCCAAGTGCAGTGGTGGCACAAGTGACAGTTCTGTGGAAGAATTAATCGGCGAAGTGCTAGGAGCACTTGAGAAGCTGCCTCTAGATGAGAGCTTAACTACTTCAGGAATTGTGGAAACTGTCAAACATCTCCTTGGCAATAGGAGCTTGAAAGTCCAGGAGAGGGCAAGAACTTTGTTTGATAGAGGGATTTGTTTTTATTTATTTATATTGAAGACCATTTTCAAATTATTGTAATAAATAAAAAAATTTTATTGTCTAGTAATATAAATTTTGTTTCATATTCAGTTTTATTTGTATTGCATCATTTTTATGTTTCAAATATTAAAAAAATACAGGTTTCGATTGAATTATATATAATAAAAAAAAATTACTGGCAGGCAAGGGCCTGTCAAATCCATACAAAGGATTTTATCAGCACTTTTTCATGAGAAAAAGTGTCAAAACCATTTTAGCGGCGCTCAGATCGACTTTAGCGGCGCTTATTCGCGTCCAAAAAACTGCAATTAGCGGCGCTCAGACAAGCGCCACTAAAATTACTTAGAGCCGCTAATACTTTTAGCGACATACCCATTCAGCGGCGTTGGACTAGCGCCGCTGATATATTCAGCGGTGCTTTTCTGGTAATTTCGCGGCGCTTCAATTGTTGTAGTGAACCATCTTTTACAGTTCATTATTGCAGATTAGTTTGTGCCCCATGGTCTCGGTCAATTGAGTAACTACCACTTACAGCTCCAACTCCTAGATGACTCTTTACAAGATGCTAAATTTTCTCTAGTCACTAGTTTTTTTTATTTATTTATTTTTTATTTATTTATTTATTTTTTTTTTTTTTGAGAAAAGTGCGGTCTTGTGCCACTGAAATGCATTCACCAAGTGGGCTCTCTAGTCACTAGTTGATTCCTTAAAACATTTTCGAAAGAATTTTTGCTGCCTAATCTATATTAGAAGTTATAACCCAAGGAAAAATATTGTTATGATGCTGAATAGCATAGTGGGTGTACTACAGAAAATATCATCATCCTTTTATTGAGAATAGCCCTTGTATCTACTGAGAGGGAAATCTCTAAAAATGGTAGATAAAATTAATATTATTAAATGAAGTACTAACTATAACATATTAAACAAAAGAAGCGTTAGATTCCTAATTTGACTCAAAATAGGACACTTTTTCAAAATAGTAAAAATTACTAAAAATTAGTGAAAAGTCTAATTCTATCCAAACTCATTAAAAAGAACTAAACTCTGTAACACAATTAAACTCTTAAAACCCTAAAAACAAAATATAACTTGCTAAAAATAGTAAATTTTATCTTAATACCATAATTTGACCCAGAGAATAATTGAATTTATTAAAGCCCCTTTTGGGTTAAATAACCTTTGGTGGTTGACTAAGGTGTAGAGCTTAGTGATAGTTTGCAAATAGTATATTATATGCATATAAATAATCGGTTATGGCAGTTGAAAGCTATGAAGCACATTTTGACATTTTTACCCTGGTTCAATGATGTGGAGCAGGTTACAGACACTTTCATGTCCATGATATATCAGAGAAGGCCCAATCGGAGGCTGAAGTCATCAAGACATTAGAACCTTAAAACAAGCATATCTCACAAATAGAAATGAGTTACTCGTTGTACCATATATGATTTTGGGGTAGGACGAGCTACTTTAGCCAACCAACCTAGCATAGCCAGCTTCCCCATGCCGAATTTGAGAGATTCAGATCGACAGTTGAATTCCCTGTTTATTTTCATTTTTACTATTTTTAGTAAGTTTTGGTTTAATTGTAACTCTTCATCCGTTGGGCTTTAGGAGTTGTATCCAACATGAAAAGTGCTTAGAATAATTAGGAGAATAATGCGGTCAAGTCAAATGGGATGCTTACTATAAATAGTAAATTTACTATTTATAGTAAGTTATGAATTTTAGGGAGTTTGAGTTGGAGTTTGATTCTGAAACTTCTTCCAAGGTTTAGTATCCCTATTTACAGGGTTGTAAATTCATTTTTATTATCTACTAATGAAATTTTAAAATTTTTAGAATTTATTTTTATTTTCTTATTTTCCCTCGTGGACTCGAGGGATCTATGTGAGGAGTCTAGAGAAGCTCTGTGGATTTGGAGTAGTTATCCCCTTGAGGAAGACGATGATCAACCTCATCACGTTCATCCTTGCGTCAATTGGTATCAGAGCGAGAACTCCCCTCGGATCGATGATAAATAACGAAGGTATGGACCAAAATCCTGTGGACAGTGATTCAGGGATTCATTATCTTTTGAAAAGAATGGAAGCTTTCCACTAAGAGAGTCAGTTGACTATACAAGGGCTGCAAGTAACCTTCAACCACATTGCGGATACGTTAATTTTGCACTGAGCCCAAGGCGATGCTCAACCGCCCGTGGTCATTGAACGAAACAACCTCGATTTCCTCAGAGCACCAATCGATAATGGTAAATCACATGTTACTACTTTGAACATGAGGAAGTCATTGTATATGCTAAATGTATAGATAAATTTACAATGACACATCATCTTTCGAATGAGGTGCACTGTATACGAAAAAGTCTGTAATGTACTCATCAATGTCAGGAGCGGTAAGAATTTCGTGTTGAAAAAAATGGTGGAAAAACTACAACTAAAAACAGAAAGACATCTATCTCCATATATGATCGGATGAATCAAGGGTGTCAACAAAACAGAGATAACCAAACGATGTCATATATCTTTTTCTATTGGTAAATATTATAAGGCCAAAGTAATGTGTGGTATAGTCGATATGGAAGCTTGTCATATATTACTTAGTCGACCATGACAATATAATATTGATGCAACGCATAGAAGCCAGGATAACGTATTTAAATTTATTAAAGATGATAAAAAGATTATCATTGCCCTTATAGCAACAAAGAACCAACCCAAGACTTTTAAAGTTGAGGAACAGTTTCTCTTAACTGAATAGGATTTTGTAAATAAATCTGAGAAAACAGGAGATGTATATGAATTATTTGAAAAAGAAAAATATATGGAGCTTGTGAACATCCCAAATGATTTGAAACTAGTGTTGCAGGAGTTCAAGGCGATTCTGCTGGATAAACTCCCTAATAAATTGTCGCTTATACGAGATATACAAAACCACATTGATCTCATCTTTAGAAGCAAGTTTGCTTAATTGCCCATATTATTAGAAAGGATGCAAGATTTTGCAGGCACAAGTAAAGGAACTGATCCATACCAGTCAAGTCAATGAGAGCATGAGTACATGTATTGTGTCAGCTGAAGAGCCTAATACAAGATGAAAGTTCCCTGGTTTGTCAATTAGCATGAGTATTAAGTCAGTTAAATTATAGAGCCTGACAGGAAGATCAATTCAAGTGTCTGCCTCAATCGGATGTGTGCAAGCTCGCCACAGGTAAATCTAAGCCTCACATCCCTTGTCCCAAATCACCAGGTATACTAAAACCCTTAAAAAATGTTAGAATATCATAGAGTTTTTAGGGTAAGAAAACATTTTCAAAATATGAAAGAGGACCAAATATGTTCAGCAACCTTATACATATCTAGACGGAATTATCGATGTGTCAATACACCTATCGATATCATCGATATTCAAATTTCGAGTCTATTGGAAGTGACTCGATAATATCGATAGGCAGAATTTCGGCACCCCTGTTTTTCTTAAGAATATCATATAAACATCGATATATCAAAGCCTCCTCAATACCATCGAAATTTAAACCTTGATGAGATCAGAAGGTCTTCGATGATATCGGTCTTGGGTGCCAAGTTCTCCAGCAAAATATTTCAGGGTGATTTATCTATGATCGGGGGTCACTCGATAGAATCGATATTCAAATATCGATGATATCCATGCCGTATCAATTGCATAGAACATAGACATAAACTATCCAGCAAGCTTTATGAAAAATCATTTTGATTTATCGATGCATCGACACAGCTATCGATATCATCGACATTCAAATTCCGATGATCTCGAAGGTCCCTCGATCATTCATGAAAACCTGAAATATTTCAAGTCAAGTCTCTCTCATTTTTAAATTGTTGATGGATCGAACCTCTCATCGATGGAATCGGAGTTCGAAATCCGATGACATCGACAATCATTTTGATTCATCGACCAGCTGGCAAAAGGTTTCAAAAGCATATAACATTAAGTTTGAGTCATCGAGCTGACCATCGATGCTATCGAGAGTATACGCTCGATGATATCGAACCTGCGTGATGATATTGAACTCTGTCATAAATGTGAACGTTTTATATCTATTGGAACCTTTTGCCTATATAAAGAGGACTTGTCTATTGTTACTGTGAGAGAAAGAAGAGAGTGCTTTTGAGTGTTTAACCTTAGATATTATACCCAAAGCCCTTTCTCTCAGGGGAGTTCATCCTCCAATCCACCCTCATCATTGGTATTCTATAGAGTGGATTGGGGAATGAACTTCGGCATTCAAGGATCCTTCAGCTATTACCTTAATGGCAAATCATGAAGCTGGGATGCCTTGAACGCATAGATGATTGAAATCACTCTATCTTCCTTATAGGAAAATCTTTTGAGAGTAGGATTTCATCATAACCTTGACCCAACCCATCGTCATGCATTGGTACATCTTTTAAGTTGCGGATTAAGGAGACTGAAGACTCTTCATCAACAAAAGAGGAGATCTTCGTCAACGTGCTTAATGGGACTCATCCTCTTATTTGTAAGTATTTAGAGTCCAGAGGACACTTGTGATAATTCCTTTTTAGGATTGGGTCTTATTAGGTGTTTCTCACCCCTTCAAGTCCTCGTGGAAGGCCTCCGGTGGGAGTGTCCGTGGTGGGTGCGTTGTGTAAACCCTTGCTCTGTGGAGAGCATAAACATCTGGTTGAAGGTGAACCAGTCAAAACCTTAGGTTTGAGGTGAACCATGTGAAACATCGGGTTTGGGGTAAACCGCGTAAAACCTCCGTTAGGGTCTTATGGAAGATCCTTGGCCAGTGTGCCTAAACGTGGGTGCGTTGTGTTAACCCTTGCTCGTGAGAGCATAAACGGTCAGCCTCAGTATAGGTTGTAAAAGTTGAAGGTGAAACTGATTTAAAACCTTAGGTTTGAGGTGAACCGTTGTGAAACCTCCTTAGTGAAATCCGGCACACTCAAGGGTTGAGTGCGTCTGCCGGGAGTGGAGTAGACTGATCGTCAAACCACTATAAAAATGACTGTGTTTGAGATTGCTATTTTTTTATTGTGTGATTTACTTTAATATTTCATATCTGAATATCTGAGATCATATCTCACACACATACACAGTCATATCCATCATAAACTAGTTTGCATACTATTCACTTATTAAATAGTTTGTGATTGGATCCTCTACCAGGCTTGGAAGCTAGTAGAGTTATTTTTGAGTAATCCTAATATGAGCTTGTTATTAGGATTAGTGCAATAGGATTTTTAATAAATCATAAAAACTTTAAAAGTCCTATTCACCCCCCTCTAGGACATATTGGCATATTCCTACTTCAACGAAAGCTGTCTTCACCACTATTTCAATTGGTATCAGAGAGGGTCTCTCTTTAAGGGCTTCAGCGCCTAGAGAGTAATTTTGACTGAAGTTTGGAATATGGCCAAAGGAGAGGGGTCATCGGTCACTAGGCCTCTAGTATTTGATGTCTCAAATTATGCATACTAGAAGGCTTGGATGCACTACTTTTTGAGATCTTTAGATCATGATGTTTGGGATATAATTGAAAGCAGATACATGCTACCAACTGAACAAATTATACTTGATAGTGGCACAACCCTCACAAAACCCAAACCCAAAGAAAAGGGGACGACGTTCGACAAAGAAAAATAGACTGCTGAAGCTAAAGTTATGAATGTCATCTACTGTGTCGTGTCCCAAGACATCTTTAATCAAATAAGTATGTGTGGGACATCCAAGGAAGCATGGGATCTACTGGAAACAACCCATGAAGGCACAAGCACTGTGAAGGAATCTAAACTTCAACTCCTGACTTCACAGTTTGAAAGTTTCAGAATGGAAGAGTATGAGACCTTTATGGAGTTCTTCACAAAATTAAATATCATTTGCAACTCCATGGGTGGATTGGGAGAAAAAGTTTTGGTACCGAAAATCTGTAGAAAAATCCTCAGATCCCTACCTGAACGATTTAATCCCAAAGTAACAACAATTGAAGAGTGTAGGAACATATATGAAATGAAAGTAGAAGAACTGGTAGGTTCCCTACAAACTTTTGAACTACACTTCAAACAAACCCAAAAATCCAAAACAACTGTCTTAAAAACTTCTAAGAAAACAATACATGAGGACAGTGAGAGCGAAAAAAAAAGATGAAGATGAGGCTGGCACAACGATTCAGGAAATTCTTTCTGAAGAATCGTGGCCGGCCTTCCATAGGAAGAAAGGTAAACAACAAAACTTCCACAAACAAATTTGGTAAAAGGACCAAGGAACCACAATGCTACGCCTGTCAGGAGTATGAACACATGTCAACCGAATGCCCAAATAGAAAAACTAAGGCAAGGCAATGGCTGCCACGTGGGATGATACCGAAGAGTCAAATTTAGAATCTAGTGACTCAGAAAGCGATGGAGATCAGAAATCATTGAAAATTCTCATGGTCTCCACTGCACCAATTATTCCCATAGAATCTGAAAACACAGAAGAACAGCAAGCCACTGAATCATTTCCATCTAATAATGAGGAAACTGGAGAAAAAGAAGAAGAAGAAGAAAAGGATAAACTACAAGATTCTTATAATCAACTCTACATTCATAGCATAAATATCCTTAAAAGACTCGGAATAGCGGAGAACAAAAGTAAGTTGCTGTAAAAAGATTTAGATAAAACATTGGAAATCAACACACAATTAATAAATGATCTGCAGCAATATCATACGAATAATGATAGACTTGAACGAATCAATACCTTTCTTGAAAACGAGTATGAGAAATTGAACAAACAGGTCGAGATCTTAAAAGACAAAATGGTGCTCCTTCAAAATGAAAATCATACAATCATGGTTGACTTAGAGAAAACTCGAAAGATCGCCAAGATAAATTACAAGTTTTCCCAGAGTGGTAAAAAATTAGAAAAACTCTTAAGGATGGGAAGACCTGGAAAGGACAAGAGCGGTCTAGGATACGAAAAATCTAAATCAAAATCTCGAAATGCAGCACCAATAACTGAATGATCTGCTGCTTCAGGAAGTAACACAAGAACTTCTCTAGTCTGTCATTTGTGTGGTGATTTTGGTCATTATAAGTTCGAATGCATGACACCTAAGAGGACTCAACATAACTCTGATTAGAAATTCAAACCAACTAGAGAAATGCAGAATTTCAAAAGTCCACTTAGAATTTTGGATAGAAGAAATCCACTTCCATCACCACCCAAAATAACAAAAAAATGAAAGAGTTAATTAATTAAGTGGATAAACTAAACACTAAAAACTCTACCATGAAATGGGTAAGGAAGAATTAGTTCAGATCACGCATCAGGATCTGGAAACTCGCTGAAATGATGTAATTTTGCTGAGCTTCAAATAAGATATCTGAGGTTCTTCACCTCCATCTTTTATATATAAACATTCAAATGTTTATAATTTTGATGTGTACAGAAATTGTACATGGTTTTGTTGAGTATACTATTGATCCATAGAAATACTAAAAGTATACTTGAAGGGTTGTCTGAAAGCTAAAAATGAAAAATATTCTTCTTCAATATGTCTATCGATATGTCTTTCCCGATTAATCGATCATGGGTCGATATCATCGGCATCTCTTCAGAATGTGGAAAGTCACATGATCGAGACAATTATCGAAGCCCTTGTCGATAACATCGAATGAGGATCATCGATATAATCGAAAGTAAGTTCGATAAAATCGAAGAAAATTCTATTTTTCTGGAAAAAGCTTTATATTTTTTTTGCTCGAATCCCCGGCCGGAAGCCCATCGATGGGTCCTGGAAGCTCCTCACAAACTGGTATTATCCTTCCATTCCCGAGTCTATCTCACTTTTAGTCAGGTATTTTCAGGATCTTTAAAAGAAGAATTTTGTCCCCCTTCCCAAAGTTACCTATACCTGTCTCTTACACTGAAAAATCATAAACAAAGGGAAAGGTAAGTCTCCTTCTCAGTCTTCAAAAGGAAAAGCCAAGCAACCCATTATGCATCATCTCATTCCAACGGTAAGACATCTTATCACTGTTGTTGATCATCTGGTTCTTAACAGTACCATTGACCCTTTTGGAGTGGACCTCCTTCTAGAAGTAATAGGATAACAAAATATTCTAAATCTTGGTGGTACTTATCAAATAGGGGTGATCTATGACTTCCTCAGTAAATGTCATATTATTCGTGACGATCCATCATACATTCAAATTGAATTCTTGCATTACTCCAAGCATATCACTCCCATCACTTTGAGTAATCTTCTATATCTCGAGGTCACTCGCATTCCAGTTACCAGTCGGAATCTAAATGGTCTAGGCGTCTGGGGTGAGGTAACTCGGGCACTATGCAGGAAACTACTATTTCTCAGAACGATAATAATTCCCTTCATATTAATCATCTTGGACCCACTTTCAAAATCCTCCATAGCATTTTTGGGACCAATGTCTATCCTTGTGATGTGAATGGTAATCATCTTTCTCCCTTTATGCTGAATGTGTTGTATGATGTATATCAAGAAGTTCAGGTGTGCCTCCCAACGCTTCTTCTTAAGCAGCTAATTCGTATCATTCAAGGTAACCATTTGAATACATTAGCCTTTCCTGTACTCATCTGTAAACTAGCTCATCATGTTGGTCTCCCTGCCACATCTGATACAGTTTATCCAGAGACATGGTTTGATAGTGATGCGGCTCAGGTGGCTCAACAGTTGTGTCTCAGTTCAGCCCTTCCCAAGAATAGTGCTCCCCTACAGTCGGCTGCTCCATATGCTCATCCCTCATGTCTACGGGGATCCAATCGAACGCCACTACTAAGTCCAGAATCTATCACAAACTGTCAAACTCATCACCTCGAACGTCACCTACTGAATGGTATGACGAGTATGGAGGAGCGACTTTACAATTGTGAAAGACGTCTCACCGTGATTGAAGAAAAAGTCGATGCTCTCCAGCAAACAAATCAGCAAGTGGTAGACTTGCTCACACATGGTGATTCTCAGAGTCGGTAGGAGCTGACTGAGCAAATTCTATCACTACATTTTTTTAGTACCCGTGCATGGGCTTGGTGATTTTTATTGGGATAATTGTTAAGTTACTGCCAATCTTGGGCAGTATAGATATGTTTTTTGGATAATTTTGGTTATGGCTGACTATAATTCATATTTTTACTATGATACTAATGTTTTAAGATCCCCTGATTTGTCTAGTTTTTGATATAGAATGCATGTGATGCTTTTAATGAATATTCTAACTGCTATATCACTGAATATATCTGATCTACTATACATATATATTCACTGCAATTAATGTTTGATTAAGCAACTGTTTGACTACTATACATCTATTTGTTATATGCGTATTCCTCTTAATGATGGTTCTCCCACATACTTATCTCTTCAGTCAATATCAACTGCTATATCTTTGTCAATGACTGCTAAAAAGGGGGGGAACAGTTAAAACACTCCGAACAAAAAATTATATATCTGCTTGAATGATGTTGCAGGTGTTAGGGGGAGTAGTTGGATCAAGCTAGGGAGAGTTTACAGTTAGG
The DNA here is from genome assembly GCA_030180095.1 of Magnolia changhungtana. Classification (NCBI taxonomy): domain Eukaryota; kingdom Viridiplantae; phylum Streptophyta; class Magnoliopsida; order Magnoliales; family Magnoliaceae; genus Magnolia; species Magnolia changhungtana. The sequence goes on from JASAUF010000283.1 coordinate 2,281,588, forward strand.
GGGAGCAGATACTAGGCTGTGTATATGGGTTCAATAGAAATTGTAAAATTGTGTAAAATGCATGTACACACAATTTAGGATATGTTCATCTAGATACTATTCTAGGGTGTTTTGGGATTTTGTCACGTAATTGACAAAGGGGGAGATTGAAAGTGCCCTGGTTTGTCAATTAGCGTGAGTGTTGAGTCAGTTAGACTACAGAGCTTGATAAGAAGATCAATTCAAGCGTCTGCCTCAACCGGATGTGTGTAAGCTCAACACAGGTAAATCTTAGCCTCACATCCCTTGTCCTAAATCATCAAGTATACTAAAACCCTTAAAAAATATTAGAATATTATAAGGTTTTTAGGGTAAGAAAACGTTTTCAAAATAGAAAAATTCTCTAAGTTTTCTTGTCTTGTCGATTTTATCGATACACATCTCGATATGATCGACCTGCGCTGTCGAGTCCTCGATGCTCCATCGATACCATCGAAAAGAAGACCAAATATGTCCAACAACCTTATACATATTTAGATGGAATTATAGATGTATCGATACACCTATCGATATCATCAATATTCAAATCTCGAGTCTATCAGAAGTGACTCGATAATATCGACCGGCAGAATTCCAGCGCCCCTGTTTTTCTTAAGAATATCATATAAGCATTGATATATCGAAGCCTCCTCGATACCATCAAAATTCAAACCTCGATGATATCGGAAGGTCTTCGATGATATCGGTCTTGTGTGCCAAGCTCTCCAATTAAATATTTTAGGGTGATTTATCTATGATCGGGGGTCACTCAATAGAATCGATATTCAAATATCGATGCCGTATCGATTGCATCAAACATAGACATAAACTGTCCAGCAAGTTTTATGAAAAATCATTTTGATTTATCGATGCATCGACACAGCTATCGATATCATCGACATTCAAATTTCAATGATCTCGAAGGTCCCTTAATCATTCATGAAAACTTAAAATATTTCAAGTCAAGTTTCTCTCATTTTGCAAGTGTCGATGGATCGAACCTCTCATCGATGGAATCGGAGTTCGAAATCCGATGACAACGATAATCGTTTCGATTCATCGACCAGCTGGCAAAAGGTTTCAAAAACGTATGACATTGAGTTCGAGTCATCGAGCGAACCATCGATGCTATCAAGAGTATATGCTTGATGATATCGAACCTGCTCGATGATATCGAACTCTTTCATAAATGTGACTGTTTTATATCCGTTGGAACCTTTTGCCTATATAAAGAGGACTCGTCTATTGTTACTATGAGAGAAAGAAGAGAGTGCTTTTGAGTGTTTAACCTTAGATCTTATACCCAAAGCCCTTTCTCTCAGGGGAGTTCATCCTCCAATCCACCCTCATCATTGGTATTCTATAGAGTGGATTGGAGAATGAACTTCGGTATTCAAGGATCCTTCAGCTACTACCTTAATGACAAATCATGAAGCTGGGATGCCTTGAACGCATAGATGATTGAAATCACTCTATCTTCCTTATAGGAAAATCTTTTGAGAGTAGGATTTCGTCATAACCTTGACCTAGCTCATCGCCATGCATTGGTACATCTTTTGAGTTGCGGATCAAGGAGACCGAAGGCTCTTCATCAACAAAGGAGGAGATCTTCATCAACATGTTTAATGGAACTCATCCACTTATTTGTAAGTATTTAGAGTACAGAGGACACTTGTAATCATTCCTTTTTAGGATTGGGTTTTACGTGTTTCTTACCCCTTCAAGCCCTCGTAGGAGTTCTCCGGCGGGAGTGTACGTGGTGAGTGCATTGTGTGGACTCTTGCTCTGTGGAGAGCAAAAACATCTAGTGATGGTAAATCAGTCAAAACCTTAGGTTTGATGTGAACCGTGTGAAACCTCAGGTTTGGGGTAAACCGCGTAAAACCTCCGTTAGAGTCTTGTGGAAGATCCTTGGCCAGTGTACCTCAAAGTGGGTGCGTTGTGTTGACCCTTGCTCGTGAGAGCATAAACAGTCAGCCTCAGTGTAGGTTGTAAAGGTTGAAGGTGAATCTAATTTAAAACCTTAGGTTTGAGGTGAACCGCTGTGAAACCTCCTTAGTGAAATCCGGCACACTTAAGGGTTGAGTGCGTCTGCCGGGAGTGGAGTAGACTGATCGTCGAAGTACTATAAAAATGACTGTGTTTGAGATTGTTATTTTTCTGATTGTGTGATTTACTTTAATATTTTCATATCTGAATATTTGAGATCACATCTCACACACATACACAGTCATATCCATCATAAACTAGTTTACATACTATTCACTTATTAAATAGTTTGTGACTAGATCCTCTACCAGGCTTGGAAGCCAGTAGAGTTATTTTTGAGTAATCTTAATATGAACTTGTTGTTAGGATTAGTGCAATAGGATTTTAAATAAATCATAAAAATTTTAAAATTCCTATTCACCCCCTCTAGGACATATTGGCATATTCCTACTTTAACGAAAGTGGTCTTCACTGCTAGTTCACAAGATATAAGAAAAAAGCTGATAAATATCGACGCCAGAAATCATTTGAGTATCATGAGCTAAGTCCCTTAAGTAACTTGAGGATGAGTTTTTTCCATGTGAAGGGATCTGATGTAGGACGCAGCACTGATAAATTCCTAGCATGGTTGGACTAAATGAAGGTGAACCATAAATTGGCCATAACTTTTGATCCGGGTATCGTTACGGGGCACACAAGAACAAGTATCATGAACCGAAGCAGGACAAGTTCTTTTAACTGGAGGGGATTGATGTTGAGCAGGTCGTGGACACTTTCATGTCCAAGACAAATCAGAGAAGGCTCGATTGGAGGCAGAAGTAATCGAGACAGTCAAAACCTTAAAACAGGTATATCTCACAAACCAGAATGAGTTACTCGACGTACCATATATGATTTTGGGGTAGAACAAGTTAATTTAGCCAACCAACTTAGTTTTGCCAAGTTAATCACGCAAAATTTGCGAGATTCAAATTGATGGTCGAATTCCTGGTTTATTTACATTTTTACTATTTTTAGTAAGTTTTGGTTTAATTGTAACTCTTCATCCATTGGGTTTTAGGATTTGTGTCTAATATGAAAAGTTCTTAGAATAATTAGGAAAATAATGTGGTCACATCAAATAAGACACTTACTATAAATAGTAAATTTACTATTTATAGTAAGTTAGGAATTTTAGGGAGTTTGAGTTGGCGTTTGATTATGAAACTTCTTCCAAGATTTGGTATCCCTATTTAAAGGGTTGTAAATTATTTTTATTATCTATTAATGAAATTTCAAATTTTCTAGAATTTATTTTTATTTTATTGTTTTCATCCACGAGGGGTCTTTATGAGGTGTCCAGAGAAGCTCCGTAGATTCAGAGTAGTTATCCCCTTGAGGAAGACGGTGATTGACCTCATAATGTTCATCCCTGCATCATTCAAGGCTTTGGCCCTGATTGCTTTTTATCTTAGCTGTCCATGAAGTCATCTGTTACCTGTATTACATTAATATTTGCCTCTACTATATATATAATGTTTGTGGTCATTTAATCCTTACAGTTATTTATAGGGATGAGTGTAAAATTTTAAATTTGAAAAGGAAAATGATCCAGGACAATTAACCACTTGATCTAAAAGCTCGAACTGATTGAGATTATGAGATTGGTATATCCTGTTGTTTGCCATTATCTCATGGGCATAGTTTGGTGATGGAATCCCTCCCAATTATCATAGTTTTTCTTCATTGAGAATTAGGTCAATGGAAGTTCAGATTTGGTTTTATTGATATATTTTGTGTTACTTGAATCAAGCGAGAGGGCTCCCTGATCACTACAGGTGGATCCTTGGCACCCTAATTCTCACATTTAAATTCTTAGTTTTAATTACTTAATTCCCAATTACTCTCTCAATCACTTTAAATTAGTTTTACATCTTCTTCCAGTTAATTTTAGAAATGCACGAGATCAATCCCTGTGGATTCGACCTCAGTCTTACCGAGATTATTATTACATCATGACCCTAAACTTGGGGTTGTGAACAAGTTTTTGGACATCTCATGGGTTATGACCTCCAATGAGCCCCCCTCATGGGCCCCAAATCACATGGGTATCGCCTCACATGAGCTACCCGCCTCACATGGGTGGGGCCCGCCTCACACGATCCACCCACCCCAAGTGTGCTTTTGCATCCCACAAGTAACCCCATTAGAGCCTAGTGTGAAAATACCCCTGCATTAATCACCCCTACTGAGGAATCTCGACCATGAAACCTCACGCTCTAATATCAATTTGATGTAGGACAATTAACCACTTGATCTAAAAGCTCAAATTGATAAAGCGTGATGAATTAATCCATTTATCTCATAGCCCAGGCCCCACATCTCATAGGTTACGATCTCGGCCGAACCTCCCTCGTGGGCCCAAAATCACATGGGTACCACCTCACACGGGTGGGGCCTGCCTCACACCAGCTGCCCACCCAAGTGTGCCCCTGCATCCCACATATAACCCCACTCGAACTTGGTGTGAAAATGCCCCTGCGTTAGAAAATGCGATATGTGTTACCCTTCATCCAATGGTATCTTTGTCATTTCAATCCTGTCATGTGAGTAGGATGCTCCCACATTCCTCTTCTTTAACCGCACAGACAATACATTGTATTAGAAATCTGGGCAAGAAATATGTATATTGGACCCACCGAAATGATTTTTTGATATAAATTCTGTAGATTTGTTGGGCAGGCTCATTTTAGGACATCCCGAAAAAGTGGATGGTGGACCACTCTTACATTTTGTTATTTATGAGCTGTTATATATACATTGTTTTTAATCGTGTGGCCCAGATGATAAGTGAACTATGTAATCCTTGTGGTAAATTGGTTGGATGTCGCTCTCGTACAACAATATTGAAATCCTCATTGTGGGGCCAAATTATTAAAAGGGTTGGACGTCACTAATTGTCCACCCAACTTGAACTTGAGACCTGTGTGTGCGCGTGCCCCCCGTACGCATGAGCGTGTGAGTCACTAGCTATCATTCATGGAAAAAAAAAAAACCTTTTCTGTAATTATAACTCTTTTTTGTAACTATAGCTCTTCTGTAACCAACGATACATTTTAAGGCCATTGATTAAACTATATTCCTTGAGTGTTGATCATGCTTCCAATCTGGACTCTTCAGGTGGGATATTAATGCGATGGTACAGCTTCCACAATATATGAAGATGTGTTTCCTAGCTCTCTACAACACTGTCAATGAAATAGCTTATAACATATTAAAGGAGCAGGGCTTGGACATCGTACTACACCTAAAGAAAGTGGTATCGCACGAGTTTTATTTTATTTGGATTTATGCATACAAGGCCAGCCTCCTATTCGAGCTTCCTAACATTTCTTAGATAAAGGTGACCATATATACAATGTACATGTTGCATGCATGTACATCAATCAGACCTGAATCGCTGGCCCCATTATGGATGGAGCATATAGGTTAGGATATATTACCGGAGCATATATATAATGAAAATTGCAACGACCGAACAATCTTAAGCATCTATTATACACTGTTGAATTTGGATAGCTTACCATTTTAGTTGGACCTGTCTTCTTTCTGTCTGATATTGGAGGGTTAGGATAATTATTTTCACCATCCACAATGGGCCCATGATTTGAATGTTATGATTTGATGCACATGTATTTCCATCTTTGAAGTAGATGAGTTTGTACCATGTAGATATTATTTCCAATATCGGTCAATTTGACTCGGAGATTAAAGTGAGATTTTTCTTCACATGACATATTATCTTGTACTAGCATTAAATTAATAATATTGAAAGACATGCTCATATGCATACAGTTGGCCGAAAAATTACCATTAACCCAGCAGAGAACTTCTAAACCATCACATGTGTGTGACGTCCAACTCCATCTAATAGGTTAGCCCACCCATGAGTAGGGCTGTACATGAACCGGGCTAGCCCGGTTAACTCGCTCGACTCGGCCCGACCCTGAACTGAGTTCGGTCTGGAACGGGCCATTTTCTTCAGTTTGAAACTGAGTTCATGCCGAGTCCAAACAAGTCCCAGTTCCCGACTCGGCCATATATATATATATATATATATATATATATATATATATATATATATATATATATATATATATATATATATATATATATATATATATATATTCTAAATCCTTACCCTAACCATTTGAGACAGAGAAGTGAGAATGTCACCTGACCCATGAACTCGTAAGGTCTGGAACTAGCCCGAACTCGCCCGATTGCTGATCGGGCTGAGTTTGGGCTGGATATGTTAGCCCGGTGACCGGGCCGGACCGGGTTCGGGCTGGGTTTGGCTGGTGACCGGGCCGGGCCGGATTGAGCCCAGTTCGACTCGGTTCGGCCCGATGTACACCCCTACCCATGAGGATCGCCTTGTGCAAAAATCTGTGGCAAGCACTCATAAAGTGGTTCACACAAAATACAAGTGTGTTCTACCTGATGAGTGGATTGGATTGGTTTCTACATGAGGTGATTCTCATGGTGGGTCCACCCAATTCGTGATTCTCATAACTTGGAGACTCCGACGGATAAAAGCTGTCGGGGAAATGACCCCACAACCGTTGATATCCGCTCATTACAAAAAGCTATACAATCGATATACCTCTATGCTTTTACAAGACCCATGTTGTCTACCATAACCACCCCTCTAACATCCCTAGGGGGAGTCCTTGAGATAAACTACTAGTTTTCAGCACTTGAGCTCCCTACTTTGGCCAGAATTTCTGCCACAAAATTCCCTTCTTTCGAAATGTGACCAACTCTCACGACCATGCTGCCCATAAAATGATGGATTCTCTTCCACCAAATCTTAGCCACCGAAGGACTTGACACTCCTAACAGAAGCCAATTCACCACCACAATCGACTCACTTTCCACATCTATGCTGGTGATGCCCAGAGAAGCACATATCCTAAGACCATCATAAAGAGCCTTTACTTGAGCAACACTGTTAATATCCTTGCCGTAGTAGTGGTGGAAAGCTTAAACAACATCATCTTTATCATTTCCACAACCAACCCCACCTCATCGGGAACTTGGGTTCTCACGGAAGACCCATCCACATTCAGTTTGAATATCAACCCTAGAGAGGTGCCTGGACCATCTGACCCGAATGACTTTCTTTAATTTCGACAGCCTGATGTGAGTTCCAACAGAGGAGAATTCAATGACATTTAAGAGAGAAAACTTAATTTCTTGCTCAAAAAATATACCTGAACATTAAGACCTTCAAATCTGGCCTCTATCATAAACCCTAGCCATCTTCTATTCACGCTCTTTTGCCAATGCATTGGAAAGAGCTATATTCTCTACAGTCCTACTCCACGAAGGCCCCTTGTTCTTCATATGGGCTGGATGTTGTATGCACATGACATGCTGAAAGCTTTCCAATGGGTGGATGGCATCTAACTCGCCAGAAATCAAATAGAGTAGCTGTCACAGATGGAGCTTGCCTTTTGGGCCCATTTCAAGGCCCAATGGAAAATTGTGATTTGGTGGTGCATCCAAACTGTGCCTAGTACCTCTTTCCCATAACAAACCGTCTAATATCCGTTGAAATGTTATGTTTATTGCAGTGGGCTGATTATTGCAAAGCAAACCTGTTGGAAGCAAAATGGTACAACAGCGGTTACACCCCTAGGCTTAAAGAATATCTGAGCAATGCATGGGTTACAGCATCTGGGCTCATCATTCTGTTTCATGTATATTTTTTGATGGGAGAAAACATAACAAAGGAGGCTCAAGATTGCATTGGAAGCTACCCAAATCTGATACGTTGCCCATCTATTATCTATCGACTCACAGACGATCTGGAAACTTCAACGGTATGTATCTGATGATCTACTTTAGGTAAAAATGGATTTATAAATGAGCTGGGACGAAGGTTTCATAGGCTGGATTCATGAGCAACATATCTAAGAACTGGCCTAGTGCTACTCCAGAACTCCAGAACTGACTAGGTTAGACCAGGACTGACTGGAAAATAGTCAGCCTGGTGGGCTGACTTCTTGGGCTCAACTTAATAGCTACTGGTGCTAAAAACAGATTGGGCCCCACTCTCTCTCTCTCTCTCTCTCTCTCTCTCTCTCTCTCTCTCTCTCTCTCTCTCTCTCTCTCTCTCTCTCTCTCTCTCTCTCTCTCTCTCTCTCTCGGTTTTATAAGAAGACCGTGTTTGGTTTACAATTTTTGACTGGTTTTATATTTACCAGGAATGGAAAATCGTGAAATTAAAACAATGGATTTTAAATAAATAAATAAATAAAATCCTTCAAAATACTGACTTTACCAAAAAATAAAAATAAAAAAACTTCCATCAACCGAATTTTAGAGGTAGTGATTCTTGGGGAATGAGTTTACTAAATTACTCATATATGTTTTTTCTTTAAAAAATGATAAACTTGACAATTACAGACCTGCAAGGAAAGTGTATGACATTCAACCTGTCCAACATATGCACCCCACCAGAATGATTACGCAAACAAAAAAATCAGGTCCATCAAATCATCAGTTGGGTTATGCGTGAACTTAGATGTTTATGGGCAGTGCATATTATTTCCTATGACGTGACCCACCTTTGGGTTTGATCAGCCACAGTTCGTTTGATCTTTGTGATAGGATTCACCTGCTGCATGTCATCAACGTGAGTCCACAATTCCCATATTTTTCACCTTTTTAAAGAGAAAAAGTATACAATTTTATAATTTCATCCCTTGCAAGACTCTCCACACTACTGGTTGAGATCTTTTTCATCTTGGGAATTGTTTGTTGGGTTATCATGTTTCCAGAATTGGCCTCACATCAATGGTCTAGATCATGGATCCATGGCACACACTAGCCCAGATGTCCCATTTGAACACTGATTAATCAAGGTCTCATTATTTCTCTCACAGTATTTCCCTTTCAATTTTGAGTCCCGGTTTTAAAACAATGGTTATTTATCAATTGGGAAGATCAATTTAGTAAGAAAGAGAGGTCCATGGAATCTTTATATCAACCGCTAATCTTTTTTTTTTTTTTTTTTTAATTTCTAATCTTGGATAAGATTTTGGTAATCATTTGGGCCTATGTAATTTTTGAACCACTTACTATCTAAAGTACTTTAGATTAGATGGACGGTCCTGACTCATATATCACACTGCCATGCATGCTGGGAAGAGATGGCCAGACCCCATTATGGGTTCAACCGTCTATACTGTATCATCTCTGTAACCACATTTAATTGTAACCCCCCCAAAAAAAAAAAAAAATAATAATAATAAATAATAATAATAATAATAATAATAATAATAATAATAAAAGTTACTTTCATCTTAATTGTATTGTTTGCTCATTCAGAACGAACGAGAGAGAGGTGATGTGCCAAAATCAATCCAATGTCACATGCACAAGACAGGTGTTTCTGAAGATGTTGCGCAAGAGTACATAGGAGGTCTAGTCAATGACACGTTGAAGAAGATAATTGAAGAAGTTGTGGCCAACTCTCCATTCCCCAAGTCCCTTGTGGGTCCCTCCATAAATCTTGCAAGGATGGCCCACTGCATGTACCAATATGGTGATGGATATGGTGTTCCGGACCAGCACACCATGGACCATATCAAGTCATTACTGGTTCAACCTATTCCGCTCGAGTAGAGATAAGCCCTCCAGTACACATAGCAAGCATGTACTGTTATTGAGACTGTTGGTCTGGTGGGCCATGGCATGAACGGGCAGTATAATAATAAATAAATAAAAAGTGACGGGCGCAGGCTGTCATAGACATCTGATTAGTGAGGCTGCAAAAGGAACGGTTAGATCAGTAGTCCACATTCAACATTAGAAAGTCGCATCAACGGGAAGGTAGAAGTTCTCGGTAACTGCATAATCCATCAACAGGATGGCTCACTAGATCAACGGTTATGATTTCTGCAACTGTTTGCCAAGTGTACACCGAAGAGGAAGCTGTAGTAGTATTTGTGTTTTTAATGTTATGTTTGGACACCTGAAAAAGGAAAAGAAATAAAAAAATAATAATTGTCCAATAATAATTTCATAAGAGCCTTTGCAACATCTATGCAATATTTGAGCTATTGTTTGGATGGTAAGTTGAAATTTAGGGCGTTTTTGGTATCTCCAATCGAATTCAATAAGAGCTACTCTAATAATAGATAGAGGATTAAGACTTTCTGTTTTACCATTTAATTAGTAAGAAATAATCTTTTTGGTAAAATCACTTTCAAAATTAAGCTAAAACTGTCATTTAAAATAAAAGTGATTGTAAAATATTCGAATAAGAGCTTTTTTGAGAATAATTATTATGATAAAACTGCAACAAATCCATTACAAACAAGCATGCCCTTCATGCTTCTTACACGGGATGTGGGTCATCCATCATAGTAGACATTAGATGTGGATCATCTATCATGTGGAGCCCACCTTTGATTTGGACTATTCATCATGTGGGCCAAAGCTTCAGAGTGCGTTGTCCATCATGCAGAGCCCACCTTAGATGTGGACCATTCATCATTGGGGATGTTTGGATTTAGCCATGGAAGTAATGAAACCCATCACCCCAAAACACACGTTCACAAGTGTTGTGGATCTTGCTGTGATATACGTGTTATATTTGCACCATCCATTCATTTTGCAAGGTCATTTTATGGTGTGTGCACATAAATAAGGCTGATTTAAACCTTACATGGACCACACCATGGAAAGAAGCGAGGACAATGATGCCCTCCGTTGAACCTCACTAAGTTGTAATTCATCTAAGATCGTGCAAGGGGTGGTGCACTACAACTGTGTCACACCCATAATATTCTTGTTTAACTAGGATTGACTAATTCATATGGAGCCTAACATAGAGGAGTTTCTATGGGTTTCAAACTCGTCAACCCTCTAAACTATATAAACTTGACTGGTTCCCTAAGCCTACACGAGACTAAAGCTTCTATTCCCATCCCAATGCTTCTCTAAAGGGTATAAGACGTGGAAGACTGCAACATCAAGCCTACAACGATGACATCCCAATCAAGTACGAATTCTAAATTTCTCGATCTCCATATCCGATGCATTGAACGGTCCACTCAATTCCACAATTTCTAATTCCACACCTCCCACCAAGAAATTTTGTTCCGGCGGCTATTCCTTATGACGGTCTCCACCACATTTCTGATTACATGTTTTGTGGTGGTCGACACTGGAGGTGTACTTTTGGGGCGTGTCTTAAACTTAACTGCTAAAAATGAAGTCTTTAGATGACTGGATGTGAGACATACTTAACAACTTTTTTTTTTTTAAATGGAAGACATGCTAAATGTAGCCTGCGATTCATATTAATATATAAGATCTGAATACAGGGACTGTACTTTGGATTGCCCAAGGACCACAAAAAATATCACTGGGCAACCTATCTTAAAGAAAAAAACTATACATGGTCCACCTCCCTAATGGCCCCAAAGCCAGCTTTATCTAAGACCACCTTCCCCTGGATGTCGTGGGGAAGATCCCACATAGACATATAGATTTGATTGACTTGGGTCCTATTGCCCTCTCTAGCTAGCTAGGCCATCAGCCGGGCCATTCCCCTCTCCCAAAATATGGGGAAAACGAAAGGAACCGAACGTATTGATGTTAGAAATGCGGGCCGTCCAGTGAATCCACTTCCAACCCACCTGAGAGACTGGATTAATCATATCCACTACCAACTTGGAGTCTGATTCGACTATGACTTGCCACAGGCCCATGCTAACACAGATGGAGAGGCCCTCATAAACCGCCGAGAATTCTGCACTATTATTTGTACCAAGCCCATATCCATTAGAGAACGCGAAGACCATATTACCATCCTCCCTCCTACAAATACTGCCACCTCTAGACATCCCTAGGTTGTGCATAGCCAAACTATCCACATTTAATTTGACTCAGTTGGTATCCGTCTTGCCCTATTTAATCACTTTGAAGCACTTAGCTGGGGAGGGGGGTCTTGAGGAAACCCAAGTTCCTGAGAAGCAGTCGATCCAACCAAGAATTGGAGATAGTGAGGGAGTTCCCTTTGAAAGCCCAACCCAGCCACCATTTGGTTCGAGAGATAATAGCCCCAACACCAATATACTTATCATCAAATTTGGCTGAGTTTTTAGCTTTCCAAATTTCCCAGTCAGCCCATGAATCTGGAAGTTGGTGACACCTTGGAGCATCGCCCCCGCACCATTGGTTCAGTCTATCTTGGATTGACTGGTGAGACACAAGGTTAGAACTAAAAAGATTGTTGAAATGACGCCATACCTTATCAGCAATGTGCCCGAATGACATACTTAGCAACTATTATCGGTCCACCTGTCCTCATTGAGTGGCAATCTCTTGATCTTATACCACTGAGATGTTTATACCTTCCTTCCGGTCTCCGGTACTCCACTACCAGCTGATGATGATCTCATTATCTTATACCACAGAGATGTACCCACAGTGCCTACAGTGCCTTGGCAAGCCGGGGCTTTCCCAGCTCGAAGTGTTTTTCTATACAGGCCTTCCTGTCTCTCACACCCCATTGCTATCCTAGTTGTTCGACACCTACTGGCACCTGCGGGACCATCTGGAGATCCTTTGCGTATTGTGTGACCGTACCGATCTGACCAGCAGGGAGCAAGACGTCCCAAGTTCTGTGAGGCCCACCATGATGTATGTTTTGTATCCACACTGTCCATCCTTTTCTATGGGCCCCACCATAATGTATGTGCTTTATCGATTCTGTTTTGTTGAGATCCAACCTATTTATAAGTTAACATAGACATGGATGGCGGTAAGACACAAATGTCAGCTTGATAGAAAACTTCCTGGTCTCTAAGAAGTTTTTAATGGTAGGTGTTCAATCCTACTATTTTCTGTGGTGGGTCCACTTGAAGTTTGTATCTGCCTCATTCTTTTGCTCATGCCCTAAAATGATCTCTCTAAATGAATGAACCGCGTGGATGCAACACATAAGTTGTTGATGTCACTTCAGTCTTGCACGGTGGAAATTTTCTAGTGGATTAGGAGAGACCCCGGCCTCACCAAGACGGTGTGACTCTTACTGTGTGGGGCTTTACCTTGATGTATTTGTTATGTATCTACACTGTTCATCTATTTTTTCAAATCATTTTTCGTCAATATCCGAAACAGTAACTAGATCCAATTATCAAGTGGACGATACCATAAGAAACAGTGTTGATTGACCATTACAATGGACTACAAAAGTTCAGGATCAATAGATGGGATGGTAAATAAACACTAAGAGAACATTAAGGAGCGCCCTAAAAAGCTTTTAATAGTAGGAAAGTCAATAACTACTGTTCTGATAGTATGGTCCACCACCTTAAAATAATATGAAAAAAAATGGATGGACGGCATAGATACATATATATAAATATATATATATATACACACACACACACACACACACACACACACACATACATATATCAAGGTGGGACCCATAGTAACCCTACGGTAAAGGCTGCACCGTCTTGAGATGTGCTCTCTCCGATAAATTGGTGATTTTGATGATTTTGAGCTTTCTTTTACTGAAAATTAAGGCACAGCAGAGATGATCTAGGAATTCCTTGCCCATGGAATCATCATGAGGCCATGATCCAACTTTGTCAGTAGGGTGACCCAGCTAGACAGGTTAGATGACACATACATGTTGACATGCATTTTCGGTCATGTTATTATTATAATGGAGATGTTTTAAATAATAGCATTTCGCATGCATATCCGAATATATGTATTGAAACAAAGCATGTATTTTTCAAAAGTTTTTTATTTATATAGAAATAAATATGCATTTTAGATGGTGATCTGGCCTAAAACTAAACTTAAACCAAAACCTATAACCTTAACCTAAACCTTAACCTATAACCCATAACCTAACCTAAACCTAAACCTAAACTTGAAAACCCAAACCTAAACCCGATCACGAACCTGAACCCGATTTCCTAAACTTAAACCTCAACCTATTCTCAATTCCTTAAACCTAAATGTATTCTCAAATCCCTAAACCTAAACCTACACCTAATCCTAATCTCAACTTCCTAACCTAAACCTAAACATAAACTTGAAAACCCAAACCTAAAACCCAATCCCGAACCCGAACCCAATTTCCTAAACCTAAACCTTAACCTATTCTCAATTCCTAAAGCTACAAACTAAACCTATGACCTAAACCTAAACCTATCACCTTATCCTTAACCTAAAACCTAAAACCTAAACCTAAACCTAAACCTAAACCAAAACATATAACCTTAACCTAAACCAAAATCTATAACCTAAACCTTAACCTATAACCCATAACCTATAATTTATAACCTAAACTTATAACCTATAACCTAACCTTAACCTAAACCTATAACCTATAACCTAAATCTATAAACTAAAACCTAAACCTAAAGCTAAATGTATTCTCAAATCCTAAACCTAAGCCTACACCTAATCCTAATCTTAACTCCCTAACCTAAACCTAAGCCTAAACTTGAAAACCCAAATCTAAACCCGATCCAGGAACCCGAACCCGATTTCCTAAACCTAAACCTTAACCTATTCTCAATTCCCTAAAGTTATAACCTAAACCTATAACCTAAACCTAAACGTAAACCTAAACCTTTCACTTTAACCTAAACCTAAAACCTAAAACCTAAACCTAAACCAAAACCTATAATCTTAACAAACCTTAACCTATAACCCATAACCTAACTTAAACCTAAACTTAAACTTGAAAACCTAAACTTAAACTCCGATCCAGGAACACGATTTCCTAAACATAAACCTTAACCTATTCTCAATTCCCTAAACCTAAATGTATTCTCAAATCCCTAAACCTAAACCTACACCTAATCCTAATCTCAACTCCCTAACCTAAACCTAAACATAAACTTGAAAACCCAAACCTAAAACCCAATCCCAAACTGAACCCGATTTCTAAACCTAAACCTTAACCTATTCTCAATTCCCTAAAGCTATAACCTAAACCTAAAACCTAAACCTAAACCTAAACCTATCACCTTAACCTAAACCTAAAACCTATAGCCTAAACCTAAACCTAAACCAAAACTAATAACCTTAACCTAAACCAAAACCTATAACCTATAACCTAAACTTATAACCTATAACCTAACCTTAACATAAACCTAAACCTATAAACTAAACCTAAACCTGAACCTAAATGTATTCTCAAATCCCTAAACTAAACCTACACCTAATCCTAATCTCGGCTCTCTAACCTAAACCTAAACCTAAACTTGAAAACCCAAACCTAAACCAGATCCCGAACCCGAACCCGATATCCTAAACCTAAACCTTAACCTATTCTCAATTCCCCTTAAGCTATAACCTAAACCTAAACCTAAAACTAAACCTATCACCTTAACTTAAACCTAAAACCTAAACCTAAACCAAAACCTATAACCTTAACCTAAACCAAAACCTATAACATAAACCTTAACTTATAACCCATAACATATAACCTAACCATAACTAAAACCTAAACCTAAACCTATAACCTAAACCTATAAACTAAAACTTAAACCTAAACCTAAATGTATTCTCAAATCCCTAAACCTAAACCTACACCTAATCATAATCTCAACTCCTAACCTAAACCTAAACCTAAACTTGAAAACCCAAACCTAAACCCGATCCCAAACCCGAACCCGATTTCCTAAACCTAAACCTAAACCTTGACCTATTCTCAATTCCTTAAAGCTATAACCTATAACCTATAACTTATAACACATAATCTAAACCTAAACCTAAACTACCTTAACCTAAACCAAAACCTATAAACTAAACCTTAACCTAACTTATAACCGATAACCTAACCTATGGATTTTGCCATAGTTTAGAAGATTTGTAGGTACATTTTTAATTTGTTCATATATAATTTTTATTTTTATTTATTATTATTATTATTATTATTTTTGTCTTTCTTCCTTTTGAGATGTGTAGAAGGCATGCTTGTTTAATTGTGTTTACAATGGCTATTTTATACAGGCTGACAAGCTAAAGAAGTCAATGGAGGATGAAATTCATTTTTCTAAGGGAAGGGTTTCAAAGCTTGAAAGTGATCTTGTGTCAAAGTCCATAGAAGTTACATCTGCAGTTTCAAGGAAAGAATAAGCTCTATCTTCTGCGTTTGCTGAAATTGACAGTCTGAAAGAAGAAAATTCTGTTAAAACGTGAGCATTATTAAATGCATACGGAGGGTGTTTACTATGTTGGAGTGTATTCGTTTCTTACACATGAGGGCACGCCTTAGTTGTAATTTTTATGATAGGTTGAACAAAGTTAAGTATTGTTTGTTTAGAAATGTGAATGTAGGATGCATTATATGATTTGATTGTTATTGTAATAAATGTATCATTTTTTTCTCTGATTGCATTTTGTGTACTATTTCTATCAGCATTAAGCTTAGATGAGTTATCAATCACTGCAGGTTCTTGTAATGGAAATAGGTAAAAATAGCTACGAATATAATCCGTAGCTTTAACTATGGCTTTTGTCCGTAGTTATTGTTATCTATTGCTACGGATATTGTTCGTAGTTATAGGTATATATTGAAACAGATTAGCTACGGATATAATTTGTAGCGATTGGTATCTATTGCTACAGATCCTATCCGTAGCAATTGGTATCTATTGCTACGAATACTATCCCTAGCGATTGGTATCTATTGCAACGGATAAGATCCGTAACTATTGGTATCTATTGCTACGGATATTGTCCGTAGCTAGACCTTTAGCTACATCACCAATTGCGACGGACGTGCTATGGATTAAATCCATAGCAAAAGGGTTTTTACTACGGATTTTGGCCATAGCTTTTGCCCGTTTTTCTTATTGTGTCCTTTCTTGGCAGTCTCCACCTTTAATTCATAATTCATGGAATACTGGTAGCCATTCGTTTCTGTTATACCATTTTTCATGAGATATATAAAGCCATCGATGGAGGCTCATTTTTTGTAAGTCATTGTACTTAAAATAAGCTTCTTGGTAGGGTTGGTCGAGGGCTCTAACGTACTCTGCGCATGTCATCCATTCATTTATATTGTAGTATTTTTCATGAGATATATAAAGAAATGAAAAGAGGCCTGTTTCTTGATAAAATAAGCTTTTTCAGTAGAGCAGGGTTTGTTGAAAAGCATGACGTTGATTAGATGGGCCACAACACAATGGCATCCTTAAAATCAATGCAGTCCAGATCTGATATACTATGTTTGGTTCTTCAACAAAGGCAGTTCATTATTTTTCATTGGCTTTCATATGGCAACTATAGGAGATGTCTGATGGATGGACAGTAATCAAATGACGTGGAACATATATTTAAGCAGCAACACTCGTCTCCACGTGCAGTTCCCTTTTCTTCACCGTATCGGAGCCGTCCATCTTACTTCGTGTTTGGTATTGATCCAACCCTTCAAGATCTGGACCATCCATTTATTCATCCACGCAGTTCATTGCATCACACTAGCTATTATTTCAATCTATCCCTTCACCGTGCCCAGCACTCTGTACTGATCACGTGTTAGCAATCTAAGGCCATCCGTTCATTTACCTGCACGTGTTACATCAAACACCTGTCACACGTGCGCAGGCACTCAAGTAATTCATGCAAACTCATCACACATGTGAGGCATGCAAGTAATCCATGCACTCACACGTGTCTCCTACGCTTCACGTTAGCACGTGTGGCCAATCAATCATCCACACATGCATGCGATTACACACATGCTTCACATCACACCAGAAACGCATGACATTTATTTATTATACTCATGGACCATGATATTCATCATCCACACGTGCCACCCACGCACACAGCACATGCATTGTATGCTATACGTGCCACCTTGATTGATGGCCCGTTTATGGCCCATGTACAGCCCGAGTTTCTAGTCGTTCACTGGACCATTTATGGCCTGGTTGCTGGCTATTTGTTGGCCTAGAAATAGGTCTAAGACGCTGTCTCAATTTAGACATATCAATGTCCCAGACGCCTGGCCCGATTATGACCCATTCATAGTTCGGATCGTGAGTGATCCGGCCTGTTGTACGGTACTCGCTTTGTCCAGCCCATGGTTGATTTTCACTGCACGCATATCTGGACCATATACAGATAGCTAAGTGGTATATTTGGAGGAGGCCCGTTTAGGTCCAAGTTGCTGCCCTGATTCAAATCATTTATGGCCTGTTTATCACCCGAGAAATTAGAGCTGGGCGTCGAGTCGAGTCAGAACGAGTTAGGGCTGACCCGACTCGATCCGGTTTTGAAATAGGCCTGACCCGAACTCAATCCGCCTTGGTACCAAGTCCAGCATGCCTAGTCCGATCCGAGTTCGGGTCTGGCCTATACTGATCTGGACCAAGTCTGACCTGGTCAAAAGTACCGAGTCAAGTCAAGTTGGCACCGAGTTGGATTGAGAGAGAGAGAGAGAGAGAGAGGTGGTGGTAGTGGTGGGTAGTTGTCGGGCTTGGAAGAGAAGGAGGATGAGGGAGGGAGGGAGAGAGTTTGGGATGGGGTCGGGTGCGGTGGGTATAGGGTTAGAGATAGTTAAAATTAGTTTTTTTTTTCTAATTTATTTATTTATTTAAATCACACACACACACACACGAACTTGAGTCAAGTTGGGTTTCAAATTGTGTCGAGTTTCACCAGATCGAGTTTCAGGTCGAGTCACTAGGTAACTTTGACTCGACTCGGTTTGAGTTCAGATTGGGCGAAGCCTACTCGGTTTGGACTGACTCACCCATTTGGTTCGGGTCAAATCAGGTCTGAATGAGTTTGACGAGTCGAGTCAGTAGAGTCGAGTCGTCCCGCACCCAGCTCTATCCAAGATAGGGACTGTTCGCTAACCCTATTGCTGGCTCATTGCAAACCCATCACTGAACCATTCAAGGCCATTTTATCATTTCATTTGAGCCCAGATTGCTAGCCCATTTAAGCCCCAAACTTAGGGCCTGTTTTCTAGCCCATTGCTGGCCCATGTATCACCTAAATGGTGGGCTCATTTCTGTCTAGCACATATTTGTTTGCGAGGCTCATTTGATGACATGCACACAACCTATTTTGTGGCTTCTTTGATGACCTACACATGGTCCATTTCATGGCCTATTTGATGACCTACGCACAAGACATTTCATTCTATCATTGATCACGTGTTTCAGGTTGGTTAGTGTACCTCAGAGGAAATGGATGTTCCTTTTTGGCCGTTGATGTCATCAAGGGAATTTTCTGTTAAATCAGCTTGGTCGATGTCTAGAGCCCCTAACCCACGTCGGAGCTGGTGAAGATGGGTATGGCATTTGAAACTTCCCCCCAAAATTTCCCTCCTCACCTGGAAAGCGATTCAAGATGTAGTCCCAGTGGATAGTGCCATACAATCACGCAGAGTTTAGCTTGCATCCAGGTGTGTATGCTGCAATAACCAGGTCTCTCCCATCTTTGCCATCAAAACTTCTCTTCACCTGTTCGTTAACAGCAATTTGGCAAGGTCTGTTTAGTCAGCTATTGGCAGTTGGCTGGGGATTAGCGTCATGCCTACAATCACGATTGATGTCAGGCTTGCCCAATGGTGGGCGGTTGTCTCTTCCTTGCAGCATAGATCGGTAAATCTTATGTCGATTCCTTACTTTATTATTTGGGAACTATGAAAGGCTCAAAATGCTGTAGTTTTTTATTGTAGATTGGTGTGCTCTGATCGGGTGATTACAAAGATCAAATGGTGGGTGGCCCTGCTCAATGGTTCTACCAGCGATTATCGTTGCTCTAGAACGTCACGCCCAAATATAGTCTCTACAAGTAACGGTCGTCTAATGGTGATCAAGTGGGAGAGGCTATTGAGCGGATGAGTCAAAATTAACGTCGATGGCTCTGCTAGAGGAAATCCGGGGCGTTCTGGTGGAGGTGGAATTTGTAGAGGGGAGAAGAGTGACTTTATTTTTGTTTTTTCAACTGGTTATGGTTTCAGAACAAACACTGTTGCCGAACTTCGTGCGGTGCATGATGGTCTGTCTCTTGGCCTTCAAAGGGGCTTTTGCCAAATCATCATTGAGTCCGACTCACGACTGGTAGTCGATATCATCAATGGAGAGGCTCAGCCAGGGTGGAAATGGAAGGCGTAGTTTTTTAGGATTAACCATCTAAGGAGAAGGGGTAATATCAGTGTTGTGCACGTTCTAAGGGAAAAGAATTCCCCGGCTGATTTTATAGCTCACCTAGGTAGTGCTCCCCAGTCTCACACTTGTTTTGAGGATCAATCAGAGCTTCCATGTTAGGTTCAAGGTATGATTTTTCTTGACAAAGTTGGTTTAGGATCGATTAGAATGGTGTGAGTATAGGAGGGGCTTTTTTGTTAGTATCTTTCCGTTTTCAATGTTCAGTCTCCTGTTTTATGTAGGGGAGTTCCCTTCCTTATAGTTTTTTTTATATCAATATAGAAGTCCATTTTTTTTATTTAAAAAAAAAAAAAAAAAAAAACCAACCCTTTAAATGGTTCATAGCCTATTCCATTTCATCGTCCCACAGCTCACTTGACTAGTCAGTGGCTTATTTGATTAACATATGGGTTAATATCATGTTTAGCTTAACTGTAATTTAGATTGATCTATTTGTAATCTAAATCTACATATATAATTGTCTATACACATAGCCCATGCATGCTATTATTCACTTAAAATTAATGCTTGATACAAGTATGATTATGCATTCCATATGCACTATTTTACATTGACATCTCACCATGTAAGGCAGCGATGGAGCTTTAAAACTCTACTTGTACTCTGCATTACATGCATGATTTTAGTGAAAGTTCTTTTCTCCTATAGAGTAGATATATTGTTGAACCACGTAAATCTAGGTATACTGTGGGTTGTTATTGGATGATTTTCTTTGTTGGTTTTATAGGCTATATTAGTTGAGTTAAAAGACTACATTGTGACAGTCGTGACGGGCCCTGTCTTCTTGTTAGCCGATAATCTCAAAGTCTATCCTATATGGAACCGAGTCTTTTTAACCACACCTTATAAGACTTCATCTATTACAAATTCAATGACTTCTTTTATGCATTTAGATTACTTTACTACTGGCATTTTATCTATTTATTTATTCTTTATATATTATTGTAGCTTACTAAGCTTTGTTTTAAAATTAAGAGTATTTTTAGATGGTGATTTATGCCAGATCACCATCTAAAATGCATATTTATTTCTATATAAATAAATAACTTTTGAAAAATACATGCTTTGTTTCAATACATATTTTGGATATGCATGCCAAATGCTATTATTTAAAACATCTCTGTTATAATAATAACATGACCAAAAATGCATGTTAACATGTATGTGTCATCCAACCTGTCTAGCTGGGTCACCCTACTGACAAAGTTGGATTAAGGCCTATCATCTCTGCTGTGCCTTAATTTTCAATAAAAGAAAGCTCAAAATCATCAAAATCACCAATTAATCGGAGAGAGCACATCTCAAGGAGTCCGGATCCTCTGCCTCCGGGAGGCAGAGAGTCTCTCCCTCCAGCAATCTCATTGGTCCACCTCACCGCGCCTGCCACGTAGGACTAGCCAATCCGTTTCCTAAAAAAAAAAAAAAAAAAATCTCTGCCGTCTTCCCTAATGGCAACGGCACACGAACGGCACTTTCCATTTTCGGTTCCGGAGATTTTTCAGAGATTTTTCTCCCCTCGTTTCTAATTTCAATTTTTTCCTTTTTACAAATGGATTTCATCAAAGCCAAAGAAAAAGAGGGGTTTTTTCTTTTAACGATTGGAGGCCCTCTTTCCCCAATCTCTCACAATCCCTCTCGCCCATTTTCCACCGGGCAACCGAGAGTTGATTTCTACTATTTCGTCTATTCATCCATCGAAGATCCACCCCACCTCACAGGTCTGGACTATTCATCTAGAAGGTCTCATTGCAGATGGGCTGCATCTGAAAAATCTTGCTTATCGGAGATCTCACCGCATACAAAATCAATGAGAAACCCAAAAGCGAAGTTAGAACTAATGTGGATGGTGAGGATCTGGTCGATGAGATTTTTGTCATTTAGGCCTTACATAGTGGGACCTTGAGCGAAGCAGTGAGCAGACTTGAGCAAGCTTGACAGAGTGATCTCTTACTCAGTTTTCTTGTACATGGTCTTTTAATTTCCTTGAATTGATTGCGAATGCATTATAACTTGGTTTTATCATGATTTGGTTTCTATTGTGTGTTGGTTTTTGAGCTCAAGTTGCTCTGCTAAAAGGCTGGGACTAGTGTTGGTAAACTGATTAAAATCCATTGAAACTTTTCACAATTCGACTTGAACTCCATCAGATGAAAATGGTACATGAATCCTTGGATTCCATCGGAAGTGGAAAGGCTTGTGTTTTTGTAGTTTTCACCGTTTTCAATGTTAGTTTATCTTGTGGATCTAAGGAATTTGGTTCAAGTTACCATGTCAAAGATGATTCTTATTTCACTAATGAATGTTATAAATTTCACAAATGAATGTTATAAACTGATTAAAATTCTGTTTGTGATGTTCCAACATGGTTGATTAGGCCACCTAATCACCTTTTTGTAGCCTATAAATGTTCTATCTTTTTATAAATACTTCTAAACCTTATGTTGATTCTATCTCACTCTTTGGAAGTCTTATGGTTTGACGTGATGCTCGGCATGTGGGAGTGAACCTTTTTATTTAGATGTTGTCCAGGGTTTCGCTTTCGGTTTAGTAATTGGTTGCCATGGAAGTCATCTTTGTCATGTTATCCGATCCATCATCACTCTTTTCTTTTAATATCTATTGCCCTTGTGATTTCTAATGTCGGGAAGGTTTTGTTTTTTTTTTTTTTTTTTTTTTTTTTTTTTTTTTTTTCCCTTTTAGAGTTTTCAAGTGACATGCTCAATTAGCATCTAGTGAGGATGAAGGCAACTTTTGAATTGTCGTTTCCTCTTCTATAATTCATTCTCTTTCATTTGCATCTGATGCTATTTGCATTCCTGAGATAGGAACTTAAAATCTATCTATTCCAATGACACACAGCAACATAATTTAAACTTGTCCTGCTATTACTTATCAATTCATTTTTATTTTTTTGGAAAAATGATACTTTATTAAGCTACAGTCAAAAGAAAGGAAAAACAAGAACAAGAATAAATAGAAACCAGAAAAAACAGAAGCCTAAACAATACTACAGAAGACCGAACAAAACTAGAAGTACAACAACCAACCCCAAATTTAAGAGAACCCCAAAGACTCAAACAAAACAAAAATAAGGAGCCCAATCCCCAAAAAGGAGGAAAGCTCGATGAGAACCCCACTGAGATGCTTTTGTTGCGAAAGCACCAATCATTCTTTCGCCCCAAATTGCCCAAAGAATTGCTAGCAAAAGCCAACCTCCATCTCTTCCTTCCCATTCTCCCTCCATCCACTGCGTGCCACAAGGAAATGACATCCTCAATCGAAGAAGGCATAACCTGGTGGACATTTGCAAGGACAAGGGTACCAACCTAAACTCTGGAAGAGAAGGAACAATGCATGAACAAATGATCCACAAATTCAACGTCTTGAAGCACATCAAACAGATATTAGGGAGAACAGTTCCCCTCTTGTGAAGATTATCAATAGTTAGCACCCTACTCCTTCCCACGAGCCACACAAAAGCTGCTTAGGACCAAACCACACTTGTGGACCAGTAGCTCTCTTTCGAATCCATCTCTGAATAGGCTTTGTACAAGGAACACACCGGAAAGAGCCCAAAAGCACTATGCCTCCAGGTCATCGAATCTTTCTAATCCGGAGAAAGGAAAACCTTGCAAACATGATCAACGACAAAGCTAAGCTTTTGATCTCACTATCCCACAGATTTCTCCTAAAGGGGAGAATCCATGACCCATCCTCCCCTCTGCGCGAGAAGCAAGAAGCAATTAAAATGTGGATATCAGGGCAAAGAGAAGCTAGATTCGGGAAATTAGAGATGAGGGAGTTGTCCCCAAACCAGGGATCCACCCAAATTATTTGTTACAGGATGCAAATATGCTCTGCTTGAAATCATGATGGGTCTTGTTGTGGATGGAATTCAGGCCAAAATTCTCCTTCATCAGTGAAAGCATTGGGGCTGCCTGTCATATGATTGCTGTTCTTGTATCTTACAGGTATTGTAAGAGGGAGAATCTATGTTCATGGCTCCAAGTTGATATTGAAGGTTGTTAGTGAATCATTCATGAATGCTAGATTGTAGTGCATAGAACGTCAAACAACAGGATGGCCAGGTTGAGGGACTTGAGCTCCATGATGCTCCTCCAAAGCCCAAAATCAGAGTATGCACATATTTCAATGAGTTCATCTACTTAGGACTGACATTTTGTAAGTCAAACAAAAAATCTCTCATGCACTACTAATAAAAATAAGTAAAAAGGGAGGAGTTACGGTGAAGGTAATGGTGGAGATGGTTTGAAGCTGATGTTATTCTAGGAATCCACGATGTTAATGGATAGAGCAAAGAAAACCATATAGCTCTCCCAATCTAAGATATTTATTATCTTCTAAAGTACCATGATGTGTATAGTTATAAAGTGGTTAGCAGTCCTTTTGATCCTTGTGTATAGCTCTCTTCTGAGATGTGTGCAAAAGATTAAAAATCTAAAGATTTTTTATTTTTCCCATGGTAGGTCCTGCTAGGTGGATGTTTGAAAACTATTGCTTTCATTGATTAGGTGCATTAGGATTAGATCATCTTAATCTTCAATTTTGTATCTTGAATTATGGTTGATGATCATTTTTAAGCAAGAAGAAAATCATGTGCAATATAAATCATTTCATAAGCAGGAAGAAAATCATGTGCAAAATAAATCATTTCATAAGCAGGTTTCTAAGCTTTTTCATTTCTTTCATTTTTTTTTCTTTTGGCAGTCTTGTCGGTTGATGACAATTCGCAAGGAGTATAACGGCTATATGGAGCTCTTTCTGCTCATATGTGGTCAGGGATGATCTTCTCAGGATATTTATTTATTTATTAATCGTTTTTTTAAAGGTCCAATGAATGCAACTGTTGCATGGTAGCCTGTTAAAAATAACAGTTTAGATTGTTCAATTGGAGTATCCAAGTTATGGATTGGATCATCCTATCAATACAATAAAACCAAATCAGGCAGCAGGGCTTCGTTTTTTTTTTTCCTTTTCTTTCTCTTTTATGTGTGATGGCCTGTTAAATGTGTTTTGGATTCAATGGACAATTCAGATTGTTCAATTGGAGTCTACAAGTTTTGAAATGAATTGTCTAAATTGAACTATCAAGTTTCAATCTTGCTTTAAAGCAGGAAGCTCTGTGGGATTAAAATCAACAAATTGGGTTTGTAAGGTCAGACCCACTTATATTAATTAGTTATCTACCAGGCAGGCTTGGAATGTCAACTTTGGATAATTTAGGCCCATATTATAACTGCAGAACTGTGCACAAGATTCATACATCAGCGATGGCAGTGATTATCCTAGCTACGGCTTGTATGGTTTAAAAGCCATCTGAATTAGGGCCTACGACTTGTATGGTTTAATTTGAGTTTATTATATGACATATGAACAATTTCTTAGTGCTTGTGTGTCAAGCACCACACTCTATTAGAGTATCAAAGTCTCCTCATATTGAAAAGCAGGAATGCGTCCAGCGGCCCAACGACTCACCTAATAACCTAAATGCCCATCATTATGCTATAAAACCTTTCTCATAATATTTAACAACACTGATTTTAGCTATTCAAAAAATTAATCGTGCAGAAAAAGGTTGCCTTACCCCTGTTCCTTCCATTATATGGAGTAGAGATAAGAGGTGGGACATGTAAACATGTTCCACGTTTTAAAACACGTTTCCTGCATTTTGTTGAGAAAAGCATCCATGCATATTAAATGCACTCATCTTAAGCACAACAACTCATGAAGCATAAAAGAAGACCCAAAAAAGAGTTACATTCAATGATGCAATCAAACCCAACATTACGATATGATTTTATGGGTATTTGTCATCACATATTGAAGTAGGTAAAGGTGAGCTGTATGGCTTGCAAAATGGAGAATGTTTGATGACAACAGAATATTGGCAAAGTAACAGTTTGGAATCCAAAAATTGATGGAAGACACTTTCATTGGCCAAGGCAAGCTAAACACAAAATAATGCCATAGCAATAAGAACAAATTGGAGGAAAGAAAAATGTTACCACCATGTAAAAGCAAAATGCCTCCAATCATCTGACTTATTCTAATCCTGAAATTTTTCATTGTAACTTTATATTTCTAATGGTTGGGTTGCAGTACAAAGTGACGAGTTTCACTAGAAAAAGTGACGAAGTTGCAGTGCACAGTGACGGGGTTGCAATCCAACCCAACCATTAGATTTATGGAACAAGTGACGGGTTGCTGGACAAAGTGACCTAGTTCCACTAGATGAATTGACGAGGCCGCAGTATAAATTGACGGGGTTCACAATACAAAGTGACGGGGTTCACTAGATAAAGTGACGAGGTTGCAGTGCAAAATGACAGGGTACACTAGACACAGTGACAAGGTTGCAGTGCAAAGTGACGGGGTTCACTAGACACAGTAACGAAGTTGCAGCGCAAAGTGACAGAGTTCACTAGACACAATGACGAGGTTAAAGTGCAAAGTGACAAGGTTTATTAGACACAGTGACGAGGTTGCAGTGCAAAGTGATGGGGTTCACTAGACACAATGACGAGGTTGAAGTGCAAAGTGACGGGATTTATTAGACACAGTGACGAGGTTGCAGTGCAAAGTGACGGGGTTCACTAGACACAGTGACGAGGTTGCAATCTAACCCAACTATTATATTTATGAAAAAAGTGACGTGGCTGTAGTACAAAGTGACCTGGTTCCACTAGATGAACTGACGAGGTTGCCGTACAAAGTAATGGGGTTTACTAGACAAAGTGATGAGGTTGAAGTGTAAAGTGACGAGGTTCACTAGACACAGTGACGAGGTTGCAGTACAAAGTGACGGGGTTCACTAGACACAGTGAAGAGGTTGAAGGGCAAAGTGACGGGGTCCACTAGACATAGTGACGAGGTTGCAGTGCAAAGTGATGGGGTTCACTAGACACAGTGACGAGGACGGGGTTCATTAGACACAGTGACAAGGTTGTAGTGCAAAGTGACAGGGTTGACGAGGTTGCAGTGCAATGTGACGGGGTTCACTAGACACAATGACGAGGTTGAAGTGCAAAGTGACAGGGTTTATTAGACACAGTGACGAGGTTGCAGTGCAAAGCGACGGGGTTCACTAGATAAAGTGATGGGTTTCCATTAGATAAAGTAACGGGGTTGCCAAGTAAATTGAAAATACTCTTATTTCTTCCAAAAGGGTGTGAACCCCAAAATTACATGTCTCTGCATGCTAGCTAGTTATTATTTGGATATGGGTGAAATAAACACAACAATGCTAGCCAGTTAGAACTGGATCAATTAAAATTTATCATTCAGCCATACATCAAAGAATAAAAAAATTATATTTGTCTCTGCATGCTTTCAAAAAAATTACACAAAAATGCTTTAAAAAATAAATTAAATAAATCCCTCAATCCAGCCAGCATCTATCTCTGCTTACAACCTTCCTAATTGCATCCATCTCATAAAGAAAAATTTAATTGAAGTGGCCTTCACTCACAACATCACTGTAGGAAATAGCTACGGATGTTGACCGTAGCTGATAATCTGACAACCGTAGCTGTTATTAAATTTAGTATATTGCTATGATCCAACATTACTTTTAGCTACAAATACTATCCGTAGCTATAGGTACTTTTGGCCACAGAAATATTTGCTACGGATTATATCTGTAGCTATTGAAATCTATAGCTACGGATTTAATCCGTAGCCATAGGTTTTAACCTATTGTTACGGCACCTACGGCTACGGTCGTGCTACGGACTAAAACCGTAGCCATAGGTCTATGGCTACGAATTAAATCCGTAGCCTTTGCCCAATTTTTTGGTAATGTATATCCTCATTCTGGTAGTGTATATTTTGAATTTTTTCACATATTTATTTTATCAAATTTCAAATAAAGAGGCCTTAAATCAATTCATTTAGAGGAACCAAGGATGTTGTGAGTGAAGGCCACTTCAATCAAATTTTGATTTATGAGATGGATGCAATTAGGAAGGTTGCAGGCAGAGACACATGCTGGTTAGATGGAGGAATTTAATTAATTTATTTTTTTAAGCAATTTTTTTTTGGTAATTTTTTTGAAAGCATGCAGAGACAAATGTTCACTTTTTATTCTTTAATGTATGGCTGAATGGAGGGATTTTTTTAAGCATTTTTTTTTGGTAATTTTTTTTAAAGCATGCAAAGACAAATGTAATTTTTTTATTCTTTGATGAATGGCCGAATTTGTATAAGTGAACCCCGTCACTTTGCACTGCAACCTTGTCACTTTGTCTAGTGAACCCCGTCACTTTGCACTGCAACCTTGTCACTTTGTCTAGTGAACCCCGTCACTTTGTCTAGTGAACCCTGTCACTTTGCACTGCAACCTCGTCACTTTGTCTAGTGAACCCCATCACTTTGCACTGCAACCCCGTCACTTTGTCACTTTGTCTAGTGAACCCTGTCACTTTGCACTGCAACCCCGTCACTTTGTCTAGTGAACCCAGTCACTTTGTCTAGTGAACTCCGTCACTTTATAATACAACCCCGTCACTTTGTCTAGTGAACCCCGTTACTTTGCATTGCAACCTCGTCACTTTGTTTAGTGAACCCCGTCACTTTGTAATGCAACCCCGTCACTTTGTCTAGTGAACCTCGTCACTTTGTAATGTAACATCGTCAATTCATTTAGTATAATCAGGTCACTTTCTCTGACAACCCATCACTTTGTCTAGTGAAACCCTTCACTTTGCACTGCAACCCCATCACTTTGTACTGCAACCCCGTCACTTTCTCTGGCTGAGACACATGCTAGTTGGATGGAGGAATTTAATTAATTTATTTTTTTAAGCATTTTTTTTTTTGTAATTTTTTTGAA
Source organism: Magnolia changhungtana (assembly GCA_030180095.1). Taxonomy (NCBI): domain Eukaryota; kingdom Viridiplantae; phylum Streptophyta; class Magnoliopsida; order Magnoliales; family Magnoliaceae; genus Magnolia; species Magnolia changhungtana. Next base: position 2,310,673 of record JASAUF010000283.1, read on the forward strand.
AGCATGCAGAGACAAATGTTCACTTTTTATTCTTTAATGTATGGCTAGATGGAGGAATTTTTTTAAGCAATTTTTTTTTTTTGGTTTTTTCTTTTTAAGCATGCAAAGACAAATGTAATTTTTTTATTCTTTGATGAATGGCCGAATTTGTATAAGTGAACCCCGTCACTTTGCACTGCAACCTCGTCACTTTGTCTAGTGAACCTCGTCACTTTGTCTAGTAAACCCCGTCACTTTGCGCTGCAAACTCGTCACTTTGTCTAGTGAACCCCGTCACTTTGCACTGCAACCCCGTCACTTTGTCTAGTGAACCCCGTCACTTTATAATACAACCCCGTCACTTTGTCTAGTGAACTCCGTCACTTTGCATTGCAACCTCGTCACTTTGTCTAATACAACCCCGTCACTTTGTCTAGTGAACCCCGTCACTTTATAATACAACCCCGTCACTTTGTCTAGTGAACCCCGTCACTTTGCATTGCAACCTCGTCACTTTGTCTAATACAACCCCGTCACTTTGTCTAGTGAACCCCGTCACTTTGCATTGCAACCTCGTCACTTTGTTTAGTGAACCCCGTCACTTTGTAAGGCAACCCCGTCACTTTGTCTAGTGAACCTCGTCACTTTGTAATGTAACATCGTCAATTCATTTAGTATAACCAGGTCACTTTCTCTGACAACCCATCACTTTGTCTGGTGAAACCCTTTACTTTGCACTGCAACCCCATCACTTTGTACTGCAACCCCGCCACTTTCTCTGGCTGAGACACATGCTAGTTGGATGGAGGAATTTAATTAATTTATTTTTTTAAGCATTTTTTTTTGTAATTTTTTTGAAAGCATGCAGAGACAAATGTTCAGTTTTTATTCTTTAATGTATGGCTAGATGGAGGAATTTTTTTAAGCAATTTTTTTTTTTTTTGGTATTTTTCTTAAAAGCATGCAAAGACAAATGTAATTTTTATTCTTTGATGAATGGCCGAATTTGTATAAGTGAACCCCGTCACTTTGCACTGCAACCTCGTCACTTTGTCTACTGAACCCCGTCACTTTGTATAGTAAACCCCGTCACTTTGCACTGCAACCTCGTCACTTTGTTTAGTGAACCCCGTCACTTTGCACTGCAACCCCGTCACTTTGTCACTTTGTCTAGTGAACCCCGTCACTTTGCACTGCAACCCCGTCACTTCGTCTAGTGAACCCCTTCACTTTATAATACAACCCCGTCACTTTGTCTAGTGAACCCCGTCACTTTGCATTGCAACCTCGTCACTTTGTCTAATATAACCCCGTCACTTTGTCTAGTGAACCCCGTCACTTTATAATATAACCCTGTCACTTTGTCTAGTGAACCCCGTCACTTTGCATTGCAACCTCGTCACTTTGTCTAATACAACCCCGTCACTTTGTCTAGTGAACCCCGTCACTTTGCATTACAACCTCGTCACTTTGTCTAGTGAACCCCATCACTTTGTAATGTAACCCCGTCACTTTGTCTAGTGAACCCCGTCACTTTGCACTGCAACCCCGTCACTTTGTCTAGTGAACCCCGTCACTTTGTCTAGTGAACCCTGTCACTTTGCACTGCAACCTCGTCACTTTGTCTAATGAACCCCGTCACTTTGCACTGCAACCTCGTCACTTTGTCTAGTGAACCCCGTCACTTTGCACTGCAAGCTCGTCACTTTGTCTAGTGAACCTCGTCACTTTGCACTGCAACCTCGTCACTTTGTCTAGTGAACCCCGTCACTTTGTAATGTAACATCGTCAATTCATTTAGTGTAACCAGGTCACTTTCTCTGGCAACCCGTCACTTTTTCCAACAATCTAATGGTTGCGTTGGGTTGCAACCCCGTCACTTTGTCTAGTGAACCCCGTCACTTTATAATACAACCCCGTCACTTTGTCTAGTGAACCCTGTCACTTTGTAATACAACCCCGTCACTTTGTCTAGTGAACCCCGTCACTTTGCATTGAAACCTCGTCACTTTGTCTAGTGAACCCCGTCGCTTTGTAATGCAACCCTGTCACTTTGTCTACTGAAACCCATCACTTTATAATGTAACATCGTCAATTCATTTAGTGTAACCCGGTCACTTTTTCTGGCAACCCGTCACTTTTTCTAACAATCTAATGGTTGCGTTGGGTTGCAACCCTGTCACTTTGTCTAGTGAACCCCGTCACTTTATAGTACAACCCCGTCACTTTGTCTAGTGAACCCCGTCACTTTATAGTACAACCCCGTCACTTTGTCTAGTGAACCCCGTCACTTTGTCTAGTGAACCCCGTCACTTTGTAATGTAACATCATCAATTCATTTAGTGTAACCAGGTCACTTTCTCTGGCAACCCGTCACTTTTTCCAACAATCTAATGGTTGCGTTGGGTTGCAACCCAGAATCACTTTGTCTAGTGAACCCCGTCACTTTATAATACAACCCGAATCACTTTGTCTAGTGAACCCCGTCACTTTGTAATACAACCCCGTCACTTTGTCTAGTGAACCCCGTCACTTTGCATTGAAACCTCGTCACTTTGTCTAGTGAACCCGTCGCTTTGTAATGCAACCCTGTCACTTTGTCTACTGAACCCCATCACTTTATAATGTAACATCGTCAATTCATTTAGTGTAACCCGGTCACTTTTTCTGGCAACCCGTCACTTTTTCTAACAATCTAATGGTTACGTTGGGTTGCAACCCTGTCACTTTGTCTAGTGAACCCCGTCACTTTATAGTACAACCCCGTCACTTTGTCTAGTGAACCCCGTCACTTTATAGTACAACCCCGTCACTTTGTCTAGTGAACCCCGTCACTTTGTCTAGTGAACCCCGTCACTTTGTAATGTAACATCATCAATTCATTTAGTGTAACCAGGTCACTTTCTCTGGCAACCCATCACTTTGTCTAGTGAACCCCGTCACTATTCTTTATTGGTGGAATTTCAAGGATGGCGCCATGAAAAATATCCTATGGTCTGAATTTATCAAAAATTTTCACTAATTAGAGATTAGGATTGAAGCTCAGATTATGATTGTGGAAAGAAGACCCATTCTCATGGAGTTTTCTATTTTCAACCCACAATTGAGTAATTCATGGTACATGAGTATCAAACACTCTCTGCCAGAGTAGCAATTAATGCCCTTTCTTAGTTAGCTTTCTCTACCCTTCTCTCCCTGGGTCTTGCAAGTTGCGACCTGTTTACTCTCTCCATGTGCATTGCACATGCAATATCCATACAAAAGTGACTTTCATGGTGGAAGGTGGTAGATATCCACGATGATGGACCTTTGGCTAATTTGCTTCTTCCTTTCCATGTGTGCAGTAAAGGAAGACCTCTGGAAAAGGGCGTTAATTGCTACTCTGGCAGAGAGTGTTTGATACTCTGGCAGAGAGTATTAGAATGGCTCATCTTGCTCCGGACTAATTCATCTCTGTAGCTTGTTGTTGCTCGATTTTGCAGAGGTTTCGTGTTTTGGAATCCTCCCTGTAGGGATATGGCTGTTGAGGAGATCGAAGAGTTGCTATTGGATTGTTTGAAGAATATAGGTCCTTCTCATGAAGAGGACTTGATGATTTGGATTGCTCATTGCTCAGGAAAATTCTCTGTTCATCCTTTTTTCAGTTTGATTAGCGAGCATTAGATTGTTAGAAAAAGTGACGGGTTGCCAGAGAAAGTGACCTGATTACACTAAATGAATTGACGATGTTACATTACAAAGTGATGGGGTTCACTAGACAAAGTAATGGGGTTGCATTACAAAGTGACGGGGTTCACTAGACAAAGTGACGAGGTTGCAGTGCAAAGTGATGGGGTTCACTAGACAAAGTGACGAGGTTGCAGTGCAAAGTAACGGGGTTCACTAGACAAAATGACAAGGTTGCAGTGCAAAGTGACGGGGGTTCACTTATACAAATTGATGGGGTTGTAGTGCAAATTGACGGGGTTCACTAGACAAAGTGATTAAGTTAGTAAAGTGCAAAAAGTGACGGGGTTCACTTATACAAATTGACGGGGTTCACTTACACAAAGTGACGGGATTCACTAGCGTAACGCCCCGGATTTTTGCCAACCTGGGATTAGACGTCCTTAGGCAATGGGTCGATCCTAATACCTCATTAACTTGTCAGAACTGAATCCCAAAGTCTAAAGCCGCCTTTGAACTCATTTCCTTCACAAATCTCACCCTTCATCACCTTGATCTTCCAATTTTTCTAAGAACTTTCACCCTAGACACTATCTTAAACTAGCTAAGTAGTATAACTTGGATCACTTTATGTACAAACTACAAAGGCCTGAGTACCACCTCGACTGTAAATCACTTAGGACTAAATCCTTTAGAAATGAGATAAAGTAACTAGGTGTGAAACCCATTAGCTACGAAATCCGTTTGAATCGCTTTAAATACGATCCAAGACCCAAAACTTGTAGAATCATTGACGCTAGGTTACCCTAAAATCTAGGATCAATCTCATTACCCACATTTGCTTCTCGGAGCACATCGAAACTCCGTATCGGATCCTGGACCGCACGTCTAAGTCCGAATAACGCGAAGTTAAGGAATTAGGACCGCCTCACTGGGCTCGACAACCATCTCGGAAATCAAGTCCAGACAATGTCCCATGGCCATTCGATCGTGTCCGGAGCGAGGGAGTGTGAAAACCATCATTTCCTTTACAAAATAAATATCTTGAATAGTGATCTGGCATCATTTGTTTGCGGATTAGTATTAAGCAACCAGACCGTCAGAATCTGACCAAATTACACCCTTGGATCAGGAAAAATTTCATACACATTTACATGTACTCGGAATCTCCGATCGAGATCCGCCGATGTTGAATCGAAGTGGTCCGCCACGCATGATCCGGGAATCCCACCGAAATGAAAACTTAATAGAACGTAGATCCGGTGTTAGTGAGCTTAAGTCCAACCTTTGGCTCAAGGAGGCCCGCCGAAGTCCTCCGTTGGAAAAAAACAGTCCGCTTTGGTTATAACATAAGTATACTTTGACCTGGAGTCTGTTTTGGAGAATTCTTAGGCTATATAAGGACCTTAAACCCTCTCTCATGGTAGCCATACGAATTTGTGATTGAGAGAGAGAAAAGAGAGAGAAAGTGGGGGAGAAGTGGGAGCTTCTCCCTGCCGTACTTCCCTGCCGCTCCACGGGCTGCACCGCCTCTTTCCAGACGCTTTCCCGGCGATACCGACTCCGTTTTAAGGTAATAAACCCTAATCCTAGACCTGTTTTAAGGTGTATAGGCTACAGGTTATGAAATAGCTAACCGATTTCACTCTTTAGGCTAGAAAACTCCCGAATACGGAAGCTCCTCAACCCTTGTCGATCCGTTACGATTCTACAACAAAAGGTCCGGACTTTAGGTCTATAGGTTATGGTTTTCAACGCTTTCAATGTCAGATAATGATAGATTCATGATCTGCATGCAATTGCACATGTACAAAGTGCTTTCCGTTTTCAGTTTCGATTAGAATTGTAGAATTTGGAATTTCACATACTCTAGGTATTCGTATAAAATACCGTATATGTATTTTTTATGGAAATGTGTTTGACATGTTTATTTGTCGTATGGATATATGACGTATGGATAAAATACTTATTTGGCGAAAGGATTCGCCTAAATACGTGTTTACTAATAAACACTATGTATGTAGAAATACGGTATTGTAAGAAGTACCGTATACATGTATATTTTAGCGATGTGTTTGTCATGATTAATTGTCGTATAAATATATTATGTGCGTATAAAATATTTGCTTGGTGAAGGGAATCGCTGTAATACATGTTTGCTTGTATACACTATGTATGTTGAAAATGCGTATTCTAGAAAATACTGTATATGTATAAATTTTGGAGATGTATTTATCATGATTATTTGCTGTAGTAATATATTATACATGGATAAAATACTCACTTGGCTAAAGGATAGCCCTAATACATGTTTTGCTAACATACACCATGTATGTTGTAATAGTGTATTCTAAGTGTTTGTGAAAATGTCTGAATGAGTAGTAGTTAGTAAATTGTAATGTTTAAGGGTGTTGAGATATGATTCTCAACTCCTTTAACTATGTGTATGATTTCCTTGAATAGCTGTGTGATTAGGAATTGAATATTTACAAACTCATGCTTGTGTTGTGCTTTATAACATGCTCAACTGCTTTTATGATTTTATCTATGTAATGTATATGTTAAATTCATGTTTACGTTGTACGATTCGTCATGGGTGATGGGGGAGTGGAGCAACGAATGCGTGCAACAGCCCTGGCAGCCCTAAACGGATATTATCAAACTTTGATTGTATGGTTTGAACCTTGATCCATTACTGCTTTACTATTTGAAATTAATTGTGTTTGGGGCTATGTTTATAGTCCAGACAATCGGTACCAGAATTGAATTCGTGGCTGTGATTCATTTGCCACGTGAGATGTGTTCGACGAACTCGAGTCGTACTTCGGTTGGCGATAGTGGTTGGCCACGCGAAGTGCTTATGCACTTCATGTCGTTTAACTTATTGTGCGCTTGAGTTAGCCGAGCTCGTCAGGCAACCCGATCTGTCTTATGTATGTTCACCATGTTTTGGACGTTACTGCTTGAACCTAGGGTACCAAACTTACCAGTGAAATCCCTTTTAACCATGGTACCTCGATTTGCTAAGACTCATGAGCTGGGCATGGTGGTATGGGACACCGTGGTCGAGCTGTCGGCCTACGCTGGGGCCACATGCCTCCCCGTAGTGACCAGTGAGCAACTAGACTCGTGAGCCGATTATGGTGGTATGGGACACTATATTCGAGCTGTCGACACCTACGGCGAGAGCTGAATACGGTGAGACCTGTATTCGTGCTGATGGGCGACGAGTCCTCCGCAGTGTCTTCGAGTATACTCTAAGGTCTGTGATTGGCGACAAGTCTTTCACAGCAACTAGAGTATGAGTTGAGCTGAGTACGGTGAGACCTGTATTCGAGCTGACGGCTAGTGATTGAGCCGAGTACGGTGAGACCTGTACTCGAGCTGACGGTAAGCAATTGAGCCGCATACGGTGAGATCTGTAACCGTGCTGACGGGTGACGAGCCCTTTGTGATGCCTTCTTTACGCCTCTCAAACCATAATATCGTATGAGATTAACTAGGATTGACGACCCTAGAATGGATCATGTTTGGGAATGATACAAGGGAGGTACCTTAGTTTCCCAATACTGCTGTTTGAAATGAATTAATAATAACTCGGTAATCATGCTCATCATCGCACCGCATGTGCCTAGTAGATGTGGAGCACTGAGGGAGGTATGCATTCGTGAACGTAAGATGATGTCGCATGAGGGTGGTTTGGCAAGGGCATACATCATCATGTCATTTCATTCTCGCACTTAATAAGAGTAGTTAGAATTGTTTGATTTGTACTGCTTTATCATTACTGCTTGATTGAATTGATAACATGTTAACCTATGCTTTATTGTTCCACTGAGTTGATCACTCACTCCCACGTTACGGGACGGTGTTTCGAACACCCACCGACTTTGTACGATTGCGGATGCATGGCGACGCTACTCGAGGTGGAGCCGGACTTCTATGACGACGAGAATGTTTTCTCGTATATGCTGTATCTGGCGGCTTCGTGAGAGCCGTACCTTGATTGTCGGGGCTACAGGGATGTTGACTAGATCATACTACACAACTTGGTATAATTTACTTGTAATTATTTAACCTAGTAACTTTATCACACTCTGGAGACTCACCACAGTTTATATATTTTATCTATCTATCACAGTCTTCCGCTTGCAAATTTAACTGTCTCTGGAGTATGATACGCTGTTTTGGCTTAATCTCACTCATGTTCAATGCACAAATACAGTCAACATTCAATCATCATTCATTTTGTTGCATAAGTGATGTTCTGGAACTCGGGAGTTGAGTTTATGCTCGACCCCCGATTTTCAGGGCGTTACAACTAGACACAGTGATGAGGTTGCAATCTTAGATAAAAAATTTTTTATCATTCAGCCATTCATCAAAGAATAAAAAAATTACATTTGTCTTTGCATTCTTTTAAAAAAATTACCAAAAAAAAATGCTTAAAAAAATTAATTAAAAAAATCCCTCCATCCAGCCATACATTAAAGAATAAAAAGTGAACATTTATCTCTACATGCTTTCAAAAAAATTACAAAAAAAAAATGCTTAAAAAAATAAATTAATTAAATTCCTCCATCCAACCAGCATGTGTCTCTGCCTACAACCTTCCTAATTGAATCCATCTCATAAAGCAAAATTTGATTGAAGTGGCCTTCACTCACAACATCCCTGGTTCCTAAACAAAGTGACGGGGTTCACTAGATAAAGTGACGAGGTTGCAGTGCAAAGTGACGGGGTTCACTAGACAAAGTGACAGGGTTGCAGTACAAAGTGACGGGGTTGCAACCCAACGCAATCATTAGATTGTTGGAAAAAGTGACGGGTTGCCAGAGAAAGTGACCTGGTTACACTAAATGAATTAACGATGTTACATTACAAAGTGACGGGGTTCACTACACAAAGTGATGGGGTTGCATTACAAAGTGACGGGGTTCACTAGACAAAGTGATGAGGTTGCAGTGCAAAGTGACGGGGTTCACTAGACAAAGTGACGGGGTTCACTAGACAAAGTGACGAGGTTGCAGTGCAAAGTGACGGGGTTCACTAGACAAAGTGACGGGGTTCACTAGACAAAGTGACGAGGTTGCAGTGCAAAGTGACGGGGTTCACTAGACAAAGTGACGAGGTTGCAGTGCAAAGTGACGGGGTTCACTTATACAAATTGACGGGGTTGTAGTGCAAATTGACGGGGTTCACTAGACAAAGTAACAGGGTTGCAGTGCAAAGTGATGGGGTTCACTTATACAAATTGACGGGGTTCACTTATACAAAGTGACGGGATTCACTAGACACAGTGATGGGGTTGCAATCTTAGATAAAAAATTTTTATCATTCGGTCATTCATCAAAGAATAAAAAAATTACATTTGTCTTTGCATGCTTTCAAAAAAATTACCAAAAAAAAATACTTAAAAAAATTAATTAAAAAAATCCCTCCATCCAGCCATACATTAAAGAATAAAAAGTGAACATTTGTCTCTGCATGCTTTCAAAAAAATTACAAAAAAAAAAATGCTTAAAAAAATAAATTAATTAAATTCTTCCATCCAACCAGCATGTGTCTCTGCCTGCAACCTTCCTAATTGCATCCATCTCATAATGCAAAATTTGATTACAGATTGAATTTGAGTTTAACGATATCCAACTTCAGCAATGGTAAATCCACCAAACCACCAAAGTGCAGCCTATGGATCTAGTTGAGCAAAGAAGCTCTCACTGCACATTAGAGAGATCAGATGATGCCAACAATACCTCACCACTCATTCTCCAACCCAATGGCATTGCTCCTCAATTACCTAGTAGGCATTCTAGGCTAGGGGTTGAGGTTGCATCTGGTAACATTCCTGTCATCTCAGACCTTCAAATGCTATTAAGAAGCGTTGAGGTTGGACAACTTCATCAGTTATTTCCTTCTCCTTCAAAAGGCATGTTGAGAGCTGCCTTTTTTGCAAGGTTGGTTAATGGGTCAGACCCATGCTGGCTTACATCCAGTGCCAGCTCTTAATGACACTCCCCAAGAAAATTCATCTGCAATTCGAGGAAATGGGTCTAAGACTTCAGCAATCTGGTCTATTGGCTTCTTGCAGTTCAGAGGCTCCATTGGCTTCTTCAGCAATGGCAGCCAGTGTTAGCCAATGTAGGGGCACAGGACGATTTGGTTCTCGGCATCGTTTGTTGTTTCGTTTGGTGCCAGCAGGATCTGGTTCTCATGAAGGAGATACAACATTAGCAGAATAAAATAATTCTATAACTAGGCAGGTTTCTCCGAAACATTAGCAGAATAAGCTTATTCTACAAATAAGCAAATTCCTCAGAGACAATTGTAGAATAAGCATATTCTACAATATGTGTGGAGCCCATCATGATCTGTGGAAGGTTCCAATGTCCATCATGTGTGCCCCCTCATTTTCCTATTGGAGGACAAAAATCAGGCTGACCCAAACACTACAACAATATGGATTTTTACCGGCACTCGAAAGCGCCGCTAAAAACCCCTACAACATCTACAACATGGACATTGGAACCTTTCTCTCCGTGACAAAGAAAACATCTACAACATACCATGTCAGAAACTTCAGGTTTGTGTTGCTGGAGCTTGGACCGTCAAGGATTCACCCCTGCATAAAGTCTGAGCCAAATGATAAATTAAATTAGATGTGTGTGCAAATGAATACCAGATGGCTCCTCCATTCCAGGAGACTATGAATAATGCATTAAAGCAATAACATAATGGAAAGACATGAAAAGACAAATTAGGAATTAAAGGCATGGGCTCCCTTAAGACCTGGCAAGCCGGACTGCACCTTTTATCTGCAGATGGGGATGTGCCAATTCGGATCCAATTGCATATTTAATCACCCGCCCAGAAGGAAAAACAAGGTATTTTCATATCGGCTCAATTGTCGGGAATCCATGCATTCTCGTTTTGTTATATGCATTCACCGGTCCTTTTCCTTTATTGGGGAAGAAATCGCATTATAGGATTTTAAGTTTGTAAAATTCGTCTAATTTTTGTGGCTTCTACATAATCACGAATTTGATATTTTGTTGGGGAAATGGCAGTTTTTCTTAGGACTGAAGAAATTCAGTAGGGAAGTCATTATGTTCTCAAAAGATGGTTTAGTAGTGTACCACTTCTTTAAAATTCTCAAAAAGTTATGATTGCTTTTGATCCTCATTGTTATGTACGTGAATCATCATCAGGATGGTCAGTCTAATCGGATTGCGATATGAATGTAAGCTCCATCTTTCATTTGATATGAATGGTGTGGATGATGGTGGTGGTGGTAGTGATGTATGGGAAACCTCTCATGGGTTTGTAAGATGCAGCTGGTAGCATTGAAAAGGTCCTGTGGGGGTGCATCCCGCAAGGCTTGTGGGTGATTTTTGAAGGGGTGAGAAAGCTTCATAAGGAGATGGGAAGGGTGGTTGCTTCTTTGTGGTTTTCTTTGAGAGGGAAGCTTCCCAATCAATCTAATTTGAAATGTTTCGAGTTTCAGTTTGATGGTAGCATTTATAAGTTTTGATCAGTGTAGCAAATTACTGAAATTGATTTTCTCATCCATCTCTTTAATCAAATTAAGCTTAGTAGAAGAAAGTTTCTATTGGCCTAAGATGCGTAGAGACATCTCCAAGCATGTGGAGAGGTGCACAAAATACTAGTCTGTATACACTCGATTTCAAGGAGTGGAGAGCTTCTCATTGTGCAAGTTGGCCGTTTGCAAATTGCCTGATTGAGGCCTTCTCATTGTTATCCCAGTGAGTTCACTAATCCCTATATGTGTTGGACATTTGTAGGGTGTGCGTGATGTGCACTGTATCTGTGGTTCCATTCACAAACTTTTGCAGGAGCCTCAAAGAGGTAAGATGCCTTTCAATGTGCAGCTCAATACGGTTGCCCTAGTGCACTTGTCGGGAAGGTCCTGGTTCTTTGGAATCATGAATAGATTGTGCTCATGTATCAAATGCTTCATATCTTGTAGAAGTCATCTTTATGATGCGAGTTTGTCGAATATGATAGGATTTTGTATGGTCTGTCCTTTATTCAGCTTCCTTAGCTGAGTTTGTTTCACTGAATCCTGAGCCCACTAGCTGTCTTTTTCATTTTTTTTTTCCTTCCTTTTTTCCCACCAATGAAGGTGCCTTATTGGCAAATGCATATCTTCACAGACACTTATACTCGGGGATATTGAAAGTTACAAATCTATGGGACATGCTTAGTGACCAATCACACGATTTGAATCACATGTCATGCATATGAATTTGATGATCTTCAGTTCGACCACATACAGTCTGCTATAGCTGGTGTTGCTAATTGCATGCAATAAAACTCTGTTTTTGTTTAGAGGAAATATACAGTGTTCTATTGGGCATCTGCTCAGTGACCAAACTATACAGGCAGGATGACCTTTCTGTGATCCAAATCACTCATCTAGTGGGTCCCATGGTGGATGGAAGATACCCCAAAAATTCTCCGCTTTGGGTGATCCTAATCCTCTGAGTTGGTCTCTGTGATATACGGACCATTGTTGTAATTATTCATTTTCATCTGATTCTAGGATAAGCTGATAGGGGAACTATTGGCTCATGGACCATCCCATGATGGGGCCTACCTTACAAATATATCTTGTATACCAAAAAGCAGGCCTACCCGTATTACTGCTGAGTTAATAAAATTGGGGATCCTTTTATCCGTTAAATATATTATTGCTACATTATCAATGTTGACTTGTTATTTGGCAATATTCATGTTTGCATGCTATCCTTTTTCTTAATGGGACTTCTAAATTTTAGCTGAATATTTCAACCCTTTGCTTACACAAGGTAATGGTGACCATCCATTTTCAAAACAGAAGACCAAAATTTCAAATGATTCAATTGATCCGGTTTAGAGGTTCTATTTGCCAGATATCCATCATACAAGTTGAGACTCATCGTATAAACACTATGGATCATTGGAATACAATCTAGATTCAAAGGCTACAAAGTCATTTCGGGATGTTTATGGTAGCAAAGCAGGCTCGACTCAAGTTTCAGACCTTGTTTCATGGATTTTGGGTATGCTTGATCTGTTGCAATTTAAAGCTTCAGATCGTAAAATGTGATTTGTGCATTTTTAGTTTGATGCCTAGATTTATTTGGTATTGAAATAATGAGATTTTATTTTGTTCACTTCCATCAGGTTATCTGGGAGCAGATAGGGAGTGGACTCTCTCAAAGTAATTCAAACAAAGAAACCTCAAACTTACAAAACGCCTTGCCTCTCTCAACAAGCTAGAGATCCCAGTTCTGTTACTTGGTCATGCATCATAACATGCTCTGTGGTCTGCGCCATGCATCATGCATGCTTAAACAAGGAGTGAAGCATAGAGGATTTATTTGTTTATTTTTCATGTATTCAGACCATTGTAAACTTATTGTTGTAAATATATATAATTTTTATTATAAAGTTGTACAATAATTTTGGAGAAATTGTGCTGGAAGTGCAGTGGAGAAATGGGTCCGGCCATTTTTGGGCGTACCTCCTGATCATATGGGGAAACTTTTGGATGTTTCGTCAAGTTACCTTGGTAGTTACGTATGCGCTCCAAAATCCATAAGGTAGGGCATGCTTAATGTGCATGTATAAATTTTTGCACAGAACTTTTGTGCAGAACTTCAACTTGTCCAATTTTGGGATTGATTACCGATCACATGGGACCCATTTTAGCAAAGGTAAAATATCAAATTTCCAGAAATATGTATTGTTTAGAAATTTAAAGTGGTGGCCCCCGACATATCATGTAGCGAAATGTACAGATAGCCACGTATAATATGTGTAGCTAAAAGTAGAACGAAATCCATAGCAATATGCTGCAGCTTGTAATATTGCAGATTCTAGAAATCAAGCTACGGCTAATATCCGTAGCTATTTCCTAATGTTAAGAAAAAAATTTATAAAAATGTGACTTCTCTTACCATTGCTAGTAAATGCCCTGATTGATCAACTCATCTAAGCTAATACAGATAAAGACTTCATGGCTTACAAACCCATGACAGTAAGGATGAACTTGAGAAAAAGAGAAATAATCCACGAAAAAAAAGAAAGTAAAAACCACAACAAAAGATAGGGAGTAGACAACTTGGTGTTTATTTTTACTCTTTTTTAACTTTTCCTTCTTTTCTTCTCTATTTAATCTGCCAAAACAAGGAAGAAGGGATTGAGAAAATGAAAGTAATGAAGATAGAAGAAAACCCAATCAATAGACTAAAGAAATATACAACAATGAAATTAAAATTCCAAATGAAATCAGAATTCCAATGAAAAATTCCAAAGAAAACCCAATTCAGATACAAATTATAGATTGGGGTGACACAAGGCTTGATGCTATGTCTGGCAAGAATGTTGAATGGTGAGATGGATTTGTTGGTGGAATTGGATTTTTCTTTGGAATTTTTTGGAATTCTGCATATTTGTATTGGAACAAATAACCAACCAATTAAAATTTAGACACTTCCAACCAATTAAAAGAACAAAATTCATGTCAATTACAAGAGATGAATTGTTAATTTGAAGATATACCTTCCAACAAGTATGTTCTTTGAATTTCTGCAGTTGAGGCCCTAGGAATTTAAAAACACAAAATGAAAGTTAGCGTTTTCTAGCATTGGAGAGCCAAATTCAAAGAATCAAAACAGCCAAATGCCATTTCAGAGTCTTTTAGAAAGAAAGGAAAAAAATGAAAAAAAAAAAAAAAAAAAAGAAGAAGAAAAGAAAAACCCACTTGAGTTCTTTGGCCTCCGTACCATAAAGCTTGAGTTGTGTTTCAAGCTTGATTTATTTTGCACATGATTTTCTTCCTGCTTATGAAATGATTTATATTGCACATGATTTTCTTCCTGCTTAAAAATGATCATCAACCATAATTCAAGATACAAAATTGAAGATTAAGATGATCTAATCCTAATGCACCCAATCAATGAAAGCAATAGTTTTCAAACATCCACCTAGCAGGACCTACCATGGGAAAAATTAAAAATCTTTAGATTTTTAATCTTTTGCACACATCTCAGAAGAGAGATGTACACAAGGATTAAAAGGACTGCTAACCACTTTATAACTATACACATCATAGTACTTTAGAAGATAATAAATATCTTAGATTGGGAGAGCTATATGGTTTTCTTTGCTCTGTCCATTAACATCAGGATTCCTAGAATAACATCAGCTTCAAACCATCTCCAGCCATTACCTTCACTATAACTCCTCCCTTTTTACTTATTTTTATTAGTAGTGCATGAGAGATTTTTTGTTTGACTTACAAAATGTCAGTCCTAAGTAGATGAACTCATTGAAATATGTGCATACTCTGATTTTGGGCTTTGGAGGAGCATCATGGAGCTCAAGTCCCTCAACCTGGCCATCCTGTTGTTTGACGTTCTATGCACTACAATCTAGCATTCATGAATGATTCACTAATAACCTTCAATATCAGCTTGGAGCCATGAACATAGATTCTCCCTCTTACAGTACATGTAAGATACAAGAACAACAATCATATGACAGGCAGCCCCAATGCTTTCACTGATGAAGGAGAATTTTGGCCTGAATTCCATCCACAACAAGACCCATCATGATTTCAAGCAGAGCATATTTGCATCCTGCAACAAATAATTTGGGTGGATCCCTAGTTTGGGGACAACTCCCTCATCTATAATTTCCCGAATCTAGCTTCTCTTTGCCCTGATATCCACATTTCAATTGCTTCTTACTTCTCGCGCAGAGGGGAGGATGGGTCATGGATTCTCCCCTTTAGGAGAAATCTGTGGGATAGTGAGATCAAAAGCTTAGCTTTGTCATTGATCATGTTTGCAAGGTTTTCCTTTCTCCGGATTAGAAAGATTCGATGACCTAGAGGCATAGTGCTTTTGGGCTCTTTCCGGTGTGTTCCTTGTACAAAGCCTATTCAGAGATGGATTCGAAAGAGAGCTGCTGGTCCACAAGTGTGGTTTGGTCCTATGCAGCTTTTGTGTGGCTCGTGGGAAGGAGTAGGGTGCTAACTATTGATAATCTTCACAAGAGGGGAATTGTTCTCCCTAATATCTGTTTGATGTGCTTCAAGACGTTGAATTTGTGGATCATTTGTTCATGCATTGTTCCTTCTCTTCCAGAGTTTGGGTTGGTACCCTTGTCCTTGCAAATGTCCACCAGGTTATGCCTTCTTCGATTGAGGATGTCATTTCCTTGTGGCACGCAGTGGATGGAGGGAGAATGGGAAGGAAGAGATGGAGGTTGGCTTTTGCTAGCAATTCTTTGGGCAATTTGGGGAGAAAGAATGATTGGTGCTTTCGCAACAAAAGCATCTCAGTGGCAGGGGTTCTCATCAGAGCTTTCCTCCTTTTTGGGGATTGGGCTCCTTATTTTTGTTTTGTTTGAGTCTTTAGGGTTCTCTCAAATTTGGGGTTGGTTGTTGTACTTCTAGTTTTGTTCAGGTCTTCTGTAGTTTTGTTCAGGTCTTCTATAGTATTGTTTAGGCTTCTGTTTTTTCTGGTTTCTATTTATTCTTGTTGTTGTTTTTCCTTTCTTTTGACTGTAGCTTAATAAAGTATCATCTTTCCAAAAAATAAAATTGAATTGATAAGTAATAGCAGGACAAGTTTAAATTTTGTTGCTGTGTGTCATCGGAATAGATAGATTTTTAAGTTTCCTATCTTAGGAATGCAAATAGCATCAGATGCAAATGAAAGAGAATGAATTATAAAAGAGGAAACGGCAATTAAAAAGCTGCCTTCATCCTCACTAAGATGCTAATTGAGCATGTCACTTGAAAACTCTAAAAGGGAAAAAAAAAAAAAAAAAAAAAAAAAAAAAAAAAAAAAAAACAAGACCTTCCCTGACATTAGAAATCACAAGGGCAATAGATATTAAAAAGAAAAGAGTGATGATGGATCGGATAACATGACA
The DNA here is from genome assembly GCA_030180095.1 of Magnolia changhungtana. NCBI lineage: Eukaryota > Viridiplantae > Streptophyta > Magnoliopsida > Magnoliales > Magnoliaceae > Magnolia > Magnolia changhungtana. The sequence goes on from JASAUF010000283.1 coordinate 2,327,266, forward strand.
AGATGACTTCCATGGTAACCAACTACTAAACTGGAAAGCAGAAACCCTGGACAACATCTAAATAAAAGGTTCACTCCCACATGCCGAGCATCGCGTCGAGATCATAAGACTTCCAAAGAGTGAGATAGAATCAAAGCATAAGGTTTAGAAGTATTTATAAAAAGATAGAACATTTATAGGCTACAAAAAGGTGATTAGGTGGCCTAATCAACCATGTTGGAACATCACAAACAGAATTTTAATCAGTTTATAACATTCATTTGTGAAATTTATAACATTCATTAGTGAAATAAGAATCAGCTTTGACATGGTAACTTGAACTAAATTCCTTAGATCCACAAGATAAACTAACATTGAAAACGGTGAAAACCACAAAAACACAAGCCTTTCCACTTTTGATGGAATCCAAGGATTCATGTACCATTTTCAGTCGATGGAGTTCAAGTCGAATTGTGAAAAGTTTCAATGGATTTTAATCAGTTTACCAACACTAGTCCCAGCCTTTTAGTAGAGCAACTTGAGCTCAAAAACCAACACACAATAGAAACCAAATCATGATAAAACCAAGTTATAATGCATTCGCAATCAATTCAAGGAAATTAAAAGACCATGTACAAGAAAACTGAGTAAGAGATCACTACTGTCAAGCTTGCTCAAGCTGCTCACTGCTTCGCTCAAGGTCCCACTATGTAAGGCCTAAATGACAAAAATCTCACTGACCGACTGAGATCCTCACCATCCACATTAGTTCTAACTGCTTTTTGGGTTTCTCACTAATTTTGTATGCAGGGTGAGATCTCCGATAAGGAAGAATTTTCAGATGCAGCCCATCTGCAATGAGACCTTCTAAATGAATAGTCTAGACCTGTGAGGTGGGGTAGATCTTCGATGGATGAATAGACAAAATAGTAGAAATCGACTCTCGGTTGCCCGGTGGAAAATGGGCGAGAGGGATTGTGAGAGATTGGGGAAAGAGGGCCTCCGATCGTCAAAAGAAAAAACCCCACTTTTTCTTTGGCTTTGATGAAATCCATCTGTAAAAAGGAAAAAATTGAAATTAGAAACGAGGGGAGAAAAATCTCTAAAAAATCTCCGGAACCGGAAATGGAAAGTGCCGTTCGTGGTGCTGTTGCCGTTAGGGAAGACGGCAGAGATTTTTTTTTTTTTTTTTTTTTTTTATTTAAGGAAACGGATTGGCTAGTCCTACGTGGCAGGCGTGGTGAGGTGAACCAATGAGATTGCGGGAAGCAGGGACTCTCTACCTCCCGGAGGCAGAGGATCCGGACTCCTTAAGATGTGCTCTCTCCGATTAATTAGTGATTTTGATGATTTTGAGCTTTCTTTATTTGAAAATTAAGGCACATCAGAGATGATAGGCCTTGATCCAACTTTGTCAGTAGGGTGACCCAGCTAGACAGGTTGGATGGCACATACATGTTAACATGCATTTTTGGTCATGTTATTATTATAACGGAGATGTTTTAAATAATAGCATTTGGCATGCATATCCGAAATATGTATTGAAACAAAGCATGTATTTTTCAAAAGTTATTTATTTATATAGAAATAAATATGCATTTTAGATGGTGATCTGGCATAAATCACCATCTAAAAATACTCTTAATTTTAAAACAAAGCTTAGTAAGCTACAATAATATATAAAGAATAAATAAATAGATAAAATGCCAGTAGTAAAGTAATCTAAATGCATAAAAGAAGTCATTGAATTTGTAATAGATGAAGTCTTATAAGGTGTGGTTAAAAAGACTCGGTTCCATATAGGATAGACTTTGAGATTATCGGCTAACAAGAAGACAGGGCCCGTCACGACTGTCACAATGTAGTCTTTTAACTCAACTAATACAGCCTATAAAACCAACAAAGAAAATCATCCAATAACAACCCACAGTATACCTAGATTTACGTGGTTCAACAATATATCTACTCTATAGGAGAAAAGAACTTTCACTAAAATCATGCATGTAATGCAGAGTACAAGTAGAGTTTTAAAGCTCCATCGCTGCCTTACATGGTGAGATGTCAATGTAAAATAGTGCATATGGAATGCATAATCATACTTGTATCAAGCATTAATTTTAAGTGAATAATAGCATGCATGGGCTATGTGTATAGACAATTATATATGTAGATTTAGATTACAAATAGATCAATCTAAATTACAGTTAAGCTAAACATGATATTAACCCATATGTTAATCAAATAAGCCACTGACTAGTCAAGTGAGCTGCGGGACGATGAAATGGAATAGGCTATGAACCATTCAAAGGGGTTTTTTTTTTTTTTTTAATAAAAAAAATGGACGTCTATATTGATATCAAAAAACTATAAGGAAGGGAACTCCCCTACATAAAACAGGAGACTGAACATCGAAAACGGAAAGATACTAACAAAAAAGCCCCACCTATACTCACACCATTCTAATCGATCCTAAACCAACTTTGTCAAGAAAAATCATATCTTGAACCTAACATGGAAGCTCTGATTGATCCTCAAAACAAGTGTGAGACTGGGAAGCACTACCTAGGTGAGCTATAAAATCAGCCGGCGAATTCTTTTCCCTTAGAACGTGCACAACATTAAAATTACCCCTTCTCCTTAGATGGTTAATCCTAAAAAACTACGCCTTCCATTTCCACCCTGGCTGAGCCTCTCCATTGATGATATCGACTACCAGTCATGAGTCGGACTCAATGATGATTTGGCAAAAGCCCCTTTGAAGGCCAAGAGACAGACCATCATGCACCGCGCGAAGTTTGGCAACAGTGTTTGTTCTGAAACCATAACCAGTTGAAAACGTAAAAATGAAGTCACTCCTCTCCCCTCTATAAATTCCACCTCCACCAAAACGCCCCAGATTTCCTCTAGCAGAGCCATCGACGTTAATTTTAACTCATCCGCTCAATAGCCTCTCCCACTTGATCACCATTAAACGACCGTTACTTGTAGAGACTATATTTGGGCGTGAAGTTCTAGAGCAAGGATAATCGCTGGTAGAACCATTGAGTAGGGCCACCCACCATTTGATCTTTGTAATCACCCGATCAAAGCACACCAATCTATAATAAAAAACTACAGCATTTTGAGCCTTTCATAGTTCCCAAATAATAAAGTAAGGAATCAACATAAGATTTACCGATCTATGCTGCAAGGAAGAGACAACCGCCCACCATTGGGCAAGCCAGACATCAATCGTGATTGCAGGCATGACACTAATCCCCAACCAACTGCCAATAGCTGACTAAACAGACCTTGCCAAATTACTGTTAACGAACAGGTGAAGAGAAGTTTCGATGGCAAAGATGGGAGAGACCTGGTTATTGCAGCATACACACCTGGACGCAAGCTAAACTCCGCGTGATTGTATGGCACTATCCACCGGGACTACATCTTGAATCGCTTTCCAAGTGAGGAGGGAAATTTTGGGGGGAAGTTTCGAATGCCATACCCATCTTCACCAGCTCCGACGTGGGTTAGGGGCTCTGGACATCGACCAAGCTGATTTAACAGAAAATTCCCTTGATGACATCAATGGCCAAAAAGGAACATCCATTTCCTCTGAGGTACACTAACCAACCTAAAACACGTGATCAATGATAGAATGAAATGTCTTGTGCGTAGGTCATCAAATAGGCCATGAAATGGACCATGTGTAGGTCATCAAAGAAGCCACAAAATAGGTTGTGTGCATGTCATCAAATGAGCCTCGCAAACAAATATGTACTAGACAGAAATGAGCCCACCATTTAGGTGATACATGGGCCAACAATGGGCTAGAAAACAGGCCCTAAGTTTGGGGCTTAAATGGGCTAGCAATTTGGGCTCAAATGAAATGATAAAATGGCCTTGAATGGTTCAGTGATGGGTCTGCAATGAGCCAGCAATAGGGTTAGCGAACAGACCCTATCTTGGATAGAGCTGGGTGCGGGACGACTCGACTCTACTGACTCGACTCGTCAGACTCATTTGGACCTGATTTGACCCGAACCAAATGGGTGAGTTAGTCCAAACCGAGTAGGCTTCGCCCAATCTGAACTCAAACCGAGTCGAGTCAAAGTTACCTAGTGACTCGACCTGAAACTCGATCTGGTGAAACTCGACACAATTTGAAACCCAACTCGACTCAAGTTCGTGTGTGTGTGTGTGTGTGTGATTTAAATAAATAAATAAATTAGAAAAAAAAAACTAATTTTAACTATCTCTAACCATATACCCACCGCACCCGACCCCATCCCAAACTCTCTCCCTCCCTCCCTCATCCTCCTTCTCTTCCAAGCCCGACAACTACCCACCACTACCACCACCTCTCTCTCTCTCTCTCTCTCTCTCTCTCTCTCTCTCTCTCTCTCTCAATCCAACTCGGTGCCAACTTGACTTGACTCGGTACTTTTGACCAGGTCAGACTTGGTCCAGATCAGTACAGGCCAGACCCGAACTCGGATCAGACTAGGCATGCTGGACTTGGTACCAAGGCGGATTGAGTTCGGGTCAGGCCTATTTCAAAACCGGATCGAGTCGGGTCAGCCCTAACTCGTTCTGACTCGACTCGACGCCCAGCTCTAATTTCTCGGGTGATAAACAGGCCATAAATGAGTTGAATCAGGGCAGCAACTTGGATCTAAACGGGCCTCCTCCAAATATACCACTTAGCTATCTGTATATGGTCCAGATATGCGTGCAGTGAAAATCAACCATGGGCTGGACAGTGAGCAGCCGTACCAAGCAGCCGGATCAGCTCACGATCTGAACTATGAATGGGTCATAATCGGGCCAGGCGTCTGGGACATTGATATGTCTAAATTGAGACAGCGTCTAAGACCTATTTCTAGGCCAACAAATAGCCAGCAACCAGGCCATAAATGGTCCAGTGAACGACTAGAAACTCGGGCTGTACATGGGCCATAAACGGGCCATCAATCAAGGTGGCACGTATAGCATACAATGCATGTGCTGTGTGCGTGGGTGGCACGTGTGGATGATGAATATCATGGTCCATGAGTATAATAAATAAATGTCATGCGTTTCTGGTGTGATGTGAAGCATGTGTGTAATCGCATGCATGTGTGGATGATTGATTGGCCACACGTGCTAACGTGAAGCGTAGGAGACACGTGTGAGTGCATGGATTACTTGCATGCCTCACATGTGTGATGAGTTTGCATGAATTACTTGAGTGCCTGCGCACGTGTGACAGGTGTTTGATGTAACACGTGCAGGTAAATGAACGGATGGCCTTAGATTGCTAACACGTGATCAGTACAGAGTGCTGGGCACGGTGAAGGGATAGATTGAAATAATAGCTCGTGTGATGCAATGAACTGCGTGGATGAATAAATGGATGGTCCAGATCTTGAAGGGTTGGATCAATACCAAACACGAAGTAAGATGGACGGCTCCGATACGGTGAAGAAAAGGGCACTGCACGTGGAGACGAGTGTTGCTGCTTAAATATATGTTCCACGTCATTTGATTACTGTCCATGCATCAGACATCTCCTATAGTTGCCATATGAAAGCCAATGAAAAATAATGAACTGCCTTTGTTGAAGAACCAAACATAGTATATCAGATCTGGACTGCATTGATTTTAAGGATGCCATTGTGCTGTGGCCCATCTAATCAACGTCATGCTTTTCAACAAACCCTGCTCTACTGAAAAAGCTTATTTTATCAAGAAACAGGCCTCTTTTCATTTCTTTATATATCTCATGAAAAATACTACAATATAAACGAATGGATGACATGCGCAGAGTACGTTAGAGCCCTCGACCAACCCTACCAAGAAGCTTATTTTAAGTACAATGATTTACAAAAAATGAGCCTCCATCGATGGCTTTATATATCTCATTAAAAATGGTATAACAGAAACGAATGGCTACCAGTATTCCATGAATTATGTATTAAAGGTGGAGACTGCCAAGAAAGGACACAATAAGAAAAACGGGCAAAAGCTATGGCCAAAATCCGTAGTAAAAACCCTTTTGCTATGGATTTAATCCGTAGCACGTCCGTCGCAATTGGTGATGTAGCTAAAGGTCTAGCTACGGACAATATCCGTAGCAATAGATACCAATAGTTACGGATCTTATCCGTTGCAATAGATACCAATCGCTAGGGATAGTATTCGTAGCAATAGATACCAATTGCTGCGGATTCTATCCATAGCTATTAGATACCAATAGCTACGGATAGGATCTGTAGCAATAGATACCAATCGCTACAAATTATATCCGTAGCTAATCTGTAGCAATATATACCTATAACTACGAACAATATCCATAACAATAGATAGCAATAACTACGGACAAAAGCCGTAGTTAAAGCTACGGATTATATTCTTAGCTATTTTTACCTATTTCCATTACAAGAACCTGCAGTGATTGATAACTCATTTAAGCTTAATGCTGATAGAAATAGTATACAAAATGCAATCAGAGAAAAAAAATGATACATTTATTACAATAACAATCAAATCATATAATGCATCCTACATTCACATTTCTAAATAAACAATACTTAACTTTGTTCAACCTATCATAAAAATTACAACTAAGGCGTGCCCTCATGTGCAAGAAACGAATACACTCCAACATAGTAAACACCCTCCGTATGCATTTAATAATGCTCACGTTTTTACAGAATTTTCTTCTTTCAGACAGTCAATTTCAGCAAACGTAGAAGATAGAGCTTATTCTTTCCTTGAAACTGCAGATATAACTTTTATGGACTTTGACACAAGATCACTTTTAAGTTCTGAAACCCTTCCCTTAGAAAAATGAATTTCATCCTCCATTGACTTCTTTAGCTTGTCAGCCTGTATAAAACAGCCATTGTAAACACAATTAAACAAGCATACCTTCTACACATCTCAAAAGGAAGAAAGACAAAAAATAATAATAATAATAAATAAAAATAAAAATTATATATGTAGAAATTAAAAATGTACCTACAAATCTTCTAAATTATGGCAAAATCCATAGGTTAGGTTATCGGTTATAAGTTAGGTTAAGGTTTAGTTTATAGGTTTTGGTTTAGGTTAAGGTGGTTTAGGTTTAGGTTAAGGTTTTAGGTTTAGGTTATATGTTTTAGGGTTAGGTTTAGGTTATGTGTTATAAGTTATAGGTTATAGGTTATAGCTTTAAGGAATTGAGAATAGGTTAAGGTTTAGGTTTAGGTTTAGGAAATCGGGTTCGGGTTCGAGGATCGGGTTTAGGTTTGGGTTTTCAAGTTTAGGTTTAGGTTTAGGTTAGAGAGTTGAGATTAGGATTAGGTGTAGGTTTAGGTTTATGGATTTGAGAATACATTTAGGTTTAGGTTTAAGTTTTAGTTTATAGGTTTAGGTTATAGGTTTAGGTTTAGGTTTTAGTTATGGTTAGATTATAGGTTATGGGTTATAAGTTAAGGTTTATGTTATAGGTTTTGGTTTAGGTTAAGGTTATAGGTTTTGGTTTAGGTTTAGGTTTTAGGTTTAAGTTAAGGTGATAGGTTTAGGTTTAGGTTTAGGTTTAGGTTATAGCTTAAGGAATTGAGAATAGGTTAAGGTTTAGGTCTAGGAAATCGGGTTCGGGTTGAGATCGGGTTTAGGTTTGGGTTTTCAAGTTTAGGTTTAGGTTTAGGTTAGAGAGCCGAGATTAGAATTAGGTGTAGGTTTAGGCTTAGGGATTTGAGAATACATTTAGGTTTAGGTTTAGGTTTTAGTTTATAGGTTTAGGTTTATGTTAAGGTTAGGTTATAGGTTATAGGTTTTGGTTTAGGTTAAGGTTATTAGTTTTGATTTAGGTTTAGGTTTAGGCTATAGGTTTTAGGTTTAGGTTAAGGTGATAGATTTAGATTTAGGTTTAGGTTTAGGTTTTAGGTTTAAGTTATAGCTTTAGGGAATTGAGAATAGGTTAAGGTTTAGGTTTAGGAAATCGGGTTCGGGTTTGGGATTGGGTTTTAGGTTTGGGTTTTCAAGTTTATGTTTAGGTTTAGGTTAGGGAGTTGAGATTAGGATTAGGTGTAGGTTTAGGTTTAGGGATTCGAGAATACATTTAGGTTTAGGGAATTGAGAATAGGTTAAGGTTTATGTTTAGGAAATCAGGTTCGGGATCAGGTTTAAGTTTAGGTTTTCAAGTTTAAGTTTAGGTTTAAGTTAGGTTATGGGTTATAGGTTAAGGTTTAAGTTAAGGTTATAGGTTTTGGTTTAGGTTTAGGTTTTAGGTTTTAGGTTTAGGTTAAAGTGAAAGGTTTAGGTTTAGGTTTAGGTTTAGGTTATAGGTTTATAGGTTAGGTTATAGGTTATAAGTATAGGTTATAGGTTATGGGTTATAGGTTAAGGTTTAGGTTATAGGTTTTGGTTTAGGTTAAGGTTATAGGTTTTGGTTTAGGTTTAGGTTTAGGTTTTAGGTTTTAGGTTTAGATTAAGGTGATAGGTTTAAGTTTAGGTTTAGGTTTAGGTTTAGGTTTTAGGTTTAGGTTTTATGTTTAGGTTATAGCTTTAGGGAATTGAGAATAGGTTAAGGTTTAGGTTTAAGAAATCGGGTTCGATTTCGGGATCCCGTTTAGGTTTGGGTTTTTAAGTTTAGGTTTAGGTTTAGTTTAGGGAGTTAAGATTAGGATTAGGTGTAGGTTTAGGTTTAGGGATTTGAGAATATATTTAGGTTTAGGTTTAGGTTTAAGTTATAGGTTTACATTTAGGTTTTCGGTTTAATTTAAGGTTAGGTTATAGGTTATGGGTTATAGGTTAAGCTTTACGTTACAAGTTTTGTTTTAGGTTAAGGTTATAGGTTTTAGTTTAGGTTTAGGTTTATGTTAAGGTGATAGGTTTAGGTTTAGGTTATAGCTTTAGGGAATTGAGAATAGGTTAAGGTTTAGGTTTAGGAAATCGAGTTCGGGTTCGGGATTGGGTTTAGGTTTGGGTTTTCATGTTTAGGTTTAGGTTTAGATTAGGGAGTTGAGATTATGATTAGGTGTAGGTTTAGTTTTAGGGATTTGAGAATACATTTAGGTTTAGGGAATTGAGAATAGGTTAAGGTTTAGGTTTAGTAAATCGGGTTCGGGTTCGGGATCGGGTTTAGGTTTGGGTTTTCAAGTTTAGGTTTAGGTTTAAGTTAGGGAATTAAGATTAGGATTAGGTGTAGGTTTAGGTTTACGGATTTTAGAATACATTTAGGTTTAGGTTATAGGTTATAAGTTTAGGTTATAGGTTATAGGTTATGGGTTATAGGTTAAGGTTTAGGTTATAGGTTTTGGTTTAGGTTAAGGTTTTAGGTTTTGGTTTAGGTTTAGGTTTAGGTTTTAGGTTTTAAGTTTAGGTTCAGGTTTAGGTTTAGGTTTTAGGTTTAGGTTATAGCTTTAGGAATTGAGAATAGGTTAAGGTTTAGGTTTAGGAAATTGGGTTCGGTTTCGGGATCGGGTTTAGGTTTGGGTTTTCAAGTTTAGGTTTAGGTTTAGTTTAGGGAGTTGAGATTAGGATTAGGTGTAGGTTTAGGTTTAGGGATTTGAGAATATGTTTAGGTTTAGGTTTATGTTTAAGTTATAGGTTTACATTTAGGTTTTAGGTTTAGGTTAAGGTTAGGTTATAGGATATATGTTTAGGTTATAGGTTATAGGTTATGGGTTATAGGTTAAGGTTTAAGTTATAGGTTTTGGTTTAGGTTTTGGTTTACGTTTAGGTTTAGGTTTTAGGTTTTAGGTTTAGGTTAAGGTGATAGGTTTAGGTTATGGCTTTAGGGAATTGAGAATAGGTTAAGGTTTAGGTTTAGAAAATCGGGTTCGGGATCGGGTTTAGGTTTGGGTTTTCCAATTTAGGTTTGGGTTTTCCAATTTAGGTTTAGGTTTAGGTTTAGGTTAGGGAGTTGAGATTAGGATTAGGTGTGGGTTTAGGTTTAGGGATTTGAGAATACATTTAGGCTTAGGGTATTGAGAATAGGTTAAGGTTTAGGTTTAGGAAATCGGGTTCGGGTTCGGGATCGGGTTTAGATTTGGGTTTTCAAGTTTAGGTTTAGGTTTAGGTTAGGTTATGTGTTATAGGTTAAGGTTTAGGTTAAGGTTATAGGTTTAGGTTAAGGTTTTAGGTTTTGGTTTAGGTTTAGGTTTAGGTTTAGGTTTTAGGTTTTGGTTTAGGTTTAGGTTTAGGTTTTAGGTTTTGGTTTAGGTTTAGGTTTAGGTTTTAGGTTTAGGTTAAGGTTTAGCTTTAGGAATTGAGAATAAGTTAAGATTTAGGGTTAGGAAATCGTGTTCGAGTGTTCGGGATCGGGCTTAGGTTTGGGTTTTCAAGTTTATGTTTAGGTTTAGGTTAGGTTATGGTTTATAGGTTAAGGTTTAGGTTAGGTTATGGTTTATAGGTTAAGGTTTAGGTTTTAAGTTTTGGTTTAGGTTAAGGTTATAGGTTTTGGTTTTGGTTTTGGTTTAGTAGGTTAAGGTGATAGGTTTAGGTTTAAGTTTTAGGTTTAGGTTATAGGTTTAGGTTATAGCTTTAGGGAATTGAGAATAGGTTAAGGTTTAGGTTTAAGAAATCGGGTTCGGGTTCGGGATCGGGTTTAGGTTTGGGTTTTCAAGTTTAGGTTTAGGTTCAAAGTTAGATAGTTAAGATTAGGATTAGGTGTAGGTTTAGGTTTATGGATTTGAGAATACATTTAAGTTTAGGTTTAGGTTTTAGTTTATAGGTTTAGGTTTAGGTTTTAGTTTATAAGTTTAGGTTTAGGTTTTAGGTTTAGGTTAAGGTTAGGTTATAGGTTATAAGTTTAAGTTATAGGTTATAGCTTTAGAGAATTGAGAATAGGTTTTGGTTATAGGTTTTGGGTGTGGTTTAGGTTAAGGGTGTGGTCCCTACAAATACAGATATAAACACGGCCTGTCCAAATGGTCAGGCCCCTCCAATATTGTCTATAAGAAATGGACAGCTTCATCGTGGTAATAACAGTAGTTCCCACCTTCTAAAGACCCCCGCTCATCCGAATAGCTTTGACGCACATCCGGGTCTGCTCCATTAATTTTGAGCAAATACATAAACAGGCCTGTCCAAATAGTCAAGCCCCTATAATGTTGTTGATAGGAAATGGATAGCTTCATCATGGTCATAACAGCGGTTCCCACCTTTTAGGGACCCCCGCTCATCTGGATAGCTCTGACGCACATCCGGGTCTGCTCCATTAATTTCAAGCAAATAAATAAATACGGCCTATCCAAATGGCCAGGCCCCTCCAATACTATCCATAGGAAATAGACAGCTTCATCATGGTCATAAAAATGGTTCCCACCTTCCGGGGACCCCCACTCAACATCCGGATAGCTCCGACGCACATTTGGATCTACTTAATCAATTTTGAGATAATATATAAACATGGGCCTGTCCAAATGGCCAGGCCACTTCATCAATGAATCATATAGTATGAAGGAAAGAAGACTTACTAATTTAGCTAGCAAGGAGAGAAAGTGTGAGTGCTTTGAATGTCACCCTTTCTTTAAATAATGGATGCATATTCCACATTGCAATCTGAGAATGAGTAAGTTTTTTAGTTTCTCCGACAATGCATATGGGCATAGATTTACGTATAAAGATTTTAAAGATTGTAAAATAAAGTAAATAATTATATTAACTTCCAAGTATCGATTAAGAAGAAAAATGTAAATGATTATGGGAAAGAAATCTCGATATATTAAATTATTGAAGGACGATGAGACATACCAAGACTACAGGTGCCCAAAGCAAGATAACTGCACTAATGTTGTACCTAGCTGCATTGACAGAACAAAAAAATTATATGAATGAAATGACAAAAAGCCCGGATATCATGGACCAAGAAGAAGATGAGTACCCTCAAGAAAAAACTCGTGCCAAGCTTATTTAATGCGACGAACTTTCATTATGTCTTTGGTTGGCTTCACCGAAGGTTTTATCTGCACTAGCAGGACAAATTAATAAACAACACCAATAAAACAAAAATTTACTTAGATGTAAAAGTTGAATGCCAATTTGCAACACAGAAGCAACAACCAGAAAATTATGTATCTGAAAATATAAATAAAGAGCTAAAATTTCACTACGAGAAAAGGGGGCTTTAGCCTCGGTTCAAAACTGTAGCTAAAAAGGTTAAAAACTGAGGCTAAAGCCTTTAGCCTCAGTTTTGCCTCAGTTATCCAAACCGAGGTTGAAACCCCTGTGGCTAAAGGCTTTAGCCTCAATTTTAGCAACTGAGGCTAAAATGACTTTTATAGCCTCGGTTCTTCAAGTGAGGTTAAAAACCGTTTTAGCTTCAATTTTCTTGAAATGAGGCTAAATCAAAATTTTAGCCTCCATTGTTTTCAACTGAGACTAAATCCAAATTTTAGCTTCAATTGCCTCCAACCGAAGCTAAATCTATTTTTAACCTCGGTTCTCAACAACTGAGGCTAAACCCTTTAGCCACGGGAGTCGTAGTCTCAGTTTAAGTAACTGAGGCAAAACTGAGACTAAAGATAAATTTATCCTTTGTTGGCATCAACTGAGGCTAAATTCAATTTTTAACATTATTCTGCCCAAAGCAAAAGCCGATATAAAGTGAAAGTATATCACTAAAGAGAAATCAAAACTATAAAACACTAAAAAACCACATACCACATTGGAATCAATGGCTTCAGAAGAAGGATCTACTTTCAGATTATGAACAATACTAGTTAAGGTAATGTCTGCCCGATATCCTTTGGAAACAAGAAAGATGGAAGATCACCAAAGCTTTTATTGTTTGTTGTCAATCAGTCAGCATCAGTCAAAGGAAGATGCAGAAACAGGACTCAAACAATACAATAGATTGTATGTATCATCAACAACTACCATAAAAGGAGAAAAGAAAAAGGCCATGCAGATGAAATGATCCCAAGATGTCTATACGCACAGTGCCTCTCTCAACTCTGCTCTTTTCAGGTAATGACAGCAGTAGCTCTACTTGAAAATTCCCTGACCTCTATCACTTAAGCAGGACACCAGGAGGAAAAAAGAAATGAAAATCAGAATATGATGGAACTCCAGAGCTATGGTTTGCCATCATGCTTTATTGTCTCCAACTGCCTCCCTTTAGCAGCAACGGCAACCATCGGATCATCAAATTTCTCAGTCTTCCCCAACAATACCTCAATTTATAATAAGTAAGAACAAAAACATTACAATTGCAAACATCAGTGTATGCAAACAGCTACCTCCCAAAATTAAAAAATTAAACGGGAGTCTGGTTGTTGAGATCACTTCAAATAAGAAAAGAAGAAGAAGAAGAAGAAGGTAGTAAGGATGATTAATTTGACATGACAAATATTAAAAACTAGTATTAACAGTGCCAACCTTCGCTTTTGGAATGAGACGGCCCTTAGATTCATGCTTCATGTCAACTGTAGACATCAAAATCGCTATTGAAGATGGACGGCTGCCCCAACTTAGTGTACCCCTACATATACACCAGAAGCCACGTCACTACATCTATTAGAATTTTGAGCGTAAAAAGAGCTTACTGGACCAGAATACATGATATCAATTTCCAAATCGATAAGGATGTGTGGAAGGAGACAACTATCAACACCTAAACGATCTGCTAAATACACCCAAACGATCTGCTAAATACACCCAAACGATCTATTCTTTGTTATACAGTAGTACAAAGTGTTAGTATTGTATAATATATGTAGAAATCATTAGATTATTCAGCAGTCAATACCCTCATCACCATCAACATCCTTATCAAAGCATGTTGTCCCAGTTGTTTACCCACGCGTGCATTCTTCCATTTCACATCATTCATCACAGCCTTGTCCCACCTTTCATACGCATGTGCATGTTTATGTGTACGTGTGTATATGCATATAACATGCCCACTCATGGGCAGGTTAGCATTGAGCCCAAAGACTTTAAGTGACACATGGGGCAGTTCAATCATTGATCTGGAATGTCCAATCATTCCATACCACCATTGGCAGGTCAAAATGCAAAAAACACACTGATTCAGTGATTCTAACTCATTGAATGTGAATATTTTATTACAACCATCCATTTTTATGAGCCATAGATAGGATGGGTGGCATCATATGTCCATAGTGCTTGCCGTTGATTGATTTCTTCAATCCGGCTACAAAAACAGAGTGCCCATATAAAACTAGTCGTAGAACTTCATTTTAAAATATTGCAATAAGCTTTACATGGAAGGTTGCAGGCCATGCCCTCTGTCAGCTGCACACCATAAAACAGTGAAGGTTTGATCCTCTGTCTGGCATCCGTACTACATGAGTGTCAAATTCAAGAACACAAATACAAAAGAGCCCAAGTTCTTGATCACTGACCATAGTAAACGTCTTCCCAGTGCCAGTTTGACTATATGCGAAAATGCATACATTATGCCCATCAAGTGCAGATTTGAGAACTGGCTTGACTTCTATGAAAACATCTTCTACAAAGTTTGAAAGAAGCAGAATCTTTTATTTTAGGAAAAAAAAAAGGAAGAAAGAAAGATTAAGAAAAATAGTCTAATAAAAAAAAATCCTACTACCAAATCAGGAGTACGTATTACGCTTATGGCAATAAGCTTTTGTGGAGCAAATTAACCAACAAAATGGTTTGCAGTATTCAAAGAACTACAGAATTGAATTCATATCAGACTAGCATTATTCAGTATGAAATTGAAATCAAGTTTCAGGAAAATAACCATTGATCTTACCAAAACTTTTGGAAGTAAAAGATAGCTACCATTACACAAAATCAAAGTACAAAATCAAAGAGAGCTACCATTACCAAATGCATCTAATGTCAAGTCTCAAGAAAAAAGAAAAGGAGAAATCTTCAGAAAAAAGTAAAATGTCCATCATAACCCTCCAAAATTGTCAGTTAGTCTAATGATAATCCTATCATATTGAAGAAAATTTCAAGTTTTAGAACATGCAAGAGGACTGAAAGATTTTATTAGCATGCTTACTTGAAAAGAGATGCAATAGTATCAATGGTATGAGAAAATGCAAGCGATCTTATCATGGCCTGATTTCATAAAGGCCTTGTGCATCCATGTTAGAACAACTAAATACAGAGATTTTTCATGTTCTATTATCAAAATGGATGCCTCTACGAATGCGAAAACACAACTATCAAACAACTTTCGAGGGGCTCACAAATCAAGTTAAAAGATGGACGGGAGCACGGGGTTGTGGGTTACTTCATTAGATGGTTAAAGAAAATTAAATGGTCTTGAAAGTCAAATGTTCCAAAATAGATATCCTCATATAAATAGACGATAGAAATTGAGTTGCTAATAGTGTAAAAAGCAATCTTTAGTTGAAGATATCCTCATATAAATAGATGATAGAAAAGCATATGCTAGAAGGGAACACACAAACAAAATAGACAGTAACACTTCAATAACAGGATGAATTAACACAACTTCTGCATTTTCAATTGCACAATTGTCAGCAAAACCGCATATCACGATTCACCAACATTCCAAATTTCAATTGTAAAGCTGTCAAGAAGATGAGATTCTGATCTCAAGAAGATGCATTATCTTGCCTTCCCAGGAGCAAGCACTACGCATCTCCTTAAATGATATAATCTATGTGATTTGATTAAGGACTGCATATATTTAGAAACATCACATTAATCAACAATAAGAAACACTGAGAAAACAAGAAAATACCACTTGAAAGTTGAAATATTATGATTCATCCGTCACACACGCAACATACAAAGATAGTTTTCTCTACTTAGAAAATCAACTCCACATGGGTTATAATGCACACCTAAGTCCTATTATATGATGATCCAAGGAAGTATTGATCCTCCATATAGATGAAATGTTACTTGTTGCTTTCGGATAGCCTTTACATAAATTTGAATGAATGCTCATATCAATCAATACATTTTTCCGCATGAGATCAAGTTCGTAGCATTAAACATAGAAGTTAAGACATGAAAAATGTAGAAATCATAAAAGTAAATAAGATAGCCGATTAAAAGGTTTTCTCTTACCCGCTAGTGGCATCTTTTGGGTCCTTTGGGAAGCCTTTCACTGAATTTGAATCAATCGAACGGAAAACCGCACAAGTTGGGGAAGTGAACAAATGAATTTAAACTCATTTAAGAATCATGTGAAAGCAAACTCCACCAATGATGTCGGGAATCCTTGCCTGCACATGAATTTCCTCTATAACATATCCAAATCTCAAATTTCAAGTAGAAAATTCTCAGAAATACTTAAAAAAAAAAAAAAAAAAAACACACACACACACACACACACACAACCTTAGCAAAAACTACTGCAAAAATCAACTCATTCCCACCAGATACATCAAAAATCACATTTCTATCAACATCGGGCAAACCGCACAAAAACCAACGCAAGATTAGAACTACCTCTCGAGCCACCGGATCCCGTGAATCCCTCCAAATTACGATCCACTTGTCTGAAACGCTAAGAATAGCCTCAAGGATATCATTTTCAACAGCTCCTGACCTTTCAAAACCCTAATTCCGGAGCGCAGCATGAAAGTACGAGGCCAGGAGCTCGAATTCCAAAGCTCTGGTATCGAATTATAGAGAGAGAATCGTCCGGAAAGAGGAATCGAGGCATTGGAGTATTGAATGATCAGGCCAGAAAAGGGCAGGAGTTGAATTTCTACAGAGAGGAGAGGAAAATTAGGAACTGGATTGCAGAGAAATTAGGGTTTTTTTTTCCAAACCCTAATTCTTATTCGGTGCAGAGATCGACTCTCTTTTCTACAGTTTTCGGAGAAATGGTAAAAGCAGTATTCAGAAATCGGAATGGCGGGTAGAGGACGACAGTATTTGTATATAGAGTTTGGAATGAGATGCATCTCGGTAATCCTACTCGCACGTGCGTGTAGGATTTGAAAAGGTATGTTCCACAGCGAGGGAGGGCTGATGAGTTTCGAGCATCCGATGCATAAGATGAAGGCGTGCCGAGAGTGGACAGTGAGGGAGTGATGTGTGGTGCCAGTTTCAACGTCGACAAGTATTCAAGGGTCAACAGCATGCCACGTGTCGGAAGTGAGGCCAACTGGACTGTGGGAGTCGTGTTAATTTGTACCCCTTAAATGTACTTGTATTTTATGTGTTTTATAGGGTTACATGAATAAATTACTACAGGTCTACGAATCAGAAACACTGTGTGGCTTTGATTGGCCCAGTTTTTAGATGGGTGTGAAGAATGGCCCACTGATTACTGGTTATGATGCAATTGGACCCACAAGCTTATGCCCAGCCTGCCCATTAAAGTCAGTGAACTGCTGGGCCCAGAATCGTCAGCCAAGTTGTAACTGGCCACAATGTTGTTTATGTGAAATCCACACCGTCCATCAGGTGATAACCGTTATGTTTACCACATGCAAAAATATCAGCCACATGAAAAACTTGGATGGGCCACACCAATAGGAACAATGTAAGATTGCGGGTAAAAACTTTTTAGGGTCAAGATTGTAGCCTACTTAAGTTCTAGATCACGATGATTTTTTTTTAATTAATTTTTTTTTTTAATCTTCCCTTTATCCTGGTGGATTACACCTCATGAACGACTCTCGTTGGCTTACGGTGGGCGTTAATACAAGATAACCCATTTATCAAATGGGCCTGACCCATGGGCCTTTATAGGGGCCTGAGTAAAGTACCACCTTAAAAATGGCCTGGGCTCTATATTTATGTGGTTTGGATTACTATGATTTTTTTATTTTTATGGTTGAAATAAGTCAGCAGACTAAATGGATGGTTGAAATAAGTCAGCAGACTTTTGGCCTCAATTTTCAACAATCGAGGCAAAAGGATAGACTTTTAACCTCAGTTTTCAACAACCGAGGCAAAGGACAGACTTTTGGCCTCAGTTTTTAACAAACCGAGGCAAAAGGACAGACTTTTAACCTCAGTTTTCAACAAACCGAGGCAAAAGAGCAGACTTTTATCCTCAATTTTCAACAACCGAGGCAAAAGGGTAGACTTTTAGCCTCAGTTGCTCACCAACCGAGGCAAAAGGCTAGACTTTTAGCCTCAGTTGCTCACCAACTGAGGTAAAAAGATAGACTTTTAGCCTCAATTACTCACCAACTGAGGCAAAATGACAGACTTTTAGCCTCAGTTTCTCACCAACCGAGGCAAAAGGGCAGACTTTTGGCCTCAGTTTTCAACAACCGAGGCAAAATGGTAGACTTTTAGCCTCAGTTGCTCACCAACCGAGGCAAAAGGGCAGACTTTTGGCCTCAATTTCTTACAAACCGAGGCAAAATGATAAACTTTTAACCTCAGTTTCTCAACAACTGAGGCAAAAGGGCAGACTTTTAGCCTCAGTTGCTCACCAACCGAGGTAAAAGGGTAGACTTTTAACCTCAGTTGCTCACCAACCGAGGAAAAATGACAGACTTTTAACCTTAGTTTCTCACCAACTGAGGCAAAAGGGCAGACTTTTGGCCTCAGTTTTCAACAACCGAGGGCAAAAGGGCAGACTTTTAGCCTCAATTGCTCACCAACCGAGGCAAAAGGGCAGACTTTTAGCCTCAGTTACTCACCAGCCAAGGCAAAAGGGCAGACTTATGGCCTCAGTTCTCAACAACCGAGGCAAAAGTGCAGACTTTTGGCCTCTATTACTCACCAACCGAGGCAAAAGGGCAGACTTTTGGCCTCAGTTTCTCACCAACCGAGGCAAAATGACAAACTTTTGGCCTCAGTTTCTCACCAACCGAGGCAATAGGGCAGAGTTTTAGCCTCTGTTTCTTATCAACCGAGGCAAAAAGTGAATTTTTAACCTCATTTCCTTTACAACTGAGGCTAAAAACCATATTTAGCCTCATTTTTTTGAACCGAGGCTAAAAAATTGAGGCTAAAGGCCTACTTTCTTGTAGTGTTTGAGTACATCTGAGTGAAAAAATAACCATTTCAAAGATAAAATAAATAGTTAAAAACTTTACCATTTCAATATTGAACCTTGTAGTGGCAACGTTGATCTGTGGGGCTAAAAATATATGAGCCTGCATATAAAAATCTCAAGTTAGTTAAGCCTTTGAGGTCCTCAAATGATAGTAGAAGAAGCCAGAAAACTATTGAAATTAACCATCAAGAATTTTAAAAATCCCTCTCAGGAAATGAAGGAAAAGTACACAACTCACCTTATGTGGATCACATAAGATGAAACAATGATTATTGAATGCCCATTCATTTTTGGGCTCATGACCCGCGATGATATGGAAAAATGAATGGACAATCAAGCTCAAGACCCACATCATGGAAAGTCTAGATTAATGATTGTTTGTAGTATGAACAAAATAAACCATCAATTTCCTTAGTCATTGATTGGATAGTTAAGATCATCTAGTCAAAAGTGATTTTTTTGAGAGAGATGGGCAATCAAGGATGGACCCATTTGATGGATTGCCCATATTGAGGGTTGGGACCAACCTGGATTTAGGTACAAGGCATGTTCCATCAGTATCGGGTAAGTGCTTGCCATCAATGAGACTTTTGAGAGGAATCCCGCCATTGTTGAGAACTACGGAATTTAGTTGCGGTACCAGAGTAGAACTGGTTACCATAATATTTACAAGGAATACCGGGACACCACTCTTAATGGTGTTGTTGAACACATGTATGATAAGATGGCTTCTCGCCATAGGGTAAGGTCTCCTTGCATTCAGATCATTTAGACAACTACCATACCTGACTCGCTTTGCAAGACAGAGAATACCAAGCAATTTCATGATTCCAAAATCAAGTTCTTGTTGGTGTTCAAGGAGGTTAGGCCACCAACTAGGGAGCTTAAGACAACATTCAAGACATCGAGGCCTAATTTGTTCATGTAATTCTGATCAATGGTGTCTGCGACTTTGTGTTGCCAGATCAGATTCGTTGAAACTATTAGGATGCTTTCAAGTTATTTGGGATTTTAGTCTCTATGGCATAAGCTTTTCTTTATTGGTTTTTATATTTTAGAAATTTTAAGTGTGGTTTAAGACATGATGGTGAAGGATATTAACTTGTTTTTTATTTCTTTAAAAAAATAAATAAAGGTACAAGGCATGTTCATGTATCTGTAGTGTCAGACCTGGCACCAAGCTCATATGTTGGAAAAAAAAGAAGCTCATATGTTGGACATACATGCCATTTTGACACGTGGGGCAGTTCACCTGTTCAATAGTGGAGATTTAAAGGAGTATTTAAAAAAATAATAATACTTTTGAAAGACTTGAAGGAGATAATTGCAGAATGATCCACAACAATCCAAAACTAAACATACAGAAGTTTATTGAGGCAACAAGAAATGCATGAAGATGAAGAGAACTGCAGCTTCAGATCTAAAACTCATTGGTCATCATTTTCAAAGCCACCCATTTCTTTAGACATCCATTGCCACCTGATAAATGGAGTAGCTTGATTCTTGGGGATGAAAGGGGCGTTCGTCCATAGGGACCACCTTATGAATGTCCCGGGTTGTACAAAAATGTGTGTTGGAGACACATCTAACTGATGAGCAATGAACTTCATACGAAATTTTGTCTGATTGGCTTATTAAATTGTGAGATCTCTACATCAAACGATTACTAAAAGTAGAAAAAAAAATACAAAGGGCCTATTTGGATGACTCTTTGTGGTCCAGGCAAGAAGTTAGAAAACAAAATGATCTGTTATAACTTAATTCATTATGCTCAGAACAGTAGATCATTGGTTTGTAACTTCACAATGTATTTGTAGTAGAATTTTCCAGCACACTAGAGATCTTCAAGCTCAGTATAAGAGTCCTTTGGAGGGGTGAGTATTTGGCTAGTGAGCCTACCAAAGCTCAATTCCATAGCTCACTGGTTAGGATTGAAAATTGGGCATGTACTGGGACCCAATTTCCAGACCTACCTCATCTCGGCAACCCAAACATTTATCCAACAACGCCTGTTTATCTGGATTGTATAAACATGATTAATAAACTTGATAAACAATTAAAGATCCCCACCATGGAACAATTGGGTTGGACCAATTGGGATTGGGATGAGCCTGGCCCAAGTTTCATCCATGGGTTGGGCAGAGACCATCTATAATTTCATTGATATAATTGAAAATTACATCTAGGGGACCATAAATGAAATGAGGAAAACCCAACAAATTCATACAAAATAGTAAGGAACCATAACAAAAATCATCCAAGATGAAGACAGGTGAACCTAGTCTAATAGGAAAATTAAAAATAAATCAAAAATTTGAATCGTGCTTACCGTTGCAAACACGATTTGCCAAACAAATGTGCTAATTGTTTACCTTTCTGAAATACATGCAAAAGAGCAACACATCTAATTTCTTAGTGAAGTTCATAATCCAAAGCTAATAAGACTAAATCATTTAAGTCTAGTGGAACACCCAATTCTTTCTACCACATTGGAACAGAAATAAAAGAGAAATTATTTTCGAAGAATCAAGCTAAAACAGCCACAAAAATGTACTAAAAAGGAATCTAAAAATCAACCGATATAAATTTATATCCCATCAATGGAACTTCATTATACAATGGTTTGAGATTATTTTTTTTTAACTCATTTGCTACTCGGCCCGTGTTTAGATATATGATACATTCATTCTACAATAAATTAATGAATGATTATTTCGGTATTTTCCCACCAAGAAATGTTAGTTGTCTCTCTATATAAATGGCACTTCTTCTTCTTCTTCTTCTTCTTCTTCTTCTTCAAATTCAACTTGAAATGGAATTAGTCAAATTCACTTAAAACAAGATGGGACTAATCCAACTTTAGATTAGTTTTAGTTTGGGGTTGCTTAATTATTGCAATCTGAATCGAATTTCCATATCCAACAGTCTCTAGCTAACTGATGAATGAACAACCACTTACCTTGCTCTTGATGATAAGAGGATTGAAGTCAGGTTTGAGATGATCAGAAAGCAATACCCCAAAGAAAGTTGTGTCCTTAACCATTGCATTCGATTTCGCCTGCAAATTGATGTATTAGTCATAACAAGAAAGTGTAGCTATACTAGCAATGCAATTGAAACATTATAACATGGATTAATTGATGACAAATTTGTCAAACTATACAATGACATCAAGAAGCTCATTTCGCAAAGTCATCTACAAACATTGAGAGAAAGCAATCACTTGGCTTGGTCAGTTTTGTCAAACTGCATATAAACAGAAGAAATTAGGTGAAAAATGGAAATGATAAATAAATTTGTAGGATTCAAGTTTTAAAGTTCCTTTGTCAAAGACAAATTTCCACTAATGTTACAATAAAGTGCACCATCACCATCCATTTTTGTTCTTCTTTCTTTTTACCCTAATTCATGCAAAACAAGTCTATGATTGACAAAATGGTCATATTAGTGGCCAATTTCATTTCATGATGAATCATAACCCATGGCCCTTTCTATGATGCAATTTTACATGTTGTAAATAGAAACACAAAGTAATGTAAAAAAATAAAACAATGACTAACAACAATGCTCAACAAGAGAGGGACCTGATTTCATAAAATATCACTTAGTAACTTTCCATTACTTTCAACAAATTCTACGGTTATCAAAAGGAACTAATGATTTTGTAATAATAGCATAACAAAGTAAAGACCAAAAGTTAAGAACATGGAAGATGAGAAAAACTTGGATACTTTGGAGTGTTATGGGTGAAACACAGGAACTTATAAATTACTTAGATATTGCACATGTGGCATAGGCACAACTTATGGTATCTAGTGTAGATGTGTCATGAACCAAAAATTAAGCTTGACTGATCATTTGGTGAAAGAAAAAAATGAAGAAAGAAGCATGTAGAATTCTCCTTTATAGTCAAAAGACCAACTCACCTGAAGCTTTGAAGCATTGTACATTGATATGGTGAAAGTCATGCTTACACGTCCAACTTCCTTTGTGATGTTTCTTGATAAAGGAGAGGAAAAAAAGAAAAATAGGGTGCAATAAAAGCATTAATACAAATGCATAGCATGTGCATGTGAAAGTGCATGAGCTTGTGCATGCCAACAAAAAAGAAAACACGTAGGATTCTAGATGTCTATTCTCGGCAACCAACTGTTCTTGTTGTGGTAATTCTAATGTGCTGCTACTAATCATGCAGTGAACACGCTACTATAGAAGGCAATATTGTGTGGCAGTGCATTTGGTCCACTTTTATCCCTTTAAGGATGTCTTTTGTGCATGTTTGTGTGTCGGGGCTTTAGTCCTTGAAACTGGGTTGTCTCCTAGTGATCCTAACCATCTAGGCAATGAGTCTTGTTTTGTATCATGGATAGAAAACAATAAAAATCTTTTAGTTGGATTATCTTAACACTTCGAAATTTGGCTCTTTTGCTTTGAAAATGGATGCTTTCCATAACCTTTGTATAATCAAAAGATTGAATCATTCAATCTAAGATATTTTTTCAGGACCCCATACTACAAGGAGCACTTTGAAGCATTAGTAAATCTTGATGTTTAGCCACCATGTAATCTCATGTTTTTTTAAATTTAATTTTGTTAAGAATGAAAATCTCAAACATAGAAGAATTTTTCTGCACGTATGATAACAACATAAGCTTGAATCTGAAAAATGCAGTAAAAGAAAAATGTGATTGTTGCAAAGTTTCAAAACTACATGTTTGAAACCAAAACCATGGAAATGAAGAAGAATATAACAGAAATGACAGTAGTCTTTCAAAAAAAAAAAAGACAGTAGCAAAAGGAAATGAAGAAGAAGAAAGGAAAAAGACCTTTTTACCCATGATTTATGCATCTTCTTTTGCAGCCTTTGAAGTCACTCTCTCTGCATGCAATCTTCCCCTTAAACAATCAACAGTTCTTGCTTCTCCTTCCATCATCTTCTCTCTGAAAGGAAAAAATAGCCTAATTTATCATATTAATCCCCCACATCCAAGTTTGCTCTGATTGATAATTGAATTTGAATTTGAATAGTATGTAGCACTACGTGAAAAATGGAAAAAAAAAATGACGGATTTAGAGACGGTTCCGGACCGTCTCTAAAATTGCTTGGTTTAAAGACGCTTTAGAGACGGCCATAAACCGTCTCTAAACTTTTAGACGGCTCTTGACCGTCCTTAATATTGTCTTAAAAATTTGAACGTCCACAAATCATTTAAGACGATCAAAAACCGTCGTTAATTGCAGAAAAAAAAAACGGACATCGACCGTCTGGAAAAGAGACGATCTCTGACCGTCTTATATGCGACCATTTGAGACGGTCAAAGACCGTCCGTATTAGAGACGGTCATTGGCCGTCTCTTATTGGTAATCTGATACTGTCAAAGACCGTCTCAATTAGAGACGGTCATTGGCCGTCTTTTACTGGTAATCTGAGACTGTTAAAGACCGTCTCTATTAGAGACGGTCCTTATCCATCTTATAGCCTTGTCAAAGACCGTCTTTATTAGAGACTGTCAAAGACCGTCTCTATTAGAGACGGTCCTAAACCGTCTCTAATGCTCAGGTTAAAAGTTTAAAACCAAAAAAACTGTTGATAATTTTGAAAAAAAAAAAAAAGATTTCAATATAAAAAATGATATTTTGAAAAAGAAAATTTTAAAAATTAAACAAAATTGTGAAAAAAATTGACAAATTTTAAAAAAATATATTTAAAAAAAAAAAAGAAAACTAGATTTTGTATTTTGACAAGAAAAATTGAAAAGTTACATAACAAAAGTGAGATTAAAAAATATATATTTTGAAAAAGAAAATTTTAAAAATTAAACAAAATTGTGAAAAAATTGACAAATTTTAAAAAATATATATTTTTTAAAAAAGAAAACTAGATTTTGTATTTTGACAAGAAAAATTGAAAAGTTAGATAACAGAAGTGAGATTTCGATAAAAAAAATGATATTTTGAAAAAGAAAATTTAAAAAATTAAACAAAATTGTGAAAAAAAAATTGACAAATTGTAAAAAAATATATTTTTTAAAAAAGAAAACTAGATTTTGTATTTTGACAAGAAAATTTGAAAAGTTAGATAACAAAAGTGAGATTTTGATGATGTGTTGTATATCCTTGCTGCCCATACGTTTCTCCAACCCATTTTTGAGACGGGTATAAAAAATTGTGTAGATTTAAATCTTAAGTGAACCGCACCACTGGAAAGAATGATAATATAGTACCTTGCCATTAAAAATTATAAAGAGCCCATCGTATTATTTTAGTAATGTTTATTTGCAATCCAATTTGTTGATAATGTAAAGAAGATCTAGATGAAGGTAAACTACAAAGATCAAATTAATCCAAAACTTTTGTGGCCTTCAGAAGGTTTTTAATGGTTATTCATCATTGTTTTGATTCGTATGACCCACCTAAGATTATTGAGTTCTTATGATTTGAAATCACATCATAAAATATGATGAAAAATTAATGGATGGTGTCGATATACATAAAATATATCAAGGTGGGCCCTACACAATTAGAGTAACACCCATGAAAGAGTTACCTAAATAGTGAAATGGTACTATAAGGTCACCTCATGGGAACCAATTCCTATGGGGTTAATCTGTGTGGGCCCCACCATGATGTGTGTAGAACATCAACACCATGCATTTGATGTGTCCCCTTTTAGTCCAAAAATCAGTCATATACGAAACTCACGTGGGCCATAGCATCTAAAACTATGTGAAGACATCCCTAAAACCTATAAAAGCATTTGGTATGGCCCACATGAGTTTTGGATGTATATGAAACTTGGTCTGACTCCTCATCCAAGTGAGACACACATAATGAATGGGCTGGATCTATGAACCACATCTAGGTGGGCCCAATAAATGATTATGAATGTTTTAATTGGGGGGGGTAACCCTCTCAACTATAGTATGTGGTGTGGCCCACCAAGTCATGGATTGACTTTATTTTTAAGGTCGTGGTCCACCATGGAATGGTGCATCTGACTAACGGGGCAGATCCAAAGTTCAAGTGGACCCACCATGGAAAAGAGTGGGATAGTGACACCCACTATTAAAACCTCCTTAGGGCCCGCCACGATGTTTATTTGAGATCCAGCCTATTTATAAGTTAATACAGACATGGAATAAGGGAAAACATATATGTTAGCTTGGTTGAAAACTTCTACGGCCCAAAGTAAGGTTTTAATGGTAGACATTCAATCCTCACTGTTTTTTTTTTTTTTTTTTGATGGGGTACACTCGAACTTTGAATCTGCCTCATACTTTGGCTCAATCACAAGAAGTTTTCAATGTTGGATATTCAATCAACACCATTTCATGTGGTGTGGTCCAAATACTTGGATGAATAGGAAAAAAAAAATTCATATTGATCCGAAACTTTTGTGACCCTGAAAGGGTTTCAATGCACATTGCATCCTACCCTGCCGTATCCAGTTAGCAATGACACAGTGAATGTATTTGGTTTATCCACACTGTTAATCCATTTTTCCAGATCATTTTAGTGGTTGATCCCAAAATTAAAGCATATCCAAAGCTCAAGTGGACCATACCACAGGAAACAGTAGGAATAATAATTTCCACCGTTGAAATCTTCCTATGGCCTACAATGATTTTTATTTGTCATCCAACCTATTCAATAGATCACAAATACATGGATGAAGGGAAAACTAAAATATCAACTTGATCCAAAACTTCAGTGGCCTCCTAAAATTTTTCAATGGTAGACGTTCAGTTTATACTATTTCCTATGATGTGGTCCACTTCAGATTTTTATAGGCTTCATTTTTGAGCTTATGTAATAAAATTATATGTTAAAATGGATGGATGGAGTGGATAAAATTATATGTTAAAATGGATGGATGGAGTGGATAACAATTAACAAAGTTTGAGAAAATTTGAGATGTTGAAAAAAAAAAAAAACCAGTGATTTAATAAAAATCTAGATTTTGAAAAAAAATAATAATTTAAGAACTTTGAATAAAGTTGATAATTTGTAAAATTAATTAGAATGATAATATAGTACCTCGCTATTAAAAATTATAAAGAGCCCATTGTATTATTTTATTAATGTTTATTTGCAATCCAACTTGTTGATAATGTAAAGAAGATCTAGATGAAGGTAAACTACAAAGATCAAATTGATCCAAAACTTTTGTGGCCTTAAAAAGGTTTTAAATAGTTATTCATCATTGTTTTGATTGGTATATATGGCCCACCTGAGATTATTGAGTTCTTATGATTTGAAATCACATCTTAAAATATGTTGGAAAAATATATGGATGGTGTCGATATACATAAAATATATCAAGGTGGCCCTTACACGGTTAGAGTAACACCCATGAAGGAGTTACCTAAATAGTGAAATGGTACTATAAGTTCACCTCATTTTAGGCCCACCATGATATGTGTAGAACATCAACACCATGCATTTGATGTGTCCCCTTTAAGTTATGAGATATCTTAAAAATCATCCGTATACGAAACTCAGGTGGGCCATACCATGTAAAACCATGTGAAGTCATCCAAGAAAAATATAAAATCACTTGGTGGGCCCACATTAGTTTTGAATGCGGCTGAAACTTGGTCTGACCCCTCCTCCAAGTGGGACACACATAATGAGTGGGTTGGATATGTGAATCACATTTAGGCAGGCCCAATAAATGATTATGAATGTTTTAAGGAAACTCCTCTTCACTACATATAGGTGAGTTACTCATTACCCTTACCAGAGTAAACTCTGTGGGATCCACTATTATTTATTTATTTTATCCACTCCATTCATCCATATTAACAGATAATTTGAGGTCTAAAAAATAAAAAGGAAGCATATACAAAGCTCAAGTGGACCACACCACAAGAAATAGTGTGATTGAACCTCTACCATTGAAAAATTCTTAGAGGCCATAGAAGTTTTGGATCAAACTGATGTTTGTGTTTTCTCTTCATTCATATCTTTTTGATATTATGAACAGGTTGGATGACAAATAAACATTACTGTGGGCCCAAGGTATCAATGGTGGAAATCATTATTCCACACTGTTTGGTGTGGCATGGTCCACTTGAGCTTTGGATTTACTGAAAATTTTGGATTAACTCGTACCATTCATCCATTTTTCGAGATCATTTTAGAAAATTATCCAAAAAATGAATCATATCCAAAGATTAAATGGACCATACCACAAATACCAGCGGGGGTGATGATTTTCACCATTAAAAAATTCGTAAGGCCCACCATAACATTTATTTTCCATCCAATCTGTTCATAAGGTCACAAAGACCTGGATGAAGAGGAAAAACAAATTTCTTATTGATCCAAAACTTTTGTGACCCCAAAAGGGTTTCAATGGTAGACGTTCAATCCCCACTGCTTTTGATCGTGTTGTCCACTTGATAGTTAGATTTGTCTTATTTTTTCGCCTCAAGCCTTACGATGAGCTCACCATATAGATGGACGGTTTGGATATAACACATACCTCATGATGGGACCCACAGAACTTGCTGACGTCACCCAGGCCATTCCCATATGCCATATCAACGGACGCGGATTAGTTACCCACGGGAGCTTGATACTGAAGTGACGTCACTAAGTTCTGTGGGCCCAACCATGATTTATGTTTTGTATCCACACCGTCCATCCACTTGGAGAGATCATATTAAGGGATGATCCAAAGAATGAGGAGATCAAAATCTCGTGTGGACCCCACCACAGAAAACAGTGGAGAGAGTGGCTCCCACCATTAAAAAGTTCTAAGGTCCACGAAAGTTTCAGATCAAGCTGATATTTTTGTTTTCCTTCTTCTATGTATTCTTCAACACATGAACAGTTGGATCTAAAAATAACATCATGATGGACCTTTGGAAGGTTTCAACGGTAGGCATCACTCTCCCCACTATTTCTGTGGTGGGGTCCACTCCACCTTGGATCTGCATCATGCTTTGGCCCATACCCTAAAATGATCTCTAAAAATGTATGAACGGTGTGGATACAAAACATCCATCATGGTGGGGCTCACATAACTCGGTGACATCAACGTGTCAGTAGCTTAATCCGCGTCCGATATCAACAGGGATGGTTAGGGCGCCGGCCTTAACCACTCCCTCTCCCTCTCTCCCTCTCGCCTCTCCCTCTCCACTCGATCTCTCTCACCCTCTCTACTCTTCAACCCCCCCTGTCCCTCTCCGCCCGATCTTTCCCTCCCTCTCCACTCTTCAACCCTCCCTCTCCCTCTCCGCTCGATCTACCGCTCCCTCACTCTCTTTCTCTCTCTCTATCTCTCTCTCTCTCTCTCTCTCTCTCCCTCTTTTATTTTCTTATTTTCTTTGGTTCAGCACATCAAGGAGCATTCTGCAACATCAGGTATCTCTCTCTCTCTCTCTCTCTCTCTCTCTCTCTCTCTCTCTCTCTCTCTCCCCTTATCTATTCATATCAATTTGGGCATTTTTTTATAGCATTTTTAATCCTTAAAGTAGCATTGTGCAATGATTTGTGTATTGAAAAATTTTGAGTTTCGAATCCCTAATTAGGGATTTGTAATGTGATTCCCTAATTGTCGAATATAGATTAAAAAAGTGAAAATCCCTAATTAGGGATTCAAAATTCAAAACTCTTAATTAGGGTGTTCGGGCGTCAGATTTGGGTGATCTATAGCCTGTTGAAAAGTGGACCTGATGGGCTAACTGATGGGCTTTTAGGGACAAATTCCTAGTGGTTAGGGAGATGTGGGCCCATGAGTTGCAGATTCCTTGTGCAACAGCCAACCGATCATGCACACTGTCTGGTATTTTGATCATAACTCCATGCCTGTAGATCAGATTGTTGTGATGGTATGCTCGTTGGAAAGACAATTGGTTGGGCTACAAAATGAATGTACGAAAATTTCTAGGATTTTTTCTGTTAGCTGCTATTCTTGATACCTTCTCCATTAACTCCTACTTTTGAATCTGATTCGATACATTCAGAATTACTCAAGAGATTAACATGTTGTAAGTTAGCATTCAATCTGCTGTGAGTGTTGGAAGAAGACTGCACCTGTCAGCAGACGGCTTTTGGTCCTACATATGTTGTAATTTAGCATTCAATCTGCTGTGAGTGTTAAAAGATGAAGAAGGATTTTTTCTATTAGCTTTATAACTCAGGTTGTTCAAGATAGTATTAGCTTATGTGTGACTGCAACATAGAAGATTCTGTAAAAAGCTATTCATATGGTGGGAATGGAACCCTCTCACTCTTTATACTGATGAGGCCAATCAGGTCATCAAGTGGACCACACATGTACAAAAGAAATGGATGGTTAGAAAAATTAACCAAAGATTCACATTGAAGTGCATGTGCAGCCCACCTGATGGATACAGGGAAATTTCTTGACCCACGGAACAAATGTTCCAAAATCTCAGTATTCGTGTCAGAATTGGCCAGCCAGAAAAAAGATGGAAATCAGGGTGTGTCAACAGGCCCAAAAACTAAAATGAATTAGTGTGCATCAGCCATATCATTGCCAACATCATCACATCAATGTGATATTTTATAAATATTTTTAGAATTACAAAAATTTTACTAGGTTCACATGGAACTTCAGTTCTTGAATCATCCGCATTTATGAAGCAAAGCTTTTTAAGAATTTAAAGTCCCATCAATATGCTATATTTTTATCTTCTCTTTCACTTGCACCTCAATTCAATGCACTGATCTAAAAAAAGAATTTAAAAACAACCACACACACACACACAGATATAACTTGCTTGATGGTTTTCTTCTTTCCATCGCTTTTCTTTCGACATAAACAATCACCCTCTTATCTTAAAAGAACAAACTTGAAGCTGTTTGATGCTAGGTTTAAGTCGTTGTTCTACTTTAGCTAGATTAGAGAAGTGTGCCAAAAACTGAGATTTAAACCTTCCTACCTTGTAGTAGCAGAGTAAGAGACAGAAATCACAAGCCTAAATAATGCTCCACTAGGTTAAATGGGTTCTAAAAGATCCGACGCTGGAATCAAAATCAACGATGGAACTAATACAACTAGCCCATTTCAAATATTGTTGGAACTAATAGTGTTTTGTTTCTTGCTTTTCTTTATTAGACGTTCAGTTATCACTCTGAAAAAGACTAATAAAGTTTCCTACTTTTCAACGTTGTCCTATTTTTATCCATTTTAGGGTCATTTGGCAACTTGGAATTTGAAAATTACTTAAGAATTCAATTCTAAGAATTGGATTCCTAAGAATTTTATTCTGTCAGTTGTTTGTCAACCTGGAATTGGAATTGGATTCCTTGCTTGTAATCTCCTTCCATCTACTGATGAATCAAGCAGTTGACTATAATCTTTACACCAATAGCATTGTTATATATTTAAAAAAAAATCTTTTTGTAATACAGTCATCCACGCTACTAACATTATTTATACAAGTTTTTTTTTTTTTTTTTTTTTTTTTTTTGCTTTTAGGAAGCATCGGCCTTTTCTAGCTCGGAGTCTATGGATGATATTCTATTTCAGCCTGCCACCACTAATGGTAAGCAGCAACTCTATGCTAAAATGGCCTTTTTGATATAAAACTGTTAATTTAAAACAATGGCCTGCCACATCTAATTGCAGGATCCTCTACGTCCTACTCGGTTAGCACTGCCCTGTTTTTGAATATTTGGTTTTTGTAAGGATATGGTCTATTCTAAGATCTTGCTTATGGTCCACATTTAAATCTCTTTCGTAATTCTATGGACCATTCGGATGGTCTAATAGCTGTACATCACTGTCACATATGAGGATTGATGAACCATTACCAGTATTTATACTGTGAAAAACTAACATAGAGTATGCTTCTATATTTATTAATGAAAAATATGACAGGGGAAGCAGGTAACATGAAATAATGGGTAAAAAAATTCACGATGATAAGTGTTATTCATTGATTACAATCTGTTCACAAATGGATGGTTTGTCACATTTATTTTTCATGCTTACATAATTGGATACCAAAGGTCATATGTTTTTCACTCATATTACATGCACAATAAGCTTGAGCTTATGTAGAATATTTTAGGTGCATTTGGAATTTCCTGTTCTCACACATGATTCACTATCATCCAAACACATGTGAGGTATGTTTAGTGTCTCCCAGAACACACTCTCCTCTGATTAAGGTGGGGCCCATGGTCACGGCCTAACCAAATTTGGTGTTTCCCCGACTTCCCTGACCAAATCAGCTCCTGAAAATGAAGTGAAAAATCTGTAAAAGGGAATTGAAGTAGCTAATGCTACTATGCTGATGCCCCAAGGCAGTTTTCTCCAAACACATCTTGTAAATAGAACCTTATTGGCTTAGTAGTTCTGCTAAGTGCGATTTTGGAAATTCAATGAAATGTTGCCTTAAAGATACCCAGATGGAGACCCTTAAAAAACACTACTCAGATGGAGAAAATCTTTTTGGGGTTGTTGTGTTGCCAGTCTGTCTTTGACAATACAAAGAGATGTTGTGCCCCACTGATGTAACTGAAGCATCATTTCTTGCAGGAGATGTGAAAGTTCAATACTATCATGTCTAGTCATTACATTTTGGTATGTTGTACTTGCTATGGTTGTGATTCTCTAACTAGGTATCACAAATACAAGGCGGTATTGGATTAGCAAATGATAAGCGGTGATTGTCGCACGCGCCAAGTCTGAAGCAACTAGCTATGAGAGGTTAGTCTGTCTGAACTTGTGTGGCAACCTAAAATCATTTAACTGGCTTTCTACTCAGGCTAACGGAACATTTATATGCTCGAAGAACAACAATGCAGAGTAGATAATTCCTAGACATTAATAATTTGGAAAGAGAATCAGGCATGGACCACTCATCTGCTGGCCAACATACACTGTTGAATATGGACCTTAGGCCATTTTCTCTGGTTGTCAATTTCTCTCATGCATGTTTGGTGGCTACTCTTGCAAGTACTTGCAGACCCATAGCATCATCTTGGGGAAATTTAACTTGAGCACAATGCACTAATTTCCTCATTTGGTGTGCTCCTCCGAACTTGGACATGCAGCACAAATACAGTGATCCGTGATCTAGAGTCCATTAGATGGTTCCCCTGGATGGATCAGAATTCATAAATCAGTTAATTGCTTGAATTGAAAGTTCGTACCACTGATTGGACCTTTACATTCAATGCTAACCATTTTCTACTCTATTTACACCATTAAAAAAGCATTTACTCTCTATACACTCTATCTGTAGATTGACAATCTGATGGCTAAAATAGCCCAATTAGCATGCATGTACATGCATGCATGTGTATATTATGTATGTATATATGTACATATCCGGTCTATCCGTGATTGGACCTACACAATGAACAGTTCGTATCATGGACTATTGTGCCCCCATTTCCAATTCTTGTTTACACAGGTTCATGGTGCATGGCTAGAGATTACCTTTTAAGTATTATCTTATGTTAGAATCCTGTTATTGTTTTTGGTTGTGCAACGTCTATGGTGAGCCCATACCAGTGAAAGAACTTGCTGACCGCGTTGCTAGCTATGTGCATCTGTGCACGCTCTATTGGTGGCTAAGGTTAGGAAAATAGGCTCTTAGAAGACGATGTTTTGTATGTTGTGGTAATACCTTCAATATGTGGTTTTCTCAAATGCAAGAATGAATTGGTGGTGCAGACCTTTCGGATGTGGAGTAATTCTTGGAGGATATGATAGAGATGGACCTCAGCTATACATGGTCGAACCATCTGGAGTTTCCTATGTAAGTTGATTCCTTTGTGAATGCTTCCAATGTTTAGGCAGGAAAAATGTCAATGGGACTAGCTTGGGTCCCATTTCTAGGGATTGTGTCTCTCACACTTCGCAAGATTTTATCCACTCATCAAGGGGTTCCCACAATAGAGATGCTTGGGCCAAGATAGGCAGTCTGCTCATCTGACAGACCCCATATTTATGTTTAATGTACACTGTTAAATACTTATAAGCTGTGCATTTCCTTTGTATGTGTCCCAGCTGATGGGCGGTGGCATGTTTTTGGGCCGGGGCATATATGTGGCGGGCCCCGTCCAACGACAGAGATGATCACGTGTGCTACATGGGCATATGTGAGCTGTTGCAGCTAATATGGCTTTTTAAGTAAACAAAGTATTGATCTTGTCTTCTTTTGCCAAGATCTGGACATGAGAGCTTTATGTAAATTGGTGCGTTTCCAACTGCAATAAACTGCAAGATAAGTTCTTAGTAGATATCAATGGCAATGCTATTTAGATCATAGCTTCTTGGCATTAGCTATTATTTACTTGTCTTGAAATGTGCTCTGCATGCAGAGGTATTTTGGTGTTGCAATTGGGAAGGGAAGGCAGGGTGCAAAAACGTAAGTTGGTTACAATCTCCATCTATGCCAGTATTTCTCCAGAAGGTGGAATTGCACATCGAATAGAAAAGTTGTATTGAATGTTTCATGGGCTTCACATAGTTTGCAAGTTCTGTCATTGGTTTTTTTTTCTAAAAAAAATATTCAATCTCTGAATTTTCATTTCAATATTCAAATTTCAATACTGTTCTGGGGCCTCCTCATTTGCTAGATTTCACCTCTTACCCTTCATACACAGCTATAAAAAACACACAAATGTGAGTACATGACATGTGCGTTTGTGATTGCACATGCTCCTCAAGACTTTAGGCCCATCTGGTGAAGCATGCTCCCTACGGTATTCCATTTACTTGATGCCAACATGATTAAATGTTATTCTTTTCACGAGGGATATTGAAAAGCTGAAGCTTTCGGAAATAACCTGCAGGGAAGGTGTTATTGAAGTTGCAAAGATGTAAGTAGTGATCTGTGTGTTGTTTCTACTGGCAATATTATAATTTTTCAGTTTTGTAATGGCGTGCTTCAATTTTCTTGGATGGATGATGAATGTATTTGGGAATGTAAATGAAAATAAAAAACTTATAATATATATATATATATGTTATCAATGGAGGATACCTTGTTTAGGGGGACATGAAATTCTTGTAGCTTATGGTATGGTGCCCCATATTGGTTGTATGTTACTAGTATGTACTAGATAATACTAGGTTCAATAGTAGATAATACTAGAAAATCCTTAAACCTAAACCTACACTTAATCCTAATCTACTCCTTAACCCCAATCTAAACCTAAACTATACTTATAACCTAAAACTATTCTCAAATCTCAAAAACTATAACCTAAACCCGAAACCGAATTCCTAAACCTTAACCTAAACATATAACCTATAACCTATAACCTAAGCCTATACCTAAACCTAAAACCTAAAGCTAAAGCTAAACCTATAACTTAAACCTACACTCAACTCCCTAAACCTTAACCTAAACCTACAACCTAAACTTAAACTTATAACCTTAACCCTAAACCTACACCTAATCCTAATCTCAAATCCCTAACTTAAACCTAAACCTAAACTTGAAAATCCAAAACTAAACCTGAACACGAACCCGATCCCGATTTCCTAAACCTAAACTTAAGACCTTAACCTAAACCTATTCTCAAATCCCAAAACCCGTAACCTATAACCTAAACCAAAACCTATAACCAAAACCAAAACCTATAACCTAAACTTAAACCTACACCTAATCTTAAACTAAACTCCCTAACCTAAACCTAAACCCAATCTTGAACCCGAACCAGAATTCTTAAACCTAAACCTTAACCTATTTTTAAATCCCTAAACCTAAACCTACACCTAATCCTAATCTCAACTCTCTAACCTAAACCTAAACCTAAACTTGAAAACCCAAACCTAAACCCGATCCAGAACTCGAACCCGATTTCTAAACCTAAACCTTAGCATATTCTCAATTCCCTAAACCTATAACTTATAAGACCTAAAATCTTAACCATAACCAAAACCTATAACCTTAAAACCAAAACCTATGACCTAAAACGTTAACCTATAACCTATAACCTAAACTTATAACCTATAACCTAACTTTAACCTAAACCTAAAACCTAAACCTTAACCAATAACCTACAACCTAAACCTAAATGTATTCTCAAATCCCTAAACTTAAACCTACACCTAATCCTAATCTCAACTCCCTAACCTAAACATAAACCTAAACTTGAAAACCCAAACCTAAACCCGATCTCGAACCCGATTCCTTAAACCTAAACCTTAACCTATTCTCAATTCCCTAAACCTATAGCTTATAACCTAAACCTTAACCTAAACCTAAACTTAAACCTTAACCTAAACCTATAACCTTAACCTAAACCAAAACCTATGATCTAAAACCTAAATGTATTCTCAAATCTCTAAACTTAAACCTACACCTAATCCTAATCTCAACTCCCTAACCTAAACCTAAACCTAAACTTGAAAACACGAACCTAAACCCGATCCCGAACCCGAACCCGATTTCCTAAACCTAAACCTTAACCTATTCTCAAATCCCTAAACTTAAACCTACACCTAATCCAAATATAAACTCCCTAACCTAAACCTAAACCTAAACTTGAAAACCTAAACCTAAAACCAATCCCAAACCCGAACCCGAATTCCTAAACCTAAACCTTAACCTATTTTCAAATCCCTAAACCTAAACCTACACCTAATCCTAATCTCAACTCCCTAACCTAAACCTAAACCTAAACTTGAAAACCCAAACCTAAACTCGATCCCAATCCCAAACTCGAACCCGATTTCCTAAACCTTAACCTTAACATATTTTCAATTCCCTAAACTTATAGCTTATAAGACCTAAAACCTTAACCTAAACCTATAACCTTAAAACTAAAACCTATGACCTAAAACCTTAACCTATAACCTATAACCTAAACTTATAACCTATAACCTAACCTTAACCTAAACCTAAAACCTAAACCTTAACCAATAACCTACAACCTAAACCTAAACTTAAAACCTAAATGTATTCTCAAATCCCTAAACTTAAACCTACACCTAATCCTAATCTCAACTCCCTAACATAAACCTAAACCCAAACTTGAAAACCCAAACCTAAACCCGAACCCGATTCCCTAAACCTAAACCTTAACCTATTCTCAATTCCCTAAACCTATAGCTTATAACCTAAACCTTAACCTAAACCTATAACCTTAACCTAAACGAAAACCTATGATCTAAAACCTAAATGTATTCTCAAATCTCTAAACTTAAACCTACACCTAATCCTAATCTCAACTCCCTAACCTAAACCTAAACCTAAACTTGAAAATGCGAACCTAAACCCGATCCCAAAGCCGAACCCGATTTCCTAAACCTAAACCTTAACCTATTCTCAAATCCCTAAACTTAAACCTACACCTAATCCAAATCTAAACTCCCTAACCTAAACCTAAACCTAAACTTGAAAACCCAAACCTAAACCCAATCTCGAACCCGAACCCGAATTCCTAAACCTAAACCTTAACCTATTTTCAAATCCCTAAACCTAAACCTACACCTAATCCTAATCTCAACTCCCTAACCTAAACCTAAACCTAAACTTGAAAACCCAAACCTAAACCCAATCCAGATCCCAAACTCGAACCCAATTTCCTAAACCTAAACCTTAACATATTCTCAATTCCCTAAACTTATAGCTTATAAGACCTAAAACCTTAACCTAAACCTATAACCTTAAAACCAAAACTTATGACCTAAAACCTTAACCTATAACCTATAACCTAAACTTATAACCTATAACCTAACCTTAACCTAAACCTAAAACCTAAACCTTAACCTATTCTCAAATCCCTAAACTTAAACCTACACCTAATCCAAATATAAACTCCCTAACCTAAACCTAAACCTAAACTTGAAAACCCAAACCTAAAACCAATCCCAAACCCGAACCCGAATTCCTAAACCTAAACCTTAACCTATTTTCAAATCCCTAAACCTAAACCTACACCTAATCCTAATCTCAACTCCCTAACCTAAACCTAAACCTAAACTTGAAAACCCAAACCTAAACCCGATCCCAATCCCAAACACCGAACCCGATTTCCTAAACCTTAACCTTGACATATTTTCAATTCCCTAAACTTATAGCTTATAAGACCTAAAACCTTAACCTAAACCTATAACCTTAAAACTAAAACCTATGACCTAAAACCTTAACCTATAACCTATAACCTAAACTTATAACCTATAACCTAACCTTAACCTAAACCTAAAACCTAAACCTTAACCAATAACCTACAACCTAAACCTAAACTTAAAACCTAAATGTATTCTCAAATCCTAAACTTAAACCTACACCTAATCCTAATCTCAACTCCCTAACATAAACCTAAACCCAAACTTGAAAACCCAAACCTAAACCCGAACCCGATTCCTAAACCTAAACCTTAACCTATTCTCAATTCCCTAAACCTATAGCTTATAACCTAAACCTTAACCTAAACCTATAACCTTAACCTAAACCAAAACCTATGATCTAAAACCTAAATGTATTCTCAAATCTCTAAACTTAAACCTACACCTAATCCTAATCTCAACTCCCTAACCTAAACCTAAACCTAAACTTGAAAATGCGAACCTAAACCCGATCCCAAAGCCGAACCCGATTTCCTAAACCTAAACCTTAACCTATTCTCAAATCCCTAAACTTAAACCTACACCTAATCCAAATCTAAACTCCCTAACCTAAACCTAAACCTAAACTTGAAAACCCAAACCTAAACCCAATCTCGAACCCGAACCCGAATTCCTAAACCTAAACCTTAACCTATTTTCAAATCCTAAACCTAAACCTACACCTAATCCTAATCTCAACTCCCTAACCTAAACCTAAACCTAAACTTGAAAACCCAAACCTAAACCCAATCCGATCCCAAACACGAACCCAATTTCCTAAACCTAAACCTTAACATATTCTCAATTCCCTAAACTTATAGCTTATAAGACCTAAAACCTTAACCTAAACCTATAACCTTAAAACCAAAACTTATGACCTAAAACCTTAACCTATAACCTATAACCTAAACTTATAACCTATAACCTAACCTTAACCTAAACCTAAAACCTAAACCTTAACCAATAACCTACAACCTAAACCTAAACTTAAAACCTAAATGTATTCTCAAATCCCTAAACTTAAACCTACACCAAATCCTAATCTCAACTCCCTAACCTAAACCTAAACCCAAACTTGAAAACCCAAACCTAAACCCGATCCCGACCACCCGAACCCGATTCCTAAACCTAAACCTTAACCTATTCTCAATTCCCTAAACCTATAGCTTATAACTTAAACCTATAACCTTAACCTAAACCAAAACCTATGACCTAAAACCTAAATGTATTCTCAAATCTCTAAACTTAAACCTACACATAATCATAATCTCAACTCCCTAACCTAAACCTAAACCTAAACTTGAAAACCCAATCCTAAAACCCGATCCAGAACCCTAACCCGATTTCCTAGACCTAAACCTTAACATATTCTCAAATCCCTAAACTTAAACCTACACATATTCCTAATCTAAACTCCCTAACCTAAACCAAAACCTAAACTTGAAAACCCAAACCTAAACCCAATCTTGAACCCGAACCCGAATTCCTAAACCTAAACCTTAACTTATTTTCAAATCCCTAAACCTAAACCTACACCTAATCCTAATCTCAACTCCCTAACCTAAACCTAAACCTAAACTTGAAAACCCAAACCTAAACTCGATCCCGATCCGAAACCCGAGCCCGATTTCCTAAACCTAAACCTTAACATATTCTCAATTCCCTAAACCTATAGCTTATAAGACCTAAAACCTTAACCTTAACCTAAACCTATAACCTTAAAACCAAAACCTATGACCTAAAACCTTAACCTATAACACAGTAACCAAAACTTATAACCTATAACCTAACCTTAACCTAAACCTAAAACCTAAACCTTAACCAATAACCTACAACCTAAGCCTAAACCTAAAACCTAAATGTATTCTCAAATCCCTAAACTTAAACCTACACCTAATCCTAATCTCAACTCCCTAACATAAACCTAAACCTAAACTTGAAAACCCAAACCTAAACCCGATCCCGAACCCGAACCCGATTCCCTAAACCTAAACCTTAACTTATTCTCAATTTCTAAACCTATAGCTTATAACTTAAACCTTAACCTAAACCTAAACTTAAACCTTAACCTAAACCTATAACCTTAACCTAAACCAAAACCTATGACCTAAAACCTAAATCTATTCTCAAATCTCTAAACTTAAACCTACACCTAATCCTAATCCTAATCTCAACTCCCTAACCTAAACCTAAACCTAAACTTGAAAACCCAAACCTAAAACCCGATCCCAAACCCTAACCCGATTTCCTAGACCTAAACCTTAACCTATTCTCAAATCCCTAAACTTAAACCTACACATATTCCTAATCTAAATTCCTAACCTAAACCTAAACCTAAACTTGAAAACCCAAACCTAAACCCAATCCCGAACCCGAACACGAATTCTAAACCTAAACCTCAACCTATTTTCAAATCTCTAAACCTAAACCTACACCTAATCCTAATCTCAACTCCCTAACCTAAACCTAAACCTAAACTTGAAAACCTAAACCTAAACCCGATCCCGATACCGAACCCGAACCCGATTTCTTAAACTTAAACCTTAATATATTCTTAATTCCTTAAACCTAGAGCTTATAAGACGTTAAACCTTAACCTTAACCTAAACCTATAACCTTAAAACCAAAACCTATGACCTAAAACCTTAACATATTCTCAATTCCCTAAACCTATAGCTTATAAGACTTAAAACTTTAACCTTAACCTAAACCTATAACCTTAAAACCAAAACCTATGACCTAAAACCTTAACCTATAACCTTAAAACCAAAACCTATGACCTAAAACCTTAACCTATAACCTATAACCTATAACCTAACCTTAACTCTCTAACCTAAAACTAAACCTAAACTTGAAAATACAAACCTAAACCCGATCCCGAACCCGAGCTCGATTCCCTAAACCTAAACCTTAACCTATTCTCAACTCCTTAAACCTATAGCTTATAACCTAAACCTAAACCTTAACCTAAACCTATAACCTTAACCTAAACCAAAACCTATGACCTAAAACCTAAATGTATTCTCAAATCTCTAAACCTAAACCTACACCTAATCCTAATCTCAACTCTCTAACCTAAACCTAAACCTAAACTTGAAAACCCAAACCTAAAACCCGATCCGAACCCGATTTCCTAAACTTAAACCTTAACCTATTCTCAAATCCTAAACTTAAACCTACACCTAATCCTAATCTAAACTCCCTAATCTAAACCTAAACCTAAACTTGAAAACCCAAACCTAAACCCAATCCGAACCCAAACCTAAATTCCTAAACCTAAACCTTAACCTATTTTCAAATCCCTAAACCTAAACCTACACCTAATCCTAATCTCAACTCCCTAACCTAAACCTAAACCTAAACCTAAACTTGAAAACCTAAACCTAAACCCGATCCAGAACCCGAACCCGATTTCTAAACCTAAACCTTAACATATTCTCAATTCCCTAAACCTATAACTTATAAGTCCTAAAACCTTAACCTTAACCTAAACCTATAACCTATAACCTAAACTTATAACCTATAACCTAACCTTAACCTAAACCTAAAACCTAAACCTTAACCAATAACCTAAAACCTAAACCTAAACCTAAAACCTAAATGTATTCTCAAATCCCTAAACCTAAACCTACATCTAAACCTAATATTAACTCCCTAACCTAAACTTAAACCTAAACTTGAAAACCCAAACCTAAACCCGATCCCGAACCCGAACCCGATTCCCTAAACCTAAACCTTAACCTATTATCAATTCCCTAAACCTATAGCTTATAACCTAAACCTAAACCTTAACCTAAACCTATAACCTTAACCTAAACCAAAACTTATGACCTAAAACCTACACCTAATCCTAAACCTAAACCTAAATGTATTCTCAAATCTCTAAACCTAAACCTACACCTAATCCTAATCTCAACTCCCTAACCTAAACTTGAAATCCCAAACCTAAAACCCGATCCAGAACCCTAACCCGATTTCCTAGACCTAAACCTTAACCTATTCTCAAATCCCTAAACTTAAACCTACACCTATTCCTAATCTAAACTCCCTAACCTAAACCTAAACCTAAACTTGAAAACCCAAACCTAAACCCAATCCCGAACCCGAACCCGATTCCTAAACCTAAACCTCAACCTATTTTCAAATCTCTAAACCTAAACCTACACCTAATCCTAATCTCAACTCCCTAACCTAAACCTAAACCTAAACTTGAAAACCTAAACCTAAACCCGATCCCGATACCGAACCCGAACTCGATTTCTTAAACCTAAACCTTAATATATTCTTAATTCCTTAAACCTAGAGCTTATAAGACGTTAAACCTTAACCTTAACCTAAACCTATAACCTTAAAACCAAAACCTATGACCTAGAACCTTAACATATTCTCAATTCCCTAAACCTATAGCTTATAAGACTTAAAACTTTAACCTTAACCTAAACCTATAACCTTAAAACCAAAACCTATGACCTAAAACCTTAACCTATAACCTTAAAACCAAAACCTATGACCTAAAACCTTAACCTATAACCTATAACCTATAACCTAACCTTAACTCTCTAACCTAAAACTAAACCTAAACTTGAAAATACAAACCTAAACCCGATCCAGAACCCGAGCTCGATTCCTAAACCTAAACCTCAACCTATTCTCAACTCCTTAAACCTATAGCTTATAACCTAAACCTAAACCTATAACCTTAACCTAAACCAAAACCTATGACCTAAAACCTAAATGTATTCTCAAATCTCTAAACCTAAACCTACACCTAATCCTAATCTCAACTTTCTAACCTAAACCTAAACCTAAACTTGAAAACCCAAACCTAAAACCCGATCCAGAACCCGATTTCCTAAACCTAAACCTTAACCTATTCTCAAATCCCTAAACTTAAACCTACACCTAATCCTAATCTAAACTCCTAATCTAAACCTAAACCTAAACTTGAAAACCCAAACCTAAACCCAATCACGAACCCAAACCCGAATTCCTAAACCTAAACCTTAACCTATTTTCAAATCCCTAAACCTAAACCTACACCTAATCCTAATCTCAACTCCCTAACCTAAACCTAAACCAAACCTAAACTTGAAAACCCAAACCTAAACCCGATCCCGAACCCGAACCCGATTTCCTAAACCTAAACCTTAACATATTCTCAATTCCCTAAACCTATAGCTTATAAGTCCTAAAACCTTAACCTTAACCTAAACCTATAACCTATAACCTAAACTTATAACCTATAACCTAACCTTAACCTAAACCTAAAACCTAAACCTTAACCAATAACCTAAAACCTAAACCTAAACCTAAAACCTAAATGTATTCTCAAATCCTTAAACCTAAACCTACATCTAAACCTAATATTAACTCCCTAACCTAAACCTAAACCTAAACTTGAAAACTCAAACCTAAACCCGATCCTGAACCCGAACCCGATTCCCTAAACCTAAACCTTAACCTATTCTCAATTCCCTAAACCTATAGCTTATAACCTAAACCTAAACCTTAACCTAAACCTATAACCTTAACCTAAACCAAAACTTATGACCTAAAACCTAAATGTATTCTCAAATCTCTAAACCTAAACCTACACCTAATCCTAATCTCAACTCCCTAACCTAAACCTAAACCTAAACTTGAAATCCCAAACCTAAAACCCGATCCCAAACCCTAACCCGATTTCTAGACCTAAACCTTAACCTATTCTTAAATCCCTAAACTTAAACCTACACCTATTCCTAATCTAAACTCCCTAACCTAAACCTAAACCTAAACTTGAAAACCCAAACCTAAACCCAATCCCGAACCCGAACCCGAATTCCTAAACCTAAACCTCAACCTATTTTCAAATCTCTAAACCTAAACCTACACCTAATCCTAATCTCAACTCCCTAACCTAAACCTAAACCTAAACTTGAAAACCTAAACCTAAACCCGATCCCGATACCGAACCCGAACCCGATTTCTTAAACCTAAACCTTAATATATTCTTAATTCCTTAAACCTAGAGCTTATAAGACGTTAAACCTTAACCTTAACCTAAACCTATAACCTTAAAACTAAAACCTATGACCTAGAACCTTAACATATTCTCAATTCCCTAAACCTATAGCTTATAAGACTTAAAACTTTAACATTAACCTAAACCTATGACCTTAAAACCAAAACCTATGACCTAAAACCTTAACCTATAACCTTAAAACCAAAACCTATGACCTAAAACCTTAACCTATAACCTATAACCTATAACCTAACCTTAACTCTCTAACCTAAAACTAAACCTAAACTTGAAAATACAAACCTAAACCCGATCCCGAACCCGAGCTCGATTCCCTAAACCTAAACCTTAACCTATTCTCAACTCCTTAAACCTATAGCTTATAGCCTAAACCTAAACCTATAACCTTAACCTAAACCAAAACCTATGACCTAAAACCTAAATGTATTCTCAAATCTCTAAACCTAAACCTACACCTAATCCTAATCTCAACTTTCTAACCTAAACCTAAACCTAAACTTGAAAACCCAAACCTAAAACCCGATCCGAACCCAATTTCCTAAACCTAAACCTTAACCTATTCTCAAATCCCTAAACTTAAACCTACACCTAATCCTAATCTAAACTCCCTAATCTAAACCTAAACCTAAACTTGAAAACCCAAACCTAAACCCAATCCACGAACCCAAACCCGAATTCCTAAACCTAAACCTTAACCTATTTTCAAATCCCTAAACCTAAACCTACACCTAATCCTAATCTCAACT
This sequence comes from Magnolia changhungtana, assembly GCA_030180095.1. Taxonomy (NCBI): domain Eukaryota; kingdom Viridiplantae; phylum Streptophyta; class Magnoliopsida; order Magnoliales; family Magnoliaceae; genus Magnolia; species Magnolia changhungtana. The sequence continues at coordinate 2,371,959 of JASAUF010000283.1, forward strand.
CCCTAACCTAAACCTAAACCTAAACCTAAACTTGAAAACCCAAACCTAAACCCGATCCGAACCCGAACCCGATTTCCTAAACCTAAACCTTAACATATTCTCAATTCCCTAAACCTATAGCTTATAAGTCCTAAAACCCTAACCTTAACCTAAACCTATAACCTATAACCTAAACTTATAACCTATAACCTAACCTTAACCTAAACCTAAAACCTAAACCTTAACCAATAACCTAAAACCTAAACCTAAACCCAAAACCTAAATATATTCTCAAATCCCTAAACCTAAACCTATATCTAAACCTAATCTTAACTCCCTAACCTAAACCTAAACCTAAACTTGAAAACCCAAACCTAAACCCGATCCAGAACCCGAACCCGATTCCCTAAACCTAAACCTTAACCTATTCTCAATTCCCTAAACCTATAGCTTATAACCTAAACCTAAACCTTAACCTAAACCTATAACCTTAACCTAAACCAAAACTTATGACATAAAACCTAAATGTATTCTCAAATCTCTAAACCTAAACCTACACCTAATCCTAATCTCAACTCCCTAACCTAAACCTAAACCTAAACTTGAAATCCCAAACCTAAAACCCGATCCCAGAACCCGAACCCGATTTCCTAAACCTAAACCTTAACCTATTCTCAAATCTCTAAACATAAACCTACACCTAATCCTAATCTAAACTCCCTAACCTAAACCTAAACCTAAACTTGAAAACCCAAACCTAAACCCAATCCGAACATGAACCCGAATTCCTAAACCTTAACCTTAACCTATTTTCAAATCCCTAAACCTAAACCTACACCTAATCCTAATCTCGACTCCCTAACCTAAACCTAAACCTAAACTTGAAAACCCAAACCTAAACCCGATCCAGAACCCGAACCCGATTTCTAAACCTAAACCTTAACATATTCTCATTTCCCTAAACCTATAGCTTATAAGACCTTAAAACCTTAACCTAAACCTAAACCTATAACCTTAAAAATCAAAACCTATGTCCTAAAACCTAAACTTATAACCTATAACCTAACCTTAACCTAAACCTTAACCAATAACCTAAAACCTAAAAATAAACCTAAAACCTTAACCTATTCTCAAATCCCTAAACTTAAACCTACACCTAATCCTAATCTCAACTCTCTAACCTAAACCTAAACCTAAACTTGAAAACCCAAACCTAAACCCGATCCAGAACTCGAACCCGATTTCCTAAACCTATAGCTTATAAGACCTAAAACCTTAACCTTAACCTAAAACACCTAATCCTAATCTCAACTCCCTAACCTAAACCAAACCTAAACTTAACCCAAACCTAAACCTGATCTCGAACCCGAACCCGATTTCCTAAACCTATAGCTTATAAGACCTAAAACCTTAACCTTAACTTAAAACACCTAATCCTAATCTCAACTCCCTAACCTAAACCAAACATAAACTTGAAAACCCAAACCTAAACTCGATCCAGGGAACCCGAACCCGATTTCCTAAACCTAAACACTGTTCTCAATTTCCTAAACCTTAACCTAAACCTAAACCTTAACCTAAACTTGAAACCTAAACCTAAACCTAAACCTATAACCTAAAACCTAAAACCTAAACCTAAACCTATAACCTATAACCTAAAACCTAAACCTAAACCTAAAACCTAAATGTATTCTCAAGTCCGTAAACTTAGACCTACACATAATCCTAATCTCAACTCTCTAACCTAAACCTAAACTTGAAAACCCAAACCTAAACCCGATCCCGAACCCGAACCGAATTGCTGTAATAATATAGCTCAATCACATGGCAACAAACAAGAATGTATCCTTTTTTACAAAGCTTTAATTTTTGTTGTTGTTTCTATTAATTGAAACACTTTTTTTTCATTATTTGCTCATATTAGTTTTATTTTAATGATCAGTTTTATTTTAAAAAAGTGTCCACTTTTTTGGAAAAAGTTTCTGCAATTCTTCATGATTCTGAATTATAATGTTTTGTTGGTTGAATATTTTTTTTATCAGATGAAAGACGGAGAAAATTGTTGCTGATCGCTCAAAGGTTCGAGCATCCATAGGTGGTGAAATTCCACCAGCGTGTGTGGGGTGTGTGTTTTTTTTTTTTAAAAATTGTTGCTGATTTTTTTCCTTTTTTTTTTTTTTTTTTTACTTAAACTTATATGTATTATGCAGGGATGAATGTAATGTAGATAAGATTTTTTGTGTTTGGATGGATGTAGTTTATGTTTGGATGGATTGACGTAGTTTGGGTTTAGATGGATGTGAATGTGAATGTGATGAAATATATTGTATAACAGGTGTATATCAGGAAGAATACGATGAATGTAACAGGTCAAATTTGAAAATGTTCTTCAAGGGTCATAAGGGACGGCCTGTAGCAGTCCTTTTAAAGGACGGTTCATGACCGTCCTTTGAAGAGTCATAAGAGACGGTTCATGACAGTCCTTTTAAAGGACGGGCCATGGTCATCATTTGAAGAGTCATAAGAGACGGTCTATGACAGTCCTTTTTAAGGACGGTCCATGGCCGTCCATTTTAAGGACTGTCCATGACAGTCCTTTTAAAGGACGGTCCATGGCTGCCCTTTAAAAGCTCATAAGAGACGATCCATGACAGTCCTTTTTAAGGACGGTCTATGACTGTCCTTTTTTAGGACGGTCCATGACCGTCTTTTTTTTTCGTCAATAAGAATGACGGTTTTCAACCGTCCTTTAAGTAATAAGACACGTCAAAATTTGACGGCCTATGCGACGGTCCATGACCGTCCATTTTGGTCATTTGAGACGGTTTTAGACCATCCTTTTTTCGCTGTTTTGGCGTAGTGTAGAATGATATTTGAATTGAATCACAGGAATTAAAGCTTAACAGAGAGGAATTGACAAAAAAAAAAAAAAAAAAAAAAGAAGACCGAAAATGCAAATTCAGATGATTTTGAGTCTGAATTAAAATACATGATATGCAATGCCAACCACATTCAAATTAGAATAATGATACCTGATTCAAGATCTTCTTTTTTTTCCATTTTTTTTTTTTTTTTTTTTGTTTCCTTTAGTTCAATTCAACTGAGCATGCCTTGCATCCAAACACGTCTTACGTTTAATATGACAACGTCACCAAAATCTGTGGCTCATAAGACATGCATTGACATGTGGGACGACTTTACATTTCTTTTTGTCAAATGAAAAAACATAGCTTAACCATTCGGTTTGTGCTTTGGGTGTATTTAGCAGTGGACTGTCTTTTATTTATACATTCAGACAAGAGGAAAAAAGTTAGTAATCTGGCAGAGTTGATGGATGAAAGGCAGGCACTTAAAAATTGCTAAAAAAATTACATACCTGGAATGCAAGTAATTAAGTTAAATTGTCCAAACCTGGAATGCACGTGGATGGCAGGGCTCACACGCATGTGGAATTAGCAATTCTCTTTCCAATTTTGGCAAACTTGGTTTCAAAGACCTGCTTTTCAATAGCATCGAGGCTGTCCATTAGTTTCAACTAAAAAAGGAATGGTAAATCAAACTTGCATAGAAGTATGAACTCGGATTGACATTCGTAGAGATTCCAAATGAAAAAAAGAAAAGTGCAGATGAAACAATATTTTTTTCATCTAGATGAAATAAAAGAATTAGTTCTTATGCCATTAGCCAAAGTAACAACATTTTTTAAAAAGAAAAAGGTGTAAAAGAAACCTCTTTCAAAGCTACACCTGGAATTACAACAAAATGAAACAAAAATAAGTGTTTTTATGATTTGTTCTGGCTGGAAAAAAATAATAATAATAGTTCTCATGCCATTAGCCAAAACCTCTTTCAAAGCACCTTGATTCCTTGTACTTTGTACGAGTAAGGTAAGATAGAGTCAGTTTAAATTGCCAATGCTTTCTCAAAGTATATAAACTCACAAGATTGTTAGTTGTTAATTCAAGTGAAGTATCAAGGAAGGAGATCAATGTATATAAACTCACAAGATTGTTATTTGTTAATTCAAGTGAAGTATCAAGGAAGGAGATGGGCTGACTGTTTAGCATCCCATCACAAAAATACGTTGTGGGTGTGAGGAACCGTATGGTGATATGCAAGTTTGTACATGTAGGAGCCCTGATTTAGGAATCCCGACCCTTGATCTAAAGGAATCCAGAATAGACGTGTGATTAGATGATTATAACACTTGGATTATTGGCCCATCCAAATGGTTTGAGAAAAAATATTTAGAATTGCATGAGGCTCTCAGTCAGATTGGTCTAGTTGGATAGCAATGTACATAAACAAGGGTCCCACACATCAGGCCTCACTCACATCAAATCAAATAAAAATAAAAATAAAAAAGAATGGGGGAGAAGGAAGAAGGGAACAAGGGGAGTGGACTCACTTCAGCCGGTGGAAGGTTGGATGGTTGAATGGGCTGGCCTCTTCTCGTCAAGCTCCTCTCCACGTCTCTCCCTCTATCTGTATGAGAATGGAAGGAGAATAGAAGAAGGGGAGGAGGTAGGACAGTATGAGAGAGAGAGAGAGATAGAGAGAGAGAGAGAGGAGAGTTAGGGCCGACGCACGCCCTAGCTCATATGAGAGAGAAAAAATAGTAGAGTTACTGCTGTTGGACGCGAGAGAGAGGGAGAGAGAGGTTTTGGTTTTTGGGAGGTGGGGCATGCGCGCGGGAGATAAGGGCGGATGGGATTTTTTTCGGGGTGATGGACGACACTTTAAGTGCCTAGTTTTAGCACTCATGGGGCCCACCATGATCCACTCCGTCCATTCATTTTAACGGATCATTTTAACAGTTGATCCAAAAAAGGAGTCAGATCGAAGTTGTAAGTGGACTACATAACATATTAACGATAGAAATTTAGTTTTTATCATTTCTTATGGTGTGTTCCACTTAGACCTTTAATCTACATAATTTTTGGCTCATCCACTGAAATTATATATTAGAATTTATGGACGGTTTAGATCAAACACATATATTCTAATGGGCCCCATGAAGCCCCTTAAGCACCATCAATATCTAATAAGGTTATTGTAAAGAGGTAGGTTTTAGCTACAGAATATTAGATTTTAGCTACGGATTAAGTCCGTAGTAACTATAGCTAAGGTTTATATCCGTAGCAAATAGCAAACGTGGTATGTATCCTTTGCCCCCTTTTTTTGGTAGTGCGCGAAGATAAATAATTCTGATGTAATACAAGATTAGCCATTCAGTAATATGAATGTTATAGTGCTTCTTAATGCCATTCTGGCACCTGGTTGGCATACCCATGCATTAATCAGGTGGATCCTACATGCATGCATTTTATTTTTATTTTTTATCACACGTGAATTGCATGTAAGCAGGCGTTAGAGGAATCTTCTAAACCCATGATGTGGCCCAATAATGAAACAGTGTCACCTACGGACGTGAGGCTTGCAACTGAAAACAAGGATTCTCCTGCTTAAAAATATAATTTTTTCCTATGCGAGGTAGGCAATCATTTTCCTTAAAATTATCATAATTCCCTTGATTAAACCATCCAAAGATTGCATTTCGATCCAACAGTTATGACCCATCAGCTGGATGGCATTGATCAATGGCCATTTTGCACTGCTCAAACAGTGAATATAGTCTACTAGTCTCAGAGTATTTTTTTTATTAGTTAATGGTGGGAGGATGGACACTTTTATTTTGAAGTAGGGCAGGCAAGATGGAGCTGAAAATGAAGCCGAAGTGCACAATCCGGCTACTTGTGGGTCCCAATTTGAAGATGTTGCAGAACTTAGTCCATAACACGGCCCTCTATTTTGGGCCAAAAAAGTCAAGCCCGAGCCCTACACAAGTCTGGAGGAACACCCTGGCCCTTTGGCAGCCCTATTTGCATGAGCTGATCATAAACTTTCTTATTGTTTTTCTTTTGTTCTAGTTTAAGGATCTGGCAAAAGTCTACTTAGTCGAAGCGCATGGGCCAACTCAGGGTACGTGCCAACCTCAGAGGAGTACATGAAGGTTTCCTTAATTAGCACCGCTTATCCAATGCTTTTTGTGTCATTTCTCGTTGGCATGGGTGAAGTCGTAACAAAGGATGTCCAATCAAGCAAGGTATGATACATTCAATTAGAAATAATTGTCGTTAACCTCGTCGGACCATATAAAATATGCATTTTACTTGGATGAAAAAACTTCTATAACCTCTTAGGCATATGTGCAACTCAAGTTAAACCATCCAACTCTGAGTTGGGTCCAAATTTAAATGGGTCATGATCCATAAATTACAATCAACTGTTAATCATAAGTGGTAGATTGATGGAGATCTAATTAATGGACAATTACGATGAAAACAGTGAACAGATCGACTGCAGGAAAAAAGACAATAAATAAATAAATAAAATTGTTCACTAACGAAAAGTAAGGATTATATAATCAATCAAAACTATTCTTATAACCTGTACAAAGTGGGCCCACAATTTAGATTATTCAATTTGAGTTACATGCATACCTTACCCTTGCTGGTCCATTATGCCCAGGTATTAAACAAGTCTCTTATTGAAATGATTTTATGAAAATTTCTATTTGTTAAATGATTTAATGAAATTTTAAAATTCTAGATCCCAACTTCAGCATATATTATTATTATTATTAGAGGGCATCTCTTTGCATTGCTTTCACATTCATAAACTAATAAAAAAATCTATTTAGTGCTAGAACCAAAAACAAGAGTAGAAATTGGCAAGGGCAAGGAAACAGTGTACGTTAAATATTCTCTTCCTTTGTTGGTAAATATATACGTTTGATTGGTAAACTAGGATCAGATTCATGTCTTAAACATTTTAGAATTTGAAAAATCACCAATGATCAACCCATATTGTCACCATGAGTTCTTAAAAATCATTCCAATCAAAAACTTAGGCCACAACACAAGGAATGCAAAAATTAAGCCTTTTAAAATCATGCTTATTTGAATCCAGATCCAAACTAGACCATATTCTATATGAATCATGACTGAAATTAGACCAGATCGAATTAATGCTTAAATGAGGATTTCAATCTAGTACCTGATTGTTGTTACTCATATCAGTACCCAAAATGTTGGGTTCTAATACGAGTCATATAAAATGTCAAACACCCACAGTAATTAGCCAATGCTTAACCTTCAAACCCAAGATTAAAAACTTATTTTCTTTAATCCTAAAATCCAAAATTCCTAAAATCTTCACATCCACGATTCCTAAAAACCCCAATTTGTAAAATCAGAAAATCCCCAATTTTAAAAGTCCTCAAATCCCCAAAATCCTAAAATCCCTAAATCCCCAATTTGTAAAATCAGAAAAACCCAATTTGGGGTCCACATTCAAATCTGTAAGCCCTAAAATCTCCAAATCCTGAAATAAGGGTCCACATTCAAATTTGCTTGAGAGGCCCTAAGATCTGGCTCAGATTAGTATGATGTTTACATGGCAACCCCATGAAATGTGCCTTGGACCTAATGAACAGTCTAGATCAATGGATTGGGGAATTCAAAATGTCAATATAAAAAGAGAAATAAATAAATAAAACATAGAAGGTGAAATCCCTAATTCCAAAAATCCACCGATCCCCAAAATCCCTAATTTGTAAAATCAGAAAAAGCCCAATTCGGGGTCCGCATTCAAATCTGTAATCCCATATCTAACCATCATCATGGCCCTCAGGCAGTCTTCTATTAGGCTGGAACCTAAAACCCAAGGGGCCAGCATGGCCCATTGTCACCCCTTTCAAAAAGCTTATCTTAATTGGCTTCTCCAGAATCGAGCTCTTCCGATCCAATGCCCACACACCCTTTGATTGGTTTGTTTGGGTGGTGGGATGCCCACACCCCTGTTGATGTTTAGTTTGTAGGATGGTGGCAGGGCAGGTTGTTCATGCATTCAATCCCTGCCGTTTCCAGTGGGTGCTATGGCCAGCAAGTTTTAGATCTACCACATTTTTTAGGTTGATGTCTAAATGTGGCCCATAGAGGTTATGCCAAGGTACTCCTGGGCAGGAAATCGGTCCCAGAAAAAAAATGGAATCTACCCTAAAATTTGAAAAACCCTAAATCGGCATTGAGATTGAGAGAGAGAGAGAGAGAGAGAGAGAGAGAGAGAGAGAGAGAAATACCTCAATGTTCCTAGAGATTTAAGCCTTCAACCACATATTCAGAGAGAGCAAGAGGGCATGTGTGGGAAGGGCGGTCAGCAACAAGATCTTGGGTGGGGATAGAGAGAGAGATAGTGGGAAGAGAGATCGAGCAAGTAAGAGAGAGGGAGGAGAGATCTAGGAAGAGAGAGAGAGAGAGAGAGAGAGAGAGAGAGAGAGAGGAGAGAGGAGAGTGGAAAGAGGGGAGCGTACGAGGGAGTTAAAATAGGGACTGGTTAGGGCCGATGCCCTAACCAGTCCGCTTAAGAGAGATTAATGCATTTCAAATGCTGACGTCAGCAACTTCTGTGGGTCCCATCATGAGGTATGTGTTATATCCAAACCGTCCATCCATTTAGCAACCTCGTGTCAAGGCTTGAGACAAAAAATAAGACAGATCTAACTATCAAGTGGACCACGCTGTAAAAATCAGTGGAGGAATGAACGTCTACCATGGAAACCCTTTTGGGGTCACAGAAGTTTTGGATCAATATGAAATTTGTTTTTCCTCTTCATTCGGGTCTTTGTGACCTTATGAACAGATTGGATGGAAAAAAATGTTATGGTGGGCCCTACGAAATTTTTAACGATGAAAATCATCATCCCTGCAGGTATTTGTGGTGTGGTCCATTTAATTTTGGGAGGCTATTCATTTTTTTGGATAATTCTCTAAAATGATATCCTAAACTCAGTTGGGCCCACCATGAATGTATTTGTCTTATCCACTCTGTCCATCCATGTTTTCAAATCATTTTAGTGGTTTAACCCAAAATTGAGGTATATCTAAAGCTCAAGTGGACCATACCATAGGAAACCGTGGGAATAATGTTTCCACCATTGAAACCTTTCTATGGCCCACGATGTAACACCCGTATTTTTTTAAAATAAATTTTAAATTTTAAACATTAAGTGGGAAAGAGATCCACTAATCTCGTTATCATTCCTCTAATCTCTCGTCATACAAAATTCCTCGTATCACGTAGTTCTCCAATCAACCTTCCTTCTTTAAAAAAATAATAATAAAAGTTCTATTAAAACTGAAAGAAGCAAGGAATAACTCGTAGAAGAATTTAAAAAAAAAAAAAAAAAAAAAAAAAAAAAAAAAGGAACGTGAGAGAGAGCATGAGTTCTATCAAAACTGAAATAAACTAATGAAAAACTCGTAGAGAAAAAAAAAAAAGGAATGTGAGAGAGAGCATGAGTTCTATCAAAACTAAAATAAACTAATGAAAAAATCATAGAAAAAGAATATAGAAGGAAAAGTGGGAAGGAGGAATTTCTTTGTATTCACTTATTCAAGTGAGTAATTTTATATTATTTTTCTTTATTTTATTTATGTAATATGTAAATTGGCATGATTTACACATTGGATGGATTGGATCAATCAAACATCCATTGTGTAGGTTTAATTAATTCATGTAAAAAGGTATGCGCATGACTTGCTAAAATATAGAATTAAGATTTTAAGGTATGCACAGAGCTTTAAGGGTAATATGTAGAATGTGATGTATTTTTTTTAATGGACAGAGACCAGTATGATCCGTACTGTTCATGGGGGTTATAACAATTAATTATATAATATTTTTTTAGAATCAGATTGATTCGACACCTTAATAGACCGTACTGGGCATATGTCTATCAATCTTCTTCCTTAACTTAATGAAAAAGAAAAAAAAAAAAAAAAAAAGAGATGGAAGAATAATTTTCTGCGCAATATACAATTTGTCACAAATAATTATATGACATAATTTGAAATGTGTGATTAAATCATCACCATTTATTAGTTCCTTAAGATTAAAATAAATTAAAATATTAAATTCTAGACAGATCAGACCATTGAATGAGCAATATTAATCTGAATAAATAATAAATCATATGTTTTATTCATTATATATAATCGTAAGATTTAAAGAAAAATTTTATTTATGTGATTTTAAGAAGTCCTAATTCAATTCAAACCGTTGGTTCATGGAATCATCTCCACCACATCAAAGTGAGTGATCCCGATGTGTTTCCCATCCATCAAGTTAAAATAGATGGATTGTTTGATGTGTTGTATTATTATTCTGATTTAATTGACATTATTTAATTACCATGATTTAATTGTCATATACTCTTAGTTGATTTAAAAGACTATGATTTCTATATTAATAATTATATAATTTAATTAAGGTGTTAAACTATATTGATTCAAATGTGATAAATAACCTATGCAATATATGATTCATGATTTCATGGTACATCTATCAATTGCATGCACAACATGTGTTGGATTCCTAGGAGACCTCCTTGAACGGTATATCCTGGAAGAATCATTACCAGAAGCCCACTATACTAGTGGAAGCCTACTCAAGGAGTAGATGCGGGTCTTATCTATGCCTACTAAATGGTAGAAGCCTGCCAAGGGGGCAGATGTGGGTTCACGGGTTTCCAACTCAAGCAAGTGGACGGTTTCCCACTTGATGCATTACTGCATTCCATTTGCATTTTTAAAAAATATTATAATGTGTATGTTTATTGGGCATTCTATTATAATTTGATGTAAAGAATCATGTCGGAAATTCTCACTAAGCCTAGCCAGCTTATCCTTTTTATTGATGGAAAAACTGTACAGATGTGAATGAGGGTGAGCTGATGGCTCAAGAACAGGAATACGTGGTCGAACACGAGGAGGATTTAAGGGACACTTGGCCCTACTTGACAGAGGAAGAAATTATTGCCTTAGAGTAGCCATGATTTTTTTTATTATATTTGATTTTCTTAGATTGTTAATTAATTTTTTGTTCAAGTTGTTGGACATGTTTATTTTATTTCATAAGACCCCAAATGGGAGATTTCTTAACTATGTTTATGATTAGTTATTTAAAATAAATGGTTATTTCTTGTTTATGAGATGATTCTTAGTATGAATGGAATGTAGATCTACGGTAAAGCTACTTAGTAGATGAGATTTTTTGTAAGCAATTTAATAGTTTAAGTACACTTAGTGTACAAGTCATGACATGGATATCGAGTCCAAAGTATACGTTAGGTACTCGAAATCTGGGTCGTGACAGAATGGTATTAGAGAATAGTTTTACCAAAACCTAGAGTGTCCTGTAGGTCATGTATCCCATAAAATTCATAAACTATAGACTCCTAAAATTAGAAATATTTCATCATAATTTCCCTCTCTATTGATGTATGGAATGAGTTACATAGAAATTCAAAACTAAATTCTTATTCATTTTTAAACGTAGAAATAAAAACTTTAGATTCTCAGAACTCCTATTTGAATATAATTTAAATTAATATGGGTTAGTGTGGACTGCAATTAATTTTTTTAAGATTTTTAATCCATAAAATAATATTTACAGCAATAGGTAACAGAAATTACCCAACTTATAAAATTCGTAACTAGAAAAGTACTACTCTGATTGAGGCGATTCAGAAGCCTGATCGAAGATAGAAGAGTCTAAATTAATATAAAAATAAAAATAAAAATTTGAATCTCAGAGTCACTATACTGATTCAGTGAGTTAGTACAGGTGGGTCCGAATTCATCAAATTCTAGACAGATCTGACTACAGGAATTTTAAAACATTTTATGGTTAGAATTTTTAGATAAGATTTCATAGAGACATTAAACTTATATCAATATTTCAAGAAAAAAATTAGAATCTAATCTAAAATTTTAAAGTACAAGAAAAGGCGTTAGAAACAACAGTCATCAAACCGGAAATCAATCTGCCCATACTGGTTTTCTATCGGTTTAACTAATCGACTTTTTCATTTTAATAATTATTTTTAGTTTAATTAATATCTTTATTTAAATTAAATTATTTTTAAAAAATATTAAGAGTAAAATAAAATTAAATAAAGGTCATTATCTCTACTAAATTTAAAATTCTTTCTTATAGGATTATAAGCCCATACTTAGCGATTTTTTTTTCACTAGAAAAAAAGAAGAAGAAAATTTAATCTTAAACTTACTAAGACTTATTTTTAGGCCTATAAGAATATTTTCCTCAAATTTAAAGGTTCAGGGTAAGTTTTTCTAATTTTTGACAATTTGTTTACATTGTTGATTGAAAATTTGGACCATTTTAGTGTCCCTGATATTATTACCCAAAAATATTTTAAATTTTTTTTTACAGTCATATACATATTGCTGGATATTTGTATAAAATTTTATGACAATCCGAGTTATAAATAAATTATGAAAATTTAAATAGTAGGCTATAAATGACAAAAATAACTGCTGGACAACATGATTTTTCTCCCTTAGTAGTGATGAAAAACTAAGTAGACGTAATGATTTTGATCTGAAATTTTTTTTAAAAATCCATCATATAGTCAGTGACCTATGTTCCAAATTTTAGATCATTCTGATTTCTAATTTAGAAGTTAAAATTCTGGAAATGATGATGTATCTATCAAATCCGAATTTGAAAATTTCCTTTAGTCATGTCGAGAGATGCAACACTTTAATCTTTAATCATCGTGACATGTAAAACTTTGAAACCTAACCTATAATCCTTGATTAATATGATATGATATGATATATATGGATATATAATATTAAATTTTATTCCCTTACTAAAATAAATTTTCTTCTCATAGGATTAAATGGCCCCCAAGAAGACCCGTAGTATCCGAGACTTGTTGCCCTCCGCGAGTATACCTCTCCTTAAGACTCCCGTAGAAATAATGACTATTCATGAAGAATTAGGTATGGCTCCTGAAGAGCAGGATGAGAATATGATAAATGAGGATGAAGTGGGTGATGTAGGACAAGTTCCTCTATGTCACGCCCCAGACTCGGTAACCAGACTCACAAGGAACCCGATGGCCGGTTTTGGTCGCAACAGCCTCCGTAGTACCCCATCTCGGCTCCTGAGGCAGGTTTCGATCCTGAGATCTTACAAGGAAGATTTTCATAACAGTATAGTCATTCCAATACGAGCATACCCAAGATCACAACAAGTAAATCTTAGAATAATAAAGGCACACATCACAAAATCCACTATGAATTTGAACTTTTATAAGTATCCATAAGGTTCAAAAGGACATACATAAGATAATAGAAAGAAGAAAGGAAGTCTGCAACATTGGGTCCTCAAGCTCAGCTCTAATTCAAACTCTACCACTGCGACGCCTGCCTAGGATCTCCTACACGCATCAATCGTGCATAAGTTTTTAGAAAGCTTAGAGGGTGATGAAAGTGTGTAATATTAGTGCACAGAAGAATAATAGGAGATACCGGAAGGAAACATGATCAAAACTAACACCACTAGCTTTACCAAGGCTGTCATGAACGCAAGAAGCTATACCAAGGTAGTATGATAATGCAGGAAGCCATAGCAAGTCTATATAATGCAATGAGTACTGTAATGTAATGTGTACTGTAATGCGATGAGTATTGTAATGCAATGAATACTGTAATGCAATATGAGAACTGTAATGCGATAAGTACTGTAATGTAATGAGTACTGTAATGCATTATGAGGCTTACACAGTCGATGCAAATGTAATGCGAAGTAATGTCAGTGCTCATATCCAATCCACATATCAAGTACATTTCCATTATAAGAAAATCACCGGGGTCCATTACACTGCTGGATGACTGCTGCTCTACAGACCCCGCACAGTCAAACGAGCGTAAGAGACCTCAATACCCAGCCTGCAGATAGCCAATCACTAGCAAGGCCTGAAGGTAGCGGACCTATTCACGAGCTGGTCAGACTCAGCTTAGCAATGCTCCCTTACATCAGGCGAGTAAAGCCACACTCCTATCCAACCGACTACACGACAGTGGGAGTCACGACCTAACGGTATAAGGCCCTCGTGCACTCATATATTCTACTCGGTCACAGCGTTGGAGCAGATCCTTGGTACTATAGAAGTTTTGAGAATTCCACCTATGGGCATCCTATGCACCCGATATGCTCAAGTAACATTTTCGGTGTCCAAACATGGCCATCCACGATGTATCTGTGGAGGCTACAACCCTGATGAAGCGAGGATGATAATGCTCATATTTTATGCAATGCCAGATGCATGAATCACACCATCAACTATGCATCAATTCCAAGCATCCAACATGCTCAGGAGGGAATACTACGTCCCTCAAGAAGGCAACATGCAATGCCCAATGACACAATCATAACCACACACACAGTGTCATCCAAGCATACAATGATGCACGTGGGCCATGAAGATGGGTCTAGATGCATTATGTGGCGATATACAAAGTAGTACACTCCTCCTATTCAAGAAGGGACCAAGACTAGGTATTTAAATAATATCCATAAGGAATCACACCTCTAGTGGGGGACCATTTACCTGGGGTAGCTCACGAGACTAAGCATACAACTACGTGTCTAAGTAACACAGAAGTGAGTCTAGCAAGAGTTTAAGATGAGCATCTAATGACATTTAGATACAAACGGACCTATAAGGGTCCATAATAGGGACATTTAACCACCATTCCCCAAGAGGCATCTCAACCACGAACTATATGGATATAAGGTCCAAGGCCCTACATTCAAAATAAAAACACATGTAACCACATACATACATTCCTCATAATAGGCCATAAAAAGATATAATACAACTTTTAACAACATGGGCCCCAAGAGATAAATTAAGGCCCAAGGCTCAATTCTCAATGACCAAAGAATCCATGCATTAAGTTGGACTTGGTGGGCAGTCCGTGTACACAGTATATGGCCCAAAAATAAGTTTAAGTTTGGATGATGAAATGGGCCCAACTACATCAGCCCAATAACTAGCAATTTAAGTGGGCAACTAAGGGCCTAATACTATCCTTATCTTAGCCCACAAGTCCATCAAAATGGTGGAAGTTGGCTCAATATATGGTTGGGCCAAGCTGGGACATCCCAACCTACTCTGGGCCCATGGGATACCCCAAAAATTTGATTTAAGATGGGGTCCTCATGTAATCACTAAAGGTGACTCAAAAGAATGCACTAATTAAGCCCAATGATTATAAAATATAAGCATGCAACACGCACACAAGTTCTCAATATAGTGGGTCCCATGTCCAATAAAGTTTCAACAATAACAATGTACATTTAAGGCCCTTTAATAAACGTTTGACCCACTCAGCTTCATGGGCTTGCTAAAGCCCAGAAATTAGTCAAACAAGTGGGAATGATCTCGTGAAGGCCAACAATATTCACAGGGGGCCCCACCAGATGGAGAGTGTGTAAACATCAAGAAAAGATCAAGTGGGTCTGCTACTGGATTGTGAATCCAGTAGCAACCCAAGGCAGAGAGTCCCTCCATGATCGAGCTATCCAAAGCTTGGATGGCCTGGACCAAACATGTGTTAAGGTAGGTTCCACATACATTCACATTGATCCTTAAACAAATGGCCTAGGGCCTATGGTGGGCCAGTAACCATCCATAGAAGAACCCATGGGCCTACCTTAGGACCACCCAGGAGGACATCCAACCTCAACTAGTTTCTAAGAGGTAACCCGTCACTACTCGAACATGAACTAAGACCCAAGGCCTAAGGCAATCCATGGCCTAGTGGGCTTATACTCAAAGCCCAACACATAGACAATATGGTGGGCCCTCAAGCAAGGTTGGGCCCAACTATAAAGATCCTGAGTCCACTCATTGTGGTGGGCATAATGGGCAGCCCATTATTCCAACATATGGGTGATCCTTACAGTTAAAACAAGTTGGGCCTCACACCTCGGTTCAAATATGGTTTACTTTAATGGGCAAGCAAGGGCCGAACTACCTGAGTATTTTGGCCCATAAAACCCATCACAATAGTGTATTAAATATAGACCCAAAGATCAGGGGAATCAAGGCCCAAGGCCCAAGTCTCAATGGCCATAGGACTCATACATTTAGTTGAACTATGGGCAGCCCATGAGCACAAAAAAATATGGCTTAAAAATAAGTTTAAGTTGGGTGAAATGGGCCCCACTACATCAGCTCAACCACTAGCAATTTAAGTGGGCAACTGAGGGCCCAATACCACCCTTATCTCAGCCCAAGTACATCAAAATGGTAGAAGTTAGCCCAATATATGGCTAGGCTAAGCTGGGACGTTCCAGCCC
Organism: Magnolia changhungtana; assembly: GCA_030180095.1. NCBI lineage: Eukaryota > Viridiplantae > Streptophyta > Magnoliopsida > Magnoliales > Magnoliaceae > Magnolia > Magnolia changhungtana. The sequence goes on from JASAUF010000283.1 coordinate 2,388,180, forward strand.
AATCTGGGCCCACTAAGAAGTCCCAAAATCTGATTTATATTTGTGTCCTACAAATGATCATCAATGGAGACCCAAAAAGGTATTGATTAAGCCCAAGAGTATTCTAAAATATAAGGGAGCAATAAATGCCCAATTTCCTCAATATGGTGGGCCCCATAATCATGGCCCCAATGGGCCCAGAACATCAGGGATGGGTCTCCAACTAATCATACACAAAGTTGAATGGGCCAGGGCCCAAAAGTTCTGAAATAACAAAGGGGACAATAATGTACAGGAAATTTCTGCAATGCATGTTATTGTCCTAAATTTGGGCACTCCATTATAGTGGGTCCAAGGCCTCTAAAACTCTGAAATTGAGGGCCAAGGTCCCTCATCATGCATAAAATAAGAGGAGACCCAAAAAGGTGGCCCACCATTAAAGGAAATATTTTTGAATTATGGTTTTTATCAAAGCATATTCTTTGGACTACATACACTGAGAAAAAAATGGCAAAGGTCCAACCATCTTGGCCCATTCTTTTGGATGCCCAAATGGGGTCAGTTGGAGCTGAAATTTTACAGAGTGACACTTACATAGGTGGAACACGTCCTCACAAAATTTCATAATTTTTTGATATTCCTAAGTATTTTAATTAATTTAAACAAAATAGCTCGGATTCCAAAAAAATCGTAGCAATACTACAAGACAACGAGTTTAACCGTAGCCAAAACCGCATTTGCAAAAACCCATAAAAACGGAATTTAGTGTAGCTAGAAAGCCGGAGGGGGTGTGTCGCTAAAAGATTTTTCCGCTAGCAATATTCAAATTTTATCAAAGCGACGCTATTAATAGAATCCATAGCTATCTCTATGGATTAAAAAAAATTATAATCATTGGTATTTTCAGATTAGCGCCCTAAATTAGAAAAGCATTCATTCAATTAAATCATTCAAACATTCAATTACAAGGCACTTTTAAAATCAAAAGAAAGTGAGCATGGAGAGTGTCTTAACGTTACCAACAATTTTCATTATTATTGTAAATTCAATTGAAATCCTGTAATTCACCATAAAATATTTGAAACATAAAAAACCTAATACAATTTAAACTAAATATTAAATAAAATCTATATTACTTCACATTAGAAAAAAATATATATAATATTTATTACAATAATTGAAAGTGGTCTTTAATAATTTTTTAAAAAAATCCTCTTTATGGTACTCCCATCGAGTAGCGTCAAAAAATCTGAAGTGCTAGTTTGTAGGCCTTAAAATCACAACGACAAGGAAAAAAAATAATCAAAAAGTAGATAGATAAAATGGTTGGCAAGAGCAGGGGAGATGGTCCTATTTCATTGATTTTGCTCACAACAATGGTAATCACTAAACCATGAAGCTTGAAACCTCTCTGTTGTTAACCAAAGCATTGTAAGAGTCTAAAAGATTTAACTACAAAAAGGATATTTTTCATACTCACCAATAAATCCACACATATGCAAATATGAACACTTAGTAAGAGTGATTTTCGTTGGAAATTGAATATGAGAAGGCCTTGTCTAAAAGGGTCCAATCTATACAATCTCAATATCAAACAAAAGCTTACCTTGAATAGTGATACTAAAAAATGTAATTTTAGGACCTTTGGCGAGGTAGAGGCTTTTCATTTCTTTGATAAATGTACATCAACAAGAAGATCATGGCACAAAATGCAAAACCCAGTTAGTTTAAGTAGGACTAACGGTAGATCTTGGCTTTCAGAAATGCTATATTTGTAGGACCTTAAAATAAAATTAAATGATGTAAAAGATTTTTAGCAAATCCACTTTGAAAAGAAAAAATAAAGCCACATAAACATACTATTGGGAACTTAAAGATGGATTTGCTAAAATTGGGTTGTTTCAAGCTCTTGGTACCTACCATGAGAACATCAAAATCGTTCCTAATTGATGAATTTGGTGTAGTGATACCTTGTAATGAGAAGGTAGACTACGCATTAGTTTGATGCATTGCAAAGGCCAATAACTTTTAGCCATACTACAATGTTCAACTTTGAGTAGGAGTGAATGTGACATTTGTTTTAGAAACATTACATACATGAGAAGAACTCACTTTCTTGTTACTTGCCGCATCTTCGATTCTTGTTTAATCTTGTGAGGTTCCTTGTAGAGTAACATCTTATTTAATCAAGGATATAATCCATGTGGTTGCAAGATAAACATATAGGCCATTTCTATGTTCTATTTATAAAATAAAGTGCAACTTTGGAAGGAAATCCCCACATCGCTTAAATATTTGAGAAACGGGATCTAAGCCTTTGGTTATTCTACAAAATAGCCTATACATCCTATAGAGATCATCCACCTAACATAGAGAAGACAACAAGACTATTTTTGCTCACTAAACACAAAAGATAATAGACATAATCCACACAAAGAACAACAACATAACCAACAACAAATTACATTTGCATGCAGTTCATATGTGGCATTTTGTATGTAATATCGTGAAAAATTCAAGGTTGTTCTTTTTGAATATAATCCTTAGCCCTACAATTTTAAGGAGAAATATACACTTAGAACTTAAAAAACAAAGTTAGACATGGACTATAGTTGCATGAAGAAAAGAAAGGAAGTACCATTTAACAAATTCCTGTTAGATTGAAGAAGGCATGTTGGGCATTCTCGAAATCCGACACTAGAACATTAATACTCACAATATATATTATGGGGTTTGAATTCATGAATGTATAATATTCTAAAAGAACATATGGAAAAGATATTAGGTGTGAGATAGCTTTCCATAAGATTGAAATAATGTTATAGGCTAAAAAATCAGCGTAATTTCACTCTTGGTGGGTCACAACATACAAAGTAAATTGATGATTGAACTTGTTTTTCCTCGAGACATTCATTTGTTTTGATATGTCTTGGCCAACTGAGGTGTAGGATTGCTTGATTTAATCCGAAGATCTAAACAATGTATCTCACGATCTAGCTAACTGTTCAAAGGACACGAAGACATGTAAATGATACTTCTCATCAAACATAGACAAGTGGCTCTTTGAAAACAAGTGACAATGATCCATTTAACTAAGACATGGATTGGGTGGTGAGGAGCACTCGACGTTGGTGATGAAATCATGTGGCCGGTTTGGATGTAAAACATGAGTTTTCATGAGTGGCAATGGTGACAAAACCAATCACAAGCTATATTTTTAACTTTGTTTAAACCATGAAGGGCATACTACATGTATGAATCACCATCACATTTGTTGATCAAGATCTTGCTTTGAGGAATGCAATTGTAGTGATTTGTTAGGAATGGCAATAAGCAAGGTGGGACCAAACAAATACCAAAGAAACACCAATGCCTCTGCCTTGGAAAAGGAGCTTCTCTAATTTCTCAATTCACATAATGTGAGGATATTATGTATGATGCCCTGGTCAATCAATCCATGTCTTTGTAGAAAATGATGCCGACATCCTCCTCACCACTCACTGTTTCCCCTGCTGCTGGCCCAAGTTCCATTCGAGAAACCATGTAAATTAAGCTTCCCACAACCTGTCGGGAAGGAGACCAAGTAGGTGGCAACCTTTCCCAACCCATGCACTTGGCAGTTATTCACCGTGAGAACCATGCCATGATCACAAATGATCAATACTATGTTATACCTTCCAAAAAATTATGAAGAATGCACATTAGACAATGAACACAAAATACAAAGTTCATGTTCTAAATAAAGTGCTCCTTTAGTAAATGTGAACACAAAATATATACTTCAAGAAGCATAAAAGATTGGATATCACTCTCAAAAGCAATCATTTGATAAGCCTTAAGATGCATTTCAACATTGCTTCCATGTTGAAAGCCTCATCATCTAGTGCCATGGCGCCAGGCCAAGCAACTTCCATGTCTTCAATCTTTCTTTAAGTACGCAAGGTTGTTCAAATACCCAACAAATTAATAACCAAGCTAGAGGTTTACTCTATCGGCAAACAAGCATCTCAGATGCTAAACAAGCAACCCACATGACACATGTAAGTGAACTCCAAACCACACATCGTAGGCCCCTCAAGATATGAATGCACCCATGTAAGCAACACATGTACATTGAATGTAGACCATGTTATCCATTCCGTAATTGAAGTATTATGTTCACATAGCCCAGACCAATGAGTTGACACGTATCTTTGAGACTAGATATGCTTTGTCCTAACAAATGGCTTGAATCTCATGCAGATGTGACATGTCTTCTTGAGTAACATTACAAAAGTTTGGGTTTTGAACTCGTGAGAGATGTAGGAAAGCCTCTGCATCTTTGAAAATAAACTTCACTACACTTCCATAGCTCCTCTTTTACTTTTCCATCTTCTAAGTTTTCTTCAAATTTCATGTAACACAAAAATTCAAAGAAATTTTAATTTGAAAATGTATTTTACCATACCTAAAATAACCCAAATGCAAAGTGCAAAAATTCTTGAAAAAAGTAAAATCGAGGAACATCCGAACCTCACCCATTCGAAGGAAAAGTGGGAACAAAAACATGAGAAGGTTCTTGACACCGCATAATTAAGAAACCATGAGAACAATCACTAAAAGGCCCATCAACTAATAGCCATAAACCATCACACAAAATTCTTGAAATAAATAATAAAAAAACAAAGATGCCTCCATCATGAGCCGTTCGATCTTGAGAAATAGAAATAAAATAAAATAAGAAAAAGTAAAAAAATGCTTCAGCAACAACAAAGTAATAATGATGATAATGACCACATAAAGCGTGAAAAGGTGGTGGAGCCCCATTTTTTTGGCGATTCGAACCCAACGAATGGTCAATGAGTCGGAAATATTGAAGTTGATATTCTTGGGTCAAGCTCAACCCAAACCAAACAATTCCCTTTAGTTTTAATAAAGTTCCAAAAATCAATTAGAAAAGAACAAATAAAAAAATAAAAACAAAGAGCACCACTAACTCATTTAGTAAACATCCAACTCTTGTTGTTGCCTAGTTTCAAAAGGTGCCAGGTCAATGCTACTATCTTCTATCAAAGTTGAACACAGACCATTAAATGATTTCTCATAACAAACATAGATTGGTGGCTTTCTACATGCATGGGAAGATATTCAAAGTAGATCTGATTCATGAGTTTTAAAAACATGAAAATATTGATTTAAAGAAGAAAGAAAAGAAGAGAAATTTATTACATCTGACAAAGACTTACATGAAAAGTGATGGATGTGCATGCCGTCTTCATTGAAAGAGTTGCATATTCATTCCCTTGCTTATCATTATCTTTTTTCTTACCACCAAAGAGAATTTTGAGCTATGGGTGATGGATGGCACGTGTCTCATCCTTCTTGCCACATTGAATGATTTTGGTTCCCATATCTATTTTAAACTTGTCCTAAGATGCTTACTTACCTCAAAAGCATAATCCAAGGCTTGGTCTCTCTCTGCCGTCATTTCTACAACATTCCCTTCTCTGTCGATATAATCCAATGTCCTTTGACATACGAAACAAATTCAAGACATTCGAGATGTGTACATTACATGGGATAAAAATTTAGGGAAAAACAAAAATGAAGGCTTTGATCAAACAAATGAAATTTTCTATCTTGTTATGTTTGGATATAAAATGAAAGAATAATTGGGAAAATCGAGAAAATAATGAGAAGTAAATCGAGGAAGAAAAGGGGCATTTACTATGATAATCAAAAACCTTGAGAAAAGAAAATAGAGTTTCCATAAGGTGATTGATTTGCATACCCACATTTTCCATTTGGAGTAGTGATGGTGAATTTTTGTACCATTTCAATACCACATTTATCGGGAAGGGGCTTTCACCTTCATGGTAACAGCTTCTCGAGCCACACGAGCTAGCTTGGCTTTTCGGTTGTTCGAACTGTATTGATCCATCACAACTAATCAAGATAATGTTAAGACTCGAGGCTAAGAAGAATCGAAAACATGAAGGAAGCTACCAACATGCTTTAATAACAAGCAATGATTTTTGTACATCATTCATTAGTATCTCCTAGTTCTTATGATTTTATTCTATGAGCTATCTTGGTACATCAATCAATTGAATGGTGTGCCCCATTCATAATATCCCAAATCTCACAGGCCATGTGGATGCCTTAGTTATCCACTTGGTGCTGTCAAATGGACAGGTTGAAAAAATAATGGTCAGTGATCGAAATACAATTGAAATCAAGATTGTTGGAGTTGTCGGAGTGGTCTAGTTTTTGGGCTATCCTCCAATCCAAAATTGGAACGATGATTTGGGTGCTCCAGAGGAAAGGCCAAAGTCATTGAATTAGATAACAAATCTGCAGCAAAATTCTTGAACCTTCACTAAAAATAATCTAATTCGGGCCCATTGTGGATTTCATCCTACTCCACGACCATCATGTTAAACAATTTCATTTTATTATTTAATTGCATTTCAAGATTACATTAAGAAAGCATCTTTTTTTTCTTAGTTGTTTCATCAAAGGTAGGAGGTTTCCATGACTCCTGCATATTGGAAAGCCAAAGAGAGAAGTTGAAAAGGAATAAAGGAAATAAGAAATTGAGCTTTTCTACGCTCAAGTTCTTGACGCATTTACCATGTTAAAACATGCCAACCTAGCAAATGTGCGGGGCATCCAAACCATACGGCACATGGGCACCATGTTGTGGATGAGCTTGGTCCACTCATCACCCTTCCACATGTGGATATTGAATGTTGACTATTGGTAAATACCTAGATCACCCATTATTTTATTTGTAGTTGCTTACCAACCTAATTGTTGTGGCTACAAACTTACTTTTTAAAAATCATTTACATGGTGGAAAACACACGATTCTTAGCTCAATCCCATACATAGTGACATGTGGCCATGTCTCAAGTGTGTGGGTGTGTACATGCGAAAATGCCAAAGCTCTAAAGTGGAATAGCATCATTTCCGGAAAATGATCTCACTATGAAGAGAAACAGATCATTAGTCGAGAGAGTCAGGCACCTTCCAACTCATAATGGTTTGCAAGCACTAAGATAAGCCATTTAACCATGCAATGAGCATCCCACCATCCAAAATCAAGTAAAAAGAAATGGCACCCTAATTTGACAATAATAAAAAATAGTGATTTGCCTTGAACCAAACCAAAAAAGATAGAACACCGAAGACGACATATAAATGACTCTTGGATACCTTAGGGAAGAAAATGCTATCATGAGACCAAAGAGAGGCTCCCTAAAACCGTTTTAGTTGAGATGATGTAATAGAAGAACCATTCAATATATAACATATTAGTACAAAAAGAATCGGATAAGCATGTCAATAAACAAAGAAATGGATCCTTCTTCTAAATTAATATGAACTAAAGCATGCTTTTTACATACATGGACACTTAGCTTATCTCGCCCATGATTCCAAAGAAGATGCATTCGAGAAGGTCTCAACCACCATGGACTCATCAAGAGGGCCCTCTCAATCAAGCGCTTTGTTTCTCATTCATGATATTTCCCTCGGCCGTTTCAAGGTCCTTTCGGATCGTCATTGTGTCCGATCTTCTAACCTTTCATTTTCTTGAACATCTCTAAACACTATCTTTCGCCATTGATGGAATCACGAAACTCTCCATTTTCCAGATTTTGATCAAAGCAATTTTTTCCTTTCATAGAGGACAGAAAAGATTTCGAATTTCCGAATGTCTTTATCAATAAGAGACCTAATTCTCTCCTACTAGATTGAAATCTTTCTTTCCTTCTATTTTATCCATCTCCATAAAAGGGGGAAGAGATCCAAATGCTTGAGAGTGGGCTTAAAAGGAGATCTACTTCTGGAACATTGAGTTCTCTCGAGAGAGAGATGGAAAAGAAATGGATGCATCGAATAAATGAAGCCGTATCACACAACAAATCGTTTCTATGTATTCACATGAAACAACATAGAAAAATCCCTAAAAGGGTTTCGAGAATAGTAAATCCCTATTAGGGTTTTTTAATTGTAAATCCCCAATTAGGAAATCACTAATGTTGAAATTGATGAAATCTAACTCTATATAGCTACAGTTTCGGATCTTCATCTAAAACCAAAATTAATGGTGCTTCACATGAGAGAGATTTTTCGGGGTAGAAAGAAGTTGAAATCGGGAGAGAGAGAGAGAGAGAGTGTGGAGAGAGAGGGAGAGGGATGAGAGAGAGAGAGAGAGAGAGAGAGAGAGAGAGAAATTGAGAGAGAGAGAGACTTACATAGGGAGAGATGTCCCGAGTGAAATTTCATATTTTTTGTATATATCTTAAGTCCTTCAAATAAATTGTAAACAAAATAGTCGCTTTTCCCAAAAGTTTTGTTGTAGTGAGACCTGGACGTCCCAACGTGGTGGGCCAGTCTAGTTCTTGCCACAGTGTGCACAGGGGTCCATTGGCCCTGAAATTTGGTAGGTAGGTCCTAACATGAGTGGAACACACCTATACAAAATTTTAAAATTTTTGGACATTTATAAATATTTTAATTCATTTAAAGAAATCAATTTGTCCTGAAAATCGGACAGATCTGGACACCATATTATAGTGAGCCGGTCCAGCCACCACCATGGTGTATACAGGCGTCCATTGGCCCCAAAATTTTGTAAGTGGGTCCTAACATGAATGGTTAACCTCCCTGTAAATTTTTATAATTTTTAGACACTCAAAAGTATTTTAATAAATTTCAGAATTCCAACCTGTCCAGGGTGGAATGTTGCTGGAACAGTGCAGAAAATCCAGATTGTCCACCTCACTTGGACCACACCTTTGGGACCGCAATGAAGGTCAGATGGGGCTGAAATTTGGGGGACATCAAGATAAGATCCCCACCATTCAGAAAAGTATATTTGATGGGTACAAAAGGTCCCCCAATCAGTCCCAAATTCAAGCCCAAGTCCAACAAAAATCTGTCCAGAAATTTCAGGACAACAATACATGGCTGAACACATTAGCCTATATCTCAATAATCTCAGCCATAAAAGGGCGTGTGGCCTTCCTCAGTGGGCCTCACATATGTTTAGATCACAGACTAAGACTAGGACACTTACATGCATTGATTAACGTGTCCAAAGATCATGGAGTTGGGTGGTAAGGGCGTCCCACCTTGCTGGATTTTTATTTTTATTTATTTTGGGACATCCTAGGCCCACTAAATGGGCCACATACACATCATCATCCACACATAAGAGAAGATAAAAGAAGAAAAGAAAGTAATCCGGCCATGGGGATAGGGCCCCACCACTAATGGGCCCTTCCAAGAATGAATCATACTCATACAACTACATTGATTGTACATGCAACATAAAATCACTACATGCATTATCTATAATTGCTATGGATGGTTGGGATGCCATCCCAACATGATCCTTAAAGTCTAAATGACCTTGAGATGGAGTGGATCATTAAATACATCATAATGAGGTCCATGGAGAATGACCCAATCATGGATCATGACATACATGTAGGATGGGCCAAAGGGCCACATCCATGGGATCAAATAGGGTCCCCACCATGGATTAGTGGGTCCCATATGATCAATCTAGGAAGAAAAATAAGATCAAAGGGTAGAAAATAAAATCAGAAATTAAAATCACCCACCTTAATGGATCTCACTCCAAAGTTACATCAATCTGCTCTTCATGCTCCAAGGGACATGTTTTAATGAGTGAGATGGATTGTTCAAGGTTAGATGGGAGGGGATTAGAGGGAGAAGGAGCTGGAGAAGAGAGGGAGATGGAAGGGAAGTTGCTGAAAATTTTAGTAATAGAGGGAAAAGAGAGGGAGGGAGAGAATAAAGAGAGAGAAAAATGGCATAATTATTTTGTTAGAGAAGTCATCATAGCATAGTGAGAAAATTACAATGTTTAGGCCTTTAGACTAGGCTTGGGTGGTGTTTGTTGAGGTGGGTGGTATTTTCATAGGATTTATGTGGTGTGTGTGTAGTGTGTATGAGGACTTGTGCCATGGGTGATGGTGGTCCACATGCATTCCACTTAAATGAGCCACATAATCAATGGTCATATAATGAAATGTACGTAACTTTTGATCTACATATCGAATTTATACACGAGACACGGCGTTGGAACTGCAGCGATGATGCGGTCATAATGGCATAGGTCTCGGGTCATCCGAGTCGGGTCTACATGACCGAACTCAAGGATGACCGCAAACACTATCCAAGGGTCGTGAGTCGTCGGGATTCGACCGGTAGGACTGTGAGACCATGATGAATAAGATGCATAGTCACACATACACATGCACACATGCAAACTCGAGTTGAGTCTCACACTCTACCACCTCCTTATCCAGTTAATATGGGTGGTGCAGGACCAAACACTCATTTACCACTATCTCCAAATATGATGCGTGCTAACTTCAATGGACCTAACATTCATCCCTACGATGCAGCCTTTGGGTTGATGACTCAGATGGCGGCCATGATGAAACGACAACATGAATAATTTGCAGCTTAGTGGAATATGTTAATGAATTTGAACCAAGCCCCTCAGAATCTTCAGAATTCCTCACCGCATGGAACCGAACCACTTCGAGAAGTAGATATGCTTGAAAAATTTACCAATCTACGTCCACCAGTTTTCAAAGGAGCTTCTGATCCATCAGTTGAGACTTTAGAAGCTATGAATTGCCTTGATAACCAAAAAGTTCGACTCGCAACATTTATCATGCAGGGCGAAGCAGATGTATGGTGGAGAGCAGCTAAGAGGATGGTATCAACTGGACATTTATGGACTTGAAAAGAATTCTAAGATAAATTCCATGAAAAATATTTTTCCAAGGCTTATCGAAACCTGAAGATAACAGATTTTGCAAACCTACAGAAAGGAGCGATGATTATGGCTCAATACGAGGCCAAATTCGCTGAGTTGTCAAGATATATCACAAGACTAGATGAAGATTACAAAATAACAAGATTTAAAGAAGGTCTTCGTCAGAATATCCGAACAAGATTTTGTTGTGCGGATATTCAGAAGTACTCTGAAATTGTAGATAAAGCCCTTCGAGCCGAAAGAGATTGTGAACGTTTTCTGAAGTCGAAGGTAGGAAGCCAAAGCAGAACCACGCCAAATCAACAATAACCTTTGGAGAAGAGACAATGGACGCATGTTCAAATAGCACCATCAGGAAATCAGGACAACATTTTCCTGGAAATTGTTCGTATTGTGGAAAATATGGACATAAAGCCCATGTGTGCAGGACCAGACTTAAAGACATGGGAGTGATGTCGCTTCAGCAAATACCTCCTAGATTGCAACTTCCAGCACTTACTCAACAGTTAGGTCAAGCGTCGCGTGCATTACCTTCTAAGCCTCCACAGAATCAACATAATAGGCCTCAACCTCCTACATCTTAAAACCAGTGAAATCAACAAACCAAAATGCAGTCGTCGAGATCTCGAGTTTATTCTTTTCATTCCATCACACCGGCAGACAAACATGAAGATAACCATAATGTCGTGGAAGGTACAATTGATATAAATGGCATTTCAATTTCTGTGTTGTTTGATTCTGGAGCTACATTATCTTTTGTTGCGTCATCCATTATAACTCCATTAGGGTTACAACAAGAAAGTCTTATAAAGAAGATTTTTGTGAAGTCACCCATAGGAAAACTTGTTATTTTAGATAAGATTTACAAGTCTGTTTCGGTCATATTAGGAGGGATTCCAATGATAGCTAACTTGGTTGTCATGGACATGTCTAGATATGATATTATTTTTTGTATGGATTGGCTTACCCTTAATCATGCTAAGTTGGATTGTTACGAAAAGACGGTTAATTTTTCTGTACCTGGAAGAAAGCCATTTACAATTCAAGGGGAGCAGAGGAACGAAATGATCGAGCGTGTTATGATGTTAATGAATGGAGAGACACCAGAATTGTTTGTAGACCAAATTCCAGTAGTGAGGGAATATCAAGAAATTTTCCAAGATATACCGAGTTTACCAACTCGTAGAGAAGTAGATTTTGGTATTGATCTTCTGTCGGGATCAACACAAATATCTATGTCTCCATATCGAATGACGCCTGTTGAAATGAAGGAATTGAAGGAATAACTAGAAAAACTGAAGGCTCAGGGATTCATCGACTGAGCGCGTCACCGTGGGGAGCGCTAGTACTATTCGTAAAGAAAAAGGATGGTACTAGATGCTTATTTATTGATTATCGCCGATTGAATAAGGTGACGATTAAGAACAAATATCCCTTACCATGCATTGATGATCAGTTTGATCAGCTGAAGGGAGCTCGGTATTTCTCCAAGATTGGCTTAAGATCTGGATATCATTAGCCGCGAATTAAGGAGGAAGACATCTATAAAACGGCATTTCGAACACGCTATGGACACTATGAATTTGGAGTTATCCCCTTTGGACTAACCAATGCCTCAACAGTGTTCATGGACCTGATGAATAGAGTATTCCAGCTTTATCTGGATAACTTTATCATTGTATTCATCGATAATATCTTGATTTACTCCAAGACTAGTGAAGAGCATGAGCTACATTTGAGGACAACATTACAGACTTTAAAGGACAATCAATTGTATGCTAAATTCTCTAAATGCGAATTCTGGAAGGAGTGTTAATATCCTTAGTCATGTTATCTCAGAAAAGGGAATTGTAATAGATCCAGCAAAGATCGAATCAATGGTGAACTGGGAACAACCCACAAATGTCTCAGAAATTAGAAGTTTTCTTGGACTAGCTGGGTATTACAGAAGATTCATCAAAGATTTTTCGAAGATTTCTGGGCCATTGACAAGTCTGACTCGGAAGGGAGTACCATTCAAATGGACTAAGAAGTGTGAAGAAGCTTTTGCCAAGTTAAAGCGACTTCTAACCTCCGCTCCCTTACTCTTCCGAAAGACGGACTGATGTTTGAAGTATATACAGATGCATCAACAAAAGGTTTGGGTTGTGTACTGATGTAATTTGGTAAGGTCATTGCCTATGCATCAAGGCAACTTAAGCCTCATGAGCGTAATTACCCAATTCATGACCTGGAATTAGCCGCCATTGTGTTCGCTTTAAAAATTTGTCGACATTATCTGTATGGCGAACAGTTCGAACTTTTTACAGATCACAAGAGTCTTCGGTACTTATTCTCACAGAATGACCTGAATATGAGACAAAGAAGATGGACAGAATTCCTGAAGGACTATGATTTTGAATTACTTTATAATCTGGGTAAAACAAATTTAGTAGCAGATGCTCTAAGCAGAAAAGAGTATAAGCAGAAGACTATAACTAGTTTGATGATCCACGAATGAGAAATGCTAAGTTTCATAAGAGAATTCGACGTCAAACTAAATTTCCAGGAGCAGAAGGTTAAGATATGTAATATTAAGGTGAAACCAAGTCTTAGAGATCAGATTATCGAATCGCACGCTAATGATGAATGGTTGCTAAAAATGGTAGCCAAATATCTGGATAATGAGGAGTTCGAATGGAGTAATAGGAAAGATAAAGGGATTCGTTACCAAGGACGTATTTGTGTACCTAATATCCCAGAGTTGAAGGATGAGATTTTGAAAGAAGCACATCGAACCAAGTTTACTATTCACCCTGGAAGAACGAAAATGTATCAGGATGTGAAGAAATTGTTTTGGTGGCCAAACATGAAGAAAGAGATCGCATATTATATTTCTCGATGTTTTATCTGCCAACAGGTGAAGTCAGACCATCAGAATCCATCAGGTTTGTTGCAGCCATTGAAAATACCTAAGTGGAAGTGAGATTGTATTTCTATGGATTTTATAGTTGGTCTCCCCAAGACTCAGAAAAAGCACGATGCAATATGGGTGATTGTCGACCGACTAACAAAGTCAGCACATTTCCTTCCCATCCGTATCAACTATTCGATGGATGAGCTCGCTAAATTGTATATCAGGGAAGTTGTAAGACTCCACAGCATCCCTAGTTCTATCGTGTCAGATCGTGATCCTTGTTTCACATCCCGATTCTGGATCAACCTACAAGAAGCTATGGGAACCACTACAAACTACAGTACAGCATATCATCCACAATCCAATGGGCAGACCAAACATGTGAACCAGATATTGGAAGATCTATTGGCGCATGTGCCCTTGATTTTAAAGGAAGTTGGGATGACAATTTACATTTCTCTGAGTTCGCCTACAACAATAGTTATCAGGCAGGCATAAGAATAACCCCATATGAAGCTTTATATGGGAGGCCTTGTCGTGCGCCTAATTGTTGGACCGAAGTAGGTGAGAAGAGTTTGGTCGGGCTAGATATTGTTCAGGAAGCTACTAAAAAGGTCAAGATCATTCGTAAACGTTTACAAGTTGCGCAAAGCCGTCAGAAGAGTTATGCCGATAATAGAAGACATGATCTGGAATTCACAATGGGAGATCATGTATTTCTGAAGGTCTCTCCGATGAAGGGACTTATGCAGTTTGGTACAAAAGGAAAACTTGTACCATGATTTATTGGACCTTTTGAGATTCTTGAACGTGTTGGAGCAGTAGCATACTGACTCGCTTTACCTCCTCAATTGGCAAGTGTTCACAATGTTTTTCATGTATCGATGTTGCGGAAATATGAACGAGATGCCTCCCATGTTATTAAGTGGGAAGATCTTGAGCTGCAAGATGACACTTCTTATATAAAGAAACCAGTTCAAATTTTAGACCGTAAGGAGCATGTCTTACATACAAAAATTATAACATTAGTCAAAATCTTATGGTTACATTATCGAGCAGATGAAGCATCTTGGGAATCAGAAGTAGAAATTCGCAAGAAGTATCCTCATCTCTTTGAGGATTGACCTCGGGTAAATTTCGAGGACGAAATTTTTCTTTAAGGAGGGTAGAATGTAATACTCGTATTTTTTAAAAAATAAAATTTAAATTTAAATTTTTAAATTTTAAACTTTAAGTGGGAAAGAGATCCACTGATCTCATTATCCTTCCTCCAATCTCTCGTCATACAAAATTCCTCTTATCTCGTAGTTCCCCATCAACCTTCCTTTAAAAAAAAAAGAAGAAGAAGAGTTCTATTAAAACTGAAAGAAGCAAGGAATAACTCGTAGAAAAAAAAAAAGAAACGTGAGAGAGAGCATGAGTTCTATCAAAACTGAAATAAACTAATGAAAAACTCGTAGAAAATGAATATAAAAGGAAAAGTGGGAAGGAGGAATTTCTTTGGAATTCATTTATTCAAGTGAGTAATTTTATATTATTTTTCTTTATTTTATTAATGTAATATGTAAATTGGCATGATCTATACATTAGATGGATTGGATCAATCAAACATCCATTGTGTAGGTTTAATTAGTTCATGTAAAAATGTATGCACATGATTTGCTAAAATATAGAACGTAAGATTTTAAGGTATGCACAGGGCTTTAAGGGTAATATGTAGAATGTGATATATTTTTTTCAATGGATAGAGACCAGTATGATCCGTACTGTTCATGGGTGTTATAACAATTAATTATAAAATATTTTTTTAGAATCAGATCGATTCGACACCTTAATGGACCGTACTAGTCCTATATCTATCAATTTTCTTCCTTAACTTAATGAAGAAGAGAAAAAAAAGAGATGGAACAATAATTCTCAGCGCAAGATATAATTTGACACAGAGAATTATATGACATAATTTGAAATGTGTGATTAAATCATCACCATTCATTAGTTCCTTAAGATTAAAATAAATTAAAATATTAAATTCTAGACAGATCAGACCATTGAATGGGCAATATTGATCAGAATAAATAATAAATCATATGTTTTATTCATTATGTATAATCGTAAGATTTAAAGAAAATTTTTATTTATGTGATTTTAGGAAGTCCTAATTCAATTCAAACCGTTGGTTCATGGAATCATCTCCACCACATCAAGGTGAGTGATCCCGATGTGTTTCTCATCCATCAAATTAAAGTAGATGGATTGCTTGATGTGTTGCATTATTATTCTGATTTAATTGACATGATTTAATTACCCTGATTTAATTGTCATAATTTAATTGCCATGATTTAATTGTCATATACTCTTAGTTGATTTAAAGGACTATGATTTCTGTATTAATAATTATATGATTTGATTAAGGTGTTAAACTATATTGATTCAAATGTGATAAATAGCCTATGCAATATATGATTCATGATTTCATGGTGCATCTATCAATTGTATGCACAACACGTGCTGGATTCCTGGAGGACCTCCCTGGATGGTATACCCTGATAGAATCATTACCAGAAGCCCACTATACTAATGGAAGCCTACTCAAGGAGTAGATGCGGACCTTGCCTATGCTTACAAAATGGTAGATGCGGGTTGATGGGTTTCCAACTCAAGCAAGTGGACAGATTCCCACTTGATGCATTATTGCATTGCATTTGCATTTTTTTAATATTATAATTTGTATGTTTATTGAGTATTCTATTATAATTTGATGTAAAGAACCATTTCAGAAATTCTCACTAGGCCTGGCCAGCTTATCCTTTTTATTGATGGAAAAACTGTACAGATGTGAATGAGGGTGAGCCGGTGGCTCAAGAATAGGAATATGTGGCCGAGCTGGATGAGGATTTAAGAGATACGTGGCCCTACTTGACAGAGGAAAAAATTACTGCCTTAGAGTAGCGTGATTTTTTTTAATTATATTTGATTTTCTTAGATTGTTAATTAATTTGTTTTCAAGTTGTTGGACATGTTTATTTTATTTCAGAAGATCCCGAATGGGAAGGTTCTTAACTATGTTTATGATTAGTTATTTGAAATAAATGGTTATTTCTTGTTTATGAGATGATTTTTAGTATGAATGGAACGTAGATCTATGGTAAAGCTACTTAGTAGATGAGATTTTTTGTAAGCAATTTAATAGTTTAAGTGCACTTAGTGTACAAGTCATGACATGGATATCGATCCAAAGTATACATTAGGTACCCAAAATATGGGTCGTGACACACGGTGACGCTTATTTGTCATCCAACCTGTTCGTAATATCACAAAGACATGGATGAAGTGAAAACACAAATATCAGATTGATCTAAAACTTCTGTGACCCCCATGAAAATTTCAATGGTAGATGTTCAATTCACACTCTTTCCGGTAGTGTGATCCATTTGAGCTTTGGATATGCTTCATTTTTAGCCCACAGTGATGTAAGTGTTTTATCCACGCCGTTCATCAATTTTCTCAATTCATTATAAGGAATGAGCAAAAATAAATGAGGTAGCTGGTAAAGGGCTCCAGTGGACCACACCAAATGAAGCTGTAGTGATAATGACACCCACCGTTGAAACCTTTCTAAGGGCCAGCATGATGTTTTTTTACCATACAACCTATTCATAAGGTCGTGTAGACGTGGATGAAGTGAAAACACAGATATCAACTTCATCTGAATCTTGTCTAGCTCTCAAGAAGTTTTTAATGGTGGACGTTTGATCCCCACTCCGTAGTCCACTTAAGCCTTGGACCCACCCCATTTTTTTTTGTTAATATCTTAAAACGATCCGAGAAAAGCATTAAGCGGTATAGAGAAAGTCAATCCATGACTTGGGTGGGCCAAGAGCTTAAAAATAAACTCAAACTCAATCGATGACTTGGGTGGGCCACACCACATAATATAATGGAGAGGTAACATTCGTAATCATATATTGGGCCTACCTAAATGTGATTCACAGATCCAGCCCATTCATTATGTGTGTCCCACTTGGATGAGGGGTTAGACAACGTTTCAGCCGCATCCAAAACTCATCTGGGCCCCACCAAGTGCTTTTATATTTTTTTAGGATGTCTTCATATAGTTTTAGATGGTATGGCTCACTTGAGTTTTGTATACGGATGATTTTTAAGCTATCACATAACCTAAAGGGCATACATCAAATGCAGTGTTGATGTTTGACACACATTATGATGGGGCCCACAAAACTTACATCAATTCTTAGGTTTTCACGAGGTCAGTATTTTGGGTCACAATTTTGATCAGAATATTTGGTCCACTTTATATGTCTAGTCCATTCACTCTATTTTACTAATCAATACCCTCAATTTAACTAGTTACTCGCCCCGATCAGGCTAGCTACATATGAGAAAGATATTGGGCATACAAGATTGACCAACAATTTGAGTGAAATTTCATTTAAACATCTGAAGTTATTTACTCTTCAATCTGGATTTATTCGATTGTCCATAAACGGTTAAATGTTCAATTAGTGGATGTGCCTAATACTTTATTAAAAAAAATTTTTGTTTTCACAAATAAATTTCAATTTCCATTGAAAAATAACATTTTTTTCAAAATGTATATATTTTTACTCTTAATTTTTCTTTGAAAACTTTTAAGAAAATATCATTTTTATAATAAAATATTTTTTCAAAAAATTAAAATACAAATTCTGAATTTTTATTTTCAAAATTTCTGAAATTTTCAAAAATTTTTATTTTTTTTCCCAAAAATTCCAAAATGCCGATTTTTTTTCTTCAAAAGCATCATTATGTTTTCAACTTTTCAATTTTCTTTTTTAAAATGATATATATATATATATATATATATATATATATATATATATATATATATATATATATATATATATATATATATATATATTTCAAAATCTTAGTCTTTTTATAAATAACTTTTTCTTTTAATTTCAAATTTTAAACATTTTCAATTATTTTTCAAAATCACAAAAATTTTCAGCTTCTTTATTTTTCGTTTCAAAATGTTTGTTTTTTTGATGAAGTATCGATTTTTTAATATCATTTTATTTTAAAATTTTCTATTCTTTTTAACTTCTCCATTTTCTTTAAAGCATTTTTTTTTCGAATATGTCAATTTTTATCGAACTTCTCAATTTTATTTTATTTTTCAAAATACAAACACTCATTTACTTTTTCAAAATATTTTCATTTTTCAACATTGTGAAAATTTTCACATTTTTTAAAAATATTTCTAATTTTCTTTTTTAGGATATTATTTTTTTCACAAAATCAAATTCTTTTTTTTTTCCCACAAAACAGATTTTTATTAAATCACGATTTTTATTTTTTCAAAATCCCATTTCTTCTCAAACATTGTTAAATTTTTTAAATTTCTCAATATTCTTTTTCATGTGATATTACAAATCATTTAAATATTAATTTTAAATTTAAAAAAATTCTACTCGTGATATAAAAACAATTTTTTTTATACATTTATTCAATTGTTAAAAAATAATCTTATATACAAATTATATTAAAAAACAATTATTAGACAATTAAAAAACAATTATTATACCAAAAAAAAAAAACAATTTTCCTCCATATTCTTTAAAAAATGAAAAAATAAATGTTTCAAGGCAAAATCCCTTTTACGACAGACCGTGATCCATCACGAAAGCAACTAAAACCGGCACGAATTGCAATTTTGGGCGGGAATTTTCAACTGATCATATTCTGTCTCAAAATCAAAATTTGCGACGGATTTTGTCCGTCGCCATTTTACGACGGACCATAATCCGTCGTAAATCTCTAGTAAATCCGATTTTAGTGACGGATTTTGGTCTGTCGCAAAATTCCACGGCTTTGATCTACGGATTTTCAAGAAAGATGGGATTAGCAACAGACCTTTTCCGTTAGGGACGGATTAAATCCGTCGTGAAACCAAGTGATTTTTGCGACGGACGAAGTCCGCCGTAAAAATCCGTCGCAAATCCACAATTTTGGCATAGTGCCTAGTAAGAAGGGGAAGGTCCTTGACTACTATGATCACGACGTTTGACTGGAGATCGCTGCCCGAGCGCTCCAAGCTATCCGGTGGAGCAACGCTCCAAGCTAAGTTTTTTTATCCTTTTCAACCAAGGGTTCCAGATCCAGGATGAGTGGGATCTACCATTAAGCTTATCTTCCACCAATTTTGAATTGGTTTCCACCTCCACCATACTTGGTCCAAAGGATATCTACAAAGAGAAAGACCGTCACAAACCGCTGTTAGTTGTGTGGTTATGTGCTTCTTGTTTTGACTGACTGGCTAACCGTGGATTGTATCTTTGAATTTATATTCATCTTGTGGTTCATCTTTGGTCATATTTTAGGGAAGAAGCTTCTCAGGTATGGCTAATTGTCTCATTTTTTTATCATTCGATGAAAATTGTTCAAAATTTTAGGAATTCTTGTTTTGTATTTGTGAACTTCTAATGGTTGGATAAAAAATGTAACTGCATGAAAACATTCAAACTTGAAATGGCCCAAGAGCATGTTTGGATGCACAATTCAATTTGATTATGAAAATTCAGTTCAACAAAGGCAAAGTAATGAAACTGCAATGGCTTTTCCTAGTATCTAGAATGAGGAAGTAGCCTTCAAATTATAGTTAGATTCCTTGCTTTAAAAAAAAAGAAAAAAAAAAGAAAGAAGATAATCGAACCGCAAGTTGGAGCATAGTCTTTAAATACGTATAGTAAGGAGGGTAAGTACAATTTGGTCATCTGCATTCTATCAGACTAATCACTGCAATTCAATCCAACAGTGCATCCAAAGCGTCCACAAGTGACTACAAATAAGTAACTGATTTGCTTATTTATCTTTTGTAGAACAAAGAATGAGTAGAACTAATTGGGAGGCTGTTTCTTTTCTATTGGATGGATTGCTCAACCTGCACAACTGTGATCGAGGTTTGTTCTTTTACTGCTATTTTTTCTTTTTTTCTTTTAATTTTTTAGAAATGATACCGGTGCTCTATGCTTTAGGTTATTACAAATATGAATTATCTGGTCCTGAAATATAACTTGATTTCTTATCTTCTCTTAGCTTGCATACCTTGGAAGATTTTTATTTTGTACTTCAGTTATCTTGAAAACAATCAATGTTATATTACTATTTAACACTTAAATTTGAAGTGCTAATATTACCTAACTCAAATTCTTTGTGACATGCCCTAGCTTCTCTAAATACATCCGAACTGATTTTGTGAATACTTGAATCTAATATCGAGGCAGTAGTGTTATGTAAATGTTATATATAATTATATAAGTGTGCATTCTAGAATCTAAAGCCCAAATCCATAGATCCATGATTTGGAGGTGGGATTGAGTTGAAAACCACCAATATACATCAACAGGGAGAAAAAAAAAAAAAAACAAACAAACAAACCCTCGATTGGATTCAAAAAGCCCCAAAATTAGGTTTTTGTATCTCACTTCAGTACTAATGGAATTTGATGCTGAACTATATGACAGTCTTGCCCCCATTGCTGATGGAGCAAACAAGCTGTTGATTATATAGTAAACTGATACAATTATTGTACTTGTTTCTGTAATATATATGTTAAGTTGGTTGAAAGGAAAGTAAGTTTTCATGAGGTCTTAAGGTAGGTTGGACTTTAGTTATTTTTTTGTGGGCTGTTTGGTTCAGATTACCCAGTCCATGTCAGACACTTATTCCATTTTTTTGTGGGCTGTTTGGTTCAGATTACCCAGTCCATGTCAGACACTTATTCCATTTTTTTGTGGGCTGTTTGGTTCAGATTACCCAGTCCAACTGGTCTGGCACATGGTGGTCTATTTCAGACCGGAAATTGCTTAATTTAGGATCATAAAAAAATATAGGAAATTAACAAGTTACATGCTCTTAGCATAGTGGTTGTAGCCTTTGATTTCAAGTGGAAATCATACGTTTGAGCTTTAGCTGATGTAGTTGCACTTTTTGTTATAAAAATTGTCATCAGGAAACCTTTTTCTCCTCACAGATGATTGTATGGTCCCTGTGATTTCTATGAATAGTGATCTGAACCCCACAATATTTTCAAATGGTTCCGTTGGTGCAACAAGGTTGAGAGACCTTCTGGCGCTTTGTAAGACATTTACCAGCTTTTCAGGGATTTCATGGGGCTTGTAAAAGCGCCAATAAAAGGTGTAAACCGCCGGTAAAGCCTACATTGTAATGGCGTCCAACACAAATGCCGGCAAAGGACTCTGACTTCCGGTAAATCTTTTACTGACGCAGCCTTTACCAGCGCTTTCCTGACTGCGGTAAATGTTTTATGGATAGACGCAATCCTCCCCACAGTAATCCGTCCGGGCAGGGCTCTGTGGGGCCCACCGTGATGTAATTAATTTATCAACACCGTTAATTGTTTTTATATGATTATTTAAAGATAGGAGCCAAAAATTGAGCTAGGTTCAGTGTTTGAGTGGACCACAAATTGGGGATTAAACTTCCACCATTAAAGCTTCCTGGGAGCTGAAAAGTGTTGGATCAAGATGAAATTTGTGTTTTCATTTCATCCAGGTCTGCATGACCTTATTAATAGGTTGGGTGGTAAAAAAAAACATCACGGAGGCCCTTAGAAATGTTTCAACGGTGGGTGTCATTATCATTACAGCTTCCTTTGATGTGGTCCACTGGATCTTTGTATCTGCTTCATTTTTTTTTATAATACCTTAAAATGATCATATAAAAACAATTAACGGTATAGATAAAATAATTACATCACAGTCGGCCCCACAGAGCTCTGCCCGGATGGATTACTGTCCCGGCAGGAGCAGTTTATGGACAGTTTTCACCGCCGGTAAAGGCCAATTTTCTTATAATGCCACTTACCCATTTGTAAATGAGCCAGATATGCGTGTAGTGAAAATCGACCATAGGCTGGACAGTTATCAGCCGTACGAAGCAGCCAGCGATCAGCTTACGATGTGAACCATGAATTGTCATAATCAAGCAAGGCGTCTGGACCATTGATAGGTCTAAACTGAGACAACGCGTAAGACCTATTTCTGGTCCAAGAAATGTCTAGCAACCAGGCCCCTTGCGTGATGGATGGTTTGAATGCATGCCGGAAGTGGTGAGATGGATGACATGGGGAACGGATTGGCAACTCCCCCTGCCACCAGCCAATGGTTGGCTGGTGGTCGGTGCTCTGTGGGTCCCACCATGATGTATGTGTTTCATCCATTCCGTCCATCTATTTTTCCATATCATTTTATCTTAGTGGACCACATATTAGGTATATCCCAATCTCAAGTGCACCACATTAAAGGAAACAGAATTGAATGAGCTTCAACCATTAAAAACCTTTTGGGGGCCGTAAAAGTTTTGGATCAAGCTGATCCTTGTTTTTTCCCTTCATCTGGGCCCGTTTGACCTAATCAACAGATTGGATGTCAAATAAAAAGTACAATGGGCCTTACAGCCCACGAGGATTTTAATGATGGATATCCAATATATAACTATTGTTTTCCTGTGGTGTGATCGACCTGAGATTTATACCCCTCTCATTTTTGGCATAAAAACCTAAAATGATCTTTAAAAATGGATGAAACATACATATCATGATGGGTCCCACAGAGCACTGACCACCAGCCACGGGGCTGGTGGCATGGGGAGTAGCCATTCCGTTTCCGATGACATGGGTGCCGGACGTGGTGAGGTGGATAGCATGGTGAACACGTGTGGTGCGTGGTAGATGTGTGGGTGCGTGGCGGGTCTCATCCACACTGTTCATCCATTGTGCCATAACATTTCAGGGTAGCTGCCTAGGAAACATGCAGATCCAGGGCTCAAGTGGACCACACAGTGGTGATTAAACTCCGACCGTTGAAGGGCCCTTGTGAGTCACTGAGGTTTTGGATCAAGCTGATATTTCTGTTTTCCTTTCATCCAGGTCTATATGAGCTTGTGAGCAGGCTGGATGGCCGATAAGCATTATGGTGGACCCTAGGAAAGTTTCAACGGTGGTCGTCATTGTTCCCTTCTGCTTCATGTGGTGTGGTGGTGGAGATGCAAGCTGAGGTCGTTACATGCACAAATGTGAGTGCATGTGATGGATCAATGGAATTAATGATGCATGCATGCTTGCCATAAATGTCCAATACGTGTAATGAATTGCATGTGTAGGCATACAATGCATGTGCGATTAGTGCATGGGCGGCACGTGTGGATGATGTCAGGGTCCACACGTGTAACAACTGAATGTCTTGCGTTTCTGGTGTGATGTAAAGCAATTGTGTAAGTGCATGCATGTGTGGATGATTGGTAGGCCACACGTACTAACGTGAAGCATATCAGACACAAATGAATGCATTGATTACTTGCATGCTTCACGTGTAGTGAGTTTGCATGAATTGCTTGAGTGCCTGCACACGTGTGACAGGTGTATGGTGTGGCACGTGCAGTTGAATGAACGGATGGCTAAGATTCCTAGCACGTAATGAGTACAAAGTGCTGGGCACAGATAAATGGATGCAATGAATGGACGGATAGCTTGAATGTATAGCTCGCGTGGTGAGATAAATGGATGATCCAGATTTCGAAGGGTTGGATCAATACCAATCACAAAGTGAGATGTACGGCTCTGATCTAGTGAAAAGGGAAATGCACGCGGAGACAAGTGTTGTTGTTTTAAATATATGTTCCACGTAAGTTGATTACTGCCTATGCATCAAACATGGTCTATCAGATGCCTGGCATTGATTTTAAGGATGCCATTGTGTGGGTGGCCCATCTAATCAACGTCTTTGGAAAGTCTGGAAAATTAGACATTCTTCAGTGTCAACAATACGACACCAGGTCGTGCCTTTCAACAAACCTTGTTATACGGAAAAAGCTTATTCTACCAACAACTTGTAAACTAACCAGCTTACAAAGACAAGAAACAGGCTTCTTTTCATTTCTTTATATATCTCATGAAAAATACTACAATAGAAACGAATGGAAACATTAGCATGCGCAGCTACGTTAGAACCTTCAACAAACCCTGTCGAATAAGTTTAGTCTACAAAGACATATAATAAAGATCGAGTCTCCTTTGATGGCTTCATATATCTCATGAAATATGGTATAACAGATACCGATGGCTACCAGTATTCCACGGATTATGTATTAATGGTGAAAAGAAGAGCTGATGTGACGCAAGGTTAGCTATTCATAAATATGCATGTTACGGTTCAGGTGCCACAATCATGCATTAATCAGGTGGTTCTCACATGCATTTTTTATTATCATGCGTGAATTGCATGTAACCAGGCATTAGAGGAATCTTTTAAACCCATGATGTGCCCCATGCAAGACTTAAAAGTGAAAAAATAAAATAAAATAAAAATAAAAAGAAATCTCCTGCGTAAAATAAAATATATAAATTTTCCTTTTCACTACAAGTTTTGATTTTGATGCGTGAACGTAGTAATTTTTCATTGAGCCACATTAGCATTGAAAAAAGTTTATTGAAAAGCAAAAATAAAATTATTTAAATTAACAATATTCTTAAAGCTTGATTCACGGATTGGCTGGTGTACCTCACACTAGCTATATAGCTGCTGTAGGTACGTGTCATGTGCGAAGGCGAGCACTGATGCTCCTTGAGCTCCAGGTTGAACGGTTCAAAGGGGATCAAAGTTACATGGGCCCCACAGTGATGACGTATTTATTATATCTAGATTGTTCATCTATTTTTAGAGTTCCTTTTAAAGCATTACTCAAAAAATGAATCATATCCAAAAATCATCTGGACCACACGATAAATAGCAGCGGAGATAATGATTTCCACCGTTAAAAAATTTATAAGCCCCACCATGACGTTTATTTTACATCCAATTTGTTCATATATAAGGTCACATATGCCTAAATGAAGAGGAAAATTAAATTTCATATTGATCCAAAACTTCTATGACCCCAAAAAGGGATTCAATGCTAGACGTTCAATCCCCCACTGGTTTTTGTAGTGTGCTCCAATTGATAGTTAGATCTGTCTTATTTTTCATCTCAAGCCTTAAGACGAGCTTGCCAAATGGATGGACGGGTTGGATATAACACATACCTCATGATCAGACCCATAGAACTTGCTGACGTCAATATAGCAGCTATATAACTGGTGTGAGGTACACCAGCCAATCCGCTTCCCAATTGTTGATGGGTTATAGACGAATTGCTTCTAAAATAAGACAAGTATTTTCTCTAAGATCTTGCGTGCAACAATCATAAATGGATTTTCTCATAAACTAGGTTAACGCAGCTGGTCGTCTGGCAAATTTGATGAGTGGTCGAACTCAGTGACTTAAATAATGTTCGAGCTACTGAGCAATTTCTTAAAAGAAAAATATTTGGAGAGATCGGATCAGATTCTAATTGAAGTTGTTGGATTTGGATAATTTGGACTTGGATGGTCTAGTTTATTTAACATCTGAGGTGTGGACCATTGCTAGGTGGTCATCAATGATTCATAATATTTGTAAAACTTTAATTTCCAAGTGTTTCAGATCGTTGGATCAACGATCTAACCATTAGTGCAAAGTGCGCCATCTAGTGCCAACTTTCCACGCCCGTGACCATGCCAGAGCCCGAGCGCACGTGCGTGCGTGCATGTGTTTTAGTACGAACCAGGCATCTCATCTTCCATTTCTCTGAGTAAGAATATTACCAACTCAATCACTTATAAACCATAAATTTCTCTCACTAGCCAATGTGGGACTTTAAAAAAATGCACGTTTTCCTTTGTTTTTTCATAAATTGTTATGGACGGTAAATGAAATTTTCAAAAAAAAAAAATAAAGTATCTATTTTTAAACAAAATTTCAACAATCTCCCACTTAGTTTTTAATAAAAATAGTAGAAAATTTTGCCAAATATAAAAGACAGCTCATATGCATAGAGAAAAATATCTTACATTTTGAATCTTTCCTTAGGACCTATTTGATTTTCCAAATCCAATGTAAATGCCCTATGAATATGTAATTACTACTCTTCTAACCTATTTGAAAATGCACTTGTATTTCCATTTCGAAAATCAATCAAAAAAGGATCAGTTTAAATTTATTGGCCCTACTGTGATATATATGATATTTCTGCGACATCCATTTGTTTTAATGTAACATTTTGAGGCATGAGCCGAAAAATGAGACAGATCCAACACTCAAGTCGCCCACACCAAAGGAAACAATAGCCCCAAGAAGTTTTTGAAGGTATGTGTTTGAATATTCCCTAAATCCTGTGGTATGGTCGACTTAGCTTTGGATCTGCCTCATCTTTTTGGGCATGCCCTAAATTCAGCTAGGATAACGGATGGACAATATAGATAATCCACATACATCACAGTGGACCCCACATATATTTGACAGCGTCCTCAGTTTTAACACTAAAAAAAATAAGCGTCAAATCAAGCATTGGTATCAGTGCTGTAATTACTCATGTAAATAATTATTACCCATTTGCAATGTATTTACTAGGGGGTTTGAAAATCAAACACACCCTTAGTGTAAATATTTTAAAGTTTTGTCAAAATCCCTAATAACCGCAGCTTTGAATCAGTTATTTATAAATGAAATAACTGAAGATAGTATACACATAATAACATTTGGGTTATGTGAGTTTCTTTATATTACTCACTTAACACTTTTAATAGTCATGTGCTTATCCTGAGAAACTGCACATGTGAGACATTATTAATTTAAAAAAAAACCATCTAAATGATGAACATGAATACATATTTATAATGATATATATATATATATATATATATATATATATATATATATATATATATATATATATATTTATATAATTATATGTGTATCTATATAATAATAATAATAATAATAATAATAATAATAATAGTAATATATGATAGGTGGGATCTGCCCCCTCTTGCCTGCTGTGTTCATGTCTTTTTTGGTGTAATTTTGTATAGCTTGCGTTTATATGATAAGTGGAATCTGCCCCTTTTTGTTGGGTCCCACCTGAATGGCTGTACAGTTTTAGGATCAATGAAATTTGTGGCAAGAGCCCACTTTCCTTTAAATAAAATATTTTTTTTAAAAAAAAAAAAAAAAAAAAAAAAAAAAAAGTGTATCTAGCTACAAGATTGGTGGGCATTTCTTGGACGATTAAAAATGAAAATCCAGTGCTCTTAATAGAAAAAACAAGTATCAACGAATCAGAGGTCGGGATTCTTGGACCAATATTATTCTCTTACTTTAACTTAAATCACAGTGAGTTCGACAGTTTAGTCGGTTTACTTTGATTTCATTCATGCCACATGTACCATTTCTACATGATTGTGTATCAAGTGCCACATGCAGTAATATCAAATAACTCCCTCGCAAAGAAAAGATGCCTTCCCAGGTATGCAATAAATAAAATAAAATAAAAGCCTTCCTAGGATGCATGTATGCAATAAATAAATAAAATAAAAGCCTTCCTAGGATGCATGCATGCAATTAATAAATAAAATAAAATAAAAGCCTTCCTAGGATGTATGCATGTGTGCCATGTGTGCCAGTGGACAGTGCCTATAAATAAGCAACCATGTTAGCCTTCAAGCCCACAGCTTTCATTTAACCTACCTAAAATACTGGGATTGCCATTGTCACCTTCTTCGGCTCATTCATGGATAGTCCAGCTACTCAATGGCCAAAGAAGGAGATTGGTCGCGCTTTTGTCGATTTTCATCCTACTGTCTGGGGCGACCACTTCATTACAGCCTCTCCAAATGACATGGTATTCTTGTGCTAGAATTTTAGCTCGTAAATGTAAAAGTATGCTTTTATGAAAAGATTAGGTTTGGAACTCTGGGTGGAATTCCACACACTCATGGAGAGAGATATCTCAAGAGTTCGAATCGCTTGTATTGTTACTCAGGATAGCTGGCATGTGACGCTCCTGACCTTTTCTTAGAATAATCTATTTAGCATAATTTTCTTGCTGTGGTTGTCTCAATTATAAAACCATCTCAGCATATGTAGAGGCTTTCAAGAATTATTTCCGAACACTTCAAAAATATTGGTTATTGTTCATGCAAATATAGTGTATTTTATAGATATTCTAAATGAAGTGCTTTATAGTTGCTCCAGAAGCCATGAAAATATGCAATTTTCTTTTTTGAAGCTAATTCTCTTAATGATGCAATGTTTGCCTTGATTTTTGTCTATATACGACGTTAAAGCAGAGGCTCGACGCACATAAACAACGGAGTGAAGAACTGAAGGAAGTAGTAAGGAAAATGCTTTGCACCGACAATGATCCATTTCTCGAAATGAATTTGATTGATGAGATTCAACGCCTTGGTGTAGCCTAGCACTTTGTAATGGACATAAATAAGGCATTGCCCCGGATGTATGACAACCGCATCAATGGCAATGATGATGGTTTTGACCTCCAAGCCCTCGCTCTCCAATTTCGACTGCTTAGACAACATGGTTATGACGTCTCATCAGTTAAGTGTCATGCCAATGCTCTTGTCATTCTTAAGAAGTGTTATGTGTTTTTTGTGTTAATAAATGTAACTAGAGTTCATTTTACTAATGTCAACCATAAGATCCAGCAATTTTGTCCCATGGGGCCCACCTTGATCAGAACTATCCATGCTTTTACCATTGAAGGAGCACAATAATTATCACTCTTATCTATAGTTGAAATTCTCTAGCATAATAAATTAGGTAAGTATTCTCTAATGAATTTGAAGATTTCACATGCTATCCAAACATGCACCCTAACTTTTGAAGGAAATCCTATTTTAGACAACCACCATGGAAATTATGATTATCTAGTCATATTATGTTATCCACGGAATCCACGCTCGATCCAAATATGCAAAAATTCCCTAGTGTGAATGTTGATTATTGAAAATAAAATTTCAAGGGTTCACTTCCACAAATAAATGTTAAGGTGCATTCTTTTAGCAAGATTATTGGAAGTTCCTAGATGACAAACAGTTCCAATTCTGTCGTAAGCTCTGCTTGTGGGCCCCATAGGATACCCATGGTGATGATCTTGAGCTGTGACATGGATAAAATGAATATATGTTAGAAAACACATGTATATAATTCACTGTGCCCATAGTATTTGCATCCATCAACTATCATTGTCCTTAGGATTAGAGAATCCTTGACCCTAGATAGCTTGGGAATAGGGACAATAAGAAGAAAGAACACTACCGTCGGTCGTAGATGAGTAAGAGCTAGTCGGGGTGCCCGGGCGGCTGCTCCCTCATCTCGTCCAAGAGCTGGCTGTTTTTTGAGTGTTTGTACATGAACATATAAGATAGGTGGAGTCTGGTCTTTTGTGAGGATTCTGCTCGAATTGTCTAAAAATGTGGTCATCCATGGTTCAAAATTCGATGATGAGATAATCTTATCAATGTAATTTATTGCACGCAATGTTTACAATGATGGCCATGATTTGTATGTGGATTGATCACATGTATTCCACATGTATACATTGGCTGGTGGTTTCTGATTAGCTGAAAAAATTATAAATGGGTACTTAAATTTTCAGGATCGTGGGGATATGGATTAGCTACCGGACTACATGAAAGTGTTTTTTAATTCAGTCTTAGATATGTTCGATGCATTTGAGGAGGAACTAAAAATCATACCGGATAGACTACTTGAAGGAAGCGGTATGTTTCAGTTCCATTAAAATTAGAACCCCATAAGCTTAGGGTAGGTACGTACCACACAATGTGGGTAGAACTTTTATGAGACCAAGCTAGTACTTTTTTTTTAATTATTATTTTGAGACCAAGCTAGTACATAAAAGCTAGTACTAACTTTTACGAGACCAAGCTAGTACATAATGTTTCCTGCCTCATCTTACCCTTGTGGTGTTTATATACCATCTCGTCAAGATGAAAGAATGGCCCAAAAAAATCCCAATATTCCAAAACTCATCATGTAGGAAATACAATGAGAATTTTTTAAATTTTAAACTTGGTAGCCCACTTGAGTGTCAAATTCTCTATGCGAGGTAGGCAATCATTTTCCTTAAAATTATCATAATTCCGTTGATTAAACCATCTAAAGATTGTGTTTTGATCCGACAGTTATAACCCATCAGCTGGATGGCATTGATCAATGGCCATTTTGCACCGCTCAAACAGTGAATATAGTGTACTAGTCTCAATGCATTCTATTTTATTTTTCTTGGTTAATGGTGGGAGGATGGACACTTTTATTTTGAAGTAGGGCAGGCAAGATGGGCCTAGATCCGGCTACTTGTGGGCCCCAATTTGAAGATGTTGCAGAACTTAGTCCATAACCTGGCCCTCTATTTTGGGCCAAAAAAGTCAAGCTCGAGCCCTACATGAGTTGGCAGCCCTATTTGCATGAGTTGATCATAAACTCAAGTTAAACCATCCAACTCGGGTCCTTACTCTTGCTCGGGTGGTAGACTCTCAGGTGTTTCAACTCCATAGGTGGTGAAATTCCACCAGCGTGAGTGTGTGGGGTGTGTGTACGTGTGTTAAAAAAAAAAAAAAAAAAAAAAAGTTAAACCATCCAACTCTTGTGTCCAAATTTAAATGGGCCAAAAAATACAATCAACCGTTTATCCTAAGTGGCCAATTGATGGAGATGATCTAATTAATGGACAATTAAGATGAAAACAGTGAACAGATCGACTGCAGGAAAAAAAATAAATAAATAAAAATAAATAAATAAATAAAATTGTTCACTAACGATAAGTAAGGATTATATAATCAATCAAAACTATTCTTATAACCTATACAAAGTGGGGCCCACAATTTAGATGATTAAATTTGAGTTACATGCATACCTTACCCTTGCTGGTCCATAATGCCCAGGTATTAAATAAGTCTCTTATTGAAATGATTTTATGAAAAATGCTATTCGTTAAACGATTTCACGAAATTTTAAAATTCTAGATCCCAACTTCAGCATATATTATTATTATTATTATTATTATTATTATTATTATCATTATTATTATTTATCAATTTTTTTGAGCGACTATTTCCTCAATTATGTAACATTTACTAAAAATTATTCAAATTAAGTATATCATGAAAGGCCAATCTTCAATCAATGACCACTCAACACATGGGCCCTGGAGATTGCTTGTCTTTTTAAGAATATAGATGATCCAAATTGATTATAAAAGAGTCACTAGGCATGCAACTTTTTATAGAAAGTTGTTTTTATAAATTATAATAATAATAATTTATTTTTATTTAAAAAAAAAAAAACATTCTTATATATATATATATATATATATATATATATATATATATATATATATATATATATATATATGAGAACATGTATATTTTTTGATAGGTGAAAACATAACAAAGGAGGCTCATTGTAAGCTACCCAAATCCGATACGTTGCCCATATATTATCTTTCGACTCACCGACGATCTAGAAACTTCAGCAGTGTGTATCTCACGGTCTACTTTAGGTAAAAATGGATTTATAAATGAGCTGGGCCGAAAGTTTCCTAGGCTGGTCTTGGGCTCAACTTAATTAGATACTGGAGCAAAAGATCTCTCTCTCTCTCTCTCTCTCTCTCTCTCTCTCTCTCTCTCTCTCTGTGTGTGTTTTATAAGAAGACTGTGTTTGGTTTGCAATTTTTAACTTTTATATTTACCAGGAATGGAAAACCGTGAAATTAAAACAAGGGATTTAAAAAGAAAAATCCTTCAAATACTGATTTTACCAAAAAAAAAACCCTTCCGTCAACCGAATTTTAGAGGTAGTGATTCTTGGGGAATGAGTTTGCTAAATTACTCATATATATTTTTTCTTTAAAAAGTGATAAAGTTGACAATTACAGACCTGTAAGGAAAGTGTATGACATTTAACCTGTTCAACATATGCACCCCACCATAACGATTACTATAACAAAAAAAATCAGGTCCATCAAATCATCAGTTGCGTTATGCGTGAACTTGGATGTTTATGGGCGTGCAGTGTATATTACTTCCTATGGTGTGACCCACCTTTGGGTTGGATCAGCCACAATTCGTTTGATCTTCGTGATAAGATTAACCTGTTGGAAGAGTTGGATGTCATCAACGTGAGCCCACAATTCTCTTCTTTTCTTTTTTTTTTCACTTTTTTAAAGAGAAAAGTAGACAATTTTATAATTTCATCCCTTGCAAGGCTCTCTACACTAATGGTTGAGATCTTTTTCATCATGGGAATTGTTTGTTTGGTCATCATGTTTCCAGAATTGGACTCACATCAATGGTATAGATCATTGATCCATGGCCACACACTAGCCTAGATGTCTAACGCAGGGGAGGACGTGAGGTCGAGCACCGTCTTCCTCAAGAGGATAACTATTCCAAATCCACGGAACTTCTCTAGAGTACTCCTCACAAAACCTTCTCGAATCCACGAGAAAAGAAAGCAGAAAATAAGAATAAATTCTAATAAATTTGAAACTGATTAATGAATGAATAAAAACGAGTTCACAACCCTTTAAATAGGGGTACTAAGCAATGGGAAAGAAATCAAAATCAAACTACAACTAAAACTCCTAGAAATCGCGACTTACTATAAATAGTAAACTTACTATTTATAAACGGTCGTGATGTCTACTAGTGCGTAAGGTTTTTTGCCAAAAATAGCAAGTGTCCTATTTGGCTTCACCAAACCGTTCTCCTAATTATTCTAAGCTCTTTTCACGTTGGGCGCAGCACCTTAAGCCCGACGGATGAAGAGTTATCAAACTAAAACTTACTATTTATAGTAAAAATGAAATTAAAACAAGGAAATGATTGTCAATCCAAAGGTTTTTCGCAATTCTGGGCATTGCAACCTGGCATAGCTGGGTTGGTTGGCTAAAGTAGCTCGTTCTACCCCAAAATCATATAATTTACGTCAGCTAACTCATTCTGGATTGTCAGATATGCCCAATTTAAGATCTGATAGTTTGGATCACTTCTATCACCGACCAGGCCTTTTCTCATCCATCTTGGCCATGAAACTGTCCGCGACCCCCCCTACATCAGTCCACTTGGTCAAGTCCGCAACATTGAAAGTCCGTGAGATTGTCATATCATCTGAAAGATCAACAACATAAACATTATCATTGATCTTTCAGATGATTGGTACCGATCCAATCTTTTTATTCTTCAACTTGTTGTACGTTCCGGTCAAAAATCGTTCTTTGCACAGATGGACCATTACTTGATCGCCCACCTCGAACACTTTTTGTCGCCGATGCTTGTCTACTTGCTCCTTTTACTTTTCGTTCGAGGCATGTAGCTTGGTTTGTACCTCCACATGAATGCCCATGATCTTGTCAGTCATACGTTCTACTGCAATGCTCATACTTGGGAGCTTGGGCAAAGGGACCAAGTCTAGTGTGTGGCGAGGTACTTGTCCATAAATAACCTAGAGCGGAGATTTCCCTATCAAGCGGTTCACCATGTTGTTGAATGCAAAATCCGCTTGAGACAAAGTCAAATCTCACTGTTTCAGTTTTTCTCCTGAAATACATCGAAGGAGGTTTCCCAACGTGCGATTCACCACCTCAATTTGATCGTCAGTCTGTGGGTGGTAGCGCTGCTGAACTGAAGTTGTGTATCGAATCGAGTCCACAAAGTCCGCCAAAAGTGGCTTATGAACTTCGTGTCATGATCAGAAGTAATAGTCTTAGGAACCCTGTGTAGCCGCATAATTTCTCTGAAGAATAGATTCGCCACGTGTGTTGCATCGAAAGTCTTCTTGCATGGAATAAAGTGCGTCATCTTGGAGAAACGATCTACTACCACGAACACCGAATCCATGCCACGTTGTGTTCGTGAGAGACTAAGCACAAAATCCATATATAAATCCTCCCAATAACTGTCAGGCACGGGTAACGGGGTGTAGAGGCCTGTATTATGAGATTGCCCATTGGTGGTCTAACAAATATAACAACGGTGGACTACCTTTCCTACATCACGTATCAATTGTGGCCAATAATGCCGTTCTTCCACAAGAGCAGGCATCTTGTCTCGCCCAAGGTGTCCACTGAGGCCACCTCCATATAGCTCTTGGATTATCTGTTCCCTTAGCGAACTGTTAGGGATGCACAGTCGATTTCCCTTGAAAAAAAAACCTATCTTGCATATGTAAGTCGCCGGAGTGACCTTCTTGGCATCTAACCCATGCATCCTTGAAGTCGTCGTCATTAGCATATATGTCTTTGAAGCGCTCGAACCTGACAACTTCATTGCTCATAGTGACTAACAAAGTTGCACGGCGACTCAGTGCATCAGCTACTTTGTTCTGTTGCCCTGACTTGTGTTTTAGTACGAATGTGAATTCCTGTAAAAACGAGATCCATCTAGCATGCACACGGTTAATGTTAGCTTGACCAATAATGAATTTAAGAGTTTGATGGTCTGTGTAAAGTATGAATTTCCTTTGAATCAAATAATGTTGCCAGTGTCACAGTACCTGAACCACCGCGTATAACTCGATCTCATATGTAGACCACTTCTTGCATGCATTGCTAAGTTTCTCACTATAGAAGGCTACCGGCCTACCTTCTTGAGACAAAACTCCCCCAATTCCAATATATGAGGCATCACAATCGACTTCAAATAGTTTGTTGAAGTTGGAAAGTACAAGAACCAGAGTCGTGAATAATCTGCGCTTGATTTCGACAGAGCACCTGTCGGCTTCGTCAGTTCACTGAAACTGTCATTTCTTCATGCAATCTGTGATTGGTGATACAATGGTACTGAAATTTTTCACGAACCGATAATAGAATGTCGCTAGTCCATGAAAACTTCGCATTTTATGAATATTTGTGGGAATCGGCCATTCTCTGATTGCCTTTACCTTTTTCTCATCCATCCGAATTCCTGTAGATGTTACGACAAAACCCAGAAACAATAGGCTATCAATCATGAAGCTGTACTTTTTTTAATTGAGATACAATTTATTTTTAGTAAGCACTTAGAGGACCTTCTTGAGGTATTTCATATGGGTGGTTTCGTCTTGACTGTATATCAAAATATCATCGAAATAAACCACAACGAACTACCCAATGAAAGGTTTCAGAACTTGGTTCATCAATCTCATAAATGTGCTAGGCGCATTCGAAAGACCAAAGGGCATGACCATCCATTCGTATAATCCTTCCTTAGTCTTAAAGGTCGTTTTCCACTCATCAGTCAACCGTATTTGAATCTGATGGTAGCCGCTCCTTAGTTCCAATTTAGAGAATAGTTTTGCACCCTCTAACATGTCCAACATATTATCCAACCGTGGTATAGGAAACCTGTATTTTATGGTGATTTTGTTGATGGCTCGGCTGTCGACACACATGCGCTAACTCTCATCTTTCTTTGGAGTTAATAGAACTGGTACAACACATGGACTCATGCTTTCTCGAATAAGATCCTTACGGATCAACTCATATACTTGTCCCTGCAAAATCCCGCACTCATTCGGACTCATTCGATAATGAGGACGATTAGGTAAACTGGACCTAGGGACAAAGTCGATATGGTGTTGGATATCCCGCATGGGGGGTAACCCATCGGGAAGGTCATCGGGCCAGATTTTTTTGAATTCATGTAGCAGGGGCCTCAGTCTTTCGGGGATGATGGTAGGCTCGAGTTCTTCCCCTTTTATAATTAATACATAACTCTGTCCTGTTTCTTTGAAATCTTCCATGAAGTCCCGTATGGTTAAGAGAAAATGACCCTCTACTCTAGAAGTTTCAAGTGGTCCCTCTGGATCCATAGGGGCCAATATAGTCTTCCGGCTGTCCTCGATGAAGATATATATGTTATCTTACCCTTTATGAGTGGCGTCACGGTCAGATTGCCAGGGCCGACCGAGTAGTATGAGACATTCTTCCATATCAAGCATATCGCATACTATTCATCCTTATAATATTTGCCAATTGAAAAGGATATGGTGCACTGTTCAGTTACATTTGTTTCACTGACCTTCTTGATCCAACCGATTGTATATGGAGAGGGATGACGCTCCGTTTTCAATTATAATTTTTCCACCATGACCTTGTAGACGATGTTCTCGCTGCTCCCACTGTCAATGATCATGTCACAAACCTTTCAATTCACCATACACCTAGTGCGGAAGATGTTATGCCGCTATGAATGCACTTCTTTTCTTGGCGCATATAATAGTCGCCTCACGACTAGTGACTCGCCATAATATTGCTGAACCTAACCTGAATCATCTACCTCATCCTCGGTGGTATGCTCTTGTTCTTCAATGTCTGGATCTTCATAGGCATTATTAGCACTACCATAATTGATGGAGAGATTTGCCACTTTTTGCTAGGGACAAGTATTTGATAGGTAGCCCGGTTGGCCACAACGATAGCAGTTGTCGAGCCTTGGCTTAGCATATGGGTTCAAAATTCTACTTGGACCAGCAGCAGTCGATACGTCCCTTTGAGGTCTATCTTACCCGCTTCCCTGATCTCGGTTCTCAGACGTAGAAGGTTGAGTGCGTGCTCGTATGGGATCCTTCCCCTTAGACTGTGCAGTTCCCTGGGGTGGACCTGCCATAGGGATCCTTGCAGTAGGATAAGTCCATGTGTTAGGACGTTCAAGTTGCGCTTATGTCCGAGTAGCTAACTTGATCGCATCATTTATCGTCCAGGCGGACTGCATTTGGACCTAATCCTGGATAGTCATACGCAATCCATCGTTGAATCGAGAGACTTGCTGCGATTCAGTCTCGACCAAATCGTTACGCGCTGCTAGGCGGTAAAATTCTTCTGCATATTCTCTCATCGACCGACTATCCTGTCAACAATTTTGGTATTATTGAAATAATACTTGATCGTAATCGCTAGGGAGGAATCGGGCATGTAGTAGCTGCTTTATCCGTTGTCAGGTGCGGATTGGTACTTTCATCTGCCTGGTTCGCGCGAGTTGCAGTTGTTCCCATCAAGTTAAAGCTCATCTTTTCAACTTGTAGGCTACAAGCTTGACCTTCTTTGCTTCAGGGATGTCCATATAGTCGAAAAATCGCTCAACTTTAGAAAGCCAATCGAGAAAATCCTCAATGTGTAGTTGGCCATTGAAGTTAGGAATATCAACCCGCATATTGAATTCTTGATCCGTTCAATCTACTCGATCGCCGCCATGTCTGGGGTGTTGAAAGATTATATCGTCGATTTCCTCCTCACTAGAGCCCCCTTCCTCAGTAATGACCCTTGGATGTACTGCATGTACTATCCTACGATCAGGGCGATTACGAGTTTCAGCAATTGCCGGTGGAGGATTACCACCAGGAACACGGAGTTACCTTAGGTTTCCCGCCAAGAGATCCGCTATGTGGTCGATGAAAGCCTACAACCCTTAAATGCCTTGCTGATTCTCTTGTTGCGTTACTTCAAAAGTTGTCGCCATTAAAGGTAAATTCTCTGGAACACCGCCCATGAGATTGTTGCCCGACCCGTCGTTAGAAGCTATCGATCCAAGGAGAAACCTCGCTTTGATACCAAACTGACGCAGGGGAGGACGTGAGGTTGAGCACCGTCTTCCTCAAGAGGATAACTATTCCAAATCCACGGAACTTCTCTGGACTCCTCACAGAAACTTCTTGAATCCACGAGGAAAGAAAGCAGAAAATAAGAATAAATTCTAATAAATTCGAAACTGATTAATGAATGAATAAAAATGAGTTCACAACCCTTTAAATAGGGGTACCAAGCAATGAGAAAGAAATCAGAATCAAACTACAACTAAAACTCCTAGAAATCGCGACTTACTATAAATAGTAAACTTACTATTTATAGACGATCGTGATGTCTACTAGTGCGCAAGTTTTTCGGCCAAAAATAGGAAGTGTCCTATTTGGCTTCACCAAACTGTTCTCCTAATTATTCTAAGCTCTGTTCATGTTGGGTGCAGCTCCTAAAGCCCGACGGATGAAGAGTTATCAAACTAAAACTTACTATTTATAGTAAAAACGAAATTAAAATAGGGAAACGGCTGTCGATCCAGCGGTTTTTTGCAATTCCAGGCATTGCAACCTAGCATAGCTGGGTTGGTTGGCTAAAGTAGCTCGTTCTACCCCAAAATCATATATT
The DNA here is from genome assembly GCA_030180095.1 of Magnolia changhungtana. Lineage (NCBI taxonomy): Eukaryota > Viridiplantae > Streptophyta > Magnoliopsida > Magnoliales > Magnoliaceae > Magnolia > Magnolia changhungtana. Next base: position 2,426,954 of record JASAUF010000283.1, read on the forward strand.
TTACGTCAACTAACTCATTCCGGATTGTGAGATACACCCAATTTAAGGTCCGATGGTCTGGATCACTTCTGTCGCCGACCAGGCCTTTTCTGATCCATCTTGGCCATGAAACTGTTTGCGACCCGCTCTACATCAATGTCCCATTTGGACACTGATTAATCAAGGTCTCATTATTTCTCTCACAGTATTTCCCTTTCAATTTCGAGTCCCGGTTTTAAAACAGTGGTTATTTATCAATTGGGAAGATCAATTTAGTAAGAAAGAGATTGTCCATGGAATCTTTATATCAACCACTAATCTTTTTTCTTTTTCTTTTTTTTTTAATTTTAATTTCTAATCTTGAATAAGATTTTGGTCATCATTTGGGCCCATGTAATTTTTGAACCACTTACTATCCAAAGTACTTCAGATTAGATGGATGATCCTGATTCATATATCACACTACCATGCATGCTGGGAAGAGATGGCCAGACCCATTATGGGTTCAACCGTCTCTAGTACTGTATCATCTCTGTAACCACATTTAATCATAATCCCCCCCCCCCCCCAAAAAAAAAAAAAAAAAAAAATAATAAATAATAATAATAAAAAATAAATAAAAATAAAAAATTATTTTCACCTTAATTGTATTGTTTGCTCATTCAGAACGAACGAGAGAGAGGTGATGCGCCAAAATCAATCCAATGTCACGTGCCACAAGACAGGTGTTTCTGAAGATGTTGCGCAAGAGTACATAGTAGGTCTAGTCAATGATACATCGAAGAAGATTAATGAAGATCTTTTGGGGGTCCCTCCATAAATCTTGCAAGGATGGCCCACTGCATGTACTGTTATTGAGACTGTTGGTCTGGTGGGCCATGGCATGAATTGGCAGTAGTATAATAATAATAATAATAATAATAATAATAATAATAATAATAATAATAATAATAAAAGCGAGGGGCGCAAGTTGTCATAGACATCTGATTAGTGAGGCTGCAAAAGGAACAACTAGATCAGTAGTCCACATTCAACATTAGAAAGTCGCATCAATAGGAAGGTTTAACTATTAAGCCATGATCATTTAGAGGTTTAATGAGTTATTTTAGGTTAAGAGTTAAGGTCACCTAGCCACCTCATTTACCTGTTCTTTGTCCCTTTGTGCTCATGTCATATTGTGTCTTCAATCTTCAACTTCTAATAGCTCAACTAACTACATGACATATGCACTTATGTGTTTAACAAATAAGATGCACAAATCAGTACACTAACAATCTCCCACTGAAATAGAGAACTAGCAATGTCCTTTTGAGGGGGGGGGGGGGGGGGTGAATAGGATAATGCCAAATAATCAAAATAAATGGAAAATATGTAAATATTACAAAAATCTCAATCGCTTGAGTATTGAAACCTTGATCCTAAATAATTCGTAGGACAACCTCGACCTAAAATATTACGCAGGACAACTTTATTTCATGAATGTTTTTAAAATCAATCTTTCAAACTAGCAAGAGAATATAAAAGTATTACAACATTCACCATGAGAATGAAATAATAAATAACATCTAATCACCAAAAAGAATAAAGGATGATCAACAAGGTTTATCTATTACGTCATGATCATTTCGAAGTTCAATGGGTTGTTTTAGGCCAAGTGTTAGGGTCACCTAGCCACCTCACCTAGTTTGAAAGATTGATTTTAATGGTAGGTGTTCAATCCTACTGTTCTTTTTTTTTTTTTTTTTTGTGGGTCCACTTGAAGTTTGTATCTGCCTTATTCTATTGCTCATGCCCTAAAATGATCTCTCTAAATGGATGAATCGTGTGGATGCAACACACAAGTTGTTGATATCACTTTAGTCTTGCGTGGTGGAAATTTTCCAGTGGATTAGGAGAGACCCCTGCCTCATCAAGACAGTGCAACTCTTACCGTGGGGCTTTTACCTTAGTGTATTTGTTATGTATCTACACCGTTCATCTATTTTTTTCAAATCATTTTTGGTCAATATCTCAAAAAGTAACTAGATCCAATTATCAAGTGGACAATACCATAAGAAATAGTGTTAATGGACTACAAAAGTTTGGGATCAACAGATGGGACGGTAAATAAACACTAAGAGAACATTAAGGTGCGCCCTAAAAAGCTTTTTATAGTAGGAAAGTCAATCACTACTGTTTCTGATAGTATGGTCCACCTGATAATTGGATCTGCTTCATTTTTATTATAATACCTTAAAATAATATGGAAAAAATAAAAATAAAAAATGGATGGACGGCATAGATACAAAATACACACACACATCAAGGTGGGCCTCATAGTAACCCTACCGTAAAGGCCACACCATCTTGAGATGTGCTCTCTCCGATTAATTGGTGATTTTGAGCTTTCTTTTATTGAAAATTAAGGCACAGCAGAGATGATAGGCCTTGATCCAACTTTGTCAGTAGGGTGACCCAGCTAGACAGGTTGGATGGCACATACATGTTGACATGCATTTTCAGTCATGTTATTATTATAACGGAGATGTTTTAAATAATAGAATTTCTCATGCATATCCGAAATATATATTGAAACAAAGCATGTATTATATATATATATATGTGTGTGTGTGTGTGTGTGTGTGTGTGTGTTGTGTGTGTGTGTGTGTGTGTGTGTGTGTGTGCATTTTAGATGGTGATCTGACATAAATCACCATCCAAAAATACTCTTAATACAAAGCTTAGTAAGCTATAAGAATATATAAAGAATAAATATATAGATAAAATGTCAGTAATAAAGTAATCTAAATGCATAAAAGAAGTCATTGAATTTGTATTAGATGAAGTCTTATAAGGTGTGGTTAAAAAGACTCGGTTCCATATAGGATAGACTTTGAGAGTGTCGGCTAACGAGAAGGCGGGGCCCTCAACGACTGTCACAATGTAGTCTTTTAAGTCAACTGATACAGGCTATAAAACCAACAAAGAAAATCATCCAATAACAACCTACAATACACATATTTAGGTGGTTTAACAATATATCTACTCTACAAGAGAAAAGAACTTTGACTAAAATCATGTAATTCAGGAGTACAAGTAGAGTTTTAAAGCTCCATAGCTGCCTTACATGGTGAGACGTCAATGTAGAATAGTGCATATGGAATGCATAATCATACTTGTAGCAAGCATTAATTTTAAGTGAATAATAGCATGCATGGCTATGTGTGTAGACAATTATATATGTAGATTTAGATTACAAATAGATCAATCTAAATTACAGTTAAGCTAAACATGCTATTAACCCATATGTTAATCAAATAAGCCACCGACTAGTCAAGTGAGCCACGGGATGATGAAATGGAATAGGCTATGAACCATTGAAAGGGGTTGTGGGCTATGTAATGTCTTGTGCGTAGGTCATCAAATAGGCCGTGAAATGGACCATGTGTAGGTTATCAAAGAAGCTACGAAATTAGGTTGTGTGCAGGTCATCAAATGCGCCTCGCAAACGAATATGTGCTAGACCGAAATGAGCCCACCATTTAGGTGATACACGGGCCAGCAATGGGCTGGAAAACAGGCCCCAAGTTTGGGCCTTAAATGGGCTAGAAATCTGGGCTCAAATGAAATGGTAAAATGGCCTTTAATGGTTCAGTGATGGGTCTGCACTGAGCCAACAATAGGGTCAACGAACAGGCCCTATCTCGGATAAAGTTGGGCACAGGACGACTGGACTCGTCCAACTCATTCAAACCTAATTCGAACCGAACCGAATGGGTGAGTTGGTCTGAACCGAGTGGGCTTCACCCAATCCCAACTCAAACCGAGTCGAGTCAGAGTTACCTAGTGACTTGACCCAAAACTCGATACGGTGAAACTCGACACGATTCGAAACCCAACTCGACTCAAGTTCGTGTGTGTGTGTGTGTGTGTGTGTGTGTGACCCACCGCACCCTACCCCGACCCCATCCCAAACTCTCTCCCTCCCTCCCTCCCTCATCCGCCTTCTCTTCCAAGCCCGACAACTACCCACCTCTCTCTCTCTCTCTCTCTCTCTCTCTCTCTCTCTCTTCTCTCCAACTCGGTGCCAACTTGACCTGACTCGGTACTTTTGACCAGGAGAGACTCGGTCCAGATCAGTATAGGCCAGACCCGAACTCAGATCAGACTAGGCATGCTGGACTCAGTACCAAGTCGAATCGAATTTGGGTCAGGCATATTTCAAAACCAAATTGAATCGGGTCAGCCCTAACTCGTTCTGACTTGACTCGATTCCCAGCTCTAATTTCTCGGGTACTGATAAACAGGCCATAAATGGATTTGAATCAGAGGAGTAACTCGAACCTAAACAGGCCTCCTCGAAATGTGCCACTTAGCTATCTGTATATGGTCCAGATATCGTGCATTGAAAATCAACCATGGGCTGGACAGTGAGCAGCCGTACGAAGCAGCCGGATTAGTTTACGATCTCAACCATGAATGGGTCATAATCGGGCGAGGCGTCTGGGACATTGATATGTCTAAATTGAGACAGCGTCTAAGACCTATTTCTAGGCCGACAAATGGCCAGCAACCGGGCCATAAATGGTCCAGTGAACGACTAGAAACTCGGGCTGTACATGGGCCATAAACAGGCCATCAATCAAGGTGGCACGTATAGCATACAATGCATGTGCTATGTGTGCATGGGTGGCACGTGTGGATGATGAATATACGTGCGTTTCTGGTGTGATGTGAAGCATGTGTGTAATCGCGTGCATGTGTGGATGATTGATTGGCCACACGTGCTAATGTGAAGCGTAGCAGACACGTGTGAGTGCATGGATTACTTGCGTGCCTCACATGCACTACAAGAAAAGGGGGCTTTAGCCTCGGTTAAAAAGTGAGGCTAAAAAGGTTAAAAAGTGAGGCTAAAGCTTTTAACCTCAGTTTTGCCTCAATTATCCAAACCGAGGTTAAAAACCCCGTGGCTAAAGGCTTTAGCCTCAGTTTTAGCAACTGAGGCTAAAATAACTTTTATAACCTCCGTTCTTCAAATGAGGCTAAAAGAACCTTTTTAGCTTCAGTTTTCTCGAAATGAGGCTAAATCAAAATTTTAGCCTCCATTATTTCCAACTGAGACTAAATCCAAATTTTAGCCTCAATTGCCTCCAACCGAAGCTAAATCTATTTTTAACCTCGGTTCTCAACAACAGAAGCTAAAGCCTTTAGCCATGGGAGTTATAGTCTCAGTTTAGGTAATTGAGGCAAAACTGAGACCAAAGATGAATTTAGCCTTTGTTGGCATCAACAGAGGTTAAATTCACTTTTTAACCTCAGTTTTCAACAACTAAGGCTAAATCATTTATTTTAACCCATTCATAAACCTTTGCATAGTCAATCAAATCCACAACATTAGCTACAATATTTTAATGGATTTTTCCTCTCAAATAAAACCTAAGAAAACCTAGAAAGAGTTTTCAATTCTTAGTCAAATAGACTTGGAATCCCAATCCATAAAACATGAAAAAACAGAAAGAAAAGAAAAGGAAAGAAGAAAAACAAAGATGGGTTTTCTCCCTCAGTCCAAGAGACTTGAAATTTCAACACAAACAGCAGCAGGCTGAAGACAAGGTCTGGTATACAACCTCCTGAGCAGCCTTCTTTGATGTATTCATGTAAGCCTTCAAAAGGGGCCCGGGATGGAAGTCGTCTATAAGGTCAAAAGCATATGCAAAGTCAATAACATTTTTTGTCTTCCCATGATGGATCAGCTTTCTTATGAGATCTGTGACAAGCAAGAAGCTAGTGAGTATTATGTCATCAGAAGACCAAAGGGTTGGGAAATACAATGAGAAACACATCTTCCAGTTCTAAATATAAAAAGGCGAGTTAATAATGTTTCAAGTGTACCAAAAGCATGCAGATGGAGTGAAAACGAATATTTTCAAGGTTGAAGTGCATAAACAAACAGATTTCAGAGCCGACTCAGAGTTGCAAAATAACAGCAATGTTGCAAAAGCTGTTATCACAAAAGATGGTATTTTTTGGTATAAGATATCATCACTGGCAAACGTAATTCAGACACTCATACACACATTTGCCCCTCGGCCAGGGTTCCTAGATTTATATCTTTTTTTTTTCTGTTTTAATCATCTGACATGAAACACAGCCAGATAGAGGCAAAAAAGACCAAATTTCTGCATACACAAAAAAATAGTCATCTTCTCAACGAACACATTAAAGCAACTGTCTGATGCATAATAAACTACCCAACTTATGGGTACCAGATTGGATGTATCATGAACCAAACATTATCTTTACTTTGTTATCTAATTATTAGATTGTTGGACATCTATTGGATAGTCAAAATGAAAAATATCCAATAGTCTTATTTCAAAAAACAAGTGTTCACAAATCAATGGTTGGGACTGTCCAAACTATCTAATTTTCAGACTGTAACTAAGCCAGGGACTCCATAAATTAGCTAGTTTAATTTGAGTTCATATATTTAATGAGTGTCATTTCAAATAAATTAGCAAACTACCATTTCTCTAATTAAGTGTTGCGTCGTCATTGCTTTTATTTGAAAGGGGTGGGCCCTTCAAAGCTAACAATTAGAAAAAGATTGACATGTGGTACCAAATCACATTTCGCAAAAATTGTGTTGTGTAAACAGTGTAATTCTTTTAAATCAAATAATTATTGTACTTAAATTTTGTAACCACATCTCAATAAGTTGAGCTTATAATATGGCAGAAGATGTAATATTATTATCTGCTACTACTGATGGCAAGAATCAACAAGCATCTCGAAATTTGAAATTTCAAATGCCATTTTGATATTCATGTGTTAGATCTTTATTTCCATCCATGTTTATGCAAATGGACCCGAATATCCAACGAGATGAGAATCCCACTAATGTAAAAGACATATGTTGTATTCAAAATTATATTCTGGAAATAATTTGAGAAGGAAAAAATTTGAGGTCATCATCCATCCAGAGATTGTGGCATCAGATTAATAGACTGGATCATTGAACCATTGGCCCACTTGAACAAACTGAAAAGATGAATACACTATGCAGATCCTAATGCAACTGAATGGCTACACAAGTTGAGTGATCAAAATTTGAAAAATCCAACCGTTCAAATTATCTTGATTGATTATTTGGACTAGATCCATTGTCTGAAATTAATGCAATCGCCCCACATCCTACATGTGTACGCTCCACATATGTGCACAAGAAAATGCCCACTTTCCTTTTTTTAGCTTGTTTCCAAGTTCCTTTCTTTCCTATTTCTATGTTAGGAAAAATATCTCTTTGTTAGGAATTAAGTATTATTAGATTTTCTTGTTTAAATGCTCTCTTATTTTAGAGATCTTTATGTTAAGAAATAAGCATAATTGGATTTATTTTAAGGGTTTTCTTATTTTGGAGATCTTGGCTATCAAGGGACCCTAATTTTAGATTCCTTAGATTATGTTACAGATATCTCAAAGAGGAAATCTTGTAAGCACTTGTTATAAAGAAGGCAAAGAGGAAATCTTTGAGCAAGTTCTCCAGTTTCTCTACAGTAGTGAGTTGAAGGAGTGGAAGGGGTGATCTCCAGCATAAGACCAAAGGACCATGGGACCTTGCTCACAACCATTGCAACTTTTATTTTTTGTGATTAAAACATTCAATCCAATCAGTTAAATCTTAAAACTAAGTCTCAACATGAAAATGAGAAACAACAGAATCAATTGGTATAGATCACTGAGAATAAATCAAATCTCACCTAACCTCTCCAGTGAAAGCACCTCCTTTCTTCACCCAACAATTTTGGACGGCCACATGGAAATCAGGCAGCAGAGAACTTTTCACCAAGGTAAGAAAGACAAAGGGAGGGCTTACCACAACCTCTACAAGAAGAAAACATTTGCATCATATCAACAACACCCATGATCCTTCTTTAAATGTGTAATAATTGATTGAAACATGAAACAATATGCCATGCAAGTGGAATATACAGCACAAACGTCCAGAATGAAATGGAAATAACAAAATCTTTGGAACAAGTAAAAGAGATGGAAAATATTAGACAAGAAATAGTTTAGGAGAACTTTAATAGACCACAAAGATTTTCTCTGCTTCTAGGAAGAGCGAGTGACGGTTGCATAGATGCACAAAGAATAAAACATCCATGTTTTTCACGAAAAGTTTCCTTTCTAGGGCACAATACATAATAGCAGATTGGGGTGTTTATTTAGAAAACAAAGTAAATGAAAACTAATAATGTTTCCCTGCCAAGGCAAAAAAATAAAAATAAAAACGATGCAATTGTCACATTTAGGTTTTGCAACAACCAATTTCTTCAAACATGTCTTTATCCGCATGTAGATGATGATGGTGGAGACAATGTCTTTATCTGCAAAGTTGAAAAAAAAAAAAAATCACTCAGTCCGATTATTGAGCTATGGACCGTCCATTGCCCATGGTGGGCTTGACCAGTGAAAAGAGTGGATTCACGAACATGGTCGTTGGGGCACCAATTGTCCTATTGAGACCACAGGTAAAATTTACATTACCAAATTGACATGAGCTTCCCATATCTTCGCCAGAAAATGAGTCCCCTTTGAAGCCAGAACTGATTTTTTCCTTGATATCAAACATAATGCATGAAAGGATATTGGCCATTATTCTTTCATCTGATTGATAAAATCAGAATCATAGAAGTATGATCTTTCCTTATCCATCATATAAACAGAACAGTTGTCACTAGAGGGCATCATGGATATTGTGTATCCCTCATGGGTACCAAAAACATTGGCTATTACACACTCAATGTATAAAATTATGCCAACATATATGTTAAGTCAGGATTACACTCCTTAACATTAACATAAGTTTTTCTGTTTCTTTATATTAATTTTATAATAATTTCTAGTTCCTTTATTCTCAATATCATGATTTCCAATTCAGAAAAATAAAAGAATTAGGCAAGTAGGTAACTTAAAAAAAAAAAAAAAAAACTCAGCTCAGGATAACTACAAGTCAGCTCTCGGGCCAAAGTTGCATATGTTAAATCATACATTATGAACTAACTGTATGAAACCAAGTATCCAGGAACACATACAGCTCGTAGTCATCATCTGTAACCATATCAAAGAGCAATCGCTGCCACTGGCTTATGCACACAATCCATTAGCTGAGCAAAAAATAGGCGCAGTTTTAACAATAAAACACCCATGTGTCTTGCAAATTCACAAAACATTGAAGATATAAATAAATAAAAAGTAGGATTCAGGCTACTTATTTGCATCAACATGAATTGCTAGATCTCTTGAATGCATCGAGATGAATATAATGTAACAAATGACAAAAGGAGTGGCTACTGATGATCATACCCACTGTGTCCGCCGAGGGTACTTTGCCATCATTCAGCATAGATACAAATTTCTTCACTTCTTCAGTAGTTCCATTCTGCATAGAGATTCAAACAAGAGCATGGTTAGTCAATAGTCAACACCACACAACATCATCAATTAACAATGAGAAAAACTTTGATACTCTAGTGAGATGGTCTGTGTGCATGAACTCAAATTGTACACATTGCATACACGTAACTAAGATTAAAGCATCCAATTGTGGCCCCACTTTAACTCGGTCATAGACTAAAATTTAAATTGATGTCCTGTCCAACTGGTGGACACCTAATGGACAATCAAACTGAAAAATACTCGACGGTCTGAGTTCAGCAAACCAATGTCCATTAATCATAGGTTAGGATCATCCAGTCCATTTGATTTTGGGTGTGACCTATCACCTATCTACAGTGGATCCCACGATATGGAGTTTTAATTTGGGCTACATGCATCCTTGTGTGCAACTTCTAAGTGCAATCATGTGAAGTATCAACCATCAAACCCTATCAGATTATCAAACGACACCCTGCTAACTAAAGCGAATTGATACATGCACCCTGAAAAGATGCAATTCTAATTTAAGCTCCACAGAATTTTAAGTCGAGATATCATCTCGATTCACATCGGCAGAAACAAAATGCAGGATGCTCTATTAAGAACATAAAGGAAGGAACGATCCGCTCCAGAAATAAATTTCTCTTCAGGATCTGAAAGAACAAAAGCTAGGAAAATGGAAACAACAACAAAAATCAAAATCGCTGCAAATAACAGAAAAAATAAAGATCCAGAGCGAGATAAACTCGCTAGAAATCAAGTATTTTAGAGATTTCATCAAAATACCCAAAATAAAAGGTACAATAAAACGAAATCATCTGCTGAAAAGAGATCCAACAAGAAGTATCGGCATACAGAGAGAGGAATCCTTCAAAGAAAGAGCGTTTTAGAGCTTTCGAATTACCTGAAAGCAGAAATCTTAGCTGCAACAGGATCTCGGAAGCTACCGATCCAGCTTCAAGAAGGGATCGGAAAACTGAAGCTTCTACTAAGCGAATCACCCAAACAGATCTGAAGGAAGCATCAAATCATAGCATGTAAGCAAAATCAAAAGGAAATTCGACTTCCCAACGGGAGATCGAAAACCGAGCGATTCGATAAAGAACTAAGAAATCAAGCAAAGATCCGTAAATAATCCGATTCAAACCGATTCGGAAAAAAGCTTCAGATAATTTTAAAAAAAAAAAAAAAAAAAAAAAAAAAAAAAAAAAAACGCAGCAGAATCTCACTAAACACATTCAAAAGAAAAAGAGAATTCCAACAAGAATACCTGTAAGATCGAGCTTCTTCTTCGATTCGATTCCTCCAATCGAAGATCCAAAACGAGGAAAAGAGAGATTGAATTGCTCGCCTCTGTCTGATCGAAATACGAGCGCTTTTGCTTTTTCTTTTTTCTTTTTCTTCTTTCAAGGAATCGATGAGAGAGAGAGAGAGAGGACTCTGTCTAGTATAAGTAGTGGACGTACTGAGCTTGGACAAATCACGGCCCGGCCCTCAGTTAGTGAGAAACATTGATGGACGGCGTAGATAAAACCCATACATCACGATATGGGCTCCACATATCCCTTGCCTAAACCGAGTCTGTTCAGATGGGTAGGACCCGATCCGCTTCCCGGACATGCATCAGAAGCTGTCGAAATTACTAAGCTGCCCCTATTCTAAGCAGGTTTCCTAGTGTAGGCTCTTACGTTTAGCTTGAAGAAAGGATACGATCAGATCCACCCAATTCATCAGGTGTTTTGCCATATTTTCACCGTGGATCCTAAATATCAGTCCATTTCAAGACTTAGGTGGGCCACACCATAGTGGAAGGTGTAATATTATGCCCAAAAACTATAAATTTATGTTATGTGACCTACTTTGAGTATTTTAATTTTTTAATTTTTAATTAATACATTAATCATGGTGTAGTGCGTCAGATTAGTGGCTTGGATTTCACATACACACTACGGTGGACTGCACAAACAAATTGGATGATTTTAATGGTGAAATCTCCCTTCTCAACTGTTCCTGTGTATGTATCTCACCTGACGATTTTTTAAACAAATTGGACGATTGCGTGTGACCCAATTCTGTATTTGTGCGCCGTTGATAGAAGGGTTAGGATCTTCAAATCTTTAACATCCATGACAAGGTCCATAAGAGCAATGGTCCAGATTACTCACCCTTGGATCCCCCAACTATGGCTAAAAAAGTTAACTTATAGACTTTTGGCCTCAGTTACTCACCAACTGAGGCAAAAGGGTAAACATTTGGCCTCAGTTTTCTACTAACTGAGACAAAAAGGTAGACTTTTAGCCTCAGTTGCTCACCAACCGAGGCAAAAGGGAAGACTTTTAGCCTCAGTTGCTCACCAACCGAGGCAAAAGGGAAGACTTTTAGCTTCCGTTGCTCACCAACTAAGGCAAAAGGGCAGACTTTTGGCCTCAGTTTCTCACCAACCGAGGCAAAATGACAGACTTTTAGCCTCAGTTGCTCACCAACCGAGGCAAAAGGGCAGACTTTTGGCCTCAGTTTCTCATCAATCGAGGCAAAAGGGCAGATTTTTGGTCTCAGTTTTCAACAACCGAGGCAAAAGGGCAGACTTTGGCCTCAGTTGCTCATCAACCGAGGCAAAAGGGCAGACTTTTAGCCTCAGTTTCTCACTAACCGAGGCAAAAGGACAGACTTTTAGCCTTAGTTCTCAATAACCGAGGCAAAAGGGCAGACTTTTAGGCTCAATTTCTCACTAACCGAGGCAAAAGGACAAACTTTTAGCCTCAGTTTTCAACAACCGAGGCAAAAGGACAAACTTTTAGCCTCAGTTGCTCACCAACTGAGGCAAAAGGAAAGACTTTTAGCCTCAGTTGCTCACCAACCGAGGCAAAAATGAAGACTTTTGGCCTCAGTTTCTCACCAACTGAGGCAAAAGGGAAGACTTTTGGCCTCAGTTTCTCACCAACCGAGGCAAAAAGGTAGACTTTTAGCTTCAGTTTTTCATTAACCGAGGCAATAGGGCAGAGTTTTAGCCTCAGTTCTCAACAACTGAGGCAAAAAAGTAGACTTTTAGCCTCAGTTGCTCACCAACTGAGGCAAAAGGATAGGCTTTTAGCCTCAGTTGCTCACCAACCGAGTTAAAAGGGCAGACTTTTGGCCTTAGTTTCCCACCAACCGAGGCAAAAGGGTAGACTTTTAGCTTCAGTTTCTCGTTAACCGAGGCAATAGGGCTGAGTTTTGGCCTCAATTCTCAACAACCGAGGCAAAAAGTGAATTTTTAACCTCAGTTCCTTTACAACTGAGGCTAAAAATCATATTTAACCTCCTTTTTTTGAACCGAGGCTAAAAAATTGAGGCTAAAGGCCTACTTTCTTGTAGTGATGTGTGATGAGTTTGCATGAATTGCTTGAGTGCCTGCACACATGTGAAAGGTGTATGATGTAGCACATGCAGGTAAATGAACGGATGGCCTTAGATTGCTAACACGTGATCAGTAGAGTGCTGGGAACGGTGACGGGATAACTTGAAATAATAGCTCGTGTGATACAATGAACTGCGTGGATGAATAAATGGATGGTCCAGATTTTGAAGGGTCCGAACACGAAGTAAGATGGACGGCTCTGATACGGTGAAAAGGGAACTGCACGTGGAGAGTGTTGCTGCTTAAATATATGTTCCACTTAAGATGGACTGCTCTGATACGGAGAACCAAACATTGTATATCAGATATGGACGGCATTGATTTTAAGGATGCCATTGTGCGTATGGCCCATCTAATCAATGTCTTTGGCAAATCTTGGAAAATGTGATTTTTTTTTCGGTGTCAACAATATGCCCCGTCATGCTTTTCAGCAAACCCTGCTCCACTGAAAAAGCTTATTTTATCAAGAAATAGGCCTCTTTTCATTTCTTTATATATCTCATGAAAAGTACTACAATAGAAACGAATGGTTACATGCACGGCTACGTTAGAACCTTCGACAAACCCTGTCCTATGAAGAAGTTTAGTCTACAAAGACATATTATAAAGATTGAGTCTCCTTTGATGGCTTCATATATCTCATGAAAAATGATATACCAGAAACGAATGGCTACCAGTATTCCATGAATCATGTAATAAAGGTAGATGGCTTAATATATCTCATGAAAAATGCTATACCAGAAACGAATGGCTACCAGTATTCCATGAATTATGTAATAAAGGTGAAGACTGCCAAGAAAGGATGATAAATAATTCTGATGTAATGCAAGATTAGCCATTCATGAGTAATATGAATGTTACAGTACTTTTTAATGCCATTCTGGCACCTGGTTGGCATACCCATGCATTAATCAGGTGGATCCCACGTGCATGTATTTATTTTTTTTTTTTATTATTATCACACGTGAATTGCATGTAAGCAGGCATTAGAGGAATCTTCTAAACCCATGATGTGGCCCGATAATAAAACAGTGCCACATGCGGACGTGAGGCTTGCAAGTGAAAACAAGGATTCTCCTAAAAATATAAATTTTCCCGTTTTACTGCAGGCTTTGATTTTGAATTGTGAGTATAGTGCTTTTCCCCTTAGCCACGTCAGTTATTAGAGCAATATGCATATTTGCATTACATGAAAAATATTTTTATTGTTGATGTTTTAAATTTATCAATAATAGGGTCTATTGATGTCGTCAACAGACCACTCGATGTCATTGAGTAGACGTCGATGCCATCGACAGATGCTCAAAAATTTCATGTTGGTTGCTGAAACGTTTTCATGTTGTTATTCGATGCCATCGAAGTAAGTTTGATGACATCAAGAGTCATCGATGGCATTGAAAGTCCCGTCAAAGATGTGCGTAGAATTGCGTTAGTGCAGAATTCGTTTCCTTTTCCGGTTGTGATTATATATATATATATATATGGTATAATCGGAATTAGGGTAATAGAGTTGGCTTTCTAATTCATTTATAAAGGTTTCAAGGGCATAAATAGGGCTTGTGAAGTGGATTTGAGGCTTGTTCAAATCAGTAACACTCTATTTCTTGTAATTTTTGCTTTCATATTGTATACTCATCGCTTTGTGTCATAGTTTTTTCTCACAAGGGTTTTTTCACATAAAATATAGACTGTTCTTGTCTGGACTTGGTTGTGCAATTGCATGTACTTTGCTTGATTCGTCTATAAGTGTTTTCGCAGTTCCCCAACAAGTAGTATCAAAGATAACGTTGGAAAGTAAATCTAATCTAAAAGAAAGGTATTAATGACATCTAACCTAATATTCGATGTAGAAAATACACTGATAAAAATAATTTTGAACTATAAAAAGTTAAGATAAATGATATCATAGTTTGGCAAGGATTGGACGAAACTCTCCTTAAAAGGTGACCGAAATTTATGGCAAAAGAAGAACGGAATAAGACGAATAAGAAAGGTAGAACCTCTATCCAATTGTGCTTAACGGATGAGGTCATCTATAGAAAACTGTAGCAAGTACCTAGGCAAAATTAGAAGATATCTATGTGAAGAAATCTTTTGTACTTGACGCTATGATTGTTCAATCTGAAGTGGGGGAGGGGGCTGATATTTAAGCCCACATTAGTAACTTCATCAGGTTGATTTGCAAATTGTTAGATATGAAGGAAATGATGAAAGATGAGGATCAGACATATATCCTGCTCAATTCTCTCCCAGCTTCGTATGTATCATCTAAGAACTCTTTGTGCACCAGTAGAATGACCATTAGTGTTGTGATTGTTATCTCAACCCTTTATTCGAAGGCGACGAAAAAGAAAAACAGAGACGTAGGTGCTTCTACAGATGCACTGGTTATAAGGGGGCGAAATTCTGAGCGGGACAGTGAATCTTTACAATCAAGGTCCAAATCTAAGGGCAAGAACAAAGTTAAGTTGAAGTGTTAGAATTATGACATGATCGGACACATGAAGAATGATTATCTAAATCTTAAATCGAGAAATGAGAACTCAGATAGTTCTTCCATAGAAGCCAACACTGCGGAATCCATTGAGAAAGAAAGTGATAGTGACATGCTGATCGCATCAAAATTTGAGTACTTCGATGAAAAATGGATCTTAAATATGGGGGCTTCGTACCACGTGACTCATCATCCGAGTTGGTTTACAAGTTACAGTGAGTGTAATGGTGGCTAGGTATTTATGGACAATAATAATACCGATAAAGTGGTAGGCCTATAGTTGTTCATTCTAAAGATGACGGAGGGGGCTGACATTGAAGCACACATTAGTAACTTTAACAGGTTGATTTATAAATTGTTATATGTGGAGGAAACCATAAAAAATAAGGATCAGGCATGTATCATGCTGAATTCTCTCTTAGCTTCATATGAGTCATCCAAGGACTCTTTGTGCACTAGTAGAACGATCATTAACGTTGAGATCGTTATCCCAATCCTTCAGTCCGAACGATTTCGAATCAGTGCTAACTCAAAACAAGATCAAGTCGGGTCAGCCCTAACTCGGTCTGACTCAACTCGATGCCTAGTTCTAATTTCTTGGGCGATAAACGGGACATAAATGGGTATAAATCAAGGCAGTAACCTGGATCTAAATGGGCCTCTTTGAAATAGGCCACTTAGCTATCCGAAAATGGGCCAGATATGCGTGCTGCAGTGAAAATCAACCATGGACTGGATAGTGAGCAGAAGTACCAAGCAGCCAGCGATCAGGTTACGATCTAAACCATGAATGGGTCATAATCAGGCCAGGCGTCTGGGCCATTGATAGGTCTAAATTGAGAAAGTCGTGTAAGACTTATTTCTAGGCCGACAAATGGCCAGCAACCGGGCATAAATGGTCTAGTGAACGACTAGCAACTTGGACTGTACATGGGCCACGTGCTAAAGCGAAGCGTAGCACACACGTGTGAGTGCATGGATTACTTTCATGCCTCACATGTGTGTTGATTTTGCATGAATTACTTGAGTGCCTGCACGTGTGACAGGTGTATGATGTGGCACGTGCAAGTCAATGAACGGATGGCTAAGATTGTTAACACAGGATGAGTACAGAGTGCTAGGCACAGTGATGGGATAGCTTGAAATCAGAGCTCGTGTAATGCAATGAAATGCGTGGATGAAAAAATGGATGGTTTAGATCTTGATGGGTTGGATCGATGCCGAACACAAAGTAAGATGGACGGCTCTGATACGGTGAAAAGGGAACTGCACGTGGAGACGAGTGTTGCTGCCTTAAATATATGTTCCACGTAATTTGATTACTGTCCATGCATTAGACATCTCCTATAGTTGCCACATGAAAGTTAATAACAAATAATGAACTGCCTTAGTTAAAGAACCAAACATAGTATATCAGATATGGACGACATTGATTTTAAGGATGCCATTGTGCGTGTGGCTCATCTAATCAACGTCTTTGGCAAATCTTGAAAATTTTACTGTTTTTTCAGTCTCAACAATACGCCACGTCATGCTTTTCGACAAACCCTGTTCTACTGAAAAAGCTTATTTTATCAAGAAGCAGGCCTCTTTTCATTTCTTTATATATCTCATGAAAAATACTACAATATAAACGAATGGATGACATGCGCAGAGCACGTTAGAGCCCTCGACCAACCCTACCAAGAAGCTTATTTTAAGTACAGTGACTTATAAAAAATGAGCCTCTTTCGATGGCTTTATGTATCTCATGAAAAATGGTATAACAGAAACGAATGGCTACCAGTATTCCACGAATTATGTAATAAAGGTGGAGACTGCCAGGAAAGGAAGATAAATAACGCTGATGTGATGCAAGATTAGCCGTTCAGTAATGTGAATGTTATAGTACTTCTAAATACTATTTTGGCACGTGGTTGGCATACCCATGCATTAATCAGGTGGGTCACATGCGTGCATTTTTATTTTTTATTATTTTATTATTTTTTATTTTTTACATATGAATTGCACTGCATGTAAGCGGGCGTTAAGAGGAATCTTCTAAACCCATGATGTGGCCCAACGAAATAGTGTCACCTCTGGATGTGAGGCTTGTAAGTAAAAACAAGGATTCACCTACGTAAAAATTAAATTTTGCCCTTTTTACCGGAGGCTTTGATTTTGATCAGTGAACATAGTTATTTTCCACTGATCCATGTCAGTGATTATAGGAATCTGTGTATTTGTCGGGCATGTAAATAATTTTGTTGTTGATGTCTTAAATCTATCATTAATTTTGATTTTCGATGATACATGTAAATCATGGTAAACAAGTAATTATTACTTTTTCACGGTGTTTAAAAATATGAGAGCAATTCCACCTCGAAAATCGAAACAAAAGTGTAACATTCTGGATTTTCACTGTTTTGGATTTCAAAACATCCTTGATTTTTTTTTTAATTAGCTTATAATATTACTTAAACAACCATTAGCACTCAATGTTAGTCTATACAGGGGTGATACCAGTAAAGAACCATAGAAGTCCGATTAATTAACTGTAGGAAGCCACCGAATCCGCCCGATCATTTGAACGTCAAGTTTAGCCCCATGATTTACTCACATAAGGCCCAAATCCCTTCACTAATTAATCAAGACAAGCATGACTAAATTAAAGATCTAACCGAGGCAGAGTCAGATAAGGCCCGGATCTTGGCTACTGAATCAACCCCGTTACTCTTTTAGCCTAAAACCGACGGCTTAGAAACCCGATCGCGAACCCGAACCCGATTTCTTAAACCTAAACCTTAACCTATTCTCAATTCCCTAAAGCTATAACTTATAACCTTAACCTAAACCTTAACCTAAACCTATAACCTAAACCTAAGCTTTAACCTAAACCTAAACCTATAACCTTAACCTAAACCAAAACCTATGACCTAAACCTTAACCTATAACCTATAACCTATAACCTAACTTTAACCTTAACCTAAACCTTCCAAGTAGGAAAAGAAATTACTCCGGATGTTCTTGCTACTGCAGGTAAATGGTGAAGCATATCTTAAACTTCATTCTTTCATAGCACCCACTGAGAAAGTTTGTTCAAGTCAATTACGATAAAGTAGAATGGACTATTGCACATGGTTCTTTATTCATTGATAAGCATAAACCTGGATTGATACCTAACTTTCCTATCTCTGTAGAGCTGGAGAATTTGGGACCTCCATTATTGGACGGTTTGGATATATTAATAGCTATACATATGTGATTTTTTTTTTACTAAGTTATATGCAATGTTTTCTGTAAGTTTTATATAAATATTCTAACTTGCTTATGGATTGATTATTTTCCAGAAAAATAAGCCTTCACCCAAGAAAAGCGATCCTGATCTAGATGGTAAAGAAATTTCTCTCGTTTTAACGATTACAGAAAGACAGTTGTTGAAATTTGTGGGTTTTATGGTTTTTTAATTAACTTGTTGGTGATGATGTAGTAACTCAGTACCAATCACCATCATTCCAATGGTTCACATCAAAGTCTTCAAAAAAGGTAATCTTTGTGGTTCACCGTTATCCTGTTTGCATATTTTCATCTTGTTAGGAAAGAGTTTTTACATAACCCCAAATGGACTCAGCTCTACATTTTTTGGCCTTTTTTGTTGGCGGGTTTGTATTGGAGTTATCATATACATGCAATTTTGGTGTAATTCTGATATTTGGATATCTAAATGTTTCTATTTTTACTGTAATCTTAATAGTGGAGATGGATTAGTATGATATCTATATTTTCTAGCCACTACCTTGACTCTCTTATTGTTTGATGCATGATATGCAGTGCCCTTTATTCTGCTATAGTTATTGAGTTTATCATAAAGAGCACCTATTTCTAAGGTAATTTTACTTTTAACATTTCTTGGCATGTTCAGTTACCCCTTGGCTCTGTCACATCAATAATTGATGACTTGAAGAAGCTATACATTGAAAAGCTGAAGCCCCTGGAAGTTACCTATCGATTTAATGATTTTGTTTCTCCTTTATTGGTGAGTAATAGCAAACATGTGGACCTTGAATCAATTTGATCAGTTTATGTTTTAATGTAGTTAAATCATCTTCTTTCCCTAGAAACTGCACTCGAGATTGTGTGGGAGAAGTTGCAGATGTTGTTCTTGCTAGATAGTACATGCAAAGGTTTCTGTCAACTATAATCAATTACTTTTCGGGCTGGTTCCTTTTTGCAGACAAACAATGATTTCGATGTTAGGCCAATGGTTATGCTCTTGGGCCAGTACTCCACTGGGAAAACAATATTCATTAAACATTTGCTAAACTGCAGTTATCCAGGTAGACTAAACTGTTTACTTCCATTTCGCGATATATGTGCATTTATATGCATGTGCTTACCATTTCCATTGTTTTGAACAGGAGTGCACATCGGACCGGAACCTACGACTGACAAATTTGTTGTTGTTATGGTATGCACCCAAATCCCAAAGCTAATTATAAATTTTTGAATTGCTCTGGTACCTTTAAAAAAAAAAAAAAAAGTTTACTCTCGTGTTAGGCTGATTCGATGATTCCATAATGGACGTCAGGCCATTTTCTGGATTTTTGTGTCACTTGTAGATTTCTTTGACAACAAAGAGAATTGTGTTCAAGAATCTAGTGTAGGTTGCACGTATATGTGGGCGGTCAAAATCACTAGATATATGTTTAGGTTATAGGCTTGGATGGATGTAGTTTGTGTTTGGATGGGTGTAGTTTATGTTTGGATGAATGTAGTTTATGTTTGGATGTATTTACGTAGTTTGGGTTTACAAGGATGTGAATGTAAATATGATGAAATATATTATATAACAAGTGTATATCATGATGAAATATAATGTAACAGGTGTAGATCAGGAATTTTGTGAAGAGACTTTTAGCTACGAAAATATTCATAGGTAAAAGTTTTGTAAATAATTTTAGCTATGAAACTATTCGTAGGTAAAAGTTTTGTAATAATTTTAGCTACGAAAATTTTCGTTGGTAAAACTTTTTGCCTACGAAAAAAAGGCTTTTAGTGACGAAAATTTTCGTCAGTAAAAGTGCCTTTTCTTGTAGTTTGATGGGCCCCACCCTGCCTAGGCCCAAATCGATAAAACTGCCCTTTCTCCTTACGCTCAGCCTTCTAGGGATAGAAGTCTCTCCGCCTAAGTTGCTTAAGGCCACGGTTGTGAAATGGGCCATACCCCGAATGGGTTAGATCAAGGTGAATGTCAACGGCTTGGCCAGAGGGAACTTGAGCCAATCAGGGGGAGGAGGCATGGGTGGAACGTGCAATGGGGATTTCCTTTCCGCCTTCACCTTCGGGTATGGTTTCAGTTCAAACATGAGGGCGGAAATGAGGGCAGTTCTGGATCAATGGTCTAATCCAAGTAGCCCATTTTGGTTTTTTGAGAGTGGAGATCACTAGTGACTCCAGCTCTATTATCGCTGCCCTATCTAAAGAAACCATCGGTTCCTGAACCTTATGGTATTGGAGGAAGAAGATTGAATCCTTGAATAGGACTACGGAAGTCAAATTCACCCACAATCCTAGGGAAGCAAACATTATGGCGGATGGCGTAGCTCGCCTAGGCAGCTCGAACCAAACTAACTCGGTTTTCATCTCGCTTTGATCTCTCCCATCGCTCTCTAAGGGCTAGCTCTTCTTGACAAAGTGGGCTTAGGCTACCTCCAAGAGGCCTAATCCTTCTTTTTTCCTTTGTTTTCTTTTCATATACAATAGGGTTACTGACCCCCGTTTGTCGTTGGCCCTGCCCGAACAGCTCTTTTTGTACAGCCTTGTGCTCCTCCACAGATAAATGAAATGTGTAAGTTCTTTAAAAAATGATGAAAGATGAGGATCAAACATGTATCCTGCTCAATTCTCTCCCGTATGAGTCATCTAAGGACTCTTTGTGCACCGGTAAAACGACCATTAGCTTTGAGACTGTTATCTCAACTCATCAGTTGAAAGCGACGAGAAAGAAAAACAGAGACGTGGGTGCTTCTACAAATGCACTGGTTACAAGGGGGAGAAATTATGAGAGGGACAATGGATCTTTACGATCAAGGTCCAAATTCAAGGGCAAGAGCAAAGTCAAGTTGAACTGTTGGAATTATGGCATAACCGGGCACGTGAAGAAGGATTGTCTGAATCCTTAGTCGAGAAATGAGAATTCAAATAGTTCTTTCATAAAATCCAACACTGTGGAATCCAGTGAGAAAGAAAGGGATAGTGACGTGCTAACCGCATCAAAATTCGAGTACTTCGATGAAGAATGGATCTTCGATGTGGGGGTTTCGTATCACATGAGTCATCGTCGGAGTTGGTTCACAAGTTACAATGATCAGTGTAATGGTGGCAAGGTATTTCTGCGTAATGATAATGTCAGTATGGTAGGCCTACAATTGTTCAATCTAAAGATAACGGAGGGGATTGACATTGAAGCCCATATTAGTAACTTCAACAGGTTGATTTATAAATTATTCGATATGGAAGAAACTATAAAAGATGAGGATCAGGCATGTATCCTACTGAATTCTATCCCGACTTCGTATGAGTTATCCAAGGACTCTTTGTGCATCGGTAGAATGATCATTAACGTTGAGATCGTTATCTCAATCCTTTAGGTGGATCGAGTTCGAGTCAGGGCTATTTCAAAACCAAATCAAGTCGGGTCAACCTTAACTCGGTCTGACTCGACTCGATGCCCAGTTCAAATTTCTCGGGTGATAAGGGTCTGAATCAAGCCAATAACCTGGATCTAAATGCACCTCCTTGAAATAGGCCACATAGCTATCCGTAAATGGGCCAGATATCCGTGCAGTGAAAATCAACCATGAACTGGACGGTGAGCAGCCGTACGAAGCAGACTGTGATCATCTTACAATCTGAACCATGAATGGGTCATAATTGGGCCAGGCGTCTGGGCCATGGTTAGATCGATACCAAACACAAAGTGAGATGGACGGATCTGATCTGGTGAAAAGGAAAATGCACGTGGAGACAAGTGTTGCTGCTTAAATATATGTTCCACGTGATTTGATTACTGTCCATGCATCAGACATCTCCTATAGTTGCCGTATGAAAGTCGATGAGAAATAATGTACTTCTTTGGTTGAAGAACCAAAGATGGTATATCAGATGGATGGCATTGATTATAAGGATGCCATTGTGCGTGTGGCCCATCCATCTAATCAACGTCTTTGGCAAATCTTGGAAAATGTGACTTTTTTCAGTGTCAACAATACGCCATGTCATGCTTTTCAACCAACCAACCCTGTTCTACGGAAAAAGCTTACTCTATCAAGAAACAGGCCTCTTTTCGTTTCTCTATGTATCTCGTGAAAACTACTTGTTCTACGGAAAAAGCCTTTTCTTTTCAGAAACGGGCCTCTTTTCATTTCGTTTTATATCTCATGAAAAATACTACAATAGAAATGAATGGATTACGTACACAACATGTTAAAACCCTCGACAAACCCTATCCTACACAAGAAGCTTATTTTAAGTACAGAGGCTTATAAAGAACGTGCCTTCTTCGATGGCTTCATATATCTCATGAAAAATGCTATAACAGAAACCAATGGCTGCCATTATTACATGAATTATGTAATAACAGTGGAGACTGCCAAGAAAGGAAGAGAATAATGCTGATGTGACGCAAGATTAACCATCTAGTAACACACGTACGTTGCAGTTCTAGATGTCATTCTGGCGCTGTTCGGCATATCCATGCATCAATCGGGTGGGTCCCATGCATGTATTTTTTATTTTTTTAATTCACATATGAATTGCATTGCATGTAAGCAGGCGTTAGAGGAATCTTCTAAAACCATGATGTGGCCCAACGAAATAGTGTCACCTACGGATGTTAGGCTTGCAAGTGAAAACAAGGATTCTCCTGCGTACAAATATAATTTTGTCATTTTTACCGTAGGCTTTGATTTTCATCCGTGAACATAGTGATTTTATTTTTTTACCAAGATTTTTCCAATATTATTGCAAGAAGGACATTTTTGTGATTTTATTTTTACCTCATGAGCAGACCATCCGGCAGTTCTTATAAATACCCCGCTATGTTCACCTTTGGACTCATAGCTTGCTTTATCCAACATACAAAGAATAGAGTTCTTATCATTCCCATCACAGCCATTTCTATCTTCCCTGACATTCATGGCTTTTATTTTGGGAAATGCCCACTCGGATGTTCCTATCAAGAATCAGGTGGAAACGAAAGGAAAAAAGGAGATTGGTCGCGGTTGTGCAAATTACCACCCTAGCATGTGGGGTGATCGTTTTGTTACTTTGTCTCCGGATGAGATGGCAAGTACTCCATATGTAATAGTGAGGTTGAATCCAGTATAAAGCTTTGTAGGATAAGCTTATGTTAGAAAACTTTTTGTAGGGCCACCGAGAGTTTTTATTCAAATTCACACCATCCATCATCAAAGCCCATCACGTCCTCCTTGAATCCCAAAAATCACTCTGATCCGAAGCTCAGGTTGGCTATAAAAAAAATAAATCAGGCCACTCTCGCGGGTGGGCCAAACCATTCAAATCACACCAAGGACCTTTAAAATGTTTTTTTTTTTTTTAAAAAAAATTTTTTGGTCTACTTGAGTTTTGAAATGGCCTGATTTTTGTGTAGCGCACTTCGAGTTTTAGACATGACTGATTTTGGGGCTTTGAGTACATTTTGGGGGCATAGATGATAGATATGGAGTTGTGGGTATTCCCATCCCACCGGTTCCCTCTAGCCAACTCAAGTTTTGGATTAGCTTGAGTTTTGGTAGCAATCATGAGTAGGAGGATTTGATAGATGGTTAGAATGTCATCTATAGATTATGGTGAGCCTTATAACAAGTTTCGTAGGTGAATCTTAACTTACAAGCTCTGTAGTGAATCCCACCTCCATTTTCTATCCCATAGGAAAATGTGAAAGGAAGTCTCTTCAATCTTTTAAATAATATGATTTTACTAACTATAGTTTTTGCAGTTGATACCTTAAGATTTGGGTCAAATCTGACAATCTACAGTGTCAATACAGGAGATTGATGTACTAACCAAACAAAGGGTTGCAAAACTAAAGGAAGAATTGAAGAAGATGCTTCTCAATTTCAGTGATTCTTTGCAAGAATTGAATTTAATCAATGAAATTCAACGTCTTGGAGTTGCCTATCACTTTGAAAAGGAGATAAAAGATGCATTATATAGGATGCATGATGCCCATATTAATGGCAATGATTTTAGTGGTGATCTTCATGCCGTTGCTCTTTGGTTTCGGCTCCTAAGGCAACAAGGGTATAATGTATCATCTAGTAAGTTTTTGTACCAACACTTTCATCATTCCTAAAATTGTTACATAATCAAATTTATGTATGCATGTATATATGTGTATGTGCATCCATCTATAGACACATTTCATTCATCTATGCATGTGGACACACAAACACCATGTGCATGATTGTGCCATTTTTGCTTGACTAGAAGTTCAATTTACTTTACTATATGTTGATGATCAACATCACAAAGTTTTATCAATTTATTCTGTTATCTCTTGATAGTTAACATCGTAAAATGTTCGGTTGCAAAACAGATGTGTTTAGAAGGTTTAAAGACAAAAACGGTGAGTTCAAGGAAACATTAAAAGATGACATCCGAGGATTGTTAAGCTTGTATGAAGCTGCATATCTTGGCACACGTGAAGATAATATATTGGATGAAGCCATAAATTTCACCACTGAGCACCTTAAGTCAGCAATGTCACATTTAAGCTCTCCCCTTTCAACTCTAGTACAGTTTGCCTTAGATCTACCACTGCACAAGCGTGTTGAAAGGCTACAGTCAAGGTACTACATCTCAATCTACCAAGAAGAGAAGGGGCGGAATGATATATTATTAGAGTTTGCCTTGTTGGATTTCAATATGCTGCAGTCTTTGCACAAGAAGGAACTAAGTGAGATCTCAAGGTGTGTTTTGGGAGCAATTCCAATGTTTTCTTCTCTCTCTCTCTCTCTCTCTCTCTCTCTCTCTCTCTCTCTCTCTCTCTCTCTCTCTCTCTCTCTCTCTCTCAATTTTTTTTTTATTATTATTATTTTTTGAAGCAAACCACTTATAATTGTATCAATGAAGTAAAAGATACACCATCAACCTAGCCCGTAAGTTGATCTCTAAATCAAGGAAGCATTAACACAACCATATAAAAAAGGAAGAAGAAAAAAAAGGAGCCAACCCAAGGTCAACCATACCCGTGCTTATATACATCCTCCGGAACCCTAGACAACTCCATTGGCTCTGAGGCCTACCCGATCCATAGCAATGCAACCCCAGCTAATTCTAGGAAGTTCAAATAGATTACTAAATAAGACCTTAACAGCCCCGTTATTACCCAACTTGGTCAAATGTTTTGAAGAGAGTAACTCGCTATACTACACTATCCAATAATTTTTACTGATCATTTTAGGGCTTGATTCAAAAAACGAGAGGTATATAAATCTCAGGTGGACCACACCACGGGAAAACAATAGTGATTGGATTCCACAGTCAGGGCCTCACCCACAAAACTGTCACCCTGCCTCACCTATTCTGCAGAGTGTGGCTTCGAGCAGCCATCCAGGCCGTTGTTTTCCACACATGTGCCAATAGGGCATGTCTGTGGTAGATGTTGACACTAAGTGGAAAATTTCAACTCTTTGATCATCTGACCGTCTTCCCTGAACGTGACGCGCCTATTAACTAGCTTTTGAATAATCAAAGCGTTTAAAATATTTTAATATAAGTTTTTAAAAAAAAAAAAAAAAAAAAACTTTTTTCATGTATTTTACATCTACAGTGAGGCCCATGGAATAAACGGTTTCAAGATTATAAATTTGTTGAAATTTATCAAAAGAATTTAAAATTCTCAGGATTTTCAAAATTATCAAAAAAATAAAATAAAATAAAATAAAAATAAAAAAAAAATTCGATTCTTTATAGTTTTAGAAATTCATAATTTTTTTCAGAATTTTCAATTATTTGAAATTTCCCAATTTTTTTATAAAATTTTCCAAATTTTTTCAAGAATCTCAAATTCAAAATTCTTGTTTTTTTTTTTTCAAAAATTTTCAACATTCTTAATTTTTAAAAAATTCTCAATTTCAAAAAAAAAAAATTCATACTTTTTGATAATTATCATTTTTTTTATTCTTAATTTTTCAAAAAAAAATAATTCTTAATTTTTTAAAAGTTCTCAAATTTTTAAAAAATTCTTAAATTCAAATCGTTTTCCAAACTCTCAATTTTTATTCAAAATTCTCAATTTTTCGCAATTATCAAAAATTTTAAAATTTATTAATTCCTTTAATATTCTCAATTTTTTTCAATATTCATAAATGTAGACTTGTAGCCTCGGTTCCTATGCAACGGAGGC
This sequence comes from Magnolia changhungtana, assembly GCA_030180095.1. Lineage (NCBI taxonomy): Eukaryota > Viridiplantae > Streptophyta > Magnoliopsida > Magnoliales > Magnoliaceae > Magnolia > Magnolia changhungtana. Next base: position 2,453,654 of record JASAUF010000283.1, read on the forward strand.
TAAAAAGTAGACTTTTGGCCTCGGTTCCTATGCAACTGAGGTTAAAAAGTAGACTTTTCGCCTCGGTTCCTATGCAACTGAGGCTAAAATGTAAACTTTTCACCTCAGTTCTTATGCAACTGAAGCTAAAAAGTAGACTTTTCACCTCGGTTCCTATGCAACTGAGGCTAAAAAGTAGACTTTTAGCCTCGGTTCCAATGCAACTGTAGCTAAAAAGTAGACTTTTGGCCTCAGTTCCTATGCAACTGAGGCTAAAAGGCTTTTGGCCTCAGTTCCTATGCAACTGAGGCTAAAAAGTAGACTTTTGGCCTCAGTTCCTATACAACTGAGGCTAAAAAGTAAACTCTTCGCCTCGGTTCCTATGCAACTGGGACTAAAAAGTAGACTTCTAGCCTCAATTCCTTAGCAACTGAGGCGAAAAATTTAGCCTCAGTTCCTTAGCAACTGAATCTAAAAAATACATTAAGCCTCCATTTTTTCAAATGAGGCTAAAAAATTGTGGCTAAAGGCATACTTTCTTGTAGTGTCTGGTTCCTCGATGACAACCTTGAGGCTAATTTCATCTTCTTGATCGGTCTAATTGAACGTCTTTCAATTGACAAGTATGGAAGAATTTAATGTTTCTGGCCACTTCCTGCACCACTGGTTCCTGAATTTCTTTCCAATAGAATATCAGCCAATATGGATCGTGCCTCTTCTAGTGCTACACATCCCTGATCTGATCTTGACATTAGGTTAGGGCTACAAGAGTAGAAGGGTAGGGTTCATGCCTAGATTATATGCCCATGTAGGAAATGGGTCAAGCTTAAAGTGACCCTTGATGCAAGCCAGAGCCACCAACCCCTTAGCTCACACTGCCGAGCCCAACTTTCATTAAGAAACCTAACAGAAAGTACTCCAGTGATAATTACTTAAATTAACGGGCCGGGTAGCTTAATGAAAACTCATTTTTGAAAAAGGTAGTGCAATGTAAATTCTATATTAAGTAGGCTTTTTGTTTTTGTTTTGTTTTTTTTTTTTTTTTTTGGGTAAAATCTCTTGTATTTTTCTACCGTTAACATTTTTTTAAACTGGTGTCTACTTTTAAAACTGGCTGAAATCTCTTCTTCAGATGGTGGAAAGAGAATGATTTTTCAACAAAGCTTCCATTCATCAGAGATAGAATAGTGGAGTTGTACTTTTGGATATTAGAAGTGTATTTCGAACCACAATATGCCCGAGCAAGAAGGATGATGACCACAATAATATCTTTAACATCAATATTGGATGACATTTATGACGTACATGGTACATTGGAGGAGCTTGAACGATATACTGTTGCAATCGAGAGGTTTGATATTGTCACCCTTAGTTCTTGTTTTTCATTTATTCTCATGCCACATCTGAATCTTGTGTAATGCGTGAATTGGTACTTAATTTTCAGATGGGATCGGGCGATCATGGATCAGCTGCCTGATTACATGAAAGTGCATTATAATGCGCTTCTAAATGCAGTCGAGAAATTTGAGGACGAATTGAGCAAGGAAGAGAAATCCTACCGTATACCCTACTTAAAGAAAGCCGTACGTGTATACAAATTTACTTCTTAAAGTTCTTTTAGGGCATATTTCGAAGTTTTATCAGTTCTTAATCATGGAATGAAGGCTCTGTTTCTGAAAAAAAAAAAAATATATTTCGAAGTTTTATATTTGTAACAGATGAGAAATGCTTCCCTCAAATCGCAAATGGTTGGAGAGAAAGAAAGTAGACAATGGGAGCCTGCTAATGTGGTTGAAATTTTTCTAGCACTCCAAAAGAAATTTTGTTCCATTGAAAAACCAAAACCATTATCGAACCCATTTGAATTTCATGGCCAGGATTCCACTGTAGTTACTGCAATGTCTTTAATTTATCCAGTTCAAGTAAAATTATGCTTAGTGTGTGATTCCCATGGTCTGATCAATAAAAATTTTGGATGATAGTTACAACCCATTAAACTTCTTTTAACCATCCATAGATTTTTCATTGATCAGATAGTAACAACACATAGAATGGATGGTGTGGATCAATGGGCATTATGTCGTCTGACTCCAAAGATGGCCTATACATAGAGAATAGTGTAAAGCTTATGAACAGGATCTTTCTTCTTTAATTTATGCTTGGTAGTTAGCGAAATGAGTTCTTCAATTTCTAACTTGTTTAGATTTATTTTTTATTTTTGATTTTATTTTATTTTTATTTTTTTTGTGCATGTAGCTTACGGTTTTGGCCAAAGGCTACCTAGAGGAAGCGAGATGGACCAGCGAAGAGTATGTGCCAACATTGGAAGAGTATATGAAAATTGCATTAATCACTAACGGCTATCCCATGCTTAGTGTAGCATCTCTGGTTGGAATGGGAGATATTGTAACAAAGGAAGCCTTTGAGTGGGCCATCAATGTACCTAAGGTGGTTGAGGCTAGTGCTGCAATTTGCCGTCTCAGGGATGACATCACATCAAATGAGGTATAACACATTGGATGATGGACGACCTTACCCAAATGGATGGCTAGCTCATTATTGATTGGACCTCTTTTTTCACAAACAATCCTCACCATCCATGGGCTCTCTTCTTCTTCTTCTTCTTCTTCTTCTTTTCCTTTTTTATATATATGAGAAAGGTGGGAACACATGCAACACCTGAAATTTTATTAATAAGTCTCAGAAATATGCACTTACCAAAGGGAGGAAAAAAAAACCTGGCCCTGCCTCTTTTCTTGCCTTTTCTTTTGAAGCCAAATCACACCCACAATTCCACCGCCATCAACAGTAGACTCTTTTTTTTTTTTTTTTGAAAAGAAGGGAATTTATGGGCTAAAACCAGGAGACTCCAAAACCAAGAGACTCCCCCTTTTTCTTGTTCTTTTTCTTCTTTTTTTTTTTCTTTTTTTTTTTTTTTCTTTTGAAAAGAGGGGAATTTATGGGCTAAACCTGGCCCCGCCTCAACCAAAGAAGATCCGAGCCTCAACCAAAAATCAAGAAGACTCCCAAACATAAACCCCAATTAAGCACACTTTATGGGCTATTGCTCGAATCTTAATCATAATTATTTTAGCTTGTAAGTAATTAATTGTACTATGGACCTAATGGACAGTTCTCATTGGTTTCTTGTACTGTCCAAGTGTGCCCATGTGACTAGAATCAATACAACTTTGGAGTACTCAAAAAAGAAAATAGTAATAATAATGGTAATAAATCATCCATAGATTTGTACTCGAAAAAATCCACTAAATTCATTATTTTTCTAACAACGTCCTTGACTACTTATATTGATTCCTCAGTCTGAACCCGCAGCACTAGGTAAAAGTCCATTCGTGATTTATATTAGTAGATACCATTTTATTATTATGTTGTAATTCTCGGTCCTTATTCATTAAGGAAATACTTTTGGTTTTCATTTCTGATTTTTTTTAGAATTTTTAATATTTTATCATATACTCAGGCCATACCTGATGAACAGTGTTGATCAGTTGCATGGTTGTTTTTAAGTCCCTTATCTCACATTTGTGAGCCACCTAACTTGGCTAACATTTTCTTCTTTCTAACAATGTTACCGAAGTTTGAGCAAGAGAGAACACATGTTGTTTCCGGAATCCACTGCTATATGAAGGAGCATGGCACCACATACAGAGAAGCATGCAAGGCATTCCTAGAGAAGACTGCAGACGCATGGAAAGATGCTAACATGGAATGCATGGAACCCACTCCCGTTCCGAGGGAAGTGATCAAGAGGCCCATGAATCTTGCACGTGTGATCGAACTCTTGTACCAGCACCAGGACTCATACACCAATTCAGCGTTTGAGACCAAAGAACATGTCACGATGATGCTAGTGGACCCTATTCCCGTTTGAGATGAGCTTCTACGTTAGCGTGCGTTTGGTTGCATCGAGTATAAACGTATCCTCATATATATTATATACGTTTCTTGTATGCGTCACTATATTGTAATTGACCTTTTCTATGAGACGGTCCTCATATATATTATATACGTTTCTTGTATGCGTCACTATATTGTAATTGACCTTTTCTATGAGACGGAGAGAACACACAAAATGTTGGCTTACAAAGCCCAAATGGTGACAAGTGCAACTCCTACTTTAAAGGAGAAAGAAAATATGCTACATTATTTTTCACCAAAGGTACTGCTACTGATGTAACCAGAAGCACTTGCTGCTTTTTCTGGTACAGCTATATGTTCATAGCACTCCTACTTATAAGTTTAACAAAAGATTATAAAAAACACTACTGCCCCTCTATGATACATTCACCTGGAGTAAATACACCACAAATTTCTAAAAATAATAAATAGCATTAGGCATCCAAACATTTCAACACTCCCCTTTAAGCCAAAACAGGCTTCATTCTTAGCATCGACCTTAGTCGTCTGATTGCATTAATCGATAGTGCCTTGGTGAAAATATTTGTCACTTGTTCAGTAGTATGGTAGCCTTGGTGAAAATATTTGTCACTTGTTCAGTAGTATGGTAGTATCCCATTTTTATGGCTTTCTACTAGACTTGACCTCTCAGGGCTTATTTGATTTTCCAAAATACATGTACATCCCTGTAAGTAAGTAATTATTATCTTTTCACCTTGTTTGAAAAGGTAAGAGTAATTCCATCTCAAAAATCAATACAAAAGTGTTGACTTGAATCTGTGGACCCACCGTAATGTATATGACATATCTGCACCATCCATCTATTTTATTAGAAACTTGTGGGGGCATCAGCCAAAAAATGAGGTAGATCCAACCCTCAAATGGCCCACACAAAAGGAAACGGTGACCTTAATTTGTCCACCATTGAAAGTTATTTCCTTCACTAGCCCCACATTGAGGTTTTTTTCATCATCTAACCCATTCATAAGGTCACACGGACATGGATAAGGGTAAAACACAAATACCAGCTTGATCTAAAACTTATAAGGGCCCTAAGAAGCTTTTAATGGTAGGTGTTCGATTCCCATCGTTTCCTGTGGTGTGGTCCACTTGAGCTTTGGATCTACTTCATTTTTTGTCCCATGCCCTAAATTTAGCTGACATAATAAATGAGCGGTGTGGATAACTCACATACATCACGATGGGCCCCACATTGATTTCGTAAATTTCTCAATATAAGTGTTAAAAAAAAGTAAGATGTCACATCCGCATTGGGAAAGATGCGGTAATTACCTATATAAATAATTATTACCCATTTACATGATAATTACAGTTGAGCCAAAAAATCAAACAGGCCCTTTGAAAGTGATAACTAGTATCAATGTGTTTGCTCCTTCCATGTTATACCGAATTTTGGGCAAGTTCGATTGATGACTTGTTATCCACGTATATAACTATGGATTCCTCTTGTGGATGTTTCAGCTCCTTTAGCAGGTTCTTCAATCATATTGCTTCATAGACTGTGGACGATACTGCCACAGACTCTACTTCACATGTGGACAAAGCGACTACACTTTGCTTCTTTGAGTTCCATGTGAAAGCAGTCAACCCAAGATAGAATACATATCCTGTGGTGTTTTTTCTTTCATCATGATTATCTCCCCAATCATTGTCTGAGTATCCATATAATATTGCTTCATCATTATATGGATAAAAGAGACTGAATTTCACTGTTCCTTTGACATACCTAAGGAATCTTTTTGCAACGAGCTAATGTGATTCTTTTGGTGCTTCCATGTACCTACTTAAAAGCCCAACACTGTAGACAATATCCGATCTAGTGAATGTGAAGTATCTGAGACTTCCAATCAGACTCTTGAATATAGTCGAGTCCACACTTCTTCCTTCACCTTCTTTTGCCAGCTTCAAGCCCGTTGCTACAGGCGTATTTACGGTATTGCAATCGGTCATCTTAAACTTTTCAAGAAGTTCCTTTACAAACTTCTTCTGAGATACATAAATGTCGCCGACTTGTTGTTTTACTTTGATGCCCAAGAAGAAGGACAGTAATCCATCGTCAGTAATCTTGAACTCATTGAACATAGCCTGCTTAAATTCTACAAACATCGCCTGGCTGTTTCATATGAACAGCAAATCATCAACATATAAACAAAATATAAGTAAATCGTTATGGGCAGTTTTCTTTATGTAGACGGTATGCTCATACAGACATTTGATGAAACCATTCTCTTGAAGATAGTCATCGATTCGTGCATTCCAAGCATAAGGGGCTTGCTTCAACCCATACAGGGCTTTCTTCAGCCGATATACCCTATTTTCCTCCCCTTGAATGACAAAGCTTTCATAATAGTCAACATAGACTTCTTCTTTGAGTACTCCACTTAAGAATGCAGATTTCACATCCATTTGGTAGATCATCCAACTGTGATGAGTTGCAAGGGAGATAATCATTCTCACAGTGTCAAGGTGAGCAACTACGGCGAAAACTGCTTCATAGTTTACCCCATATTTCTGTTCGTAGCTCTTTGTTACAAGCCTTTTCTTATATCGTTCAATCTTACCATCGGCATTTCGCTTGATTTTATACACCCATTTGAGACTAATGGTCCTCTGGCCTTTAGTGAACCAGATCAGCTCCCATGTATGATTCTTCTCGAAAGCATGGATCTCTTCTTCCATAGCCTTTCTCCAACATTCTTCATTCACAGCCTCCTCGAATGTAAGAGACTCATGGTCCACATATAGGCAGAGCAATTCCTCAATTTCTATGTAGATCTCGTTGAGGCTTCTCATTTTGATAGGAGCCAAGGGTGAAGGAGAATTCGATGAAGACGTGCTTACTGAATTCTGATTTGATGAAGTACTTTCAGGGGATATAGAATGTACTCCTCGACTTCTGTGATCCGAAGGGAGTGATGTGAGTATTTATTCCTGATTCACATGACTCTCTTCTTTATATTCTTCAGCCTCGACCTGATTTTCTTTGGTCAAATCATCTTGGTTCCACTTTCATGCTTCTTCCTCATAGAACACCACATATCTACTTACCACCACCTTGTAGTTAATAGGTTGTAGAGCTTGTATGCCTTTGACTCTTCACTGTAGCCGATGAAGATACACTTCTCGCCACAATCATCAAGTTTTTTTCTTCTTGCTTTTGGAACTTGAGGGTATGAAACACATCCAAAGATTTTAAGGTGCACCATGCTCGACCTGTAGCCGCTCCATATATACCTCTTGTGGTGTCATGAACCTGACGCTCTTAGTGAGACACTGATTGAGCAGATATGCAGTACATGTAACTGCCTCTCCCCGGAAGCTCTTCGGTAGGCCTTTCTCCTTCAACATGGTCCTCGTCATGTCGAGGATGGTGCGGTTCTTCCATTTTGTAATTACATTCTGTTGTGGCGTGTAAGATGCAATGTGATGCTACTTAATGTCATGTTCCTTGTAATATTCTCAAAAAACATTTAAGGTGTACTCCCTACCTCTGTCAGATCTGAAGACCTTGATTTTGTAGTCACTTTCATTTTCAACTCGGGCTTTTAATTTTTTTTAAAGATAGAAAATGCTACAGACTCTTCTTTAATTCAAAATAACCAAAGTTTTCTTCTGTAATCATCAATGAAGGTAATGAGATATCTGTTACCTCCAAGAGATGGTGTCTTCATGGGTTCATAAATATTAGTGTAAACCAATTGTAATGGCTCTTTTACTCTTCAGGATACTCCAATTGAGAAGGAGTTCATTTGCTGCTTGCTAAGTGTGCACGCCTCACACACATGTTCTGGAGCTTCAATAGCGGGCAATCCATCCACCATGCTTGATGAAGACAAGAGCTTAAGGCCATTAAAGTTTAGATGACCAAAGCGAAGATGCAACTTCCATGATTCAATGTTTGCACGTCCATAAAGACACTTCTCGAGCCTTGTGTTTATATGGAGTGGGAACATTCAATTTTTTACCATTTGGACCCGTGCCACATGTCTACCGCATGTATCTTTTTAATGACATAATTGAGTTCTCCATGTGTATCACATATCCCTTTTCAAGTAGTTGGCCGATGTTGAGGATATGGGTACGTAATATATATTAAAGATTAATTGTGGCTCACCATTTTTCTTGTAAATTTTAATTTTACCTTTACCTTTCACCAAGTTTTTTATGAGTTTCTGAATGTCACATCGCCATGAACTCCTTCTGTGAGTTCCATAAATAGCTTTTTGTCACCTCACATGTGATTGCTTGAACCCGTGTCAAGATATCACACACGGCCTTTCTCTTGTGTAAGGAAGATTGTGGTTTTTTCCTCTTCATGATTTGATGCTTCGACATAGTTGAATCGTTCATCTTGATTCACTAGCTTGCTCCAACAATCTGATGCATAATGGCCGAACTTGTTTCAATTTGGGCATTAAATATTTTTTCATATTTCCACGACTTAGTGTGGATCAATCTCTACCATTTCCTCTACCACGGAAATTGGTAAATTTTAGTTGATTTTGTGGATTACTTGGAATATATCCACGCCATCTTCCCATTGCACGATCACTATTGGTGCAGCCACCTTGAAAATGGGAGCTTCCACGACCATGACTAGTCTTTTGTTCATTTAGAATCAATCTTGACTCCAATGCTTAATCTAGCTTTATTGATCCAGCATTCTTTTGTATTCGTTGCTCATGAACTTACAACGATCCCATTAACTCTTTAATGGAGAGATTTTCCAAATCTTTTGACTCTTCAATGGCCATAACCACATGACTTGTTTCTGAGGGATCGAAGAACCTTTTCAACTACATGAATGTCTTCGATCTTTTCACCATATCTTTTGAAGTTATTAACAATAACGAGTAGTCATAAAAATAATCTGAGGTGCTCGATCTCACCTTCCTTCATGTGAGCGGCCTCGAACTCGGCTCTAAGAGTTTATAACCGGACTCTCTTTACACGATCCACACCCTTAAAGATGGTGCTTAGTTTATCCCATGCTTACTTGATATCGCTTTAGCGATCCTTTCAAATGTGGATTCATCCAAACCTTAATAGTTAAGAAACAATGCTTTCTTGTCTTTCTTCCTTTGATATTTGAGTGTGGCCTTTTGCTCGATGAAGTAGGCAGCTTCTTGCTCTGTAGTGGGCTCTACGTACCCATCAGTGATGATCTCTCATAGTTCTTGTGACCCAAACAAAGCCTTTATATGAATACACCAGTTTTCATAGTTGTCTATAGACAACTTTAAAATTTGCAACTGGATTGTGGTGGACATCTTTCAAAGAACCTAGCTCTGATACCAGTTTATTGGCTTTCCAAAGCCTAAATTGTGACAAGTGCAGCTCCTAATACAAAAGAGAAAGAAAATATGTTATATTATTTTTCACCAAAGACTGTTACTGCTATAAAGAGAAGCACTTGCTGCTTTTTTCTGATACACCTATATGTTCATAACACTCCTATTTATAAGTTTAACAAGAGATTACAAAAGATACTATTGCCCTATATGAATACATTCACCAGGAGTAAATACACCACAATTTCTAAAAATAATAAATAGCATTAGGTAGCCAAACATTTTTTTGGATGAATCTAAAATTCCGGGGAGTGAATCTGCTGGATGAATCTGAAATTCCAGGAAGAATGTATTTGGTTGAATCTGAACGATTTGGTTTGGACATTTCAATAGAAAATGTATCGCTCATTTTGGGAATGCATACATACAATGGACTAGTATGATCTTATTTTATTTTATTTTTTTACCAAAAAATGGGAGCACACCACTTATAATTTTATTAGCTAAGCCAAAATTTAAATATCAACCTAGAGAAATTGCCAATTCATCCAAAAAAAAAAAACTACAACTGGGATAAGCCACACCTTCCCTATACAACCATATAACAATGCTGAGACCCAACAAAAAAAGGTTTTTTTTTAAAAAAAAAGAAGTAACACCGGCATGAACTTTTCCTTATGTGAGAGAAAGTGAGATTGTGGTTGTACATCCAATAGACCAAATCGTGTAGATACCATCAAAATTAGGCCAATCTCACTATCAAGTGGTATACGTTAGTGTTGAGGAGGCTAATCTCACTATCAAGTAGAACTTGAAGAAAGATAGGATGGGAGAGGTTGAGAAGGGCTGGACCAAAATCTTGCTATGGTGACTGCCAAAGTAACCCCACTCCCTCTTCGTGGCCAACATCCCATTTCGATGCCCCGCTTATGATATCAGGCCTTCATTCTCCAAGTTTGTGGAAATCGAAGACATCTTCATCCTGACGACCAGCTATGACCTACAACTCCTTCGCCTTCGGCAACCCCTCAGCCAGCCATCCAACACTGCCCAACTAACATCAGGCAAAGGAGAAAGGAAATGCTCAAGAGGAGCTTTCGCCTAGCGAGACTTAGGAAAAGGATCGTTGTGGAAGGTTAGGGATCCGATGTCTAGCATTTTATCATGGAACGTGCATGGAATTGGCAACACTCCAACCCTGAGACATCTGAAAAGATTGGTTTGCATAAATAAGATTGTCATTCTACTACAACAAGAACCCATGATTCGACACGCCAACAGGAAACCGGTAGCTGCCGAATTGGGTTTTCATCAATCCATTACGAAAAACTTAGCTGAAGGGAAGATTTGGATCCTATCCAGCCCTCTGTTCCAGCTCTAAACGATAGCAACTGCCAGGCAGTGTGTCACCCTTCGAGTCACAACATAGGACAGCAACCGATCACTCCTTATCAAAGTGGTCTATGCAGCATGCAACAGGTTAGAGCGAGCAAATCTATGGGACAAAATCATCTTCATATCCAGATCAGCCAATGGACCTTGGCTTATATGCGGGGATTTTAACACCATCACCTGTCCAGACGAGAGGATTGGAAGCCTTACAGCAGAAACCAGGAGCATGGATGACTATAAATTAGCCATTAGAGAGATAAGTCTGTTGGATGCGGAATTTATTGTATCAAAGTACATATGGTGCAATAACAGATTGGGACAGAGCTGGCGCTGGGCCAGGCTTGGCAAGATGTTGTTCAATGCAGAGTGGCTCCAGTCCTTCCCAAGAAGCAAAGTGGAACATCTCTCCGAATATTCTCTGACCACTCCCCTTTGCTCCTTTCCCTTAAAGAATTGACAAGTACTGGGCCCAAGCCCTTTAAATTTCAGAATATATGGACTCATCATGATGATTTCCATAGAATCGTTCTTAGATCTTGGCAGCAAGAAGTACAGGCCACCCCGATGGTTAAATTATTTCTGAAAATGAAGAAGCTTAAGTCAACCTTGAAAATTTGGAACTCTCGGGTTTTTGGGAACATCTTCCAGAGTGTTAAACTCGTGGAAGATGGAGTTAACAAAGCCGAATCCACTCTAATTCGTTCCAGATTAGAAGAGGATAGAGTCAACCTGAATTTGGCCTAGGCTACCCTCAAGAAAGCCCTCCTCCATGAAGAAATCTTCTAGAAATAGAAATTCAGAATTTCTTGGCTAAAGGAGGGGGACCACAACACCAAGTTCTTCCATGCTTCAGTCTTAGATAGAAGGAGGAGAGCATCTATTAAATCTATTAAGCCTCCCTCAGAACCTACTCTTTATTCTGCCAAAGATATTGGTAAAGAGTGTGAGACCCGTATCCTAGCCCGTATCATTCCGTATGCCTCCGCGGTCCTCCCGGTCGAATTCTGGTGACCCACAATCTGTTATCGGCATTTGCGCATGATCCTGAGTCATGTCCCGTATATCAAAGTTGGCTCAACTCAAAACTTGTACCCTTGCGACCGCGCCGTCGCCGCAGTTCGGACGCTGCGTATTAGGCGCCGAGGCGATATCCAGGCTAGGAGATGTGGGCCCACATTCAATTCGAGGAAAACGTCGCGCTTTACAAATACTGAGGAAATCTCTACAACACATCACATCACATCAATCCATCAATCAAATGTCAAGTATAACACCCATCCCCAAGTACAACCACCCTCCCTAAAGTCAACTCTCTCTTTCTCTCTTACAACTAAGTACACTCATCCATCACTCACCATCCCTCTCTCCCATCACTTCTCTCCCACCACCTCTCTCTCTCTCTCATTCTCCAAGCAAGCTCCATGAGAGAGCTTTGTGTGGCCCATTTCTTGTCTCTCATCCCCACCCTCCAAAACCAATCTCGACCATTAAATCTCATCCATTGGAGCTCTAAAATGTATTGATGGAAGGAGAAGTCCATGATCAAAGGTGGGTGATTTTATTTGTTGATTTGAGGGCCCACATGTGGTGGGACCCATCTTGATGTATGCATTGTATAGAAGGGCCCATAGTGGCGGGGTCCCTCCACTATCCGATCTCTCTCTCTCTCTATCTCTTTCTTCCATATTTTGTGGCCCACCATGATGAATGTATTTTATCCATACTGTCCATCGAGTGGGCTCACTCGACGGTCCATTTGGACGGGCATGATTAAAGGAAAGCACAAATATTAGTTTAATCAGTGGAGTGACCCACTAGTGTGGACCCCACCATATATATGTGTGTTACGGTTGTACCAGCGCTGTTGGAAGTAAGCAAAACACAAACGTCAGCTGATATAAATGCTATGGTGGGCCACACCATGTGGACCCACCCTACTGCTTGTGAGATCCAAACCGTCCATCCAGCGTCCAGACTCTCTGGATGCTAGACCGAACCATGTTAAATGTTATATATTATAATATATATATTATAATATAGATGTGGTGGGCCCCATGTGGGACCCACCTGTTTTGAGAATATGTGATATATTATATAATATAATATATATTATATTATATTATATTATATTATAGATGTGGTGGGCCCCACATGGGACCCACCTATTCTGAGAAACAAATTGGTTGGGTACCGCATACCAGCTACAGAGCTGCTATAGGTGGGATAAATCCACACCATCCGTCCAACCGGGACGTGGACCCCACCGCTGATGTATGTATTACATCTAAACCATCCCTCCATTTGACGTGCTCATGGGCCCCACTCTGATGGTTGTGTTCCATCTAAACCGTCCATCCATTTGACGTGCTCGTGGGCCCCACTTTGATGGATGTGTTCCATCCAAATCGTCTATTTATTTGGCGATCTCGTCTCAAGGCCCTAGACCAAAAATTAGACAGATCTAGTATCAAGTGGACCACACTGCAGAAACAGTGGGATTGAACGTACACCATTGAAACCCTTTTTTTTTTTAGCGCGGAAGTTATGGATCAATGTGAAATTTGTTTCTCCACTTAATTCAAGTCTTTGTGACCTTATGAACAAACTAGATGAAAAATAAACACTATGGTGGGCCCAGTGGAGTTTTGACGGTGGAAATCATTATCACCACTGTTGTTTGTGGTATGGTCTAGATGATATTTTGATATGATTCATTTGTTTGGATAATACTCTCTATAGATGGATGAATGGTGTAGTTGTTGTGGCTCATTTGATATGGCCCGTTAGATGTATTTGGGGCCCGTTTGATGAGGCCCAATATGATGTATTCGGGGCCCATGCGTTGAGGCCCATTGTGATATATTTTAGGCCTATGGGTTGTGGCCCATTGTGATGTATTCGGGGCGCATGGGACGTGGCCCATCTAATGTATATAGGTCCATGTGATGCAACCCATGTGATGTGTATTAGGCCCATTGATACGACCCACTTGATGTATATGAGGCCTATTGGTGCAGCCCATTGATACGGCCCACTTGATGTATATGAAGCCCGTTGGTGCGGCCCATTGATACGGCCCACTTGATGTATATGAGGCCCGTTGGTGCGGCCCATTGATACGGCCCACTTGATGTACATGAGGCCTGTTGGTGCGGCCCATTGATATGGCCCATGGTGATTATATGAGGCTCTTGTATGAGGTCATGGGCCCATGATATGTTTAGCTTTATATGGGCCACTCCTTGGAAGAAATGTTGGTTAAATGTCCACATTAATGGGCAATGATGGTTTAATGTCCACATTGTGACCTTCCCTTAGGCCTTGTTCAGTCGATCATCGAGGCCGATTCCGATTATCGAGGTCGATTTCGATTGTCGAGGCCGATTCCGATTGTCGAGGCCGATTTCGATTATTGAGGTCGATTCTGATTGTCGAGGCCAATTCCGATTGTCGAGGCTAATTTCGATTGTCGAGGACGATTCTGATTATTGAGGCCGATTATCGAGGTCAATTCCAATTGTCGAGGCCGATTGTTGAGGCCGATTGTCGAGGCCAATTCCGATTGTCTAGGCCGATTATCAATGTCGATTATGTGACAGCATAACATCATAATACATGCCCATACACATCATATGCATGTTTGTTATGAGATGTAGTTGACCATTGCATCTGTTATTGGGCATGTTGTTATGAGACTCCCTGATTGGCGAAGATTGTCTCACATGAGTACACGGTATGAGCAGAATTAATGCATGATTGGATTGTATAACTCATGCATCATGCATTGTGTGTTGTGATTACTATACGCCCTAACAACATCAGGGTGAAACCTCCACAGGCATATCATGGATGGCCAGATGGGACACTGAAAATCTATTACTAGCATCGGACCGTCATAAATGGCCTTAGATGAAAATTTTTAAACCCTCTTGTTACCAGACGACACCCCAACGTCTAGACCGAATGGATATATATAAGTGCACAAGGGTCGTATACCAGTAGGCTGCATTTTCCACTGTGTCATGGTCGGTTGGGAGAGGGTGTGACATTATCCACCTGAGTGAGGGGGCAATATCTAGGTTGAGTTTGTCCAGCTTGAAGAATGGGTCCGCTATTGACGAGTCGGGCCTGATATTGGTAGGCAGATAGTGAGATCTCTTCCACTTACCCAGTTGTGTGCTCGAATAGGGGCAGCAAGCTGGCGTAGAGTGTAATAGACCTCGGTGATGATCTCAGAGATGTACAGTACTAATATGTGGACTTATTGAGCAGGCGTTGCATACTCATTCATTCATTCATTTACTATCCACTCAGGCTGGTGGTATGCAACTATTTATTACATGTGCCTTCGCAATGGCCAGGATTTCCGTTGGGGCGCATGACTAACCTAAGATTAGGAGTTTACCACATTGAGTTTGACTATTCGAATTTAAGTATGGGACTGGTTTAGATAGAAGTCCCTTGTGGTGGACCCCATAGCCTACGATACTACGTACTATTATCCCGACTTCACACTCCAGCTTGGTCATTTCATTTGCATCACATATTGCATTACATCCACGGCATATGACATTTTGGGTTGTTATATTTCAGCACTTATATGGCCTAGACGGACTAACCAGATTTGCAATTTGCTTTGCATCCTCAGTATATGATATTGGCTTATTACGTTTTTGTATAGCCTTAATATGGCCATTAGCATTCATGCCTTGCATCGCATAGCCTTAGTACGGTTAATAGCATTCATGGACTTACCAGCATGTTTCCATTACTTTGATATTGTACGATTTATTGATTGTCAATATTTCTACTTACTCTAATATTTTATAGTTTGTGGACTTATCAATATCTCCGTTTACTCTGATATTACACTCTGAGCACGCATATACTGCTCACACACTTACACCATCCTCTAAGCTTTCTATAAGCTTATGCAGCACGATAGATGCATACATGTGACATTATGATGTAGTCCAGCTGAGGTAGGAGCGTGCGGTTGAGCTTCTGGAGTTTTCTTTGATATTTCTATATTGTATTTCCCTTTCAGCATTGTACTCAAATAATTATATTAGTGGATATGTGATGATGATATTGTTCTTGTGATCTGGGTATACTTGTGGTTATGCTTCTTATGAGACAAATTCATGTTGAAAATCCTCCGTGTAGGATCCCAAGTCGGGATTTGGCGTGTAAATGTTGGGAGCCGAGAATGGGGTACCACGAAGGCTGTCGGCATCGGATTCGGCGATTAGGAAATTTGTGAACCCAGTTTTCGAGTTTGGGGCGTGACAAAGAGGCAGTTAGATTTTACACTGATCTCTTCACATCCAGGGCCAACCAAGGTACACCAAGCCTCATTCGCTGCATCCCCACCCTGATTACAGACCATATGAACTCCCTCTTATTGAGCGCCCCCCCCGAAAAGGCCAAGCTATATGTCCTAAAGGGGGGGTGAATAGGACAACGCCAAATTTAAAATAATTACAGCGGAATTGAATAAAGAGATAGCCAAATAAAGTAAATCAATTCACAATGCTGAAATGAAAAGCAACCTCAATAAACAAGTATTGAAAGGTTGATACAAAAGTTGTTCTAAGGACAATCTTACACCAAAAACTAAGGTTTATGGTAGGACAACCTTATTTCTAGAAAGGTCTTTGTATCAAGAACTCAAACCAAAGAGGAATAAATATATTCAAACTATACTGAGGAATAAAATGAAATCTCAAATATTGATTGTTCTAAGGACAACCTTGCACCATAAAAATGGCAGGGCAACCTTACTAGAACAAGTAGAGAAACTGAAGCTCATACAACTAGAGGAATAGCAAGAGATAAATTGCGGAATATAAATCTAAACTATTACAACATTCTTCACTGAGCTTGAAATAAAATGATTACAACATTCACATCCACATACATTCCACAACTGAATAATCAAAAATAGAAAAATGAAGCACACATCCATACAACATAAAGAGTTATAGTGGTTCGCCTGTGTGTATACCAACTGTTCAACAACCGCCACACAGAATGCTACTCTACTCCTAATATCCTCACACAGTGGATATTAGCGCTCACTATCAAATAGGTTTTCACAGGTTCACCCAAAACCTTCACATTGTGTCTTTTTAAAGGGCTTACACAATTCAAAAACCCTCACTTCTGAGTTTTCTGACTCTCCTCAAATAACCAACAACTTTGAGATTTTTCTGGCTTAACCTCAAATAAAACCAAAATACAATAAATTACAAAATATAAAATACCTATTTTTCTTTTTTGATATAGCAGCTCGGTAGAACCAAGTCGGAGTAAAGATTTGAATGTCAAAGTTCAATGTCCAATACTCACTATGAAATGGTTCTAAGTTCTAATAGATTTTAAATTAAAACACATGGGCTAGCTTTAATTGATTTTGATTCCAAAAAAAGGAAAACAACACTTCTTCTTTTCAGATCAGATTGGAATACAAGAAACAAAATCAATTTAAAAAGTTAAAGAAAGAAGATATTAAATATGCACACTTGGCTTAAATGGAGCACAGACGAATCTCTCAGAAGACCGAATTAAATTAGCTTGATTTTCTTGTTTTATTCTAAGATTCGTTCTCTATTTATAGGTGAGTAAATTACGTCTTCGACTGGTCTTAAGTCGCTACGACTGGTCATAGGACCAACTGATATTTGAAAATTCAAGCGCGATAGGATAAGGCAGTTTCACAACTGGTCGTAGGTAGTCAACGACTGGTCGAAGGTTTCTCACGACTAGTTAAAGAAAGTCAAATTTCATCACCGGACTTTAAGTCGTAGGTCTATGAGGGGTCGAACAATCATTCGACACTGTTCATACGACTAGTCGAACAGACTCCAAGACTGGTTGACGTTTAACTAAAAATTCTGAATTTTTTCAACAAACTTACGACTGGTCCAAGCAAATCTTAGACAGGTTGAAGCAGTACTAAGACTAGTCAAACAAAGACCAGGAGTAGTCTTAGAACAGACCAAACTCACTTATATAAAACATATGGATTATTTATCCAAAATGGCCTACTCTAAAGGTCAACCTAAGGTCAGTTATACCTCAATAGTGAAGTAAGGACATTGAAACTTAAAGATAAGTGACCTTGAGCATAATGAAGCTTGAACTTGAAAGCTTCTAAAAATCTTGAGTCTTGAACTAAGTCTTCCCACATTGTTGAGTCTTCTTGACTAGTGAACATAGCTTGTCTATCGAAGCTGATCTTGTGAGAATTTTGTCTTGACTTGACATACCATTTATAAAGCTTTGTTCTTCACATATGCAAGCTTCATAACAAGATACATACAGTGTCTTTTGGCACCTCAAATTTGACAATATAGTGAAGCTATCAACTATAGCACTTACACCACCCCTCCCCCCCCCCCCCCCAAAAAAAAAAAAAAAAAAAAAAAAAAAAAAAAAAAAAACTACTAAGTGTAACTACTAAGTTCTTTAAGGGAGGTCTTATTCCTAGAGCATTTCGATGCTTATCCATTTTCCTCATCCCCATAAAGAAAAACGCTGCTAGCTTCCCTGACTACCGGCCCATCATCCTATGTAATTGCATTTAAAAGGTTCTTTCCAAAATTGTTGCCTCTATGCTATCCAATATTCTCTCATCCATCATATCCAAAAAATAAAGCGCCTTTGTAAAAAACCGATCCATTGTCGAAAGCATTTCCATAGCTACAGAAATGGCTAGCGACATCAATCGAAGAAATCAAGGCGACAACATGGTGAGGGTCAAATATTGCATATTATCCCCCATTTATATCTTGGTTTTATGAATATGATAATGCTTAATATTCTATTTTACTCATGTTTGTGTTACAAGGTGAATTTAAGAGGTTGGATTAAAAGGGTGCTAAAAGCATGGATTTGATGCTCAAGAATCACCAAAGCAAGGGATGGATCTTAGGAGACCAAGATTGAAGAATTCATATGCCAAAGATCTAAGAAAACCAAGTGAGAAATGAAGAAAATCAAAGATTTGAAGTGAAGAAAAGGAATCCTGAAATCGTCCTAAAAAAGTATATTCTGAAACTTTGGGTCATTTTGTGAAATTGTGTAAAGTGAAGTCTATTTTGAAAAATTGTGCAAAGTAAAGTTTATTTTAGCATACTGCGTAAATTTGAGGCAGTTTCTAGAGTTTTCCAACTAGGTGGGAAAGTTGGAGTTTCACAACTATAAATAGGACTCTTCCTAGGCATCTTCTGGGGTTTAAGGAGTGAAGCAAAAGGGTGGAGAAGCTGTCGCGAAGAGTTTTTCTTTTTCTTCCTTAATTATTTTCATGCTTTCTTCTAGGGTTTTAAATCCAATCATGTTTATGGTTGGCTAAACCTCTTAGTTATGAGTAAGATGTGAAGCTTGTAACATGATAGGATGTTTCTATTGATTTGATTCATGTTTATGTTGAACTTCATGGATTCTAATTTGATATTTAAATAATACTTTCAATTTTTAATGGTTTATTGTGATTCAAATTACAATAGATCTGCAATATCTTCGAGTATCTTCTTTTCCTGATTTGAGATGGTGAAATTAGTACCATCGTCCCTTAGGCATGGTAGGGTAATGAAATCCTTCCTAATCTTCATAATTCTCCTGCTTTGAGATTATGAGATTGGTAAATCTTGTTATTAGCCATTGTCTCCTAGGCATGGTTTGGTGAAGGAATCCCTGCCAATTACCATAGTTCTCCTTCATTGAGAATTAGGTCAATGAAAGTTCAGATTTGATTTTATTGATATAAATTCCAATTAGATAGGATAGGACTCCAATTCTAATTGTGTTACTTAAATCAAGTAAGAGAGTTCCCTGATCACTACAAGTGGATCCTTGACACCCTAGTTCTCAGATTTAAATTCTTAGTTTTAATTACTCTATTCACAATTTCTCTCTCAAATACTTCAAAATTAGTTTCACATCTTCTTCTAGTTCTACTTCTAGTTAATTTCAGAAACGTACAAGTTTCAGTCCTTGTGAATTCAACATTGGTCGTACCGAGATTATTACTACATCGTGACCCTACACTTGGGGTTGTGAACAAGTTTTTTGCACTGTTGCTGAGGATTGATGGTTATGTTTTCAGGATTCAGTTAGTTTTGAAATTAGGTTAAGATTAGAAGTTTTTTACTTTCTATTTTAGGTTTAGCAGCTTTCTTTTTTTATTTTTTAAAACTAATTTACTTTCTAATTCTAAGATAGAAACTTTCCTAATTTGTTTTTAGACACTAATTTTTTATTTTTTAGAAACTTTCATAATCCATTTTTAGAAACTAATTTCTTTTTCTTTTTTTGTTTTTAGAAACTAACTTACTTTCTATTTTTAAAAACTTTCTTTTTTCTTTTTCTAAAAACTAGGTTGCTTTCTTAGTTCTTTTTGAGAAACTAATTCACTCTCCTTTTTCTTCTGCAGGATCCCAAAATAGAAACTTTTAAGTTGGTAACTTCTTTCTAATTCTCTTTCTTTCTATTTCCAGATTTAAAAACTTTCTTAATTTTTTTTAGAAACTAACTTTTTTTTCTATTTCTAGATTTAGAAACTCTCCTAATTTGTTTTTAGAAACTAATGTTTTTTTGAGAAACTAATTTGTTTTTAGGACTAACTTTTTGTTTTGTTTTTAGATTAGGATTTTTCTGATTTATTTTTAGAAACATACTAAGTTTTCTGTTTTGTAGGATGTTAAAATAGAAATCTCTAGTATGGTAACCTCTTTCTAATTTCCTCTCTATTTCTTATTACTTTAGTTTTCTTTCTTAGGTTAGGTTAGATTAGAAATTGAGGGTTATGAGTGTTTCATGCCCAAGTGGGTCCGTGATAACACTCAACGTCTCTTGAGTGAAGGAGGACTAGTTGAAGGATTGCCTATCCATCATAGAATTAGACATCCCTTGAGATCCTCTGAGTCAGTAGAAGTTATGACTGCAAATCCACCTCAACTTCGAGTTAAGGAAGCTCGGGATGAGAATGAGGTGCATCATACACCCCCACCTCATACTCTACGAGATTATTTACAACCGGTGAGGGTGATCACACCATCTTGCATGATTTTTTCAGAGAATGCAGGACATGAATATCAAGTCGGGAGTGATCCAACTCCTTCCAAAATTCTATGGACTTAAATCTGAAAATCCATATCTATAATTGAAAGAATTTGATGAGATAATAGTCACTCTATACTTTCCTAATGTGTCTGAGGACACGGTCAGGCGAAAACTCTTTCCCTTCTCCTTAAAAGAAAAGGCTAAGACGTGGTTGCACTCCCTACGTCCACGATCGATTGGTAGATGGAACGACATGGCAAGGGAGTTTACTAAGAAAATTTTCTCATATCATAAAACGAACACCCTCGGAAAGTCAATCATGAACTTCGCCCAAACGGAAGAAGAAACAATCTTCTAATGTTGGGAGCAGTTCAAGGATCTTGTTAGTTCATGCCCACAACATGGTTTTGAAATGTGGCGTTTCACAAATTTCTTCTACGATGGACTGACATCTTCCATGCGCCAATTGGTCGAGACGATGTGCAATGGGGAATTCATGAACAAAGATGTCAACAATGTGTGCGATTATTTAAACAGACTTGCTGAAAACATACAATCATGGGACATCTCTCCAAAACCCACCACTTCTAAGCCTACTCAATCAAAGGAAAGGGGAGGAATGTGTGCTTTAAAAGAAGAAAATGACTTGAGTGCAAGGGTGGTCAATCTCACAAGAAGAGTCAAGGTCATAGAAGTTCAGAAGGATAAGACTAAGGAAGTAGTTTGCGATATTTACGCTTGAACATACATACAACTAAAAATTGTCCAACAATACTTGCTTTCCAAGAAATTCTAAATGACCAGTCAAATGTCATGAACAACTACCAAAGACCTTTTAGTGGACCCACCTTAAATACATACAACTCTAGCTGGAGGAATGGACAACCGCTACTGCTCGAGGATTCCCTAACCAATTCCTGAATCAAGGGAACCTTCAAATGGATCCGATCTTAAAAAAAACTTCAAAATCAAGAACTTTTCAATTAAAGTATATTGCAAGTCATTCAAGACCTTTCAAAGGCCATACAAGGATGTGACAAAAAAATTTCAATTGAGGAGAAAGGGATCTTTCCAGCCCAACCTCTCCCCAACCCTAAACTGCAATATAAAATTAGTGACCCAAACTCTTCAAATCAATATGTGGGACAATCTAAGTCTATCACCACTCTTAGGAGTGTTAAAATAATTGACAAATCTATTCTAGTAAAGACTAAAAATTTTAAGGAT
This sequence comes from Magnolia changhungtana, assembly GCA_030180095.1. Taxonomy (NCBI): domain Eukaryota; kingdom Viridiplantae; phylum Streptophyta; class Magnoliopsida; order Magnoliales; family Magnoliaceae; genus Magnolia; species Magnolia changhungtana. Next base: position 2,475,547 of record JASAUF010000283.1, read on the forward strand.
CCAAAAGAAGACACGGATGATAGACCTGGCATTGCCCCACATGGGTTAGAATCGGAACCTCAAGGTAAGCCGATTGTTCCATTCCCTTAGCGGTTGATTGCACTAAAACCTCTATCAAACTCTCAGGATATTCTAGAGGTGCTTAAACAAGTGAAGGTCAACATCCCTCTACTGGATGTCGTTAAACAAATCCCTTCATACACCAAATTTCTAAAAGATCTATACATTACCAAGAGACAGCATACTATTCAACAAAGAATTTTTCTGACAAAAAAAGTGAGTGTCCTCCTTAAGCAAGAGGTACCACAAAAGTACAAAGACCCTGGTAGCTTAACCATCACTTGTGTAATTGGGAACTACAGAATCGAGCACGCACTTCTTGACTTAAGGGCGAGTATTAATCTGATTCCTTACTCAGTTTACAAACAACTAGGCCTAAATGAATTAAAACTCACCCTGACCACATTACAACTTGCCAATCGATAAGTTTGTGTACCGGGAAGGATCGTTGAGGATGTGTTGGTCCAGGTTGACAAATTCTATTATCCAGTAGATTTTATTGTCCTAGGTACTTGACCCATCATGGACATGAGCACTCAGATTCCTGTTATTCTTGGCCGCCCATTCCTTGCTACATCAATTGCAATAATTAATTGCAGGAGTGGAGTTATGAGTTTATCTTTCAGAAATATGACATTGGAGGTTAATATCTTTTTCAATATGACCAAACAGGCAAAGGATGATGACAAGGTCCATGACATTAACATGATTGACTCCTTCATGGAAGATAGAGCACTCCTGACTCTATACTCCAACCCTCTTGAGACGTGTTTGGCCCACTCCCCTAATTTGGATGATGACACAATTAGGGAGATGGATGTCATGCTTGAAACTGCACCGATACTTGAAGTTAACCGGTGAAGGCCACAATTTGAAGATTTACTTTAAACTGATGTAATGCCTCTACCGTCTAGCTTCAAGATACCGAAGCTTGACTTAAAACTTTTATCCGCTGATCTTGAACAGGTTTGTTTAGGTCAAGAAGAGACACACTCGGTGGCGATTTCATGCCACCTTGAGAAAAAACAAGAGAGTATGCTCATTTCTACTCTCGAAAAAGATAAAAGAGTTATTAGGCATATCATCACAGATCTCGATGTGGTGAATGAACTCCTTTCAACTGAATGTTTCGACTCTCTGGAAGATTGCTTGGCACACTTTGACGATTCAAATAATCCCATGATGCAAAATATGGTGAATGCCTTACGAGACAATACCTCGGTAGTTGATACTGACAGAGAGAATCCTTACTCTGAAGAACCTCCTTCCACATATCCTGAATGTTTACCATCAAAGGAGGAGCTGTGTAACACCCCAAACTTTTCAATACCCGAGTATTAAAAGTTCTCGAGCATTACCATAAGATTCAACAAAATGTATACGTGTGCATGATACTAACCCAACTATCCCAGCCTCACATCCTCGTCCGAACATAAATCTAACTATTGGAAATTACATCCATTCAATGAATCCAACCATCTGACCATTGATTTCAAGGCAAGACCATCCATCAAGTGATTTGACGTAAGTACTTTCCCACGAATGACACGACGAATAACTCCCTATCCATAATGATTTAGATATATATTCTTTTGTAAGAATATCTTAGAAATGTTCTTAAAACCATGTGGAGCCATTAGATTTCACAAAACTCTTAGATCAGTAATAATTACGAAAATGCCATTAACCTAGACCCTTAAATTCTAGATCACATGGTTCCCATAATCCGTTTGATGTGAAATTTTATACCATGGCTATGTACCATAAATTAACCATACACGTCGAATTTCAACTCTTAAATCATTGTAAAAGTGACCCAATTGACAAATTATCCCCTTTAATCGTTGATTTTAGTGTTCTTCAAGTGGAGAAACCTCATGGGTAGTCGTAGTTGGATATTTCCCTTTATAAGAATGACTTGGATTACCCATCACATGGACCAAGGGTGAAGTATGAGGACCCCACTTTGGTAGGCCTTTCCTTAAGCGCGAAGCTATCTTTTCAAGGCTTATCAACTCGTTATAAGTCTAGATCTTCAGATCTAGTCACTTTCTACCATCCATCAAAACTTAGACTTGGATCACACCTTAATCAAACCTGACGAACAAAGTGGATTTCTTGACCAACATCAAGGGTGGACCTCACAGACTACATCCAGAGAACCAAAGCCTGCTTCTCTTCCGCAAAACAGTAAGTAGCGGGAAAAACGAACAAACATCCACTACGAAAGGCAACCGGATCTTGGAGCCTGGTTCCAATCCGGGCTGTCCAAACTCCAAAAGACGGAGAAGTTCCGACACTAACCCAAAACACCAGGTGATGGAAAGGAGCCCCACGATACCAGGATCCACCATTAAAACAAAGACCATCCCCCTCATTCAAAACGAGATCTCTTAATTACATGCCGCTACACCTTGACAAGATCCAAGTCGCCCATCTGATGGCCCTTCATCAAAGAAAACCTCCCTAGCAAATCGATTGGATCAAGTACAACAGCGGAGGTATGATTTCAGAGCCACTCGACGGTCGGTTGCGAAACCATTGCGTAAATAGGGTGCGAGAGAAGAGGAGCTGTCCGACTCCAAGTTTTCTACCGTTAGTACTGACCACTATAAAATTGGAGCAGAGGAATACAAGGAAATATGTTTGAAGGAAAGAAGAAGATGAAAGAAAGAAAGAAACAAGAAAGAAAAAGAAACATGGAAGTGAGCAACGGCCAGTCTGCCTTGCTGGATGTGGCAGCAAGAAGGAGAAAGAGAAAGAAAGGAAGAAAGAGAGAAAGAAAGAGAAAACAAAGAAAGGAAAAGAGAAAGGGAAGAAAAGAGGTAGAGAGAAGGAGATAGAGTCAAATCGAGTTGATTCAAGGTGACTTAGTAAGACAACTGGCTGATTTGGGCCGACTCAACAGGTAAATTCTACTTAGATTCAAGTTTTACTAATCAAGGTTAAGGGTAAATCGCTCATATGCTAATAACCTTATAATAGGTTAAGGCCTAAAATCATCACCCCTCTAAGCCTAAACTTAAATCTTAGGCAAAATCTTAACCTCCTAAATTGTTTTAAAATTCAATCCTGTGGCGTGAACACAAGAATAAATTAGGGCGATCCGACATCAAATGTGAGGGTTTTATCCTTTAAGCTTACACTAATTTAAGTTATTTATCCTGCCTTTCCATGCCTTTAAAGATGTGAATTACACTGCTTTTTCATGCCTTTAGTTATGCGAATTATCCTGCCTTTCATGTTTATATATTTTTTGAAAATTATCCTATCAATTAATTTAGTTAATATCATCACAACTATTGGCCCTTTTGAGATTATGACATGATGTCAAATACAAGTGATTTCTCTAAATTTAGGTGAGGCCATGGATACAAGCCCTGCCCCTGCCTCGTCTCTTTATTTGAGTTGGCCCTGCCACTCGTCTCTATATTGAGTTGGTCATTGCCACTATCCTTATTATTGAGTTGACCATTGTCACTCTTCTCTTATTATGTTGGCCATTGCTACTTTTGTTGAGTTAACATTGTCACTCTTCTCTTTATTATGTTGGCTTGGTGTCGTCTATCTTTACGGCTTGGGCTTGTGTCTTGCTATTCCAGAACCTCCATAATTTAGTTGATATTCATTATGATTCAGATTCAGTTATATTCATTATGATTCAGTTATATTCTCTATAAGTGCAAGTGATGTGTAAGATGTATCACCACTAGTGATTCAAATATTCTATCATGGACGTAATGCGCTCTAGGTAGAGACCCTCTTGGGGAATGTAAGTCCTTAAGCCTTCGGGTGGTGGTGCACAAATCGATGTGTGTAATTCGCGAATGCAATGTCACATCACTCCGGGATTGGATGTCGCAAATAGTCTCTCCATGAACAAATCGTTGCACATAATTTACCCAATTCATATGTTGTGCTCTCTGAGGAGTTCTCGTAAATCCACGGTAGCGTTGGCCATGCCGGCAAATATCCGTAATTATGGGATGCGGGTCGAGCCAGTTATCTATAAATCATAATCCACAATGTGATGATCACTATGTATGATGAGCCCCACATACTTTGTTAGACATGCATCTTATGTAGGTTGTTTATGCATTCTGATATCCTCATATTAATGGACTACGGGACATATCAGAACCCTTACATTACTTGTATGAATCTCTTGAATTAATGATAATCTTAAAGGATAACCATCACTATGAGTAGGGTATTGACTCTCTCCTAGTCGTACAAATTATACAGGTGATGTACAGCTTTAAAGACTTAGAGGGCCTGCTTCCTGTAGAAGACTACACTGAAAGAATTCAAAGCTAGATTATTTAATTAAATTTATACTTCCGCTGCGAACTCGATGAATATAATAAGCTTCCATTGGGAAGGCCTTGATTATTCCTTTTACTCTGATGATATATAATCAATACAGTTGATTTTATTCTTATGAATGTTACCTTCATAAATGTATCTGAATGTAAACAAACGAAAAAAAAAAAAAAAAATAGGGTGCAATTTCAGAGCATACAGTTGTACATTATTAACACCCGATTTCCTCGGGCATGATTACATACTCTGGCCGTGAAATTTCAGAATGTTACAAGCTGACAATTGAATCTAAGTCTAAAACTTCAGAATGTGTTGAGGCTACATCACCTACTAAGAATTTTTCTGAATTTCACGTACTTGTAGTCTCTGATTCACCATATTGCTATAACTTTGAAAATTTGTCTGTTACAGGTGAATCATATATACTTTGGATACCTCAAGCGATTCATCGATGATTTTTTACTGAAGCCCCTAAATCTCTCTGGAAAATCATATGCTCCAGGGATCCAAGCCTATTGCAAAAAGGGTGAAATTGTGAAAAAATGAGAATTTTTTTTGAAATTTTTGCAAATTTAAGTGAACTCAAAGTTAATCCATGAATTAGAATTACAAGATAGTTAATGTTGATGCCTTACGTCTCTTGGATTTTAGTCACTTGGGAGATCTCAAAATTAAGTTAAGTCGTTGATCCTTGATTAGGAGTTTTAAAAATTAATTGAGTCATGCTTTTACATATCACATCCAACTTACACATTAAAGTGTCAGTTTGATATTGAATTGTTAACTTGATGATTATTAAGTATGGAAGGAACCAACCTGGGGAATTTATCTATCATGTTCAATGAGAAGAATTGAAAAGAAAGAGAAAAAAATACCCAGCTAAAAACAGTTGTCGTCAAAAAGGGCTACTTATTAAAGATCTTTAAAAAAGTGACATAGCGTAAAAGCCATCGATGGAAAAATCAAAAGTTGAAGGAATAAAAGAGTGAACTAAAAAATGAACTGTAAGGTAAGTTTCAGTTTAGGTTTTGGTTGTCCTGAATGCTCTTTTAATTATCAATGTTATCATGAAAGTGATGAATTGAATCTTTGATTATGATAATTCTAGATTTTATTATACACTCATGGAACTCAATGTTTGGAATTGTTTTAATTGGAGGATTAATGCTTTGAACTTGATTATGAAACTTACCTAGTGCTAGAGTTTAGGAGAAGGTAATGTATAACATTGATGTATTTTAGAATTCTATTATCTGGATTATTTTTTTTAACCACATGAGCTTATAAAAATTATCATATGGTTCTCGAAATATTTTTCACATACTTTGCGTGGGACTAGCAAAATGCTGGTGGGGAATTGTTTTGAGGGTCAAATATCACATATTGTCCCCTATTTATATCTTCGTTTTATGAACATGATAATGCTTAATGTTCTATTTTACTCATGTTTGTGTTGCAAGGTGAATTTAAGAGTATAAATTAAAAAGGGTGCTAAAAGCATGGATTTGATGCTTAAGAATCACCAAGGCAAGGGATGGATCTTAGGGGACCAAGACTGAAGAATTCATATGTCAAAGATCCAAGAAAACTAAGTGAGGAATGAAGAGAATCAAAAATTTGAAGTGAAGAAAAGGAATCCTAAAATCGTCCTGAAAAACATATTTTAAAACTCCGAGTCATTTTGTGAAATTGCACAAAGTGAAATCTATTTTGGAAAACTGTGTAAAGTGAAGTCTATTTTAGCAAACTGTGTAAATTTGAGGCAGTTTCTAAAGTTTTCCAACTAGGTGCGAAAGTTGGAGTTCCACAACTATAAATAAGACTTCCTACGATATTCATAAGCATCTTCTGGGGTTTAAAGAGTGAAGCAAAAGGGTGGAGAAGTTGTCGCCAAGAGTTTTTCTTCTTCTTCCTTAGTTGTTTTCATACTTTCTTTTAGGGTTTTAGATCCAATCATATCTATGGTTGGCTAAACCTCTTAGTTAGGGCTGAGAGGTGAAGCTTGTAGCATGATGGGATGTTTCTATTGTTTTGATTCATGTTTATAATGTTGACCTCCATGGATTCTAATTTGATATTTAAGGAATACTTTCAATTTTTAATAGTTTATTGTGACTCAAACTACAGTAGATCTGCAATAGCATTGAGTATCTTCTTTTCCTGATTTGAAATTGTGAAATTAATAAGTCTTGTTGTTCACCATCGTCCCTTGGGCATGGTAGGGTGATGAAATCCTTCCTAATCTTCACAAATCTCTTGCTTTGAGATTATGGGATTGGTAAATCCTATTGTTTGCCATTGTCTCCTAGGCATGGTTTGGTGATGGAATCCCTGTCAATCATCATAGTTCTCCTTCATTGAGAATTAGGGCAATGGAAGTTCAAATTTGGTTTTATTGATATATTTTTCAATTGGATAGGATAGGACTCAAATTCTAATTGTGTTACCTGAATCAAGCAAGAGGGCTCCCTAATCATTACAAGTGGATCCTTGACACCCTAGTTCCCACACTTAAATTCTTAGTCTTAATTACTCTATTTACAATTACTCTCTCATATACTTCAGAATTTGTTTCACATCTTCTTCTAGTTCTACTTCTAGTTAACTTCATAAATGTACAAGCTTCAGTCCCCGTAGATTCGACCTTGGTCTTACCAAGATTATTACTACATCGCGACCCTACACTTGGGATTGTGAACACAACATCACCATCAAATTGGATATGGAAAAGGCCTACGACTGGATGAAATGGTCCTTCATCTATGACGTCCTTCATCTACGACGTCCTTCTCAAATTCAACTTTCATCCAGACTGGATCCAGTAAGCGCAGCAATGCAGGGAAGGCTACTGGTTCTCCATCATCATTAACGGCAATTTATTTGGCTTCTTTCAATCATCCACGTCCCTAGCTATCTTTATCATAGCGGTGGAGGTCCTAAGCAGAGGACTCAAGGATCTTTTCCATTCAGGGAAATGCCTTCCCTACAATCTCCCAAGGAGCTGCCCCATTATATCACATCTCTTATTTGTTGATGATACCATCATTTTTTCTGAATGGTAGGATCTTTTCGCTTTGATCTCTGCTAACATTTATCCAATCGTACGAGAAGGCATCGGGACAGAAAGTCAACTCTTCTAAGAGCTGCTTCATCCTCCCCAAGAGAGTTGCCTCAACCAGAGCTAGGAAAATCACTCACATCTCAAGTTTTCAGTAATCTTCATTCCCCATCACGTACCTCAACATCCCTCTTCTAAAAGGGAGGATTCGGTATCTACACCTGCTCCCTCTCATCCACAAGATCGAGCATAGGATCGTTGGTTGGAAGGCGAAGCTACTGAACCAAGCAACCAAACTGGTCCTTATCCAACATGTCCTCGCCAACATCCCCATGCACCTCTTGTCAGCCATTTAAAAAAAAAAACTGCCTCTAAATTGAAAAAACTCTAGCTTCCTTTTTCTGGGGAACCACGAAGGAGACCAAAAAATGTCACTGGGTAAACCGAACCAAGATATGCTACCCAGTAGCAAAGTGTAACGCCCCGGATTTTTGCCAACCTGGGATTAGACGTCCTTAGGCAATGGGTCGATCCTAATACCTCATTAACTTGTCAGAACTGAATCCCAAAGTCTAAAGCCGCCTTTGAACTCATTTCCTTCACAAATCTCACCCTTCATCACCTTGATCTTCCAATTTTTCTAAGAACTTTCACCCTAGACACTATCTTAAACTAGCTAAGTAGTATAACTTGGATCACTTTATATACAAACTACAAAGGCCTGAGTACCACCTCAACCAGAAATCACTTAGGACTAAATCCTTTAGAAATGAGACAAAGTAACTAGGTGTGAAACCAGATTAGCTATGAAATCCGTTTGAATCGCTTTAAATACGATCTGCAAGACCCAAAACTTGTAGAATCATTGACGCTAGGTTACCCTAAAATCTAGGATTAATCTCATTACCCGGCTGCTCTCGGGAGCACATCGAAACTCCGTATCAGATCTTGACCGCACGTCGGAAGTCCGAATAACTCGAAGTTAAGGAATTAGGACCGCCTCACTGGGCTCGACAACCATCTCGGAAATCAAGTCCAAACATTGTCCCATGGCCATTCGATCGTGTCCGGAGCGAGGGAGTGTGAAAACCACCATTTCCTTTACAAAATAAATATCTTGAATAGTGATCTGGCATCATTTGTTTGCGGATCAGTATTAAGTAACCAGACCGTCAGAATCTGACCAAATTACACCCTCGGATCAGAAAAAATTTCATACACATTTACATGTACTCGGAATCTCCGATCGAGATCCGCTGACCGTTGAACTGAAACTGATCCGCCACGCGTGATCTGGAATCCCGACCAAAACGAAAACTTAATAAGACGTAGATCCAGGGTTAGTGAGCTTAAGTCCAACCTTTGGCTCAAGGAGGCCCGCCAGAAGTCCTCCGTTGAGCTGAAACAGGTCCGCTTTGGTTATAACATAAGTATACTTTGACCTGGAGTCTGTTTTGGGGAATTCTTAGGCTATATAAGGACCTTAAACCCTCTCTCATGGCAGCCATACGAATTTGAGATTGAGAGAGAGAAAAGAGAGAGAAAGTGAGGGAGAAGTGGGAGATTCTCCCTACCGTACTTCCCTGCCGCTCCACGGGCTGCACTGCCTCTTTCCAGACGCTTTCCCGGCGATACCGACTCCGTTTTAAGGTAATAAATCCTAACCCTAGACCTGTTTTGAGGTGTATAGGCTACAGGTTATGAAATAGCTAACCGATTTCACTCTTTAGGCTAGAAAACTCCCGAATACGGAAGCTCCTCAACCCTTGTCGATCCGTTACGATTCTACGACAAAATGTGCGGACTTTAGGTGTATAGGTTATGGTTTTCAACGCTTTCAAAGTCAGATAATGATAGATTCATGATCTGCATGCAATTGCACATGTACAAAGTGCTTTCCGTTTTCAGTTTCGATTAAAATTGTAGAATTTGGAATTTCACATACTCTAGGTATTCGTATAAAATACCGTATACGTATTTTTTATGGAAATGTATTTGACATGTTTATTTTTCGTATGGATATATGACGTATGGATAAAATACTTATTTGGCGAAAGGATTCGCCTAAATACATGTTTACTAATAAACACTATGTATGTAGAAATACGGTATTGTAAGAAGTACCGTATACATGTATATTTTAGCGATGTGTTTGTCATGATTAATTGTCGTATAAATATATTATGTGCGTATAAAATATTTGCTTGGCGAAGGGAATCGCCGTAATACATGTTTACTTGTATACATTATGTATGTTGAAAATGCGTATTTTAGAAAATACTGTATACGTATAAATTTTGGAGATGTATTTATCATGATTATTTGCTGTAGTAATATATTATACAAGGATAAAATACTCACTTGGCTAAAGGATAGCCCTAATACATGTTTTGCTAACATACACCATGTATGTTGTAATAGTGTATTCTAAGTGTTTGTGAAAATGACTGAATGAGTATAGAATCCTCATTCGTGCTCGCCATGACTAATTGTCATGGATTCATGATTGTTGTATTGGTGATACCCTTTTGACGAAAGGATTTTCCCTAAATCACGCCATGGCCAATATACACTATATATGCTAAAATGTGTGGCCCAAGTGTTTGCGGAAATGACTGAATGAATACGGAACTTGGATTCCTGCTTGCCATGACTATCCATTGTGGGTGTACGCGTGTTATGATTGGGGCAACTCCCTAGTGAAAGGATTTGGCCTAATGCCTATGTGATCGACATATGTCATGTATGTTGATGTATGTTTGTTTAAGTGTTTCTTGAAATGTCTGAATGAGTAGTAGTTAGCAAATTGTAATGTATAAGGGTGTTGAGATATGATTCTCAACCTCTTTTAACTATGTGTATGATCTCCTTGGATTGTTGTGTGATTAGGAATTGAACATGTATAAACTCATGCTTGTGTTGTGATTCATAACATGCTCAACTGCTTTATGATTATAACTATGTAATGCATATGTTTAAATTTATATTTACGTTGTATGATCCATCATGGGTGATGGGGGAGCGGAGCAACGAGTGCGTGCAACAGCCCTGGCAGCCCTAAACGGATAATACCATACCTTGATAGTATGAGTTGAATCTTGATCCATTACTGCTTTATCTATCTGCAAGTTATCATGTTTGGGGCTATAATTGTTGTCCAGACAATCGGTACCAGAATTGAATTCGTGGCTGTGATTCATTTGCCACGTAAGATGTGTTCGACGAACCCGAGTCGTACTTCGATTGGCGATAGTGGTTGGCCACGCGAAGTGCTTATACATTTCATGTCGTTCAACTTGTTGTGCGCTCGAGCTAGCCGAGCTCGTCAAGTAACCCGATCTGTCTAATGTATGTTCACCATGTTTGGACGCTACTGCTTGAACCTAGGGTACCAAACTTACCAGTGAAATCCTTTTTAACCATGGTACCTCGATCCGCTAAGACTCATGAGCCGGGCATGGTGGTATGGGACACCGTGGTCGAGCTGTCGCCTCTGGCTGGGGCCACGTGCCTCCCGTAGTGACCAGTGAGCAACCAGACTCGTGAGCCGATTATGGTGGTATGAGACACTATATTCGAGCTGTCGATACTTACGGCGAGAGCCGAGTACGGTGAGACCTGTACTCGTGCTGACGGGCGACGAGTCCTCTGTAGTATCTTCGAATATACTACAAGGTCTGTGATTGGTGACGAGTCTTTCACAGCAACTAGAGTATGAGTTGTGCCGAGTACGGTGAGACCTGTATTCGAGCTGACGGCTAGTGATTGAGCCGAGTACGGTGAGACCTGTACTTGAGCTGACGGTCAGCAATTGAACCGCATACAGTGAGATCTGTATCCGTGCTGACGGGTGACGAGCCCTTTGCGATGCCTTCGCTATGCCTCTCAAACCATAATATCGTATGAGATTAACTAGGATTGACAACCCTAGAATGGATCATGTTTGGGAATGATACAAGGGAGGTACCTTAGTTTTCCAATACTGCTGTTTGAAATGAATTAATAATAACTCGGTAATCATACTCATCATCGTACCGCATGTGCCTAGTAGATGTGGAGCACTGAGGGAGGTATGCATTCGCGAACGTAAGATGATGTCGCATGAGGGTGGTTTGGCAAGGGCATACATCATCATGTCATTTCATTCTCGCACTTAATAAGAGTAGTTAGAATTGTTTGATTTGTACTGCTTTATCATTACTGCTTAATTGAATTGATAACATGTTAACCTATGCTTTATTGTTCCACTGAGTTGATCACTCACTCCCACGTTACGGGACGGTGTTTCGAACACCCACCAGACTTTGTCTGATTGCAGATGGCGACGCTACTTCTGAGGCGGAGCCGGACTTCTATGACGACGAGAATGCTTTCTCGTATATGCTGTATCTGGCGGCTTCGTGAGAGCCGTACCTTGATTGTCGGGGCTATAGGGATGTTGACTAGATCATACTACACAACTTGGTATAATTTACTTGTAATTATTTAACCTGGTAACTTTATCACACTCTGGAGACTCACCACAGTTTATATATTTTATCTATCTATCACAGTCTTCCGCTTGCAAATTTAACTGTCTCTGGAGTATGATACGCTGTTTTGGCTTAATCTCACTCATGTTCAATGCACAAATACAGTCAACATTCAATCATCATTCATTTTGTTGCATAAGTGATGTTCTGGAACTCGGGAGTTGAGTTTATGCTCGACCACCGATTTTCAGGGCGTTACAAGTTGGTATCAGAGCATGATTTGGATTAAACCGGACGGTCACACGACGCACTGTGACGCACTCTGACTTAGGAGTGAGCGACGGAATGTAGAAACAATCATGGGTATCCCGACTTCACCAATTGGCGAAGTTCGCTGAAAACAAATGCCGAAATCGAGTCCGTATTAACCCTTGGTCGCACGGGTCGACCTTAAAATGTTCCTAGGCCGTCTATAGATAATTCTAGATTACAATCCACCTCACCCCAACCGTTGACAATCGGTAGAATATAGGATAGGCGTGATGAGGATAACTACTCCGAATCCTCGGAACTTCTCTGGACTCCTCACAGAGACTTCTCGAATCCATGAGGAAAGGAAGCAGAAACTAGAAATAAATTCAAATAAATCCAAAATTGATTAATGAATGAAGAAAAATGAGTTCACAACCCTTTAAATGGGAATACCAAGTAATGGGAAGGAAATCAGAAACAAACTACAACTAAAACTCCTAGGTTGTGATATCTACTAGTGCGCAAGGCTTTCAGCCAAAAATAGTAAGTGTCCTATTTGACTTCACCAAACCATTCTCCTAATTATTCTAAGCTCTTTACGCGATGAGCGCAACTCCTAAAGCCTAACAGATGAAGAGTAATCAAACAAAAATTACTATTTTAATAAAACGAAATTAAAACAGGGAAATGGCTGTCAATCGGAGGCTTTTTTCACAATTACGAGCTGCGCAACCCAGCATAGCAGGGTTAGTTGGCTTCATTAGCTCGTTCTACCCCAAATGCATATATTTTACGTCAGATAACTCATTCTGGATTGCAAGATATTTCCGGTTTACCCGAAACGACTCGAAACGGAGTCGGGGGGCCACACGCGTCAATCCGGAGGCAAACCAAGTGGACCCAGGGTGCATTTGGCACCTTGGGATGGTGGGGGACATAACCCCACTGCGGCGGCGCGGCGCCAGGCAAGGCGGACTGCGGTGGAACCGCGGTCACCGCGGCCCGCCGCGGTCGGGTTGGGCCGGGCTGATCGGGCCGGGTCTGGTCATGGTCGGCCTGACCCCCTGGCACGTGTGGTGCGTGCGGAATTGCTGGGGGACCCCTATTTTGCGTCGTTTTGCCCACTCTCTCTCTCTAACGCCCCTCCAAGCCCACCTTCCTCTTTCGACTTGCTGTTTTCCCTCTCAACCCTTCCCTCTAATCACTCATTTCATCATTTCCGACCACAATCCATCCATCTCCATCAGTTACAACAATCCCTACCCCTCTACCCTCTCCGTTCTCTCTCATTTGGGCTTTTACATGCCCCATTTGTGACTCAAAATCGTGTAGCCTTCTAACCTATCTCGTTTCTTCCTTTTGCCTTCTTCATTCCCTATCTTTTTGGCCTTTACAATCCCTGTTGAGGCTCAAGTCCATGGAGAACCAAAAACTCCAGCCCCTCATTTCCCTTATCCTCATTTTCCATGGCTCTATCCGAGCTCATCCATATGTTGTCTTGTAGTTTGCATGGGCTACTATCTTAGGGTGGTTATGTTTTCCTGTTGATAGGTGTAGTAGTTGGTAGAATGTTTTAGGTATTTGAGAACGTTTATCCGTTCGGCCAAATTACATTAGGTAAGTTTACAGTGGATAGAATTGTAAAAGGAAGAATAAATGTATATGTAGGGTATGGCCCCTAGATTGGGTGTATCCTATGTCTTCCGACACCATGTTTAGAATGTACGCAATTAAGAGTAAATTTCGAGAATTCCTTTCCAATAACACTTAGAAATTTCCCCATCGTGGGATATGGAAAATCCCATCTCACGTTTTTCCAACACCAGGCTCATTTTCCAAGGCCTATAAAATTAATCCCCTCCCACCCTCCTACCAACCATGTCACACCCAATCCCAAGGTAGGATTAGTAATGCGGTCCCATTTAATACAACTTAAGGCCACTGGCCAAATTGTGTTGAAGTGATAAAGTCCCTTGATATACATTAACCCACCACACTCTGATAGCTTAAGCTTTTGGAGTAAATGGTTGTTTGATAGATAGGCCCATAGAGTTTGGACCTAGAGCAGTGCTTCGACAGACCTGACAGTATAGGAAATCCAACCAATTGAGAACGTAAACTCTAGAACCCCCTTAGTTGGTTTGAGCATAGGTGAAGTGCTCAAGCGTAGCTACATTCATGTTCGGGCAACTCAATTCCAAATGAACAAACAATTTTCTTTATTAGAAATGATATAAAATCATCTGGTGTATAAGCATAGACTTTAGATTACAACTGGTGGATTACCGCTACTCATCAGTTGAGCTTAGGCTTGATTAGGCTAAGAAATGTAAACGACAAAAAATGCTAAGATAATTGAGTGATATACTTAGTGAGTCGGTTTGATTAGGTAGGAGCGAGACCCCGTTCCTTTGTTGAAATCCTCTTGATACTCATAGGCTCCTTTAATAACTCATAGGAAGGTTGTATGACATAGAAACTATTCACGCTCATAGAAAACTTATATATCCATTGGATTTAATGTTAGATCAAATCAATACACCCTCAGAATTGCCTTCTCAAGGACTTAGTACAATCGGGAACACGCAAGTAGAAACTACACATTAGCGAGGTATTCGCGGTTTGAATCGAATTCTCAATCCTGGTAGTGACCAATGAACCCTATGCTCTGATCAAGCAGAAGGTCGGGATCAGCTAGGATTAAGTACTGATACGACGATTTTCTGTCTTTGCGAGGCAGAAAGTCTATGTATCCGGCTCAGACCCACTACACAATTTTCTTTCCGTGTTGGCCCAACCATTTATAACTAAAAGTTTATAATTTTATCCTTGAAAAGTGTTAGGAGTATATAGCTGGTAGAAACTATGTCTTTTAGGCCTAAGGAATTGCCCAAATGGGCAATGTGTGATTAGGAATTAGGTCCCAAATCGCATGCCATGTCGGCACACGTATTGTGCTTATGAACGTAAAAAGATAGCCTGCCTATTAAGCTAGACATGATTAAATAGGAGAAGTCTGGACCGCGACAAAATTCCTTGGTAGAATTAAGCATCTCGCCACAAACTCACACCTGACCCCGAATCAACCACAATACCCTTCATCTTTAGCTCCTTTCTATGACCATAGGTATCAATTCCATAATACACATCATTGATGAAAAGAAGACCAACATAGTGGGAGATCGCATCCCATTTCATGTCAAGGACAGGTCCTAAATTACACCTTGTTCCGATGTACGGAGCAGGACATAAGCCTTGAGCCTTGAGGGTGAAAATAAAATTTTAAGGGGGGTAGACTAAAATGAACCAGGCTAGTATATACCCTACCACGCGTAGGAACTCGAAATCAATAAGTCTTAGGCAAATGAAATAATAGAAATCTTTCCTTATTACCCTTAGGCAATTTCGGGGACGAAATTTTATTTTAAGGGGGGTAGATTGTAACGCCCCGGATTTTTGCCAACCTGGGATTAGACGTCCTTAGGCAATGGGTCAATCCTAATACCTTATTAACTTGTCAGAACTGAATTCCAAAGTCTAAAGCCGCCTTTGAACTCATTTCCTTCACAAATCTCACCCTTCATCACCTTGATCTTCCAATTTTTCTAAGAACTTTCACCCTAGACGCTATCTTAAACTAGCTAAGTAGTATAACTTGGATCACTTTATATACAAACTACAAAGGCCTGAGTACCACCTCGACCAGAAATCACTTAGGACTAAATCCTTTAGAAATGAGACAAAGTAACTAGGTGTGAAACCAGATTAGCTACGAAATCCATTTGAATCACTTTAAATACGATCTGCAAGACCCAAAACTTGTAGAATCATTGACGCTAGGTTACCCTAAAATCTAGGATCAATCTCATTACCCGGCTGCTCTCGGGAGCACATCGAAACTCCGTATCAGATCTGGACCGCACGTCGGAAGTCTGAATAACTCGAAGTTAAGGAATTAGGACCGCCTCACTGGGCTCGACAACCATCTCGGAAATCAAGTCCAAACAATGTCACATGGCCATTCGATTGTGTCCGGAGCGAGGGAGTGTGAAAATCACCATTTCCTTTACAAAATAAATATCTTGAATAGTGATCTGGCATCATTTGTTTGCGGATCAGTATTAAGCAACCAGACCGTCAGAATCTGACCAAATTACACCCTCGAATCAGGAAAAATTTCATACACATTTACATGTACTCGGAATCTCCGATCGAGATCCGCTGACCGTTGAACTGAAACCAGTCCGCCACGCGTGATCTGGAATCCCGACCGAAATGAAAACTTAATAGAACATAGATCCAGCGTTAGTAAGCTTATGTCCAACCTTTGGCTCAAGGAGGCCCGCCAGAAGTCCTCCGTTGAGCTGAAACAGGTTCGCTTTGGTTATAACATAAGTATACTTTGACCTGGAGTCTGTTTTGGAGAATTCTTAGGCTATATAAGGACCTTAAACCCTCTCTCATGGCAGCCATACGAATTTGAAATTGAGAGAGAGAAAAGAGAGAGAAAGTGAGGGAGAAGTGGGAGCTTCTCCCTGCCGTACTTCCCTGCCGCTCCACTGGCTGCACCGCCTCTTTCCAGACGCTTTCCCGGCGATACCGACTCCGTTTTAAGGTAATAAACCCTAACCCCAGACCTGTTTTGAGGTGTATAGGCTACAGGTTATGAAATAGCTAACCGATTTCACTCTTTAGGCTAGAAAACTCCCGAATACGGAAGCTCCTCAACCCTTGTCGATCCGTTACGATTCTACGACAAAAGGTGCGGACTTTAGGTGTATAGGTTATGGTTTTCAACGCTTTCAATGTCAGATAATGATAGATTCATGATCTGCATGCAATTGCAAATGTACAAAGTGCTCTCCGTTTTCAGTTTCGATTAGAATTGTAGAATTTAGAATTTCACATACTCTAGGTATTCGTATAAAATACCGTATACGTATTTTTTATGAAAATGTGTTTGACATGTTTATTTGTCGTATGGATATATGACGTATGGATAAAATACTTATTTGGCGAAAGGATTCGCCTAAATACATGTTTACTAATAAACACTATGTATGTAGAAATACGGTATTGTAAGAAGTACCGTATACATGTATATTTTAGCGATGTGTTTGTCATGATTAATTGTCGTATAAATATATTATGTGCGTATAAAATATTTGCTTGGCGAAGGGAATCGCCGTAATACATGTTTGCTTGTATACATTATGTATGTTGAAAATGCGTATTTTAGAAAATACTGTATACGTATAAATTTTGGAGATGTATTTATCATGATTATTTGTTGTAGTAATATATTATACAAGGATAAAATACTCACTTGGCTAAAGGATAGCCCTAATACATGTTTTGCTAACATACACCATGTATGTTGTAATAGTGTATTCTAAGTGTTTGTGAAAATGGCTGAATGAGTATAGAATCCTCATTCGTGCTCGCCATGACTAATTGTCATGGATTCATGATTGTTGTATTGGCGATACCCTTTTGACGAAAGGATTTTCCCTAAATCACGCCACGGCCAATATACACTATATATGCTAAAATGTGTGGCCGAAGTGTTTGCGGAAATGACTGAATGAATGTGGAACTTGGATTCTCGCTGCCATGACTATCCGTCGTGGGTGTACGCGTGTTATGATTGGGGCAACTCCCTAGTGAAAGGATTTGGCCTAATGCCTATGTGATCGACATATGTTATGTATGTTGATGTATGTTTGTTTAAGTGTTTCTTGAAATGTCTGAATGAGTAGTAGTTAGCAAATTGTAATGTATAAGGGTGTTGAGATATGATTCTCAACCTCTTTTAACTATGTGTATGATCTCCTTGGATTGTTGTGTGATTAGGAATTGAACATGTATAAACTCATGCTTGTGTTGTGATTCATAACATGCTCAACTGCTTTATGATTATAACTATGTAATGCATATGTTTAAATTTATATTTACGTTGTATGATCCGTCATGGGTGATGGGGGAGCGGAGCAACGAGTGCGTGCAACAGCCCTGGCAGCCCTAAACGGATAATACCATACCTTGATAGTATGAGTTGAATCTTGATCCATTACTGCTTTATCTATCTGCAAGTTACATGTTTGGGGCTATAATTGTTGTCCAGACAATCGGTACCAGAATTGAATTCGTGGCTGTGATTCATTTGCCACGTGAGATGTGTTCGACGAACCCGAGTCGTACTTTGGTTGGCGATAGTGGTTGGCCACGCGAAGTGCTTATGCATTTCATGTCGTTCAACTTGTTGTGCGCTCGAGCTAGCCGAGCTCGTCAAGTAACCCGATCTGTCTAATGTATGTTCACCATGTTTGGACGCTACTACTTGAACCTAGGGTACCAAACTTACCAGTGAAATCCCTTTTAACCATGGTACCTCGATCCGCTAAGACTCATGAGCCGGGCATGGTGGTATGGGACACCGTGGTCGAGCTGTCGGCCTACGCTGGGGCCACGTGCCTCCCCGTAGTGACCAGTGAGCAACCAGACTCGTGAGCCGATTATGGTGGTATGGGACACTATATTCGAGCTGTCGATACTTACAGCGAGAGCCGAGTACGGTGAGACCTGTACTCGTGCTGATGGGGGACGAGTCCTCTGTAGTATCTTCGAGTATACTCCAAGGTCTGTGATTGGCGACGAGTCTTTCACAGCAACTAGAGTATGAGTTGAGCCGAGTACGGTGAGACCTGTATTCGAGCTGACGGCTAGTGATTGAGCCGAGTACGGTGAGACCTGTACTTGAGCTGACGGTCAGCAATTGAGCCGTATATTGTGAGATCTGTATCCGTGCTGACGGGTGACGAGCCCTTTGCGATGCCTTCGCTATGCCTGTCAAACCATAATATCGTATGAGATTAACTAGGATTGACGACCCTAGAATGGATCATGTTTGGGAATGATACAAGGGAGGTACCTTAGTTTTCCAATACTGCTGTTTGAAATGAATTAATAATAACTCGGTAATCATGCTCATCATCGCACCGCATGTGCCTAGTAGATGTGGAGCACTTAGGGAGGTATGCATTCGCGAACGTAAGATGATGTCGCATGAGGGTGGTTTGGCAAGGGCATACATCATCATGTCATTTCATTCTCGCACTTAATAAGAGTAGTTAGAATTGTTTGATTTGTACTGCTTTATCATTACTGCTTGATAGTTGATCACTCACTCCCACGTTACGGGACGGTGTTTTGAACACCCACCAGACTTTGTCTGATTGCAGATGGCGACGCTACTTCTGAGGTGGAGCCGGACTTCTATGACGACGAGAATGCTTTCTCGTATATGCTGTATCTGGCGGCTTCTTGAGAGTCGTACCTTGATTGTCGGGGCTACAGAGATGTTGACTAGATCATACTACACAACTTGGTAAATTTACTTGTAATTATTTAACTTGGTAACTTTATCACACTCTGGAGACTCACCACAGTTTATATATTTTATCTATCTATCACAGTCTTCCGCTTGTAAATTTAACTGTCTCTGGAGTATGATACGCTGTTTTGGCTTAATCTCACTCATGTTCAATGCACAAATACAGTCAACATTCAATCATCATTCATTTTGTTGCATAAGTGATGTTCTGGAACTCGAGAGTTGAGTTTATGCTGGACCCCCGATTTTCAGGGCGTTACACTAAGGGAGGTCTAGGAATTCAACCAATGATTAATGTCATGTAGGCCTTTCGTTGCAAAATGGTTTGGCGGCTTCTATAGGGGAAATCCCAATGGACCAGATTATTCTTTGCCAAATACATGCAGAAAATCCTCAATAAGACCAGCCTAGTCAGAATAACAAGCTCCAGCATATGGAAAGACATCAGATCCAACCTTCAATTCTGCATTCTCAATTCCAAATGGATGATAGGAAAGGGGAAAGTCCATTTTTTGCTTCAGAATTGGACAAGAAGAGGTCTACTTATCGGTGCTGCAACCTCCCATCCCCAGCTTCATGATAGGAAAGCCCTCATCAAAGACTTTCGGAACCCCTCTGGCTCCTAGAACCTAACCCAAGCTGAAGATATCCTTCGCCCTACAACCATCCTTGTTATTAAAGACAGCGAAGTATTCCAATCCAACAGGAAGGACAAGCTTATCTGGAACCTTACCCTGGATGGCAAGTTCTCCATCAAGTCTTCCTGGAACTCTTTAAGGGCCTCCAGGCCAAAGCAACGTTGGACGTTTTGGGCCTAAAACAGGTTTCTACCTCTCAAGGTTGCCATCTTCCTTTGGAAGGTTATGCACAAGGCAGTCCTAGTGGACGCGACCATCCAACGCATCGGGATAAACATGGCATCTAAATGTGTTTGTTGTGGGACTCACTCCTCTACATCTACTGCCCCTTCCCCCTAGCTCCATCCATATCCAGCCCTCTAAGACCCACCCTCAGCAACCTGATTCAGCTTCCGAGCAAGTCACATTAGATCGCCCAGCCCTTGCTACCAAGCTGGAACCTCCCCAGCCCCACCCAATGGGCTAGAACCCACCAACGGTTTCAGTGGCGCCCCCCCCCCGTGAACTTCCACCTATGCTTAAATCCCCCTTAGCAGCTTCCTACCAGTCGAATTCAAGCCATCGATCCTCTTCCTGGAGATCAACGGATCAATCTCCAAACCCAGCAACTCAAGTAAAGAATCAATCCTAGCCCCCAATCTCCCACCATCCGTCAATCCACCCACCCTTCCAACCCAACAGTCTCCTTTCCCTCTCACTAAGTTGAAGACCTGGATCACCTTCTCTGTCATGGCAGGGTTACATCTCAAGTCTAGACCCACTTCACTCGCCTCTTCCAATTCCCAATCATCCACAATCCATTCAAGGTAGAGTCTAGCAATGGTCCACAGCAGCAAAAAGATCCCCACCATGGAAGCTTCTTCAAGGCATGACCACCTCCCTTATAATCTGGGAGCTCTAGCTCGGCAGAAATGGGGCAAAATTTGAGAACCACAACTTCACGGCGGCTCCCGCAATCATCAAAGTATCCAGCTGGCTCAAACAGATAGGATCTCAGCTTCTAGCAGCGCCTCAACCCCCCCCCCCCTAAACAGCTGATAGGGCGTTGGTTGTTAGATGGTCATGACCAACCGGGGGCTGGAAGAAGCTGAACATGGACGACTTAGCAAGGGGCAACCCAAGGGAAGGAGGAGGGGGAGGCGTCTGTCAAGACCATTTGGGTAACCTGATCTTTGCCTATAATAATCGTTACAGCCAGGTCTCTAACATGGTAGCAGACACTCGAGTGATGGTGGATGGCCTAAAACTTTGCAAGGATGTGGCGGTATCTTCAATCATAGTTGAAGCTGACTTGCATGTACTCTTCGAAGCGGTCTCCCATCTCTCACCTTCCTGTGGATGAAAGCTCTAGTATCACCTAGGAACCATTCATCAACTCATTCAACCCCTCAATCTCTGATTTTGACACACCTATTGGGAGGTGAACTCTGTGCTAGACAGCCTAGCCAACATCACCAGCAACGGCTCCCGAGATAAGCTCTATCTCAGCGCCTCTACTCTGCCCAGGCACGTCAAAGGATCCATCCTTCCAGACAAAGCAGGTGTGGGCCAAATCAAGCATACCAAAGCTAGAAAAGGAGTGGGCTGATCCCATCTCTTCTTGGCCCGGTCCTTCCGCCCTTTTGAGATCAATAAGTTTTGGATCAATATTATATTAGTTTAGATATTTAAAAATAAAATAAAATACATTATTGTGGGGCCATGTAACTTTGATCTCCTTTGAACTTATCATGCAACTCAGAAGTGGATTGTTTAGCCAGTAACTCTCTACGCTTAGCTAACTACGTAAGCTAAGATCTTTACTCTTGCTCGGGTGGTAGACTCCCAGGAGTTTCAACACCCAGTCAAGTGTTCGAGTATCCATAGATGGTGAAATTCCACTAGCCTGAGTGGGTGGGGTGTGTGTGCATGTGTAAATTTTTTTAAAGAAAAAAAAATAATAAATTTAAAATTAAAATAAAATAATAAATAATAAATAAAAAACACTATGTAAAGATCACCATGATTTAGGGGATAATTTTAGGGCTTGAGCCCAAAAATGAAACATATCGAAAGCTCGAATGGACCACACCACATAAACAGTGTGATTTGAGCATCTACAGTTGAAAATTCTTGGGGGTTGGATCAACCTTATATTTGTGTTTTCCCTTCATCCATGTGTGGATGATCTTATGAACAGTTTGGATGACAAATAAAAATCAATGTGTGGTTTTGAAAGGTTTCAATGGTGAAAA
Organism: Magnolia changhungtana; assembly: GCA_030180095.1. Taxonomy (NCBI): domain Eukaryota; kingdom Viridiplantae; phylum Streptophyta; class Magnoliopsida; order Magnoliales; family Magnoliaceae; genus Magnolia; species Magnolia changhungtana. The sequence continues at coordinate 2,497,977 of JASAUF010000283.1, forward strand.
TCATTATTGCCACTGTTTCCTGTGGTATGATCCATTTATCTTTGGATATGCTTAAATTTTGGGCTCAACCCCTTAAATCAGATGGAAAAACGGATGGACGGACTGGATTAACTAAGTTTGCTCAGTGCGAGCGTACCGAGTAACTCAGTACTCATTCCGAATTCATACAACTAGAGCTTTCGCAGGAAGTTCCTGCGCTGGGAACCAGATGGGCCCACTGTGATGTTTGTGAGAAATCCTACGAGTAGAGTCGCACGACACGTACCCACATCAACCAATCCGCTTCCCACATTAATGCCCTTCAAGGGCAATTCTGTTATTACGAAGGAAACTTCGTCCTAAGATAGCATTATGGAGTTGCTTTTTTCGCGATCTGACGTTTCTCGAACTCTCGCCCGCACGTGTGGAAACCACGCCGAAATACCTTCTACCGACAGCATCATCCCGGACGAGCTATAACCGTCTGCAACACCTGGCCAAAACACAGCTCTTTGGGCAATCTGTAAATCTGTACCGTCCATAAGATAAGACGAGGCTGACTTTTGTGGATACGTTCGTGAGTTATACCTGATTAACGGGTTTGATGAAAGAGACACTATGGTGGCCCCCACAGGCAGATCTACCCTAATCTAAGTTGTGAATCTGGATAACTTTTTAATAGGCCTAGAGCTGTGGATTTTCCATATGCGACCGGTGGGCCCCAAATAGCTTGAGTGCTTTAGGTCGGTGCTCTATGGGCCCCACCATGATGTATGTGTTTCATCCATTCCGTCCATCTATTTTTAAAGATAATTTTAGAACTTTATCCCAAAAGTGAGAGGGATATAAATTTTAGGTGGACCACACCACAGGAAAAAAATAATTATTGAATATTCAAAATTTAAATTCTCCTCAAGTCTACTGTACTGTTTATTTGACATTAAATCCGTTGATTAAGTCATGCAGACCCAGATAAAGGAAAAAAATAAAAACCAGCTTGATCCAAAACTTTTATAGCCCCAAAATGTTTTTAATGCTCCTCACTCATTCAACACTGTTTCCTGTAGCATGGTTCATTTGAGATGGGGGAGATACTCATTTTTTGTATAATACCCTAAAATGTAAAAATATATAGACGGCACGGATGAAACACATACATCACGGTGGGCCCACAGAGCACCGACCACTAGCCATTGGCTGGTGGCAAGGGAGTAGCCAATCCGTTTCCTATTAAAAACATGTGTTGAATCGGATTCCGGTCCAAAAGCCTCAACCCAGCTGACTGACGAGACCGGCCTCACTTGCTTTGATCGAAGACAAGGTGCGACCCACCTGATCCTGATCAAGTCCCGCTATAACTACCCCATTGGAGAGGAAGTGATCTGATATATCGGTTTCATAGATGTGTGCTTATCGACGGGGGCTCGAAGTTTCTATGGTCAGGAGTTATGTGGGGCCTACGGGGATGCCAGTGATAAATCCACTCCGTCTGTCAGTTTCTAAACATCATAATAAGGCAATATTTCGAAAACAAGGGAGATCTAAAACTCAGGTGGGTCACACTATACGAAAAAATGGGGATTGAACCCACAATTGGAAACTTTGTGTGGGTCACATAAGTTTTGTATCAGGGCAATATTTGTTCGTACATCTTATCTGAGTGGTAATAATCCTTTGAACGGTTTGGATGGAATATAAAAATTACGGTAGGCTTTAAGAAGGTTGCAACGGTGGATGTTTCCATTCTCACTGTTTCGTGTGATGGGCCCACATGAGCTTTGGATCTTCCGGATTTTTGGATTCCTGTCTCATCGTGACATTTAGAAACTGATGGACGGAGTGGATTTGTCAAGGGGATCTCTATGGGCCTCACACAACTTTTGAATATGGGAAGTGCTGGTGTGTGTGTGTATATTATACTTTTATATATATATATATATATATATATATATATATATATATATATATATATATATATATATATATATATATATATATATAATCTTCTCAACCTTCACACTATACAGCCCAAAAAAAAATACTGACATGACTGTATGTTGATGTCACCAAGTTCTGCCAGTCCCATCATGAGGTATGTGTTATATCTAAACCCTCCATCCATTTGGCTGGAGAGCCACGAAATAAGAGAAATCAAAAGATAAGTGGATTACACTAGGGGTGCATACGGGTCGGTTCGGTTCAGTCCAATTTTGGGGTGAAATTGGAACCGAACCGTTCCTAACGATTCTACAAATATTGGAATCGGAATCAAATCGTTAGCACCTTGATACCGAACCGGAACCAGACCATTAGCACGCTAGAACCGAACCAAAACCGGACTGTGAAGAACGGTTCGGTCCCGGATCGAATCCACAGTTTTAGGCTTTTAAAATTTTAGGTTTTTAATCATTGTATTTCATCATTTGTAATTACAAGGTTTCTTCAGTGTATATCCTCTGAAAATGGAGGGCAAGACCTGTAAATATACCTAGGGCTTTGTTTTTCCTTGATTAGTTTCTAGCAGCTTTAGATTTACATATGGAAACCATTAATTTAATTAAAGTGAAGAAGCGAAAGCAGTCAATCCGTTGCGATGGTTATGTCGCCGATGTACGGTCTAAGTTCCAGCGGATCGGTGCGAAGAATGGACACTCGTCCTGTCCCTTTGATTTGAAATCCATTATCAAGAACTACTTGAACTTTGTCAAGAGTGGATCGCCCCAACATATGATGTTCTTCAATTGTGGAGAATGGATTGATTTTCCGGAAAATGTTATTGCTTTGATTGTTGATGCTTTTAGGTTTAAGAGATCAACTGTTGAGATTTCGATGAGAAATGTGAACTATCTTGTTAATTCTGTCGACATGGTTATGACTGAACTGAAAACCAGTTTACAGCGATCAGTTGCTTGGATTGATGAAATGGGGAAATGCTTCTTCCTAAGTGTTTACGTGGAGGATGATGATATGTGGAGTGATGGTGATAAGATTGTGGTTGAGGTTGATGTTAGGATTGGTGGGGTGGGGCTTGCAATTCTGGGCTTGAAGAATGCAATTCTCGATTAGAGGAGACCGAGGTGAATTCGCATACAAACATCGTATCGACGGTTCCTGTCACAGATCAGTTCTACGGTTCGGATATACGGTTCGGTTAACAATTCGGATCAACGATTCGGTTTGGTTCTACAGGACCTTAAACCGGAATCGATCCGTAATTAACGGTTTTCAAAAATTTGGGAACTAAAACCGGACCGTTAGCACCCTGAAACCGGACTAAACCGGACCGATCTAACGATTTCGGTCTGGTTACATGATTCCAACGGTTAAATGTGCACCCCTAAATTACACTGCAAAAAGTGGTGGGAGATTGAACATCTACCATTGAAACCCTTTCGAGATCAATAAGTTTTGGATCAATATTATATTTATTTGGATTTTTAAAAAAAATTACATTATTATGGGGCCCAGGTAACTTTGATCTCCTTTGAACTTATGGTGCAACTCGGAAGTGGATTGCTTAATGAGTAACTCTTTACCCTTAGCTAACTGAGTAAACTATGTAAGGCTCATCATGATTTATATATTTTACTCACTCCATCCATTCATTTTATCCTATAATTTTAGGGCTTGAGCCCAAAAATGAAACATATTGAAAGATCAAATGAACCACACTACATAAACAATATGATTTGAGTATCTACGGTTGAAAATTCTTGGGGCAATAGAAGTTTTAGATCAACCTTATATTTGTGTTTTCCTCTCGTCCAAATAATCTTATCTGTAGTTTGGATGACAAATAAAAATCACTGTAGAGCTTAGTAAGGTTTCAATGGTGGAAATCATTATTCCCACTCTTCTGTGGTATGATCTATTTGATATTTGGATATGCTTAAATGTTTTACTCAAATTTTTAAAGTAGCTGAAAAAACAGATAAGCAGAGCTGGAGCCAATAAACCACGTGTATCCACGGTGGGCATAACTGAGTTTAATCCATAGAGTGTACTGAGTCAGGCAATCCGATTTCGTACAACTCGGAGCTCGAGTAGAGTCATCGCTCATCTTAGAACGACACGTACCCGCACCAGCCAATCCGCTTCCCACATCAATGCCTTCAAGGGCAAGTCTGTTATTACGAAGGAAACTTCGTCCAAAGATAGCACTCAGGAATTGCTTTTACGCGCTCTGACGTTTCTCGATCTCTCGCCCGCACGTGTGGAAATCACGCCGAAATATCTTCAACGGACATCATCAGTCCTTGTCTTTTCCCAGGACGAGCTATAACGTGCGCTGGGGTAAAATGCGACCCACCAAAACCGTCTGGCTAAAACACAAAGCTCTTTGGGCCCACCATTTACAATCTGTAAATCTGTACCGTCCATAAGATAAGATGTGGCTGACTTGTGGATTCCCTTGTGAGCTACACCCGATTAACGGGTTTGACGAAAGAGACGCCATGTTGGCCCCCACAGGCAGACCTACCCTAATCCTCATCAAGTTATGTGGGGCCCACATGGATGCCAGTGATAAATCCACTCCGTCTGTCAGTTTCTAAACATCATAATAAGGTAATATTTCGAAAATTAGCGAGATCTAAGACTCAGGTGGGTCACACCACACGGAAAAAATTGGGATTGAACCCACAATTGGAAACTTTGTGTGGGCCACATAAGTTTTGTATCAGGGATATATTTGTTCGTACATCTTATCTGAGTAGTAATAATCCTATGAACGGTTTGGATGGAATATAAAAATTATGGTCGGCTCTAGGAAAGTTGCAACGGTGGACGTTTCCATTCTCACTGTTTCGTGTGATGGGCCCACATGAGCTGTCTTATTGTGACATTTAAAAACTGATGGACGGAGTGGATTTGTCAAGGGGATCTCTATAAGCCCCACACAGCTTTTGAAAATCTTCTGGACCTCCCAAAAAAAAAAGGATTGAGATATTTCAACCATTTCATGAAGTTTAGAAAGAGTTGAAATACTCAATTTTAAGAATTTTTATTTTTACTTGTCACCTATCAAGCTATGGCCCACCATATAAGCGGTTTAGATCATTAGATCTAAGTCCGGACGTATTACAAGACGTAGGGATGTATCATATCAAACCTACGCCGAAAATCGAATCGCCAGACCACTTTCATACTCTGGCAGAGTGTGGTGTTTGATGGACAGGCTCTAACAGAATGCACACATGGTATGCATTTAAACAAAATAAACGGCCATGGGTCCCAATTTGGACGGCTCATATATTTGGAAAACAAGGTTACTGCCTTGAAAAGCTAGGTTAGGCCACCATGATGTTAGTAAGAAATCCACTTTGATTCATTCCTTTTTCCAGCTATATTATATTACATGAGAATGTGGATTGCCTTCCAACGCTTTCAGTAGCCAGTAGCTATTGGACGGTGCTCCATGAGCTACACCACGATGTATTTATTTTATCCATGCTGTCTATTTACTTTTTTATAGGATCATTTTAATGCATGGTCTAAAAAATGAGGTAAATCCAAATCTCATAAGGACTACGCGGCAAAATACAAAGGTGATTGAATGCTCACCATTAAAAACTTTCAAAAGGTAAGTAAACTACATCACAAGAAAACAGTGTCAAATGAAGTTTTGGATTAGGTTAATACTTTTGTATTTTCAGTTCATCCAAACTGAAATGACCTCATGAGCTTCTTGGAAGGCATATACACACAACGGTGGACTCGGGAAAGGTTTCAAGATTAGGCATTTCCCGCCTCACTTTTTTATTCTCTCGTTTGGGGTCTACTTTTGATGGATTTCTTATAAACATGGCCCACCTAGGGCGGCAAGAACTTCCTGGGCGGTAGGTAATCTGCGTCCCTCGCTCGTTGATCAGAGATTAGAGACGTTAAATCAAACCGAAATTTGAATAATTAAGACGTATCTAGGGCAAGTCGTGCATTTGATATAATTCAATGTTATGCCATGGAAATATTCTATAAGCACCTGCGTCTCAACCACCACACTCCACCAAAGTATCAAATCAACGGCACAACCCATCAGATCAAAGGTCAGGATCATTGAACAAGCAATCCTAACTAAACAAAATGAGCAAGCAAGGACGTGCTTATCACCTTTCTGTTACAATTGGGCTCCACTTTTTGGTGATCTAGACCGATTAACAAATAAGCCCCATAACATGAACGGTCTGGATCTCAACAAGGGTGCGCACTGCAGCACTGGTGCACGTTGGCAAAGCGAGTAGGAAACGGGCGAAGAGAATCGCAAACGCTAACGATCACGTTACTGAAAACTACCAGAAAGAGACAAAAGGTTGACAAGCACGAGTAAGGATGATCGTTCGTGTACCCTAGTCGTGCAGCCGTCACATCTCATATCCCAACATAACGACCCTACGTTACAACGCATCCAACGGTGTCTCACCATATGTACTAACTTTTGAAAGCCCTACAAGCCAGGTGTCTCTCAACCCCTTAGGCCCAGTACTAGAATCTTGCCTCTGTCCCGACTTATGATCCACCATCTGTCCAGGTCCATTGGGACCATAAGATGAGTAATCAGATGATAAGAACAGTCCATGTTGTGAAATCTCTTCGCCATAAGAACTAAAAGAAACTTTCAAAAATCAAACCTTAAAAATCATAAATAAAGTGTGAGCATGGGATAGTAGATCATCTATTGTAGTGGAGATAATAGGATGGACGGTTTAAATCGCTGGGCCATCTCAGCATGTGGGCCCCAGTGGGTTGGGGCACACGCCGGATCCTGCGTCGCGACAGACGCAAACGATCTTCCGTTATAATGCAAGCCGCCTCAGTACCCCTCCGTTATAATACAAGCCGCCTCAGTAACCCTCTCTCTCTCTCTCTCTCTCTCTCTCTCTTCAGGGTTTCAGCTCCGTTTCTCTTCGAAGAAGCTCGATTCGACCCTTCTTCGCTCCGATCTTCATACCTTTCTATTTCTCCTATCAATATCTGCAGCAAAACTTCAAATGGAGGGAGGTTTCTCGTCACGATTTTTCGAAGGACAATCCAGCAACTTCGGATTTCCAACGACGAATTTTCCGGAGCTTCTGACCGGAAATTTCCAAAACCCGGAGTTCTACGGCGTAAATCCAACCATCGGATATTCTCTGCTTGGACCTTCAACGATCTCGCAGCCGAATGCGCTCAGTTTCGGACCCGTCAGCTACGTTGTGGAAGATCACGCGACGTTTCAGCAGAAGAAGCTGGCGGAGAGCTTGAACAGCACTGATCGACGGCCGAGAGTGGTTGATTTCAGATCAGGGAAACTCAAGTTTCCGAAACTCGAACCTGTCAGTGACGAGGCTCAGATAATCCCGGCCGTTGGAAATGACCGAAATACTCCATTTGGATTTCCAAGGGACGAGGTCCCGAAGATCTGTACGTCGAGCTTCCATCGTTTACCGGATCTGCTCTCGGTCGAGCAGATTCCAGGACTCCATGGGTTTTCCACTGTTAGATCGGCTCAGAACCGTTTCGGATCTCTAGCCCTACCAGCACTAGTCCCTACTCCATCACCTCCTCTTCATTTTCCTCCGAAAGTATACCCCCGGTCCACGTTACCACGGCAGCGGCGCAAGACGATCAGCGACCGTACACGGCAACTCGAGAAGCTGATGCCCTGGGAGAAGAAGATGGACATTGCCACCACGCTGGAGGAGGCGCACAAATACATCAGGTTCCTGGAGGCGCAGGTTAGCGTGCTGAAGTCCATGCCGGGGGAATCCAATTTCGCATCGCTGGTTGCGGCGCCAGTTAGCGGTGGCGAGGCGTTTGGGGAGGTTTTGGCGCTGGAGAAGCTGAACAGGCAGCAGCTGCTGCAGGTGCTGGTAAACTCGGCGGTCGTGCAGGAGAAGCTGTACTCGGGCGGGTGCTGCGTTTTCTCTGTGGAGCAGGTGGTGGTTTTGAAGAAGATGGCGGAGAGGAAGGTGCTGCTGCAGCATATCATGATGCTTGGCTGAGAAGACATGGGAGGAGGGTTTTTTCTCGCGTTGGTCTGCAAGGCTAGTTTTGTCTTTTCACATACACTTTTTTTTTTGCTTTTTTAGGAAATTTTGTTTGCCTTTGGGATTGCTGCTAGGTAAGAGCAAGGGTAGTTTTGTCTTTTTATCATTTTCATGCTTTTTTCTTTCTGTCTAGGGTTCTTGCAAGGGATTTTTGCTAGTCTCTTTTTTTGCGTGACGATGAAGATGGTGGATATTTTTATGGATTTGACGAAAATGCTCTTTCCATGGAAATGAACTTATATTCTGCTAATTACTGTAGAGTTCTGAAAATGAATGGTGTTATGCATTGGACGAAAATGCCCTTCCTAGAAAAAATAGATTCCTATTTTTGTTAATTACTGATACTGTAGTGTTCTGAAAATGGGCGAAGTGTTATGAATTGGACAAAATTGCCCCTGCCTTTTCAGATAAGTACGAGAAAGTGTTTTTTTTTTTTTTTAACGGAAGTGACGTGTTTTTAACGGTGAAAATGGTTTGGTATTCCGAATTGGACGAAAATGCCCTCTGTTGGGTCCATTTTTAATTTTTGGAGAGAGGGTAACTAGAAATTCGGATACTCTGTTAGAATACACTGCTTGATAAGCGGGCACTGAGAAATTGTATGCATGGCATGCTTAAGTCAAATTAACAGACTAATTTGTGGGGCCCACTTTCGCCACAATGACGGTCGTCCAAAAATCAGATTGGTTGAACAATTTTAAGCTCTGATTCGTGGACACTTGTTTACTGACGTAGGGCCATTGGATTTTTATTTTTTTTTCACTTTTAACCGTCCAATAAATGTCCACTATCCAACCATGGTACATAACCATAAGTTCTACGGTTTAATTTGAATTACATGTACGCCACATTTGTAGTTTCTATGTAGGTTCTAAGTGCCTGCATATCATCCATCTATGCCGAGTATGAAAGTCTTACTCTGGTGGTAGACTTGCAGGAGTTTCAACACCTGGTCGAGGGCTGAGTAACCATAGGCGGTGAAATCCCACCAAGGCGTGAGTGTGTGGTGGTGTGTGTGCGTGTTAAAAATTAAAATAATAATAATAAAGTGCCTGCAAATCTTCCATCCATGCCCGAGTATGGGCCTGTTTGGCCGGGCGAATCTCGTTGGATTAGGAGGGATGGTATGGATTTTAAGGTAACGACGATGGTGTCAGTGGATTGGTTTAAGATTCATGCGATTGCTATATCATTGTTATATCCCGGGACAAGTTCACTGGGTCTGTTTGGCATGCCCAACATATCCCGAGATTTTACCTTGCAATCCGTCCTACCAAAGAATAGGATGGATTTTAAGGTAACGATCGTGATGTCAGTGAATTGTTTTAAGATACATGAGATTACTTATATCCTGGGACAAGTTCACCGGGTCTCTTTGGCCCGTCGTGCATATCTTAGGATTTCGGGATCCCATCCCGCCTAATACCATGAGATCGGTCAGAAAAACAGGCCCTGAAAATCTCGGAAATTCCTCATTAGAATGTTCTATTACGAAATTACCCCTTCATTATATAATATAATACACCGCAATCCTTTTAAAAATGATCCTGAGCATTGATTACACCGGTTCAATGTGAGACCAGTTGGGAATTTAACTTTCAACGCTTCAGATTCAGCTGCAAATATCATCGGTCAAACCATTCGTGGACAGTTCTGATCATCCTAGCATCTTGGCACGTGGGACCCAGTGATTAGGGCAGTCATAGGAAAATTTTCTATGACCAAATTACCCCCAGGATAGAACTATATCGATGGCCCGTTTTCCCATCATTTCCCGGTGCATTGCAAGTACATGTGTAAAAGCTACGCCGATATAGATGGACGATGATTCATCAAGCTCCCAAGGTGGGAAACGGATTGGCTACTGGTTGGTGCTCTGTGGGCCCCACCATGATTTATGTGTTTCATCTATTCCGTTCATCTATTTTTGTAGATAATTTTATGATATAAACCAAAAATTAGTTATATTCCAATCTCAAGTGGACCACATTACAGGAAATAGTGTTGAATGAGCTTTGACCATTAAAAACTTTTTGGGGGCCATAAAAGTTTTGGATCAATAATATATTTGTTTTTTCCCCTTCATCTGGGTCTGCATGACCTAGTCAACAAATTGCATGTCAAATAAACAGTACATTGGGCTTTAGGATCATTTAAATGGTGGATATCCAATAAATCTTTTTTTTCCTGTGGTGTGGTCCAGATGAGATTTATATCCCTCTAATTTTTTAGAGAAAGACCTAAAATTATCTTTAAAAATGAATGAATGGAATGGATGAAACACATACATCATGGTGGGGCCCACAGAGCACCGACCACCAGCCACGGGGCTGGTGTCAGGGGGAGTAGCCAATCCGTTCCTCCCAAGGTGGGCCCTTCTCTACGGATGATGGCAATATTAGGATGGCCCACCCAATCATCGCGCGAATACTCGCTTTTTGTCCAGGTACATTACTCCATATCATTGCACGCAAGGAAATGCCATTTGTCCCTCCGTATTTTTTCCAGTATATGATAGGAATTGCAGCGACAAAAGCTGCAATTCATCCGAGACAACGGTTCTGATGCTGACACGTGTCTCGTTTGTCTGTACTTATTCTGGCTACTCCCTCTTGTTCTAGCCCCAGCCTAACTGACGGGTCCAAAAAAGGACGTACGTGTTTGGCTATTTCGGAGGAAAAAGCAGGTTCCTTTTGCATTATTTTGGCCGCTGATATTTTCCTTTTACGTGAAAATGGACTTTCGAAATGAGATTTTATACAGCCTCTCTCTCTCTCTCTCTCTCTCTTGATATTATTATTATTTTTTAATAGTCGTGTGTACTTTCACGCATTTTAGAAAAGGAAAAGGATAGATTAGTCATTTACTTCTTAGTGGGTATTACCCTTACCGTGGGGCCCACCTTGATAATGTGTTGTATATCCACTGTAGATTTGGATCTGCTTAAATTTTTAGTATAACATTATAAAATGAGTTGGAAAATCAATGGACAGAGGGGAAGAAAATGGGGACGCAGATTAGCTACTGATAACGTATGAGTGACTAGGATTAGCTACTATCTTGTGTGTGCCCACCATGATGTATGTTTTGTATCCACAACGTTCATACATTTGTAGAAGGAAGTTTAGCAAACAACATAAAGAATGAGGATGATCAAAAGCTTAATAAGAATCAGTGGAGATAGTGACTCCGACAATTGAAACCATCCCAAGGCCCACCATGATTTTTATTTGAGATCCAACCTGTTCATAAGTTAACACAGTCATGGTAGAAGGGAAAACACAAATGTCAGCTTGATTGAAAATTTTGTGACCCCTAAGAAGTTTTTAATGGTAAGTGTTCCATCTTCATTGTTTTTTTGTAGTGGGGTTCACTTGAGCTTTGGATTTGCCTCATTCTTTGGTTCATGCCCTAAAGTGATATCTCCAGATGAATGGATAGTATGGATACAACACATACATCATGGTGGGGCCTACAAAACTTGGAAATATCACATCTGTAGGTAGAGTAGCTTCACAACTTGGAGGAGAATGCAGATTAGCCACTGCCTAATACCAAATTTTGGCACTAAAGTAATGTTACCAAGTTCTATGGCCCACCTTGATATATGTGCTGAATCCACACTCTCCATCCATTTAGAGAGATCATTTTAAGACATACCCTTCTTGGGCCCATCATTACGTTTATTTGAGATCTAACCTGTTCATAAGTTAACATAGAAATGGACATAAGTAAAACAGAAATATAAGCTTGATAGAAAACTTCCTTGGCTCCGAAGAAGTTTTTAATGGTAGGCATTTAATCCCTACTGTTTTATGTGATAAGGTTCACTTATAGCCTGTTTTGCCGGGCAGGTTGGATGGGATTGGATGGTATTAGAGTGGATTGCACGGATTTCAAAGTAATGATAGCTGCATCAGTGGATTGGTGCAAGATCTATGGGATTGCTATGTCTCAAGATTGCAATATCTGGTCTGTTTGGCACGCCCATCCAATCCCAAGATTAAACCTTCCAATCCCTTTCAATCCCTCAAATCAAACATATAGCAGGCAATTTTGAAGAGATTAAGGTGGATTGGATGGGATTTAAAGGTAATGATGGTGATGTCAGTAGATTGTCTTAAGATACATGGGATTGCTATATCCTGGGAATAGGATCCCTTGTCTGTTTGGCACGCCTTGCCAATCCCGGGATCTATCTTCCAATCCCATCCAATCTGCCTGGCCAAACAGGCCCTTGGATCTACCTCATTCCCAAAATGACGTCTCCAAATGGATGGACGCTGTGGATACAACACATACATGGTGGTGGGCCCACAGAACTTACTGATGTCACTTCAGTAACAAATTCGGTACTGAATATGTAAGTAGCTAATCCGCATCCCTTGTACGAGCTGCTGAGTTCTCCAATAGAATATCTGGTTCGTTGATAAGGTAGGACACATCATGATCATCATCTGAAATGAATATCAGGCTCATCCATTCATCGATCAGAACGAAATATGAATGAAGAACAATCAATTAGTGGGCTAGCCTGATTTTTATATTAAGTGATGATCATGGGTGGGGCCCCCTTTTTGCCCGGATTGGATATGTTGGCAAGGAATCAATGGGTGTGCGTTACCCTTACCGTGGGGCCCACCTTGATGTTGTATTGTATATCTACACTGTCCATCCATTTTTCCAGCACAATTTAGGACGCGGTTCCAAAAATCAAGCAAATCCAAATCTCAGGTGGACCACACCACAAGCATTGATATACAACACATTCATCAAGGTGGGCCCCACAGGCAAGGGTTACACCTAATCCGTACACAGGTTGGGGGAGTTCCTGTAACCCAAAGCTTTGTAGGGCCACTGCTATGTCTGCTTGGAATCCACTTCATCTAACAGTTTTTCTAGCACATGTTAGAAGGAGAGCTTAAAAATGAAGCAGATTCATGACTCCAAATACCCACCTATGAAATCTCTATAAGGCTCACCAACATCCACTAGCAATATAACAAAAACACAAATATCAGCTGGCATTCGATCTTGATGTTTTTTGTGGTGTGGCCCACTCAGTCTTAGATCAGCTCATTTTTAGGCTCTCGTTCTCACATAAGCTGGCATGATTGATTAAAAAAAGTAATTTCACAAGGATATAGTGGCCACGGGAGTTATGATAGTTTCATGTAATATTCATAATAGGGCTGAAAGTCGGGCGGGTTTAACCCAACTGACCTATGACTGACCCAACATTAGGTTGGGCTTGGGCAGAATGTATCAAGTTCGGTCTCAGGCTTGGGTTATACAAACACCAACCAGATAAAACTTGGGTCGGGCTCGAGTTGAGGTCTCAGGTTGCCTGAACCAACCCGAACCCGATCAATATATAAGTTCCTTATAAATTATAATTGAGTGTAGATTGTTTGTGTTGAAGTCACAGAAAATTCCAATGCTGTCGAGTTTCATTGGTCCACGTCGTTTCGATAAGCTAACAAGATACATGGATTTCTCTCTCCCAAATAGATTTCTCGGTACACAATATGACTTTTAAAGGAGTAGTTGTCTTATATTTTAGCTTGTTTTGTTTAGAAAAAATATTCTTTACAGTGAATAAATACATATATAATTAATAAAATCATAGGTACAAAAATAAAATATATATCGAAAATATAATAAACTAATGTAATAACGAAAATATTAATATATATCCACCCGTTCGACCCGATCGAGCCCACTTGAGTTGGGCTTGGGTTGAGAATTATGAACCCGAGGTTGGGTTGAAGGTTAAGGTGTAAGAACCTTGGGTTGGGCTTGGGTTGAGCACCACCCCACCCCACTTTCTACCCTAATTCCTAATTATGAGTTATTGTAATGCAAGGTTTGGTGGGGTCTACCATGATGCCCCGTGTGAAAATCCACTCCATTGATTAGTTTTTTCAACTCATATTATATTGAGAGCCTAAAAATGAAGTAGATCCAAAACACAAACAAGCAACATCACAAGAAATAGTGTATATTCCACCACTGAAACCTTCTTCTAGCCCACATAAGTTTTGGATTATGCTAATATTTGGTAATCATCAATGGTTTGGATGGCATCATGGTGAGCCCCAAGAAGGTTTCAATTGTGGTGGCCCACTTGAATCTTGAATCTACCACATTTTTGGACTCTCATAATAACATTAGCCGGTGAAACAGATGTACAGTGGAGATTTCAAGCGGACATCAAAGTGGGGCTTGTGGAGCTTTGAGTTACAGGAACCCACTGCAGCAGGGATACCAATTACCCCTGGATGGTGTGGATAAAACACACATCATGGGGCCACAAAGCCCCTCCCAGGTCATTTTCTCAGGAAATGAAAATGACCCTTAATGAGATTTTAAGGTATGTGCACAAAAAATGAGGCAGATCCAACGATCAAGTGGACCACACCAAATAATAATCTTGGGTTGCATAATTACACGAAGCATTAAATGCAAGAGTCATCTTTGGTGTGGTCCACTTGACCGTTAGATCTGACTCATTTTTGTATGCGTATCTTAAAATGATCTAAGAGAAGGGATGAACGGCATGGATAAACAGATACATCATGGTGGACCCACCTACAGAACTGCCTAATCGTGGCTGGAGAAGGACAGCGTTGGACGCAATCCGCGTCCATCTAAATATTAATTGAGGATTTACATGAAATACTCAGGCAGCGCATGATGCTTGATATGCAGCCACTCTGAAACGGCACTTTAATTCAATAAAATCACTAGATTGTGCAGTTCACTGTCGCTAAGTCACGATCTAAGAACAGATTGGTTGAACAATCATAACCACTGATTCCTGAGCTCTTGATTTCTGAAATAGGACCATCAGATGCTTTTCATTTTTAACCGTCCAATAAATGTCCACTAAACTGAAAAAATTCCACTATTAAATAAGCTTTAATGTTTCTTTGCCATACATCTGCACTGGGCACCATAATTTGGACAGTTTAATATGACCACACATGTATGCTATGTGTCCAATTTCTAAGTAATATCTAAGTGCCTGCGTATCATCCATCACACTCTGCCAGAGTATCAAAGTTTTTTCTCATATTAATTGTTTGCTACAATGTAATTCAATGCAATAGGTGTTGTATATGATCATTTCTTTTGTTACCATATGCATTCCTTTTCTATGCATCGGGGCTTTAGCCATTGAACCTCGGCCGTCCAGCAATGATCCAACCGTTTATACAACTGGTAACTACAAAAATCTTCAAAACTAGAAGATATTATCAATGGCCCTCAAATGAATGGTTAAAGAATAGGATTCATGTCTAAAGAAAAAGAGCGAAACGCTCAAGGATTGAAACATGGATAAAACACCCTGCAGGTGTATTTGCTGGAGTTGCATGCAATGCAATGCCCTCAATGAATTGCTTGGATATCCTTTGCTCAACGAGTGGGATTTTAATAAGGAAATTTTACAAAAAAATGAATTAAATTAAATAAATAAAAACTAATTAACTAATAGTTTAAATTTGACTACTTTTGTGAAAGGTTTTCAAAAAGCTACCTCATTAGAGGTGGGCATTGGTCGAGTCAGACCGGATTGGGCCCAACTCGACTCAGTTCTGAAACTTTCAATGCCTGACCTATTCGATCCGATTGGGGACCGAGTCTGGGTCCTCTGACTCGATCCGATCCGTTGTACTGCTGGCCTAACTCAAACTGAGACCGACTCAGCCAGGGAAACCAAGTCAGATCGGGTTGGCCGGGTAGGGTTCGGATCAAATAGTTTGTTTCAATGGTAGACGTTCAACCCCACACTACTTTTTGCAGTGTGGTCTACTTGATCTTTAGATCTTTCTTATTTTACTGCTCAAGCCTTAAGACTAGTCCGCCAAATGGATGGACGGTTTGGATATAACATATACCTCATGATGGGACCCACCTTACTTACTAATGTCAATACATAAATCAGCCTAGTGCGTTGGTACACCTGTTAGGCTGCCGCTTCAATCACATACAACGTTGAGAGGGTTACGGGTAACCCTCCCATTAAAACATTCATGATCATTTTTTAGGCCCACCAAGGTGTGGTTCACAAATCCAAACCGTCGATTATGTATATCCTACTTGGATTAGGGGTCAAACCAAGTTTCAGATGCATCCAAATTTTAGGTGGGCCCCACCAAGTTCTTTTATATATTTTAAGAATGTCTTCACATGATTTTAGATGGTATGGCCCAACTGAGTTCCGTATACAACTGATTTTTGGGATTTCCCATAATTTAAAGGGGACCCATCAAATGCACGGTGTTGATGTTCGACATGCATCATGGTGGGGCCCACACAGCTCGACCGCATAGAACCATTCCCTTTTGTCCGTGTCAGAGCTCGATGCACCTCGAGCCACGAGTTGAGAGGAGGGATTCGTTACTCCCCTGCCACCGGCCAATGGCTAATCGTCGGTGCTATGTGGACCCACCATGTTGTATTTATTTCATCCATGCTGTCCATCTAATTTTCTAGAACATTTTATGGCATTAAACAAAAAATGAGGTATATCCCAATCTCAAGTTGACAACATTACATGAAATAGTATTGAATGAATATTGTATGGATCAGGTCGGATCAGATTGAATCGGATCTAATGGGATCGGATCATTCCAGATTGACATTGATTCGAACTCGATTCGATGAACGGTCGGATCTGACTGAGCCAACTCGATCCAGCCTGATCCTGGCCTTCGGTTCGGATCGAATCCGTCGGATCGGGTCAAATTATGCCCAGCTCTATACCTCATTAATCAATATTATTATCATTCTACTACATCAGTTTACATTTAGCAAATGTGCTGAGTGCTTGAGTAAAACTTTATTTTAATGTTTATGTAAAATCCACCTTGACCCTGGATATGTCACCTTAGGAAGTAGATTTGCTGGTGTACCACACACCAACTATATAGCTGGTGTAGATACATGTCTTGCGAAGACGAGACGCACCTCTAGCTAGAGTTGTACGAACAGTTCAAAGGAGATCAAAGTTACATGGGCCCCACAATGATGCATTTATTATATCCACACCGTTCATCCATTTTTCGAGATCATTTTAGAGCATTAAACAAAAAATGAATCATATCCAAAGCTCAAATGGACTGCACCAAAAATAGCAGGGGGATAATGATTTTCACCATTAAAAAATTCATAGGGCCCACCATAACTTTTATTTTCCATCCAATCTGTTCATAAGGTCACAAATACCTAAATGAAGAGCAAAAACAAATTTCATATTAATCCAAAACTTCTGTGACCCCCAAAAGGGTTTCAATGTTAGGCGTTCAATTCCCCACCGCTTTTTGAAGTGTGGTCCACTTAATCTTTATATCTGCCATATTTTTCATCTCAAGCCTTAAGACGAGCTCGCAAAATGGATAGACGGTTTGGATATAACACATACCTTATGATGTGACCCACAAAACTTGCCGATGTCAATACACCAGCTATATAGCTGATGTGTGGTACACCAGCCAATCCGCTTCCGTCACCTTATGTTAGGCAAATGGCCCAAAAATCAAGGCCACTTGCAATTGATTTGGACTACATGATTTGGAAATAGTGTTCAAGACAATGATTGCCCTCCAAATTATTTCACCTAGTATGGCCTACCTAAATCATGAATGGGCCTGCTTTTTAGGCCCAAAACCTAATGGTTTTGGTGATTTTCATATAATCATCACAATTACCTTGTAAAAATCAAAGGCAGATGTAATTTTCCCTATTATTTTTATAATAATCGAAAATTTTTCATGCAAGAATAGGTAACAACCGCACATTCACTTATGTAGATTTAACTCTTAAATTCTGTTGTATGCATAAGTACACACATTAATACAATTATATGTATATATAAGGTCTATTATTACATTTTACACAACTCGATTGAACTGTATATCTTTAATCACAGGACCTAACTCGTAAGATCCATTGTCCAATTAAATTTCATGTAATACCCACTAGTTGTACTGCCCAAAAATGACTCAACAACCCACTGTTCGAAATGGACGAACCTCTTTGTATGTAATTCTCATTGGTCATGTCTAGGGCTATTTTTGGAGTACACAAACAATCGAAAGAGTAATCAACTCCCAAGCTTGCTACAACTGAAAAATAAGTACAGTAGTTGTATCTACACTCCACACAGTGTATCCTCACAAAAAAAAAACCGTACAATTTAACCATTGATTTCAAAGATCAACTGTAAATTTACACCCAAGCAGTCCTAGGAACATTACCACACATTTGATTCATGAGTACAGGGTAATTAGACCGTTGGATTTTAAAATAGACAGTCGAACTTTAAGATTAACCATATTATGCTATCATTAAGTGGGCTGCAGGACAGCATGACCAGTGATCATGATTTACACTATGCCTAAGCTATCCCGACGTGATCTGGAGTTGCAAGTGCCTACACGTGCGTGTGTTCAAAACTGCCACTGTCCCACGCGAAATAGTTTCAAACGGTAGTTTCTCTTTGTTTTTCCACGTTTGGAAATCAAACCCGTCTACCATCCTTAGGGAGCACTATCTCTAAGATCTTAACCATCCAACTAGCTTATCATAGCCGTTCGAAATTGAAATCAGAGACTTTTAAATGAATGCGGTCCACTCGTCCTTGTGACGTAGTTGGCATGTTTTTTAAGAATGTAGTAGAGACAATGCATGATCTTGGACTTGTTAATGAGGTAAATCAAATTAGTAAAGTCCTGGATATCCTGAAAGAGATGCAAGGGTTAACCAATTTCTGAGTTCATCAATGTTGGTCAGCTCCTCATTAAGGGTTTCCGATGTTTACCTGTACTTGTTTAATTATATTACATAATTACAACTGTCAGTCGAAATGTAATATTCCACGTAGTCTTTATCATGGTGGGTTGTACCTGCACAATGGCAGCTTTGATCCATTGTGTCTGCTGTAAGGGAAAATGTCCCTGTGCTGGAACTAGTTGGACAAAGAGAGGAATTGTATGCAGTTGAGGACAGATGTGGTTTGCTGAAAGAGGTTTTTTAACATGAATTTAGGACCTAAAATTGCAATTATATCATTTGATATTACACGCGAAATGGATCTATGGTGTGGATAAAACTTCTGGATTTTATCTATAGATACTAGGAGCCTATGTCCGTTCGCAGCATGCTCGTTAGTAGGGGGTCAGACGCAATGGCCAGATGGAGAGGTGACACAGGGAAGGACGTGAGGTCGAGCACCGTCTTCCTCAAGGGGATAACTACTATTCCAAATCCACGAAACTTCTCTGGACTTCTTACAAAGACTTCTCGAATCCACGAGAAAGAAAGCAAGCAAAATAGAAAATAAATTCTATAAAATTCGAAATTGATTGATGAATGAATTAAACGAGTTCACAACCCTTTAAATAGAGATACTAAGCAATGAGAGAGAAATCATAATCAAATTATAACAAAAACTCCTAGAATTCACAACTTACTATTTATAGACGGTCACGATGTCTACTAGTGCGCACGGTTTTCGGCCAAAAATAGTGTCCTATTTGGCTTCACCAAGCTGTTCTCCTAATTATTCTAAGCACTTCTCGCCTTAGGCGCAACTCCTAAAGCCCAACAAATGAAGAGTTATAATCAAACTAAAACTTATTATTTATAGTAAAAACAGAATTAAAATAGGGAAACGACCGTCGATCTGGTGGTATTTCGCAAATCCGGCTTGTGTAACCTGGCATATCGGGTTGGGTGGCTAAAGTAGCTCATTCTACACTAAAATCATATATTTTACACCCGATAACTCATTCTAGATTGCGAGATATGTCCGATTTAAGGTCTAATGGTCCGGATCACTTCTGATATCGACCTGGCCTTTTCTGATCCATCTTGGCCAACTGTCCGTGACCCACTCTACATCAAGAGGTAGATGGGAATCATTGTACCCATCCTCCTTAACCCAAAGTCTCTACGTGAACCAAACATGCCTGCATCCACATCGTGTTGTATCTCAGTAAATTCACCCATTCCAAACACTCACACATGCTTTCCTATGGACTAACATGAATCCCATCAGCCATCCAAACATGACCATGCACATATCCCATATAGCTCTGAAATCACTGGGGTTATCCAAAATGACTTCATCTCCACTGCAAATCCACGACAACCCCTGACATGTGCAAATAATTGCTTTTATGTAATTCCATACCATCTAATCCTGTGGAATTCGATGTGTCAAAAAACAGCCCTAAGTAGACAAATGCACACCGAAAGTCTGGCAATTCGACAAAATTAGTGCATGGGATTTTATGAGTTTTATAAAGTACTAGAAAAGGCAGGTACTAATGCATGCAAAATTGAGGTGTTGGTCAGTACACGTATTGGCTAAGTATTCTTTATGTCTTATCTCAAAATGAATATTAGTGACCAGTTAATCATTTTATTTAGACGTTGGGTTTATATAATTGATAGTAGAGACTATTCTTAAGCGTCCAATCACGAAGAGTTAGCTTCTTTTTTTTTCTTTTGGACATGAAGAATTATTTTTCTTTGAAGAGTTTATTTTTTCTTAAATTAATTTGAATAATTAGTTTCTTTTGAATTTGAAGGGTTAGTTTTCTTTTAAATTTGAATTGGGTTTTTTTAATAAGGTAAAATATAGGTGGTTATAAAATATGCTTAAAATTTTAGGAAAATCTTGTATTATTATAGATTGTTATGCGTTGTTAGTAAGATATCTAGAATAGAACTTGTATGGAGATAAACTAAGTAAATATCTTTATGATTATCATTAAAATTTTGGAATTATTAGAAGATGGTTGTTCTCTCTCTAACGAGAATGAGAGGTTTGAATTCTCTCCCTCTAATAAGATTTTAGTCTTTATTCAATTTACAAGTCCCTATCTGTTATCAAGAATCACAGGATTGTTACATTATTCTTAAATGTGAACCATCAAAAATTTTCTTTTCAATGGTCCACATTCATCCTTCAATATCAGAGGGTAGAATTATCAATTCAGTAGGAGTTTTGGATGGTGATCCAGACCGTTGATAGGTTGTTATCTTTAGTCAGTACAAGTGGAGCCCACCATTTGGTGATATCCGGACTTTTCATGTAATAGTCCTCACGTGATTGGGCATACCCATTTCAGCCTTTTCTTCCCTTGGATTCCAACTTCCGCTGAGTGTTTGGTGAGCCACAAGCATTACATAGAGCACCATTTGAGCTATGGGCCCCACCAATTCGGCTCATATCAGGGACCCCACCAAGAAAAATACCCAAGATTGGAAGATCCTAACTGTATGATATTTGGCCTTGTTTTTAGTTGAATGTGAGCCGTTGCTGTATTTCCTCCCTTAACTATCTATTTATAGGCTGCCTATTGAAAGGTTAGGATTCTTCCAACCCAGGTCATTTTTCATGCCTGAGATAATAACATTCAGGCCCATAATATGGGCTTTTTGGATCAGAGAAAAACCATTGCTGATCTGGACTGTTGCCAAATGGACCACATCAGAAATAGGGAATAGGAGACAGACCCAAAAATCTCCAGAATGGAAGATATTAACCCTTTTATCTTTGGCCCATTTTCCCCATTGTCTGTGGACCATTTCTCACTCTTTACTCATCCTTCTAAAGACCAATGATCAAAGCGTTACAACCATCCAATCTGAGAGTTTTATGGGACAACCCATCTGTAACGCCCCGGATTTCATAACCCGAGTTTTGTACTCGTTTTCCGAAATCCCGAGAGTTAACTTACAAGGATAGCCCACATTTCATAGTAATAATTTTTTATTTTTTTTTAATTTTTTTTTATAAGTGAGCAATCGCAACGGAAGCAAACAAACTACACATGGAGGAAATTTCTAAAATATATCTCAACTTATACAAATGGTTGCCCATGGGGCTTATACAAACTAATGACTCAAAATTTGAATGAAATGACTAAAAAAAATAGGTACGTTAGAATAAAAAGTCGCGAGATTATCCAGTTCTTCGTGCTCCACATTAAAGTTAACCTATACGTCATTTACATAACTTGCACCAACTGAATACAGTTTGATAGCGTCAATGGCTATCCCAGTGAGGTATACCCTCTAAGATTAGCAAGCATCACAATAGTCAAGAATGGAATTCAAATAACTCAGGCGAATACAATATCCAATGTAATATTCATAAGTAAAATACAAAAATATACAATTTATGTTTACTAAGTGACATATAGGATAACACCACCTGTATATAAGAATACAATCCACTTCACACCCAATATTCAATCGCCAACTTAATCTTGATTAATGAATGAATACATGAATGCAATCAGCCTGGGGATGCACACTAGCTGAACAAATGAATGGACCGTTCAAACAGTTGGTCCATTCATACATGATATCGGGTCTTTCAAACAGTCGACCCATTCGAAATGCGAAAAGGGTCGTTCGAATAGTATCGTTCAAACAGTCGACCAGGCACCCGACAACGCCCACGTGCCATGTATGCATGATTAACCTAACCGTTGTTAGTCCAATTTACAAACAGAATATCATAGAAGCTCAAAGGTCACTATGGGGGGCGCGCGCAACCCAGCATAGGACTATGGGGGGCGCGCCCAACCCAGCATAGGCCGACAGCTCGGGCATAGTGTCTCATTCCACCATCCCCGGCTCATGAGACTTAAACAACTAAGATTCTAAGACACTAAGATGATTATAAATAATATTTGTAAAATGAAGAATCTAATACATTTCATTTATAAGAATCTCTATAACTAGTGGCCACTCATGATTTGATACGTAGACATGACCATCACAAGTCCGAATATACTTCCAACAACAAGAGTCCTTTCAATAAGCCGCATTGACACCAAGTCCTTCAAGGACACAACAAATTAACACAATTCACAAACCCCATCCGCACAAATAGTCCACGAGATGGTAGTCTGCGGCCATATAAAATTTATTTATTTCACAACCGGCCACTAGTTAGAGAAATCCCTAATATAATATCCATTAACATATAGTACTAGATCTTCAATACAATCCATTAACACAAACAAATGACAAATTAAATCACAATTAACTCAATCTTCTAATTACAAGCATTTATCATTTACATCAACTTACAAATATATCAACAATATGCAAATAAGATTGTTTATTTAACTAGATTAGAGGGTCAATTTCTACACTAAAAAGTATCTCGATTCTACTATGTAGATAATAATTCAAATCTCATTCTACAATCATTCTAAAACATTTGTAGAATTAATTGAAGCTAAATCATTCATAGAAAGTAAACATGAATGATAGGTCAAGCATGGAAGATACATGAAAGTAAACTAATTTAACCATTGAAATGAAGGAAAGCTTGAAGGGTGAATCCTCACCTTTAAAGATCGAATTGTCTCCCAATGTGGTTTGGATTGTGCCCCCGCGCTTGAGATCACACTCTCAATCACTATAATTTGATTTAGTGTGACTTGGTTGTAGCCCAAACTTGCTCCTACTCAATAAAATAAATGAAATTGTAGTGTTTGGCTAGAAGACTCAACTTGAAACAACCCATCTCCAACCCAAGCTAACTCTAAGGGAACGTATCTAAATGTCAAAGTTAATTAGATTATTATAACACCGGATTTAAATTATAAAACCCAATTACTCACCTACCCAAACTGAGTTAACTCGGCCCAACTCAATTTGACGTTAACCCAAGATTATCTCAAATTTAATCACATTTGATGATTTCCCTGTTTGATGTGGTAAAGATCTAATTGCATGATTCCAATATTCACAAGACAACACTTGAGTCTAAGCCGATCAGATCAAATCATATTTTTTAAAAAAATGGATTGGTTGAAAACCGAGTTGACTCAACTCGGTACTAAAGCTTACTACAGTGGTGACAGTCTAGCCAAAATAAAATAGACTCGAACCTGGTTGGAAGGGTTGGAATGCACAGGAATGGCTCCCACTCACAGGAATGGCTCCCACTCAGATTTGCACCGAACGAGGACTGAGTCGACTCGATCCCAACTCACCAGCGCTCTCTCTCTCTCTCTCTGATGTTCTTCTTTCTCCATTTTCTTTCTGCTTCTATTATGGAGTTCCAGTAAGATCTAGACCCGATTGAACATTGAATCAGAGACCCAGCTCGCTTTTGAGCCGAGTCGACTCGATGACTCGCCCCACTTCCTCTTCTTCGCTTTCTTTTCTTTTTCTCCATCATCTTCTTCTTCTTTCCTTTTGTTCCTAGAATCAGCAACGAATCTTTAAGTTTCTTGAACCAGAATAACTCTGGACTCGGTTCCGACTCGTCCAGAACTCAGCAGATGCGGCGAAGAAGATGACTCGACCATTAATGGCGGATCCAATCTCCTAGCTTCTTTCTTCGATCTAACTTTTGTGGCATGTCTAGATGAACTCCAGAGAGCTTGTAGAGGCTTGAAATCAAAGCTCTAGAGGTGTTCCTTCGGTGGGTTTGGATTTGGAAGTTTCGGGTCGTTTTATCTTTCAGCTACGAAAATGGTAAAGAATCGAAATGTTGTTTGATCCTTCTTCTCTTATATCAAGCCCTAACTCTCCTAGACCATTAGATGAAAGGTAAACGGTCTAGATTTGCATTCAATCCCTCTCCTCTAACCACCTTAACAAAAGAACCTCCTAGAAATATGTTTGTTATGCACAGCTCAGCAATCCCTGTAAGCAGAAAATGAGAGGCTAGGATTATCTCAATGGACGGATGAGAATTGAGGAGGGATGTTCACGTGGATTGCCAACAGGATGAGAATTGAGGAGGGATGTTCACGTGGATTGCCAACAGGGTGAGATGAAACGGTTTCCGTTTTCAGAAAAATGCCACACGCATGCATCCATTATGCCAAGAACTGTGTGCTCACACATGCATGAAAACATGAGTAAGCAGTTGGGTTTTGGTGGGCATCCTCTTCTCAACATGATGGACAGTTTGGATCTAGCCAAAGTCCCATGATGGTGGGCCATCACATGATCGAACGGACGAGTGGCCGTTCGAACGGTCTCTGGAGGGAATTGTTAAAAAGGAGAGAGATCCCTCTTTTTTTTTTTAAATCTCGGGTCAGCGCACATTTTAACTGAATTAATAGTCTAGTGCACCGCATGTGCACATAATCTGTACAAATGCACAATTTAAAAGTGGGGTCCCCATTGATACTTTGTGGAATCCATTCCGACCATTAGATTCTAAACGTCCAACTAGGACACCTGTCCAAAGATAAGAAAGATCTCTAAAGCTTAGGTGGGCCATACCAATGAATATTGTCTATTTATTTAACATTTTAAACTAACACTCCATATTTAAAATATGGGGTGTTACACCATCATCAGTGGGGCCCACCATATGAACGGTCCGGATCGCCAAACCCTGCCACCCACATTCTCAGAAAACTCCACATCTTGCTGTGGCCCAGGCACCCATAATTCCTCCTAAAACCCAAATACACAACTCAAAACATGAAAGTCCAAAAAATTCTAAAGGGTGCGTTTGGCTGCACCAAATATAACCAAATTAGACTGATTAATCACAAATTTTCATGATATTTGTTGCAACCAAACGCACCCTCACCAAAACTGTACCACAACAAAAGATTCCATCATGGGTGAGAACAACCAAAATTCCATTATATGTAAATTTCTAACCTGGTATCATCATCCAACATAAAACCAAAACCCAACTTCTACAACTGAAATTCTAGAAAACAGGTGCACTACAAAAAAGATTATGAAACAAAGGAACATACACAGAGAAATGGTGTATAGCCTCCCATCCCTTTAATGCCATGCAGATGCTGATATCAGATTCCTATCCTTCCAACCCAAGAGCATGGCTCCATCCTTCTCCACCAACGTATAATTCTCTGAATAGCACCGTAGCAGCGATCGTATCACCGAATTGACATACCCGCTCAGCGGGAACTGCTGGAACCCAGCCATGCTCAGCCGGGACCGCCACTTACCAAGCAACTCGTGTCGTTCGATTCGGTCCTTTGCCTCGCAGGCAATCACATTCACAATGTCCTTCGCCAGGCAATGCTGCTCGACCTTGATCCTCTCCCGGCTGTCCCGTGGCAATGTGACGTCGATCGACTCAAACATAGCTGAGTAGTAGTCTAGCGTCTCCTGGAACCGCATGAGGAATGGAGTCGTGTTCGTGTTCGACTCCTGCTCAACCAGCGTGGTCACCTTGGGAGAGAGCGACCTCACCATCCGGAGCAGCCCGTCCCGCGGGTTGTTCACGTCGACACTCTCGTCAGGCGTGTGGTGGAGCTGGAGCGTGAAGTTCACCGCAACTGCCTCTCCGGGCCGCACGTCCAGCATCTCGCGGGTCACAGCATCACCAAAGACAGGGACTGCATGGAACTCAACTGGGATATTGAACTTCTCAGACAGGGCAGCCAACTTCTTACCCACTGCCTGTAAGCCATCCCCACGGGCATACCTCGCAACGGGGTCGTCAATTCCAGTGATCCGGACATGGGGCGGCCCACCTGGCCTAGCTGCCAATGCTTGGAGTAGGGTGACCCACTGGGTCCCCATGGCGATTTGGAAGTCGATAATGTGCAAGCGGTCCTCATTCCGGAATGCTTCGGCGATCGCTCCATTGGCAGCCATGTAACCGAATTTGAAGTATGGGCAGATTTCATAGAGAATTTGCATGTATGAGAGCAGTTCATGGCTTTCAGGCTCTCGGCACCTCAGCGCTCGGTATATGTTAGTGCCGGAGCATTCCAGCCTCGCCACCAGCCCTTCCAGCATGTATGCGCCCAACCGCTGGATGGGTTCACCACTGATGGAAACGGCACTCCTGGCCTTGGGAAGTGACTTATTGAAATCGTCCATCCGGTTATCAGAGATGGCCCGCGCGCATTCCATCAGCAACTGTTTCACATCGACGAGCGGCCTGTCCTGCAAGTGGGTGTCCATCAATCTCTGACGCTTGTCCCGCTGGGCCCCACTAATCATTTCTCGCTCCTTGCCTGCAACGAACAGCTGGGTCCGAACCACAGTGGCGGCCTCTTGATGGAGGTCATGTCTATGGGCCCGTGATCTCTGATTTGAAGTTTCCGGCTGTTGATTCTCAACAAAAGTCGAACTGGGTGTGCTCACTTCGTCAGTATCAGGGCCCATGAGAGTCGTCTCTAGTTCATGGAGGGCGTGCTTCATGCTGCAAATCGCATCGTGTGTGGATGATCTTCTGATTGAGTGATTGTTCCGGCCCTCTTGAATGTTGGCAGGCGATGCTTGAAATGAACTGTCGATTTCTAATGAGCGGTTGCCAGAGGGGCTGATATTCAAGAAGTTTTCTGTGGAGCTGTACTGCTCCTGGCTGTTGCTCAATGTAGAGAGCGTATCGTAATCGAAGTGAGTTGAAAGAGGAGAACTGGGTGAGCTTCCTGAGTCAAATTTCATGGGCCGCAGCATCCATTCAGAGTGTAACAGAGTGCTAGCCGGAGCGGTTGCAGAGGATATATTCGTATTGGGTGGAGCGAACCTGAACAGCTCGTTCAAATCCATGCTACAGGGAGAGCATGGGTTGTTTGTGACAGCCCGATCTGTTAAGTGAATAAACGACCTTTTTCTTCCCCGTCTTTGCTCAAAAAACTACCTCGTATCTGAAGATTGAACAGATTCAATCCGCAATGATAGACTCCTGCAAGGCGAATGCACTAGATATCATACAATGAACAATGATCTGTTGAGAAAGCCTAACAATATAATATTAGGAATGCAGCACTGTGGAGCCCACCTTTGGTCAAGGTTAAAAACTGGATCAGAGGATCCCATCTGTTGCAACTTCTCCAAAGATCACATAGGTCTGGAGCCGGCCCACCTTCCCATTAAGGTGATCTTCGGGCAACGTGGGTGTCCCCTCTGATCCAACAGTTGGGTCTTGACAGAAGGTAGGGCCCACAGAATTGTTCTTCGTAATATACCCCTTTCAATGATCACGTTGGTGTATTCATGCAACCATGGAATTCTTGAACTCAAAAAGTCTACCTTCTCTACTAATGGAAAAACTATTCTCTACTAACCGAAAAACCATGCCATGAAAAACTGCAAATCTAACTAATGAATTATTTGAGTATTCTAGATGTTAGCAGCATATGCAACCCAATGCGGAAGAAGCGCACCAAATCGTTATTCAACCTAAAAGAACATCGTTATTCAACCTAAAAGCAGATCCCTTGTAATTTTTGGCCTGAACCCTGCTAATAGGACACACCAGGACTTGATGATGCAAAGTTGCAAACACCAACATGCCACGCATTTGTGAGACCAACACCATTCATCGATGGGTGCCACCGTATCGATACCCTGGCCCAAAACTTCAGCCAGTCCACTTGACAGGTGGACCACATGTGCATGGTTAAAAGAAACAACCATGGTGCTAAAACTCAATGACATGACTTGAAACTCAGCCGAGTCAACTCGACTCCACAAGACTCGAGACTCGGCTGAGTTTCGAGCCAAGTCTGATGAAAAATAGTTGGGGGTGACCTGGTCAAGACTCAACAAGACTCGTAGAGTCAGCTCGAAAGCTCGGCTGGCTTGATACAACGCCGAATACAAGCTACCAGTGCACCAGATAACATGCTTTGGTTTTGGTCTGGATATTTATGTACTTCACCAGTTTTCAACCATCTTAAAAATTTCTCCCCACATTTAGTGATTCAAATTTTATTATCAAAATATGGACGCAAGCCAAGTAAAGACTTGATCGAATCTTTGAGTTGACCTGACCCAGCTAGACATCGAGTCGAGTCAAGTTTTCAAGTTCTTAAAACTGGAAACGGCCGATCTCCACATTCAACATACATATGCGGCCCACCTGATGAGTTGAACAGATTGATATTCCCAATTAACAGCCCAAATCTCACACAAGGGGCAAGAAAAAACAAATTCAAAGTGCGTAGCATGATACCATAAATAAATTGAAGAAAACAGGTGTGCACATCCACATGCATCAAATATATAAAGATTGCTGAATGCATGCTAGACTCAGTCTACAGCATAGTTTTAAAATAATGTCCAATGCATATCACATCGACCAATAAATATCGGTCAAATACACATTGACCAATAAATATCAGTCATTTGACCAAGCAATTTTATGCATTTTTCTAATACGAACTGCCCATACTTGACTTAGTCAAATCAGCAGACCTTCCCCATAATGTCTAACAATGAATCCGCGGGATTTCAAGAAGAGTCTCTGAGAAACTTGCTCACGGTACTGACTGATTATGACTCAACCGGGCTCGTCGAGTCCGTTTGCTAGCTCATCCAACTCGACGTGACTCGGTACAACTCAGGCCAAGTCACTCGGCTGACCTCATAAATAAAAAGTGTCATTAGGGCTTTTTTGAACCATTAATCTCATGCTAAGAAAGCATGAATGTTAACCAGTGCGCTGCACATTAATACCTTGTAAATGCTATTTTATATTATAAATACAGGTTTTTTTTTTTTTTTTACAACAATCATATAACAATTTTAATTATTAAATGCCAAGTCAAGTCGTCTAAAGGAGCCGGAGACAAAATCCGAAAACCTTCGGTTGTCCAAGACCAGAACAACGATATTTTCTTAGATTTAAAGAAAAGCAATTAAAACCTCCATGCAGATGAAGCAATGGCAGAGAAATATGTCTACAGCTGTTGCCCGTTTCCAGCATCTGTTTCTTACCTTGGTTTGCTTGATTTCAGTGAATTTTTTGAAAAATGTTCGAAAACTATACAGGTCCCCAATTTCACTTAATCTTTTTGCAAATCTTCATCAAAACCTTTAGAATGTATCAGAGGTGGAAACAATCCACAGAAAGAAAAGAATGCTTTCCGCCAAAATGATATTCTGTTCATATCCGGTAGTGCTTGAAACAAATGAAATTTGTTCTTGGGAAGGAAACATTTAATATAAAAAATTTAAAAATTTTAAAAAAATTTAAAAAAACGATAATCCACCCTTTTGGGTTCTGTTTCCGTGCCTGCCCAAAATGCTTGGTCAGTACAAAACAAAGCGACCCCAGCAACAGATTCAACCACAATCAATTTTGATGTACTACCAAAGACTGCCCGAGTCATCAGAAGCAAAAAAAAAAAAACAAGAAAGGAAGACAAACTAAAAGCTAGTTTACAGCCGAAATAATATTGGAACAGCAGGATTATGTAACGAAAGAGCAACCTAAGTAGATGATTCATGAGATGGCATCCATAACAGAAGTAATAAAAGACTCTGAAGTACTGGTTTGGCCACACCTTAAACTAGGTTATTCATGTGGGGTCCCTACTCTATGGGTTTCAACACTTGAGGTCATAGGTTCGAGTACCCATGTGGTGGGTGTGGGTATGAGGGTGTGTGTGTAAAAATTTTAAAAATAAATAAATAAAATAAGCTATTCATGCAAGGAGAGATTGACAAGGCTCTTTGCAGCAAAGGTGCTAACATGGCAGATGGCACATATGTAAATAAATAAATAAATAACAAAGAACAAAGAAAAACGGCCAACGATCTACCCAACCTGTGACTTTAGGTTATCTATAACCATAGTACTAAAACTCGGTGACTCAACTCGAAACTCAGCCAAGTCAACTCATTTGATGAGATTTCGAGCTGAGTCTCTTAGAAACTCACTCGCAAGCCTGACTCGGTTGCGACTCAACAACATTCATCAAGTCGGCTAAAAAAATCAGGTGAGTCGAAACAACTGGGCATGACTCGACTGAGTCACTCACGCCATCAGCCAGGAGCTTTTGTTTATATATATGGATGCTAAAGTTGTGCTTTCTTTTGCATTTTTATTTTATTAAGCTTATCTCTTCCCAACAATTTTATAGAATTTGCCATCGAACTAAATAGTTTAAATTAGTTATTAAAATATTGAGTTGAGTCAAAAAGACTCTATCGAGTCTTCAAATTGACCCAACTGAGTTAGAAATCGAGTTGAGTTTTCAAGTTTTTGAGCCATGTCTATAACATTAGGACTAATACTGTCTTCCTCACATTTCATTTTGAAATTCTACAAATATCTTCACCTATATAACTTGAAATGATTATGGAAATCATCCAAGAAAAGGGGAAATTACATTAAAAAAATAATAATAATTCATATATTTTCATGCAAATACAAAACAGAAAATATAGTGCATACAACTCTGTTCTTTCTTTTTTTCCTTGCTGTTTTGAAATTTTCCTTTTCCCTTTCTTGTCTGTGATCATGAAATCAAGACAAAAATATCCAGTACTGAATGAAAATGTTTTAGTTATCAAGCATTCGATCTCCGTACATGAAGCATACATGGATAAGATCCAGACCGTTTAATCTCTTGGGCCCTATGCTGATTGACGGTGCTACAAAAATGACAACAGTCAGGCAACCCTTGCCCCTGTTGGGATGATTTTGAAGGAATGCTGCAAGATCAACCGGGCAAAAGTCTTTCAATTGGAAATGAGGATCATCTGACCATCGCAATTTTTGGTGAATGGCCCATCCAAGTTACTACTCACAGACCAATGGTCCAGATTCATGATTGATAACTAAAGATGAGGTCGGATCTTCAAACAAAGCTTTGCAGGTTAAGCTTAACCTACAATGCAATGTATGGAGCCCACCTAATGCACACATGACATCCAATCCCCTTCATGTTCTCCATGGCACCCAAAAATCAAGTCAATCGAAAAGTCATGTGGACCAAACCATATAAAATCATGCCGAAAACCTCTAAAATAAGGTGGCATGGCTAACCATGTAAAGCCTCTAAAATTACGTGGCATGCCTAGGGGTGTACACGGGTCGGGCCGAGTCGAACTGGCCTCAGCCCATCCAGGCCCGTTCAATAGCCACAAAAGGCCCGAACCCAACCGAGCCTGGTCACCGAGCCAACATCTCCAGCCCGAACCGGGCCCGGCGCGAGTTCGGGCCGAGTTCGGGCCAGTTTTGAACCTTCGAGTTCGGGCCAGTTTCAAACCTGAGTTCGGGCCAGTTTCGAACCTTACAGCAAGTTCATGGGAAGGGCTTTGGAAGGTAATCCGCGTCCCATTACAAGGCTCTCGATCAACGGTTTACATAGTTGAACTATAGACTCTACAAAAAATCTAACTAGTCAGGACATTTACATACATTTACATACATTTGACAAAACATAAAATAAAACATTTTATACAAATTAAATACAGTCATACACGGGTCAGGCCGGGCCGGGGCGAGTCAGATTTCGAACCGAGTCGGGCCGAACTGGGAGGTATCCGAACTCGACCTGAACTCACTTTCAGGTCTAGAAAATTGGCCCGTCCTGACCCAAACTCAGTTCCGCGTCAGGCTGAGTCGGGCTTTTTCGGGCCGGGTCGAGCGAGCTAACCGGGCTAGCCCGGTTTGTGTACACCCCTAGGCATGCCTAGTAGGCCGCATCTTCTGAATTGATTGGATGGCATATAAAAACATGGTGGGCCCCACACACACAATCGGGGAGGTTTTCAATGGTTCCATCCCCAACCCAACTTTTAACTGTGGTATGGCCCACCGTAGTTTTGGACTGGCCTGAATTTTGTCCGTCAAAGAGAACACGAGGGTGCAAACATGATGGATGGATTGGATGTCATTCACATACCACGCAAGGCCCCACACATAAACTGTGTAGTAATCCTGTCTTAACTAACATATTAGCTATTAGCACTAGATCCTTTCCCCAAAATGTTAACGGTACACAGGTTTTTTAGGCCCACCCACCCACATGTTGAACCCCACTGCCCATCCCCATACGTGCCAAAATGGCACACGTGTTTGAGATCTGAGCTTTCCACAGGCAGGCCACCACATACAAAACAATCAGATGGCTAAAAACGTCTCTAAACGGCTCTACCCATCCATTCATTATGTACACTGGCCAACCTGAGGAATGGAAGGGCATTTTTTTAGGACAGAGGATACTTCAGCCAACCCACTGGAAAGCTCAGATCTCACACACTTGTGCCATATTGGCACATGTGTATGTGAATTGCTTCACACACGTGTAGGCTTTGTAAGCCCCAGGTATACAACGATGACCGCGGATTAATCCACGACCTTTGATCCAGCCAGGTGGGTGCGACCCTGACCGTGGGGCCTACATTGATGTATGCGTTGTGTATCCACACTGTCCATCCGTTTTTCCAGCTTATTTTAGAGTATGGTCACAAAAATTAAGCAGATACAAACTCAGGTGGACCACACAGTAGGGATTGAATTCCCACCATTAAAAGCTTTTTAGAGGCCAAAAGTGTTTTGTATCAAGCTGTTATTTGTATTTTCCCTTCATCTAGATCTGGGTTACCTTATCAACAGCTTGGATGGCAAATAAACAGTAGACCCTAGTAAGTTTTTAATGGTGGGCATTCAAGAACCGCTTTTTTTCCTGTGGTGTGGTCCACTTGAGATTCGTATCTGCTTCATTTTTTGTACGGCGGGGATATACAATGCATACATCAAGGTGGGCCCCACTGCCAGGGTCGCACCCACCTGGGTGGATCTTGGCTCACAGCTAATCCAAGTTCTACAATGATAGCCCGAGTTCAACAAATAGCTACAAAAGTTACACTTTACCCCTCCAATAAAAAGAACTGAGCTCTCTTTCTAATTTCAGTAATTAAATAGTAGAACTTCGTACTATTGCATTACCAAAAAGAAGAAACAAAGGGTGGATCAATCAATAATGTGGTGTAAAAAAAAATTCTAAAAATAGGAAGAAAAAAATCTACTAAAAAGCCTACAAATGCAGAGAACCTTACTTTCCTCTCTCATTGTAAACTCCCAATATATATATATATATATATATATATATATATATATATATATATATATATCAGAAAAATACCAAAAACCAAACAAAAATGATAATAAACATTACATTGGAAAATCAGAAAACTACTATAAAAAGTAATGAAAAATCAAACCCTGTATTTGAATTTCAGAAAATTAACAGAAACCCAACAACTAAAAAAACAGAATTCAAATTCAAATTCAGGAAATTACCAAAAAACAAAAAACCCAACAAAAATATAATAATAAACATTGCATTGGAATATCAGAAATTACTATAAAAAGCAATAAAAATCAAAACCCTGTATTTGAATTTCAGAAAATTAACAGAAACCTTGTATTTGAATTTCAGATAATTAACAGAAACCCAAATTACAAAACAGAACTCAATTCAAATTCAGTAAATTACCAAAAACCCAATAAATAAACATGCATCAGAATTCCAAATAACTACCAAAACCCAACAAAAGAAATCCAGTTTTGTGTTCAAATTTCACAAAATTACCAAAAACCCAGATACAAAAACTGAAACTTGCAATCGAATTCGATGAAATTACGAAAAACCCAAATCAGAAAAACCCCAAATTCAAACAAAAACCAATCATCTCATATAATACATAAAATTCAAAGAAAAATCACAAAACCCACTCCTTAAATTCCCAGAAAGAAAGCCAAACACTCATATTCAAGATAAAATCCAATAGACAAATTACTGCTTTTACCTGAAAATCTTCGGAAATCGAACTCCTCTTTTGCAGTTCTTCTTTCCGTCCTCTTTCTCTATTACAGCAGGGGCATTTCAGGAAGTAGAAAAATAGGAAAACGAGAAGGAAAGTTAGAGCTGAACTCACCTGGGCTTTTATAGACACACGCAGGCGACTT
This sequence comes from Magnolia changhungtana, assembly GCA_030180095.1. NCBI lineage: Eukaryota > Viridiplantae > Streptophyta > Magnoliopsida > Magnoliales > Magnoliaceae > Magnolia > Magnolia changhungtana. Next base: position 2,532,681 of record JASAUF010000283.1, read on the forward strand.
AACGGAAAATTCCTCCTTAATCTAACATCCGTTAGTTTTAACGGCAAATAGACGGTCACTGACCGCGTATTTGACGAACACTGACGGCCGTAGGTTTTACCGCACCGACCGCACGTACGCCCGACTTCGTTTTGCGTCCTTCGCGACTCTTAAAATAGTATGAGTCAACATCCACTAGAACCCACATTCTAACATTTTTCATACAATTTCAGCCGTCCATTATTTCTTTAATACAATAGATAACGTTTTTTTTTATAAAATCACACATCATAGATGATACCATCCTTTGATTTTAGGTTCAAATGTCATTAATTAAAAATATTTCCGTATTACGGTTATAACAATCTGATGGTAATTATTTTATCAATTTGAAATATAAAAAATATTTTACATAATATGTACGGTTCGGATTATTTTAAAACTCATCATGTAATCATCAGTGGTTTACGACATACGATGGATTTTCAGTCGCGACAGAGGTGAAATAAATTCCGTACACCTCATATATAAAACATAGAACGCGGCGGGCTTTCTATGCGCTCCAGACCATTTATTGAAGGAGGAATTATATGGTACGTTGTACCGCATCTTTAAACAGTACACATCCATTTCATTTACCTGCTTGTTATCCGATGATTCGGACCGTTGATCTGTTGTTTCCACGTGGAAGGATTATTGGTCGTTGATCTCCTTCACAATATGATCATAAGCTTTTAAGATTTTCTCTATAAATGTACGGTTAAGATGATAACTAAAACAGTGGTCGTAATGATTATCACGTGAGGAGATTTTTAGTGAATTTTCCATCCACGGTGGGTCTCATTAGATCAATGGTCTGGATTTCCAATCCATAGGCAGCACTTGTCAGAATAAAAAAACCTATGCATGTTGTATAAGGATGCCTGCTAAGTACCATATAAAAGAGAGTTACTCCTTCGGTCTCCCACGTGATGATTCCTACCGTCGATCTAGAAGGTGGGCCCCACGGCGAAACTCTTTTTTTTCTTCTTCTTTTTCTTTTTTTACACACGCACACACACCCCCACACGCTCACGGTAGTGGAATTTCACCACATATGGGTACTCGAAACATTGAACACGTGTTAGAACTTCTGAGAGTCTACCACCCAAGCAAGAATAAGGAATATATATATGGAAAAAGGTTTTATGCAATGGGGACTTCCCATGAGGCCGAGCTGCATAGGCCCCACTGTGATGCTGTGGAACATCTACTCAATCAGTCAAATGCACTATTCCATGGTGGACGACCTAGGACTTAAAAATCACCTCAATCTGTGAATTATGTGGGCCCCACCACGTACAAAAGTTGATAGGGTTACTCACTTAAATGAAGGGTCACACCAAGTTGCATAGGCATCCAAATTTTAGCTAGGTCAACCAATTGCTTTTATATGTTTTAAGCATGTCTTCGTATGATTGTAGGTGGTATTGCCAACCCAAGTTCCATATACAGCTGATTTTTGAAATATCCCACAATTTCAAGGCAACCAATCAAATGCATGCATGGTATTAATCGTTCGACACGAATCACAGTGGGGCCCACACTCAGCTCAACCTCGTGAAAAGTTCCTATGAGCTCAGCTGCATATAACCTTTTCCCTCTCTCTTTATATATATATATATATATATATATATATATATATATATATATATATATATATATAATGCTTGAAGACGGGAACATATGTTAGGAATATTTAATGCCTGAGGTGGGAAACATATGTTGGGACCACACGTGTTCCTAACATTTCCATGTAATACTTGATGTCACGTGGACTTTCATGAGTAGGCATTATAAACATTATATGTAAATAAAAAAAGATATTTCTAATTTAATGCAGGGATAGTCAGACTAATTTGATCGGTCAACTACTTGTGTGTGTGTGTGTGTGTATATATATATATATATATATATATATATATATATATATATATATAAGGTACTATGCACTCGACCTCACGATAAGCTCCCGAGAGGTCGAGCTATGTGGGCCCCACCGTGATGCGTTTCAACCATCAACATCGTGCATTTGGTGGATACCCTTTAAATTATGGGATATCCCAAAAATCAGCCATATACCGAACTCAGGTGGGCCATACAATCTAAAATTATGTGAAAACACCGTTAAAACATATAAAAGCAATTGGTGGGGGCCACCTGAGTTTTGCATGCGCCTGAAACTTGGTCTGAACCCTCATTTAAGTGGGACATACATAATGGATGGGCTGGATTTGCAAACCACATCTCGGTGGGCCCTCAAAAATGGTTATGAATGTTTTAATGGTGCACGGCCCCTCTCCACTTTTGTATGTGGTGTGGCCCACACAAGTCACAAATTGACTTGATTTTTGAGACCTAGTAGTCTTCAATTTCTCTTTATCATTTGGGACGGACTCATGAGGGTCTTTTCCCATATATATATATATATATATATATATATATATATATATATATATATATATATATATATATATATATATATATATATATATCATTTAGAGGGGGTCTAGACCGTTTGAATCACGGTCCCTTCCTGGATAAAGCATTTTCTCAAGATCTACCGAGATGTTGTATCGCATGTAACATGTGAGGAGTGGAGTTGGACATCACGTGACAACTTGTTATAAATTTTACTATAAAAAGTATTAACTTTAACTGATTTAAAAGCACTTACAGACAATATATGGGGAATTTATTTCTGGCTAATAACCAGCTACTGAAATAATGATTAAAATGACCATGACAACTGAAATGGTGATTTTTATATGATAGAAAAGGTTGTTACAGTACTAACTGTTATTTACACGGCGCAAGGTAAGGGCGTGGATTAGTGTGGTAACTGGTTAGTGAGTGTTACAATTTCCATAGGGCCCACCTTGGTGATATTATGTATATCTACTCTATCCATTCATTTTTCCGGCTCATTTTAAAACTTGGTTTGAAATATTGAGATTATTCAAATCTTAAGTGGACCACACGATAAGAAATAGTAATTATTATGGGTAAAACGAGGCTAAAATAAATGTACAAGACAGATGAGTTGAGCAACCGGACTCAATCACTATGGATTACTTGAGGGACGAAAAATCATCCCGACCTTTTGTGCAGGCCAATGACTTCGGAGGTGAGTCTTATTCGCTGACCTCAAGAAATGGTATCGACCTTAGGTACATTGGTTTCCAACCTCATGTACGACCTCGATCTAAGAGGTCGACCTCGAGTACCAACTTCAACCTCAGATATCGAACTCGGCCTCGAGTACCAACCTCGACTTCAGATATCGACCACCAGCTCGAAATATAAATACACTTACAATATATAAAGATAGATTACCCTCTGAAATCTTCGCTAGAAATCATGCCGATCAAAGATATTCTTGAAGTTATAGTCTGACTCCAATACAGGTCCCTCAAATCAACTCAGATACGTAAACCGCTTAGAAAGCTTATAAATACACCCGTTGTCACAGGTAAAGGTATACAATAAATATCTCGATTCTACTATGCGTACTATGAGTTAATAAGCCTAACTTAGGCATCGGAGGGTCCCCAACCTTAACAGGCAGCCTCAGTGCATTCTCTTGTTTTCCCTTAATTGTAGGTACTTAGCGGCTAGAAGGAGGTGAGGTAAGATCAACTAGATTTTTGCATCAACAGTTTGGCATCGTTTGTGGAAACTACATTAAAGTCATTTCCATCTCATTGAGCTTCAGCAATGACGAAAGGAAGGAAGAAGACCTTGGCGGCCATCACCACGATAGCTCCCACGCCAGTTTCTCACACGATAGTCGAGTAGTCAACAGATCTCCAAAGTTCGCCTTCAGAACACGATGCTGACTCTGTTCTTCTAGCACTTGTTCATCAATCTTGAAATCAAGGTGGTCAACATGTCTCTCTGGAGAACTAGGTCGAAACCTTAACCGGCATTATGAACCGGTTAATCCATATAATGTAAAGGAAGAACACCCCCCCCCCCCCCACACGAGTAGCCTGAGGAATCCTCTTCGGAACATCATGCCTATAACCGCCTCACAAATCGTATGTAGTGAGGGATCGACCGGCACGAAGCAAATACATCATTACGCAAACCATGAAAGCAACTGAGCTTGCTGAGTCTGATCTGCGCCACACCCTGGAGAAGAAGAGTCGTAGAAAGGCTCCCGATGCCTCAAAAGAAAGTGAAGTCTCATGAGAAGCCGAACTTAAAGAAATCCGAACACAACTCACGACATTCAACATGCACGTTGAGCCCAGGGTCCGACCTCCGTGGAGGTCATGCTTGAGGAAGCCAAACCACCATTCACCGACGACATCATGGGAGCTCAACTCACGTCTAAGTTCTAGATGCCCCAAATTGCTCCCTACTCTATATTTGAAGACTCAGTCGAGCACCTCGAGTTTTTTAGAGCCTGGATGGAGCTTCATAACGCCTCCAGCCTCATGATGTACTGAGCATTCTCCCTAACTTTATTGGGGACGACGTGGAAATGATACGGACACCTGAAGCCGAAATCCATCAGTTTTTTCACTCAACTTAGAAAAGCTTTCATTATTCAGTTCATCGGTAGGAAAGACAAGAGAAAGCCATCAACCCACCTCCTTATAATCACTTAGAGGGAGGACAAACTACTAAAAGACTACGTGATCTATTTCAACATTGAAGTTATCTAAGTCTATGATTATTCCGACCAGATAGCTTTGGCCGTCATGGTGGTCGGCCTTAAATAAGTAAAGTTCCTCTTCTCTATTGGTAATAACCCCCCGAATACCCTCGCCAACATACTTAATTGAGCTCAAAAATATTCCAATGTCGAGGAGTTTTTTAGTTCATGAAGAACTACTCAACGAGGAAACAACTCGACTAAGGATATGAAGCAAATGGAAGAAGGGGAACCATCTACCGCTAACTCCAAAAGAAAGAAAGGACGACCAAGATCAAGACTAGCATATCAACTGACATCCAGAAAGTCGCTTCCATCGGTACACTTCCTTAAACACTAAGCCAGAGCAAGTACTTGAAGAAGCTAGGCTAAGCAAGGAAACCTGACGACCAAGTTGAATCAATCAACCAAGCTCAGTAATAAGGCTTATCATCCAACCCCAACCTACTCAATAAAGCGACCTCCATTCTCAAAGGGAAAAAAGTGTTCGGGACACTACTGTTATTTTACTATCTATTATGCTCATGCATTTTACAATAAAAGAACTTCCACAGGTCAGGGAAAGAGAATTTCTTTTAATGATTTCTCGACTATCCGAACTACATGATCGACTATAAGGACTTCCCTCAATAAAAGGGAACAAAGTCATCCACTGAGTTCTACAATGAAAGAACCTCTCCGGTACAGGGGAGGATAATTTCATTCAAAATTCAATTATCTAGCCTACGCGATCAACTACGAGGGATTCTCTCAATGCAGGAGAAGAAAGTCCACCACTGTAAATTCTACTATGAAAGAACCATCACAGGTCAGAGGACGGGAATTTCCTTTAACTCCCAACTATCTGAGCCGTACGATCGACAAAAAGGAATTTCCTCAGTTTAAGGAATGAAAGTCCTTAGTGTTCGGCCTACTACAACGTCTACTATTTAATGGTTGGCCTATTGATTCTACCGTGCATGACCTATCATTACATGCTCGACTTCGCAACTAGAAAATCACATGTTCGATTATCGTATCTACTAAGTCATCATACACAACCACCACACATAAAGGCAATAAAATCGAGAGACATACATGGAACGAGCTGACCTTCTCATACATTAATTCAAAAGTTCTTTTTAAGCTAATAAAGTATAGAGCTCGGAAGTAAGAGGCTAGTGTTATGGGTAAAATAAGGCTAAAACAAATGTATGAGACAGATGAGCCGAGCAACCATACTCGATGACTATGGATTACTTGATAGCCCAAAAATTACCTTGACCTTTTGTGCCGACAAATGACTTTGGACATCAGTTGTGTTCGTCAATCTCAAGAGATGACCTCGACCTCAGGTATTACCTCAACCTCGAAGGTCGGTCTTTGATACTGACCTCAGCCTCGGATACCGACCTCGGCCTCGGGTACCAACATCGACCTTGGATATTGACCATCAAATCGGAATAGAAATATACTTACATATATAAAGATAGAATTACCCTCTGAGATCTTCACCGAGGATCATGTTGATCGAGGATATTCTTGAAGTTAGAATCCAACTCTAATACAAGCCCCTCAAATCAACTCAGATACGTAGACCACCTAGAAAGCATATAAATACACCCATTGTCATAGGTAAATGTACATAATAAATATCTCAATTCTACTATGCCTACTGTGAGTTAATAAGCTTGACTTAGGCATCGGAGGGTCCCTGGCTTAACTGGTGCCCCTAGTACATCTTCTTATTTTCTATTAATTGCAGGTATTCAGCAGTTCGCGTGAGAGTAATGATTGAGCGCTCACCATTAAAAACTTCTCAGGGCCCACTTTAAGCAGATCTGTAATATTTAATTATCATTTAAAATGTTGATATGGTCAAACAAAACTCAATGAAAGGAAAAAAATACAAAGATTAGCTTTATCCAAAACTTTTGTGACTTACAGAAAGCTTTTAATGGTCATTCACCACATTTTTCTAGTGGTGTGGTCCACCCAAGATTTGGATCTTCATAAGTTTTGGGATAACATCCTTAACTGAGCTGAAAAAACGAATAGGTGGCATGGATATGAAACATAGTCATCAAGGTGAGCCCCACATGGTAAGGGTAACACCCGCTAAGCTGTTACTTGGGTAATGCCTATCTACTCCTGCAAGTAAAGTTTCTACAATAACACGTGACTAAGTAGTTGTATAATATCTCTAATAACCACCCACTACAATGACATATGGCCAAATGGTTACATAACTTTTTAAATAATCACCCACAACAATGATACATGATGTTACACCCCAGTTCTGAAAATTCAAGTTCACTTGACTCAGTTGCCGAGTCAAGGGTATGACTCAATGTGGAGAGAGTGATATTATACACATAACTATAATGATCATCACAAATAATAAACTTAATTAATTACTATGCATCTAGTTAAGAGTATCAAGTATTTACTAGATAATATTCAACCCAAGTTCATATATCATTATTTAAAACAATAAATATATAATGAAAAATTCTTTATTCTTACAGTAAATCTCCAAAAGCACACATCTCAAAGTCATCACTTCACACACAGAGACTTCAGTTCTTTTCCCTGTCCTGAATGGTTTATCAATTAATGGAATTAGCTAATAGCCTAACAAGTAGTTGTATGCATTATTCGCAACATAGGCATGATACAAGTGCATATACAAGAATCATCGTATGTTACATTACTACATAGACATTTTCTAGTCCATAACTACGCATGACGTCAGGGTTGCCAACACTCACCTGAACAAAATCCATATAAGCTCAACACGTGTAGAAGTACTTTACTCACATCATGCACAAACGCTGGCTTGAAGTATCTCACGTACTGTGGGTAACTATATAACTTGAAAATGAGTGGCCCACTCTAAAGATGGTCAAACTCATTTCTCATCCTTGACCATAGTCCAATGAGGAGGCCCTATTGATACCAACTCGGGTTCTATTAGAAACTCTTCCCAAAAATTTAAGGGATAACTCGATCCCTGAATTATTTGGTATTCTCAGAACGACACATCAAATATAAGTCAGTTGCATACTTAAATAGATATTAACATATTATAAAAATTAAGCAAAAATAAGCATATAATATTATACAATGCACGCGAAAAAATATATTTGTGATAGTGACTACTTACCCATAATGTTAATTCCTTATTTGACCATTGTGACTTTTTAATCATTTCCTCATTAATTTGATAACTGCACTTAGGTTAACGATCCATATCAAGTTTCTTTTTTTCCTAGTCATAATTAGAATACAAGCATGAAATTAATTTATTCCTTAATTAATGTCCATTTTCTTAAAACACTTGCAAAAATAAGTAAGATTCTAAGATTATTACATTAGTCATCTAAATCAATTAATAAAGTCCATAATTTCTTAGATCTGAGCCGTAGATAATTCATTTACTATGTTTTTAACCATAGATTAAATATATTAATCTTTGTTAAGTTTGAATTGGGATCAAGATCTACCTTAAAGATAATTGGATGTTAAGATCCATTCAATCCGACCATTTGTTTCTTTATTTTTTATGATTTTAGTCCAATGATACTTATTGGATTGGACCCGATCATTGATTTAATGGTCCAGATCATTATTAAGATTATTTCTCTAATTTCAACACTTCGGATATAGATTTATAAGGTTTTCAATCCATATTTATACTTAATGAATAAGATCTTTGAATGTATGATTAATTTTATGTGGGGCCTACTTTCATATTAAGTGTCTATGATGGATTTTTCATTTACAGGATTATAACATAATATGATATATGGTAAACACAAATGATTTAATCTAATAAACATGATCTTATGATGGGGCTCACTTTTAGATGCTATTAATCCAAAGATGTATTGGGGTCAAACCACAGATCTAGTTATTTTAAATAATCTAACCGAGTATTCAAATATCAAAGTTGAGATCAATTGGCCATGATAGTGTGGTGGGGTTGATTTCTTTGACATTTTTAACACATATGGTGCAACACACAATCAGGCAATAATCTTATCATGATTAGTCAACGGTATATAAAATTTTACTATAAAATAATTCACCCAATACATCAAGATTAGTGATGGGGCCCATCTATAGAACACATTCAATTTATGTGGAGCCTACCGCCACATCTTAAGGTAAAGGTTTCACATCACAACAATTTTCTAGAATTACGCTTTATATGTAAGCTTAGTTACACATATATTTACTATTAATCATCATGATCTTATGATAATGTTCTTTTAAAGAGATGTCAATTTCTTTATGTTAACCCACCATAATTCTAATGATGAGATCTTGCAACCAACTAATTCATTTATATTTTTTAAAAATCACAAAAAAAATAAATAACTAAATAAACAAAAATTCAAATGTAGATGGAAAAAACCACATGTATAAAAATCTTATATAATGGTGAGGGTCATCACCCTTACCATTCATTATGTCCACACATGGGGCCCATGCATTTGCCCACGTGAGGCAATGTGAGGGGTACCATGGATGTTGACCTTATGGTTAACTCATATATAGTTCATCTCAATTTTACACTCTGTGAGGGAGCACTTGGATTTGATATAAAATATATAAGAAATATAGCACTTACTCAATAAACAGTTTGAATCATAAAGTAAGCTCACAGAACTTATAAGCTCACAGAACTTTTCTTTTCTCTCTCTCTCTCCCCCCCCTTCAAAGTGTGAGTGCTTATGAAGAGTGGTTTGACATGCCTTATATAGAAGAGCCAAAGCCCTTTTGCACCAATATATGCATAGTAAACACATGTAACTCTCATCTTAAGGGTGTGAAGTAACAAGGAGAAGTTTTAAGGTAAATAAGAGTACGTACAAACAATATATGTACATACGTGTCATGGAGATGTGGATCTAACAAATACAGTCTCATTGATCTAAGCACATGATTAGATTGTCTATACCTTATGCCCTCTTGTAAAAATGATTTCTTGATTAAAGTGATCATGTTTAACTATAGAAAAATCATAAGTGTTAGTAGATGCGTAATGCACCAACTATTACACACATACGTTCATGTGAAGTATGGTGTATTAATCAATTGTGTACATTTATACCACGATCATATAAACCATACCAAAAACTTTTATATCTTATCATTATATCAAAATAAAAATTTTATCATGAAGTCATGGGAAATATAATTTCAAGGTAAAAAAATAAATGTATAATACTATGGGCTATACTCAAATGTATAGCTATAATATATATGAATAATTTCTACTAGAGTCATGAAATAAGAAGTTAGTATAATCTGTTAGAGCCCACAAAGCATACTAAAATTGACAGTCCAAGAATTCTTAGCCTTAGATCTCAACTTTTTTATCTTTATTCGAGTTAAGAGTTTTATATGGTGTTGTTGATATTATGTCAAGGAACATATTAAATAATTGTCTATAAAAAGATCAAATTGTCCAATGAGAAATTCTCAAGATCTTGATGATACATTTGTCAGATGATAATTTTAATGGTAGATTTGAAAATTAATCAATTACTATTTAATTTAGATAATTTGGATCAATGATTCGTGGTTTGGATTGGTGATCAAATGAACGGATTGTCACAAATCTTAGTTTAAATGATTAAAATGACCTACTTGATAATCGGTTATGATTAAATGATTAGGAAAAAAATTTTCTCTTAAAATTGATAGTATATTACATATGAAGTAGTTATGTAACTTCTCTAATAACCACCACGTGGCAAAGCGATTATATAATCAACCCTCTAGCAACCACTCATAAAGTCTATAAAGAAGAGAAGAAATAAAGAGTCAACCCTACTTGCTAACACAAAAATCCAACGCAAAGCTGCGTATTTTTATCTTTCATGGATGCTTATATTTTTTTTAAAAAAAAATTATTTTAGTTTAATTTTCCATTGCTCATCAACATAGGCAATAACTTTTATTTTTAGCTTGTCTCTCCACCGTTTGTCTATATGATCACACTGTCGAATCGTAAGAAAGATTGTTCAATTTTGAACAGAATGATGTGGGGCTTCTATCACATGCCTCTACCGACTGTCTCGCTACGAAGCTTGGTCTCCATTAAGCAAGAAACAGACTTTTGACCTTACCAACTTTCTTGCCTATGAAGCTCGATTCACATTAAGTGTAAACAGATTTTTGATAAATCCACCCTCCACCGACTGTCTCACTTAAAAAATTTGGTCTCCATCGAGCGACGAATGGATAACCTTCCTACACCCCATAACTCTCTGGCCTACAAAGCTTGTTCGTGCCAAGTGACAAACAGATTGTTATTCCCTGTCACAATAAATTGTAAGTATGATTATTATGAGTCATCAATAAAATAACATTTTATCTTTTAACCATTTCTTTCATCTTTATTTGTTATTTTATTATTGAATTGTGGTTGTGATCACGCGAATAGTGAAATCTTTTCATCTGAAAGGTAGAAAGAACTTATTTGAAGGACGAACCTTTCTCTTCACAAATTGCCTAATCAATCTTTACACGTAGTGAATGAACGACCGAATTTTTAAATTCTCAGCCATAAATAACCAGTCATGGTTTCTCTGTTTATCTTGATGGCCAAGGTTGACGGTATTCAGTTCAAATCTGGTCGCAAACGGCTTTGGCATACTCATGTACCATCTAACCAAATTTCGAGCCAAATATTATTTTGACATGCTCGATGGGATACACGTACAATTACTAGTTCAACAATATAATAATATGGTTAGAAGATCTAAACAACCTTTTTTTGTTAGCTTGTTAGTATACCCCATTGTCAGTTCACACTTCATTATTAGCCACCCTCATTAGTGATCGATACCAAGACCTTAGTATTGAAACGAGGTATCTTTCACTCAGCTTAGCAAAGACAACGATCAAACAAGAAGTGTAAGGTGTGCAAGAAGACGTGCCTATAAAGGCTAAACCTCATGTGTGCAAGCTATTTGGAACTGAATTTTCCTCCAATTCATGAGAGAATGTTATAGAAGCCTTTCTTAATGTACAAGTTATGTAACCGTAGTGAATAAAAAAAATTTGAATTTGAGATAGAGATTTCCTATCTTATCTCTCTCTCTCTCTCTCTTATCCAAACTTAATCCCCGGTCTCTTATCTAATCCTAATCTCTTATCTTATATTTATCCATAATCTCTCTCCCTTTTATCTTTCTAACTCTCCCTGTATCTCTCAATCTCCCTATGAGCCTTTCCTTTTAAGGAAGGTGTCGTAAGAGGAGTTCTACTCCAACTCAAATATTAATCAAAAGACACCCTACTTACAACTGAGAAAGAGAGAAATAAAAAGAGAAGATTGGTAGAAAAGCGATTTCAAGTTGGTACTTTTATTCATTTTATAGTTGCAATGTCATATGTGGCCAGATAGCAGCTTGGATTAGTCCTCCAACCATCGTATACGCTTGAATGGAGATGATCAATTCTTTGTGCAAATAGTCTACTGTCGGCACAAGGAATTTCTCTCTAAGAATGATGATAGATTTATATTTGTGAGATAGATTATTTATTATCACTTTTGGTACATTTGGGATTTAATTATTTGGACAACACAATGAGTGGGTCAGATTGGTTACATGATTATTGTGTTATCAGATCTAGAAGTGTTTAAGAAAGAAAGCTTAGATTTTCTGCGCAAGTATTTGTATCACTTGACGTAAAAGGTCGAGATGGGCCATCAATATATAAGTGGTTAGATTAACACCATTCATCTAATGTGTAAAAGTAAAATATACCAAGACCTCAAAATTTTGGATGATCTAATCATCTAGTGGGCTACCCCGATCAATCATTTACTGTTTAATTTCGAAATCTAGACATAAATAAGCATATAAATGGTTTAGATTAAAAATCTATGGGCCTCTTTGATTATTAACCAAGGATGGGTCAATAATGAGGGTAACTATGTCCATTGTGATAAAATGGACCTTAGATCCTTAATCGACGCAAATCTCTAAATTTTCAGGCTTATTGTTCACTCCCCAAGTATAGAGTTATGATGTAGTAATAAACTTGGTAAGACCGAGGTCGAATCCATAGGGACTGAAACTTGTACGTAACCTGAAACTAACCAGAGCTAGAACTAGAATAAGATAAAATCTAAATCGAGTGAATATAAGGGAATAATGGTGAATTTATTTAACTAAAAGTTGTGGAAATTCAAAAGTAGGAAACTAGGGTGCCAAGGATCCACTTATAGTAATCAGGGAGATCTACGCTTGATTCATGATCTCAACTAAACTTTGAGTCTCATCTTCATCCAGTTGGAAGATATACTATGAAAATCAAATCTAAACTTCTTTTGATCTAATTTTTAAGATATAAGACAGATGTAAATTAGAGTGGATTCCATCACAACACCATGCCCATGAGACAAAGTAAACAACAAAATTAAACTAATCCACAACCAATCAGAGAGATGTATGAATGTTCATCCAACCATGTCCAGGGGCGATGGTGAACAACAAGGCTTCCTGATTCCATAATCACAATTACGAAAAGAACATGCTCAAAGATATCACGGATCCATTGTAATTTAAGTCACAATAAACCATTGACTAAAGGCATTCCTTATAATCAAACTAGAATCAAAATAGTTCCTTAAACATGAATCAAAGCATAGAAAAACACCCCATCACGTTACAAGCTTCACCTCTTAGCCCTAGCTAAGAAGCTTAGCTCATCACAAACATGATGACGTTAAAGATCTCTAAACAAAATTAAAGGAAAAGAAGAAAGAAAATAAAGAAAAAGTAAAAACTAAGCTGACTAACGCCCTCTCCCTCCTTTGTGCACGGTCCCCAGATAGCCCCCTATCTTCTCTCTTCTCTCTTCTCTTTATAGCAGTAAGGAGGCGGTCGATGGTGAGGCTGGAGAGGCGGTGGAATACGTTTTTACGCACTTATGCAGCAGAAAACGCAAACAGCTCGCGTTTGAAAAGTTTTTGGGACAACTGGCCATTCTCATCTTCCATTTGGCCTTCATGGATTCCCACCTTTAAGAGCTTATGAACGGTTCAGATCGCTGGTCCGATCACCGCCATGAGTGCTTAACGACCACGAAATCGAACGGCGATCGGATCTGCATTACGTAAGGCGTTACGCAAGTGGATGCGCTAACCTCTGTGGGACCCACTTGTAGTGAATTTTTCGTGGATCAAGGCCGTTCATTAGCCTCGTAGGGTCGATTCAGGTCATTGTTTTTAAATTGAGTTGGATTTGAGTTCTTGGTGGGCCATAGTGCTGATCAACGTTCATCGGATCCTTCTTCTTTATTGAGCTTGTTCGTATGCATGGTTTCATGGAAATGTTAAGCGTTTGGTCGAAATTTGCTCCTAGACACAGTGGACGGTTCAGATTGCTTGCTTGGATCGTAATGGTGGGCCAGCAACGTCTCAGCGGACATTCGTTCACATGGACGAAAGTGAGGAGAGAGAGAGAGACTCTCTCTTGGATACGGAAAGTCGGGTCAAACCGACTTTGATCGGATCTTCCGGTCTGGTGCACCGCGATTGCGCACCTTCTATGCAAGTGCACCCATGCTCGTGGGGTCCATCGTGATGTTTTTAAAACATCTGTTCCGTTCATTTAACTTGTATCCTCATATAATGGTTTGAGTCCAAATTTGAAGCATATCCAGATCTCAGGTGGGTTCAGAATCAATGGTTTATGGGCTGATCTGTCCGTTGGGCCACTTCCATAGGGATCCAAGAGCTGAAATTCGACATGCACGGTTAATTTAGGGTCTCTAGGCTAGATATAAAGTTTCGAGCCAAACGGATAGTGAGAACCCTATGATCTTGCATTCTGGACGAATTTCAGGCCTCTTTAGCTTGACATACTGAAATTTCTCAAATCCCGGACGTGTAAATTCTTCGATTTCGGTCTCCTGAAGTTCGTCCCTCGCCTTGGTAACTTCGGAGCATCAAATCCACGCTTTCAGTACCCTTTTTCAATCTAAGCTTGTAAATTCACCTTGTAATAAAAACACGATTAAAATAGGCCGTTAAGCATTCTCATGTATGCGAAATCATGTGATAATTGAGGTATAATATGTAATATTTGACCCTCAACACTTATCTGTGTATCAGCGATCAATCGTCAATCGAAGGTGCCCAATTTTATCTTCCGACCTATATGCCTTAAATAGAATTTTGTCGATTTAAAGATTGATCAATTGATGCATCCTCGATTGACGTCGGTCGATAGATTGATCACTCGTATCGATTACCAATTGTCTGAACAGAACCCGAGTTTTGATAACCGAATAAAATGAATATATCATTCATGTAAAGTTCAATTAAGTGATTTTTGAAGGTAGTTACACAGTAGTTGACCACTTAAAAGTGTTGAATCAAATATAAGAGTGTCATTCCTTCTTACCCCCACGTGAATATTTGGACCGTACATATAGAACTTGGGCCACACGGCAGTAACTCTTAGTTAGAAGGATCCTCACCGTTTGACCCTCACAGCTCCCATGCTCGGACTGTGAGAATCCATAATTAATATAAATTTCATCCTCATCAACGGTTGCACCTACTAAATGAACGGTCCATATCATCATTAGGTGGGCCACACATGTAAAATAATAATAATAATAATAATAATAAGCTAGCTGGTTTTCTTGCACGCGTCTCTCGAGGGTGAAGTAGTCTTCAACTTCTCTTTATTATCCAAGGGCGGCAAGCGATCGTTAATCTGGACCGTTTCAATCATGCATGCTCCCTTCCTAGATGAAGCATTTTCCAAAGACCAATGACGATATCGCATATAATATCTGACCAGTGCAAAAGGTGGGCCCCACCATCACCTTATACAAAAACCATGGTGGTTATTTTATTCAGCAGGTGGGCCATGCTGTTGAAATCAATGGCTAGCAGATGGTCTGACTCCTTCGTAGCCTACCTGACGAGTGGATCTTTCCAACTTCCTCTACACGTGATCTGCATGTTGTGGTCTACTATTTTAAGGGCTTCGATGTTCTACTGAAGTGACACATCAGCTGAAAATAAAAACTCTTCATTTATTCGAGTGAGTGCGTTCTGCCTCTGTCGCGACTCATGATCCAGCACACGTCGCAGCCCGCTGGCGCCCACGTGGCCAAAACCGTCCATTTCTATAACGCCACACATTCCTAATCACGGAATTAATGCCTTTTATGACGGCAGTGATGGTAAGGACCGTTCGAATCGGACGCCCACTGCGTCATACATTACTGAGAATGTCATGCTTTTGTTGGTAATATGGTGGTAGATTGACTGGATATACCCACCATCATTTAAAAGTACTGAGAATAACTTACATGTGTTATATCTAAACTGTTCATTTGTTTTGTAACCTCATTTTATGGCATGAACCTAAAAATGAGGTAGATCCAAAAATTATGTAGCGCCAAAGAAGTTTTCAATGGTAAGTATTCAATCCCCGTTTCTTTCTATGGTGGGGTCCACTTGAGCTTTAGATTTATCTGATTTTTTGGCCCATGCTCTAAAATAATCTCGAAAAATGGGTGGATGGTGTGGATATAGCCCACACATCATGGTTGAATCTAAACAACTTACTAACATTGAATGAAATTGGCAAGGGACCAATGCAATTCCATCTAATCTAATTCCAAGCTTTCCAATTGTTTTGTGGGATGCAATTGGCACAGGACCGATGAATCCCATCCCACTTCATCCCTTCTAGGAAACGGATTGGCTACTCCCCCTCACACCAGCCAATGGCTGGTGGTCGGTGCTAGGTAAGCCCCACCATGATGTATGTGTTTCATCTACGCCGTTCATCTATTTTTACAGGTCATTTTATAGCATGAGTCTAAAAATGATGTATATCCAAATCTCAAGTGGACCACATTACAGAAAACAATGTTGAATGAGGGTCGACCAATAAAAATATTTTGGGAGCCATAAAAGTTTTGGATCATGCTGCTCTTTGTTTTTTCTCTTCATCTGGGCATGTATGATCTAATCAACAGATTGAATGTCCAATAAACAGTATAGTAGGCTTTAGGCAGATTTTAATGGTGGATATCCAATCGCTATTGTTTTCATGTGGTGTGGTCCACCTGAGATTTATATCCCTCTCATTTTTGGTATCAAGCCATAAAATGATATGTAAAGATGGTTGAACGGAATGGATGAAACACATACATCATGGTGGGGCCCACAGAGCACCGACCACCAGCGACGGAGCTGGTGTCAGGGGGAGTAGCCAATCCGTTTCCTCCCTTCTAATCCCACTGCCCAAACACGCCCTTAAAATGATACCAGAGAAGGAATGAACGGCTAGGATAAACATATACATAAATGTGGGCCCACCCATAGAACTGCCCGTTCGTGGCTTGAAACGGGTAGGGTAAGACGCAATCCGTGTCCGTTCAATAATCCGACTGCCTCAATAGATGGGAACGGGGATTGCGTCCTAACCCCCGCCCATCTCCCGCATAGAACGGCAGGAGCTTTGAGCAGCCATCGTGACGTATGGATTTTATTCACACCGTCCATTCATTTTTCCCTATATGATCAAATTTTAGGTAGATCTAAGTTTCAGGTGGACCACATAGGAAGCAGCAGTGATAGTAATCCTCACCGTTTAGTAATCCTCACCGTTGAAACTTTAATAGGGCCAACCCATTCATAAAGTTACATAAACCTGATGAAGATAAAAACAAAAAAAAAAAAACAAATATCAGATTTGTCCAAAACTTCAGTTGCCCCTGAGAAGTTTTCAACGGTAAGAGTTTAATCCCCGTTGTATAGTCCACGTATGTCTTAGATCTGCCTCGGTTTTGATCTTATATCTTAAAATGATACGAAAAACTGAATGGACGGTGTAGATTAAGTTCATACATCAGGGTGGCCACTCAAATCCCCTGTCCGTTCCCAGCTGGGGAATGGCGGGTATAGGACGCAATCCGCTCAGTCGCGTCAGCGTACTCTGTCAAAGAAGTCGGTAGGTATCTTTCTTTTCCCAGACAGGGAGCATTTTGTGTGGTGACTCCGGCAACACCCAGCTGGATGATGTTGAGCGTTGAGGGGCCCACCTTGATGTATTTTTTATATCCACTCCGTTCATCCATTTTTCTATATCATTTTAGAAATAAAACCAAATATTAAGTAGATTCGAAGCTCGAGTGGACCACACCACACGAAATAGTGGGTATAATGATACCCACCATTGAAACCTTCTCACGGTCCAACGTAATGCTTATATCACACAGACATGGACGAAGGGAAAACATAAAATCAGAAACTTGTGGCTGCCAAGAAGTTTTTAATGGTGGGCATTCAATCATCATTTTTTCCTGTGGCGTGGTTCATTTGAGCTTTTGATTTTCTTCATTTTCTAAACCATGCTCTAAAATGAGCTGAAAAAACAGATGGACGGCGTGGATAAAACATATACATAATGGTGGGCCCCACAGCTGGGGCCACCACCTAATGAGCTTCCAAACCCTAACCACCATTCTTAGTCATATGATTATACGCCTGTTAATATTTCTTTCATTCAACGGTTGGCATATGTAGTCCATACACATTGAGGCCTGCGGTTTTGACGGCGTGGATTGAATTACATCCAAGCCACGTGTACGCTCAATTGGCAGTTATATTTTACAAAACAATGATAGATTCACACCATCGGAAGCAGATTAGTTGCATGCGGCCAGCATCACCCGCGATGGAAGCGGATTGGCTGGTGTACCACACATCACCGATATAGCTGGTGTGTTGACGTCACCAAGTTCTGTGGGTCCCATCATGAGGTATGTGTTATATCCAAACCGTACATACATTTAGCAAGCTAGTCTTAAGGCTTTAGTCGAAAAATAAGACAGATTTAAAGATCAAGTGGACCACATTGCAAAAAGAAGTAGGGAGTTGAAGATATACCATTGAAACCCTTTTAGGGTGATAGAAGTTTTGGATTAATATGATATTTGTTTTTCTTCTTTTCAGGTATATATGACCTTATGAATAGATTGGATGGAAAATAAAATGTTACAGTGGCCTACAAATGTTTTAACGTGAGAGTCATTGTACGACTTCTATTTTGTGGTGTGGTCCACTTGAGATCTGGATATAAATCATTTTTGGTATCATGCTATATAATCGCCTCTTCAAATGGATGGACGGTGTGGATATAATAAATACATTATTTTGGGCCATGTAACTTTGATATCGATCCTTTAAACCGTTCATAATATTTCGAACTCGATGAGCGTAAGCGTTCGTCTTCGCACGACACGTACCCACACCAGCAGGTCAGTGGTGTGTGGTACACCAGCTTATCCACTTCCGATTGTACCGTCCTTACTGTGGGGCCCACCTTGATGTATTTATTATGTATCAACACCGTACGTCCGTTTTTTCACATCATTTTAGGACATGGTCTCTAAAATGGTGAAGATTTAAATCTCACATAGACCATGTTATAGAAAACATTGGTGATTGGACGGTCCACCGTTAAGGTTACAAAAACATGAAGGAAGGGAAGAAAACAAATATAAGCTTGATCCAAAACTTCTGTGGCCCATTAATTAGTCATCACTCTTTCCTATAGTATGGTCTACCTGAGTATTGAATATTCTTTATTTTTAGGGTCATACCCTAAAACGATCCTTCAAAACGGATGAACGGCTTGGATATATAATATATAAAACAAGGTGGACCCCACAGTAAGGGCTCCCTTCGTTTTGGGTACGATGACGAAACACGCAACCCAGTGGCGCACGCTAGCGAAAGCTGAACTGGGAAGCACTAATGTGCGCGTTGTGCTGACGATTACGTAATCAGTGACACCAGCATGTCCGATCTGCGTGCCACGTCGGATCTGACTATTACACTCGACCGCTGTTTTTACGTGGAATGCGATCCAAGATGCTTCAACACGAAGAAAATGACTGCAGCGTGATGTCTGATTGTGACGCCACCGTTGAAATCCGTAGCCCACCTCATGTTCACTTCCTATGGTTTATAACGTCATGCTGACATGGTGAAGGTGAAATGCATACATCAGTTTCATTTAAATCTTCCGTCGCAGGGCCGGTTTGGGCGGTCGGATTAGAAGCGATGACGTGGGATGGGATTCAAAAACCATAATTATTACCCATGGTAGGAATTGTCCCATGCTAAGATTAATGCATGCTTTGTTGATAATAAGGTAGTACATTGAATGAAAATACCCACCATCATTTGAAATTACTAAGAATAACACACGTGTATTATATCTAAACTGTTCATTTGTTTTGCAATCTCATTTTGTGGCGTGGGCTTAAAAATAAGGTAGATTCGAAACTTATGTAGCCTTAAACAAGTTTTCAATAATAAGTATTCAATTTCCATTGCTTTCTATAGTGGGGTCCACTTGAGCTTTAGATTTATCTGATTTTTTTGGCCCATTCAGTAAAATAATCACGATAAATAGGTGGACAGTGTGGATATAGCCCATACAACAAGGTGGGACCTACACAACTTGCTAACATTGAGGGCCCGTTTGATTTTCTAATTACATAAGTAATTCCACGTAAATGGGTGATAATTATTTACCCTCGTGTTTCTGGTTCGATTCCCAAGGTGATGTTGACCGCCTCCTTTCATTTATAACCATCCTCACAGCGCCTGAGGAGAAAATTATTAAATAGTGGGGCCCACCATGATGTTTGTGTCTTATCCACACCGTTCATCTCTTTACCCAACTCATTTTAGGGCATGAGCCGAAAAATAAGATAAATCCAATCATCAAGTGGACCACACGTCATGAAAAAATGGGAATTGAACTCTTACCATTGAAAGCTTTTTGAGGACCCCATAAGTTTTAAATCAAACTGATATTTTTTTTTCCACTTTATCCATGACTGTGTGACCTTATGAACAGGTTGGATGACAAATAAACATCAATGTGGGCCCAGGGGAAAAAACAACTTTCAACCATTGATGTCTTAATGATCATTATTTCCTTGGTGTGGTCCACTTGAGCTTTCGATTTTCCTCATTTTTGGGCTCATGCCTTAAAATATATTTTTTTAAAGGATGGGTGGTGTGGATAACTCACATATATCATGATGGGGCCCACATATTTAAATCAGTAATAAAAGGGTTTGTATGGACCGATTTTCAAGCGTAATTCCCGGCTAATTTCAAACGAGTGGAGTAAGTAACAATTGCTTATTTCCCTGTATTTACAGTGTGAAATTAAAAATCAAACAGCCCCTAAGTGAAATTGGCACAAAACCCAATGCAATTCCATTTAATGGAATTCCAAGCTTTTCTATTCTTCCCAAACATGGAGTGGAATTGGCAGAACCAATGAATCCCGTCCCACCTAATCCCTTCTAATCCGACCGCCCAAGCAGGCCCTTTAATGGTGGGCGTGCATTCTCGGAAGCAGAACGGCAACTGTACCACCAGCAATATAGCTGCGGTATATCTGCTGTAGGACTGACCCTCTTCGAGCTCTGTGTTGTACGAATGGTTCAAAGGAGATCAAGATTATATGGCCCTCCAGTGATGTATTTATCCTATATACACTGTTTATATATTTTTGGAGATCATTTTAGAGCATTATCCAATAACTGAATCATATGCAAAGATCATCTGAACCACACCACGAATAGCAACGGAGATAATGATTTTCACCGCTAAACAATTTATAGGGCCCACCATGACGTTTATTTTCCATTCAATCCGTTCATAAGCTCACAAAGACCTAAATAGAGAGGAAAAATAAATTTTATATTGATCCAAAACTTTTGTGACCTTAAAAAGGATTTCAATGGTAGAAATTCGATCCTCCACTGCTTTTTTGCAGTGTGGTCCACTTGATAGTTATATCTGTCTTGTTTTTCATCTCAAGCCTTAAAACGAGCTCGAGGAATGAATGGACGGTTTGGATATAATAGATACCTCATGATCAGACCAACAAAACTTGCTGACTTCAATACACCAACCAATCCACTTTCTTCAATCTCCATGTTTAGTATGGTGTGGCCCACTTTAGCTTTTGATTTGAAGTGGCCTGTTTAAGAGCGTGGATTCAGAATCCTTGGATTTGAAGCCTGTTGGATTTGAAATACTCTTAGGGCGTGTTTGGTCGGGCGTTGGATATGGGATATCCGTCAATTTTCTGCGGTTATCTAGACTCGTCCATCCCACCAGCTGTTTGGCGAGTATCTGTACGGGCGATGGCACCGCCCTCATAAACGTTGCGTAAGATTTTGATCGGATTCGGTGAATCCGTCCCACCGTTTTCTCCATTCCCTCCATCGGTTGTAAACTCCATAAAAAATGGCAATGCCTCTTCCACCGTACACTATCATAGTTGTACACTTCGTTAACAATGTGCCCCACAACCTTGACGGTCTGGATGTCCATACAAGAATTAACTTGGACGAGTCAGTGTCACTCTTAGACGGTAATAAACTATCATGAGAGTCTAACTAGATTCAAAGATGGTAAAAATCTACAACGATCAGACACCCCAAAAACAAAGGAAGATCACAGCGGCTCATCCAGCAAATAGATGGACGGCATGGATGAGACACAAATATCATAGTGGTCTCACACAGTGGATGAAATGCGCGGCCGTTGGATATGGCAGAGGTCTACTCCAAACACGCCCAGTTGCAAATCCACGGTATACACCGACAACGACCGCCATCCCAAACATGCACTCCGTCATCCTAAAATACGTTCCATCCCGTGGGTTTAGACAACATCCATTGACACCACCATCATTACCTTAAATTTCATTCCATCCCTCCAAATCCCATGGGATCGGTCTGGCCAAACACACCCTTATTATATTTGACACCATAGATTTAAAATCAACTTTATTTTTAATTTTTTAATTTTTTCCTTTTAGCACGTTAGTACACATCACCGTCAGTTCACACTTCACTATTAGCCACCCCCACTAGGGATGATACCAAGACCTCAGTGTATCTTTCACTCAGTCTACTACCACTTGAGATACCAACTTTAATCCAAAAGTACCTGGGTATAGTATATTTATGTTGGTTTGAATTTAATTATTAAATCAACTTTAATATCTTTGATTAGTGAACGGATGTACTGTTTGATACAATGGTTGTAATCAGCCTACTGAAATATGTACGTCGCCCAGAAATGAAGAAATTATAAGTCTCGGATGGGCCACAAGCACAAGATCATGTCTAAGTGACCAACCAACATTTTTTAACTGTTAATTTACATGGACAATTTTGGATGGTGCTAATTAATTATAGTATTAAAGTAAATATAGTGATGCAATTGATAATCTAATTATTTTGGGATATCATTAGTGGGTCATGTGTCAAATAGATTAATAGTCCAAGGACATACATGTTACTCATGTAACTCTTAGAATGATTTTAAATGTAATCCAAGCTTTCATATTAGATTTTAAACCCTCCCTTTGAGGAGATTCAAAACCCCCAGTTACTTTATGGTGCCAAACAACCAGTCAAATCCCTCAAATTCATAGTGCACACAACCCCTTCATATTTCATAAACAACGGGAGTAATGATACTCATCGATGAAATTGTTGCAAGGCCTACCACAATGCTTTTTCGTCATCCAACCTATTAATAAGGTCCCATGGATTTGAATAAAGGTAAAATATCAACTTAAAAAGTTTTTAATGATGGGAGTTCAATATACATTGTTTCCCAACCTGCTTGTTTTCTAGGTCATAAGCTAAAAATGCGGTCCAACGATGAATGAATTGCATGGGTAAGACAAATGCATTTTGGTGGAGTACTCGCAGATTTTAGGCCACATGGACATGAGTTGCCTACGGCGCAATGGTAGGAAGTTCTTACCGTTAGAGCTAGGTGGGGCCCACAAAAATGTTTGTAAAAATTTTATATGTTCATCTGTGTTCCCAGCTCATGCCCGGACATGAGCTCAAAAATGAGGTATATCCAAAAGAGGAGATTTCCTAGAATTGACTATTAATATTCCATCTACATGCTTTTCATAAGGTCATTTCAAATGATGTGAACCGAAAACACAGAAATATTAGTCTGGTCTAACACTCCTGTAGCCTCAGGAATATTGTCTCAACAGATGTCAATCCTCCTTGTTTCCTATCATGGGTTCATTTAAGTTTTAGATCTCTCTCTCTTTTTTATTTTTCTTTTTCTTTTTTCTCATGTACCAACTACATGATCTTCTCGTTATTTGGTCTAACAAGCAATCCATGTCAGGGCAACGTCATGGTCTAGAGATATTATGAGAGACAGGACAAAAGATACTTCAATGGCGTATGGAAGATTTTTCCCACCGTTATTAAATGAATGAGCTTTGAAATGATAAAAATACCCTCGCTTATTTGCATGAGGAATTTCTCTCTATTATTAAATGAATGAGTTTTGAAATGATAAAAATACCCTCACTTATTTGCATGAGCCAACCCTTTGGCTAAAGACAGAAATATAAAATTTTAACGGGTCACAAACCTTAGGTACTTTCCATTAATCTAAATTCTAAAATCTAAACTACACAGCTGGTGGGCCACAGGCACTGCTTTCTTATGATCAGAAAAGGTTGTTGGTAAGGCCCTCAACGCGGTCCACTAATTGAATGGGTAGGATCTGTCCCATCAATAAAAACGATTATTAACAAATTTCATGAGGACTACACCACAGGAAACAATGGTTGTTGATCCCCACCACTAAAATTTCCTAGGGTCCGCTATAATTACTTTTGACCATCCAACCTATTGATAATATCAAGAAGACTTGGAAATTTAAAAAAAAAAAAAAAAAAAAAAAACAGCTTGATTCAAAACTTTGATGTTCTCAAAAGGTTTTTAATGGTCAATAACTACTGTTTCATGTGATGTTGTCCAAATGAAATTCGTATCTGCTTCGTATTTTTTTATCACACTTTAAAATAATCTAAGAAAACAGATGGACGGTATGGATATGTATTTCATACATCCAGGTGGGCCTTACTGGCAGGGTTACACCACATCGATTGCTGCATTATTAGAACAGTTTTTTTTTTTTTTTACTATGCCACTATAGTATTTGGGTGTGAGATCCAAACCATTCATCATGTGGGCCTGGATGTATATATATGCCCTAGATTTAAAAAGGGCACATGGATGCTTTTGTGACTGAAACGAAAAAAAAAAAAAAAAAAAAAAAACAAAACTCTATGCAAAAGTTGCAAAGAAAGGTTCAGAAAATAAACTCTTCTCTAGCTTCATTGAATAAGGGGGCATTTGGTTGTACCCAATATCATGATATTTTATATGATTAATCATTCTAATGTGGTACAAAATATCATGAAATTGCATGATATTTGAAGTAATAGAATGCACCCCTATGTGAGAACTGAATTAAGAAAATACCAACTTGAAACTAAGGAGAGGTGTGTGGAAGTCAGAAAGCACAGCTGTGGACTGTCAAATATTTAAACGATGATCAGTGGCCGTTTCATATCCGAAATGCAGGAAGCAATGGCTTTAAAGCCAGCCAGCTGCGGGTGAAAAGCCGCTGCGCGCACGGTGGTTTAGAAGTTGGTTTCTAGTCTTTATTTTATCTAAAGTAAGTTGTGCTAACTTTTTTTTTGTCTTGCTTTTATTAGTAATTTGGCCTATTCACATGGCCATTAAATACTAAAACGTACTCTGAATGTCGAATTCTAAATTTGACGGTTAGAATTTTGATGAGATTTTTTGATGGCAGTGTTGGTCGAATTTTACATAATTCAACGACTACACTACGGTTCATAGAAAATTCATAGAAAATTCACTCTTTTCATGTTGTTCTATGTGAAATTGGACCGACCCGACGATCAGAAATAAAACAAAAACCATAGGGGACTTCCCAGAGAAGGACGGAGTATCGACTCGACTCCAGGTGCTGACCAACGACTTCGAAGGTCAGCCTGGTTTGTCGACCTCAAGGGTTGACCTTGACTATCAACCTCGGAAGATCATTCCCAACCCAAAGGTTGACCTTAGCTACTGAGCTCGGGGGGTTCGACCTATATTGCCAACCACCCAGGGAATTCTCGTCGTATGTGGGTAGGATTGCCCAATCGAGATGGAATAGGAGGAATATCTAGCAGCAAGTTCATTCTACGACACGGGTCCTTCTGTCAAATCAACCCTAGCATGTAAGTGACATAGTGGTCTTATAAATAGACCTCCCACTATGAAATAAGGTAGGGGCAACAACCTATTTTCTTTTACACCTTCTGTGAGTTTACCCTGACTTAGGCATCGGAGGGTCCCCGGCTACAACCGGCACCCCCATGTGTCTTCTTTTCTTCACCCACTTGTAGGTACCCAGTGAGTTCATAGGAGGTGAGGTAGGATCGACTAAATTTGAGCATCAACAGCTTGGTGCCGTCTATGGGAAGCAACGATAAAGCTATTAGAAATTGCACGTTGTGTCATCATCTACCCTAACGTGGCTAAAAGAAGAAAGAGGGCTTTGGCCGCCATCACTGCACTGATCCCCGCACCAGATGAACAGCATGAGAAGCTGTCATCGGAACATCATATCGACCTTATTCCAATGGTGACCGCGCAAAGGCCCCACAGCAGAGGGGGTCGACTCATCTCCTTGGAAAACCAAGTAGAAGCCTAGCCGGCAATGTCGACCGGATAATGCAGATGCTGGAGAGACAACAACTATCATTTGATCGTGGTGCAGAAGCAAGTGCAGCGACTGAACTATCCCAACCTCCACAGGTACCTCACGACTCGTACATGGTGAAGCAACGACTAGAGCAACATGGTCAAGCTCCCACGCACACCACCGAAACAATCATACTCGCAGACTCCGGCCTACGCCATACCTTGGAGAAAAGGAGGCGTGGGAAGGCCTCCGAGATCGTCGCAAAAAACGAAGTCCCATGGGAGGTGGAGCTTAATTAAAGAGATCCGAGTCCAGCACGACGACATTCAACAGGCCTGCTGAGCTCGAGCCCCGACCTCCATAGAAGATATGTTGGAGGATACAGAACCCTCATTTATGGATGACATCATGAAGTCTCAGCTCATGTCTAGGCTCCGAATGCCTCAGATCACTCTTTACTCCGGATTTGAGGATCCAGTCGGGCACCTTCAGTCTTTCAGAGCTTGGATGGAGCTTTATGGCGCCCCGAGCCTCATGATGTGCTGAGCATTCTCCCTGACATTATCAGGGGCGGTGTAGAAATGGTACAGGCAACTGAAACCAAAGTCTGTCAGCTCCTTCACTCAGCTCAGTATGACCTTCATCATATAGTTCATCAGTGGGAATGATAGAAGGAAACAAGCAACTCACCTCTTCACTATCACACAAAGGGAGGACGAGATGCTGAAAGACTATATCATCCGCTTAAATGAGGAAGTGGTGCAGGTGGACGACTATTCCGACGAGATAACTCTGACTGTCATGATATCTGGTCTAAGGGAAGTTTTTCTTCTCAATTGGAAAGAACCCCCCAACTACCCTAGCCAACCTCCTTAATCAAGCCCAGAAATACTCAAATGCGGAGGAGCTTTTCAGCTCATGAAAAGCTACTAGGAGCGCAGGTAGCTTGGCTAAGGAGAAAAAGTGAAAGGAGGAAAGGGAACCACCCACCGTCAACAACAAAAAAGAAGAGAGGATGATCTGAGCAGGGGTTAGCGCCGAACCAACGACCGGAAAGCCGGTTCCACTCGTACACCCCACTGAACATGACTTTTGAGCAAGCTATGATTGAAAAGACATTGCGCACACAGTTGTTTTTATATTGGGCCCTAGTCTTTATTTTATCTTCTTTTTTTTTGTCTTACTTTTATTAGCAATTTGGCCTCTTCACATGACTATTAAATACTAAAACGTATTCCGACCGTTGAATTCAGGCAAAATTTTCGATGAGATTTTTTTTATGGCAATGTTGGTCGAATTTTACATAATTCGATGACTTTGGCAGTAGAAAATTCAATCTTTTCATGTAATGGTTGATAATGATGCTAAGAAAAATATTACTCAATTTCAATATGCTTGATTCACTTACTGAATACTAAGATTAGTAGCAATAGGGATTGTGTTGCAGTTGTTAAAAACCATTATGAGTAGAGAGCTCAATAGGCAGGAGTCAGACAATTAACCTCAAAACAATTAGATCATGGAGCATTACTTAGTTCCGACACAAAAATAAGTGACTATTTTTTTATGTAAAGGAAATAAGGTGTCTTTGAATTGAATTTTTGTAAAATCTTTAGTTATATACATTTTAGCCAAAATGTTGGGTGATTAAAGAATAAAATGTTTATAAGATGAGTGCAGTTGAAATGAGAATGTTTGAATGAGCGATTGGCAAGTCAATGAAGGGTGAATTAGAATATGAATGCATTTAAGTGAACTTAAGAATATCATCAATACATAATAAGATAAGCAGAGTTTGATAGTTTTATTACCTGCAATAAAGACTAAGAACTATATTGTATGGTACAAGTTGAAAGTAATTTTTTTTTAAAAAAATATCTATCATTAAAAACTTTTTCATGGCCAAAAGTTTTGGATGAAGTTGATATTTGTGTTTTCCCTTCATGCAGGCATGAACAAGTTGGATGTTAAATAAACAATAAGGTGGTAGGCCCTAGAAAGTTTTCAATGGTGGGCATCATCATCACCATTGTTTTCCTTTGTGTGGTTCACTTGAGCCTTAAATTTACCTTGTTTCTTAGCTAATAACTTAAAATGATAAGGCAAAATGGATGAACAGTGTAGATAAAATCCACACATCATGGTGGGCCCTTTACAGCCCAAATTGTGCCCACCTCACGACAAGGGTATTGTACCCAATCTCCTGATAATTTAAGAAGATTATTCTTATTTGCTCAAACAAAAACTTTTTTTTTTTTTTTTTTTTTAGTTTTGTTATTTATTTATTTATTTATCACATCCCATTTACTATTATAAATACTAATGGCCTTATCGATTTTCTAAATTCATTATAAAAGCCCCGTAAATAATCAATTATTACAATTTCACTAAAATAGGCAATTATTTATACTTCAAAAAACAGTCCAAAAGGACTAGCCTAAATTTGTGGGCCCCACCGCAATCTATATGACATATTCACGTTATGAATCTGTTTTATCAAAACATTTTGAGACATAAGCCGAAAATTGAGGCAGATCTAACATTCAAGTGGCCCCCACCAAAGTAAATAGGGACCTCAATGATTTTTTAATGGTGAGTATTCGATTCCCTTTTTCCCATTGTGATCCACTTGAATTC
The DNA here is from genome assembly GCA_030180095.1 of Magnolia changhungtana. Taxonomy (NCBI): domain Eukaryota; kingdom Viridiplantae; phylum Streptophyta; class Magnoliopsida; order Magnoliales; family Magnoliaceae; genus Magnolia; species Magnolia changhungtana. Next base: position 2,561,627 of record JASAUF010000283.1, read on the forward strand.
TGAATTTGCCTATTTTTTGGCTCAGACCCTAAATTCAGTTGGTATGATATATGACAATCTCGATAAGCCACATAATTTAAGGTGTATTCCATATGTATTTTGCAGCATCCTTGATTTTAGTGTTAAAAAATTAAAAGTCTAATCAACTATCAGGTCAGTAATAATTACCTAAGATTATAATTATTAACCATTTGAAATGAGTTCATGGACGATTTAGAAAATCAAACCTGCCCTAAATTGACTCCAATCCCATCCATGTGTGCCACTTGGCAATCAGACCCCAATAAGTGCATAGGGTGTTTGATACCTTTTTTCCTATGGTGTGGTTCACTTGAACTTTGAATCTATCTCATTTTTGGCTCATGCCCTAAATTCAATTGGTACAATCGGATAGACTGTGCGGATAAACCACATAAATGGTAGTGGGCTACATATATTTGGCATCATCCCCCATTTTAGCATTGAAAAATGTAGGAATCAAATCAATCCAAATAAAGATGCAGTAATTCAGGATTTAGAAAATCAAACATGCCTTAATTCACTCCAATCCCATCCATGTGTGCCACTTGGCAATCAGGACCGTTAATATTCATCGTACGACTCACCACAGCAGCAGACCCAACATTGAATTTCAATAATGTGGAAGGACTAAAACAAAGTCAAGCTTTTTTCCTTTTTAGGTTATGACTATTACTTTGAAGGCTATATATGATACGACCGTACGATATATAATCTAGTAAGAATGATTTTCACACCATGTGATGCTCGTGGTGGTATTAAAACGAGGAACCTGTCAGATCATGGTGTGTGGGTCCCATGCATGGTGGACGGCTAGAGGATTATCATCTTAAAATAAGATAAGATAAAAGTTAAGGACCACGTGGATATATAGTGAAGTCACCGTCCATTGGACTAGTACAGCCAACATGCATGGACATGTAGAAGACATCTCAGCCGTTAAAAAGTAAAGGATCAAAAGGATACGGACCGTTGAGCTCGGAAAATGTCCCACGCATGGGTAACATGTACGGTGGTCCGGTCTTATACGTGTCCCTTTTTGGGGAGCATGAGGCAATAAAAAGAAATATTCACGGCCATCTAAATGGACCACAAGGTTAACCGTCCATCAAGCCCATATGTAGTCAATATGAATCTATGTGCCATCCCAGCCGTTGAAAAGGTAGGCCCCATCTTGAAGATCATTAGAAGTAAAAATGAGCCACTCATGCAAGTTAAGCAAATGCGTTGGCCATATATGATAACCATTGGCAGCCCATTTTATTCTACATTGCATGTGGTCTACTTGAACGGATGGGATTGATTTTTAAGCCAATGTGGGGTGTACCTTTCAGCAGCTCTGATTTATGCACTAAATGGATGGTTACTATGGACTAAGACTCGTACACAATGTGTTCTTCGACCAAATATTCGTACTATTGTTTCATAGGCTCATAATTCATATACTCTAAATTCATATAAACAATCACTCATCAAGACATTACACATTCAATCATCCTAACTATTTACATATATTAACCAATAAAAAACATTCAAAATTATTTACCCACATGTTTCGTATCTTTATATAGTACTATGCACTACATTATAGCCCACCCACTTAGGACTTTATTAAACCACTAACTAAACAGATACTTTAAAATGTTCAAAATTCTAAATTACTCAATTATAATCAACTCTTAAACATAATTAAAGAAAATAACATAAATTCTAACATAATATGCTAGTGACTCGGTGTATTTAACTCATCTTTTTCAAGATAGGGCCACTACCCCTGCGGACTATACACTGGTTCAAACTCATATGCTGTGAATTGAGAAACTATTTCATCTTCCACAAAACTTATACGGTTTTTCCATCAATATAACATTAATTGGGCAGCCCAATGAGTTAATCCATCATGGTTCATGCATGTCATGATTAAAATAAAGATGCATGAATGTTATAAGATATATGAATGTGTGAATGATTCAAGTGGGTTGATCCGTCCATTTGATTAAGTTGGATTTCTTCAACCATCATCTCCCTTCTAGGTAGGCTTTCACCATCTTGGTAGGCTTTTACACGTTGTGGGTATCCAAGGATAGTCTTCCATGACCGGTATTATAAGTACCTACAAGTCTTTCAGGGCTTGTCCCTGGGAATCAACACAGGAACTCTATGTATGACATGGATGAATGGGACGAGAATAATTGATACGTTATATTAAAAGTAATCACATATATCATCATGATTCAATGATATCACTTTAACTTAGACAAATTCAATAAAGCAGTCTATACAACATAATACAGTAAACAGAGTAATCACATAACCATTTTAATTACAACAGAGAGGAATCATGTTAGGATCACTCACCTGAAATGTGGTGATGCGTATTTCGAGATGTTACATGAAGTTTAATCAATTTGCAATCACTTAAATAATCATAATTCAAATTATATTTCTATTGGTGTACGTGTTTGTAATCAGCCCACCTATGTTTAATCAATTTTTCCAAATATAAAAATCAAGTCATTGATCTTGGTTTTATCAAAATTTGAAAATGATTTCTTTTCAATGTGGGGCCCACTCAATTAATCAAGGTATCTTGACTATACAAGCATTTTAAGAGAATCAAGGGCTATTACTAATTTACATCACATAATTAAAATATTTAAGTTCTAACCTAACGGAACATTCTAGCAGATTGTTGATCAATCGAGGTCAATCAACATTGTCATCGATCAATCGAAGTTCAATTGAAATTCAATTTGATCGATCGAAATTAATTTGAATTTCCAACACAACTATCTAGACATATCAAACTACAATGTCGATTGGTTGATCTCATTTTGAATTTTGAACTTTGGATGCTAAACATTTTGTGCTGATTTCGATCGATTGAATAAAATTTGAAATTTGCTAATTATGCCTTTGGATTGTTCTTTTCCACATTCAATTGATCCGACACTGATACACTAAGTTAACGATCTAAATTTTATAACATTTTGGGTTTTCCCTTTTTTTTTTCAATGATTTTCTGATCATGTGGATTTGAATCATCTATGTTGACTCCCACAATCCCAAATTAGAGATGAAACAATATATCTCTTACATCCAGACCATCCATGACCTTAAATTCTAAATCAAAGCATGTTAAATAATAATTCTTTCCATCCACGTTAATGGTCTATCAAACGGTCAAATCCTTCTCAAATTTCGGGCATGACCGTGGGTCTATTTAGTCCTTTATATAAACGACTCGGATCTACTTTAACACGTTAAAAGTTCATGATCTTATTTTATATATTATTTATGGCTAAGATTAGATCTAATTGTGTGGCTCATCCGATGACTAAAACGATCTGAAATACAAAGCTCTAATGTGTTTTGGCCCTTAAGATCAAATGATCTGTTCACATCAGATCTAAGATCATTAGATAAAGTCAACTCAATTTCTAATACAAAAGATGACTATCGCATCGATCCAAATCTTAGATCTAATTTGGCAAAAAGTTACTATTGCAATTGATCGAAAGTCACGATAAAATAATTCAATCTTTGGAACCTTTCTCTCAGCCAAGATTGTCTTTATCAGTAAGTTAATTGATTTACTTTTGTTTTTATTATAAAAATTAAATTTATAACTATTAATCAGGATTTCAAAGTGTACTAAAATTCAAAGTTGCTACATGATAGGGTGAGCCATGGGTCCCACCCTGATGTATGTGTTTTATATCCACGCTGCATATTAGGGCTGAAAGTTGGGTGGTTTCAACCCGACCGACCCGTGACCGACCCGACATTGGGTTGGGCTCAGGCAGGATATATTGGGTCCGATCTCAAGCTTGGGCTATACAAACACCAACCCGATAAAACTTAAGTTGGGCTCGAGCAGGATATATCAGGTCCGATCTCAAGCTTGGGCTATACAAACACTAACCCGATAAAACTTGGATTCGGCTCGGGTTAAGGTCTCGGGTTGCTCGACCCGACCCGAACCCGATCAATATATTAACTACTTATAAATTATAATTGAGTGTGGATGGTTTGTGTCTAAGGTACACTAGTGATGTCGGGTCTCATTTGTCCACGTCATTTCCAAAGACTTAAGCTAACAAGATATGCCGAATTTCTCTCTCCCAAACAGATGCATGTTATGTTACATGACTTTTAGAGGAGTAGTTGTTGTATGTTTTAGCTTGTTTTTTTTTTTTTTAAATGAAGTTCTTTATAATAAAAAATCACATATATAATTAATAAAATTATAATACAAAAAATAAGTCTTATATTAAACTATAATAAACTAATGTAATAATGAAAATATTAGCACTATACATTCGACCAACCCAATCAACCAGACAGACCCACTTGGATTGGGCTTGGGTTGAGAATTCCTAACCCGAGATTAGATTGGGTTGGGTTGGGTTGGGGTACATGAACATTGTGTTGGATTACGGTTGTTGAGCACCAACCGACCCATCCCACCCGACTTTCAGCCTTACGGCCTATGCGTTTTTCCAGCTTATTCAGGGAAACGGGCTTAAAAAAACATGAAGTACATCCAAATCTCAGGTGGACCACGCTGATTGAATGCCACCATTGAAATCTTAGGCCCACAAGTTTTTGATCAAGCTGATATTTATGTTCCCCTGCATGCAGGTATGTGTAACCTTATCAACAGGTTGGATGGAAAATAAACACTATAGTGGGCCCTAGGAAGTTTTTAACTTTGGTTGTCATTATCCCCAATGTTTGTGTGGTCCACTTGAGCTTGTGATATAAATTTTTTTATTTTTGGGCTCAAGCTCTAAAAGGAGCTAGGGATGGACGGCGTGGATAACATCATAGTGGGCCCCACAGCGCACCAATCAGCTTCAGGTTTTCTTTATGTTCAATGGATGCGAATATTCCTTAACTAAAGCGAAAAACCAGTCAATCAAACCGCTGCAAACGACCCACGGATTTGGGTGTTATTTGATACTCTGCAGATTGTGAAGGTTGATACACAGGCACTCAGAGATTGCAAAAGTGTAGTAAAATAACTAAAATTAAACCGTCTAAATTGTATCAGCTATTGCATATAGTTAGCCATTCCTCAATAATATTTATTGAGAAGTTTTCAACACTGATTGTAGGACATTTTTTTATTGAATTTGGGCTGTTTATTACTATTAATTTCAACCGTCAGTTAAATATCCATTAATTGCAGTATAATTTATGTTTATGATCTATCTAATAGAGGCCTACGATTTGGATGGTTAGATTTCGTTTATTGGATGCCATGTGTACAATTTCTGGCTGCGTATCAACCATCACGATCTACCGGAGTACGAGTCGCAATTCCTTTTTTGTCGTACCCCGTACTCGTGCGTACGCTATGAATGATAGACTGCTGTGATAGTTTACCACCATTTGGAGAGGCCATGCATGCGGATTGCGTACTACCCCCGCCCGTCCCTCGCTCCGAACGGGCAGTTCTGTGGGCGAGCCCACCGTGATTTATCTGTACATCCAAGCCGTCTATCTCTTTTATCCGATTAGTTTAAGGCATCAATAAAACAATGAGGCAGATCCAACAGTCAAGTGGACCACACCACAGATGACTCTTGCATTTACTGCAACTGACATTTAATGCTTTGTGAATTTTAATGCTACCTAAGCTTATTATTAGGTGTGGTCCACTCTAGCGTTGGATCTGCCTCATTTTTGTACTCATGACTTAAAATAACCTGAGAAAAGGGATTGACGGCTTGGATGTGCCCACAGAACTGCCCGTTCGGAGCCAAGAACGGGCGGGGGTAGTACGCAATCCGCGTCCTCATCCACCGTATATACGTGGCGATCCTGATCGTCAAAAACGCAGGTAAGGTTGATCTTAGCCATCTGATTTCGGTCAATGAAATTGAACGACTGAAACATTCCATTTTTAGGTTGCACGGTCATTTTGGACGGTCCAGATTGCAATACATGCAGGCCAGACCACGCAGGCACACGTGCCAATATAAAACACGTGTACAAGACATGAGCTTTCCATCTTTGAAAAAGCTGGAAGTTCTGGCTACACTGTTTATGCAGCCTAGCTCAGATCTCTTACACATGCACTATGTAGGCACGGCATGTCTCCACACACGTGTGGAATTAGAAACCTCCATGAGTGTGAGATTTAAAAAGGTGAGAATCATTGTCCCCACATCTATTCCTGGTGTGGTCCACTTAAGATTTGGATATGAATCATTTTTGAGATCTTGTTCTAAAATAGTCTCACAAAATGGATGAACGGTGTGGATATAACAAATACATCATTTTAGGTCAGTGCTCTGTGGGCCATCATGATGTATGTATTTAATCCATTCCGTTCATCCATTTTTACAGATCATTTTAGAGCTTTATCCCAAAAATGAGACGTATATAAATCTCAGCTAGACCACACCACAGGAAAACAATAGTGATTGGATATCCACCATTAAAATCCTCCTAAGAACTACTGTACTGTTTATTTGACATCCAATCCGTTGATTAGGTCATAAAAACCAAATATCATCTTGATCCAAAACTTTTATGGGCCTGAAAAATATCTTAATGGTCGATGTTCCTTCAACACTATTTCCTATAATGTGGTCCACTTGAGATTGGGATATACCTCATTTTTAGTCTCATACCATAAAATGATCTAGGAAAATAGATGGAAGGCATGGATGAAACGCATACATTATAGTGGGGCCCACAGAGCACCACCAAGCATGACACGTACCCACATCAGCCACCAGCCAATCCGCTTCCTTTAAAAATACACCACCGTCCAATATCATTAATTTATCTTAGGTGGTTTCGGCAACGAGAAACACGTGGGGTGTTACGAAGTGAAATCAACGGACCAATGGATAATCGAACGTGGGGCCCACCAGGTGAACGGTCTCGATCGATGGCACTGTCATCGATGTGTTTTTGATATGATCCAAGAAGCAACGCGAGAAAAAACAAAAACGTGATGTAAGTGGTCCAAAAGTCAAAGACGACCCTCTGTTTTCCCTTGTAGCGGGTTTGGATATCTTACGCGTTGCCCGCTGCTGGGGCCCACATGATAATGAGACAGTTCAGTGATATGTACTGTCCATGTTATCGCTACTTCCGTAAATGCATTACTCTCCTGTAATTGCTGCCATGATGTGGACTTTGATTTTTAGAGTTGAATGCGAGCTATTGAAATTTTCTTTTACAATTTTAATTTATGTTTTACTTGTTTTTGGATGTTCTTAGTAATTTTAATTAGAAATGACATGTGTTATAGTAATGGAAAAATATTACCGGATAAAGATCTCCAAAAATTCAGGAAGTGTTTTTTACGGAATTATAACTAATGGGATGGCAAGATAATGAATCGTTCGGAAGAATTCAAAATTAAATCAAGTAATTGATCAAACGGTGGTAGCCATACAAGAGGTCGAGCAAGTGGCTGATAGTAATTTAAGAGCTCGACTAAGCGGTCGATAGTTATCAAAGAGGTTAGTCAAGCAGTAGATAGTCATCTGCGAGATCGATTAGGCACCCAATAATCATCTAAAAGGAAAACCTAGTAGTCGATGGTCATTCAGGAATTCAATCGAGCGACCGAGCAGAATGCAATCAAGTCAACAAAGAGGCCTGGAGTGGTTACTTGAATATGTGGTAAGAAAGTTTCCATGAGGTTGTTTAGTGTAGAACGGTTATAGCAACCATTAGAACGTGTGAAGCATTCAAATGGTAGTAGTGTTGAACGGTTATAACAACAGTTAAAAAGTGAGAAGGATCCAAATTGTTGATTAATGCTAAAATAGCAAAGGAACTCAGTAAAAGAAAAAATTGTCTCATATCAACTCAAACAAACTAAATCTATCTTTTACTTATTTTTCAATTACCAGCCAATTTACATTCCATAGTGTAATAATATATCTTTCTTATAAAGCAAATTACATTTCTTAATATAATCTTTTACTTTTCAACATGTTATTTATATTTCGTAGTATAATCCCTAGTGTTAATAAAGTAATTGGCAATTTTAGCTGTAATTTGAGTTTATGCTCACACACTGGATTCATTTCTTCACCCGAAAAGATATTTTATAGTTGTTCTATAAGACTGAACGTAAGGATCCATTTCCTTATTTTAATTTTAAAAAATTATTTCGTATAAAAGACAAATGTGTAACTCATCATCAGGGGGTGAACCCAACTCTTTGAATATTGTCTAACCTTATTTATACATTGAATGAGTGACTAAATATAATATCAATCTCACCCGATCTCAGTCGTACACTATATTTTTGCCTACCTTAGTAATTAAGATAATAATTGTTCAGGTTCAATTGAAGCCACAATTTCAATTCTAGCATGCCGGCATATGTACAGCCGCACCGATAGTGATAGCTACGGTCGACCGTTATAAAGACCACTCACCATGTCGACCCAAACGAAACTGATGGGCGCTGAAAGAGGCAAAACGAAGTCATGTGGACTCGAATTTTCTGCCATATATATATATATATATATATATATATATATATATATGCGTTGTATCTGCCTCACTTTTGGCCTCATGCCATAAATGGGACGGCACAACGAGGTGGGCCCCACTGTCCGGTACCACCCACAGCCCACAAGTCGCTCCCCTACATATGATGCTCGATCGCTGACCCGTCAGTGGTAAAGGGGAAGGCCAGGTTTCGGTAATCTGAACCGTTCATCTGGTGGGCCCATCATTGGACAGCCCAGGATCCAATATTTTCTCTACGAAATGTGTCCTAATTTAGGACGCAGGTTGGGTACTACCCTCCCCTGTACCGAGCTAGGCACAGGAAGGGTGGTGTATGGGTTCTATCCACACCGTCCATACATTTTGCCATATCATTTTAGGGCATGGTTCTAAAAATTAGTCAGATCTAAGGCTCAAGTGGGCCACACCACAGGAAGCAGTGATGATAATGACGCCCACAAAACCTTCCCAAACCCCACCGTGATATATATTCCCCATGCAAGCTGTTCATAAGATCACATAGAGAACAAAATATCAGACTATATATTGCCCCCAAAAGGTTTCAACGGTAGATGTTAAATCCCTACCGTGTGGTCTACTTGAGCCTTGGAGCTGCCTCATTTTTGGGCCACTACATAAAATGATATGAAAAAATGGATGGGCGGTGTAGATAAAACCTATATATCACAGTAGTCCCTCAGAACTCCTGTCCATTCCAAAACTAGGGATGGGCAGGTGTAGAATCCAATCTGCCTCCAGATTTACAATGTGACAAATGGGGCCCATGGTTGTGTCATCCACACCTAATATATGCTATATGGACCCCTTTATGGATTTGGGTTCTCCCCAAAAAACGAAAGCTCGATATAAAAAGGTCGGGCGTGGACATGCCATATGAACGGTTTTGATCATAGTTTAAAAGGTCAGAAAAACTCGGTATAACTCAGTCGAGTTAACTCAACTCATTAGATTTCATCAATGTGGTCATGACTCTGGAAGGCCTGATTTTGGGTTCCAAGGGGTCTTAGGCTCAACATTTTTGGGGCCCTTATGCAAGTCATAAAAATGCGGTTTTTCAGTTTAAAAAATAGAAAAAAGAAAAATTAATAAATTTAAAATTAAATCATAAATTTACTTCTTGCCTTTTTAGATGCAAAATTACTAATTAAACTTTTGTATTCAAGTTTACCCAATAAATTAGTTTCGATAGATAAAATTATTAAACCGTTTAATTCATCATGAGACATAATTGTTTGTAAATAATTTTTTATATTCTTTAATTTAAAAAAATAACGTTAAAATTTAATTTTTCGAGAACTTAATTAACAATAAAATAGGTAGTTGTGGTCATAGGTTTTAGGAGAAGAATTTATTGAGAATGATACTATTATTTTGAAAAGAGAAGATAGAGTTAGACTGTTATTATTGATAGTATCAGTTTCTAGGATTTGTTTTTCATTTTCGGTAAACTAATTTTTAGATGTTTCTATTTTATAGGCCTTTTAAGAAATTTTATTTCACAAAACTTACTCTCTTTTTTTTTTCTTTTCTTTTCTTAATTTTAATTTTACTATAATGTAGGAACTCTATAATTAAGAAATTTTAATTTTATTATAATACAGGGCGTTCGTAATTAGAGGCCTTAGGCGATTGCCTTACCTGCCTGCCCTCTAGAGCCACTCATGTATGTAAGGAGACACGTGGAGGGATATGTTTGAAGACTATGATTTTGACCTTCAGTAAACCTGGCCTCTTTGGAGACTATGTTTTTGACCACCAATAGAAATATCTCAAGTAGATAGTCTGATGACATTTGGTGGGGCCCACTCTCTCCATGCATATGTGTGTTGCACATTGCACGTCCTTGTTGCCGGATATGGCAAAATTGCTGACTCTGTTATATAAGCGTACATCACGCATTAAATAGATAGAAAAACCTCTTTGTCAAACGAAGAAAACAATACGTTGAATTTCTAATATGGTAAGATCTAACGGTGGAGAAAGCTTTGTGTACGGTGGTATAGCTAGCTTTTCATGGGCAAGATCTGGCCATTCATCATATAAGAAAAATTGTAAGAATGTCTTGGGCTGAAATATGGGCCAAATCTTATGATCAGATGGGCCGCACATGAAGTGATCGATCGGACATTTGATAACCGTCCATTTTTTAGCATACAATCGCGGCATATTTGATGAGAGGACTAGTCTGAATTTTGGGCCAGAGTTCCCCAACTATGGCCCACCTGATGAATGGCCTGGATCTTGAAGACGTGTGCCGCGTTGGCATGTGCACCACTAAGTGGACCGTCCATCTCATCCGAAAGCGATTACGGCAAGCAGGGTGAGTAGATCTACACTCACTCAGTCAGCACCAGTCATGATAAAATGCTGCTGAAAGGAACTAATCATTCCGTAATGGGTAGCAAAAGTCGTTGGATCTTCAGCGCAGATCCAGACCGTTCATTAGGTTTGTGCAACATTGGGCGAATCTTGACTTAAAAATCACATTGGATGATCCATGGTCTCCTCCACCCCAACAAAAAGTTCCTGTAGGCCGAAGCTATGTGGGGCCCAACGTAATGTCCGTTAAAAATCCACTCCGTCCATCAGTTTCTCAATCTCTAGATAGGATAGGAATCCAAATATGAGGTAGATCCAAAACTCAGAGGGCCACAAGATAAACGGTAAGAATAGAAACACTCACCATTTAAACTTTCTCTTCAGTTAATACTTTTCTCTTCGGTTCATCCCAGTGAGAATAACCTTATGAACGGCTTGGATGACATATAAACATCATAAGGGCCCACTTTTTTCTGAGTTTTGGATCTACCGTTGGTTTTAAAATCACAATGATCCGAGTCTAGGCAGTTAAATCCGTACCGTCGATTAATTATACGTTTGCGTCTTTGAGTACAAATTCATGGGTCTTCAATCAGACAATCAAGTAATTTATTTTTGACTTTTAAACTTTTCGTTGATTCAGTTCTCTTTTTGTGAAAAGCGAGTTTATTAAAAGGAAATGGAAGACATTTTGAGTCTCATGAAAATCTGAGCCATTCATCTGGTGGGCTCCACAGCGTGTGGCCTGTAGCCTGAAAATGATATACCATCATACCGGATTATGACTTGTACACAATGTGTATTAAAACCATGTATTCATATTATTTTTTTAGAGGCGTGTAATTAATTAATTGCACTCTAAGTTAACAAACTTAGCTATTCATCATAGATAAATTAAAAGAATTCTAAATCATTTGGCTCATATGTTTTATATATTTATATATTATTAATTATTATACTACAATCTAGCCATTTTGGGCTTTATTAAATCGTTAGCCAACCAATTACTATTAAATATTCACAAGTCTAAGACATCAACTAAAATAAACTCAAAAGCATAATTAGGTATTATATAGCATGGTTTGAATCTAACTAGCTATCAATTCAACACATTCAGTTTATCTTATTCAAGATAGGGTCATTGCCCTTGGAGATCATCTACTAGTAAAACCTTGTCTTATAAATTGAGTAAGTATTTTACCTTCGATATTATTTATACGGTTTTTCCATCGATACAATATCAGCTACTTAGGCCTAGTGAGCGAATCCATCATGGTTCATGCACATCATAATTAAAATAGAAATGCATGAATGTCTGAATGCATCAAGTGGGTATATCTATTTATTTGCTTGAGTTGAATTCTATCAACTCGCATCTCCCTTTCTAGGATAGGCTTCCTCACATTGTATGCATCCAGGAATGGTCCCTTAGGTCACCCGGTACTATAAGTACCTACATGTCTTCTAGAGCATGCCCTTATGAATCAACGCAGGAACGCTACGCATGACGTGAATGAATGAGATGAGAATGATCAATGCATCCAATTAGCAATTTTCATATATAACAGCATATTTCAATAATAACATTTTAAATATAAGTATATTTAATAACAATTAAACAACTACTTTAATTATAATGGAGAGGAAACATGTTGTGATCACTCACATGTGTTTTGGTGACATGAATTTCGAGATGTTACCCCAGGTTGAATCAATTTGCAAACATCTAAATAAATAGTAGTTCAAATTACACTTCTATCTATGTACACCTATGTAATCAGTCCACCTTTGGTTGATTAAGTTCCCCAATCTAAAATTCATATAGAGATTCTAATCATCGATCTTGGTTTTGTCTTCCACATAACTTTGAGATGATTTCTTTTTAATGTGGGGCCCACTTAATTAGCTAAGGTGATATGATCATCCAAACATTTCAAGATAATTAAGGGCTATTATTATTTTACATTAAACAATTAAAACATTAGAGTTTCAAATCAAATAGAAGATTCTAGCAGATTGTCGATCAATTGACGATCCTTTTGATCGAAGTCACAATTGATCAAAATTAATTCGAATTTTCATCACAACTCTCTAGATACTTTATCATCCCTTTGATCGATTAAATTCACCTATTGATCGATTGAACTTGGTTCGAATTTCAGAATTTAGTCGCTGGACATATGTCCACCGTCTTCGATCGTTCAACCTGGTGTTGTTACACAAAGTTCGAATGATCCGAATTTTATATCTTTTTAGGTTTTCTTATTTTAAATGATTTTTTTGACCATATGGGATAGATCTAAACCATCAATTAATACCCACAGTCCCAAATTAGAGATAGGTCAATAGATCGCTTAGATCCAAATCATTCATGATCTTAAACTCTAAAACGATCATGTCATGTACAAGTCCTTCTATCTCTGTGGCCCACCAAATGATTAGATCCCTCTTAAATTTCAAATATCACCATAGATCTGATCAATCTCTCATCTAGACAATTTAAATTGAATCTAACACACCTGATGGTCCACAATACGATTTAATATGCAAGTTCATGTTTATGATTAGATTTGATTAATGTGGCTCATCCATTGATCAGATCAATATAAAAATTACGACTCTGATATCTTTTGGCTCTTAGGATCAAATGATCCTTTCAGATCTGATGTAGTGCTCTGATATCTTTTGGTACCATTGGATGTAATTGTAATGCCCTGGAAATCGGAGGTCGTGCATACACTCGACTCCCGAGTTCTCGAGTATCACTTATAACCAATTTTTCATTAATATGCATTTAATCAGGTTTGAATGCGCAGCCTGAAATTTCCTGGAACATGAAGCATAACTACACAAGTCTACTGAAATGAAAGAGATCTAGAATATATACAAGTCCAAAAGAATATAAATGGGTCGCCCATGGCGTTGCCCAACAAAATCACAAAAAAATAGTATGTCCAAAAGAATGAGCTGAGTCCACAACTCAGCGATCCAAATTTCGTCTGTCAAGCCGATGGAGTGCTGCCCATCAACTGAAAGTAGGACAGCTCATCCTCCTCATCTAAGCTCGTGCCGCCAGGCTCTTCATACTCCTCGTCACCTGCAATTACGAGAGAGTCTTGTTGGTGTTTTAAAACACCGTCTCAGAGTAGGAGTGAGTGATCAACTCAGTGGGTGCTATTAGTCTTAAGTTGTAAGAGGCATCAATTATATTATGAACTTAATGAAAAACAATCATTCACAAATACCTAATTAATCTTATTAATGCGCATGCATGACGAATCATATGATGCATGCCCTCGCCACAACACTCCCTTGAGCAACTCCATCTAACGATCGCGTATGACCAACACTCCCTCAGAGCGACCTCGACTACCGAGTCGTCACCCTAACTAGTGCAATGTAATATGATCGTGTTAGCCGAGTTCTTAGTTAAGTCCATTCATCCAACAGGTTGGGGAAACTGATACACCCCACGTATCAATACCCTGGACTGGTTGTAAGGCTAAGGCCCCTCAACCTGTGAGGCTAAGACCCCGTGATCCTTGATCCTATCAGGTTCCTCATCCCCAACTTCAAGCACATGGGAAGTGCCAAGAAAAAGGGATCTCTTGCGGTCACTACGGGGAGGCACGTCACCCCAACATAGGCTGACAGCTTGGACATAGTGTCCCATTCCATCATGCCCGGCTTATGAGGCGGTGGATCAGTTTTAATTTGGTTATCGATGGGCTACAACGGTTGTAGAGTGTTCCAGGTTCCATACATATGTGAACAAATAGGGTTAACAACCAAGGTTGGTCAGTAAATAGGCTAGACCGCACGAGTTCAGGCAAGCACATGATAGACGACATAGGGTACAAGCGACCCATGTAGTCTAACTACTGTCGCCCGCACGCTCTTGCCCAAATCCATGGGTTTAGCCTCAAGACGGTCCTGCCAACGAGGCCGCCTTCGCTCTCCTCGTATTCCCGACCAACCTAAGGGTTTGGGCGGTGATTCATAATATGCCAACTAACAAGGTTATCAACTAGCATAAACAACATCATGTTCTCATACTCCTCAACATACGATTCAAATTCTCCTATCAAGCAAAGCTAACATTATCATGAACAAAGGTGCATGTGTGTTGTGTGGATTAGTGAGGAAGTTAAGCACTTCCTACATCTCGTAGAACCAAAAATGCACAAGAGTTAATGAATCATACATTTTATAGAGCAACACTATATGAGAAAATCATACAAAGCATGAACATGTAATCATCTATTGTAACCAATCATGTGAGAGGCACGAACAGCATCATATGAGAGCTAAACAAACATACAATCCCAAACAAACATCCAAATCCTAGGTTTTCTCTAGATTCTCTAAATACATCATCCAACCAATAAAAATCATTAGACTCATAGTGTAATTGGTACTAGGCCACCTAAGGATAATAGTCTACACCTTAAGAGGAGATTTTCATTCTTCGAGATCTTAGGGTTTGGGGATTTGGGTAAAACCGTCAATTCCTAAATCAAATTAAGAAAGACAACATTAATGCCTGGAAATCTACACTAGATTGCTCTATTAAAAGAAAAATATATCATTCTTACCTCCGCTTCTTAGGATGGGTGGGTTTGGTTGAGGTTTTGTAATAGCTACCGGTTTGGTTGAGAAAATACCAACCCTACAAGCATCAAGATTTTCCTCACTCACACAAACACTCTCTCCCTTCTTCTCTCTCCCTTCCTCTCTTCTTCCTTTTTTCTTTCTTCCTTTTCTATCTTCTCTCTTTCCTTTCTCTAGGGCAAATTCGTATAGAGAGGGGTGCCCAAAAGAAGCCCCTTTTATAATGCCAGATTTGATGCAAATGGCCCCAAGTGTTGGGTTTTTACTATATTAGCCCAATGGGAGGGTCTTTCTAACCTCTAGGGCCCACTACGAGGTGTACATATTGATATACATTGTAAGATAGCTAGCCCTAATGATGATCTACGCATGGATGTTGAGGGTCAAATATTGCATATTAAACCCCAGTTATTACCTGGATTTAAGAGCATGATATTGTTTAAACAGGCCGATTTAATCGTGTTTGTGATGCGGGATGTATTTACAAGCGGGGACTGAAAATGATGCTTAAAGCCTGGATTTAACGCTCTGATGACACCAAGGCAAAGGACGGACTCCATGAGACCAAAATCAATGGATTTACATGCCAGGGATCCGAGAAGATCGAGCTGTTCACGTTTAAGTGGCCTGAAAAGTGTCCTGAATGAAAGATCATATGGTTCCCACCAACCGTTCGGCTCAAGACTTCATACATGGCCCGAGGATCATAAATTAACCATGCACGTCAATTTTTAACTATTGGATACTTCAGGAAGTGCGCTAACGGACAGATCAGCCCATTAATCTTCAATTTGGGGCCCACTTGATATCTGGACAGGCTTCAACTTCGGTCTCCACGGTTGAAAAGAGATGGAGAACAAGATGGACGGCACGGATTTCTCACAAGCATCACAGTCGACCGTGAATGAACAGTGCGTGTACATGGTGTATACGCACCGGCTGTGCACCGGACCGTCAGCCCGGTCAAAGACGGGCTGACCCGTCTCTCTCTGTGTAAAACGTCCAGCGGACGGATTGAAGCGGCCGGTTTTGCGTTGTGGGCCCCACCCATCATGCGTTTTGAAGATCTAGACCGTCCATTCATCCCGTGGGACGGCAACAACCCATGCCTAGGTGTCATAATTGCAAGAGGCAGCAGAGATCAGATATCAACCGTTCAAGCAGAGGATGGACGGTAGAATGAAATTCTCAGTGGGCCACACCAAAACAGAAGAAAATCATTCATGTCCGACTGGTTTTCCGCACTGATTTCGAGTGAACGAGTTGGATTCCTCCATAGTACATCGAAGTGGACCCCACCAGCATCGTCAGATCACCGTGCGCGACCCCTGTTCACAACGTCCATAAAAGTCGATCGTTGTGGGCCCCAGTACGTCTGTGATCGTCGTCGGATGGACAATCCAGACCGTCCAATAGGAGACCAAGAGTCTTCTTATGTAAGCCTAGGTGACAAATTTTTAAGAAACAATGGAGATCCGTTGTTAACCTTCTAAAAAGAAGACGAGCGGTAGAAGCATAAATCTCATGGGCCACGCCGAATTCAAATCTAATCAGTCCATTTCATAACAAAAATCTGACGTGAATTCAATGGACGGATCGGATTGCTCGTCTGACATCAATTCTAGGCTCACCATTCATCACAGATGCGTAAGCTTTGTTTCTGATTCTACGGTGGAAACAGGGAGTCCGGCTTCGTTGCAAACTAACTGCGAAAGAGAGTGCTTCGTGAGATTTCCGCATGAAGATGTTCTCCAGCTAGGACTACACGCAGCCAACCTTCCCTGCTATAAAAGAGAGAGAGAAAATGGGAGAAAAAAAATCGTTTTTGGGTTACAGGGAGCCAGACGGCTGGAGAGAGAAAGTGAGGCAGGGAAAGTATTTTAGAATTTTTTCTTTCTTTTTCTTCTTTCCTGTTTTATTTGAGAATTAGCTAATCATGTCTTTGGTTAGCTAACCTCTTGGCTAGGGCCAAGAGGTGAAGCTTGTAGCATGATGAGAGATTCTATGCCTTCACTTTAATTTTAATTAGTGAACCAAATTTGATTTTGATTTAATTTTAATCTGGGAATGTTTTTAGTCTTTAATGGTCTGTTGTGACTGAAATTACAATGGGTCTGCAATGGCTTTGAACATGTTTTTCTTCCTTTTATGTTTATGACGTCAGGAAGCCCTGTTGTTCACCATCGTCTCCTAGGCATGGTCGGATGACGGTACCCTTCCTAACCTTCATAGCATGTTGATTGGTTGGTAATTAGTTTAATTCTGTTGTTTGCTTTGTCTCCTGGGCATGGTTTGGTGATGGAATCCATTCTAATTTATATACCTTTCATCTCATGGAAATTATATCAAGTAAGTTCAGTTCTATCTTCATGGTCTTCGAAGCAGGCATAAGATCTCCCTGATCTCTACAAGTGGATCCTCTGAATCCCTAGTTTCCCTACCTTTAAAATTCACTAGTTTTAGATTAATATTTTCACCATTATTCCCTTGATTTTTCCTGATTTGGATTTCATCTTAGTCTAGTTCTAGTTCTAGTTACTTTCAGATGACGTACAGGTTTCAGTCCCTGCGGATTCGACCTCGGTCTCACCGAGTTTATTACTACATCACAACCCTATACTTGGGGAGTGAACAAGTTTTTGGCGCCATTGCCGGGGACTGACGGCTACGATTTTCTGAAATTAATTGGTTTTAGAGTTAGTTTAAGATTAGGATTTTACTAACTTTAGTTTTGAATTTTTTATTTGATTTTTAGAACTAACATTTCTGTTTTGTAGGGTCGTTGATAGATCTTCTAACTTGGTAACTTCGTCCTAAAATTCTTTACTTTTATTATTATTATTATTATTATTTTTAGATTAGATCTTATTCCCTAGATACTAACTTGGTTTGTTTTGTTTTGTAGGGTATTAACATAGGAACTTCTAAATTGGTAACATCCTTCTCACTTCTCTTCTGCTTACCTTCCATACTGCTGTAGGATTTCTCCTTTAGTTTTAGATTCAGAGTTAGGGTTTCACCATGTATATGCACGAGTGAGAACGTCAG
The DNA here is from genome assembly GCA_030180095.1 of Magnolia changhungtana. Classification (NCBI taxonomy): domain Eukaryota; kingdom Viridiplantae; phylum Streptophyta; class Magnoliopsida; order Magnoliales; family Magnoliaceae; genus Magnolia; species Magnolia changhungtana. The sequence continues at coordinate 2,580,137 of JASAUF010000283.1, forward strand.
TATGCTGAGAAGAATAACATATATTGGGATGATGATTATGATAGAAATCCACCAATGTCTCAAAACTTTTCTGAAACTATCATCGAGAATCGACCTAATATGAAGATCCACCGGTTAAGAAGTCCTTACGCGATCATATACGGGAGAACAATTCCACCCCACGGACAGTACGTGAATGTTGGGGTTATCATAACTATGGGAGTGAGAATTACTATCACCCATCTGAGAAAAAGAAAACAATGCGTGATTATATTATGAGTGATAATAAGTATTACCAACCATCAGATTCTCCCACCTATGATCCGTATAACTATAATCAGTGGAAACATCAATGTTGGAAAGATGAACCAACAACCTATTATAATGATTATTCTTTTGGATCCCCTACCTTTGAGATTCAACCAAAATCGATCTAAGAGAATTCATTTCAAAGTGACACAGACTCTTCTGCAGACATGAGGAAATTACTAGAAGAGCTTGAATAACGCCTTGATAGGTTAATGGAGGCTAATGCACCTCAGCCTCAACCCAATCCAATTCTCCATACACAACTCCATACCTACGATCAATGGAACCATCAAAATTTGGAAGTTGAATCAATAATGCATCAGGATAACGATTCTCTTGGGTCTTATACCTCTGAAAGCCAACCAGAAACGATCCAAGAGAACTCATTACAGCATAACATGGAGTGTCTTGTGGAAATTAGAAAAGTAATGGAAGCACTCAACTCACGCCTCGACAGGATAGAGGAAGCTCGCTCATCCCAACTACAATCCAATCTAGAAATACAATGCGAGGAAAGTGATCCTCACTCGCTTTTGACGAAATCTGGAATTTGGAATGAGGAGTTGGATTCCATTAATGAGCACATGGTTCAATTTCCCGATGAGTCGATCTCAATGACTGTCCAAAGGAATGATCAAGAGATGTGGGTGTCTTTCAAATATAATGATAGTGACACACTTCACTCACATGACACACATGATTACACTGATGAGGTAGAGGTTAGTTTATTCGAACTTCAACCCAATCTAGGAATAAAATGTGAGGAATGTGATCCCATCCCAAGTACACACTGCACGGAACTGGATGAGGATGAGTACCGGGATTCAATCTCAGGTGTGGCCCCTACCAATGATTAAGAGGTTCAGGAAGTTGTCAACCATAAGGATCAACTCCACCTGTCTGACATGACTGATTTGAATGTGGAGAATGAACCATTTTCAACTAAACCTTCCAACCCTTGTGATACATGTTTGGACCACTGCCCTAAATTGAATGATGATATGATTCGGGCGATGGACGATTTGCTTGATATAACTCTGGAATTTGAAACTACCCAGTTAAGGCTACAATTTGAGCTACCACTTTAGACGATTCAATGCCTCCACTGAGAAGCTTCGATGACCAGAGTCTTCACATCAATTCTCCTCCTATTGATTTTCAATATGTCTGTGCAGGGCAAGAGCAAGATAGCATGCGTCCATCCACTTTAAAAGACGATGGAATCCTTGAACAAATCATCACAGACTTCGATGCAGGAGAAGAGCTACTCTCAACTAGAGCTGTACACGAGTCGAGTCGAGTCGAGTATCGCCCTACTCATACTCGACTCTTAACGACCGACCGCTGCTCGTACTTGGGCTCTACTCGGCCGAGTAGCATGACCCCACAACAGTACTCTACTCGCCCGAGTACGAGTCGAGTACGAGTAGTAAACGAGTCGAGTCGAGTCCGAGTTTTCGAGGCGAGTTCGAGTACGAGCACACGAGTTGAGTACCGAGTGCGAGTTTTCAAGTCGAGTCCGAGTACGAGCACACGAGTTGAGTACCGAGTGCCAGTTTTCGAGGCGAGTTCGAGTCTGAGTCTGAATTTGAGCCCAATTTGAGTAGGGTTTTCGAGTAACGAGTTAGAGCTTTGAGCCAAGTTCAAGTTATAAATTGAAATTAATTTGAATTTCAATTCGATTGTCAATTGGAATTCGAAGTTAAACGAAACAATAAAATATATAAAATGCACATAATTACATTACATTGTTACATAATTATATTAACGTATTTACATAATTACATTACATTGTTCAAAATGGCAATTTATAACTAATAACCTCTATAAGATGACTGTCTTCCTGTTCCTGTATTGTCATCTGATCCATCGGAACTGCTATCTATTTTTTCATATACAAATTGATTCACTTCCTCTGAGTCAGAAGGCGAAGAGATTTTTCCTTCGTGCTCTTCTACACTTTCAACTAGATTTTTCAAACTTGCTTTATGTGAAGAATTGTATGTAGTACCCAATGCCCTATAAAATTCACCGAGACGAGTTAGGAATTTCAATTTATTACTCTTTTTCTTCTTCTTGTTTGTCGTACTCGACGAGTAACTTGACCCTGCTTCAACATCGTATTGTCTTTGACTCGAATATCGCTGAAGTCTAGAAGCATCTTCCATGCTGCGTTTTATGGCGATTTGGAATTGTTCTTCCTCCAAAGCTTTTAATCTGGCTTCCTCCTCTGCATCTTTTGTGGATGTCATTTGTGTACCAAATCCAGAAGCAGAAGGTTTGGATGGAGTGGAAGGCTTTCTATTCGAATATAACAGGGCTCGAAAAAGAATTTGGACATCCTTAGGGGCATTGGGGCATGGTTTTGCATCACCACCTCGACATGACAAGTGTAGGCGAAAGCGATTAGTCTTGTGCACAAACTTGCGCCACACAAACCACACTTAATCTTTGTTTTTCCAGATCGTGGCGGTGATTCAACTAGGGAAGCATAGTCCCAAATGTTTGACGATGGCTCAGATGACGACATATCTACATTCAATTTTTAATAAAAAAAATAAGAATATTGATAAATAAATTGAACTTGATATAGCAACAAAAGAAAGCAATATAAATGTATCAAAATTCAAAAATAAAAACAAATGAACAGGCATATGTAAATAAATATCAATGATTCAAAGTCTTCCAAACCACATTCCAAAAGGACCAACACTTTCGTATTTACAGTTGCAGTGAAATAATATTACAGATCATTCAACATTCAGCCAAAAAAATTTGAAAAACTGAAAATAATTACTGATCTGCAGGTAGAGACGTGTCATGAATCTCAATCTCCTCTTCTTCATCATCATCATTCATATCTCCTCCCCATATCGGGCGCAACCAATCTTGCGTACAAATCAACGCTTCAACTGTGTTTGGCGAAAGTGAGCTTCGATACTTGCTCACAACCCTTCTCCCTGTGCCGAATGCGGATTCTGATGCCACTATTGAAACTGATATTGATAATATGTCCCGTGCCATCACAGATAATGTAGGGTATTTTGATTCACTAACCCTCATCTTCCACCATTTCAACACATCAAATTCAGCTCGCACTACGATTGGCTCCTTGAGGTACATTTCTAACTCTGATTCCTTAGTATCAACTCCCATTCGTGCTTGTGCTAAATATGATATGTATTCATTTAGCACATCTGGATTACCAGGTACAAAAATATCCGCATCTCTACTTTCTTCAACACCCGCTGCCGCTGCAGGTAAAGTATTAACATACGATTTATACAGATCTTCAAGGGCTTCACGAACCTTAGACGTCTCTGCTGCCACTCTTTCAGTAGTATAAAGCTTCATGAAAATAAAGCTAACCAATCCCATATTACAACGGGGATCAAGAACAACTGCTAAGGACATCAACAGATGACATTCGTCCCAGTATTTATCGAACTTCATCTTCATACCAACTGTCATCTGGCGTATGAAATCTGGACCCGCACTGACATTTTTCCGCAGAGCATCCTTAATCCTCCAAAGAGACGGAAGAAACAGATTCGCGGTTGGATACTGATTCCCAGAAAAAATCTTCGTGCAATCGTAGAAAACTTGGAGAAATGTGTAAACTTGTTGTGCTTTGACCCAATCATCTGTGCTCGGCAACCAAGAATACGTTCTATCACGCGCCGCATATTCAGGAAATGCAAGTTGTAATTCCATTACCGCATCTAACATTTCATAGGTCGAGTTCCAACGTGTACAGACATCCAACTTTAACGTTTTTTTAGATGGCACATTCAAACGTTGGATGATGTCATTCTATACACTCAGTCTTGATGGCGACCTCCTTATATATTTCACACTTTCTCTTATGTTCTCTATAGTGTCATCGATTGCTTTCAGCCCTTCTTGTACAATCAAATTTACAATATGGGCACAACATCTAACCTGAAATATTTTTCCTTCAAAAAATAAATTTTTTGTAGCCCTGAATTGGTTACGTAAGCATGAAATGACACTGTCATTTGCTGAAGCATTGTCCAAAGTTATTGCTGAAATTTTCTTCTCAATACCTCAGCCTTCTAGACAACTGTAGATGCAATCTGAAATAAGTAAACCAGTATGTAGAGGAGGAAGGTGTTTGAAGTTTAAAATTCTCTTGCATAGTTTCCAATCCTTATCAACATAGTGAGCGGTTAATGAAATGTATCATTTTCTTTGATTGACGCCGTCCATAAATCGAAGTCAAAGTTATTTCAGTCACTTTGAAGCTAAAACTTCTTTCGGTTTCATCTTCTCGTTGCGTACATCTTCATGCTTTCTCTACGACTGTGACGCGGGAGACATTCTCCACCGAGGGTTAAGGAATTGACAGAAAGCCCTAAACCCTTTACTTTCAATCATTCTCAAAGGTTTTTCTTCCAAAATCACTAATCTAGCAAACCACTCATTCACTTCTCCTTGTCAAACTTATGAGTGGACACTACGCCTGGGAGTCGTCCCCTTCTGACTTCTTAAATGACAGCGTCTGTTGGCCAGGAGGAGGGAGTTTTGCTTTCTTAGGACACGTCTTCAAATGTCTAATTAGATGTGTCGTAGATCCTCCTGGAATCTTGCTGAATAACCCTTTGCAGTTATTACACTTTATCTTCTGTACACCATTAACTGTCACATCTTCGAAATCATCCCACACTGCTGATCTCTTCTTCTTCCCTTTGCATGCGGTTGACGTGTCTGTGTCTCCCTCTACTATTAGAGGAGATGTGGCCGATGCACCCATTCCAGGGGTATTTAGGCCTTCGTCTTGACTAGCCATCTATAAAATAAAGTTCTTGATATGTTATACGGCTATACGGCTATACCTAGGGTCCTAGATGGCTAGACCGCTAGACGGGCATAATTACTTAACTGTCTAAATCAGTCACCCATTCAAAGTTAGATGGATTGTAATGCTTCATTTTCCAATTTAAATGCTACGCCGAAATTCCGGCAGCATCTCCCCTTATCTCTCCAGAATATATTAATCTTGTATTTGATTCCCATGTCAATCATCAACACAAAGTGTGGACATTTGACGACGGAAATAAATACATGAAATATATCCAGAGAGAAAAAGGAGAGACGAAACCAGAACAGGCATATGCATTTAAATTGGAATAAATGAAGACATTACAATCTATCTAACCCTGAACTGTCCAAAAAGGGACAATTTGAGCAATTTCTATGCATCCAAGAACACACTGAATCTATGTCTGGCAACATAGAAATCCTCAAATGGGCAACTGATTATCTTATACTACAACTAGAACAATACAAATAATAATAAAAGATGACAATCAAACAATAAATGAATTAAAGGAATCGAAAGCACTAATATCAATTTAATCCAAAATTATTGTGGCTCAAAAAGTTTTAAGGATAGTTTGGATGGAAGTGAACAGAGGTAAATGGAGTAAATTGTGGATAAATAAAAGTAAATGTTATTTTAACTATTTTCAGGTATAAATAAATTCATGCAGATGGAAATAAAATGAAAGTAAATTAGCTTGTAAATGACGTCTTTTAGAATAATTTAGAAGTAAATAAATTGAAATGACTTTTATGAGTTTCAACACCTGGTCAAGGGTTGAGGTGGAAGCACACCATCTGTTTTGTGTAGGAAGCAACGTAGTGTTTATATGCCATCCAATCCATTAATCTGATCTGTATCACTAGGAATAAAGCATTAATTAAATATTACCATACTCTAAAACTCAGGTAGACCATAACACGTGAATTTATATTTTTTTGGTATAATGTTTCTTCTTTGGCCCACCTGAGAGTTTAACCATTCTTATTTTTTAACGTGAGGTGTGGATCACCGTATCAATGGTTTCGTTCGGGGATTGTTTTTTAACCGACATCTTGATACGGAAGCAGATTGGGGGACGCGGATTGGGTGAGAACCCCACCTGTCCTAAGATCAGCACAGGCAGGGGCTATGAGGGGCAACTTTTGTGTATGGATTTTATCCACACCGTCCTTCCATTTTGACATATTATTTTAGTATGGAGGCCTAAAAATAAGCCAGATCCGAGGATCAAGTAGGCCACACAATGATGATTAAACTACCACCGTTGAAAACTTCTTGAAGCCGTTGAAGCTTTTGATCAAGTTAATTTGATATTTGTATTTTCCCATCCAGGTCTATGTTACATTATAATTAGGCTAGAAGGCAAATAAACATCAAGGTAAGAAACAAGTCTTTGATTAACCATCCTACCATTGAAAGCTTATCAGTAGCACTTGTTTCCCTAGTGCTTATTTACCATCCAATTAAAAATGGTGGGACGAGTTGTGGACGGACAGGGGCCTTTGGGACGAGAAAATGGTGGGCCCAACACAAGAAAATCTGCGGACGGACAGGGGCACCGGACACAAAATGGTGGGCCCCCCAACACATAGATTATGTAATCCATCAAAATCAACTTTGGAAAGCAACATATTCAAAACAAAATTCTTACCTGATGGACGGACAGGGGCACCGGGCAGGGGTGGGACGAGCTGCGGACAGGGGCGTCGCCGCGTCGGGCAGGCCAGGGACGACCGGACGAGCAGCAGCAGGGACAGGGGCACCGGGTAGGGTAGGGACGAGCTGCGGGCAGGGCAGGGCAGGGCAGTGAGCCAGTGACCAGACGACTGACGAGCTGCGGAGTGCGGACAGGGATAAGCTCCAGGGAGAGAGAGAGAGAAAAGAAGAAGAAGATGGCGTGCGTACACGGGGGAATGAAAGAGAGAGAGAGAGGGAAATGGGAATGGTAGGAACGGGCGGCGGCGGCGGCCGATGGGGAGGAGGGAAGGAAGGGAAGGGTTTTTTTTCGATTTGGGCGGGAGGGCGTGAAAGCTGAAAGCGACCGGGATTAGGGATTTAGAGTTATATATGGTCCTGGTCGAGTAACGAGTCGAGTAACGAGTCGAGCAATGAGTCGAGTAACGAGTCGAGTACTCCTTTGCTCATACTCTACTCGAACTCAAAATGAGTAGTAAAAAACTGCTCGTACTCGGCTCTAACTCAGCCGAGTCGAGCATCGAGTCGAGCATTCCGAGTCGAGTCGATCGAGTACCCGAGCTTTGCCTGTTCGTGTACAGCTCTACTCTCAACTAATTATCCCAACTTGTTGAACACATGCTTGGCACACTTTGTGGATTCTGATGACCCCATTATATATAAAAAAGTGGATGCTTTGCAAGATAGTACCTCGGTAGTTATCACGGACCGAGAGAACCCTTACTCTGAAGCCCCTCCCTCCCCAGATCCTCACTATTTATCATTAAGGGAGGAGGAGCTAAAAATTGAACCGAAGTCTGATACTTCGGAATGTGTTGAGACTACACCACTTCTTGAAAATTTTTCTCAATTTGATCTACTTGTAGTCTCTGATTCACCATGGGATACTAACTTCGAAACTTCTTCTGTCGCAGGTGAATCGTATATACTTTGGATACCTCAGGCGAATCAACGACAAATTTTTGATGAGGTACATAAGTTTCTCTGGAATGTCATGCTCCGGGGCATCCACGCCTATTGCAAAAAGGGCTTTTGGATGATCCTGTTAAGAAACCTACTGAGAAATTTATCACGGTACTGGCCAGAAGAGGAACCGTGTGGCATGACTGAGTAGTTTTTCCCTGCTTTCTTAGGACTAGGGTAGTTTCCTTAATGCTGTTTTAGGATAGACAGTAAACTTAACACTCCTGGGAGGCAACCCAGCTTTTCATTCCATTTTCATTTTCCTAATTAGTTAGTTTAATGTTTGTGGGTAACATTACTGCAAACCCTCACGAGACTACAACTCGTCCTTTAGGGGCAACCTAAGGGTTTAAAGGCTTGTTGCATACGCTATATGCAATCGAGAGCACCTGCGAAAGTGGTATAGGTAGGATTTTATTTTTATTATTTTTGTGTTGTTATCTCTCTCGTGCTAACCAGCGTCCATGATGCGATCTCTTAAAAAGTGTCTCTCGATTCATCATTCAGGTACTATCTTCCCATCACTTCATATTTACTTTTCGTTGTCCCAAGTGCATTGCATACTCATATCTTTTACATTGAGGACAATGTAGATTTTAGGTAGGGGGTGGGGAGATTAGGTTACCTAATCAGTGTTTTCTTGGTCTTGGGCAAAAAAATTGTGAAAATTTTTAAATTTTTTCTGGACTTTCTGGTAAATTCGAAGTAATTTTAACAGTCATATAAGGTACTTAGAATTTCAAGGTAGGTGATGTTGGTAATCTATGACTCTTGAATTCAGTATCTATTAAATTTCACAGTTAAGTTTGAATTGTTAATCCAGAATTAGAAACTGTAAACATTGATTGTGTCATGATTTCACATGTCACATCTCGCTTTCACATTAAAGTTTCCGTTCGATATTAAAGGGTTAACTTGGTAATCACTAAGCATGTAAGGAGCCAGCCTGGAAAATATGCTCGTCATGATCAATTGAAGAAAAAGAAAACACCCAGCCTTTAAAAAATAATAATAATAATAAAATATTATTTATATATATATATATATATATATATATATATATATATATATATATATATACCTTCGGAAAGGATTGGGTGACTAATCTTCACCATAGGTTTGCTCCCTATAGGTGTAGGTTTAATTCCCCATGGATAATATGTGAAAAGGGTTGGGTGTACGGTCTTCACCATAGGTTTGCTCCCTATAGGTAAGGATTTGATTCCTCTCCCCCTTAATGGAAAAATCAAAAGCTGAAAGAATGAAAAGATGATATGTGAGGCAAGTTTTTCTTTAAGTCTTGGTTATCATATTTTCTTGTTGGTTACCAATGATACCCTGAAATAGAGAAGCGAATTTTAATGATGGTAAGCCAGGTTTACACTATACACCCATGGAACTTAATGTTTAGAATTTTCTTTCTGATTAATGGATTAATATTTTGAACTTGATTATGAAGTTTACCGTACGCTTGATTCCAAGAGACAATATTGCCCAACATTCACGAATCTTAGATATTTAGTATCTTGATTGTTTTCAAAAATCGCTCGAATTTTTAGAGATTGTCCTGTAGTTCTTAACTTATTTTTCGCATACTTTGCTCGGGACTAGCAAAATGCTGGTTGGGGGTTGTGTTGAGGGTCAAATATTGCATATTTGTAACGCCCCGGATTTTTGCCAACCTGGGATTAGATGTCCTTAGGCAATGGGTCGATCCTAATACCTCATTAACTTGTCAGAACTGAATCCCAAAGTCTAAAGCCGCCTTTGAACTCATTTCCTTCACAAACCTCACCCTTCATCACCTTGATCTTCCAATTTTTCTAAGAACTTTCACCCTAGACACTATCTTAAACTAGCTAAGTAGTATAACTTGGATCACTTTATATACAAACTCCAAAGGCACTGAGTACCACCTCGACGGAATTCACTTAGGACTAAATCCTTTAGAAATGAGACAAAGTAACTAAGTGCGAAACCAGATTAGCTACGAAATCCGTTTGAATCGCTTTAAATACGATCTGCAAGACCCAAAACTTGTAGAATCATTGACGCTAGGTTACCCTAAAGTTTAGAACCAAACTCATTTCCCGGCTGCTCTCGGGAATGAAACGAAACTTCGTATTAGGTCTAGATCGCACATCAGAAGTCCGATTAACACGAAGTTAAGGAACTAGGACTGCCTCACTGGGCTTGACAATCATCTCTAAAATCAGGTCCAGCCGATGTCCCACGGCCATTCGTTTGGATCCGGAGCGAGGGAGTGTGAAAAACACTATTCCCATTCCAAAATAAATATCAGGAATAGTGATCTGGCACCATTCGTTTATGCTTCAATATTAAGCAACCTGACCGTCAGAATCAGACCAAATTACACCCTCGGATTAAGAAAAATTTCAGGAACATTTACATGTACTTGGAATTTCAGATCGTGGCCCACTAACCGTTGAACTGAAAGTGGTCCGCCACGTGCGATCTGGGAATCCGATCGAGTCGAAAACGTAATCCCACATAGATCCATGTGTGGTGAGCTTAAATCTGACGTTTGGCTCAAGGGGGGCCACCAGAAACACTTGTTTGAGCTGGAAAAGTGACGAAATACCTATATAAGCAATAACCCTTGAACCTGAGCCTATTTTGGGAAGGGTTTTGGCTATAAAAGGAGCTTAGAACAGCCCCTCTCACAGCCATAAGAATTTGGGATAAAACCCTAGAGAGAGAGAGAGAAAAGAGAGAGAAGAGCTTGGGATTTGTAGGAGATCTTCCTCCTACTGCTTTCATACATCACACGGCCTACACCGCTTCCTTCCAGGCATTTTTCCAGCGGTATCCACTCCATTTGAAGGTGAGAAACCCTAACCCTAGGTCTGATTTGAAGTTGGAAGGTTGTAGGTTGTGTAAAGACTAACCATTCCGCTCTTTAGGCTAGAAAACTCCCGTATACGGAAGCTCAACAACCCTTGCTGATTCGTTGTGATTCCAAGGGCAAAGGTGAGGACTTAGGTGTATAGGTTGTGGTTTTCAACGCTTTCAATATCAGATAATGGTAGATTCATGATCTGCATGCAATTGCACATGTACAAAGTGCTTTCCGTTTTCGGTTTCGATTAGAATTGTAGAATTTGGAATTTCACATACTCTTGGTATTCGTATAAAATACCGTATACGTATTTTTTATGGAAATGTGTTTGACATGTTTAATTGTCGTATGGATATATGATGTATGGATAAAATACTCATTTGGCGAAAGGGTTCGCCTAAATACATGTTTACTAATATACACCATGTATGTAGAAATACGGTATTGTAAGAAGTACCATATACGTGTATATTTTAGCGATGTGTTTGTCATGATTAATTGTTGTATAAATATATTATGTGCGTATAAATTAATTGCTTGGCGAAAAGAATCGCCGTATTACAAGTTCCCTTGTAAACACTATGTATGTTGAAATTGGGTATCCTAGAAAATACCCTATACATATAAAGTTTGTTGATGTAATTGTCATGACTATTTACTGTATGAATATGATGTATACGTATAAAATACTAGTTTGATAAAGGGACAACCCTAATGCACTTTCCTCTAACATACGTCATGTATGTTGAAATAGTGCATTCCAAGTGTTGGTGAAATCGCTTGTGAGTGTAAGTGCTTAAGTGTTAGAACCTTAGGTAGGTGTTGAGATGGGATTCTCAACTACCTTAGAGTCACATATGATACCCTCCATGTGGTTATTTACTCTAACCACTCACCTATGAAATACATGTATTTGTATCCCTATTTGTATAGTGCTTTACAATATGCTTTTGAACATGCTTTGTAACTTATTTTATTAACATGCTTTATGACATGCTTTATAACATGATTGCTAGCGTTCCTGAATTTTCTGGTTTATCATGCTTTACTCCACATGCTATGGATGATAACTTCGGTCTCCACGGTTGAAAAGAGATGGAGAACAAGATGGATGGCACGGATTTCTCACAAGCATCACAGTCGACCGTGAATGAACAGTGTGTGTACATGGTGTACACGCACCGGCTATGCACCGAACCGTCAGCCCGGTCAAAGACGGGCTGACCCGTCTCTCTCTGCGTAAAACGTCCAGCGGACGGATTAAAGCGGCCGGTTTTGCGTTGTGGGCCCCACCCATCATGCGTTTTGAAGATCTAGACCGTCCATTCATCCCGTGGGACGGCAACAACCCATGCCTAGGTGTCATAATTGCAAGAGGCAGCAGAGATCAGATATCAACCGTTCAAGCGGAGGATGGACGGTAGAATGAAATTCTCAGTGGGCCACACCAAAACAGAAGAAAATCATTCATGTCCGACTGGTTTTCCGCACTGATTTCAGTGAACGAGTTGGATTCGTCCATAGTACATCGAAGTGGACCCCACCAGCATCGTCAGATCACCGTGCGCGACCCCTGTTCACAACGTCCGTAAAAGCCGATTGTTGTGGGCCCCAGTACGTCCGTGATCGTCGTCGGATGGACAATCCAGACCGTCCAATAGGAGACCAAGAGTCCTCTTATGTAAGCCTAGGTGACAAATTTTTAAGAAACAATGGAGATCCGTTGTTAACCTTCTAAAAAGAAGACGAGCGGTAGAAGCATAAATCTCATGGGCCACGCCGAATTCAAATCTAATCAGTCCATTTCATAACAAAAATCCGACGTGAATTCAATGGACGGATCGGATTGCTCGTCTGACATCAATTCTAGGCTCACCATTCATCACAGACGCGTAAGCTTTGTTTCTGATTCTACGGTGGAAACAGGGAGTCCGGCTCCGTTGCAAACTAACTGCGAAAGAGAGTGCTTCGTGAGATTTCCGCATGAAGATGTTCTCCAGCTAGGACTACACGCAGCCAACCTTCCCTGTTATAAAAGAGAGAGAGCAAACGGGAGAAAAAAGATCTTTTTGGGTTACAGGGAGCCAAACGGCTGGAGAGAGAAAGTGAGGCAGGGAAAGTATTTTAGAATTTTTTCTTTCTTTTTCTTCTTTCCTGTTTTATTTGAGAATTAGCTAATCATGTCTTTGGTTAGCTAACCTCTTGGCTAGGGCCAAGAGGTGAAGCTTGTAGCATGATGGGAGATTTTATGCCTTCACTTTAATTTTAATTAGTGAACCGAATTTGATTTTGATTTAATTTTAATCTGGGAATGTTTTTAGTCTTTAATGGTCTGTTGTGACTGAAATTACAATGGGTCTGCGATGGCTTTGAGCATGTTCTTCTTCCTTTTATGTTTATGACGTCAGGAAGCCCTGTTGTTCACCATCATCTCCTGGGCATGGTCGGATGACGGTACCCTTCCTAACCTTCATGGCATGTTGATTGGTTGGTAATTAGTTTAATTCTATTGTTTGCTTTGTCTCCTGTGCATGGTTTGGTGATGGAATCCATTCTAATTTATATACCTTTCATCTCATGGAAATTATATCAAGTAAGTTCAGTTCTATCTTCATGGTCTTCGAAGCAGGCATAAGATCTCCCTGATCTCCACAAGTGGATCCTCTGAATCCCTAGTTTCCCTACCTTTAAAATTCACTAGTTTTAAATTAATATTTTCACCATTATTCCCTTGATTTTTCCTGATTTGGATTTCATCTTAATCTAGTTCTAGTTCTAGTTACTTTCAGATGACGTACAGGTTTCAGTCCCTGCGGATTCGATTTCGGTCTCACCGAGTTTATTACTACATCACAACCCTATACTTAGGGAGTGAACAATGGACATGATCGGCCCGCCATTTAGATACGTCGATTGACAGATATGATTAGAAGTTTGTTCAACGGGCACCAATAGTCGATCGGGGCCGCAGCTATTCGGATATAAGTAGGAAAATATCCTTACTCCACGGGTAAAGTTTGGTCATAAACCGACGGTCCAAAATCCTCAACTTTGCATAAGAGTAGATGACCCAATTTGCTTAAGTTTCAATTCATTCCTTTAGGGTATTTGCACTTCTCATACATTTGTCTTTTAGCTCAAGTTAAGCGGTTCTGGACAGCACCTAGATCCGACTCCTGCGATGGATGTCAAGCCCGGTAAGACGGACATTATCCTATAGTTTTGGAACTAGTGGTCTACTAACGAGCAGTCTAGAACTTGTTTGAAAAATCGGGGCATTTCTGGAATGAATTTGGTAGTGAGATTTCTCGTGGGTAATGATTATGTTCATAGTGTGGCCTATTTATAACTAGTGAAAGTAGAGATTTGATCATGATTACTCTAAACTGTCGGTTTTAGGCTAAAAGAGTAACGGGGTTGATTTAATCTATTAGTTAAGATCCGGGCCTTATTTGACTCGGCTTCGGTTAGATCTTTAATTTAGTTATGCTTGTCTTGATTAGTTGGCGATGGGTCGGTTAGATTTGGGTCCTATGTGAGTAAATCATGGGGTTACACCTAATGTTCAAGTGATCGGGCGGATTTGTTGGCTTCCTATGGCTGATTAATCGGACTTGTGCGGTTCTTTACTGGTACCACCCCTGTATAAACTAACATTGAGTGCTAATGGTTATGAAGTGATATTATAAGTTAATTAATTAAAAAAAATCAAGGATTTTTGGAAATCCAAAATAATGAAAATTCAGGATGTTACAGTAACCAAATCGATTTCTATGACAAAAAACTACAACCCAGATCTAAACCATATATCATCTTTTCCTGTGATCTTCCCATGAACCGATGTAGTGCTCGTGCATCTAATCCACATTGTCCATTATAGAGATCACACATGAATTAAACTAAAAGCATTAAAAAAAAAAAAGAAAAAGGAAATGAAAACTTGTTGAATCCAAGCCCTCTTAAGGTTTCTCTCTACCTCCATCTATAGGGTTTTCTCATTTCTTTTATGTTTTCCTATAAGAAACTTCTCTCGAATCCCTCTAAAAGAGAGAACTCTCTAGATAAGGTAGGATGAACACATCTTACCTTATCCAAAGAATTCAATTTTTTCAAAAATTGGCAAAAAAATATTATTGCAATTACAAGAATAAATCCTCTAACTTCACCTGAAATTGAGAGTCATTGTGGCATGAGTAAATCCCTCGACCTCTCTCTCAACTAAAAGTGTCTCTCCAACAAGTTAAGTGAATTATTTTTATTTTTATTCTAAAAATTAAAATTATAACTATTAATTATAGTTCTAAAGTGTATCAAAATTTCAGGGCTGCTACATAAACCAAAAAATTTATTCTACTAGACAATCTTAATCATCATATTTGTGTGCGTCGTACGTAAAGTCATCTACTTCGCCAAAAAGCTAGGATCAAATGATGGCAGGTTGTATTATTACTTGACCCTGTATAGTATAATTCCAATAATATTCAGTTTCTCATCATCAACTCTAATTGAATATTAAATATGATAGAAGTCACCGAAAAGCTAAGATCAAACAATGAATTGTGTTAGAGCTTGACTTTGTAAAGGCAATGAAATCCTGTAAAAAAATCTTTCAATGTATTCAATAACAGTAACAATGACCATAACGGTTGATTGTCATTACTGTTACAATACGGGCTATAATAGTTGTTAGATCTTTTTTATTCTTATAAGAAAACATTTTTTTATAAACTCACACCCACACACACCACAATGGGCACTTGAATCGATAACCTCAGTGTTGAAACCCTCAGAGTCTACCACTAAGCCATGAGTAAGGACCCTTCCTAAGAAAACTTGTATTAATTGTTACCAACTGTTATCATTGTTGTCTAATAGCGTAAGTGATTATATGTGACTTGAGGGGTTGTGTGCATATGTGATTGCATAATCGCGTATGGCATTGCCTTCTAAAAAAATATAGCATTGCCTTCTAAAAAAATTATATTTTTTCTTCGCATAAGTGATGGCATAATCACATAAGGAATAGCATAATCGAATAAACCATAGCATATGCAATGACATAATCGCATATACCATAGCATAATGCTTAATGGTCATAAAACCGCATATGCCACCATGACAAATGCAATCTATGCTCCCAAAAGAGCATATGTGATCGCATATGACAACATTGGCTGTTATTGGCTTTATTTTTATTTATTTTTTCATAAACAGACATTACGACCCCATAACATGTGATGGTTCCTATTGTTACTGTTACCATTATGTAACCATTTTTTAATACATTGACACCCTTAGAGATGGTGAAAGTTGAGTCATGAGCCCAAATCGATGGTATCATGTCTGATCGCGTGTCGATGAATTGATCCTATCTCTAGCAATATTAATACCATGTGGTTTTAGTGTTTCAAAGGGGCAGGAGGCAATTTCTAAAAGGTGGTTGACTACACATAGGTTTTATCATTATATTGTAATGTTTTCAATGAATGCGATGGGATGAGATATGACTAAATTCTTATCATTTAGAGAACTACATTTATGACTGATTTTTCTATAGTTTCTTGTCTCAGGTCCATTTAGTAAGAAGAATAGACTTAGTATGTCTTCCTTTAGATAAACACATCTCTTCACATAGAAGCTCATCAAGTATGTGTTGGGATGCCTTGCACAAACCTTAGGATCTAGCCTCCCGAAACAAACCAGAATTATGGATAATAAAGCAATGAAATAAATCAAAGCATCAATTACACACCACACAAGAGATTTTTACGTGGAAAACCCTCAAAGAGGTAAAAACCATGGGACCTCGTCCAAATCAACAATCCACTATGAAGTAGAACGTTTACAACCTTCTTCACTCACGCAAGAGTAGATGAACAATGAAAGAATAAAGAAAACCAGAGAGATCTCACCGATTACGAGGACATAGGAGCGCAGAGATATAGACTGCACCGTAGATCACCTCCACGAGCATAACCTCCCTTCTACAAGCTTCCTCTCTCTCTTTCTCCCTCTCTCTCTCACCTTTGATAGCCCTCTTGTGTTTTTCTCATCAACATAACATACGTAGAAAAATCCTAGGGACCCTTTTTTATAGTTTTAGGAAACTCCTTTCCACATCCTAGTTGCGAAAGGACTTGCGCATCCTAGTTGTGAAAGGACTTTGCGCATCCCAGTTGCGAATGGACAACGGGTCAAAAAAACCCATCAAATCTTCCCCTTTTTGACCCAGGAGAGATTCATCTTCTTTAAGCTAGCCAAGTTTCTACAAACCTCAAACTTGCCCTTAAGCAAGGCCTTGGTCATCATATCTGACCCATTATCGTCCGTGTGGACCTTCTCAAGCTGTAACACCTTCTGTTCCAAAGTATCCTTAATCCAGTGATACCGAATCTCTATGTGCTTTGACTTGGAATGCTGACTTGGATTCTTGCTCAAGTGTATAGCACTCTGACTATCGCAATAGACTACGTGCTCCTCCTGCTTCAGGCTAAGTTCCTGTAGGAACCTCTTCATCCAAAGCATCTTTTTACATGCTTAGCCCGTGATGCTATGATGTATTCGGCCTCTGTCGTCGACAATGCTACGACCTTTGTAACTTGCTCGCTTAAGAAACCGCTCCCCCTGCAAACGTGAACATGAACCCCGATGTAGACTTCCTGGAGTCTATGTCACCTGCCATATCTGCATCTGTGTAGCCCTCTAATACAAGTTTTCCGTCACCATAGCATAAGCTCAACCTGGATGAGCCTCTTAAATACCGTAGTATCCATTTCACCGCTGCCCAATGCTCTTTGTCAGGATTGGCAAGGTACCGGCTGACTACACCAACCGCATATGCTATGTCTGGGCATGTACATACCATAGCATACATCAAACTTCCTACAGCTGACGCATAGGGTATTTTCTGCATCTCTTTCACCTCTGCCTTCGTCTTAGGACACTGTCTTTCGCTCAATCTGAAGTGACCATCCAGTGGAATACTGACCGGCTTCACTGCATTCATATTGAACCGCTATAGGACTTTCTCAATATACCGCTCTTGTGACAGCCAAAGCTTCCTGCTGCTTCTGTAACAGGTTATCTCCATTCCTAGGATCTGTCTAGCCAGGCCCAAGTCTTTCATCGTAAAAGGCTTGCCCAACTCCTGTTTCAGCCTGTCAATCTTCTTGATGTCTTTTCCCATGATGAGCATGTCATCAACATATAACAGCAGAACTAAGAAATCACCATATGAGAACTTGCGCGTGAACACATAGTGGTCTGACTCCGTTCTGTCATACCCATGTTTCAACATAAACAAGTCGAACTTCTTATACCATTGTCGTGGAGCTTGTTTCAGCCCATACAAGCTCTTCCTTAGCCTACACACCATATGCTTCTTGCGCTTGACTTCGAACCCCTCTGGTTGGTGCATGTAGATCTCTTCTTCCAGGTCACCATGGAGAAAGGCAGTTTTAACATCTAACAACTCTATCTCCAAATCCATGCTAGCCACCAACCCAAGCAACATCCGTATGGATGTCATCTTCACCACTGGTGAGAATATCTCTTCGAAGTCTATTCCTTTCCTCTGACCAAACCCTTTCACCACAAGTCTAGCCTTGAACCTCGTCTGTGAATTCTTCTGCTCAACAATCTTTCTGAACACCCACTTGTTGCTCAAAGCTTTCTTGCCCTTAGGCAGTTTCACCATATCATAGGTGTGGTTCTTATGCAAGGATTCCATCTCCTCTTACATAGCTTTTAACCACTCCCCCTTATGCTTGTCGGCTAGGGCCTCAGAATAATCTTCTGGCTCTCCCCCATCAGTCAACATAATGTACTCATATGGCGAGTACCTCTTGGACGGCTGTCTGTCCCTAGATGACCTCCTCACCTGTGGCTCAACAGGTGGATCAAGTGGGGGCTGCTCCCCTGGTCCATCTTCTGAAGGAACTCTCTCGTCCTCTACACCTTACTGTACTCCCCCGTCATCAGGCACCACGGGAGGAATAATCGGATCCATGTCCTCTAGCTCACCTGAACTAGGCTGATTCTTCTCTGGCTTACCAATGTCTTCTATACACTGATCTTCAAAGAAAACCACATCTCTGCTCCTGACGAGCTTCCTCTCGGTCAGATCCCACAATTTATAATCGAACTTTTCATCACCGTACCCTAAGAACACATACTGTCTGATCTTCATATCGAGCTTGGACCTCTCATCCTTTGGTAAGTGAACGGATGCCCTGTATCCAAACACCCTGAGATGACTGTACAATGGATCATGTCCAGTCCACACCTTCTCAGGTACTTCTCCATTCAACGGGGCTGATGGAGACCTGTTTATCAAATACACCTCCGTGCTCATTGCTTCTCCCCAGAACGTCTTAGGCAACTTCGTATGGGATAACATGCATCTGATTCTCTCAACAATTGTGCGATTCATTCGCTCAGCTACACCATTATGCTGGGGGGTCTTGGGAACCATCTGTTCATGCCGTATACCCAGGGACTTGCAGTACTCATGAAAGTCGCCAATGTATTCACCATCATTGTCAGTACAGATGCATTTCAATGGTCTACCTGTCTCTCTCTCTCTCGACCATAGCATGAAACAATTTAAACACACTAAAGACCTCGTCCTTAGATTTCAAAGCATAAACCCAAACCCTCCTAGATGCATCATCTATAAAAGTGACAAAATACAATGCCCCACCCAAGGTTTTGTCCTCATAGGACCACAAATATCAGAATAAACCAAATCTAATGCATGCACTTTATTAACATGAGAAGCAGTTTTAACAAATGAAACTCTATGTTGTTTCCCTGATAAACAATCAAGACAGGTTTTGAGAGGTGTACCTGTCACGTCTGGAAGGAGCTGCTTCCTCGCTAGTAGCTGAAGCCCTTTTTCACTCATGTGGCCTAGACGCTTATGCCACATGTCAATAGCTAAATCTTCTGTTGCGTTCAATTCACCCTTACACATACTGACACTTGCTTTGTAAAGGGTGCAACACTTCTTTCCTCTAGCCATGATCAACGAACCCTTGATGAGCTTCCATCGCCCATCGAAGAAACCGGCCATAGCCATCATCATCCAGCCTTCCCGTCGACATCAAGTTGAGGCGAAGATCTGGGATATGCCTCACATCCCTGAGAACCAATGTGCAGCCCACATCAGTTTTCACACAAATATCACCGACTCCCACGATCTTTGATACGCCAGAATTTCCCATCTTCACAGTCCCATAGTCACCTGACTTGTAGCTTGTGAAGGAGTCCCTGTGTGGAGTCGCATGAAAAGAAGCTCCTGAGTCTATCACCCAGTCGGTGTTCTGACTCGTAGCCGTGAGACATACGTCATGATCTGTAGAAAGAATAACTACCATGTCGCCATCTGAAGCGACCGCAGTGGAATCAGATTCATCTTCCTTCCCTTTTCCTTTCTTGTCATTTTTCTTACCACGATATTCATGCTTGTAGTGGCCCTTCTTGCCACAATTCCAGCATTTAACATCTTTTTTGTTACTCGACTTGCCTCTTGATTTATCTCGGGCCTTCCCGCCCTTCCTGTTCTTTCCTCTCCCCGTTCTGCGTCCAAGAGCCTCTTCGAGAGTAGACCCACGAGACTTCCTCCTTGTCTCCTCATTGAAGAGACGGACCGGTTACTGTTCCATGGATATCTTTCCGTGCGGCGTGGAGTTACTTAGAGACACCACCAATGTCTCCCAATGTCGGGCAATGAACTAAGCAATAGTAAAGCACGCAATTCATCATCCAGAACCATCTTCATAGAGGTGAGTTGGTTCACTATATTCTTGACCTCATTCATGTGCTCGCCACAGAACCACCATCCTTGAACTTGAGATTCACAAGTCGCCTTATCAGAAATATCTTCTTACCAGCTGTCTTCCTATCATACAGCCCTTGTAATTTTAGCCATAGGCTTGCGGCTGAGGTTTCCGTAGACACATGGTGGAACAGAGAATCATCCAACCATTGTCTAATAAACTCCACCGCCTTTTGGTCCATCTTCTTCCAATCATCATTAGTCATATCCTTGGATTTTTTTGATATGCCTAAGATTGGAGAATATAGGTCCTTACAATAAAGCAAGTCCTCCATCTTAGCCTTCCATATGGTCCAGTTAGAACCATTGAGACTAATCATCCTTGAGCCACCTTCCATAATTCAAAAAACCGATCCTACCCGTTCAATGAACTTAGCTTTGATACCACTTTGTTGGGATGCCTTGCACAAACCTTAGGATCTAGCCTCCCAAAACAAACCAGAATTATGGATAATAAAGCAATGAAATAAATCAAAGCATCAATCACAAACCACGCTGAGAGATTTTTACGTGGAAATTCCTCAAAAGGTAAAACCACGGGACCTCGTCAGATCAACAATCACTATGAAGTAGAACGTTTACAACCTTCTTCACTCACGCGGGAGTGGATGAACAATGAAAAAATAAAGAAAACCAGAGAGATTTCACCGATTACGAGGACGTAGGAGCCTGAGTAGAGACCTGCACCGTAGATCACCTCCACGAGCATAACCTCCCTTCTGAGCTTTCTCTCTCTCTTTCTCCCCTCTCTCTCACCTTTGATAGCCCTCTTGTGTTTTCTCATCAACACAACATACGTAAAAAATCCTAGGGACCCTTTTTTTATAGTTTTAGGAAACTCCTTTCGCATCTAGATTCTTGAAAGGACTTGCGCATCCTAGTTGCGAAAGGACTTTGCGCATCCCAGTTGCGAAAGGACAATGGGTCAAAAAAACCCATCAATATGTCATCCATGTCTCTCGATGTTCAACTCAGAGAGAGAGAGAGAGAGAGAGAGAGCGAGCGAGAGAGAGAGAGAGAGAGAGAGAGAGAGAGAGAGAGAGAGAGAGAGAGAGAGCTAGTTGAGGTAGAAGGGTGAAGAAAGGTGAAGAAGAGTAAAATTAATTCCCAAGGCTTTTTGTTTCGCCAATTGCCTTACTAATGTAAAGGAAATATATAATCAATTACCATTTTAGCACCGCCAAATCAAATGTGGAAAATTGTCTATCAAATGCAAATGCAAATATATTTAAGAAATATGTAAAAGAATCTATAATCATTACACTTTTTCTTGGCATTATATTGAAAATTCTGAATTCGAACTGGGAAATCAATGTGTTTTGGTGATGTTTTAACATTAAAGTAATTATATATATCATCATTAGAATGTTAGTGCAGATAAACCAACCATAGAATTGGCAGTCAAATGCAAATATTGTCAGGAGACTAGTAAAGTATTTTGAAAACATCGCACATTTCATTTATATTACCATGATAATTGGTGAAACAAACAAACCTTACAGAGCATTTTGGAAATATAAAGATTAAATGAGGCAAGGCCATAGCCAAAATTATTGTTCTCTACAATTTCTTAAAGTTTGAGGTTTGTCTTGGGATATTATCTGAAAAATCTCGCTGAAAATGAAAATATTTATTGTAAATTAATAAATAAATTTAAATTTTAAATTCCTTATGTTTTGACTATTTTTGGAATTTATATTATGACAATAGCTCAATAATCAATATTTTAAAATCCGTCCATATTTTTGAAATTTTCACAATAATACCATTTAGCGTACAATCTAGGGTGTATTTGTCACACTAGGTAAGGGATATTTAGGGGAATGATCACATACGTGGGAATGCATGATGATTATTGTACATTCGAGCTGTGTGGGGCCTACTCATGATGCGTATGTGGAATCCAAACCATGCATCTGTTGTGCTTACCCAACCTCACCATAAATTCAAATAACCATCCTGATACAAAACTTAGGTGTGAAATGCTAAGGGTAACAACATACAATCACACCTAAAACCTGCATATTTAGGTGGTGTGGCCCAGTTGAGATGTGAAATGGTCAGAATTTTGGTATACCCTACCATTCATATGGGACATACCATATGAATGGATTAGATGGCATATAAACAACATGGATCCAGATTACAGTTGGAAGATTGCCTGGTGGGCATCAACCTCCCTAATGTCTCTAGTGATAGCTTTGGTGAGGACCACATGACTTATGGTTAACCTGGATTTGGAATCTACGCCCAAAATAAGAGGCGCCTCTGGATTTGGGTCATTTCATATTAGGCAGAAATATCAGAGTGGGCCCCACACAGCTTGAACGGATGGTAATTACCATGAGTTGGAACCCATGTGATAATTCTCCTTTTACAAGGTAAGGGGTAAGCTTAGGAAACGGATTGGCTACGCCCCAGCTGGTGGTCGCTGCTTTGTGGGCCCCACCATGATGTATATGTTTCATCCATTCCGTTCATCCATTTTTACAGATCATTTTAAGCCCTGATGCCAAAAATGAGAGTGATAAAAATCTCAGGTGGACCACACCACAGGAAAACAATATCGATTGGATATCCACCATTAAAATCCTCCTAAGGCCCAATGTACTGTTTATTTAACATCCAATCCGTTGATTAGGTCATACAGGCCCAGATGAAGGTAAAAAACAATGATCAGCTTGATCCAAAACTTTTATGGCCCCAAAATGTTTTTAATGGTCGACGCTCATTCAATACTGTTTCCTGTAATGTGGTCCATTTGAGATTGGGATATACATATCTCATTTTTGGTTTCGTGCAGTAAAATGATCTGTAAAATTAGATGGACGGCATGGATGAAACACATACATCATGGTGGGGCCCACAGAGCACCGACCACCAGCCTGGTAGTAGCCAATCCGTTTACGTAAGCTTACTATCTACTGGGGTTAGGGCCCATGGCTTGGTAATCCAGACCGTTGCTCGACCATAGATGGAGAATACCCAAATACCCAAAAAACCAATATCAGGATCCTTTTCCTTCAATGTAGACCGTTGCTTTATTTCTCTTCAAACCATATGTGGTCTACAAATCAAAAGGTTTAAGAGCATTCTATAGAGGAGTTCCTTGAGGAAAATGCCTTCCCACACCAGACACGACAAACAAATGGTCTAGATTACCGAACCATGGACCCCAGTTGGCGAAATTGGGAACTTGGCTCCACACGTGCGTAATTCCTCGGCCGCAATTTTACAATGCAATGACTGAGGGCTATGGTTATATTTTCACACTCTATATGAAAGCTCACCACCATTTTGAAAAAGGAGGCCGCTCATCATGTCATACTCATGTATGACTTACACAGGACACCTTGGCCCATTGTTTCCTCCCAACCCTACACGAACCGGCACGAAGCAAGTGCGAGTCATAGTGTGACAGCCAACAGTGGTTAAGTGAGATGAGTTAACTAGGTGGGTTCAGAGTCTTGTGGGTAAGTAAGAGGTATGAGAGAAACACATCTACCTTATATAAGAGCTAAGTTGGTCATTTAAGAGACCTGGAGTAATTGCTTATACAGTAATTAATCAGATTATGCAGAAACTGCTGCATGTAGCTAGCCCAACAGTCATAAATGGCTAGCCACTGTATGTAAATGGCTAGCATGCAGATAGTCTTCCACATATAAAACGGTCAGAACTGCCAAATAATGGTTAGTTTCTCATCAATAGTCAGAAACAATCCATTGTAATAATAAACCTGGACCAAAATGTCCAATCACCCTTGCTTATATAAACTGACCATTGTTGGTTCATTTAAACAACATAAAGCATTCGAATCATTCTCTCATATGAACCATTAAGCACCAAGTGTTCTCCAAACAAGCCAACAAGTTTAATACAAACCTAAGCTAGTAAGTTCATGAGAACGAGACCAATGTAGTGATCTAATCCAACAAATCAAATACTTTTATCTCTTTTTCATTTTAGGAATTTTATTTTTATTTGTTAAAAAAAAATTGTGTTTACAGAGTTCCATCAGTGATTCCTTCATGTTCGATGAACGCAGAAGCGCACACAGCCTCATCTTATCCTGAAAGCTATTTGCCTACAACCTACCAACAGTCTTAATAATTTGAAAAGGGACAAATAACGCTTTAAGGACAACATGATCGTACATGCTTCAGCCTATCTTTAATTTTATATTTTCGGTTTCCTATTTCCTTTGATTTTACAACAATTGTAAATCTGTAATTTGAGATTATCAAATCTCAACACATTGTAAATGGAGCAGATCTCTAAAATCTCACTAACCAAGAAATCCTAACCATCCAACTAATGGATATCAAATGAATGGTTAAAAGTAAAATAATGAGTGATCCAAAGGGTTACCCTCATTTCCTCAACGTAATTGTTTAGAGATGCGCTCCAGCCGCAATTGGGTCAGTGATTTGCACCTTTGGATTGCCTTATAACCAAGTGCACGGTTGGAGAGTCACCATCTTTTTAAAAACATCGCTACCAACTTCCAATCAAACAGGTGGGGCCATTTCAGCCATGGATGGTACAAAGGCATGAGTCGACTCACCGACTCAACCCGAGTCGATAATGCCGGCCCCAACAATGAGTACCGGAGACCATGGTTGTCATGACCCTCTTGACATGGATGCAACAATGTAGGTAGATGCACCATGGCGATGTCAACTTGCATGTTATCCTAAGGAGTGATCACATGGGAACAGAGGAAAGTGTGTGTACTCAGTGTTTGAAGTATCAATATCGCTACAAGTTTCGTTGGCCAGGGATACGGAAACAATATTGATATCGCCGATAACTAGAAATGCGGAGAAACATGGGAAAAACGGTGGAATTTTCAGCAAAACCTCAAGAGATGTTAAAATGTACATACTTGCATATTTAGAAATTAATTTTAAAAAAAACAAAAAAAAAAAAAAACAAAAAAGGCCTTAAAAGCATGTGTTGTTGTAAGAAATCAACCCAACCATCTCGTCTAGCCTGTTTAACCATCCGATCTTCCATTCAAACATCCATCAATATTGCAAAATATCAACAACACATGATATTTCACCAAGAAATCATCAACAATTGAAAATGAAACGAAAGATTGCGGTCTCAATGTTGCCCGTGTTGCGATATCGATAACATTGAAATATTATCAATATCATTAAACCATGGGCCCATGAAAAAAAAATGAAATGATATTTTGATGATATCAATACATTGGCGATATTATTAAAATGTTGTCGATATGCTTAGGGCCTGTTTGATTTTCCATGATACATGTAAATCATGGTAAATAAGTAATTACTACTTTTTCACCTTGTTTGAAAATACGATAGTAATTCCACCTCGAAAATCGAAACAAAAGTGTTGGATTAAATATGTGGACCCCACCGTAATGTATATGATATATCCGCACCATCCATCTATTTTATTAGAACATATTAGAGCATGAACCAAAAAAATGAGGCAGATCCAACACTTTAATGGCCCACACGAAAGGAAACAATGGCCTTAATTGGTCCACCATTAAAAGTTATTTTCTTCACTGGGCCCACATTGAGGTTTTTTTCATCATCTAACCCATTCATAGGGTCACGCAGACGTGGATAAGGGGAAAACACAAATATCAGCTTGATCTAAAACTTTTAAGGGCTCCAAGAAGTTTTTAATGGTAAGCTTTCGATTCCCGTTGTTTCCTGTGGTGTGGTCCACTTGAGCTTTGGATTTGCCTCATTTTTTTGCTCATGCCATAAGTAACATACATCTCGATGGGCCCCACATTGATGTTGTAAATTTCTCGATTTAAGTGTTAAAAAAGTAAGTGGTCACATCTGCATTGGGAAAGATGTGGTAATTACCTTGGTAAATAATTATTACCCATTTACATGGAAATTACACTTGAGCTGGAAAATCAAACAGGCCCTTATGATACAAGCATTTCCTAGAATTTACATAGTTGAAAATAATTGCAATACATTAGCGATATTGATGCATTGACAATACAAACGACACTTAGAATTTACATAATTGAAAATATTAGCAATTACATTAGCGATATTGATACGTTGGCGATACTTAGCAATACATTGCTAATACTTGGAATTTCTGACACTACTAGCGTAATCGGTATCGCTACCAGTGTTATTGGTATCTTTGAGCTAGAGATAAAGATAATATCAGAGATATTTCGATAATATCGGAGATAATTCGAACACCGTGTGTACGTAACCATGTGATCTTGAGTTGAGCTGATTGCATCATTCGATGTAATGTATTATCGCACGCAAAATGCACAGTGCTTTGTTGATGGCAGCCCACCCAAGAAGGTTCACACCTTGAGCTAGTGTAGAGGGCCGTTTCTATCACCACAATCTGATCTTTGATTCGAACAATTAGTAGCAGGTTCGGACATAAGAATGAGAAGCTGTCTCTGAAATGACCCACAGACCAGGGACTGCTCCATGAATAACCAATACAGCCGAGAATCGCGTGATTGGACTCCCTGTGGGCCCCACCTATGACAAATTTGGAGCCGCCTCCCTATAACACACAAGGACAGACAGTTGCGTAAGTTTCAATGGTCCAGATTCAATGCCAAAATGGTAGAAGTCCAGTGCCAAAGGACCACAAAAGATTCCAAATCCATTGAGTTGGAAGGAAGCAGCTTTCCTGCATCCCAAGCTCAGCTCTGTCAGGCCCACCTTGACATTTCTGTTATGTTCAGTTCCATCTGCTTCTGCAGCTAATTTTATGAGATGTGCCCAAACATGAGAAAGATCCAAAACTCAGGTGGGCCAGGCCATAAGAAACAGCAGCAATGAAACCACTTACTGTTGAAACCTTCCTGGGCCCACCGTGTTGTTTATATGCCATCCAAACAGTAAAAAACGTGATTCCCGCCTGGACGAAAGGAAAAAAAATATCAGCTCGATCCAAAACTTTTGTTGCCCGTCCCTGAGAAGGTTTCACCCCAACCGTGTGTCGATGTGCTGGGCCAAAAGTCAGCCCAGTCCACCCATCAGGAGGGCCAGGTGTAGAAACAGAGGGGATCATAAAAAACAGGAAGCAGCTAACTTTCCAGATTCAGTGTACATGTGTCTCAGCAGATGAACAGGACAGGGAACTTTCATAGCAGGTTCTCGCCCGATGAGCAGCTTGGGTGAAAACATGAAGAACACATTGGTCTGTATACCTGCATGTGAAAGCGCCTGTAGTACTAGCAGAATTCTGATACCAGAATTCCATTTGAGCAGTGGAAAACCTTACCCCACTATTGGTGCTAAATCAGCCATCAGTCGTGGAACTTGAAAAGCAGCCCCAGCAAAATCATATGATGATTGACTAGGAAGTCAATGGTTGTGATCTATCGACAAAGTAAGAAGTGTTCAGCCGAAGTGAATGAATATTAGACAGAAGAAAAAACCATATTCATAAGAGTTTGAACACTCAAATTTGTAGAATCCAAAAGGACCAAATACAAAAACTTCCACAAAAAGAATGGTATCACAACCATAGTGATTACTGACAGATCTGTTCTTGGCAATTTCTTGGGATACTTTTGAATATTTTAGTTGTCTTTCTCGGGATATATTCGGAAAATATCATGGCAAATAAAAATGGATAAAATCAAATCAAATTAATAAAGAGGGAGAAATTATGAGAGAGAGAGATAGGGAGGGAGAGAGAGAGAGAGAGAGAGAGAGAGAGAGAGAGAGAGAGAGAGAGAGAGAGAGAGAGAGATGTAGATGTAGGATCCGGCGATGATAAGGTTTCACGAAAATCAGCAAGTCATCAGTATTTTGAATGAAAGTGGCCTAAACAATGGAAAGATGGTGACAAAATAATTATTCTTGATGAGATAAATTTAATCCTTTGAATGGTGTGGCCTACAAACAGACGGTTAAGCAAAGAGATAAAGCAACAGTCCATATTCAACTGAGAAATGTCCATAAAATTGGATGGCTAGGATTTCCTATCTGCGTGACTTTTCGGGCAACATCCATCCATGTGTCCCATCAGATCAATTGTGTAGATCGTTGAACCCTGGGACCCACTTTTACAAACTAACAACCCAATGATATTTTGCAAATCTTGGAGTCGAGGATGAGATAATTCCTCAAATGTACCAGAGGCAAGTATCAATGTGTTGTACAACACCATGATGCTTTAGCAAAACAGCAACTTTCCCCCCCAAAACCCAGTCCAAATCATGAGTCAGATGACTTTCACAATCATAACCACACAACCTCTAAAAGACTGCATGGAATTTGTTCAAACACACCGCAATTGAACGTTGCTCGTGAAATGAAATCTTTTATTTGTTGCCTAAGTATACAAAGATGTTTGATGTTGAGTCTGCTGAAGAACTACAAATATTTTCCAAGTTGGATGGGGGACAATTCTTATTGATGCTAGTATAGGAAATGTCTATGAGAACTGAATTTCTATACCAATAAAAGAGTCCACATTTCAAAATCTTAGATGAAGTATTATAAAACTAAAAAGCTCAACCAGGGCTGCAACTTCGGGTTGGGACCCAACTTGAGTTCAAGTCCTCACAAGTCGGGTTGTCAAAATCCTTGGCTTGGGTTCTGGTTGGAAAACACCAACCCAATTTGAATTAAGGTTGGGTTTGGGTTGAGCAAATTTGGGCCAGGTTAATCACATGTATTTGGGTCAGGTTTAGGTTGGGTCAAGTTGGGTTGAGCATAGAGGACTTTCAGGTTGGGTTCGGGTTAAGCACATCAGGTTGGTCAGGTTGGTCAGGTTGTGGGTTGGGCTTCCTTTTTTTTTTTTTTTTTTCTTTCTTTCTTTTTCTTTTTTATGAACATTGGGTTGGGTTGGGTTGGGTTGGGTTGGGCTTGGGTTTACCCTCAATCGACCCAACCTGCCCGAGTTGTAGCCCTAAGCTCAACACAAGATAGGCACCCACGTCTCAAGTCGCCTAATTTTTTCAGATATTAACGGGGGACTCAATATTTCATGAAATCTATAGGTAGCTGGTCATTCACAGATAGAATGAGGCAGCTCGGTTTCTTCTTTTGATAATTAACGAAATCTATTAGACAAGTAAGAGAAAAGCAACATGATATACACAAAACATATATAACTCTCAATATAAAGAGAAGGCCTTGACATACCATCCTTAGCGAGAATCCATTTCCACGTTATCCTCTTGAAGAAAACAATGAAATCAAGCACCGATCAACTCAATGAGATATCGAATATCTTCCAAATGCTCATCAAGATTTCATAGAATCGGGCCATCTCCGTTCACCCAACAGATGGCATAAAGTGGGGTTCCAACAAACGGACCCACTAATGAGCAAATAACATTCCCCATGCCATTCAAGAAAGCACATGCCCCGACCATTTGGGACTCTTTACTACCCAATGAACCCATCACTTCTCCTCCATCGTCTATATGGGACCAACAGAATGGGGCCCAGAAAACAGAATGGATTAGCAAGGAACTTCCATTTGATTATCGCCAGTAGAAGGATCAGTGACAATCAAGAAACCTCCACAGAATTCAGCCTCGAACACCTTCAAAACTCCTCTCTTCTGTTCCTTCCATAGAAATCACACAAGAAAACACGAGTAATAGAGGAGTAATACCCTAAGGCCTCTCCAATCACCACCTATGTAACCCACTGCAAACATGGATGAGAAGTCGCACAATTCTCTAGCAAATGAGCAATGAACGAAAAGCAGTCCACCATCTCCACCAAGCAACACATGTTGCTAAAATGAAGCCTCCAGGGCAGCTGAGATTTATTTCATAACTGATGTGCAGTTTGGCCATACTGCCAAATCACAATTGACAGGGATTTCAAAGCCAATTTAGTGCACTTGATGTTTGGGGCACCGTAGAAAACGAACACACTTTAAGTGGGTCAGTTTTATATCAACAATGATTTGATGCTAGAGCAGCTTATTGGCTTTGGGAACCTTGAACACCCAAAAATCATCAGTTGAAAAACCGAAAATTGTCCGTTGCCCCCCACGACTTGTTGAATAACTGAGAATCAAAACCAACCTCGGACCTCATCATCTTCTCATAAAATTCCTCGTTCCAAAAGCTCATCATGCAATTTCCTAGATGAACCATCGTCAACACCACTGTATTTCTCCGTCAGTTTGCAAACCGGATCATCGAGTTCAAATTGCTTTGTCAGGGTTTCCATCAATGACTTCCGCACTTCTTCTCTGGAAATCTTATATGCTTGTGCACCAACATCGGACCCAACATGTGTTGAAACCGTCCTCTCCAAATATTCCTCAATTTCCACAATGGTTTGCTCCTCATTCTCCATTCTGTCATGAAAATTTAAAGCTCCCTTTTTCTCTTCCTTAACAGACTTATCAATGAATGTCCCAATTACTGTTTCATCTACAGGAATGTTATTTTTTAAGATGAATCCAAGAACCCCATCTGCAACTCTAGAATAGTTTCCTCTTTGCAGTTCCTGGATCATGATTTCAGACGTAAATCTATCACATGAAATTCCTTTCTGAATCATCTGACGTAGCAAATGTAAAGCTTCATTGATGTTACCATTGTGACAGTGCCCAAAAATCATAGCATTAAATGTAACTCCATCGCCAGAAAAACCACTGCCAAGCATCATAGACCAAAGTTCACTGGCACCCATCATTTCTCCCCTTTTGCATAACCCACAAAGCAATGCCATGCAAACAACCATGTTGGGGGAAATATTCCGCTCAAAGGCCTCATCAACCAAGTTAAGAGCAGATTTCGAATCACCCATCTTGCAAAAACCAGCTATAAGTAAGTTGTATGTTTCTGCATTTGGGTTTTGCCCATTCTCAATCAGTTTCCTCAAAAACATGGAAGCTTCGAGCACCTTAGATTTGTGACAGAGTCCAGCAATGAGAACATTTGAAAGTAATATGTCTGCCGGAAGGTTTTTCTGAATCATGCTTTCATAGATACTGAAAGCCTTTTCCATGTTCCCTTGTTTGGTGTATCCTTTCATGAGTGTGGTGTAAGTTCTAATGTCAGGAGAGAGACCATGTCCTTCCATATTGTTCGAAATTTGCAGCGCTTCTTGCATGCACCCACTTTTACAGAAGGCATCCAATAGAATATAGCAAGTGATAGCATTCGGCTTAATTTCCATATTAATCATACTTTTGTATTGTTTAATTGCCGATGAAAGATCACCTACCTTGCAATAAAAGCTAATGAGGGTGTTGTGACTAATAGTGTCCGGCACCAACCTCCAATCAGAAAGCTCATTCATCAGCTCATTTGCTAATTCGATTCTTCCATCCATGCAAGCCCCATTTATGAGTATGTTGTAGGAAATATTATTTGGAGCATATCCATCCCGCAACCTCACTACATTTAACCTCAGAGCCTCTTCAAGATTTCCACGCTGACAGAGTGCATTGACCAATATGTTATAAGCAGCATCATTGAGTTTTGAACCAGTGACAATCAGGTGATGCAAAATCTGTTCGGCAACACAAAGGTGACCGGCCTTGAAAAGGAGGTTAAGAAGGGCTAAACGCGAACCGAGTCTTGGTCTTACACCTCTCATGAAAATCTTATTATAGAAACTCAGAGCAGCCGTGATATTGCTGCCTTTGCAATAGCAACTCAAGATGAGAGAAGATGAAACCGGGCATGGAACGCTACCACCCTCCATGAATTTCTCAAAGAACTTTTCTGCTTCATCCACCCTACCATCATGACATAGCCCATCAATAATCATCTTCTGGATACTGCGATTTGAAAAATGACATTCTGACTCCAATTCTGTAAACAGAGAAATTGCATCGTCAACCTTCCCGTCTTGAATCAGGAACTGAATGATTTTGCAACAAATGTTGGATGCAACAGTGGAGAACATATTCAGCCCTTCTTTAAATAATACGACTGCATCTGACAGTTTTCCACTCATCATGAAACCATTTAAAATAGAACCCCACGTTAATGCATCAGGCACAAAGCCATGGTGTTGCATTTCATCCACCAAACTGAAAGCTTTGGGCATTTCTCCTAAATTACATTCAGCTTCAATCATCACGTCATATGTGACCTTGTTGGGTTTTAATCCCTTTCCAGTTACACTGCTGAAAATCTGCTTTGCATCTTCTATTTTGCCTAAATTGCATAAGGATTGGAGGAGCTCATTTATACCAGTTATACTTGGGATAAGATTGCGTGCAGATAGTCTATTATACAATTCAACGGTCTCGGAGACCTTGTCCTGTTTACAGGACTTGCTTATCAGTTCAGAAAAAATCTGTTCGAACGAATCTGGATACATTACAGACATCTCACATAAAAGATTATGAGCATCGGATGAATTGCCCATGTGTACAAGTCCTTCCAGGATTAGAATCCAACAGTTCTTTTTGACTTCGTCGACAATGGTGCCATCCAAACCATCCTCTAACAGTTCACGGAGAAGCTTTAGAACTCTTCCTCTTAAATCCCCATCTTTCATGACTTGGGAAAGAATCATGTACGTGTGGCTGTTGGGGAGAACATCATACTTGCACATTTCTCGAAAAACCTTCATACACTTTGAAACATCCCTGCAACTACAGAACCCAAACATAAGAGAATTGCAAGTTTCGACATCGGGTGGAATACCATTTTGCATCATCTCATCACACAACGGAAAAACCTCTTCCATCTTTCCCATATTGCATAACTGGCCTATCAAAGAATTGTAAAGTGCTGTATCCACACCTAACCGACCTCCTCTAATGCTCGCTAAAAATTCTTTTATGCCATGCACATTGCCTGCCTTGCATAATCCACGGACAAGAAGTTTAAAATCCTGACTATGTGCAACGAACCCAAGTTCCTCCATTATCTCAACAACTCTCAAGCAATCTTCTAGACTTCTTTCCTTGCAATGAGCTTCAACCATCTTCGAATACGTGACAAAATCCAGATCAATTCCATTTTGTAGCATTCTACCAAGAAATGCATGAACCATTCGAGAATCCCCATTGCGGGATGCCCCAGAGATAAGAATGTTAAAACTAATAACATCAAGTCTCACTCCAGCACTCCTCATCTCATTCCCTATCCTTAGAGCTCTATTCAAATCTCCAATCTTGCAACACCCATCGATCATAGTATTGTAAATTACATTATCTGGGACTAATCCTCCCTTAACAAGCTGCGCAAGAAACTCCATCGCTTCCTCGATTCTACCCATCTCACAGAAGCCCTTAACTAAAGAACCACAAGTAACCAGATCAGGCTTACACCCCATGCTTGCCATTTCCTCTAGAAGCTCCAAACCTCGATTTGTATCACCCATCTTGCAAAACCCATCAATAAGCGTATTGTATATAACAACATTCGGAACAAACCCATCATTAATCATTTCTCGCAATGTCTCTATCCCCTTCCCAACATTCCCTCCCTTACAAAATCCATCAATAAGCGCCCCATAAACTGGAAGTGTCAGCCTTATTCCCTTCCTAACCATCAAACTGAAAAAGCCCTGAGCTTTACAAAACCACCCACTTCTTATATACCCATTCATCATTGTCGAAAACGTGATTGAATCAAAATCAATCTTCTCCTTTTCCATTTCCCGCAAAATGCATTCCGCGCTATCAAGATCATTTATTTTACAATAGAAATTAAGAACCACATTGTAGACCGATGCATTAGGCACTAATCCTTCACCACGCATTGAATTCAATGCTTTGATTGCTTTATCATCCAATCCCAATCGACAATATCCGTTAATCAGCGCATTGAAACTGTATATATTCCGACAAATGCCTCTCTTTTTCATTTCATCAAACACATTAGGCGCGACTTCTAAAAGCTCCGATTTCACAACCGAATCAAGAAGATTATTACACGATTGTGTAGTCGGATTAAAACCATATTTCCCCGTTGAGTAAAACACATCGATGGCATCTTGTATCCTTTTCAGTTCCAAACAAGAATTGATAAACAGATCGAAAACCGCAGGTGTGTTTCGAATCTTCCTACCATTGTAAAAACCTGCCAATTTCTCGAAAACAACGGAAACGCCAAAAACCCATTTCTCTAAAAGAAGTTTCAAAATCCCCCGCGATTTATCAAAATTCTGCTGGTGAGAGGAGACAATCGCAGCCGTACAATAAAAATCCAACGGATTATCAGGTGAATGGAGAGAATTGGGGGTGATTTCGTTAAGAGGATTCGATATTCCGCGATTTGGATTGGAAAATCGATAAAAGATGGGATTTTGATTGTTTGATTTCGGGGAACTTCGATTCTGGGGGTGAATTTCCGGGCTTTGGGTAGATAAGATGCAGAATTTTTTGATTTTGGGAGAGAATGGAGTGTCTGAGACGAACCTAAATCGTGAGGAGATTGGAATCGGAATCGGGAATCGGAAACTCGGAAGCATCGGAATTGAATCGTCAGAATCGGAGAGAGGGTGAGCGAGTCGTGGTTTGAATCGAGCGAGTCGTATTGACTCAGTGACGAAAGGAGACGAGAAGGTGAAGACGGAGAGAGCTGTTGGGGTTTGGAAGGGTATTTTGGGAAGAATGAAGTTTTTTTTTTTGGTCGGAGTATCATCCAATTTATACTCGAGAGTGGCATTGGAAGAGGATGTACGGGGATCGTACGCACCTAGACACGGAACAAAAAGCTATGTGGGGCCCACCGTGATTTGGTATGAAATCCACTCCGTCCATCATGTGGACCTTATGTTAGTGGTACAAGTTCAACGGGTGAGATTGGATTTTTCATGACAATCAATATGATTTTCAAGCTATGTACCATCTGCAGTGGGGCATGGCCACCGTAGGATCCATGTATGCAATATGTAGAGTTGCTTGTTTCATTGAGTAAGGCCTACTATACCTGATATCACCGAATCTACAGCTACAGTTCTGGGCCCTTTCATTTTACTGGCGCACCCCAGCCGTTAAAAGCTCTTGACACAAAAATACCTGCGCTATATGCATCTGTGTCGAAAGAGTTTGATTCAGGCCACTTGATCCAACCATTCATTTGTTCCTTGCTCCATGGCCCATCTAATGAGCATGTTGTTGCTGTTTATTTCAGACACATGGCTATATGTATAATGAGTAGCTCAAATTCAGCCAAATGTGTATGAGGTAATATTGGGCATGTCTGAATCATACTTAATTCAAATTAATTAAACGCTTGTGACCCTATGTGCCAAACTAATTAGATTAGGATTCGACCTATGAGGGTTGATTTGATTGTTCAATCACTAATTATTACGTTAATAAGACGATTTTATAATGGGATAATTAATTCTTCAAATTTTTTTATTTAATTTTTTTTTACGTTGAGCTAAAGATTTTTATTTCAACGCTAATAGCTTGTTAGGTTTCTCAATGAACTAATAATGGAATGAAAATATTAAAATAAGGTATTTCTTTGATTTTATTAATTGAAATGTAAAAACAATACAATCAGTAAGAAAATAAATAAATAAATGCCTACGACTACTCATGTTAGAAAAGCGGTCATGGTATAAAGTCAACATGATGCGATTTATGATCTAATAAGTAAAGACTTGATGATCGAGGATCCAATGATGGTGATTATAGATGTTTAACTTATTCTTAAGACATACTGTAGCGATGACGATGGATAGTGGCAAATCTAAACTAAACTAAGGATTCTAGATTTGTTGTAGCATAGCTTGATAGAAATAGAATATTTACAATAAAAATCTAAACTAAGGATAAACAGAGTTGTGTCGTACAGAGTTTGATTGTGTGTGTAAGAGCCTATAACTCTTTGTCAAATACTACTTTAATAAACTTAGATAAGTGGTGACCGTTGTAATTTCTTTATAAATCTCATGATTGTGCATTCGTCATTTCCTGATAGATTTGAAATCCTTGTTGTATAGTGTCATTATATATTATTTGCTTTTAATTCCAGGTAGACTTTTCGTTAATCGCTCCTAATCCCTTAGTGCCTCTAAAAAAAATATCGATCGTCTGAAGAAAATTTCTAATTTTGTGGATTTATTTTTTATTTGAGACAGTCGTGCCATCCGTGAAGTGGATTGCGAAGAATCTACCATCAGCAAGTCTCTAAAAACTTTCTGCGCACGCTAAGGTTACATGTGTCATACATGTGTTGATCACATGTCCCTCGAATGATATTTGTTTTTTCTGTCATTGATGTTGCCTCTTTTTTTTTTTTTTTTTTCATAGATGTGCATTCGATTCTGAGTAGTCTTGCTTTTGGCAAGCCATGTGTCGTTGATCACTGAATGCTTGTAGCTTTTTTCTTTCAATGGTACGATTTTCTCCCATTGTTCGTATATGTGTTAACATATGGCGGCTTCTCATTAAACAATATGAACTTTGATAGGTCAGTTGTAAACACATACCACTTTGATTGTCATACCAAGTCATTTTATATTGTGAGAACCATGGGTTATATGGGCATACGTGGAGGCATGTATAGAATTTGGGCTATACATATAGTTTGCTCATCTTGTTTTAGATCATCGAGGTCCTCTCTTTTAGCCTGGTTACCACGGTGTTTTGATAATGTAGATGACCGATGGATTATTTGACACCTGTGAAGTAGGTGTAGGTAGCAATTGAAAATGTATGATGACATACATGACATACGTAGGGTGCTTAACAATGCAAGTGGATTGGTTGTGGCATGACGTGGCACAAGCTCTGTGTGGCCCACCATGATATAAGTGTTTTATTTATGCCGACCATCTATTTTGCCTTTAGGGCGTGAGGCCAAAAATGATGCAGATTCAAAGTTAAAGTAGATAGCAAAGAAAATAGTAGGAATTGAACTCCTCACTAGAAACTTGTTAGTGGATCATGCTTATATTTGTGTTTTCCTTTCATCCAAGTTTGTATGACCTTATGAACAAGTTAGATAAAACATCACAATAGGCCCTAGGAAGTTTGGCAAGTATTCAATTCCACTATTTCTGTAGTGTGGTCCAATTAAGCTTTGGATTGCATTATTTTTAGGCTTATGCCATAAACGGCGTGAATAAAAAGTACACATCACATTGGGCCCCATAAAGCTTGGGCCATGTCATGCCACCAGCATATCTCAGTAGTGGGTGCCACTCTTGATTCACTTCCCTTAAAAATGTATGATGGCACATATGGCTTATGAGTTACATATACAAATTAAATAACACATTATAAGTTTAATTGATGTAACATATTTGTGGCACTTAAAGATAGAAAATTGTGGCACTTAAAGATAGAAAATTGTGGCATATGGATAACATAAGAGAATA
The DNA here is from genome assembly GCA_030180095.1 of Magnolia changhungtana. Classification (NCBI taxonomy): domain Eukaryota; kingdom Viridiplantae; phylum Streptophyta; class Magnoliopsida; order Magnoliales; family Magnoliaceae; genus Magnolia; species Magnolia changhungtana. Next base: position 2,617,900 of record JASAUF010000283.1, read on the forward strand.
GTCTTGTATGTGATAAGGGAAAAATAAATCTCTAAAGGCCCGTTTGGATACCACCGAATAAGATACTTTTTCTGCTTACAGCAGCAGATAAGTGACTTATTTCAAATAAGTAAGTTTGGTTTATGATTAATTATAAGTAACTATTTTACTTAAAAAGTAAGTAATCATTTTAGTTAATTTATTTTAGCTTTTCTACTCTTCATAAATTATTGAAGAGAGACATAAAAAGATATGAAAGAGAGGAGAAGCGGATATATAAGTATGTTATTTGCCAAACATACTTATTTTTTTAGTAAGTAGAAACTAAGATAAGCTACTTGTGGAATAAGTAACTTATCTAAGCAACTTAGGATCCAAACAGTCCTAAGTTTCTCTTGGGTATATTTGATTTTTTAAAGTAAACGTAATTGCATTTAAAATGAATAATAATTATTTCTAATGGTAATTGCCGCATTTTTTCGGAAGATTGATTTGACTCTTACTTTTTTCAACACTAAAATAGAGGATGTTGCCAAATATTTATAGAGCCCACCGTGATGTATGTGGATTATCCACACTGTTCATCTGTTATGCCAACTGAATTTAGGGCATAAGCCAAAAATTGAGCTAGATTTAAAGTTCAAATGGACCACACAACAGGAAAAAGGAAATCGAACACCCACCGTTAAAAACTTCTTAGGGCCACTGTTTAATTTGGTGTGGGCTACTTTAATGTTGAATCCGCTTCATTTTTTGGTTCATGCCTCAAAATGTCATGGTAAGACAGATGGACAACGCGGATATATCATATACATTATAGTGGGGCTCACAAATTTAAATTAACCCTTTTAAACCATTTTTCCAAGTAGAAGTACCTGTCGATTTCCAAACAGAGTGAAATTGTAATAAGTGGGCATTTACAATGAATTTGAAAAATAAAACAGGCTCTTAAGAATATGGAAAGCTTTGAGCAATGATTAAATATAAAACAAAAGCTTTGCTCGAAAGTAACATGTTAGTGTATATTAAAAAAGTCATTTATTTATTAAGAATTACTTTACCGTAGACACACACCACAAAAATTTCCCTCTCACATGCACTGTTTTGCCTAACGTGAGAATTGGTATAAGACCACCTTCCAGATAATTATTTTTTTCCACAAAAGAACTAAGAGCTATTTTCTCAAACAATTAAAAAATAAAATAAAATAACAACAACTATCCAAAGGCGTCATCTAGACAGACCCTTGATATGCATCAAAGGAAGCCTATCTTTCTGTGGAACTTTTATTGTGATTTGAATTGGATTCAAAGTAGCATCATGATGCTGACGTGGTGAGTAATCAGATGTTTGGTAATCCACACGTATATTTGGAGCCCTGCCCATCCCATGCAAGCACACATTCCATATGAAAACAGTATGCAAGATCCAGCAATAGACTGGATCTTCTGCCCGAGAATCAGGCTACAATGTAAAAATAAAAATAAAAACTAAACCATGGTTCATATCATCTATTTTGAAAATTTTACAAAAATACTTAATTAATATAAAATTTACATTCCAATATTTTTTTCAAAAAAGGTTTCAAAACACTACCTCATTAATGATACAATTATTATTCCGATTACCATCCATCACAGCCATGGCGCAAGCAAATGGGTCAGCCACCTGGGCGGCTCACCATAATATTCGTGTAAAATTACAATTACCACCAAGTATATCACCCCATGTTAGACCAAGGGTTCAAAACCCATCTCCATCCATGATTCAAGTGGACCACGTGATCGGAAAAAGTGTATAAGAAAACACTCGCCGTCCAAACTATTTCCATTAATGTGGCCCATATTAATTACAGATGTGTATGATTTTTGTGCATGGCTTAATTTTTTATTTTATTTTTGTGTAATCTAATGGTTGGAGTGGATTTTATTTAATCAATGTATAGGCCTTAAAAAAAAAAAATCACAAGTGAACGTATATCTTTCAACGTTTTCCTTTTGTGTGGCCCATTAAAATTACAAGTACATTAACTTGAGTTTTTGTCTCTAAGCCTATTATGGGATTAAAATCTAATAGTTGAAGTGGATCTTACATAACCATCAGCAAAGACCCATCAAAATAAATAGCAGTGTCCCATAGCATTCTAGAGTTTTTTTTTCTAAGTAATCTCCACAACGGAGAGGGATGCTAGACTTGATTTTTGGTAGGGCCCACCATAATATGTATGCAAATCCACTCTGGCCATTAGATACATAATCCCAATTTAAGCCTAGAGCCTAAAAAATCAGGTTAACTCATGATTTAGGTGGCCACACAAAAGAAAAGAGTTAGGAGAGAGACGTGTACAGTTGATTTTAATAGGGCTCACCAGGATAATTATATGTAGGGGTATACACGGGTCGGGCCGAGTCGAACTGGCCTCAGCCCGTCCAGGCCCATTCAATGCCCACACAAGAGGGCTTGGTCACCGGGGGGAAAATTCGGGCTATTTCGAACCTTCGAGTTCGAGCCACTTTCGAACCTGAGTTCGGGCCAGTTTCGAACCTTACAGCAAGTTCATGGGAAGGGCTTTGACAGGTAATCTGCGTTCCATTACAAGGCCCTCGATCAACGGTTTAGATAGTTGAACTATAAACTCCACAAAAAATCTAACTAGTCAGGACATTTACATACATTTACATACATTTGACAAAGCATAAAATAAAACATTTTATACAAATTAAATACAGTCATACACGGGTCGGGTCGGGGCGAGTCGGATTTCGGACCTAGTCGAGCCGAACTGGGAGGTATCCAAACTCGGCCTGAACTCGCTTTTGGGCCTAGAAAATTAGTCTGTCCCGACCCGAACTGGAATTCCGAGTAGTCGGGCTTTTTTCGGGCCAAAGTTCGAGCTGGTTGGTTTGTGTACACCCCTAATTATATGAAACCCACTCCAACCATTAGATGCCAAAAAAAAAAAAGCGTGGGGCTTAAAAATCTAGCTCATTCGTGATTCAGGTGTGCCATACGAAGGGAAACAATGTGGAAGATGATTGAGATGATTGTTCCCCTTTGTTTCTAATCATGTGGTATACTTGGTTGATTTTTGGGTCCTTGACCTAACATGAGGTGACTCACCTAGGAGTTCTTGGGGTGGAATTCATATACATGTCACGGTTGGGAGAACCAAGCAGCCTACCCATTTGCGGACCAGATTTCCTAAGTTTCACTCTTGTATTGGGATGTTAGATGTTAGGTGGGGCCCACCAAGATGTCTGTCAAAAATCTACCACGTCCGTCCATTTTATGAGCTCATTTTAGGGCATGAGATTAAAAAATAATAATAATAATACAAGTTAAATCCAAAACTTAGGTGCAACGTGAAAGGGGGAAAGAAATGTCTACCATTGAAACCTTCCTGAGCTCCATCTCGATGTTTATATGCTATCCAAACTGTTTATAAAGTCATTCGCAGGAGGATGAAATAAAAAATAAAAATAAAAATAAAAAACTTATCCCAATACAAAACTTTAGTCATATTAATGTGCAAACGGGGTCATTGAATTCCGACTATTTCCTCTTGTGTGGCTCACTTGAGTTTTTGATCCACCTCATTTTTTATAACATGTCCTGAGCTGAGCTCACAAATTGAATAGATTGAGTAGATTTCTGATAAACATCGTGAAGGGCTCCACCCAGCATCATCGCAGTAACTTCCTCCAAAAGGAAACGGATTGGCTACTACCCCTGACACCAGCTAATGGCTGGTGGTTGGTGCTCTATGGGCCCCCCATGATGTATGTGTTTCATCCATGTCGTCCATCTATTTTTACCGATCATTTTACTGCAAGAGACCAAAAATGAGATATATATCCCAATCTCAAATGGACCACATTACAAGAAACAGTATTGAATGAGCGTCGACCATTAAAAATATTTTGGCAGCCATAAAAGTTTTGGATGAAGCTGATTTTTGTTTTTTGCCTTCATCTGGGACTATATGACCTAATCAACATATTGGATGTCAAATAAACAGTACAGTAGGCCTTAGGAGGATTTTAATGGTGGATATCCATTCACTATTTTTTTCACATGGTGTGGTGCACCCGAGATTTATCTCCCTCTCATTTTTCAGATAAAGCCTTAAAAATGATCTGTAAAAATAGATACACGGAATGGATGAAACACATACATCATGGTGGGGCCCACATAGCACCGACCATCAGCCACGGGGCTGGTCGCAGGGGAGTAGCCAATCCGCTTCCCCTCGAAAAGGCTTTCCCAATGAATCCCCACTTTCTTTCACCCAACCAGCCTTTCAAGAAATGTAGTGGAATGATATTTTATTGATTAGTAGGTAGGTTTTTTTCAAACTTTTTTTAAAAAGATACTGAAATGTAAATTTCATATAAATTAGGGATTTTATATAAAATTTCTCTATTTTTTCTAGCCATCCATCTGCTTTGTGCAATGTGTTCCACCAGACGTGTCAGATATTATGGTTCACCTGACAGAAAGCCCCAATATTGATACATGTAACCTCAATGTAATAGTGTAAACGGAAAGTAGAATAATAGGTTTTGAAGCATATGGCTGCAGCTTTTCTGCTTTTGTTGGTGATACAAGGGTCTATTCCCATGTGGGGCCCACCACTTTTTTTTTGGTGGGGTACAAACGAAGCCATGAATAGTCCCCTGTATCACCAATAAAAGCAGAAAAGCTGCAGCCATATGCTTCAAAACCATGCAATCATCCACAGCACTTGTCTTCAAAGTCATGTGATGTAGGCATTCCACAACTTGCTATCATTATCAAGTTACATAGATTTCTTAGAAGAGAAATGGTCCAATGGGTTTTGTTCACTTGACTCGTTGGCATTGTGGTTAACAGAGTCGGTGACTCGGACCGACTCATCTGGTCTCGAGTCAAGTCATGACTGGCTCAAGTTGGGGTGAGTCGTTTTGGTGACTCATGGTATCGAACCGGATCAGTGTGGCCCAGGTGAGTTTTGGGTCGAGCTGATTTTTGGTACATCTGTTCATCTAGGTGAGATGCACCGGATGAACGGGTTGGATGGAATATTCTCAACATGTTGGACCCCAAAACAGAGCTACGGTTGGCATTTCTCCCATTTTTTCAGTGTGGAGTACTGGCCCTCCTGAGTTGTGGATCAGGATGATTTTTGGGCCCACAACTGATGGACGGACTAGATGTCTCACACACACACAAAACATGGTGGGCCCCATGCAATTCAGGTCATCAACAGGTGTTTTAGATGGAAGCGGATTGGCTGGTGTACCACACACCACCGACCTAGCTGGTGTGGGTACGTGTCGTGCGAAGAGCCGAAGACCAGGGAACGGATTGGCTACTCCCCCTGACACCAGCCAATGGCTGGTGGTCGGTGCTTTGTGGGCCCCACTATGATGTATGTGTGTCATCCATGCCGTCCATCTATTTTTAAAGATCATTTTACGGTACGAGACCAAAAATGATATATATTCTAATCTTAAGTGGACCACACTACAGGAAAAAGTGTTGAATGAGCGTCGACCATTAAAAACCATTTTGGGGCCATAAAAGCTTTGGATCTAGTTGATTTTTGTTTTTTCCCTTCATCTGGGCCTGTATGACCTAATCAACATATTGGATGTCAGATAAAAAGTACAGTGGGTCTTAGGAGGATTTTAATGGTGTATATCCAATTTCTATTGTTTTCATGTGGTGTGGACTACCTGATACTTATATTCCTCTCATTTTCTGGATAAAACCATAAAATGATCTTTTAAAATGGATTAACGGAATGGATGAAACACATACAACATGGTGGGGCCCACAGAGCACCGACCACCAGCCACGGGGCTGGTGTCAGGGGGAGTAGCCAATCCGTTTCCCGAAGACCAGCACTGACGCTACTGGAAACGGATTGGCTACTCCCCCTGACACCAGCCCCGGGGCTGATGGTCGGTGCTCTGTGGGCCCCACCATGATGTATGTGTTTCATCCATTCCGTTCATCCATTTTTACATATCATTTTATCGCTCAGTCCCAAAAATGAGAGGTACAAAAATATCAGGTGGACCACACCACATGAAAACAATAGTGGTTGGATATCTATCATTAAAATCCTCCTAAGGCCCACTGTACTGTTTATTTGACATCTAATATGTTGATTAGGTCATACAGGCCCAGATGAAGGGAAAAAACAAAAATCATCTTGATCCGAAACTTTTATGGCCACAAAATGTTTTTTAATGGTCAACGCTCATTAAGCACTGTTTCATGTAATGTGGTCCACTTAAGATTGGAATATACTTCATTTTTGGTCTCATACTGTAAAATGATCCGTAAAAATAGATGGACCGCATGGATGAAACACATACATCATGGTGGGTCCCACGGAGCACCGACCATCAGCCATTGGCTGGTGTCAGGGGGAGTAGCCAATCCGCGTCCGACGCTACTCGAGCTACGAATTGTACGAACGGTTCAAAGGTGATCAAAGTTAAATGGACCCCATAATGATGTATTCATTATATCCACACCGTTCATCCATTTTTAGAGATCATTTTAGACCATGAGACCAAAAATGAGTTATATCCAAAGCTTAAATGGACCACACCACAAATAGCAGTGGGGCAATGATTCTCACCGTTAAAACATTCGTAGGGCCCATCATAACGTTTATTTTCCATCCAATCTGTTCATAAGGTCAAAAAGACCTGGATAAATATGGAAAAAAAAATATCATATTGATGCAAAAATTCTGTAACCCACAAAAGTCTTTCAATGGTAGATGTTCAATCCTCCACTGCTTTTTGCAGTGTGGTCCACTTGATATTTGGATCTGTCTTAGTTTTCTGCCCAAGCCTTAAGGGGGGCTCTCCAAATGGACGGACGGTTTGGATATAACACATACATCACGATGGGACTGGGAGACTCAGACCGACTCGTCTGGTCCTGAGTTGAGTCGGTGGGTGACTCACTGAGTTGGACTGAGTCAGGCATATTTTAATTGTTCAAAAGCCAATCTCAAATTGCTATAACATCGACCCCACACGCGTTGAAGGGATTGAGTGTCCAGATTTTGGCTGAGGTTGGCCCCACCTGATGAGTAAACCAGCTAGAATTTTGAATATGATCATCTTCTTTGTGATGAACGTGGACCACTAGCAATTCTATTTGAACCACTCATTCCTTTTTGTAAGGGGTGGCCCACCTAATGAATAGACCAACTTAAGTTTAAGGTCATTTTCCATCTTGCCAGGTTGGCATGCGTGCTACAATATGGGTACACGTTGGCGTGGGGCTATCCAAACCTCACATTGTATACACGCTATATATATATATATATATATATATATATATATATGAAAACGTGTGAACCAGTTCGTACAATACGAACTTTTTGAGGACCATCATGCGTGATTTTGTAAGGGGTGGCCCACCTAATGAATAGACCTCATGAAACCTTTAAGTATAAAATTTTACTTTGATCCGAAACTTTGGCATGCGGACAATATGTGAAAAATGCGTTTCTTTCCTGATTCCAAACCTCATTGTATACGGACGGTATGGATATAAATTTAGATAAAAGTAAAACTTGGAGAGAGAGGAGAGAGAGAGAGAGAGAGAGAGAGAGAGAGAGAGAGAGAGAGAGAGAGAGAGAGTTTGCTCTTTATTTAAATTGAAAAAGCTGACATTATAAGCATATAATCTAATATGGTAAGTGGGTAAATTAATCTACATTGTATGACTGTCCAATAAAAATTTAAGAAATCTATAATATATACAAATAAGCCCATTTAAGATAGAGAAAAGGTGACAAAATGTGCAAAAGGCTCTGAAGAAACTTAAACTATAGGAGCTCTTTGCCATTTTTTATCTTGCACTTTTAGAAGGTCCACATTTACTAGGAATTTATCACATGATAAAGTGAAGAGCTGTTGAATGTGATGGTATATATCATCAGTGGCCCCACTAACATATGTTGATTGGCTAATATCCAATTACTAGATTTGATTTGGTTTGATTAAGGTGTTGTTCTATGATGGCCTATTAAATGAAAAAGTCTTACGAGATGATCAATGTATATATCATGGCCCACTTGACGGAAAGCTTGGATCTCATGGTGGCAAGTTCACTTGTGGGTGAATGGGTAGGGCTTGCGAAATGATTAAATGAATGATTAAAGGTACAAATAGTTTTGCCATTGGTTCTCATTGAAGTTACTTATTTGAATGCTTAGTTATCCAAGCAGGGTGGAGTCATAAGCATCAAGGGTGGACTCCTCTCAAGTGGTTGAACATGTTCATAGGGGCTACACTTTAGGGCCAATATAGAATTTATTTGAATTTGGGAAAGTAGTGTCACTACTCCATGGAATGTTATCAAGGCTCGTTGGCCATGTACAAGCTATTTATGACTAGTTGTTGTATCCCTTGTTTGTCAAACACCATGCATTATCGATATGATAGATTCGCAAACATCTTGTTTGTACAAAAAAAAACCCTTGCATTTTCAAAATCATGCTCATAAATTCCGTTGAGTTGGAAGCATACTAGCTAAGAAAGAAGTCATATCAAAGGCCGAGTTAACGGTCTCGATGTCGAATGTATCCCTACCATAATATAGAGTATCAACACTCGTAGGAATTCAGGATATGCGTCAATAAAATTAAGACTTTATCTTCTTCATCGAGTTTCACCTCCATGCACTCTTGTCAATTTATAAACTAGTTTGTTGAAAATATTAATGTGCTCAGAGAGATTCAACTATTCCGTCATCTTTAGAGTATATAATTATTTTTTTAGATATAGACAATTGGTGAATGACTTCGTTATGTATATGTTCTCCATCTTCACCCATAGTCCTACTATAGTCATCTCATCGAGATGACATTATAAAGGACTTCACCGGCCAAGCACAATTGAATTTTATAAATTGTCATCTGATCAAGTTCATCACAATCTTCTTTCTTTATAATTTTTGGACGATTCAATTTCCTAATGAGTGCATGCTGCAGCCCTTTCTGAATTAGGAAGGTTTTCATCTTCAACTTCCATAATTCAATATTATTTTTACCTGTAAACTTCTCTATAACGATTTTCATATTAGATCCATGCGATGCCATGTTTTCATATTTAACCTAATACTCTAACGTTAAACTCTGATTCTACTTGTTGGGCACGGAAAAAACATCAGATCAAATCAAACAAGCAATAAATAAAGAAAAATCCAAGCACACACAGAGAGCACACGATATTTTACGTGGAAAACCTTTGAGCTAAATAACCATAGCACAAAGCGATGTCAACCACTATAATCAAAAGGTTATAAGAGATGAAACAACTTATGGATGGAACCTTAGTTTCATCCCTTTAAAACCCTCTTTGGTTAATCTCTACATGCCCTAATCTTAATTATGAACATACTTATATACTACCATATAAGATTATAAAACCAAACCCGAACTTTCACATTCCAATCGATTGAGCCGAATATAACCTTCGGTTGGACTGAACAAAACTAGCATACCTTAGTCGAATCAAGTGCCGATCCGAATGAGTGCAAAACATCACAACAATTAAAAGGTCAAAACTGAAATTTTTTATCAAACTGAGACTGGATTTGGCCGAATAAAAACTTCTATGTCTGCATCAGATTAAAGGCACTTGATCAACAATTATATACGAGTATGTTAGTCCCATGAGTGACTCTTATATCCTTATTACTCTACATTGCTTATCAAAGTAGCAATAAGATAATGGTATTTTATTGTGCATTCTCAAAACCATATACATAAACTCAATTGGGTCAGAAGCATACAAAGGAAGTGACCATATTAAGACCAAGTCAAGGAGATGGGTGAGAGGAAAAATCATAGATGATCACATAGTAGTGATGATGCATCAGAGACTTCTTTAAGGTGTAGGATCATATGGATGGATTTTATTGTGAGCTATTTTTTGAAAAATATTTATATATTATTATATTAAAATTTTTAATGGTTTTGATCAATTATGTTTATAAAGATAAAATTTGTTCGATTTCAAAAGAAGATGAGTATGCGTTACGATCAGAGCATATTGGAATTTGTACACATCTACATATGGATTTAGATGTGCTCAATTAAGTATGATCTAATTAATAATCTAGAACAAGCGATTGGATATTGGGACATAATTTCCGATTCACTTGTGAATTTGGTACCATGTCATCCTCTAGGGAGGATTATATTCTTAGATATCTCACACTGGATCAAGAGCTAGACACTGAGTCAATCGAACTGAGTTAGAGCTGACTAACTCGACCCAGTTTTGAAATAGACCTGACCTGACTTGGTACCGAGTCTAGGGGTTTGGCCGGGACTAACCCAGGTGAATCCTTCCCAATCATAGGTACCAAGTCAGGTTGGGTGCGGCGGGTATCCGCGGGCTAAAATCATAGCTTAGAACCTAGTTGCGCTTGCCAAAATTGCATACTCTCCATCAACTACACAACATCTCGGATATGTAACGTCAAATTTGGGTTTTTTTTTTTTTATATGTACAAGTTGGGTTTCGGATCGAGTCGAGTCACTACCGAGTCTGATTTTGGGTTGAGTCAAGTTACTGGGTGACTCAAACTCGACTCGGTTTGAGTTTAGATCGAATAAAGTCTACTCGGTTCAGATCGACTCACCCACTTGGTTTGGGTCGAGTCGGGTCTGAACGAGTTGAATGAGTCGATTATGTTAAGTCGAGTCATCCCGCACCCAACTCTAACTGGATATGCCTGTTTAGATGGTATAAATTAAGTTTTTTAATTAAGAGAGAGAGAGAGAGAGAGAGAGAGAGAGAGAGAGAGAGAGAGTAGTAATTCAATACACATCATTATTAGTATAACATAAAAGATAGTAGAGTTAGTCTCTAATTCAAATTTCTCTGCATTTCTACTAATAAACACTGCAGTAAGCCCCACACAAAGCTAATGGTGGGTGTTCTTTTGTAACTATTTCCTTTAGTGCGGCCTACTTGAGTTTTGGATGATAATGATTTTTGAGTTTGATGATTAGAATGGAGCAACATACTTGATAGACGGGATGGACCTTGTAAAAGTTTCACCCATATGGCTTTTAATTTGTGAAAGTAACTCCCGTGGGAAACGATTCTAATTGATTGGGAAAGTCGGCTTTGGTGAGAACGAAAGCCCGAATTGAGCTTTTAGACATAAGCCATCCATGTTAGAGCCTAGTGTATTGACAGACCCAAGTGGTCCATCAACAACCGCACATTGCATTTTGTTAGATTTGAAAAGTGGGGAGAACCCACCAGACAAATCCGATTCGGGTACCACTTCATGATGGGAAGTGGATTCCACCTTAATTTCTTAAGAGATGTTGGGAGCCCATGCAACAAAAAAGTAACTCTGTGTGGCCTGCCATGATGTGCGTTGGCCATCCATTCTGTCCATCATTTTGCAACAGACCATGTTAGAATGTGATCACAAAAACTGGGAAATTCGCCTCTCAATGGGTCTAAGCATGGTTTTAAGATTCAGATGAGTCTAATGCAAGTAGAGGTGTACACGAGTAGAACTGGCACAGCTTGACTCGGCTCAGCCACTAGTTGACCCCAGCTTGAACTCGGCTCAGCTCAGTCCTCAAGCTCGACTAGCCAGCTCGGCTTGATTCGGTAAGCAGCTCGGGCCAGTTTGAGCTGAGTTTGAGCCAAGACTGAGACGAGTTCGCTAATGCAGTATTTTCACAAACTCATAGACTGCACCTTCAAATTCTCACTGTATGTAAAACAACAGCAACAGTTTTACAGGTATTTCATCAAACACCTTGTAGGCAACATCGAAATAAAGAAAAAAAAAGGGTATTTATTTCGTATACATACCTTCCTTGCCACCAGCTGACACTTCATCTAATCATTTCATCATATACTTGGTGCACAACATCAATATCAAAGTAACCGAGTCATCGAACTACTTCGATTCAAGTTGGGGTTCGATCCGAGTCAAGTCGAGCTTGGGGAAGCTCGAACTCGGTTGAAACTTTTTCGAGCTCAAAAATTCAGCTCGAACTTAGTTTCGAACTGAGTTGAAATTTCGAGCCGAGTTGAATAGAGCTTTTTTGAGTTGAGTCGAATCGAGTGAGCTAACCGAGCTAACTCGGTTCGTGTAAAGCCCTAAATGCAAGTGGTTCAAGTCAACATGGACTTAGTCGGACCGATCCGGTTCATAACCCCAACTGACCCTCCACTCGGGTGAGTCACGGACTTAGGCCTGACTCAGGTGAGTCCCGATTGGACAAAGAACCGAACTAGTCAGTCCGAGTCGTTGATTCTTTTAACCATGGTAGAGTTGTGGCCCACTTCACATCACCAGTCTTTTCAATCAGATTAGTGTCATGATCAGATGGAGATTAGAGATGAGTGGGTGATGAGATTTTCCTCTTGCCATCTTTTATAAATTCAGCTTTGTTAATCTTTGAAAAAAGTCTCTTTAAAAGCAAGCATTGTTCTGAATTTCACATCACCAGTTAGCTTTTGAAAGTAACTTTTTTTTTTTAAAAAAAATAATAATTTAATTCTGTGTTCTAAGATGCTTTCTTTCTTAGGAAAAGCATACAAATGACGCCCATACACGTGGCATACACATAATATTCATCTAAGCCGTCCAAATAGTGGCCTCATCAAGGAAGGGTTATAATCCAAAGAATTCTGCTTTGATACAACACATGGACGAGTCGTCAGTCCTTGGCTTTGATACAACACACATAATCAGTGACATCTATGGCCCAGTACTTGACATGTCTTAGGTAGGGAGGGAATCCGAACCGTCCATCTATTGAATCAGCTCAATAGATGACGATGGTTTGAGAATCACATAGAATTGGATGATTCTAGCCATCAGTTGCTCCTGATAAATCATTTTCATCCGTGCATAGGAACCCATCTAACTAGCTGCATTTGAACTCGTTGATATTCATGTGGCCAAATGATCCAGTTTACTTTTCAAGGGCTGCCTTTAAAAAACCATATTAACCAAATGATCCAAACCGTCCAGTAGTGGCCAAAAATGGATGGACAAGATGTTTGGAGAAGATACGTACGGTCACAGATGTTGACCATCAGATTGCTCTATTAAAATGTACGGTAGTGAATAAAAGTGGACTGTCAACACAAGTAGAGTGTACTGATCGGCTAGCCGTACGTCTTTTTCCTTAACCATGTATAACACGTGTAGGCCATCCTTACCGTGCAAAAGGTCGGCCCCCACCTGTATGTTGTCACTTTTCATTGATTCTTACGGTGTGGCCCATTAAATGGGCGGATCGGCCTGATTTTTGTGCCAGGAGATCTTCATGGTAGGGCATACCATCTTCATGGTATGGATGTTCTACACAAGCATTATGTGGGTGGAAAAAGATAGTAGCGCTGCAGGTGGTGGTCATCTCTCCTACAGTTTATGTGCGTTAGCTTAATTGGAGCTTTGCTGATGGGAACGGATTGGCTACTCCCCCTGTCACCAGCCAATGGCTGTTGTCGGTGCTCCGTGAGCCCCACCATGATGTATGTGTTTCATCCATGCCGTCTATCTATTTTTTCTAGATCATTTTATGGAATGAGACCATAAATGAGGTATATCCCAATCTCAAGTGGACCAAATTACCAGAAACATTGTTGAATGAACGTCGACCATTAAAAAAATTTTTGGGGGCCGGATCCATCTGATCTTTGTTTTTCCCTTCATCGGGGTCTTTATTACCTAATTAATAGATTGGATGTCAAATAAATAGTATAGTGGGCCCATCGATGGATCTGACTGTCGACTACCTCTATAACGGCACGCTGCCTGAGAGCAAACTTAAAGCATGCAGAATTCGGGTTAGGTCACCTCTGTATACCATGGTAGGAAACATCCTCTACAAAAAAAGAGTTTTCCTTGTCCTACCCGCGGTGCCTCCAAAATGAAGAAGCTGACTACGTCCTAAAGGAAATACCTGAAGGAATCTGCGGCAATTGCTTCGGCAGTCGTGCTCTTGCCCACAAAGTTATCAAACAGGGATACTTTTGGCTGAGCATTTAGAAATATGCCAAAAAATATATCCAGAGTTGCAATAAGTGTCGGAGATTTTCGGTAATACCTCCATAGCCGCCACCCGAGCTGTCGGAATAGCTGCCTTAACTTCCTTCACTTTGGCTTCCAAACTGATCTTCACCTCTGCCAGCTCCGCCTTCTATCTAGCGGCCTTTCATGGGCTTCCTTCAGGAGTGAACCCAACGCTTCCAGCTCGATCTTCACCTAAGACTCGTTCTTTCGAGCCTCCTCCGCCTTGATCTTCAGAGCAATAACCTCAGATCGGGGCTACTCAGACTTGACGGTCTTCCTCATAAGGCCCGCCTCTGCCTCCTTGCACTCCTTCTCAACCCACAATATCTCATGGTGAGCAAATAGGACAGTAAGGGCGAATTGAAAAGCAGATCCACGTCAAAAAACCAGGAAAAATATCTAAGTATAAAAGAGGCGACTATAACGGGAAAAGTGTTCTGCCTTATAAAAAAAAGAGTTGCCACCTGGCCCATAGTAGCTGATGGATGTTTCTCCATCACCCTAGTGAACTCGACATCAGGAATGTGCTGAGCTACCCAAGGCAAAAGGTCCTCTGTCGTGGTAGAATCAAACCAGAGAGCCCCCAGGCCTCGCCCCCTTGGCAATCAGCCGAGTCACGCACCTGAGCTCGAGAGATGGGGGCTGAGCCTCAAGAGAAGGAGTTGCCCGGACCTCGGAGGGTTAGGCTTCAACTCTAAGGGCCGCCTCTCTTGATGAAGCAACCTCGACTGCTTCTGAGATCACTAGCGGGTCCGAAGTGGTAGTGGCAAGAGTGGCGGCAAGGTCGGCGACCGAGCTTGACTAACCTGCTGTAGACGAGGGGGCGGTTCCCCTCCTCTTTGAAGATAGCTTTTGTTTTTTTTGGGCCACTTCGGCCTCAAAAGGAGCGGGGGGCCTAGAGCGAGCCTACTCAGGCATCCCTACGCAACAAAAAAAAAGGAGTAATCAACAAACAAACAAATGATAAAAATGATTTCCAACTAAGTCAACCCGAATGTACCTAATACGGACGGGGTAAGACCAGATTAATGGAGTAGCTCGAACGTGATCAGTAGCCTCTAAGACCTCAGCTCAGTATACAACGACCTCACCTCGACAATCTGGCCGCGCTCCGAATCGCTCAAGTTAGAGGGATACTTAGGTAGAACTGTCAGAAGCCACTACAGTCAGAGATAATACTACATAAATATAAGCTGAAGAGAAAAAGTCAGTTCGGATATACCCGACCTGGATTAGCAAAATGGGTCAGAACCAGAGGTCGTATCCCAGAAGTAGCTAGAGTCTCCCAATCCCCAGGCGCCTAGAACCACTTGTTCGAGGTCGGGACGTCTGTAATCAGGGCCTTGCCTGTCTTTGCCCAAGCCGAAAAGTAATATCAACCGTCATGACAAGGGTTGGACTTCACCGGGTACAGGTGGGAAATTCTTTCATGGTCAGGTCGGGCTAGTTGAGGTGGAACCACAAAATAAATGACCCCATCAGGGCTCTCTAAGCATTCAGTATTATTTGCCCGGGAGCCAACCCCAAGTGCAGAAGGACCTTCTTGATTATCGAATGGAAAGGGAGTCTTAAACCGCATGCAGGGCGACCAGAAACATGGCTAACTCACCATCCTTGGTATCACTTGGAATTTCACCAAATGTGGGAGCTCGGAGTACTACTAAGTCTGAAATATGGTACTCCGACCGGATCTGCACCAGGTTAGATTCCATTAGCGTTGACCCTATCGGCCCGGTTTCTTCTGACTCTGCCAATGACTGACCGCCAGCTTCCTCCCTTGCTGGGGCAGACCCCTCAGCATCCATTGGTCGTTCGGCTGTGGACTGTTCACCATCCTCAACCCGTAAGACGCTCGGAAGTCCCGATCGCTCATCATCATGAGTGGAGATGGTGGGTTTTGCAGCAAATCCCAGTCCTTCGGTGCCCCATTGTGCTGGAATGACCTCGATTCCTCCCACTTAGGGCTGTACATCGTGCCGAGTCGAGTTGAGGTGGGCCAAGGCTTGTCCATGCTCTTCTCGAGCTCGAGCTTAGCCTCGAGCTTAGTATTGAAGCTTGGCTTGTTTGCCAAAACTTTCAAGGCGAGCTAGTGGATCGAGTCAAGGCGAGCTTACCTCAAGTCGAGTCGAGCTTGCTCCTAACTTGACCCAAACCCCAACCCGCACCTGACTCAACCCAGTAACCTGACCCAACTGACCCAACCCCCAAATCAAATATTTAATTAATAATATACACAAATATATAATATTAGATAGAGCCATAGAGGGTACCTTGTTGTTGGTGCTAAGAGAGAGAGAGAGAGAGAGAGAGAGAGAGAGAGAGAGAGGAGAACTCATGTGAGTGTAGGTCGTACAACTAAGACAGGTTGAGTAGATGCTGAGTCATGCTCGGGCGAGTGGTTGAGTGGAGAGAGAGAGAGAGAGAGAGAGAGAGAGAGAGAGAGAGAGAGGGGCTCAAGCGTGACGAGTAAGGTAAGGAAGGGAAAGGGTAAGAGAGGGAAGGACGGGCAGGAAAGGGTTTATGTTTTAATTTTTTAATTTTAAAATATAATATATATATATATATAATATTCGAGTCAAGCCGAGCTCGAGCTTCGAGCCAAGCCCTATTTGAGTCGAGTCGAGTCAAGTCAAACTTCCCTATGTTTGAACTTGGCTTGTTTTCAAAACGAGCTAAATCATATAAAGCTTGGCTCGCCTTGAGTCATTGTTCGAGTCGAGTCAAGTCGAGCTAGATCAAGCCAAGCCGAGCGAGCTTTTCGAGCTAGCTTGGCTTGTGTACAGCCCTACTCTCACCGATTGGACAAGTGCGACATTATTAGCCAAAGTTATGATTAAAAATCAGGGGCCTAAAAGAAAATTGAAAAATAGAGGGAAGACGAGAGAGATGAAGCTCACCGAAGAAGGAGAAGGAGCCCTTTGAGGATTGTCGGAAATCGCAAGTCTGAGAGAAGTAGAGAGAGACAGGGAGACGACAGAGAAAATGGGCATAACGATGCTAGGGCATCCCCTTTTATATGAGACTCGGCAGTACAACATTTAATGCTCACACTTATTACGTCAGCCAAAACGGCTCCTCAACACCCGCACTCGAACACGTGAAGCTCTACCACTCGCTAGTCGACCCGACTTTCTGGAAGACGCTATGTGTCAGCACCCCCATAAGCTGAGGACCGAACAGGCACCCTGACAGCGCACGTGACCTCGAGCCACGACACATTGCCTTGAGCGTGTTGTGTCATGATTGCAAATACGCTCTGATTCCCAAGCATGCTACTTTATCTAGCATTGATGATGTGGAGGCTCGACATCCCAGGCACAAGAAAGTCTGACCTCACCAATACTGACTTACTTTCCGAGCCTGCTGTGCAAGCTCGGAAGTAGAGAGGCTTTTGTTATGGGTAAAAATGAACTGACTAATAAGATAAGGTCAGGTCAGACACTTGCGGTCAAGTCAAATACTTGCGTACAACGTGAGATCGGCCAACATCGATTATGACCAAGGAGCCCCTAAATGGCCAAAAAGCAACAACACCCTATTAAGGAAATGGTCTACCCATCGAGCTTGGTTGCCAGAAGATGAAGTACCTCCACTTTCATCAAACGTCGAGCTCTTTAACGGTCCCATACATTTCCGAGCAGTCACTTAGATCATTTCTTGGGAACAACTCCCGTCCCATCCGATAAGATGAAGAGGATGGTCATCCCAGATTTCGCTTACATTTCGTTGAGGAAAGAAGCTCGACTCTTGTGCTCAGACAAAGGCAGGTTGGCAGGTCAACCGTGCAAATGATACCGAGGGAAAGCCTAACCACAGTTCACAAGAGAATCCAGGTCGGTAAGTCGCTTTCAGAAGCAACCATATAGGTCACCTCGGTGTCTTATCAAGTGCTTCTACTAGTTCCGACTCGGTACTGACTATCTAGATCTTACCAAACTTAAGGAGACGACTACAACACGGGTATGTTTGAGATCTTCGCCGAAGATCTCAGAAGATTATTACGATACGCTATGGATTTGAATCCCTCTACAATATGTCCATGCTAAATAGGAAAATCTCCTTTCACACCACCGCTTTTTCTCACCTATAAATAGGAGAGTCCCTAATAGTGAAAGGTACGCACAATCTAACCCAAAAAACCCCACTCTCTACTAGACCCTGATTCCCACCTGACTTGGGCATTGAAGGGTCCCCTGCTACAGCTAGGGTCTCCTTTGTCTTCTCTGTATGCAGGTATTCGAAGGTCCAACAAGGGTTAATCAAATTTCTACATCAACCGACCCAATAATCAAGTGGACCATACAATCAGAAAGACCGGTGATTGACCAGTAATAGGTCACAAAAGTTTTGGATGAAGTTGATATTTGCCTTTTCCCTTTGTCTAGGCTTACGTAACCTTATTAACATTAGATGGAAAATAAACACTACAGAAATATTAAGGTGATCCATAAGAAGATTTTACTGGAAGGGTGTTCAATCACCACTATTTCCTATGGTATGGTCCACCTAATACTTGAATCTACTTAATTTTTGAGATAATGCCCTAAAATGATTTTAAAAAAAAAAAAAAAAAAAAAAAGATGGTCAACGTAAATACAAATATATACATCAAGGTGGCCCCAAGGTAAGGACCGCACAGTCTTGAATGAGGCTGTGGACTCACCTAATCCGCTCCCACACTGCGTATCTGTGTGTGAAAGCACCATCGTATTTACATTTCATCAAACCTATCCAATATGTGAAACCCCGTGGATGAAAAAAAAAAATATGAAAATCAGCTTGATCCAAATCTCAGGTGGGCCACACTCCCATAAACTTAGAGGTTTTAGGTGAACTTTTACATTGTCCCGGTGGGGCAGCTCATATGAGTTCCGTATCAGATTTATATTATGGATTTAGGGTGAAAAATAAGGGTTCTGATAAGATGATGGAGTGAATGTCAGACGACATACATCATGGTGGGGCCCATAGAACTCAGGTGTTGTAGGCAATGCGTAAAACAGGTGTTGTACGTAGAACATTCCAGTCCCTCTCAATGGCGCCAGAAAAAGTATAAAACTCAGCGATGGAGTTCATCATGATGACCAACGGCTATGATTTGATTAGGATGATATCTGTGCTGTAATCCAAAGTACTTTTGGTGAGATTGCGGGAAGAATATTCAAATCGTTACATCCCTCTCATTATTATTATTATTTTTTTTTGCCTTGTGTTTTTATTTCGATCATGAGTTACTTTTGAAATGCCTTTTGTATTATTGTAAAAGAAGTGGGCCTCTGGAATCTAACGGTCCAAATCAGGCCAATGATCACAATTTTCTCGCAGATGGATTTTTCTTTCTTTTGCATGAATGGGAGATTAAGATCAAGCAACTCGGCCGGATCAACTTAGGGACTCTGTGGGGCCTACTGTGATCTATATGTTCTATCCACACCGTCCATTTATTTTTAAAGATCATTTTAGGGCATGAGCCCAAAAAGGATGCAGATTAAAGGTTTGAGTGGCCCACAATACATGAAGAAATGGGGATTTAACTCTCACCGTTGAAAACTTTCTAGGGCCCACCAAAATGTTTAGTTGCCATCTAATCTAACCTGTTCATAAGATCATATATACCTGTATGAAGGGAAAAGATAAATATCAGCTAAGCCCATAACTTCTGTGGCCCCTAAGAAGTTTTAAATGGTAGGCTTTAAATCTCTACCGCTTTATGTTGTGTGGTCCACTTGAGCCATCGATCTGCCTTCTTCTTGGGCTGATGTTCTAAAATGTCCTATCAAAATAGATGGGCGGAGTGGATAGAACTTATAGGTTATGGTGGCCCCACAAAGTCCCTGAGACCATCCGTCTCTACCTGTGGGCAGATTGGATGGGATGGGTAGGGATTGGAAATTAAATCCTAGGGTTGGCCAGGCATGCCAAACAAACATGGGATCCTGATCCCGGGACATAACAATCCCATGAATTGTCTTAAGATCCATGGGATTGCTATATCCTGGGATTGCTATGTCGAGTCTGTTTGGCTAGCCCGACCAATCACGGGATTAAACCTTCACATCCCTTCCAATCCCTCGAACCAAACACGTTCCAGGCAAATTTAAACAGATTAGGGTGGATTGGATGGGATTTAAAGGTAATGATGGTATTGTTAGTGGATTGTCTTAAGATTCATGGGATTGTTATATTCAGGATCAGATCACCCAGCTTGTTTGGCACGTTGGGCCAATCCCTACCAATCCGCCCGGCCAAATGGGCCCTAAGACAATCCATTGACATCAACATCATTACCTTTAAATCCCATCCAATCCACGCTAATCCCTTCAAAATTTCCTGGGATGTGTTTGGTACGAGGGATTGAAAGGTTTAATCCCGGGATTGGCCGGGCCTACCAAATAGACCGGATTTAGCAATCCTGGATATAGCAATCTCATAGATCTTGCACCAGGCATCTATCATTACCTTAAAATCTGTGCAATCCACTCTAATAACATCCAATCCCATCCAATCTGCCTGGCCAAACAGGCCTTGCGCGATGACCCCGACAACCTCAACACTAGCAGCAACATGGTGTCGGGACTTTGTGGGGCCCACCGTGATGTATGTTTTATCCATGCCATTCATCCATTGTGCTAGCTCGTTTTAGGCCATGAACTCCAAATTGAAGTACGTGCAAAGCTCAAATGCACTACACCACACGAAACAGTGGAGATTGAACATTAGCCGTTGAAAACTTACTAACACCTACTATGATGTTTATTTGTGGTAAGGTCGCACAGATCTGATATCATATGGATAAAAGGAAAACACAAATATCAGCTTCATACAAAACTTCCTGCACATCGAGTTTTCAACGGTTCAATGGGAGTAACTTGCTGTGATTGTATGGGTCCTGACAAATCCACTCCATCCATCTGTTTTAAAAGACTATAACAGGGCATGATTTTAAAAATCATGCAGATCCAAAACTCACGTGGGCCATGCCACACGAAACAGTGGGGATTGAACGCTTGGCAGTAGAGAAATTTTGTATGAGGATGATATTTGTACCGTAATAATTCTATGAACGGTTTGGATGGTATATAAACATCATGGTGAAGGTTTCAACAGTGGACATTGCTATTCCCACTGTTTTGTTGGTGTGGCCCACTTGAGTTTTTGATCTGCCTGTTTTTATAATCCTGCTCCATTGTGGCCTTTAAAAACAGATAGACAAAGTGGATTTGTCACGGACATCCCTGTGGACCCCACACAGGCATGGGCACACAGATATCTCTGTGCCTATTGTTGTGGGTAATCCGCACCCACTAGTTCCTGTGGTGTGGTCCACTTGAGCTTTGGTCATGCTTCAATTTTCTGGCAACTGAGTTCGAGGGGTAGACCATTTCCTTAATAGGGTGTTGTTGCTTTCTGGCTATTTATGTCATCTTCTAGCAACTGAGTTCGAGGGGTAGACCATTTCCTTAATAGGGTGTTGTTGCTTTCTGGCTATTTATGGGCTCCTTAGTCATAATTGAAGTTGGCCGATCTCATGTTGTACACAAGTATCTGACGTGACCGCAAGTGTCTGGCCTGACCTTCTCTTATTAGTCACATCACGGTGGGCCCTACATATTTCACCAATCCGCGTCCCATTATAAAGAAAGATTTGATGCTCTGAAAGAGTATGATGGATCATCCTCAAGCACTCAATAACCGTACACATGGCATAGACATTACATATCAATCAAACTAACCGTCCACATGGTGTGGCCCACAGTAGATAGGCCATGAGCCCAAAATTAGATAGATTGGACGATCCAAACCTTTGATTAATGGACATTGGTTTTTGAATTGAGCCCGTCGACTATTTCTCATGTTAACCGTCCATTAGATGTCCACTAATAAGCTAGACATTATCTCAGATTCTCGAGTGCAATTTTTGTTATCAGGAACTATCTTAACTCACTTACATCTACTCGACTTGTATAATTTCTCAAGTGCATGTGTATGAACCATCTTACCTGCACGAGTATCGAAAGTTGTTATCATGAAAACTCTCCTTTTTCTTCTGTGTACTCGAAAAAACAAAGAAGGAAGGAGCGAATTGCGCCCTGTCCCCATCTAGACGGAAGAAGCGGATGGAAACGAATGGGCTACTCCCCCCCCCCCCTCCCCCCCCCCCATCCAACCAGCCAATGGCTGATGGTCGGTGATTTGTGGGCCCTACGATGATTTGTTTGTTTCATCCATGCCGTCCATCTATTTTTATATATCATTTTAGGTTATGAAACAAAAATTGAGGTATATCCCTATCACAAGTTGATCACATTACAGGAAACAGTGTTGAATGAATGTCGACCATTAAAAACATTTTGGGGCCAATAAAAGTTTTGGATCAAGCTGATCTTTGTTTTTTTTTCCCTTCGTCTAGGTCTGTATGACCTAATCAATATATTTGATATCAAATAAACAGTACACTGGGCCTTAGGAGGATTTTAATTGTGGATATCCAATCACTTTTGTTTTCCTATGGTGTGGTCCACCTGAGATGTATATCCATCTCCTTTTTATAGCCAATTCAGAAAATGATATGTAAAAATAGATAAACGGTATGGATGAAACACATACATCTAGGTGGGGCTCACAGAGAACCGACCGCTGGCCATCGGGCTAGTGGCTGGCTCTATGGGCCCACCATAATATTTGGGTTTTATGGCATGAGCCCAAAGATGAGGCAAATCCAAAGCCCAATGTACTGTTGAAACCTTTTCAGGGTCGATTGTGATATTTATTTACCATCCAAATTGTTCACAAGATCCCACAAATCTCAACTTGATTCAAAAATTATGTGGTCCCAAATAATTTCTAATGGTGAAGATTCAATCCTTCCAGTGTGGTCCACCTGAGTCTTGGATCTTATCTCTTTTTAGGATAAATGATATTTTAAAATGAATGAATGGCATACTGAAGCATCATGTTGGGCCCGCAGAGATCCTGTCTGGACCGATTCCATCCGGATGGGGCGGACGTAATCCACTTGGGATGTGGATTGCGTCTTACCAAGCGGATTGCGTCCTACCTCAGCCCGGACAATAATCCGTCCAGCCAGGGCTTTGTGGAGCCCACTATGATGTAAGTATTTTATCCACACTGTTAATCGTTTTTACATGATTATTTTAAGATGTGGGACAAATATTGAGGTAAGTTTAGGGCGGATTAAACTTTCACCATTAAAAACTTTTTGGGAGCTAGAGAAGTGTCGGATCAAGATGAAATTTTGTATTTTCACTTCATCCAATTCTGCATGACCTTATTAATAGGTTGGTTGGTAAAAGAACATCACGGTGGCCCTTAGAAATGTTTCAACGGTGGGTGTCATTATCACTGCAGGTTCCTTTGATGTGGTCCATTGGATCTGTTTATCTTCTTCAGGTTTTACGTAGCATCTTAAAATGATTATATAAAAACAATTAACGGTGTGGATAAAATAATTACATCACGATGGGCTCCACGAAGCCCTGCCTGGACGGATTACCGTCCGGATGGAGGTAGGACGCAATCCACGTCCACCCGCTTACAAAAACATACTCCGTTTTCTACGCAGCAGTTATGAGTTTGGTTGGGCAAGTGGCTTACAATCTACTGAAGATGATACGGTAGAACATGCAGAACCGGAATAGGGTAGAGCCAACTCTCCCGAGTACAATTTAAATATTTTATGTATCAATCAAAGCCGTCCATCTAAATCCTCTTAGTGTGTATGGAAAATAATTTGAAATAAAAATATATTGGTTTATCCTTCATCTGATAGATGGCCTTCAAAGCTACGGTAAAAAGGATAATCATGAACGTTCAATGCAGGAAAGTGGAGAGAATGCTGGATAGAATTTATCTAAACTGATGGACGGCCCTGATTGATCATTCTAATAGGCATGTAACTGATCGGCTTTACCATATTCCGGTTCTCCCGTATCTACCCTACCATCTCCTTACGGAGATTTCAAAACCCGTTGACTTCCAAGGTCAACACCACCAGCTTCATGTCACTTCTGGAAAAGCTCTGTGGGTATTTTATCCACGCCGTTCATCTACTTTGACAACTCATTTTAGTATCTTATCTGAAAAAATGAGGCAGATCCAAATCTCTCAGGTGGATCCAAATCTCTTAGGTGGATCATACCACAAGAAAAAGTGGTGATTGAACGGCTACCAATCAAAACATCCTGAGGCCCACTTTAACGTTTATTTTTCATCCAACCCGTTGATTATGTCACACAGGCCTGGACGAAGGAAAAAGAAAAAAAGAAAGAAAAAAGAACAAGATCAAGAACTCTTGTGGCCTCAAGAAGTTTTTAACGGTGGGCTTCAATCACCATTATCTACCATGGTGTGATCCACTATGGTGTGATCCACTTGAGATGTGGATCTTCCTAAAATTTGGGATCATGGTTTGCAATGATCTGGAAAAACGGATGGACGGAGTGGATAAAAGACATACATCATGGCGGGGCCTACACAGCTTTAACAGAACCAATCAGCACTATTTTTTAATTCAAAGGTCATAAGTTTTTATCACCAAAGTAGATTTATAAGTGCGGTTTTAGACGAGAGCACCGTAAGACGAGAGCAGTGAAAAAAGGACTGAAAGTAGGTTGTCCGTACAATAGGAGTTTACTTTGGTAAGGTAGGTTTAGTGTCAGCTGATAAAAGGGAGGAGGATAAAAGGTGGTGTATATATTTAAAAATTGGGCGGGGTCGGACCCGAAATATCGTATTTTGATTAGGCCCGGCCCGACGATCCAGCCTGAAACAGTTCAAAATCCGGGCCAAGACCTACTCAGGCCCGGCCCGTTGACAGAGCTAGTTAAATACTCCGTAGACATGAGCGTATAGTTTGTAAACATGCACAAATTAACTTGAATTATACCATTCAGATCATGGGCCCACCATAATTATCAAAATCACCGAATCTTATCGGCAAATCGATGGAAATCTAGGCTGATCGATAGAAATTAGTGGATGTTTAAAAAAATAAAATGAACGGTTGGAATTAACAAATAGACGTCCATTATTCTGATATGATGATCGTCCATTCAATCTTCTCTTGTGTCTATGACGCAACGCATGTAATGTGGTGCCTACTGCTTGGGCTGTTTATTTGGGGTACATATATGCCACATGAACAATTTTGTTGTGCATGCGCATGGAGCATCAGATTCTGCCGGAGTATCAAATAACTCCTTATAAAACATTTGAGCCATGGTCCCTCAAATAGAATTCTCGCGAGTTAATATGAACCATTCTCGTCAGATTCGGACCGTTCATGGATTGATACCATGGTGAACATCCACAAACCTTAAAATCAGGCCGTCAAACTCATCAGGAAAGCAAAATATGTATGATGAAAGTGGAAAGTTTGATAATGATTTCCAACCGGCCTATATTCAACAGACTGATTTGGCTCATATAACGAGTTAAACGTTATTATTTTGAAAAAAAATATATATATATATATAAAAAATGTCCTTACCACCTGATGAACGGATCAGATCATATGAATGTAGTTTAATTTATAAATTTACCGCGAGGCTTTATATATCCCAATCGCGCGATTCTTGTTGAATGGAAATTCACATGAACGAAACGATCTCCAAGCCCCAGTGGCAGTTTCGTAATAAATTCAGTGGTATTATGGTAATATCGTCTCCCTCCCCAGGGGACGCGGATTGCGTCCTACCCCCGCCCGGACGCTAATCCGTCCGGGCAGGGCTCTGTGGAGCCCACCGTGATGTAACTGTTTTATCCTGCCGTCCAACCATTTTTTCAGAAAATTTTAATATGTGATCCAAAAAATGAGGCAGGTCTAAGGCTTGAGTGGACCACACCAAAGGAACCAGCACTGATATGACACCACCGTTGAAACCTTTCTAAGGGCCAACGTGATGTTTTTTTTTACCATAAAACCTATTCATGAGGTCAAGTAGTCGTAGATGAAGTGAAAACACAAATATCAGCTTGATCCGAAACTTCTCTGGCTCTCAAGAAGCTTTTAATGGTGGACGCTCAATCCCCACTTTGTGGTCCACTCAAGCCTTGGACATACCCCATTTTCTGGTTCACATATTAAAATTTTCTGAGAAAATGGTTGGACGGCAGGATGAAACAGTTACATCACGGTGGGCCCCACAGAGCCCTGCCCCCGCCCGGACGCAATCCGCGTCCGTCCTACCCCCGCCCGGACGCTAATCCGTCCGGGCAGGGCTCTGTGGGGCCCACCGTGATGTAACTGTTTCATCCTGCCGTCCAACCATTTTCTCAGAAAATTTTAATATGTGAACCAGAAAATGGGGTATGTCCAAGGCTTGAGTGGACCACAAAGTGGGGATTGAGCGTCCACCATTAAAAGCTTCTTGAGAGCCAGAGAAGTTTCGGATCAAGCTGATATTTGTGTTTTCACTTCATCTACGACTACTTGACCTCATGAATAGGTTTTATGGTAAAAAAAAACATCACGTTGGCCCTTAGAAAGGTTTCAACGGTGGTGTCATATCAGTGCTGGTTCCTTTGGTGTGGTCCACTCAAGCCTTAGACCTGCCTCATTTTTTGGATCACATATTAAAATTTTCTGAAAAAATGGTTGGACGGCAGGATAAAACAGTTACATCACGGTGGGCTCCACAGAGCCCTGCCCGGACGGATTAGCGTCCGGGCGGGGGTAGGACGCAATCCGCGTCCGGGGTAGGACGCAATCCGCGTCCCTCTCCAGGGCGCGTCTTTTAAGAATGTCTTGAAAGAGAACTGGTCTAGTGATCCACAGGACCACGTGAAAATGCAGTCCTCGTGCTCCACTAAAGTACGCTGGTCCTCTTCTGTCCATCGAGGAGTCCTCGGGTTAGGGATTTTTCACATTAGGGTCCATCCATCCAATGGGACCCACAATAGAGGTTTCTTAGCCACAGATCAAAATCGATTAGATGATCTTGACCGTCCCATTTGACGGCTAAAAATGGATACTTAAAGAGAGAAATGAGTAGCAATCAATATTTGAATGGAGAAAGTCCTTTGATCGGACGATCAGGGCCATCAAAACTATATAACTTTTGAGCTGCAAATATTCTATTGTATGGCCCACCGAATGGATGGTCCAGATCTTATCAAAGCCGGCCAATTTTATGTAAGAACGGAGGGGTCCATGTAGCGCGTACTTCAGTCGATAAACGGTATCATCCGGGTAAAGTTTAATGGAAAATGACCAGAATAGCCCCATGAGTCCTCTCTCGAGGATCCTGAACTAGCGGCTTTCAACATGATACACGAGCCCACTTTCCGTATTCCACTGAAGCGGATTGCCTACTGACGCTGTCGAGCGCTCTGTGGGCCCACCATGATGTATGTTTTTTTAATCCATTCCCTTCATCCATTTTCGTTGATAATTTTAGGCCACGAGCCAAAACTTGAAACAGATTTAAATCTCATATGAACCATACCACAGGAAACAGTGTTAATTGAACTCCCACCCTTGAAAACTTTTCGACGGTCACGAAATTTTTGGATGAAGCTGTTATTTTTGTCATTTTCCTTCCATGAGGCCATATTCCACACGAGAAGTTAACTGCGCTGATTACTGGGAAATTTCTATACCCCACTATAACATATGCATTTTATGCAACCTATACATCTATTTTGTAAGACCATTTTAGAATATGAAATGGTCGAGCATATCACAAAAAGCAACGAGGACAAAACCTTTATGATTTCCACCATTATATTTATTTGTCATTAAACTTATTTATAATGTCACACACGAACTTAAATAAAATTAGATGAAGATAAAACACAAATATTAACTTTTGTGGCTCCTGAGAAGTTTTGAGTAAATCCTAAACTCAAGTGACGTCACCAAGTTATGTGGGCCCCACCATGATGTATGTTTTGTATCCCACTGTTCATCCATTGTGATAGATTATATTAAAATATGATACAAAGAATGAGTTAGATTCAAAGCTTTAGAGTATCCCACTGCAAAAAAACATTAGGGAGAGTGACGCCCACCATTAAAAAGCTCTAAAGGCTACAAAAGTTTTCGATCAAGCTAATATTTGTGTTTTCCCTTCTTTCTTGTATGTGTTAACACATGAACAAGTTTGATCTCAAATAAATATCACAGTAGACCTTTGGAAGGTTTCGATGGTGGACATCACTCTCTTCACTATTTCTTGTGGTGGGGTCCACCCCAAATCCAAGTCCACCTCATTCTTTGGACCATGCTGTAAAATGATCTCTCCAAATGTAAGGACGCAGTGAATACAACACATACATTATAGTGGCTCACATAACTTAGTAACGTCACTTCATTAGCAAGCCTCGCTACTCAACTTGTCAGTATCAAATAGCTTTTTCTGGTGTGGTTTACTAAAGGGTTTTATTTATCTCAATTTTTGAATCATGTCTTAAAATGATCCTTCGGGGTGAATAAGATGTGGTATATAACATATACATCGTGGTGGGGACATAAAGCTTTGCTGCATCAAAATACCTAGAAGTCTGTCACACCATGCAATCCGCTTGTATTCAAGACTGTTGGTTAATGGGGGAGCGGGTTAGATTAGGCAGCAGTAACAAGTTGATGGGTGAGGCCATGGTCTCCATGCATATGTTGTGTCCTTCATTTATTTTGCACTGTATATCCATGTAATGTATTCATTTTTATACATCATTGTAAGTTATAGTACTAAAAATAAGGCAGATCCAAATTTTAAGAATAAAACACAAGCTGTGCATGTGTTTTATATTAAATATCTACAACTTATGTTATAAATGGAGCAAATCCAAATCTCATGCCATAAAATGAGTTGTAAAACCGGATGGACTGCGTAGATATACAACGCATGCATATAGGTGGGCCCCATGGGCAGGTACCATCCGGAAACGGATTGGCTACTCCCCTGCCACCAGCCATTGGCTGGTGGTCGGTGGTCCGTGGGCCCCACCATGATGTATGTGTTTCATCCATGCCGTGAATCTACTTTTATATATCATTTTATCATTTGAAAGAAAAAATGAGGTATATGTCAATCTCAAGTGAGCCACATTATAAGAAATAGGGTTGAATGAATGTTGACCATTAAAAATATTTTGGGTTCATAAAAGTTTTGGGTTAAGCTGATTTTTTTCTCTTCATCTGGGTCTATATGACCTAATCAACAGATTGGATGTCAAATAAAATATACTGTAGGCCTTCGGAAGATTTTAATGGTGGATATATCTACCTAAGATTTTAATGATTTTACGTAGAAATCATTAAAATAATCCGTAAAAATGGATGAAAAACACATACATCATTACGGAGCCCACGGAGCACCGACCACCAGCCACGGGGCTGGTGTCAGGGGGAGTAGCCAATCCGCCTCCGTACCATCCACACCACTGGTTACGGGTCAGTCAGAGCCAAGTCACGTCTCCTCTCCATTGGCTCCACTGGCAGATTCGTAATAAATACTCTCCTCTTCTCCAAAAGGCGCGTTTTTCAGTACGAGTTCGTTTTGCCTGTGTCGCGACTAAGGTCCAGCGTCTGTCGCTACTCTGGGGCCCACAGTCTTAGATAGTCCGATGATCTGAACAGTCCATTTTCTCTTCCATACATAAGTTAAAAACCGTTAATCAACCTACAAAAATGATCTCATCCTTTGATTTTTAGAGTTGAATCGAACCATAAAAAAAATCTCTTCATTATATTAAAATCGTCAACAATGATAATGTTCATAAATAAAAGCCATCCTTTCAGCATACTTTTTATGTATGATCTTTTAGCATAGATTCCAGATAATGGGCGGTTCCGATCATCAGACGACTCAACATGTGGGCCACCGTGTACGCGACAGATGGTAGATCCTTAGTCGCGAAATAGGCAAAACGAAGTATTTTAGCATGGCGAACTCCTGGAATTTAAAACAAGAAAAGGGCAGAGAGAGAGATCCCAGTTCTCTCCATCTCATCACCAACCCAAAATCCAAAATCCGGACCGTTGATTCCTTCGACGATCGAGATCCTTTTAAAGAGGTAGTCACGAAGCTTTCAGCTCCCATCGATTTCTTCATCCTCAGTTTCGGTTGTAAAATCTCTTTCTTCTTTCTCCATTTGATTTTTTTCTCTTATTTTTGAGTTTGATCTGAAGTTTTCTTGTCTGATGAGCCGTTTGATGCGTTCGTGGCCCAGATTTCGGTGATCCAGGCCGTTGATATGATGGGCCACGCACTTGATAGGGGATGTTGTAGAAATCTTCCAGTTTTAACGTTCTTGGCTTTCGAATCTTGGGTCCTATGGGCTTGTTGTATTCCTCGACAGTCAGTTTATCTGCCATCGATCGAACGGTTAGGATCTTCCGAGGCTGGAGATTTAGGGTGACATTATGTAATCCATGGAGGGTGGATCAAATCAACGGTCTGATCAACGAACCGTGGGCCCTGGTCGAAAGCCTCGAGAAACTCTGTATTTTCCAATGGATTTTATTTTATTTTCGAATTCTATTTGATTTAGCTGGGAAATTGTTGCTCAAAGATAGTGTTTTTTGTTGGTGGGAATTATATGATACTCCAGCAGACTACGGTAGATGGTACTAACGCACATATCAACTATGCATGTGGAAGGAATACCTTCCTGTCGATCTTGATCATTGAAGTCTCTGGATTCCACTGCAGATGGGGCATAACCTGATTGAACGATCCTGACCGTTACCATGATGAGGGAATTTGATTGTTGAATTTGGAACGTTGTCCTTTTTTTGCTATGGCCATTTATTTGATTGTGGCTGACTGGATGGTTGGTTGTGTCTGTTCAAGGTAATTTTTTGGATGTTTCCTGTCTATAGTGGGACCCACGATTTGGATTGTCTGGATTGATTTACACGTGTACTGCACATTGGTTAGTATGTGTTGGGAGAATCAGATCAAAGTGATTCTTGGGCTATGTCCCATTTGCTGTAGGATACATGATGTCAATGGTCTGGTAGATTATGATCCTCGTACGTTGCTAGATCATCATAATTTTCGCTTTTGTTTTTATGTGTATGTCTGGAATTCTTCTTGAATTTTCATTGTATTTGATGGTTGTTTTTATATTTATGTCTGGAATTCTTCTTGAATTTTCATTGTATTCGATGGTTTTTGGTATGTTTGTGTGTTTGCAGTTTGAAGGTTGACAAGATGCGTTGGCATCCCTGCATGGTTGACATAGAAATTGGAATTCCTGTTCTTAGCTGAACCATGTTTCGGGCAGAAATGGTGGAGAAATGCTAGCTTCTCAATCTGGGTTGTGTTTTCTGCATTGCCCAAAACACTAAGTGCGCTAAGTTGGATTGGCAAGGTTTCCGTGTCTTGGCAGCACGCCCAACCACTATCTCAGACCATCTAGTCAGATTTGTGTCCATGTAGTCATGATTGGCATCCATTGATTCTGGTAAGTAGCTGAAATATCATTTTAAAACAAGAGAGATTGTATAATCTTCTCCTGTATTGCCATGGTTTCCATTTGGTCTAGTTCTTGGTACGTTTGGATGCCACCTTTTGATGATCCATATGGCTTCTGGTGGTGGGCCATGCTGGGGGTGGGCTGTAGAATGAAAATATCCCACAGCAAACAATTCTAACCATCCAATTGTTTGAGCTTTTTCCCGTTGGTTATATTTTATTTGTCTTTCAACCATCTCTGATTGAGAGATGACAGACATGGGATCATTGATATGTGGGCCCCTCGAGTAGGGGCTGGCCCCACCAGTGGTCTACAGCAGTTCCCCTTCAGATATGATGGCGTATTTCATTGTCATAATTATCAGTGAAACCTTGATTGCTTATATCATTCTTTGGTGTACATGTGCTTCTGTTTATGTGAAGTGCTGGCTAATTCTTCAATTAGAGATTTCTGTTATGTGTATGTTTTTAATTTTATATCGGTATTATTATGTTCACGAAAGAAAGAGAGAAAAAAAAAAACCCACTTTGTTCAATTTAATTTTGTTTGAAATCCATACTTTTGCAGATTTCTCCATGGATCCAATACTTGAATAAACTAGAGTCATATCATTTCCGAGGAGATGAAAGGAGTGTCTTGGGGGCTGATAGTTGGTGTTTCTGTTGGGGTGATAATTGGAGTGCTTTTGGCCATTTCAGCTCTGTTCTGTATTAAGATTCAGAGACGTGCACAGCTAAGGAGTAGCAGTTCACGGAGGGCCGCAGCCATTCCCATGCGTGCCAATGGTGCTGATTCTTGTACGATATTGTCGGACTCAACGATCGGTCAGGAATCACCGAAACCGTCTGAATCGAATGGGATGTCCTTGTGGCTAGAGGGATCTAGGAGGAAGGGTGTACTCTCAGTCTCTGGGATACTCAAATATCCTTACAAGTATGTCCATTTGCTTCTGTAGAAACCTTGTGGGTTTATGTGCTGTACTGCTGTATTTCTCAACTTTGTGTTTCGACTATGAGATGATTCATGGTTTTCATTTTGCCTTGTAAGAAGAAGGCTTATGATTTAGGCTTTATGACTATGACAGGTGGGTTAGTGGCTGCCAGAGATGAACATGTAATTACAGGCTGTTGGATATGGTGTCTTCAAGATGCTCCCTTGTATGCTGGGATGTCCATGAAGATCTATTAAAACATAGTCCAAATACAGCATTATCATTTAGAAGTATAGGGAAACTGAAATACGCCATAAATTACGAAGTAGGAAAACATAGAGCAGCTTCCAGTGGTGCTGATGTATGTGCCAGTGTCAAAATGTTGGCATAGTTCAAAAATATAGAAGAGCTGCTTCATTATGAAGTAGGTCTTATTGCTTTGCTTGCCACACACAATTGCTGATGATAGCTGTTGCTTTTGATGACTTTGTTTATACGATTTAGTCCCATTTGCATGTTGCTAGTGCAGCAACTTAATTTGAATTCAAACTACTTAATTGGACGTAGATATCAAATAGAATTGGCAAGGAAGAAAGTTCTCATTGCTTTCTGATCTTAGTTTCCTTAAAACTAGATGGTCAATGGCTTGAAGGTTTTGACTGTGATTGATTTGGATGGGTGAAAGTAAGATGATGTATCGCCATGAGAAGCCCTGTTCATATTCTCATGTGGAGTTGATGAGATGATGTAATCCAGTTTTTGAGCATCTTAAACTATTGGCAGGATGTAGAAATCACAGCACAACTATTTGCATTGACCTAAAAATCGACTTCTTTGGTGTGATATGCTTTATTTGCCTTGTACATGGGACGTTTGCTAGGTTTATTTTTGTAGATAAGGAAAGAGGATGGAAACCCATGGGAATATTCTCTTGTAAATTGCTTAAATGACCGGGTGTTGTGAATTTGATGCCATGTAATAGGCAGATCAGTCTAATTTCGCCTATTTGATTTTTGTTACGCCTTATGTTGCCAATTGTGGAACTGCAAAATGCTGCAACAAAGAGAAGAGACTTCATATTCAAACATCAAAGGCTTTATTAGGTTTCATTCTTTTTCATAATCTGTGAATCTTTTTATGTTTGCTTAGGAGGGGAAACAAGTTCATTTTATGTTTTCATCATGGATATATCCTAAACAAGTTCTCTACTATGTTAGACATGTCGTCATTTGCTATGTTAAACTTATTTTGCCTTTTCTTTGATGATGCACTAACAGAGAAATCCAAAAAGCAACTCATAATTTTACATCAGTGATTGGGCAAGGGGCATTTGGTCCTGTTTACAAGGCTCAGATGTCAACTGGGGAGACAGTTGCGGTTAAAGTGCTTGCCACTAATTCCAAGCAAGGAGAGAAGGACTTTCAAACAGAGGTAATTCTGGTTAATACCTTAGGCCTTATAAACTGTTTATAGAAAGTATCAGAACTTATCTGTCTTGAGATTCATTACATTGGTCAATCTTTAAAACTGTAAGCATTCATGTTCAGTTTTTAAAATGTTGAGTATCAAATCTTCCCAGATTTTCAGATTCCCTCACATTTTGAAGAAATGTGCCTACTTCTCTTGCTCGAGCTCCAACTTCGCGCAAGTAAAGTGTCTGCCATCTATGATTCTCCTCATGTCAGCTTGAGAAAGTGGCACCCAAAAAAAAAGTAGCTCTATGCATGTGCATATATGCAATGCACATCTCTTTTGGCATTACTCTTTATCATGAACCTCATGTTGTGAATTGCTAATCAGTCTTCTGTGGATACCAAGAACATAATATAACGGTAAGATTTTCTGATTAGAAAAAATTTCTATGATATATGTATGGTCTCAGTTTTAACCTTCTGCACTAGTACTACTGCTAGGGTTGTCAACAGGTTGGGTCCTAGACTGACTGTACCAGACTCATAGGCTTTGGGTTTGCCAGGTCTGGGTACCCATCAGGTCTTTGAACCTAGGCTTCTAGTTGGGTTTGGGTTGGCCCAGGTCAAATGAGAGCATTTACACGGTCAATAGATGTATTAGATTGCACACACATATGCCACTTTGACATGTATAGACTGTGAACAAGGTTTCTTAGATGCATGTGGCTTAGGAAACGTTATTCCATTGCTAGACTAATCAATACTATTCAAAAAAATATAAAATGTTACTATATAACTAATTGGGCCCAACCTGACCTGATTGTAACTGGGTCTAAGTTGGTGACATGACCCAGTCTCAATGGGTCCAAAAAGTTGAGACCTGAACCCAATCCAATTTCTTAATGGTTCCAAAAGGTTGAACCTGGACCCATAAAACCGGGTTGGGTCCATTGGTTACCATGGGTTTGGGTACTTCTTGAGAGTCCTAGCCTTTGGTTTTTAGACTAAGTAATGAAGATATCACTGTTTACTCTATATGCTTTGTTTGTTCAGCTGTTTATTCCCATGACTTAATTTAATGTTCATCAATCAAATTGGGTCTTCCGCAAAAGGCTTCTTTGGCTTTTGGGTAAACACAACCCTGTTTCTCTTTGTTTGCAGGTTCTACTGCTTGGGAGATTACATCACAGAAACCTTGTGAATTTGGTGGGCTATTGTGCGGAAAAAGGCCAGCACATGCTTGTATATGTCTACATGTGTAACGGCAGTCTCGCTTCTCATTTGTATAGTTAGTACCCCATCAACTCTTTTTGTGGTAGCAAAGGAAAAATGCTAGGGATTTGAGTAACTTGTCAAAATCATCCTTGGCTTGTCTCATATCTCGAACTCATGTGTCATGCACTCACATATGACAAAAAGAATCTGGCTGTGTGACTATTCATAGACATGCACATGGCAGTGTACACGTGGCACACATGTATGGCAGTCCCAGGTCATCCAAATCATGGGCCTAGTTGCAATCAACTCAACATTTATTCAGATTAGTGAACACACCTTTTTCTTCTTCTTTAAAGTTCTTTTGGTATGTGACAGTGCAGAGATGTGAATATGCTGCTGTTCATGCACATGGTTTATTTATTATTATTAATAACACCACTAGACGTGACATGTTCTTCAATGATTGGTTATGTAGGTGAAACACATGAGCCACTGAGTTGGGATTTGAGGGTTCATATAGCACTAGATGTTGCAAGGGGTCTGGAATATCTTCATGATGGGGTACAATTTCATTTTATTTGCAGAAAACACAAAGATCAACTACTGGAAATTTTGTAGGAACAGATGTGAAGGCTTCTTGATGGAGTAGGACTCACATCCTACTATCACAGCACGTGCCCGTACAACATGTGTGTGAGAAGTGTGTAGTTCATCAGGCGAGCCCCACCATGTATGTGGCATCACCTAAAATTTGGGTTGGTCCACTCATCAGGCAGGCAATGTGTGCAAAACAATTGATGGTCAGGAAAATGACTAACGATACACATTTGTGGTACAACTGTCGCCTATCTGTTTACCAGGCTGATTTTTTAGCTGAGGCACATATTTGGCAGGGCCCATCTGGTAAACAGTCCAGATCTCCCACACACATCTGACATTAGCCTGCGTGACGAGTGAATCCTACTCTAGTGGCCTTAGAAGGGTTTTGTTAAGAAACAAAAATTGTATTTATTTATTTATTGTGGTCCATTTTTGGTAGAAATAGTGATTGTGCTAATTGGGTAACTTCCTTTCTTACTGCAGGCTGTTCCACCTGTAGTGCATCGGGACATCAAATCTTCCAATGTACTGTTGGATCAGTCCATGAGAGCTAGAGTATGTAACACTTCTATTGGCTCTATATTTCAATGACTGATCAACTATAACCAGCCATCAGCTAACTTCTCCTATGACCTAGTTTGCAAGCATTTTGTCCTTTCAATATACAATATTTTCGAGGGCACGAGTGAAAATGAAAACTTAGAAGGTGCAGGAAAAAAAAAAAAAACCATAGGTCTCTTTGTAGGTGGTCAGTTCTCTATTTCTAATGCTTATAAAGTATGAAGCAAAAGAAATTCCTCATAGCATTCTATCATGTCGAGAGAACTTGGTTATGTCCACGTCATTTTTGCCTTGGAGCCGAGATACTCCCATCTTCAGCTTTTGATTGAACATTTTATTGCCAAAGCTAAAATGATTAATCTCCTTGCGAAAATTAGTTATGAATCTTTTTTTTTTTTTCGTCATGGTAATTTATTGTCTTCTAGAACATCTGGCAATATTGGCTTTGTTGACAAGAGGAACTAAAGGGTTTGGAGCTTCAGCATATGCAGGATTCTGTACCTTAAGGCTCCATAGTTCGGTGATCCAGACCATTGGTCTGACGAGCTAGACAGTGGATGGGGTTGCCCCACAAACCTCTGATCTTGGAAGCTAAAATTTTGAGGTATCCCTGCTAATGAAAAAAAGAAGAAGATTGGAAGATCCTATCCCCTCTGGTGGCTACAATTACACCGTTGGGAATAAAAATACCAAAATGAGTCTTCGTCAAATGGGAAAAGGTCAAAGATCCTCTAGTTTGGAAGATTTCTGGGGTGTCACCGTCAAATGTGTGGCCCACCACCAACTGCCTGGATCATATAACCATCTTGGCATCAGCAAACTCGATATTCCTGTGGCTTAGCACCCATAGTTCATTATTTTGATTATTGTGTTCATGTAAAAGTAGATGGACACAGCAGCATCATAACATCTATGCATAGAAATGTTTATTTAAAAGTTTCAGGCTTTTATATAAAAAAAATGATGAAATAATATATGAGTGACGGACAAAAACTCTGTTGAGCAGGTGGCTGATTTTGGGCTTTCAAGGGAAGAAATTGCAAACCCACATGCATCTAGTGTCAGGGGAACTTTTGGCTATCTCGATCCTGAGTATGTATCGACGAGGACCTTCACTAAGAAAAGTGATATTTACAGCTTTGGGGTCTTGCTGTTTGAATTGATAGCGGGCAGGAATCCTCAACAGGGTCTGATGGATTATGTTGAACTTGTAAGATCTCTTGCCTCTTTGTTTCCAGTTAATTCCACATAGTAATTTTCTTTTTTAACAATTTCAATTTCTGGAATAGCTGAAAACCTGCATATCCATCCACCTCGAAAGATGACCTCCATTCTTTAATTTTCTCCGCAAATCTGTCCACTTGTTACCATGCGAGTTCGATTTTGAAAGGACGAGGGCCCTAATCCTCTTCCTCCACTTCCAAAATGATCAGACAGTGATCAGACACTGGTTTTGGCAGGGCCTCTTTGATATTTATGAGGTTATTTTTTTTATCCAATCCAAGGAAACAAGAAATTGATCCAACTTTGGTTTCATAGCATTGACCCGACCATTTGACCACGTGAATTTTCACCTCTCCCATCGGTAAATCCACCATTTCATTCCTGACTATCCATTTTGAGAATTTTTTCATGCTACAAGTTATTCAGCTCCCATTCAATTTTTCATACAAGAGCCTTACGACATTAAAATCGCCGCCCATGCACCATGGCAGATTCCAATTATTTTGGCAAGCATCCAACTCATCCCACAGAAGTGACCTGTTCCTCGGGTTAGACAGACCATAAACTGACATGAGCACCCGTTGATAACTTGAAGATTTCACAGAATAATACTGAAACCAAAAATATTTGTATACCAAATGATAATAATGCCACCTGCTGATCCTTCCGTGTTAAGGGCCGCCCGTTCTTTTGATCTTCCACTCCACAGTTTATTAGCCGCTGATCTACCACCTGCAATTTAATTTCTTGAAAAGCCACCATCTGTGCTTTGTAATTTTTACACAAGTCCTAACTCTGCCCTATTATTAATAAAATTGTATTCCATATGCTCCCTTGACTTGTCAATCAAAACTGTCATCTGCAAATAACATACACCATGGGTCTTCTTCCTGTAAATGCCTCATTAATTCGTCCATAACCAATGGGCATACACAATACATTCGTACAAAAAATACGAGCTGATCCTGTGACTTTGATAACATTGGAAGTCCTGAGCCTCCATGTCATTGTCGCAAACCATATTTTAAAAAGCCGAAAACTTGAGTTGACCTGATGTCTAGTCAGGTTCGTTTGACTAGAAGAGTTGAACAAGTCTTAATTGAATGTATTCAATATTTAATAATAAAATAAAATTATTAATAATAGTAGTAAAATATTAAAACAATTATGAGTTAAGGTATATAAAATAGCCAAATGAACAACTCCACGACTGTTGTTGAGTTGGCTACATACATTTGCTTCTTGCTTGAGGTTGTCAGTTAAAGACTTGATGTCTCCTTTTACCTTTTATTAAAGGGGGGGAAAAACAAAGAAAAAAAAAGGAAGGATCAGTGGGTGAGCGACTCAGCTTGGTCACTGCAAATCAGGTCAAGTAAAATCAGCTAGTGAGCTGATTCAACGAGTCCAGACGATTCGGGGCAGGAGTCACCCTCATAGGGCTGTCAATGGGCAGAGCCTGAGTTGAGTTGACTCAGCCAAGTTTCTCGGCCTGATTTTGACAGGAATCACTGATTTTTAGATTTACATTGTAAATGTGGCATAGGTGGATGAGATCATAACCATTCATTCACAGCTCCAAGTGAATGGCTGTGGACCAAAAATCACTGTTTGGACTATCTTGACCCTTTAATCAGTGGTACCCAAAAGGAAACTAAAAGGCAAAAATCAGCAATGACTCACATTTAGGAAAGTTTATAAGATGGATAGTAGTTGTCTAATGAGGCAATTTTCATTGAGGCTAATCAATGGGAGAGCTGATAGGATCATGTTTTGGATTATCATACATTGCCATATGTATGGTGCACAATATCGAGGCACAAAAATTTTATGCCTCTGAAAGCACTTGATCTCCTCCATACAAACACATGCATTTTAGTGTGACTGTATTGTATACTTTTTTTTTTCACCCACCCACCCACGCACGCACACACCCCACATTGGCACTCAAACCCAGGACTTCAGTGTTGAAGTTGAAACGCAGAGCGTCTTCCACTGAGGTGCATTTATGTGTGCGTGTGTGGTTTGACATGGCATTTTTACCTAATTAAAATTTTATTACTCGCTAACAATTTCATTCTCTTCTGTGGCTAATCACACGGCATCTATGATTGGAACATTGTTCTTTGGAAGGTCCATAGAGATGCCCCATCTGTCACCGAAACAGAAACCTGCTGGGGTGAATATTCACTTTGCATGTGCATGTTATGTGCTTATGTGCACATTTTATGGAGGAATGTTAATATCACTCAAAATATCATGAAATTGTCACATGCTACTCCATGGAATATGGCACACTGTAGATTGTAGAACATCCTGAATGTTCACTTGGAGGGCCTCACCTTGTAAATGATCAGGCCCCCCAAAATTGTACCAGTTGTACATTCCCAATTCAATTGCTCAAATCGAGGACTTTTGTCCATTGAAAACAAACCGTTTGCAGTGGAGTTCTTTGTACCCATCCCTTATTTTCCCCTTGAAGAAGTTCATTTAGAATGGTTATTTACTGGTTTCATTTGTGGGGCCCACGAAATGAGCAACCTAGGTTTATTGATCCATGGAGGTACCTATTTTATCATCATTCCCCTTCTTTGTATAATAGATACGATGCGTTCAGCTGAGTATGAATTGTATAACATTCTGATGTTTTGCTCTTGAGTAGGCGGCATTAGACACTGAAGGGAGAGGCGGGTGGGAGGAAATTGCCGATTCCCGTCTAGATGGGAAATACAACACGCAAGAACTCAATGACATGGCGATCCTTGCATACAAGTGCATCAACCTTAGTGTGAGGAAGCGGCCTCCAATGAGAGACATTGTTCAGTCGCTCACTCGGATTATTAAGATGCGGCACAGTCGAAAGCATCAGAAGCAAGCCCTGCCTGTTACAGTGGAGGAAGTCACGATCGATATGGACCAATCGGAGGTCCTGACTCCGACGTCCGTGCATCAGAGAGAAGAATCAGTCGACAGCACACTAGGTCCACCTGATGTTTGATATTAGATTCTTTATTAAAAAAAAAAAAAAAAAAAAAACTTGTGTTGTTGTGGATTTGTTTTTGTTTGATTTTATTAATGGTTGCATAGATCACAAATTCATTGTAACATAACAACATAACAGTTTTTGTACAGTCATTCTTTTTGCTCAAAAGGAAAAAGTGTTAAATTGTTTTCTCGTCTGTTGTTGCATTGTGTTTAGGTAAAACCCTACCGAAAATCCATTTCAATTTGGTAGGTGGCGGTTTGAGCCTACAATGGCAGGCTAAAATGACTTGAGGCCACCCCCAATCCAAATATCAATTGAGCCATGCCCAGGCCATGGCCAAGCCTGTAGGTCCAGCCCAGACCAAAGCTGAGTAGGGTTTATCAGGTCAGGCTGGCTACTCGGCTCATTCTTGTTCCTACCATTAGGACATTTCATGAGTGGGGTGCATGCCTCCATGTCGGATTTTATTCTATTGATTTGTGTGAAATCAGCCTGCAGAAATGATAGATCTAAATACTAGGAAGTAGAGCTGTACACGAACCCATTTAGCTCGGTTAACTCGCTCGACTTGACTCGAAAAAGCTTGATTCGACTTGGTTCAGAACTGAGTTCGAGCTTATTTTTGGAGCTCGAAAATATTTCGAGCCAAGTTTGAGCTTGTCCGAGCTTGAATCGACTTGGATCAAGCCTCAACTCAAATTGAACTCAGATTGAATCAGTTCGGTGACTCGGTTAACCAAGTGTTTGATGAAATGACTCAACGAAGTGTTCTTTCGGGTGCATACATTCTCCGCGGGATCGGCTGGTGGTGAGGAAGGTATGGATACGAAACAAATCACTACAAAGGAAAAAAGAAAAAAAAAACTTTACATGATAAAATTACCCCCGTATCTTGATTTTAATGCTGCCTACCAAGTGTTTGATGAAATACCTGTAAACTGTTGTTGTTTTGCATACTATGAAAAATTGAAGGTGTACTTCATGTGTTTGAGAAAATGTCGCACAGGCTCGAACTGGCCCGAGTTGCTGACCAAATCGAGCCGAGCTGGCCAGTCAGGCCCGAGGACTGAGCCGAGCCTAGTCGAGATATGCCAAGCTCAATTCGGTTCGATTCGTGCACGGCTCTACTATGAAGGGAAATAGGGCTTGGGACATGGCTGCGGCACCCTCACCATCGGGAATTCTTTTCACCTTGAGTCAATGTCAGCCCAAACGCTATCCAATTAT
Source organism: Magnolia changhungtana (assembly GCA_030180095.1). Taxonomy (NCBI): domain Eukaryota; kingdom Viridiplantae; phylum Streptophyta; class Magnoliopsida; order Magnoliales; family Magnoliaceae; genus Magnolia; species Magnolia changhungtana. The sequence goes on from JASAUF010000283.1 coordinate 2,659,562, forward strand.
CCTTTGGATCGACTCAGCCCACTTAAAATTGATTATAAATGGGCTTGACTTGACCACTAATCCGCACTAACATACATGCATCATTTGGGGTAAGTTATCTGTGGGCCCTACCTGATGAATGGTCCAGATCTGGCTATTATGTTGCAATGGCATGTGTGTTGCGAGAATTGCAGGACCTAAACGGGCTAATGTGATTATGGCTTCAAAGGTTTGGTAGGCATACATGTTTGTAGACATTCATCTTACTAATACAAGTGATTACAGCAGACTTTTACATTCGTTGGTTGGAAGATAGATAATCAGGCATTGCATCTACATTAGCTCTTTCTTAAGAGGTATTACACCAATTTTCAAAGTGTAGTTTGGAGGAACACCGAAGAATAGACTACTCTCAATTGGCCAACAATCCAACGGCTCTGAAGTACTCCACCGATTCATCGTACATCTCTTCAATCCCATAGTTGTAGCTAAATCCAGCTTTAATCAACTTCTCTGAGGAGATGCTTAACTTGGGATGCATGGGAAAATCACCAAAACTGCAATTTGATCACACCATGAAAAATCATTTCAAGCAATGAATTTGGACTGACCAATGTAAGAAGGATGATGAAGAATCCAAGATGGGAAGAAATGATCATATAAAGGCACTTCGCAGGTTATTAGAGCGGGAGGTCTCATGTTCGAGACTCCTCATCGGGAGTGATTAATGCAGGGGCATTTTCACATGGGGCTCGAGTGGGGTCGCCAGTTGGATGTAGGGGCACACTTGGGGTGGGTGACTCATGTAATTTGGGGCCCACGGGGGAGGTCTCGTGTTCGAGACTCCCTACCAAGGGTGATTAATGCGCATTTCACACCGGGCTCGAGTGGGATAGCCCGTGGGATGCGGGGATACATTCAGGGTGGGCGGCCCATGTGATTTGGGGCCCACAAAGGGGGTTCGGCCGAGGTCCTAACCCATGAGATGTGGGGCCTAGGCTATGAGATAAAAGGATTAATTTGTCACATTTGTAGCAAATCCGAGCCTTACAAAAGATGGGCCACCCACGAAGATGGCATTGCAGCAAGGTTGGTTAGGCCATGTCAAGGCTCATCCAACAGGTGGGTCATATATTATAAGGTGTGGATTGATGGATGTGTCAATGAATGTTTTCTAAAACATAGTGGAAGAGAAAATGAATGAAAATTGGATGGCTTACTTGGTGAGGACATTGTAAGATGGATATCGTTTTGAGAGGAATTTGGCAAGCTCCACTACACATGTATTGACAGCGCAGCATATGTAACGGCCGGAAGCTGATTCGTTCTCCGCTACAAAGATGTGGGCCCTACATACATCTTCCACATGTACAAGAGAGATTGATCCTGAGATCAGTTGCATGCCTTTCAAAGCGTTGATCATGGATTCATCCCCTACAAAACCCAGCTGTAAACCATGAAAATGATCCAATATGAATGGACGGCCCAGATCGTGTACTTGCTTTCACATGTGCATGTGGTGAGGGTGGGACCCATCTTGTATATGCCTTAAAAGATATAGCTTCTAATACTAGAGTGCAGACATATTGGGAATGATCACATATGCGCCATACATTTGAAGCTGTGTGGGGCCTAACCTTGATGTCTATGTGGAATCCATACCATGCATCTGGTACCCCTTCTTATTTTCACCATACATTCAACAAATCATCCATATACAATCATGCCTAAAAGCTATACATCCAACTTTTGTGGCCCACCTTGGTTTTTAATTCCTTGAGTTTCTCTGCATTCCTTCATCCCTATGGGCCACACATAGATGACAGACACAATGCGATAGACCCTACATTCCATATGGAAGTTAGTGAGGAAGAAACTTGGAAATGGAATAATGAAGAATCGACCAAAGATATTCTAGTCGAAACAGAAGAACATGAAGAAAGGCATGACCGTCAAGAGCAAACGCCCGCAACACCTTCTTCGGCCGCATCATCAGTTCACAGAAGTCCAGGAGTACATTCCATCACTCCTGAAAGCACTCCAAGTCAAAATTCAGCCAGCTCATCCTCACCCATGGCACCTATAAAAATGAAAAGCTTAAGCGACATCTATGAGCAAACTGAAGAGGTCAATCTTTTCTGCCTGTATGCAGATCATGAGCCTCTAACATTTCAAGAGGCCATAAAAGAAGAATGTTGGAGAATTGCTATGAAAGAAGAAATTCATGCCATTGAGAAAAATGACACATGGGAGCTGACTACGCTTCCTAATGGCCAGAAAACTATTGGTGTCAAATGGGTGTACAAGATCAAGCGAAACGCTGATGGCGAGATCGATCGCTACAAGGCAAGGCTCGTAGCAAAGGGCTATAAACAGAAGTATGGGGTGGACTATGAAGAAGTCTTCGCTCCTGTTGCTCGCCTTGACACTGTGAGGATGATTATCTCCCTTGCAGCCCCATCACAGTTGGATGATCTACCAACTGGATGTGAAATCTGCATTCCTGAATGGAATTCTGGAGGAAGAGGTCTATGTTGACCAACCTGAAGGCTTTGTTATGCAAGGGGAGGAACACAAGGTGTATCGACTGAAGAAAGCCCTCTATGGGTTGAAGCAAGCTCCACGTGCTTGGAATGCACGCATCGACAAGTATCTTCAAGAGAACGGCTTCGCCCAATGTCCATATGAGCATGCAGTTTACATCAAGAAGAATGCTCATGGCGATATACTTATAGCATGCCTATATGTTGATGATTTGCTGTTTACAGGAAACAGCCGATCAATGTTTGATGAATTCAAGAAGGCTATGTTTAAGGAGTTCGAGATGACCGACGGAGGTCTCATGTCATTTTTTCTAGGCATTGAAGTGAAGCAACAATATGGTGGCATCTATATATCTCAGAAGAAGTATGCCAAGAAATTGCTTGAAAAGTTCAAGATGGCCAATTGCAATGCCGTAAACACGCCTGTAGCAACGGGCTTAAAACTGACAAAGGACGGAGAAGGAAGAAGCGTTGATTCGACTATGTTCAAGAGTCTGATTGGAAGCCTAAGGTACCTCACAATCACAAGGCCGGATATCGTCTACAGTGTTGGGCTTCTAAGTAGGTACATGGAAGCACCAACAGAATCACATTGGTTAGCCGCAAAAAGAATCCTTAGGTACATCAAAGGAACTATGGAATTCGGTCTTTTCTATCCATACAATGATGAAGCAATGCTATATGGATACTCAGACAGTGATTGGGGAGGTGACCAAGATGAAAGAAAAAGCACCATTGGCTATGTATTCTATCTTGGAACGACTGCTTTCACATGGAATTCAAAGAAGCAAAGTGTGGTCGCCCTGTCCACATGTGAAGCAGAGTACGTAGCAGCATCGTCCACTGTTTGTGAAGGAATTTGGTTGAGAAACCTACTAAAGGAACTGAAGCATCCACAGGAAGGATCCACAGTCATTTATGTGGATAACAAGTCGGCAATCGAACTAGCCAAAAATCCAGTGCAGCATGGAAGAAGCAAACACATTGATACCCGTTATCATTCTCTGAGAGATCATGTGAAGCAGAAAACGATAAAATTAGAGTATTGTCATACTACGAAACAGGTAGCGGATATTTTCACAAAGGCATTACCGACAGATGCATTCAAACGACTGAGAACGATGCTCGGAATGAAGCCGGTTTTGGTTTGAAGGGGAGTGTTGGAAGTCCAAACCAAACCTTGCTACTCTCAAGAACATTAAATGGAGGAGGAAGCTTCCAGCGTCCAGGACGTCTTCCCCATGCGTCTGTTCAGCTTCTCCAAGCAACTATTTAATATTTAGCTTGATATTTGTAATAGCAGTTAATTCTATGCCCCTGTAGTGTATTTTAGATGGGTATTTGTGTCTTTTCACCTTGATGGAAAAGTCTATATAAGGGAGCCCATGTAGTCCGTTTGAAGTCAAGTCAGCAAGCTTGTAAGCTACAGTAAAAATACAAAGTTTCTCTTCTCTTCTGCGTGTCCAGTGAGCTCAAACCCAAGGCTTTGTAAAGCCAAGTAAACTTTGGCTAATATAGCCAACAGTTTCTATGTTGGGTGCCACCCCTACTCCATGTCTCCATTTGTTCCCTTTGGCGTGGCCCACTTGGGTTATGAATCAAGCTGGATTTTGGTATTTAGGCCTAACATGTTGGAGGAGATTATCTAATGGACAGGTTGACATCACTGCGGCCCCACATTGCTTGAACGCATGGTAATTACAATACATTTGAATGTTTGTGATCATTCTCAAGTGATATAAGATTGTTTGGCCCATGCATGTCCATACAAAAACCACACCCAAACAGCCAGTAGTGTTTCTGACCATTTGATGGCACTTATGGACACCTATAGCATGTGCCATAACACACATTTCGTGTTCTAATTCTAAATCTCACCTGTGAGCAAGGATAGAGCGATGGCGACGCTACTTGGGACCTCCGGAGTTAGAGATGAGCCAGCGACGAGAACAGGAACAATGGTTATGAGGTTGAGGTTGTTTTCTTCGGCGAATTTCCATGCCGCCTTCTCCGCTAGGGTTTTCGACACTGGGTATCCCTGCATTATATTATTTTAGATACATTTTGTAGTTTTCTCATGTGTTATGAGTTTTTTTGAGTTGGTAGAACTATGGTTATTAAAAGACAGAAAGTTCAATAAAAGAAAAAAGGGCATGTTTGGGTGTGAGGAAAACCACGAAAATGAGAGAAATGGAAACATTTTTCCATTGATGTGACCTTTTGTATAGTTTGGATGATAAAGAAAATGGTAGATTCCACCAAACAATCAATTACTTTTTCTATAGTATGGATTCTTAAGTATAAGATACAAGGTAACTATTTTGAAGAGAATATAAGATTTTCACTTTCTATCCTAATAAGACTCCTAAAAATGGAATTCATGTTTGCATTGTGCCTTAGAAAATAACCATTGCACTAAGGATTCCTCCAATATGAACATGCCAATAAGGCTACAGCTTGGGTTCAAGTCAACTCAAATCCGATTGACCCAACCTGAGTTTAGGTCGGGTTTTCTAGATCCTTGGGTTGGGTTCAAGTTGAAAAACGCCAACCCCATTTTGGGTTAAGTTTGGGTTGAGCAAATATGGGTCGGGTTAGGAATAATTACATGTATATGAAAATTTTGGTTGGAGTTTTCTAACCCATTCACATGTTACCCATATTAGGGCTCACATGCTGAGTGTGTTTACACCTGATTTGACCACACCAAGTCTGACGGCTAGTAAGCCTATACGTGGCAACACCGCTTCAATACAATACAACAATACTTTTTCAGCTCAACGCTGCCTATTCTTCATCCATTTTGGACATTTATCATCATTATTATTCAATCTAACTCCTCCACTGTTAGCCAGCGCTACGCCGCAAACCAACTTAGATCGATTATATTAGAATTAGCTAGCTTGCCACCCTATGTCCGTGGTTACATTGTCAGGCCTAAGAAGAACTCTAGGTCTCGAACGGATGGCCAGCGGGGTCATCTTGCTACGTGCCTAGGGATTCTGCTCGACTATCTCATTATGAAATTCGATCAAAGCACTGAACAAGCTGTTGTTTATTACGTTTGCCTTTCCACAAAGCCCAATCGGACAACAAAAAGGTGGTCATTCCTCGACAGCCTTGCCCATGCCCATGGAGTGTGGTTCCAAGCAATGAATGGATAGTCGTTCCCACGACTATCTCACCACGAAGTGAGGACCTGAAGTGACGAAAGAGAGTGAACTAGATTTATTTTCCGGAAAACATGTAGAAGGTTGGACGAACCTGATGGATGGATTGAATCTCGCAACCATGTGCTATGCTGGCACGCATAGTGTGTACATAAGCTTCACTGCACACGTGCGCTTAGCAAAGCTATGAAAATAATCCTTGAAAACTTGAATTTATGACAAAGGCCTGGACCATTTTACAATTTTCAAAAGGATACTGGCCAAGGGTAAATTGACCAAAATGCTCTTCATTTATTTTCATTGTGGGGCAATGTGGTGTGTTTATGACATCGAACCCAACAAATAGGTGGACCCACCATGATTATCATACACCTAAAAGATCGGGAAGATCCAATCATCAGGAAATATGGCCCACTCAAAAACATACACCACTCAAAAATCTCCAATTCTACGTTGTGGGCCAAATCATAGAAAATAACATACACCACTCAAAAATCTCCAATTCTACATGTGGCCCACCTGATAATTGAATCAAGCCTATTTTTTGGGGCATTTGATCATCACTGTGGGATGGACCTTTCAGACAGGCTGGATGTAATACACAAACCACGTCGGCCCCAAAATATTCTACCACAGCAAATGAAAAAAGAAAAAGGAAACTGACCAAGGACATTTCGGTCATTTTGGTCATGGCCTTTTTCATTATTTCAGTTTTTTAAAGGATTTTTTTTTTCTATTAAAATCTCTTCAAAACATAGGATTGGCTACTTGAGTGTGTGTGTGTGTGTGTGTGTGTGTGTGTGTGTGTGTGTGTGTGTGTATAAAAGAGGAAAGGTATGACATGGGCCAGGCTGAGGCAAGACCAAATCAAAACCATAAGCAATTGGATCAAAACCATAAGCCCAACCCATGGACCTCAATGATCAGCCCAAAGCAGGTGGCCCATCCCATTTACAGCCCTGATTTGCACTGAGTCAAACTGAGTCTGGCCGAGCCAACCCAAAACAGAAACCAGCTTACCCAAGTCGGCGGCTTCTCGGAAGTCAAATATTCGACGTCGGTCCAGCTCTCCTCATCAACAACATGGCCCGTCCCAGTGAGCTGGTTCAGTGACACAGCAGATGCTGATGATGTGCAGACCACACGCTTCACAGTCTTTGCTTTGGCACATGATTTCAGAACATTCAATGTCCCTTTGATTGCTGGCTTGATCATGTCATTCTACAAACATAAACCATGAATAAATACAATGTGGAAAGAAATGGAACAGTACCACAATGGCAAAAAAGAGTTTTCATAATCCCACATGTAAGGAAGCATGTGTTGATGTGTTACACAAACTCAAGATCTACACCATCTATCAGGTGACCGCACCCCTTTCCGAAAGTTAGGCCATTTTGGTGATTGGGTGGACTATGGTTTATGAAACGAATGGAAGATGAAAAAGCTTGGCTAAGTCTCTCAAAGCTATTCATTTGTTTCCAAAATTGTGGCCCATGTGATGAGTGAACCAGCCTAAGTTTTGGAACTGAGCATCATGTTAGAGTAGATTAGTGTAGTCCTATTAGATTAGTATATTTCCTTTTATGTTAAGATGCATATCCACAGGAATTGTATTTTGAAAACTAGAATTTGTTTATTATGGGAGAATAACATAAATATATGGAAGAGATGGGATATCTGTAGAGATTTGGAGAGATCTCAACAAATACGTATGTTAACATAAAAAAGAAAATCCTAATCTAATAAGACTAAATTGGGTCTCACGACGACAACCTTAATACCACTAAAGCTCGACCCGGTTCATTCAAGTTGACTTGAAGTGATTGGATTTCATCAAGACTCAAAGTAAAAGAAAAATAATTTGATTTACTGTCAACTGGACCAAGACTCAATTGACTTGAGCTCAAAATCAAATTTGACTCAACTCGAGTCAAAATAGACAAAACATACTTACCATTGACTCAACAAACTATCTTGCCCAGCAAAAGTTTTTGAGTTCTAACACTCCATGAGGGTACATGGTCCCACAAAATCAGGATTAAGGGGCCCACATCAGATTCACATTGTAGAGGTGGTGTAATTACAATTTTTGAACTTTTCATGCTTATTAAGATCTTCTAAAATTGTGATTAAGCGGAAGAAAGCACTGTTTCTACAATGCCAATCTGACATTGAAGGTATGTGGCTGTCAAAATCAGGATTAGATTTAATACTGATTGTGTGGGGCCCCAACTCAAATGAAACCTAAAGTGCTTTTCTAATAAGCATTTCCAACTTTCAATATTATGCCCAGAAGAGGACCCAAATCGCACTTTGGGTCCCACCCATTGAACATTTCATCAAAAACCCATGAATATGTGGTGTAGAAATTTTGGATTACAGATAAGACCGTAGATTGCGTTCCACAAGGACGGTTACTAATCCTCCAGATAGGATTGGAGGATCGGTGCACCCATTTCTGTCACCATCTAATAATGTTAGTTGAGAATCTTCTTGATACACACTTTCAGATGGGTTTTACACCTTGAAATGCTTTCTAGATTCCCACCTTCAATCTTTCAATTTTAGAGGATGGGCATGTAAAGAACTTTCAATGCATACTGATGAGATGTCGAGCCGAGTCACTAGGAATCTAGCTTGTAAGTTTAATTCGGTTAACTCAATATTGATTAGTGGAGACTTGAATCGAGTCATTCGATTTTCACCTCCTTAAGGTAAAGTAAACATCATCACCTCCCATCTATTCCCTGACTCTTTGCTTAGGAAAAGCATCATATACTCTGCAAAGTATCAAGTAACTCCACAATCTAAAGCTGCTCAATGCTATTAGAAACAGGAATTAAGGACCCTTTATGCCTAGAAAGTTTAGCATCTTGATGCACCGATATGTAAAATGCAAAATTCGGATTGTCATATGATAGGCTCTAATGAGAATGGGCAATTCCAAAAGTTACACATGATCAAACACTTCAACCCTTTGATCAATGGCCAAAAAATAGATGGCTAGGAGAAAAATACTAGTGCCCATAAAAAGTTGAACATTGTTTAGTATTCACCGTTGGATGCATTAGGGCTCTATAATTTCCTTAAACAAATAACAAAATAGAAGGCTATGATTAAAATAGAAGTGCGCTTTATGCATAGAAAGTTTAGCATCTTGACTCTTCGATGTGTAAAATGAAAAAATTCAGATTGTCATATGATAGGCTCCAGTGAGAATGGCGATTCCAAAAGCTAGACATGATCATACCTTTGATGAATGGCCAAAAAATAGATGGCTAGGATTAAAATATAAGTGCCCCGAAAGGTCAAAATTTGTTATAGTATTCACCCTTGGATGCATTAGGAATCCATAATTTCCTTATACGAAATAATAAAATTGCCAATGAATTTTCATTGGATAAAGTGATGCCACAATCAAGGGCCTGTTGAAAAATCAAGGTAGCATACGATGAATGAAAATTCGAAACGTGGAGATTTGAGATAAGAAAAAACAAATTCGTGGGCTTAAGACGGATTTGTTATTCTTTTTCTTCAGAAAGTCCAACAAGTGAAAAAATGAAGGAGAAAAAAAAATGCCAAATTGACTTCATCATACAATAAATTCGAAAAAATGAATTTCAACACTAAGATTCGCACCTCTATGTGGTCAACAAATATTTGAGTTTTATGCTAGAAAACTCTCTCAAGTGGAAGGGGTGCATATAAGTAAGAAATGTGCCTATTCAGGATATTCATATACTCTTTCACTGGCAACTATCATTCTAATAAAAACTTTCAGTTATTCCCGTCATTTTTCCATCTCACGACAAAAATACCCATAGTTAGCACTAAGGCGTAGACGATGGTTTACCGTCACCATTGTCTACGCCTTATTGCAATTTACTAGGGCCAGCTACATGAATCTTGTTCTGCCATTCCACTCTATCAAGGGCCAAACCTTCAATTAGACCATAGGTGAGTATTGTGCTCTCATGGCCAGTCCCCAGCTCAGATAAAGGAGGGTTACATCAGATTGGTAGCCATTGCCAAAGTTATGCCATAACTTTCATCATGAATTTGAGCTTAGCAAATAAGGTGTATGATTATTTTTTTAAAAACTTTTTTAAGTAACTATATATAATACATTTATTTACTTTTCTAAAAGTAATATTTTATTGACAAAATTAATCTTCATCCTAATATAGATCATTCTATTCCTCCTTGTCACTAATGATTAAATTACCTCTGGGTCTGTAGACTCGAAGTGCAATGGGGTGGCCACATGGAAGACGATGTCACAGCCATTGATGGCGTCGTTGAAGCTGCCTTCCTCTGTCAGATCTGCCTTGAAAAGTTTTAGATCACCCAAGACTTGTAGATCTAAGAGGTGGGACACCTTGTAGTTATTTTCTGCACCAAAGAATAAAATGAGTTTGGTTATTTTTAATTGGGAAATGTCAATAGAGAGCCGGCGGGAATCCTCAAATGCATTCAAAAGGGTGTTCACCAAAAAGTCCATGCTAACATGCATGTTGGGATTCCTGCCCGCCCTCTAGTGGGGGATCCAGGTGAAGATGCCCTGTCCCAAAAGCCATATTAGTCTACTCATCAGGTGAAGATGCTCTTTGATATTACAATGTGCAGCAGGCTCTGCTAGTGGATGTTCTCATTTCCCAACCATGTGAACCCCCTTTTGAATGCATGTGAGGATGATGCCATCACTTCCGAATGAAATGAGAACCAGAAAGGCAAAGCAACCTGATAATACACACCCACTAATTAGATAAAAGGCTCCTCTTTTCCCTCATCATTTCTCACTTTCTCTTTTATTATGTCTAGCCAAGAGCAAAGACCACAAAAGCAATTGTATGTATGTATTAAAACAAGGAGGTGATAATATCATTCTCCCAAATCGATATTCCGCTTGTTTCCACCATTAGCCAAAGTAGATGGGATCACAATTTTGTAGTTGAAAAAACAAGCACCCCACTTACAAAATTCAACCTCGTATCAATTTAATCACATCTTCCAAACACACCCTTGGGTTGCCTACCCTTGTCATTGATAACATGAGAAGAAACTAGAGAATTCTCCTATGATTTTCTGTATATATTACTTTTATCCCAATAAGGTTCCTATAGAGAAACATAATGGGGAATACAATAAGGTTCCTATGATTTTCTGTATATATAACTTTTATCCTAGTAAGGTTCCTATAGAGAAATATAATGGAAATACATGAAAGGTAAACCAGAAGATATAAATGGAAACTAAATCAATTATCACAACTAGATTAATTATTTCAATTATCACAACTATCGGTCTTAACTATTAGGGGTCATCTTTATGATTCCTCTTTTAAGGTAGTTTAAGTGATAGGAATTCAAGCATGACTTTCTGCACCAGTATCACAGGAATAAAAAAAAAAGTCACCCAACTGATATATTCAATCAAATGTCAATCCAAGGATACAAGCGAGAGCGCCCTTGATTCCGCTATTTGGGTTGGCTCAATATTATATTTTTAAGCTAGTAGCTGAAGTGACCTGAATTTGAGTGTGAGTTAACAAATTAAATTACCCTTACTGAGATATTTTTTTTAAAAAAAATGCTGTATTGGGGGTGTGATCCAAACACGCCCTCCCCTTCTCATTGATAACACGAGAAGAAATTGGAGAATTCTCCTATGTTTTCTGTGTATATTACTTTTACCCCAATAGGGTCGATATAGAGAAATATAATGAGAATACATGAAAAGTAAATCAGAAGATATACATGGAAATGAAATCAATTGTCACAACTAATTAATTATATCAATCATCACAACTATCAGTCATAACTATTTGGGGCCAGCTTTACAATTCCTCCTGTAATGTAGTTGAAGTAACTGGAATTGGAGTAAGACTTTCCACACAGCTATCATGGGTAGCAAAGTAAAAATGAGTTACCCAACTGATATATTCAATCAAATGTCAATCCAAGGATAGGGGAGAGAGAGTCCTTGATTCCACTATTTGGGTCAGCTTAAAATTATATTTTTTTAGCTAGTAGCTAAAGTGACTGGAATTTGAGTATGGGTTAACAAATTAAATTACCCTTACTGAGATATTCAAGCAAATGTTATATTGAGGGTGTCATCCAAACACGCCCTCTGGTTGTGTAGCTTGCTTCTACCTATTTGGGGTTGGCTTTTATCAATCCTATTTCACCAAATAGGTAGAAGCAAGCTACACAACCAGAGGGCATGTTTGGATGACACCCTCAATATAACATTTGCTCGAATAACTCAGTAAGGGCAATTTAATTCGTTAACTTTTACTCAAATTCCAGTCACTTTAGCTTTTATCAATCCTATTTCACCAATTGTAAGATCATGTACTACACAACAAATGTCTTAAGCTAAACTCGAAATTCAACTCAACTTGATGTCTGAGTCGGGTCAATTCGAAGAATCTTGACTCGACTCAATATTTTAATAATTAGATTTAAAGTTATAAGAGCTTGTTGAGAAAATAAAATACAATTGAATATTCAACCAAATGTTATATTGATGGTGTGATCCAAATTAACACACCCTCCGATTAAGTAGCCTCCTACTACCTATTTGGGGTCAGCTTTATCAATCCTATTTCACCAGTTATAAGATCATCTACTACTACAAATGTCTAAGCTCTGCTGGGTGATGTGATTCTTAGTTCAAAAACTCGAAATTCAACTCAATTCGATGTTTAACCGAATTGGGTCAGCTCAAATACTCTCAACTTGATTTGATATTTTAATAATTAGATTTGAAGTTATTCAATTTGTTGAGAAAAAATTAAAATAGTTGGAAATGTTAAAGTAAATAAAATATAGTAAGGTCGACTCGTCTAGTCAGACTCATCGTCATCGCACTTCAGTTGTATTGAGTCAACCGCGTTTCTGAAAGAGTCTCAATCTCATCTCCAAGTTTCTGAAAGACAAGGCTCGAAATCTCGCCAAGTTGATTTGACTCGTCCGAATTTTGAGTTGACCCACCGAGTTACATCGACTAACCGAGTTTGGGCGAGTCAAGTTCATAAGAGAGTTTCCAAAAGACACATCTTGAGTTGACTCAGCCGAATTTTGAGTCGACTCACCGAGTTTTAGAACTATAATGCAAAAGAGAAGGAAAGAATGCGAAGGTGGACGAACCTGGGTCTCTGACGGTGGCGTTGACGGCGTACCCTTTCTCTAACAGCCGTTTAACGAGGTTGGACCCCACATATCCGGTCCCTCCCGTTACACATGCCTTCTTCCTTTCCATCCTAGCCGTTGCTTTTTCTGTCCTTCCTCCAACGAAAATCCAAGCTCGTGATCAGACCTCAGCTTCTTCTCCTTTCTTCGGCTTCGGTAGACAGACATCTTTCTGTCATAGATAAAAATCTTATGCTAGTTCACCACCATTTAAAAATGATGGTGAATCTTTAACCGTAGAGAAATCTCGTTCTTGGAAATTTCTCGGGAGATTTTCAAAATTTTAAGGTTTTTCCGATACATAATTGGAAAATTTCGTCAACATAAAAAGATTTACCGTAACTTAGTAAATAAAGGAAAATTTACAAAAAACTACTTGATTAGTATCAATTTATATTCTAGTACTTTTGTTTCAAATAGGTTTTCAAAAGGCTACTTTGTTTAATGAATTACTTTGTTATCTTTCTTAATGCAGTTGTGTCCTAGCATGAACAAAGGATTGGTGGCTCAAATGAGCTCTACTATGATGCTCAGGGCATGTTTGATTTTCAAAATATTTCATAAATACACAGTAAATGAGTAATAATTATTTCATTGAGTAATTACCACGGTGATACCGGTGCTTGATTTGACGCTTGTTTTTTTTAGCACTAAAACCGAGGACACTATCAAATATATGTGGGGCCCAACAAGATATATGTTGCTTATCTACACCGTCCATCCGTTATCCCATATGAAACTAGGGCATGACCAAAAAGATAAGGCAGATCCAAACCTCAGTTGACCACACCATAGGATTTACGGAATCAAACACCTACCTTGAAAAACTTCTCGGGCCTGCTATTTCTTTGGTGTGGGCCACTTGAGTGTTGGATCCGTCTCAATTTTTGGCTCATGCCTCAAAATTTTACGCTAAAATGGATGGATAGCCGTGATACATCATATATATCACGGTGGGGCCCACAAATGTAAACCAATTCTTTTGGACCAGTTTTCCAAGCAGAAATAGAAGTGAATTTTCAAACAGGTGAGAGAGTAATAATTACTCATTTACCGAGCATTTATATTTGATTTGGGAAATCAAACATGCTCTTATGTGAAACTCACCCCAATTATCAGGTGTGTCACTCCATTTTAAGCCTAAGTAAAATAATCAGTTCCATTCGTGATTAAGGTGGACCATCTTATTGGAAAAGATTGCCCTCCGAACTGTTTTCCTTGGTGTGGCTCACATGAATCACAAATGGGCCTGACTTTTAGGCCCAAAGCCTAAATTATGGCATGTCATCTAATGGTTGGAGTGGATTTTATATAATAATTATAATGGGCCCTATAAAAATCAAGCATGGATGTCTCTCTAAATTATTTTAACCTTAATCACAATTTCGTCCTAATATTTTGTCATAAGGTTTAAAGTTAGATTACACATCTAATGGTCAAAGTGAATTTCAATTGAATATATGGTGGGCCCACCAAAAATCAAGTGGTCATGTCCTCCCTTGGGTGTAGACAACCATAGACATCCACCAAAGGTTATGATCCTAATAATGGATAAATTCTTACTTGGTAAGTGATGTAGAGCGGGTCGCGGATAGTTTCATGGCCAAGATGGATCAGAAAAGGCCCGGTCGGCGACAGAAGTGATCCAGACCATCAGACCTTAAATTGGGCGTATCTCACAATCTAGAATGAGTTACCTGACGTAAAATATATGATTTTGGGGTAGAACGAGCTACTTTAGCCAACCAACCTACTATGCTGGGTTGCGACGCCTGGAATTGTGAAAAACTCCTGAATTGACGGTCGTTTCCTTGTTTTAATTTCATTTTTACTATAAATAGTAAGTTTTAGTTTGATTATAACTCTTCATCCGTCGGGCTTTAGGAGTTGCGCCCAACGTGAAAAGAGCTTAGAATAATTAGGAGAACGGTTTGGTGAAGCCAAATAGGACACTATTTTTAGCCGAAAACCTTGCGCACTAGTAGACATCACGACCGTCTATAAATAGTAAGTTTACTATTTATAGTAAGTCGCGATTTCTAGGAGTTTTAGTTGTAGTTTGATTCTGATTTCTTCCCCATTGCTTGGTACCCCTATTTAAAGGGTTGTGAACTCGTTTTTATTCATTCATTAATCAATTTCGAATTTATTAGAATTTATTTCTATTTTATGCTTTCTTTCCTCGTGGATTCGAGAAGTCTTTGTGAGGAGTCCAGAGAAGTTCCGTGGATTCGGAATACTTATCCTCTTGAGGAAGACGGTGCTCGATCTCACGTCCTCCTCTGCGTCAGTTTGGTATCAAAGCGAGGTTTCTCCTCGGATCGATGGCTTCAAACGACGGGTCGGGCAACAATCCCATGGGCGATGTTCTAGGGAATTTACCTTTAACGGTGGCAGCTTTCGAAGTAGCGCAACAAGAGAATCGGCAAGCCATGCAAGGGCTGCAGGCTTCCATCGACCGCATAACGGATCTCTTGGCGGAAAACCTAAGGCAAATCCATGTTCCTGGTGGTAATCCTCCACCGCCAATTGCTGAAACTCGTAATCGCCATGATCGCAGGATAATACTGGTAGTGCATCCAAGGGTCATTCCTGAGGAAGGGGGCTCCAGTAAGGAGGAAATCGATGACATAATCTTCCAACACCCCAGACTTGGCGGCGATCGAGTAGATCGAGCGGATCGAGAATTCAAGATGCAAGTTGATATTCCTAGCTTCAATGGCCAACTACACATTGAGGATTTTCTCGATTGGCTTTCTGAAGTTGAGCGATTTTTTGACTATATGAACATCCCTGAAGCAAAGAAGGTCAAGCTTGTGGCCTACAAGCTAAAAGGAGAAGCTTTAGCTTGGTGGAAACAACTGCAACTCGCGCGAACCAGGCAGATGAAACCACCAATCCGCACTTGGCAGCGGATGAAGTAGCTATTACGTGCCCGATTCCTTCCTAGCGATTACGATCGGGTATTATTCCAACAATACCAAAATTGTCGACAGGGCAGTCGGTTGGTGAGAGAATACATAGAAGAATTTTACTGCCTAGCGGCGCGTAACGATTTGGTCGAAACTAAGTTGTAGCAAGTCGCCCGATTCAACGGTGGATTGCGTATGGCTATCCAGGATCGAGTCCAGATGCAGTTCGTTTGGATGATGAATGATGCGATCAAGTTGGCTACTCAGGCAGAAGCGCAACTTGAACGTCCTAACACATAGACCTATCCTACTGCAAAGATCCCTGTGGCAGGTCCGCCCCAGGGAATTGCACAGCCTAAGGGGAAGGAGCTCATAGGAGCACGCGCTCAACCTTGTACGTCTGAGAACCGAGATCAGGCTAGACCCCAAAGGGGCATATCGACTGCTGCTGGTCCAAGTAGAATTTCGAACCCCTATGCTCGACCAAGGCCTGACAACTGCTATCGTTGTGGCCAACCGGGCCACCTATTAAATACTTGTCCCCAGCGAAAAGTGGCAAACCTCACCATCAATGATGGTAGTGCTGATAATGCCTATGAAGATCTAGATATTGGAGAACAAGAGCATACCACCGAGGACGAGCCAGATGATTCAGGTTGGGTTCAGAAAAATCACGGAGAGTCGCTCGTCGTGAGGCGACTATTATATGCGCTAAGAAAAGAAGTGCATCCACAGCGGCATAACATCTTCCGCACTAGGTGTACGGTGAATCGAAATGTTTGTGATGTGATCATTGACAGTGGGAGCAGCGAGAATATCGTATCCAAGGTCATGGTGGAAAAATTGTAATTGAAAACGAAGCATCATCCCTCTCTATATACAATCGGTTGGATCAAGAAGGTCAGCGAAACAAAGGTAACTGAACGGTGCACTATATCCTTTTCAATTGACAAACATTATAAGGATGAAGTAGTATGCGATGTGGTTGACATGGAAGCATGTCACATACTACTTGGTTGACCCTGACAATCTGACCGTGACGCCACTCATAAAGGGCGAGATAACATATATATCTTCGTCAAGGACATCCGGAAGACCATATTGGCCCCTATGGATCCAGAGGGACCACCTGAAACTTCTAAAGTGGATGGTCGTTTTCTCTTAACCATACGGGACTTCGTGGAAGAATCAAAAGAGACAGGACAGACTTATACATTACTTGTAAAAGGGGAAGAACTCGAGCCTACCATCATCCCTGAAAGACTAAGGCCCCTGCTACATGAATTCAAAGAAATATGGCCTGATGACTTTCCCGATGGGTTACCCCCTATGCGAGATATCCAACACCATATCGACTTTGTCCCTGGGTCCAGTTTACGTAATCGTCCTCATTATCGAATGAGTCCGAATGAGTGGAGATTCTGTAGGGACAAGTAGAGGAGTTGATCCGTAAGGGTCTTATTCGAGAAGGCATGAGTCCATGTGCCGTACCAGCTCTATTAACTCTAAAGAATGATGGGAGTTGGCGCACGTGTGTAGACAGTCGAGCCATCAACAAAATTACCATAAAATACAGGTTTCCTATACCATGGTTGGACGATATGTTGGACATGTTAGAGGGTACAAAAATATTCTCTAAATTGGACCTAAGGAGCGGCTACCATCAGATTTGAATACGACCGGGTGATGAGTGGAAAACAGCCTTTAAGACCAAGGATTATACGAAAGGATGGTCATGCCCTTCGGTCTTTCGAATGTGCCTAGCACATTTATGAGATTGATGAACTAAGTTCTGAAACCTTTCATTGGGCGGTTCGTTGTGGTTTATTTCGATGATATTTTGATATACAGTGAAGACGAAACCACTCATATACACCTCAAGAAGGTCCTTCAAGTGCTCACTAAAAATAAATTGTATCTCAATTTAAAAAAGTGCAGCTTCATGACTGATAGCCTATTGTTTCTGGGTTTTGTCGTAACATCCACGGACATTTGGGTGGAAGAGGAAAATGTGAAGGCAATCAGAGAATGGCTGGTTCCCACAAATATTCACGAAGTGCGAAGTTTTCATGGACTGACGACATTCTATGGTCGGTTCGTGAAAAAATTCAGTACCATTGTGTCACCAATCACAGATTGCATGAAGAAAGGACAGTTTCAGTGGACTGACGAAGCCGACAGAAGCTTTGCCGAAATCAAACGCAGATTATCCACGACCCCGGTTCTTGTACTTCCCAACTTTGACAAACTGTTTGAAGTCGAATGTGATGTCTCATATGTCGAAATTGGGGGAGTTTTGTCTCAAGAAGGTAGGCCGGTAGCCTTCTACAGTGAGAAACTTAGCGATGCACGCAAGAAATGGTCTACATATGAGATCGAGTTATACGCGGAGGTTCAGGCACTGCGACACTGGCGACATTATTTGATTCAAGGGAATTCATACTTTACACGGACCATCAAGCTCTCAAATATATTAATAGTCAAGCTAACATTAACTGTGTGCATGCTAGATGGATCTCGTTTTTGTAGGAATTCACATTCGTACTAAAACACAAGTCAGGGCAACAGAACAAAGTAGCTGATGCACTGAGTCGCCGTGCAACTTTGTTAGTCACTATGTGCAATGAGGTTGTCGGGTTCGAGCGCCTCAAAGACATATATGCCGATGACGACGACTTCAAGGACGCATGGGTTAGATGCCAAGAAGGTCACCCCGGCGACTTACGTATGCAAGACGAGTTCCTTTTCAAGAGAAATCGACTGTGCATCCCGAACAGTTCATTAAGGGAACAGATAATCTAAGAGCTACATGGAGGTGGCCTCAGTGGACACCTTGGGCGAGACAAGACGCGAGCTCTTATGGAAGAACAGTATTACTAGCCGTAATTGGTATGTGATGTGAGAAAGACAGTCCAACATTGTTATATTTGTCAAACCGCCAAGGGACAATCTCATAATACGGGCCTCTACACCTCGTTACCCGTGCCTGATGACCCTTGGGAGGATTTATCTATGGACTTTGTGCTTGGTCTCCTACGAACACAACGCGGCATGGATTCGGTGTTCGTGGTAGTAGATCGTTTCTCTAAGATGACGCACTTTATTCCATACAAGAAGACTCTCGATGCAACACACGTGGCGAATCTATTCTTTAGAGAAATTGTGCGGCTACACGGGGTTCCTAAGACTATTACTTCTGATCGTGACACGAAGTTCATAAGCCACTTTTGGCGGACTTTGTGGACTCGATTCGATACACGACTTCAGTTCAGCAGCGCCTACTACCCACAGACTGACGGTTAAACTAAGGTTGTGAATCGCATGTTGGGAAACCTTCTTCGATGTATTTCAGGAGAAAAATCAAAGCAGTGGGATTTAGCTTTGTCTCAAGTGGAGTTTGCATTCAACAACATGGTGAATCGCTCAACAGAGAAATCCTCATTCCAGGTTATTTACGGACGAGTACCTCGCCACACACTAGACTTGGTCCCTCTGCCCAAGCTCCCAGGTATGAGCATTGCAGCAGAACATATGGTTGACAAGATCATGGGCATTCATGCGGAGGTACAAGCCAAGCAACATGCCTCGAACGAAAAGTACAAGGAGCAAGCGGATAAGCATCGGCGACAAAAAGTGTTCGAGGTGGGCGATCAAGTAATGGTCCATCTGCGCAAAGAACGATTTCCGACCGGAACGTACAACAAGTTGAAGAATAAAAAGATTGGACCGGTACCAATCATCCGAACGATCAATGACAATGCTTATGTTGTTGATATTTCAGATGGCATGTCGACCTCACGGACTTTCAACGTCGCGGACCTGATCGAGTATTATGAACCAGTGCAGGATGAGAACTCGAGGACGAGTTCTTTTGAAGTGGAGGGGACTGATGTAGAGTGGGTCGCGAATAGTTTCATGGCTAAGATGGATCAGAAAAGGCCTGGTCGACGACAGAAGTGATCCAGACCATCGGACCTTAAATCGGGCGTATCTCACAATTCAAAATGAGTTACCTGACGTAAAATATATGATTTTGGGGTAGAACGAGCTACTTTAGCCAACCAACCCATCTATGCAGGGTTGCGATGCTCGGAATTGTGAGAAACCCCTGGATCGACAATCATTTCCCTGTTTTAATTTCGTTTTTACTATAAATAGTAAGGTTTAGTTTGATTATAACTCTTCATCCGTCGGGCTTTAGGAGTTGCACCCAACGTGAAAAGAGCTTAGAATAATTAGGAGAACAGTTTGGTGAAGACAAATAGGACACTTACTATTTTTGGCCGAAAACCTTGCGCACTAGTAGACATCACGACCGTCTATAAATAGTAAGTTTACTATTTATAGTAAGTTGCGATTTCTAGGAGTTTTAGTTGTAGTTTGATTCTAATTTCTTCCCCATTGCTTGGTACCCCTATTTAAAGGGTTGTGAACTCATTTTTATTCATTCATTAATCAATTTTAAATTTATTAGAATTTATTTTTATTTTATGCTTTCTTTCCTCGTGGATTCGAGAAGTCTCTGTGAGGAGTCCAGAGAAGTTCCGTGGATTCGGAATACTTATCCTCTTGAGGAAGACGGTGCTCGACCTCACGTCCTCCCCTGCGTCAATAAGTGCATGGGTCAACTAATACATTTAATAGATTAGACCTACCATGAGATTCACCATGGGACACTTTGTGCAACTCACCCCTATCCACTCATCAAGCAGACCATATTTGTATTTTGCTATTTATCAATGGCTACAAAATGTTTTCTATGGTGTGGTTTACTTAATAAGTTAGTAAGGCTAATTTTTGCATCAGATGATCCTCACGGTGGGGCTGACTTATGAAGAGGATTGGAGGTCACAAGTACTTACCAGGTTGGAAGTTATCCACTAAGAGGACCTTAAATAGTATCTAGTAAGTTGGACATAAGATGTTTAAAAATTTATGCCACTCTAAATTTGATGGGGCCCCACCATAATGTTACTTTAAGACCCACTTCGACCATTAAATATACAATCCCATGTTAGGCTTAAAAAGATAAAATAAGGACTACATATGATTTAGGTGGCAACACCAAAGATAATAGTTGGAGAGAAACATCAACTCTTGATTTTTTTCAAGGACCATTATGATGACCATATGAAATCCACTCTAACCATTCTATGCCACAGCATAATTTAGGCCTAAAAGTTAAACCCCATATGTGATTCATGTGAGCCACACTAAGAGAAACCATTTGGAGGGCGAGAGTTGCCTTGTGCACCTTGTCCTGCATCACCATCGGGCTGATTTTTTGGACCTATGCCTAAAATGAGATGACACCTAATGGTTGTGGTAGATTTCACATAAGTATCACGGTGTGGCCCACTCAAGCCACCAATTGCTCGCACGCATTGCTTGACAAGTTAATAAAGACAATAAAAAGTAATAGAATGATATTCACTAGAAATAGCTTCCTACATGAGGCCATGGATCCTTACTCATGCTCTAGTGGTAGACTCACAAGAATTTCATCATGAGGTCATGAGTTCTAGTACCTATTGTGGTGAAATCCTACTCTTGTATGTGTGTGGAGTGTGAGTGCATGAGTTAAACATTAAAAATAAAAAAAAATAAAAAAAACAAAAAACTAAAGCTTTCTAAAATGTTTTAAGTAAAAAAAAAAAACTATCTAGTTAATATGAAAGTTACATTTCAATACCTTTTTAAAAATGGTTTTCAAAAAGCTACCTCAGTCATGGATATAATTAGGGGTGTACACGGGTCGGGCCGAGTCGAACTAGCCTCAGCTCGTCCAGGCCCGTTCAAGAGCCACACAAGGCCTGAACCCGACCGGTCCTGGTCACTGGGCCAACATCTCCAGCTCGAACCGGGCCCGGCGCGAGTTCGGGCCAGCTTCGAACCTTCGAGTTCGGGCCAGTTTCGAACCTTACAGCAAGTTCATGGGAAAGGCTTTGACAGGTAATCCGCGTCCCATTACAAGGCCCTCGATCAACGGTTTAGATAGTTGAACTATAGACTCCACAAAAAATCTAACTAGTTAGGACATTTACATACATTTACATACATTTGACAAAGCATAAAATAAAATATTTTATACAAATTAAATACAGTCATACACAAGTTGGGTCGGGCCAGGTCGGGTCGGGCCGGGGCAAGTCGGATTTCGGACTGAGTCGGGCCAAACTGGGAGGTATCCGAACTTGGCCTGAACTCACTTTCGGGCCTAGAAAATTGGCCCGTCCTGACCTGAACTCAGTTCCGGGTCAGGCCGAGTCGAGCTTTTTCGGGCCGGGTCGAGCGAGCTAACCGGGCTAGCCTGGTTTGTGTACACCCCTAGATATAATTATCATTTCACTACCTTTTAGAAAAGGCATATATGAGAGCAAATGGATGGGTGGCTTAGATGTGCCCTATCATGATTTTCATGTAAAATCTCCCCTAACCACCAGGTCCACCATCCCATGTTAGGCCAAGAATCCAAAGTTCAACTACATCTCCTATTTAGGTTGGCCACGTGGTTGAAAACAGTGCATTAATTGGACGCGGATTTCTTGCGAACGCCTTTCGCAGGAAGTTCCTGCGCTGGGAACGCAGGTGGGGCCCCTGGGATGTTTGTGATAAATCCTTCTCGTGCATTCATTTTGTGAGCTCATTTTAAGACATAAGGCAAAAAATGAACTGTATGCAATTCTCAAGTGGGCCGAAAATGTGATAATTAAACTTCGACAGTTGAAATATTCATGGGGCTACAGAAGTTTTGAATCATGCTAAAATTTGTGTTTTTAGTTCATCCCAGCATCCTAGTGGGAATGACGTTATTAACTGTATGGATGACATGTAAACATCATTTTCAAACCAAGAGAAGTTTCAACTGTACGAATTTCCCTAACTACCTTTTTCCTTTAGTACGGACCACTTGAGACTTGGATCGTATTCAATTTTGGTCTAAACTCCTAAAATTACCTCACAAAACAGATGGACTGAGTGAATTCCTCACAAACATCACAGCGGGCCCACCTAAGATCACAGCGCAGGAACTTCCTGCGAAAGACTTTCGCAGGAAATCCGCGTCCGTATTAATTGGCAAACACTAGCCCACCAAATTGTTTTTAATAGCATGTTTAGCATGAATCATGGATAGATATATTTTTTTTTTGGACACAAGCCTAAATTGTTATAGCATGAAATTTAATGATTGAAGTGGATTTCATATAACTATCACGGTGGACCCAGTAAAAATTAAAGGTGAGCATCCATCTCCCAACTTTTTTACTTTGGTGTTGACCACAAGAATTACAAATCAATATGAATTTTTACATCTAGGCCTCACATATATGGTACTAAATATCTAATGGTTGGAGGGGATCTTACGTAAACATCACAATGCCCTTGTCAAATTCAAAAGCAAAGTCCAGATGCACTGGACTTTAATTTTTAGCAGGGCCCATTGTGATGTTTATATAAGATCCACTCCGATCATTTGATGCATAATCCTAGTTTAAGCTTATATCTTAACTATCAAGATAACTTGTGATTTCACGTGGGCCACACTAGAGAAATAGTTGGGAGAGAAATGCCCACCCCTTATTTTTACAACACTTGCTATGATGATTATATGAAATCCACTCCATCCATTAGAAGGCACATAAATATTTATACGCTTGGAGCCTAAAATTTAGGCTCATCCATGATTCGAATGGGCATTATCAAGGAAAACAGTTTGGAAGGTGATCATTAACTTGTACATTGTTCCCAATCATGTGATCCACCTGAATCATAGATGAGGATGATTTTTGAGACCTTGGCCTAACACGAAGTGATACACTTAATGGTCAGGATGAATTTTACATAAACATCACAGTGGAGCCCACCCAAGAAGCCATTTCATTAGCTCACACACACACACATAACTTGCGGGTAAAATATGTAACCAGAGAGTAGTGGGACGGGAACTAGCCTCATTACTTCTCACTGGCCGAGAGGTGCACCTAACCCACCTACCCTACCCACCACTTACTCATCAATCAAGGTGTTCAGCTGACTTGGACTGATAGACCCCTATTGTCTTGGAATTAGACGCCCCATCTTTTGACACTTGTAAACTAATCTCTTCTATATTCGATTCTACTCTATGAGGATAATGCTAATTAATGAAGTGTTTATTTGAAAACCAATTTTAAAAATGCATTGGAATGTAAATTTCATATGAATTAAGTATTTTGTTAAATTTCAAATATTTTTTTTTGGAAAAAAGTATCAAAATGTAAATTTGATATTAATTAGGTAGTTGTTAGTAAAATTCTCTTAAATAAATTTAAACTTTAAATATATACTTACATAACATGTTCCTTAATGCTTTTACAATTTTTGGAGTTAATATCATGATATTTAAAATCTTATGAGATATTGAATTTTTCAAAAGCTCAAAATATTTGTAACATTGGTCCATCTCCCATGAAGAGGAATCCTAGGTTTTGCATTTGAGGGTTTCAATTCTGACAAGTGGAGCCCATGTTAGAAAATCCAGACCATTGGTCTATTGATTCCTCAATTCTTTCAAGTGGAACCAATCAACAAAGAAAGTCATCCACACCACACACATTCACCACGACATGAGCAATCAATCCTATGATCTCAGTGTTGAAATAAAGTTTATCTACTAATGAGTGAGCCATGTAGCTGGACCCATCCAACCTGACCCATTTAATCATAAATGGGTTTGGCTTGACCAATCCAACCCATCATAGTTACTCCCAATTTTAAGAATGTAATATGGTGCTAAAGGTATGGCCAATTAATTAATAGACACTAACATATACATTGATGTAGAGCAGGTCGTAGACACTTTCTTGTCCAAAATGTATCAGAGAAGGCCTGATTGGAAGCAGAAGTCGTCAAGACCGTTAGAACCTTAAAATATGCATATCTCGCAAACTGGAATGAGTTGCTTGACGTACCATATATGATTTTGGGGTAGGACAAGCTACTTTAGCTAACCAACCTAACACACTGTTGGGTTGTACACGCCAAATTTGTGAGATTCCTCGGATCGAAGGTCAAAAATCAATTTTATTTCCGTTTTTACCATTTATAGTAAGTTTTAGTTTGATTATAACTCTTCATCCTTTGGCTATAGGTTTTGTGTCCAGCATGAAAAGTGTTTAGAAAAATTAGGAGAATACCATGGTTAAGCCACATAAGACCCTTACTATAAATAGTAAATTTACTAGTAAGTTATAAATTTTAGGGATTTTTAGTTGTAGTTTAATTATGAAACTTCTTCTAAAGCTTGGTATCCTTATTTTAAAGGTTGTAAATTCCTTTTTATTATTCATCAATCAAATTATTAATTTTATGGAATTATTTCTATTTTCTTGCTTTTTCCTCTTGTATTCGAGAAGTCTTCGTGAGGAGTCCAGATAGGCTCTTTGGATTTGGAGTATTTATTCTCGAGGAAGACTGTGATCAACCTCATCACGCTTCATCCCTGAGTCATACACACATCACTTGCATCTATTTATATTATCTAACGTAAACCCACACGTTCCTACACATTCATCTTACTAATACAAGTGATTGTAGCAGACTACTACACATTCGTTGGTTAGAGGATACTCAGGCATCACGTCCTCATTGGCTCTTTCTTAAAAGGGATTATACCAATTTTCAAACGGTAGTTTGCAGGAGCATGGAAGAAGAAATAGCACTCAGTTGGCCAACAATCCAACGGCCCTCAAGTACTCCACCGATTCATCGAACATCTCTTCCATCCCATAGTTGTAGCTAAATCCAGCTTTAATCAGCTTCTCAGAGGAGATGACTGACTTTAGATTCACTGGAAAATCGCCAAAACTGGAATAGATCACACGATTAAAAATCATTTCAGGCGATGAATTTGGACCGACCAATGTAAGAAGTATGACGAAGAATACGAGAAATAATCCATGACATTGTACCAAAACTACATCAGCCACACGACAGGAAAGAGTAGGGAAGGGAATGCCTGATGTTAAAACCCTTGTGGGGTCGACCATAATGTTCATATGCCATCCAAACCATTCGTAAGGTCATTCCACTGATAAACTTAAAACACAAAAAATATTAGTGTGACCCAAAACTTCTGTCGTCCACAAATGTTTCAACGGTGGGGATTCAATCTCCACTTTTCCTTGCCGTGAGCCCTACTTGAGTTTTGGATCTTCTTACGTTTTTTTTTTTTTCTTTCTCTTCTACTAATTAAGATGAGGTGACAAAACTGACGGATCCATGGGGTGGATTTTTCACAAACATCATAGTGGGCCACACCTATTTTCTGACCGCAGGAACTTCCTACGGTAGGGGTCGCAGGCAATCAAAGACCATTTGTTTGCCCCACGGTGATGGGAAACGGATTGGCTACTCCCCTGCCACTAGCCCCGTGGCTGATGGTCGGTGATCTGTGGGCCCTACCATGATGTATATGTTTCATCCATGCCGTTCATCCATTTTTAAAGATCATTTTGTAGTTTAATCCAAAAAATGAGAAAGATATAAATCTCAGGTGGACCACACCACAGGAAAACAATAGTGATTGGATATCCACCATTAAAATCCTCTAAAGGCCCAATGTACTGTTTATTTAACATTCAATCCGTTGATCAAATCATACAGACCTAGATGAAGGGAAAAAAGAAAGATCAGCTTGATTCAAAACTTTTATGCCCCAAAAAGTTTTTAATGGTCGACATTCATTCAACAGTGTTTCTTGTAATGTGGTCCACTTGAGATTGGGATATACCTCAATTTTCGTCGCATACCCTAAAATGATCTTGAAAAATAGATGGACGGCATGGATGAAACACATACATCTTTGTGGGTCCCACAACTCACCGACTACCAGCCATTGGCTGGTGGCACGGGGAGTAGCCAATCCGTTTCCGTGGTGATGGCATTGCAAAAAAGTTGGGTGGGCCCATTTCGTTGAAATCATTGGAAAGTTGATGGGCCATCCGATAGGTGGGCCATAGATTGCAAGGTGTGGATTGATATATGTTTTCTAAAACATAGATTGGAAGAGAAAATGAACGAAAATTGGGAGGGCTTACTCAGTGAGGACATTGTACGGTGGATATCGTTTTGAGAGGAAATTGGCAAGCTCCGGTACACACGTATTGACAGCGCAGCATATGTAACGGCCGGAAGCCGATTCGTTCTCCGCTACAAAGATGTGGGCCCTACATACGTCCTCCACGTGTACAAGGCAGATCGATCCCAAGTTCAGTTGCATGCTTTTCAAGACGTTGATCATGGATTCGTTCCCTACAAAAGCCAGTCGTAAACCATGAAAATGTTCCAATACGAATGGATGGCCCAGATCTTGTACGTTCATTCGCATGTGCATGTGGTGGGACATCAAACCGTCCATCAGGTGGGACCCAACTTGTATATGCCTTGGTACAAGAAATGTGGTCAGTCCAATCATCTGGTGGGCCAGAGGAGCAGAAAAATAAATGGACAGCTGCGTCACCTTTTTAATTTTTGGTACTGATGGATGCCTCGAAGTCACACGTGTGTGCCATCACGTGAGTGGGACTGGCACACCGGTGGAGTTTTACTGATTCCACATGCAAACATAGCTAACTTCACGGGGCACATTGTTGTATTTTGTTTTAAAATAAATACTAAAATTTGATTTTCAAATTTTTAGTTTCCTTCTACATTTGAAATTGTTGATGTTTTTGAGTTGCGAGTTTTGTCCAGGATTTGATAAAAAAAATCCTCTTGTATATAAGATAGGTTTTTTGCCTTGGGCTTGAGCTTTATTCAGG
Organism: Magnolia changhungtana; assembly: GCA_030180095.1. Lineage (NCBI taxonomy): Eukaryota > Viridiplantae > Streptophyta > Magnoliopsida > Magnoliales > Magnoliaceae > Magnolia > Magnolia changhungtana. The sequence goes on from JASAUF010000283.1 coordinate 2,687,166, forward strand.
GGATATGTGAATTTAGTCCTGTGGGGAGTTATGCCAAAGTTCTAATCTATGTCATTGACCACATACGCGCGCCGTGCTGATGGGTAAAGGCTAATCGGAACGGACACATCTCTCTAGTTTAAAATGAAAAAGGTACAAGTATAAGTACACTCTCACAGCTAAAGTCCCACGAGTACACCCCTGGATAGGGTTCAAGCTCAAATCTTATATTTTCTTCGTCAAATTTGATATGAGACAAAACCTATAACTCAAAAATACCAACAATTCCAAATGTGGAGGAAATCAAAAATTTGAAAATCAATTTTTAATATTTATTTTAAATCAAAATACAACACACATGTGTGCAAGATCCAAGCCGTTCATCAAAACACCAAAATGCTCCACTGTAGAGTGCAAATATATTGGAATGATCACATACTTGATATCTTCGAAGCTGTGAGAGGGCCCACCTTGATGTGGATGTGGAATCCATACTGTTCATCTGGTGCCCCATCTCATTTTCACCGTACATTCCACGAATCATCTTGATCTACAACTCAGATGGGATACACCAAAGGGACAGTGTACAATCATCTTGAAAACTTTGTGGCCTACGTTAGTTCTTTTAATGCATTGAGTTTCTCTGTATCCCTTCATCCTGGTGGTGCAAACATGATGAGTGGGTTGGATGACATAAATACGAAACGATGGACCCTACGTTCCTTCTGGAACTTTCCATGTTGGGCGCACCCCTGCCCAATGTCCTCAGTTGTTTCCTTTGGTGTGGCCCACCTGAGTTATGAAACAAGTTGGATTTTGGTATTTAGACCTAACATGATGGAGACTATCTAATGGACGGTTTGATGATATTCATTCATCTCTGTGGCCCCACATAGCTTGAATGCAGTTGTAAGCCACACCCGCATAGCTGGTAATGTTTGCGCCTGTTTGGTGCCACGTGTGAACACATATAGCACGTGCCATAATACATATTTCGTGTCCTAAATCTCACCTGTGAGCAAGGATAGAGTCACGTGGATGCATCCTGGAGGCTCCAGAGTCAGAGAAGAGCCGACGATGCCACCAGGAACAACGGTGATGAGATCGAGGCCGTTTTCTTTCGCGAATTTCCATGCCGCCTTCTCTGCTAAGGTTTTTGACACTGCATAACTCTGCATTGTTTTATTTTACATATATTTTGTAATTTTCCCGTATGTGATTAGTTTCCTTATCGACTATGGTTAAAATATATAGACGGTCCAATAAAACAAGACAAGGCATGTTTCATATAAGGAAAATTATGAAAATGAGAAAAAATGAAAATATTTTATTTTTGATGTGACCTTTTGTGTTGTTTGGAGAGGCATGCTCACCTCCCAAGTACATTGCTTTGCGTATGTGTTATGGGCCTACAATCTGAACAATCCATGTGAGATGGTTAAAGCTGTACACGAGCAGCAAAAGCTCAGTAACTCGCTCGGCTTGGCTCGAAAAAGTTCGACTCTACTTGGATCGAAACGTTGTTTGAACCGAGTTGAGCCATATTTTGAACGCCTAGAACATTTTGAGTTGAGTCCGAGCTAGACGTAGCTCAACTCGATATTAAGCTTGACTTGACTCAACTCGACTCGTCGCAACAAGGGTTTTGCTTCAAGTGTTCTCGACAACTAAGCACGGGGTTTTGCTTGTAGCATCTTCCCTACTCTCCGACGACCACCATCTGTGTCGTCTAGAGCGGGTGCGGGACCATGGGAGACGGTGTCCCGAAGGGCACACTAACAACCCTTTCTTCCATCTTCCCTGTAGAAGAATCCCTAATTAAAGGCCGCGAAGCGCGTTGAAGACGCCATATCCAAGCGGCAGAAACAGGTGGGCCACCTCAACGCTTCATCACCGACAACACTAACCTCATCAATCTTGTCCAGAAGCTTCCCAACGATCTCTCCCATCCCATCATGGCAAGCCCCTCTCTTACTCAATCCCATCCATTCATCCACCCATCCCTCGATCACCATCATCATCATCGTTCTGACGGCTTGCAGGTCCCGTTTGGTAAAGCAACGTTCTTCCCTGGCCGTTTGATCCACACCAACGAGTTTCTAATTCTTCCTCCCATTTCATTTGAATTCGGGCATCTATTTGATTTTTATTCATTTTAGGGTTTTTCATTTCCCTCCATTTCGGTATGGATGGTTCTGATCATCGGCTTGAACTTAGCTCGAAATCGGCTGGAACTCGGACAAGCCGAGCATGGGCTGCTGTTTCGAGCTCGAAGGCCGAGTCGAGCTGAGCATGAGCTGGGACTTTAGCAGTCCAAGTCGAGCGCGAGCTGGGCAAAGCTCGGCTCGGCTCGACTCATGTACACATCTAGATATGGTACCCCATAAAACTCTCCGGACCAATTTTCACCTTGATCCAAAACTCTGGAGCTCATAACAAAGAGAGATGTGAATAAAGGGAGGAAACTATTTTCTTTGGCCATGGCCCACTAAAGTTTTAGACCAGGTAAAATTTGAGCTCTAAAAGATTTCATGGGTGCTGAATCACATAGACCGTTTAGATTTTAGGATCACATCATGTGTGATGAGTTCTCAAAATGTTCTCATGAGAAATTGTGTGTGGGAACTTCCCATGAGGTCGAGCTGTGTGGGTCCCACCATGATGTGTGTCGAACATCAACACCATGCATTTGATGGGTCCCCTTTAAATTATGGGATATCCCAAAAATCAGCCCTATGCGGAAATCAAGTGAGCCATGCCATCTAAAATCATGTGAAGAGATGTATAAACCATATAAAATCACTTGGTGGGGCTCACCTGAAATTTGGATGCATCTGAAACTTGGTCTGACCCCTCATCTAAGTGGGACACACATAATGGATGGGCTGGATTTGTGAACCACATCTCGGTGGGCCCAACAAATGATTATGAATGTTTTAATAGAAGGGTAACCCTCTCAACTTTTGTATGTGGTGTGGCCCACACAAGTCATGGATTGATTTGATTTTTAAGACGAGGTTCATCATGGAATATTGGTGCATCTTACTGATCAGGTAGATGTTCGACATGCATCACGGTGGGCCCACACAGCTTGACCTCATGGGAAGTTCCCATGAGGTCGACCGCATAGAACTATTTCCATATAGGCCTCGCTGAGGAATGACCAAATCACAACCATAAACAACCCGATCGGACCTGGACCGGTCAAGGTTCACCATGATAATACTCATGCCATGTGAAATCAGTCAGCAAGGGGTGAGTTAGTGTGCTTTCTATCAAAATGCAAACTTTCAAATTTTTACTATTGGGTATAAAACATGGGCCTGGAGCCAACCCATGGACCTCAATGATCAGCCCAAAGTGGGTGGCTAGCCCCTGTATAACCCTGATTTGCACCAAGTCAAACTGAGTCTAGCCAAGCTAACCCAAAACAGAAACCAGCTTACCCAAGTCAATGGCTTCTCAGAAGTCAAATATTCAACGTCAGACCAGCTCTCCTCGTCGACGACATGGCCCGTCCCGGTGCGCTGATTCAGCGACACAGCAGCCGCTGATGATGTGCAGACCACACGTTTCACGGTCTTTGCTTTCACACATGATTTCAAAACGTCCAATGTTCCATCGATTGCTGGCTTGATCATGTCATTCTACAATCATAAACAACGAATAAATACAATGTAGAAGGAAATGAAACAGTACCATAATGTCAAACCTAGAGTTTTCATGATCCTACATGTGTTGATGTGTTACATGAGCTTGAGAGGCGACCGACACCCCTTTCCAAAAATTAGGCTGGTCTAGTGATTGGGTGGGCTAAGGTTTATGAAACAAATGAAAGAACGAAAAGCTCGGCCGAGTCTTTCTTTTGATTTTGGTGGTCCATGTGATGAATGAACCAGCCTGATTTTTGGTACAAGGTATTCATATGGTGGGGCCAACATGTTGGATAATTGTGTCCTACCCATCCAACATTTCATTGAACCCCATGAATATTCATGCATAGAATCTGTATGCAAGAGAGGATTGGTGCACCCATTCTCCTACCATCTAATAATGTGGGTCGAGAATCTAAATACAACACTTTCAGATGGGTTTTGCATCTTGAAATGCTTGCTAGATTCCTACTTTCAATCTTTCAATGTATTGGGCACACAAGGCCTCTCAATGCATAGCTATTGTTATAAAACTAGGTGACTGAATGAGATTTCAAGATGAGTCACTAGAAAACTCGCTCATGAGTTTGACTTGGTTAACTCGATATATATTGATTTGTGGAGAGTACTCGAATCGAGATTGTAATATGGTGAGCTCCAGTGAGAGTGGGTGATTCCAAAAGCTATACATGATCAAATGCACTCAACCATTGAATCAATGGCCAAAACTTAGATGGCGAAGAGAAAAATACAACAATGCCCAAATGCATGATCAAATGCACTCAACCATTGTATCAATGGCCAAAAATTAGATGGAGAAGAGAAAAATACAACAATGGCTCCCCCCCCCCCCCCCCAAAAAAAAAAAGAAGAAAAAACAAAGAAAAAGAAAAAGAAAAAGAAAAAAAGGCTGGAAAACTGGGTCATTCCCCATCTGTAGTTGTTACCATATTATCAATAATTTGAATTATATGTAGGCTACAACTCATTTTCAATTGGGGCCCACTAATTTACTGTAAGCCACAATCAAGGAACTATTTAGGACAATTGAAAACCTCCCTAAATTGAAAGACAATGGTAAGATTTACTCCTCTACATGGTCAATCAATATCTCTGAATTGGTGTACACCAATGTGCAAAAAAACTCTCGCAAGCAAAAGAGTACAAGACAGGGTATTCCAAAATGGTTACATAATAATCATAATGGCTGTTACATAATAATAATATAGTGATAATAAACCGTTATGCATTACCAGGCCATAACAACCATTATGTAAAAAAAAAAAAAAAAAAAAAAAGAAAAAAAGAACCCCATGATGGCTTTATAATGGTTTGTTACAGAGATAAAATATGCTTTTTTTTTTTTTCTTAAAGCCATAATAACTCCTATAACTTGTCCACCGTTATCATTATGGAATACCTTAGTTGCAAATAATCAAGAATGTGCTTCTTCAAGATATTCATCTATACCTTCACTCACAACTATTTCTCCAATCAAAACATATATATGTTAGTTTTTCCCATAATTTCGCCATGTTATAATAAAAATACTCATAGTAACTACTAAGTCATTATATATCATTGTCATCTAAGCCTTACACCAATTTATTGGATCACTACATGATTTATTTTATTTTATCATGTGATGTCATTCTATCAAAGGTCAAACCTTCAATTAGATCATATTATACTAATCCCCAATCCAAATAAAGGAGGGTCGTGTTAGGTTACCATATAGCATCAAACATATGTTATAACTTTCATCATCAATCCAAAATTAATTAGTAGCCATATAATTTTTTTTTTTTCAATTAACTAAATATAATATATTTATTTACTTTTATAAAATTAATATTTATTCATCACTAATGATTAATTACCTCTGGGTCTTTAGACTCGAAGTTCACTGGCGTGGCCACATGGAAGACGAAATCACAGCCATTGATTGCCTCATCAAAGCTGCCTTCCTCTATCAGATCTGCCTTGAAAAGTTTTAAATCACCCAAGACTTGTAGATTTAAGAGGTGGGACACCTTTTTGCTATTTGCTGCACCAAAGAATAAAATACATTTGGTTGTTGGTTCCATTGGGAAATGTATAGCTGAGTCGAGTTGACTCGGTCGAGTTTTGAGTCGACTCACTGAGTTTTAGAATAATGATGAGATGAGGAAGAAAGATTGCGAGGGTGGACGAACCTGGGTCTCTGACGGTGGCGTTGACGGCGTACCCTTTCTCTAACAAGCTTTTAACGAGCATGGAACCCACATATCCAGTGGCTCCAGTTACACATGCCCTCTTCCTTTCAATCCTAGCCGTTGCCATTTCTGTCCTCCCTCTAACGAAGATGAGAGCCGTCACCATACACAGACGCTCCTGGTCTGCCCGCGGATTAGGTAGATATCATTATTGGAGACTCTTATGCTAGTTCACCACCATTTAAAATTGATGGTGAATTTTTAGTCGTAGATGGAATAGTTTTTATTTTTACAGAAATCCACACCGTCCAAATCGTTGTATATGTGGATGGAGCATAATAAAAAAGTGCAGAGAGAAGAAAATAGTAACATTTTCTTTTTCTCTTGGAATTTTGGACCACTATCAAACCATCCATTTGATAGATTGGGTCACATGATTAGTGTTGATTTTAAAGGTGTGATCCTTTTAAAATATGCCCTACAATCAATAGGGATGGTCTGGATAACAGTAAATGATATTTGGATGTGAGAAAGATGCGTCACCACTATTTTCAAAACGATGGTGAACTATCATAGGTATGGTCTAACCCTTTTCTCATTATTGGGGAGGCGGATTGCCTGTGACTCCGGGCACAGATATATTTCTATCCCTGGGGCTGTGTGGGGCTACAGAGATGTACGTGTGACAAATCGAATCCGTGCATCTGTTTTGAAAGGAAAATTAGAAAGAAAAATAAAAATTAGGAAGATAAGAAAACTCAGGTGGACCACACTAAAGGAAAAAGTGGAAACAGGAATGTCCACCGTTGAAACCATCTTAGAGATGACCATCACGTTTATAGAAAATCATGATGTTTGCATGTCATCCAAACCGTTCATTGGGTTATTACCAATCAGATAAACTGGTGGCATAAATCTATACTGATAAAAAATTCTGTTGCTCTCATGCGTTCAATCCTAATTGTTTCGTGGTATGATATACGTGGCTTTTGGATATGCATGAATTTTTTATCACTGTACTAATTGTGATATTTCAAAACAGATGGACGGAGTGGATTTATGATAGAAATCTCTGTGGAACCCACACAGACTCGAGCACAGGAATATCCCTGTGCCGGGCCACTGGCAATCCGCTTTCCATTATTGGGGGCTACGCGGTTTCGGTGATCCGCGGAACCACCGAAGTGGGTGGATCGGACTGTGAGGGCCATCTTGACATATTTTCCTTACATCCAGGCTGTTCATCCGTTTTGAAATATCATTTTAGGCGTTGATCCTAAAATTGAAGCAGATCCAAATCTCGGATGAACTACACCACAGGAAACAGTGGTGATTGACCATTAAAAACTTTCCAAACAGCTCCCATTAGCTAAAACTAGATGGACTAATCTGTGGGATCCATTGGCTCTGTTCCACACGAAGAAAATCAGAATCGTCCAGCAATCTTAAAAAAAAAAAAACAAAAAAAAAAAAACAAAAAAAATCGTCCAGCAATCCTATCCTCTAATTCATTTATCCATGTTTGTTGGAAGAAGACGATTGGATTTTTTTTCAATTCGAAAGTCAGGTGATCAAATAAGTGTAAATTTTAATTCACAGCACATCTAAATTGGGACCCATAATTTGGACACTTTAATTAAACTATTAAAATGCCACGTTTCCAATTTCAATTCAAAGTAATTCATAAGTGCATGCGCATCACCTATCAGTACTACTGTTAGCGTCAGTATCAAAGCTGTGTGTGTTTAGTGGAATCATGTAGCACTATTTTGGTATATCGTAATCTCAAATGGACCACATTACAGGAAACAATGTTGAATGAACGTCCACCACTAAAAACTTTTAGAGCGCCATAAAAGTTTTGGATCAAGCTGATATTTGTCTTTTCCCTTCATCTGGGTCTGTATGACATAATCAACAGATTGGATGTCAAATAAACAGTACAGTGGGCCTTAGGAGGATTTAATTGTGGATATTCAATCACTATTGTTTTCCTGTGGTGTGGTCCACCTGAGATTTATATCCCTCTCATTTTTGAAATAAAGTCCTAAAATGATCTGTGAAAAATGGATGAATGGAACGGATGAAACACATACATCATGGTGGGGTCCACAGAGAACCGACCATAAGCAACAAGGCTGGTAGCAGGGGGAGTAGCCAATCCGTTTCCGCAGGCAGGGCCTCATCCATACTGTCCATCTATTTTGGCAAATCATTCATATCATTTTAGGGAATGAGCCAAAAGAGGAGGCATATCTAAATCTTAAGTGTACCACACCTGAGGAAATAGTGAAGATGAAATGCCTACCATTAAAAACCTCACAGGGCCACGGAAGTTTTGGATCAGGTCTGTCTGACCTTATAAACAGGTTATATGGCAAATCACATCACAGTAGACCCTAATAAGGTTTCAACTCTAGATGTCGTTGTCACTTTTCTATAGTGTGGTCCACCCAATACTTCCATCTATCTCTTCTTTTAAAGGCGTTGTCTCAAAAAAGAAGCTCAAGTATACCACAGCAAAAGGAAACACCTTTTTTTTTTTAAAACCTCATGAGGCGACAGAAGTTTTGGATGAAGCTGTTATGTTTTCCCTTCTTCAAGGTCTGTCTGACCTTATGAATGGGTTGGATAGAAAAATAAACATCACCGTCGGCCCTAGCAAGGTTTCACTTAACATTGGGCATCAGTGGTATGGTCCACTCAAAGACTTTGATCATCCTCATTTTTAAGCTCATTCCCTATAATGATATGTTAAAATGAATGAATGGTGTGGATAAAATTCATACATCACTGTGGGCTTCATAGCCATTGCCAAGATTGTCGGTCTCTATCTAAGTCCTGGTGAGGGTTGCTGGGGAATTGTGAAGCACACAAAGATAAATCAAGCAAAGTATTCCAATAGCATGAACAAACTTAATCACAAAAATTTTGAATTTAATGTGGAAAAACCTTTGTGGGAAAAAATCATGTCACAAAGCGACAGATATCACTATAAAAGTAGAAATTACAAGAGATAGAGAGAATTTTCAATTCGAACAAGCATTGAATCTCTCCTTACAGGCCCTTGAAAACCCTATCAACGAATTAGAAAACTCTAAGATACACCACAATCCCGATTACACCGATATATAGCCTTAAGGAGAATCACAATTGAAATCATAAACAAATTCCAAAGACACACAATTCTACGTAACTTTGCACGTTCATTCGATGGCGCCTTCGATGGGACTTCGATGACATCGAACCCACTTCAATGGTATTAAACTAATGACCAAAATATTCCAACGACTAAACATGATTTTTCCGAATTTTACCGATGTCATCGAACAAGCCTTTGATGGCATTAACTAGCTTTCGATGGCATTGAACAATGCACCTAAAGTGTCCAACAATAAACTTAATAAATTTTAAATTTTACCGATGGCATCGAGTCGACTTTGATGGCATGTAAGCCTACTCGATGACAAGAAACTGTCATCGACAGATACATCGATTTACAGATTTAAAACATCAATAAACAACTATCTCTACCATGTCTTCAATCACCATTCTTCGTAGTTCCTTTTTCCTCATCTCTAAATCTGCCTTGCATTATAACTCCACCATTACTTTTCGTACATCATTCGTCTTCTTTTACACATTCGTTAAGCTCAAAAAAGTTGTACAAAACTTAAACTTCGGTGTGGGAACTACTTTAGTGAGTATATATCTATATAGTCTAATTCCTTTTTTTTTTTTTTTTAAAAGAAATGTTATTTGTAGGCTCTACCTGATGGATGACCCAGATATGTGTAGCATGTTGCGATGGCAAGTGTTTTGTGAGAATCGCAAGGGCCTAAACGGCATTGAAAATGTAATTAGGGCATCAAAGGTTTGGTAATCTTACTGATACAAGTGTTTACAGCAGACAACACATTCGTTGGTTGGAAGGTAGATAATTAGGCATTTCATCTACATTAAGCTCTTTCTTAAGAGAGAATATACCAATTTTCAAAGTGTAGTTTGCAGGAGCATTGAAGGAGAGACGGCTCTCAATTGGCCAATAATCCAACGGCCCTCAAGTACTCCACAGATTCATCGTACATCTCTTCCATCCCATAGTTGTAGCTAAATCCAGTTTTAATCAGCTTCTCTGACGAGATGATCGACTCAAGATCGGCTGGACAATCACTAAAACTGGAATAGATCACACGATTAAAAATCATTTCAGGTGATGATGTATGGACCGACCAAAGTAGAGAAATCCCAGCCTTACAAAAGATGGTCCACCACCCCATGGACATGGCATTGCAAAAGTGTTAGGTGGGCCATGTCATTAAAATCATAGGCCAGATGATGGTCCATCCAATAGGTGGGCCATATATTAGTAGGTGAGGACATTGGAAGAGAAAATGAAAGAATATTAAGAGGGCTTACTCAGTGAGGACATTGTACGGTGGATATCGTGTTGAGAGGAATTTTGCAAGATCCGGTACACTCATACCAGCAGCAGAGCATATGTAACGGCCGGAAGCCGATTCGTTCTCCGCTACAAAGATGTGGGCCCTACATACGTCCTCCACGTGTACGATAGAGATCGATCCCGTGGTCAGTTGCAAGCTTTTCAAAAAGTTGATCCCGAATTCGTTCCCTACAAAAGCCAGCCGTAAACCATGAAAATGCTCCAATACGAATGGACGGCCCAGATCTTGTACATTCATTCGCATATGCATGTAGTGGGACATCTAACCGTCCATCAAGCTGTTGGAGGCGGATTGGGCACTGAGTAACTCGGTACCCTAAGCGTGCTGAGTAAATTCTGTGGGGTCCACTATGATTTATATATTTTATCCAATCCGTCCATACATTTTATCAGATGATTTTAGGACCTTATCCCAAAACTGAAGAATATAGAAAGCTAAAATGGACCACACCAAAGGAAACCGTGTGAATTGAATGTCTACCGTTGAAAATTTCTTGGGGGCCATAGAAGTTTTGGATCAATCTTATATTTATTTTTTTCCATTCATCCATGTTTGTGTGATTCTATGAGAAGTTTGGATGACAAATAAAAATCACTGTGAGGCCTAGCAAGGTTTCAACGGTGGAAATCATTATTTCCACTGTTTCCTGTGGTAAGGTCCACTTGATCTTTGGTTCAGCTTCAATTTTGGGATCAACCCCTAAAATGACCTGGAAAAACGGATGGACAGTGTGGATAAACCACATAAATTCACAGTGGGCCCAACAGAGTTTACTCAGTACGATAAGAGCGTACTGATTAAATGGATTGGCAATTGGCTGGTGGTCGGTGCTCTGTGGGCCCTACCATGATGTATGTATTTCATCCATGCCATCCATCTATTTTTCTAGATCATTTTATGATACGTGACCAAAAGTAAGGTATATCCCAATCTCAAGGGGACCACATTACAGGAAACAGTGTTGTGTGAAGGTGGACCATTAAAAGCTTTTTGGGGGCCATAAAAGTTTTGTATCAAGCTGATCATTGTTTTTTCCCTTCATCTGGGTCTGTATGACCTAATCAACAGATTGGATGTCAAATAAACAGTACAATGGGCCTTAGAAGGATTTTAATGGTGGATATCCAATCACTATTGTTTTCCTGTGGTGTTGTCCACATGAGATATATATCCCTCTCATTTTTGGGATTAAGCCCTAAAATTATCTGTAAAAATGGATGAACCGAATGGATGAAGCACGTACATCATGGTGGGGCCCACAGAGCACTAACCCATGGGGAGTAGCCAATCCGTTCTCAGTACGCAATCCGATTTCCAAGCTATTCATCAAAATACCAAAATACCCACTGTAGGGTGCGGATATATTCGTAATTAGGGCTGCTCACGAGTCAAGCTAGCTCGAAAAACTCACTCGACTCGGCTCGGCTCGAGTAAGCTCGGATTGACTCCGCTTGAATGGCCGATTCGGGCCGATTCAAGCTAATTATTTGAAACTCAAGTTGAATTCAAGCCGAGTTTGACTAGGGCGCATTTCAACTCAAACTTCACTCAACTCGAAGCTTGAACTCGAGCTCGACTCGGCTCGATTAATAAATATATTAAAGTTGTGGGGAATGCGGAGAAAGTTGAAGTGAGATCTCTTTGCTTTCACCCCAGCAACAAAAGAGTTTGATGTTGGTGTTGATGATCTCTTGAATCCAAAATAGTATATTGCATGGAGCACTCACATGAATAGACATATCCTTCCTGAATATGTTGTGAGCTACAAGTCCTCAGATCATCTGCAAGGTAACGGAAACTGCGCTTTTGTCCGAGCAGCAACAATACAGGTGGGTCTCACTTTTCTGTGGTCTCAGGTTTGTTCAAAATTCTATCTATTGAAAAGTATGGCCTTGATGATGGGTAATTCAGAACATACAATTGAGGATGTTTTTGGCCCCATGGTTCTTCTATCATAGGGCCTACACAGATGGATTTTCTGGACTGCTAAAAGATGGACTACACCCTATTTCGGTTGCCGGGCCAAACCAAAAATGAATTTTGCTTGGTGGAACGTCATGTAAAATGCCGCTTTAAAATTTTTTTATTTAGCTTCTCTTGTAAATCAATGGAGGAGGATCAAGAACAGAATCCATTACTTTCTCACCCAACAAGCTCAAGCTTGACTCGACTCGAACCACTAGCTTGACTCGAACTTGACTCGACAACTTTAACAAACAAGACAAGCTTCAATGTTGAACTCGAGGCCGAGCTCGAGCTCGAGCTCGAACTTGAGTACATGATGGACAAGCCAAGCTGAGCTTGGCCCACCTTGACTCGGCTTGGCTCGATGCCCACCCCTATTCGTAATGATCAAATACGTGCCATATGTTCTAAGCTGTGTGGGGTCCACGTTGATGTGTACATGGAATCCATACCGTACATCGTGTGCTCCTTCTCATCTTCACCGTACATTCCACGAATCATCCCGATCTAAAACTCAGATAGGATACACCAAAGGAACAATGTATAATCATGCTGAAATTTTTGTGGCCCACCTTAGTTCTTTCAATACATTGAATTTCTCTCTAACCCTTCATCCTGGTAGGACAAACATGATGACTGGGTTGGATGACATACATACGAGACGATGGGCCCCACATTCCATCTGGAAGTTTCTATGTTGGGCCCACCCCTATTCAATGTGGGCAATTGTTACTTTTGGCGTGGCCCACCTGGGTTATTAATCAAGATGGATTTTAGTATTTATGCCTAAAATGGACGGTTTAATGGCATTCATTCATCAATGTGGTCCCACGTAGCTTGAATTCATTTTTGACTACAATATACCTGTGAACAAAGACAGAGCTATGCCGATGCTTCCTGGGACCTCCGGAGTTAGAGATGGGCCGATGATGAAACCAGGAATAACGGTGATGAGATTGATGTTGTTTTCTTTAGCGAATTTCCATGCTTCCTTCTCCGCTAGGGTTTTTGACGCTGCATATTCCTGCATTGTTTTATTTTAAATAGATTTTGTTATTTTCCTGCGTGTGAATGGTTTTATTCTCGAGTATGGTTATTTAAAGACATGAAAGGTTTATAAAAGAGTAACAGAAAAAGCATTTTTGGGTATTGGAAAACAATAAAAATGAGAAAAATAAAAATTTTATTATTATTAATGTGACCTAATCTTATGTTGTTCGGATCTTAAAGAAAAAAACAAAGGTAGATTCCATGAAACAATCAACTACCTTTTTCATGACATGGATTTCATAAAATATGAGGTGACCAACACTAAAGGAATATAAGATTTTTAATCACTCTCCTAATAAGACCCCTGTGAATAACTCGACTGCACTTCTTGTATATCGAATGTGACACTCGACCATTTACTGATATGTAGAATTAAACTTACCTCAGTTGTAAGCCCACAAAAAGCTCTCTAAATCTTTGAAAATCTTTTTATCCACTTCCTATTTCTCATTCAATGCCACATGTCAACTTTCTATTGGCTTTCCCAGAATTGTCAAAAATAGGGTACAATTAGAGCTGGGCAGGATCCGACCCGAACCGAAGGCTAGGATTGGGTTGGATCGAGTAGGCCCACTCAAATCCGACCGCACAATGAGTCGAGTTCGGGTCAGTAGCCAATCTGAACCTATCCGATCTAGGATCTGATTTGATCTGCACAACGTTCATTCAATATTGTTTCCTGTAATGTTGTCCACTTGAGATTTGTATATACCTCATTTTTGGTTTAATATCATAAAACGATCTAGAAAAATAGATGGATGACATGGATGAAATAAATACATCATGGTGGAGTCCACAGAGCACTGACCACCAGCTGGTGGCAAGGGGAGTAGCCATTCCGTCTCCCCTCAGGTGTATTGACGTGATAAAACACATCAAGGTTCCTCAAGACTCCTGAGGTGTATTGACGTGTTGTCCTGGGAAGCGGATTGCGTACCGAGTAACTCACCATGGTAAGCATACTGAGTAAACTCTGTGGGGTCCACCGTGATTTATATATTTTATTCACTCATTCCATCCATTTTATCAAATAATTTTAAGGCTTAAGCCTAAAAATGAAGCATGAAGCATATCAAAATCTCAAATGAACCACACCGCGGGAAAGAGAGCGAATTGAAAGTCTACTATTGAAAAATTCTTGAGGGCCACAGAAGTTTTGGATCAAGCTTATATTTTCATTTTCCCTTCATTCCATGTAGGTATGATCTTATTAACGAGGAAAATCATTATTCCTACTGTTTCGTGTGGTATGATACACTCCCGCCTTTTATATACTTCAATTTCAGGCCCAACCCCTTAAATGAGGTAGAAAAACGGATGGATGGTGTGGATAGATCACATACATTCATGGTGGGCCCAACTGAGTTTACTCAGTACGATAAGAGCATACTGAGTAACTGAGTACGCAATCCGATTTCATCGACGAGATGTTACGAAGCGGATTGGCAGGTGTACCACGCACCAACTGTGTATTGATGTCAGCAAGTTCTGTGAGTCCCATCATGAGGTATGTGTTATATCCAAACCGTCCATCCATTTGGCGGGCTCGTCTTAAGGCTTGAGTCGAAAAATAAGATAGATCTAAAGATCAAGTGGACCACATTGCAAAAAGCAGCGGGGGGTTGAACGTCTACCATTGAAACTCTTTTAGGGGTCACCGAAGTTTTGGATCAATATGAAATTTGTTGTTCCTCTTCTCCCATATAGTTGTGACGTAATTAACATATTGGATGGAAAATAAATGTTATGGTGGGCCCTATGAAAATTTTAACGGTCAAAATCATATATATATATATATATATATATTAAAAATTTTCATGAAAATAAAAAATAAAATAGAAGACTCGATCCGAACCGTACCCAACCCGATC
Source organism: Magnolia changhungtana (assembly GCA_030180095.1). Lineage (NCBI taxonomy): Eukaryota > Viridiplantae > Streptophyta > Magnoliopsida > Magnoliales > Magnoliaceae > Magnolia > Magnolia changhungtana. The sequence continues at coordinate 2,702,345 of JASAUF010000283.1, forward strand.
CAACTCAGTTTCCCTGACTAAGTTGGACTTGGTTCGGGTCAGGCCAGCAGTGCAATGGATCGGATCGAGTTAGATAACCCCGACTCGGTCCTGAATCGGATCTAGTTCGGGTCAGTTCATTAAAAATTTTAGACCGATTCGAGTTGGACCCAATCCAGTCCAACTCGACCCGATATCCACCTCTAGGTAAAATGCACATATGACCCACCTGATAATTGTATCAGCCTATTTCTTAGACATTTGATCATCACAGTTGGAAGCACCTTCTGTACATGCTGGATGTAATATACACAAACCACTTCAACCCATAAAACTCTACTACACTAATTAGAAAAGAGGAGAGAATTTTTTTAAAAAAAGGCTAAGGGCATTTTGGTCATTTTATGAAATTCAGAATTAATCATGACCTTTTTTCATAATTTTAAGTTTTTAAAGAATCCTTCCCATAAAAATCCCCTCAAAACATAGGATTGGTTACTTGAACATAAACAGGTGAAAAGGTATAAATGGGCCCAGCTGAGGCATAACCAAATCAAAACCAACTGGACTTGGGCTGAGCCAGGCTCACCATTAGACACTCAGCCCATGTCAAACAGTCCAGCAGGGGCTGGCTTGGTGTGCTTTCTATCCGTGCAAGCCTTCAAATTATTACTATTGGGCTTAAAACTAAGGCTTAGGGCTAACCTGTGATCTGCCTAAATGATGTAGAGCACGTCGTGGACAGTTTCATGGCCAAGATAGATCAGAAAAGACCCGGTTGAAAACAGAAGTGATCCGGACCGTCAGACCTTAAATCGGGCATATCTTGCAATCCGGAATGAGTTGTTCAACATACCATATATGATTTTGGGGGTAGGACGAGCTATTTTAGCCAGCCAGTTGGCTAAGTCATGTTGCCACGCATATTTATGGTAAGTTTTAGTTTGAGTATAACTCTTCATCCATTAGGCTGTAGGAGTTGCGCCCAACATGAAAAGTGCTTAGAATAATTAGGAGAACATTATGGTTCAGCCATATAGGACACTTACTATTTTTGGCCGAAAACCATGCGTACTAGTAGACATCAGTTTACTATTTATAGTAAGTTGCGATTTCTAGGAGTTTTAGTTGTAGTTTGATTCCGAAACTTCTCCCATGGCTTAGTATCCCTATCTAAAGGGTTGTGAACTCGTCATTCATCAATTAAATTATGAATTTTCTAAAAATTATTTCTATTTTCTTTTCCTCATGGATTTGAGGTTTTTTTGTGAGGAGTCTAGAGAAGTTCCATAGATTTGGAACAGTTACCCCCAAGTGGAAGATGGTGCTTGACCTCACATCCTTCCCTGCATCACTAAACCTAGCCGAAAACTGGTAGCCCAGCCCATTTATGACTGTAATTTATTTGCACTGAATCAAACTGAGTCCTGCCAGGCGAACCCAAAACAGAAACCAGCTTACCCAAGACAGCGGCTTCTCAGAAGTCAAATACTCGACGTCGGACCAGCTCTCCTCATCGAGGACATGGCCCGTCCTGGTGAGCTTCTTTCGCACCACAGCAGCCACCGATGATGTGTAGACCACACGCTTCACGGTCTTTGCTTTCGCACATGATTTCAGAATGTCCAATGTCCCGTTGATAGCTGGCTTGATCATGTCATTCTACGATCATAAACAATGAATAAATAAAATGTAGAAGGAAATGAAACAATACCATAATAACAAAATTAGTGTTTTCATGGGAGATATGTGTAAGACAACACGTGTTGATGTATCACATTAGCTAAAGATCAACACCATCTACTAGGCGCAACCGACAACCTTTTTTGAAAGTTAGGCCAGTTTGGTGATTGGGTGGGCTAAGTTTCATGAAACAAATGAAGGATTGAACCAACATGATTTTTGGGATAGGTATCCATACATGTGAAGTGTAGAAATTGTGGATTATGGATAGGACTGTAGATCACGTTCTAAAGGAATTTTTAGAAAAAGCTTGTGGATTATGGATAGGACAGTGGATTATGGATAGGACTGTAGATCACGTTCTAAAGGACAGTAGATTTCAAGGTGAGTCATAAAGAACTCCATGTAAATAGCCATAATTGTAAGACTAGGTGACTTGACGAGATTTCAAGGTGAGTCACAAGAAAACTCGTTTGTGAGTTTGACTGGTTAACTCAATATTAATTTGTGGAGACTCGAATCAACGATTGTCATATGGTTAGTTCTAGTAAGAAAGGTTTTAGAAGTTATACATGATCAAATGAGCAGAACCCTTAGATTAATGTGTTGGAAATAATGGGCCATTTATGTCATTTAGCAACCAGGAGTGGATATGGATGGATTGGATCATTAGATTAGTTCTAGGTGGGGCACACAAGTGTGTGGTATGTATACCCCATTGGAGTACCATATGTGAGAGAAGTCGATCTTTTCCAACTAGGTTTCTCTCTCTCAATGAAGAGAGATGGTGGAATTGGAAGAGTCTGGGGTGAGTCCTGACAATGGATAGGACAAGCCACCAACAATTAAATTATTATATATGGAGTACTAAATTCCCGAAATCTTCTCACACGTAATGATTTCCCATTAAGAAGCGGGTGAAGAAGAGGTGGAAGATCTAGTGTTGTTCTCCTATTCTCTGATGAGATCCCTATCTTCAATCATGACAGACTCC